>CM041523.1:2700000-4050000 GCA_023091065.1 Dianthus caryophyllus
TTTATATTTTGTAAAGTTGAATGGACTCTTTCAACCGTCTCTTGTGTTTTGGCTGTCATTAATCATGCAATGCAATTTTTATATGGAAGTAAGGAACTCTATTGTAAAGACCGTTTTACACGTGAAAAGATCAGTCTAACTCCTCAAAAGATCAATTAAACATTATTCGAGTGTTGAATCTATACAATTCTTGTGTGGGTTGATTTCACGATAGTGTTTCATCAAATGTATTATAGAAATCATTACTTCTTTTTGTTTACCTTTTCAATTACTTCGTAGATGTCATTGTGTTTACCTTTTCAATTACTCCGTGGATGTCATTGTGTTACATATTGTTACTTTAGTCACGAACGACCATAACTTTGATAATTAGTATATCGGTTTTTCTCTATTGGAAAAACACATATTAGAAGTATTTCCACCATTTTTCTCATTAAATATTACTCCATATGAAAATTAATTAAAAATAACTTTATTCAAATGGTATGAAATATTTTTCATTTTTAGTTTCTTATCCTATGTCCACTAGAAAAACCGTTTATGATCAAAGATCATCCATATATATATATGTATATATATATATATATATACATATATATATATATATATATAGAAATAGGATCACATGAATCCCCTCAAATTTGGTGAGTCATGCATCCCTTCCTCGGCCCTTAGATCTATTTGATCTAATGGTGGAGATCTTGTTACATGATATCTCTCCTAATTTTTTTTTTAATTTTTTTTTTCTCCCTTCTAATTTTTTCATTAATTTATGTTTTTTTTTTTCTCTTAAATTGTTTGGTCAACCTCTTATTTAAGTTGATTTAATTTTTTTTTCTCCGTTTTTTTTCTTCTTTTTTATTCTCTCACAATTTTTTTTTTACGATTTTTTTTCATTTATTTATTTATTTATTTTACTTTTTTTTGCCTTTAATTCTTATATTACTTGATACAATGTTAATGTTACTTCGAAGTACAATCAATATTACTTTAAAATGTAACACATATTACTCTAATAACTTATACAGAGTACATGTTATTTTAACAAATTTTTATTAATCTTTATATATTTTTTGATACGATATTTAATGTTACTTTAAAGTATATCAACTGTTACTCTAATAGCTTATACGTGTTATGTTAACAAATTTTTATTAATCCTTAAGTATTTTTTTTGATACGATGTAGCTGTTACTTTAAAGTGTAACAATTGTTACTCTAATAGCTTTTACGTTTTATTTTAACAAAATTTTATGAATCCTTTTATTTTCTTGGTGCGATGTTACTATTTCTTTGACGTGAAACCAATATTACTTTAAAGTGTAACAATTGTAAATCTAATAGCTTGTACCTGTTATTTTAACAAACATTTATTAATCCATATATTTTCTTGATACGATGTCATTGTTACTTCAAAGTGCAATCAATGTTACTTTAAAAGGTAACAACTGTTACTCTAATAGCTTGTACATGTTACTCTAAGTTATAAAACTCGACAAAATCATGGTAATAACATTTTATATAATTATTCATCAATTGTTACTTCAACGTTTATTTGTTATTACCTTAATATAATTAAAAAAAATAACAAAAACTTTAAAATAATTAAATAATTGAAAAATGAAAAATAACAAAAATCGTTAAAAACTTAAAAAAAAAATAACAAAAACAATTAAAAAAAAAAATAACTAAAAAAATTTAAAAAAAAAAAAACAAATATCTGTAAAAAAAAAATTAGAAAAAAAATCGTAAAAAAATAAAAATAAAATTAAATTCGAGAAAAAACAAATTCGTAAAAAAAAAATCGAAAAAAATTAAAAAAAAAATTCGAAAACAAAAAAAAATCGAAAAAAAAATTTAAAACAAAAAAATTCGAAAACAAAAAAAATTTTAAAAAAAAAAAATCGGAAATAAAAAAATCGTCAAAAAAAATTTGTAAAAAAAAAAAAAAAAAAAAAAAATCTCAACTATTGATTTCATTAGATCTAAGGACTCTAAGGGTGTACAAAGGATGCACCATATATGAGGGATCCATGTAATCCTCTCTGTACGGAGTACGGAATATTATTTATATTATTTTTCTTTGTTGTTAACTGGGTTTATTTGATGGACTCTTTGAACCCACCAAAAGAAAGCCCAGTAAATTACTATAAATTTTAAACCCTAGCAATCCCCAATCGTTGGGGATAGATCTGATCTAAAAAAAAATTTCTCACTCTGAAAAAAATGTCGTCCCTTTTATCAAAAACTTTTTCTTCCCTTCTTAAGTCAGTATCGCTTTTGCAGGTGCGTTTCTGATCTTCATGTGTCCACCTCTATGCCCAAAGCGTTCCAATCCGCCTGACGTCCTTACGGATGCCAACTGTGATGAGGTGAATCCATTCGCCGGTATTGTTCAAAGATGTGAATGTGGCGGTATAATTTCTGTCAAATACAAGTCCTTGCTTTCCGATGATGAAAGATCTGATGATGATGATGATGCACCTTATCAGTTACTCCCTTCTGATGGCTCTGCTCCCAAGAAAGAATCCAACTATAAAGAACTCAAAGCTGTTTATTTCAGTTTCAAATTCTTGATCAAAAACAACATTTTTGCTTATCACTTGTATTCTGATTCATATCCAGTTCACTCTTTCTTGACTGGAGGGGTGCCTAAGACTCACAAACTTTACTACAATCGGTTCTTTACTGCGATTCAAAGGATGATTCAATTTGTAGGCGAAGGCCATGCTTATAGTTACGTTGGCCGTGATAAAAACTCTACTTGCGCATTGGGTTTCTCATCATGGCAATCTCCTTTTTCTAGAATGGCAGTATTCGAAAGAATGTATCTTGTCTTTGGGTTACACCTTGCCTCCTCCTGTTGGTATGTCATTAGTCACTACTTGTTTTGGGTTGAAATTGTGTTTTGGGCAAAATAAACACTTGTGTCACAGAAATAATTAAACTTGTGGCAAAAGAAAAGTCATTTAGCCACAATCAAGTTATTCATGTGGCAAAAACAACATTGTAGCCACATATCAAGCCACGCACGTGGCAAAAACTCTTATTTAGCCACAAATTATTTCACATATGTGGCAAAAAGTTGGTTAATTACAAAATTTATCGCAAAATATTTGTCAATTGCAAAACTCATTATACATACAGAGTTTTGTCCCTGATCAATATCAATGAGATAAGCGAAAACTGTTTGTAAATTGTAAATATGTTTGTAAATTGTATTTAACTTCAATACTTCCCATTGTTTTTTAACTTCCCGTTGTTAAATTCCCATTGGTTTTTTTATGCTCTCGTTTTCCCTTTGCGAGGAGCAATTCTTTGATTTTGGTCCAATCCATCGGTCATCCTTACGGACGCGAATTGCGATGAGGATGATCCGTCTGCTGGCATTGTTCGTAAATGCGACTGTGGTGGAATTGTCTCTGCCAAATGGAGGTCGTTGGATTCTGAAGATGAACGCTTAGATGATGATCTTGAAGATGCTCCCTATCAGGTCTTACCTTCTGATGGATCCGCATAGAGCTGGCAAACCGGTGCACGGCACGACGGGTGGCCCGAATCCGGCCCGGTTTGGCCCGGGCCCGGTACGGCCCGATTTTGTTTTCGGGCTGGCACGAGCACGGCCCGCCGTGCTCAAACCGTGCTTCGTTTTTATAAAAAAATTAAGAATTTGCCCGCCGTCAGAACCCGAATTTGGCCCGATTTGGGCACGGCCCGGATTGGCCCGATTTGGGCACGATTTTTGCTCAAACCAAGGGTTTTTTTTAATTTTTTCTTTAACTTTTTAACCAAATCTGTAAAAAATAGGCCGGGCCCGAATTAGGCCCGAAACCGGCCCGAGCCCTACGAACGAGCACGACATTTAATTTAACCGCGTTCGCCCAAGCCGATTTCAAAAAATTAGCCCGGCCCGAAGGCACGAAATCCGCGTTTTGGCGGGCCTAATTTTTGGTTGGACGACGGGTCGACCCGGCACTAAGACGCCCGCTTTTTGCCACTAGATCCGCACCCAAGAATGAGTCTAACTATAAGGAATTTAAGGCACTTTATTTCGCTTTGAAGTTCGTGGTCAAGAACAAGATTGGTGCCTATAAGTTGTTTTCTGACAATTTACCAGCCTTCAAGTTCTTGACTAGTGGTGTGCCAAAGACTGAAAAACTATACTACAACCGTTTTCTGACAGCAAATCTGAGAATTATCGAGTTTGTACGTGAAGGACATTCCTATAGTCACATTTCCCGTAAGGACACGTATTATGCACACTGGGTAGCACACCATGGCCATATCCCATTTCTGGCGTGGCAGTACTTGAAGGAATGTATCTTGGGTTTGAGATACACTTTGCCTCTTGATGATTCTATTGGTATGTAGAGCATTATTGATAGTAGGAGGTTGTAATTTTTATATTTGGGAGAAGTTTTGTTTGTGTTTATGATGTTGGAATAGGGGGATATGAGCTTGGTTATTGTATCGTTGTTGTTGCCTATTTTCATATGAGTCTACTCTAACCTTAGGTCCAAGACTCAGACGAACCAGATTGACCCATGAAATTTATCCTTGATATACCTTTTTTGTCGATGTTTACAGGTTTGTCTCAGACGAACCAGGTTGTCTGGTGCTGGAGTTGCTGTTCCCCGTTCTGTAAGATCACCGTGAAGGTGATTTTTTTTCATTTAATTTATTGTATTTCTTATTTGATATTCCGTTTGATTCTAGTATAATGTTTTGTAAAGTATGTACTTGTTGTGTATAATGTAGCAAGGTCTGTGAGTGTGGGTTGTGCGTAATTATGGTTGTGATTTGATTGTGGAGGTGAGAAGGAAATGGTAAGGACATTGGTGATCAGGTGCTGAGATGTGAAAATGATAAAGAGTATGTGAATGGAGTGGGTCTCACCGTATTGTTGTCTTTGTTTTTGCTGTTTTCGTGCTGTGTTAATGTCTGCTACCTCCGTTGTTCTGTTTTGTAACAGACGCCTGGTATTACGGAAGAGAACTTCGAGGCATTTATCTTTGCCACTCGTTGGTTAGCAACGTTTGCCCGGGTGTGCACGTTTGTCAGTGCAACTGTTGTCTTGGACATGAATCTTCCAGTGAGGATAGAGTACATCTACCGTGGAACTGCCGCCCGTTTGGTATTTTTCATGTGCGAGGAGGAGGTGTTTCAGGCGTGGACTTGCAGTAGGGTACCCATTCCAAGTGTAGGCTACATGGATGTGGGATTGATTGAACTTCTTTAGATCATGGAGGATCTTTTGGAAGGGAAGCAAGGTCGTGTTCATTTGGATTTAATTTTGCATCTAAGGCCGTGTTCATTTGCTTTTAATTTTGCTGAACTGAACTTATCAGATCTATAAGTCCAAAAAAAATGATGTAATTGACATTAGTAAGCTCATCAGATTATTGACATTAGTAATGCTATAATTTCGTTGGAGGGCTCAAGTCGTCAAGCTAACGTTTTAATTAAGGTGGTTAACTATGCACGCTGGTTTGACATGGTCCGACTATTTGGCTATGTTTTGCTTGTGTTTATGCAGCCTTGGATGGGCCTAACATTGCCCGTCCAAGTAAAGAGTCGTGGCCACCCCTTGAATGTTGGGGTTTGATATGGACCTTTATGTTTTTACCAATTTACCAACAAGTAGAATCGGGTCTAAATTTATCAAATCCAATCCAAGCTTGATATATTTCTATTTAAAAGAATTAGTAGTTTAGGTCTAGTGAAATAAGGTAGAAACCGTTAAAAGTTGGTCTTACCTGACTGACTAACCATTTATATATATATAAAATATACGAATATCTGTATTCTATATTCTAATTATATACTCGTAACCCGCATTCTATAAAACGGTCTTTTACTAAAATGGAAAAGTAAAAAAAAAAAAAAAAAATGACTTAGGAGGGGTTTGAATAACGAATAAAACGATCAAAATTCACCACCCAAGTGTTGATTTGGGTAGTGAGTAGAGAATTAGAGATGAAGAACAAGTGGTGGAGAAGTACGACTAATAAAATTCCTTAAAAATATTTGTCAATTGCAAAACTCATTATACATATGTGGCAAAAAGTTGGTTAATTACAAATTATTTCACATATGTGGCAAAAACTCTTATTTAGCCACAAATTATTTCACATATGTGGCAAAAAGTTGGTTAATTACAAAATTTATCGCAAAATATTTGTCAATTGCAAAACTCATTATACATAAACAGTTTTGTCCCTGATCAATGAGATAAGCGAAAACTGTTTGTAAATTGTAAATATGTTTGTAAATTGTATTTAACTTCAATATTTCCCATTGTTTTTTAACTTCCCGTTGTTAAATTCCCATTGTTTTTTTATGCTCTCGTTTTCCCTTTGCAAGGAGCAACTCTTTGATTTTGGTTTTTAATTTAAGAAAGTCAATAAGAAAGTCTATTCCTATTGACTTTTTTTACTGATCTTCTTTTAATATTGATTAATCCATATCCCGGGCTAAATTTCCTTTTGCTAACATGTTTATCTGTTGATGCAGTCTTCCATCCCCAATGTGAAGTTCGAGAAAAAGGGTGTGATTCAGTAAATCTGACGTTCTTATCTCCTATGTTATCTTCATCTCGACAATTTATCAGTTTCTCTTTTATGTATACAGTCTTTCGTGTCTCCTGCCGTTTGTGGTTTTATTGTCTCTGTTTATGCTGTTATTTGCGTATTCGGTCGATCTTTGTCTATCAGGTTGGTCTTTTGTCGATCTTTGTCTATCATCGTTACGAAAACTGTTATTGAATGTTGTTATTGTTGCGGTTTTCGGTTTGTTTATGATCATTGAACATCCTAATTTATATTTTAGACCAGCTACCTGACCCATTTTCCGGTCCTCACATCGATGAAAGGGTGAAACCTCAGGTGGTTGTACCTCAAGTCACCGGCACATTATAATCTGAGGCGGTTCTAGAAGAAGAGTCGGTAGAGGCACTCATTGTTCTCTAATTAATAACCAGGAATCTAAAAATTAAAAGCCGAAGAATGGAGGTTACCTTAAACCCAAGTACGGGAGCAGGAGAAAGGCGAGCGGGACAAGGGAGTGAGGAACACAGCGGAAGAATTCAAGGAAATTTAGAAGGATTTTGTTTAAAAAGGCGAAAAGTTCGTAGAAGTAGAAGAGAAAATGAGACGAAAATGAGGGGTATTTATAGGCAAAGCATGAATAGTGTATCCTCGTTTATCGTATGACACGTGTCGCCCATAAAAGCTAAAGCGCCACCCCCTTTTAATTCGAAATTCGAAAATTGCGCCAAAATTGGAGATGTACTCAGCACACCACTTTCATATGCAGGAGGGCCGGGATATGACACCCTGGAACGGGAGAACTAGGAGGGCCAACCTACCAAGAGCTACATAATTCATACAGGGCAAGCCGACAGCTTCCCCTGCATGGGGGCAGTTGTTGGGGGTGGGTTGTCCAGGACGCGCCCATGCCGGGCCGGGTGGACTTAGAGCCGGAGGCAACCCATATACCCAGGACCCCCGGACACCCTCCCTGGTCAAGTTGTACCCGTGTACTGTAACAGGTCATCCTAGGCACCAGATTCGTATTGTACGGACCAATACCACAAGAAGATAAATCAGGTATAAGTATAAATGGAAAACTAAACCCTAAACATAGATCATCCACATATAACACAAATATCTCACTAAAAAAGTTTTTCTCTCTTTTCTCTCTCTAAACTTAATTCATTTCACATTACTGACTTGAGCGTCGGAGGGTCTTTCCCTGAAACCCCCGGGACTAGGTTTGTCGGGTGTTTCAGGCCGAGAAAAGAAACAGTCAACATTCAAGGAGCACGAGACCCCACGGGACTTAGTTTGATTAATTCATTCGTATCTAGTTTGTGTACTTAGTTCCCTAACTTTGTACCCGAAACAGAAATAATAAAACAATAAGATGGTACGTGGTACTATAGTTTGTCAAAGATACGGTATGTTGTTTAAAATTATATGACAAACAATAATAACTAGTTGAAAATTTTAAATATTTTTAAAAAAATCTAAAGATAAAAGGAAAACATATAACAATAAGATGGTAATTACAAACGAATTTTATAAACTTTACCGTGCAATTAGTGTTATGCCAAATATATAAGAGCAAGTCTAATGGAGAACTCAAAAAAAAAGTTCTTCCATGTGAAATCATAATTTATCATTTTTTATTTTTAAAGAACTTTTTGATGCAATGAAAGAACTTTTTTTATTGTTCTTAAGTGGGTCCTCAACTAATTTTTCTCTCTTATAATTTATTTTACATTTTAAAAAAAATATGAAGAACTTGGTTCTTAAACAAGAACTTAGTTTTTATTTTTAAGAACTCAAGACAACTTGCAATGGAAGAACTTTATAAATAAAGTTCTTTTTGACAAATTCAAGGCTAAGAACCTTGCATTGGACTTGCTCTAATCCCTACGAATCTACGAATATATATTGCCCACGCAATTAGTGTTATAAATTAGTGTAGTTACCATCATCACAATCACAATATCTACTTTAAAGTTGAAACGATTTTATCCTCGATTTAACAACAATCATAACACAGAATTAGGTTTGTAATTCCAAAATTTGAACATAACATAATGGGCCTGTACACCAATTTATCATCGTGATATTCTTTTATTAGACCATTCACATTGCTTCATATTTTTTCGTTCATGAACACTGCAACTTCTGAAAAAGTAAAAAAATTGTACAGTGGGTGTGAACAAGTTGAAGCAGTGGTTTGCAGATGGCCACCTTCAAGTTTCGAGCAAACGTCCATATGTCACCATGCTATTGGATATAATATTTTTTTTCTTTCTCCATTTTACATGAAACTTTAAATTTTATTATATATAGTTTTAACTTTAAATTTAGAAATAAAAAAAATGAAATAATTATATCAATATTTTTATTTTTATTTTCTCTACAAATGAAGCTCACATATGATATAGTTTAAAATTCATTTTAATTTTAATTTTTTCAGCTTTTAATAATATTATAACAAAAAAGTAAAAAAGATAAATTAAAAAAGATGGTCACAAATGGGAGGGTTAAAAAGAGTAGAAGGTCAAGAACATTATTTTGATGGGTGACCACTTAAAAGCGGTCACTCCAATGGGGATGGTCTTAGGTGAGACCGATGAGTAATTCTACTACTCCCTCCATTCAACTCCATTCACTACATTTGCTTTATTGACACTATTCAACTATGTCGGGAATCTTTGAAATTTCCGACAATCTATAAATGAAAATATAGTCGTGTGTGATCTTGTTTGATTCGTCTTTATGGGTACAATATTATATCCAATTTTTAGATTTTTTTTATCGAGTGAAATTGTAAATATTTTCGTTCCGACATTTGCCTCGACAAATGTGAAAAAGTGAAATGTTGTGAATGGAATTGAATGGAGGGAGTATAAGGTTGCCTCATGATATGAGACACATATTATTTCAATAAAATTAAACCTAAATTAAATTAATTCTCACTTTTTTTTTTTTCAATTTTATAATCTTTCTTATTTCTAATATGCTTTAACCATAAACTTATCAAACACATATCAATATTTTGTTTGACTATAATTTTTATATAGCCCTGAACCACCATATTGTCGTCATTCTATGCACAGTTACTTTGTTCAAACGTAATGACATTACATTTGAAAAGTAACTCAATTGTCTTCAAAAGTAACTATCGGTTTATTGTCTCATAGTATGAGACGACCTCACCCTAGAATTTGTATTTAAAATAAATAATTGTCTCTGAATATCATATAACAAACTTATAAAACAAAAGTTATAAGAAATACGAAGTAACTGTATGTCTAGCCAAATAAAATTTATTTCTTGCGCGAGTCAAGCCTTGAATTAATTATTGTAAGTCCGCCTCTTTTGTACTCGACCATTTTAGTGTTTAGATCTCAGTTGGCGGTTTCAACCTTACAAGCCTTTTGATTCTCTCTTTATCGGTGTTCTCCATAACCCCCTGTAATCGAAAACAAATTATGCTCGCATTACTTTAAAAGCAACACATGCGAAAATCAACCCAAAAAAAGGGTCCGAAAAGAATGTCGTACCGCCCAAACGATTTCATCCAGGCATAAGCAGATCCTACCATACTTGTCCAAGAACAGGCGTTCATTGGGTACTCTCCCGCATACATCCTTCAAAGTCGATGTGATTGTAAGAATCACTTCTGCCACTTTAGAAAAAACAACCACCAGTTATACGTACAAATTAAGACGACAAATAGACAGATGTTAGTTCGCGTTTTAGTTTTAACGCAAAAAGTTGGTATTCATGACCTCGGAGACAAATGGAAAAATCGTTACATTGTCGTAGTTGGAAGATGATAAGAAGACGTCTCTAAGGAACATTGCAAGGCGAAATCGTTACATTGTCGTAGTTGGAAGATTTCCTCAACATGACTAAATATGCAACCTAGAAGTTGTCGGGAACAATTAAAAAAAACCAGCTGAACAAAGACATGGAGATTGAATCTGATAAGCCGCAAAATATAACATTAGTCGATATAACATCTTATATCAAACAAATTCTAGATGTTCTCAGCATTCAGAGAGAGATCAGTGAGTATGTTTCCATTTTTAACAACCTTCCCAGATGCAATTCGAACCTCGTAATCAACTCTAATCTCGAAAATTCTTACTCAACAACAAATAAAACGAAGAAGCATAACCAAATGAAAGGATTGTAAACTGCGATATAATTCACGGGCATAAAACAATTTGAAGTCCTGCACCAGAAATCCTTTCGGTGTAAACTGCGATATAATTCATATATAAATCTCATCCACTTGGCATTTTCGAGAATTTACGATACATGGTTGGATACATTCAGCGTGATCATGGCATCATCATTGACACATAGTTCTGCTAGAAATAATTCCAAGACGTTTGAATTAAGTTCTTATACATACACGAAAAACACAAATTTTACGAGCATCACTTCCTTCTGCTGAGCAGCAATACCTCAAGCAGTGTTTAGATCTCAGTTGGCGGTTTCAGCCTCACAAGCCTTTTGATTCTCTCTTTATCGGTGTTCTCCATAACCCCCTGTAATGACAGCAATTTATTCTCGAATTACTCTAAAAGCAAGACGGGCGAACATCAACAACCAAAAAAAGGTACGAAAAGAATGTCGTACCGCCCAAACGATTTCATCCAGGCACAAGCAGATCCTTCCGTACTTATCCAAGAACAGGCGTTCATTGGGTACTCTCCCGCATACATCCTTCAAAGTCGAGGTGATCGTAACAATCACTTCTGCCACTTTAGAAAAACAACCACCAGTTATATGTAAAAATTAAAGACGATAGATTTAGAGAGGTTAGGTCACGTTTTAGTTTCGACACAAAAAGTTGGTATTCATGACTTCGGAGACAAATGGTGCTTGGGACGAGGTCAAAACTAATTGCTTGTACGATAAAAATCGTGAAGAGGTTGTTGACATTGTAGCTTTGGACGTTAAGTCCGCTTTTCGTTAACCAAATACTTACATCCTCTCAAATGGAAAATATTCAATGGCTCTGTAAGGAACGTGAAACCGAAAATATGTTTACAGAAGGAAGAATAAATACTTACAAGCAAGTTCATCATACTCATCCTTGCCAACAAGATACATGTGAATGTCGCCGAGTACAGTGTATACGATGTAAACTGATCTGCTCAGAGAATGGAAGAGATTTAAAAGTAAGTGTCGGTTACGATATTACTGTTAACATGTGAAAATGAGTAATATATTATACAGTCTGCTGCCATCACCGCGTCACCAGATTTAGCGAAAACAGCATCAGATTGTTATTGACAGGAACAAAGTTATTTGAGGGTAAGGTACTAAGTATTAACGTCGTTCTAAGGTTTTGCTAAAAAAGACTGAAAGAGGATATCTCATATGGAGTGTAGAACAAAAGCAGAGTGCTGAACAACGATGACATAGGTAAATCCAAGATCAAAATTATCTTTAGGCGAAAAGCAGTTTAGTTTGCTCAAAATAAAGAACAGTGCCTAACACAGTGAAAATGATGGCCGCAGTAATTACTGGAAATGAACTACAAATAACATCAAATCAAGTTATAAGTAATTACTCAATCATAGAATACGACGTCAGAAATATATTATCGAATTACTCGTAACAATATTCAAAGTACTGTGTTCCTCATTGATAATTTAGTTATAATATGATATGATTGTCAAGATATTTCGTGAATGACTGTACTCCTACTTTGATAAGAAGATGCCCATAACGAACATCAAAGCGAAAGCCTTACACAGAGTCACGGGGAGAAGATTTCCTCAACAAGGCTAAATATGCAACCTAGAAGTTGCCGGGAACAGTAAAAAACAGCTGAACAAAGACGCGGCAGTTGTATCCTATAAGCCGCAAAATTGTAACATTAGTCGATATAAAATCTTATTCAAACGTATTCTAGATGTAATTAGCATTCAGAGAAAGATCTGAGAATGTCCCGAAGTTTAACAACCTTCCCTAATGCAGAACGCAATTCTACTTTTCATGTTCCAAGAACGTCAACACGACATAAAAATATGAATCTAGAAATGGAAGGATATGTAAGACGGTTTTGCAGAATTGCAGAGCAAATTTTGATGAGAGTATCCTTGTGTTTCATAGGTTCTAACTGTATCCGCTTTAGGCACACATTGGAAATACCGTTCTAACATTACCAGCTCAAGAGAATGAGTCATGGTCACGTAACACATAAACAGCCCATGCATAAAAATGTAATTCGTAAGTCGTAACCACAACACCTCCAATCAGAACCTCATAATCAACTCTGATATCAAAAATTCTTAATCAACAACAAATAAAACAAAGAAGCATTAACCAAATGATCCAAATTAATGGATTACAGAGCAAACAAACAAGAAAAATCACTTACTTGTGTGAAGCCACAAAGAGCTCTTCACTCTTTGCACCCTTAAGATTCTCGGCACCCAACTTAACCAAGAAAGACCGCCAATGCAATCGCTCCTCAGTCGGAACTCCATTAAACCTGCAACACAACCGCCATCAAAACCCTAAATGAACATCCACAACTTCCCAACTATGATCACCTAAACATAAATCTGAGGTCAAATCATAAACCTACATCTTCCTTCCAAAATCAACAAAACAAATCGGTCTCCATTATTCCCCGAAAAATTTAGACATTCATCACCATATCACTACTAACCATATGACAAAATCTTATATCCAAATCTCAAATTTTTTTTTTTTCGATAGAGATATAAAAACCAAACTATTCCCGTAGAGCAAGACCGACCAATATAATCTTTTCGGATGAGAGACGTAAGAGGCAACTAAATTTTCAAATTTTACCATAAAGTTAACGACTTTATTGGCCTCACGTAAACAATGTTTGATCACTACACACTCAAAGAATTGAGCATACAAAATTTCCCATGCAACGCGACAAGTATTACAAAATGAAAATTAATAACACGAAGATTATCACCTTCAATTACTAACTTTGAAACTCCCAAATCTTAAATTAGCAGTAAATAAAAGCATCAAAGTTATAAACCCTAAATTTCTTTTAACACTTGAGTTTTTAATCTCTCCAACAATCGCTTAACTATAGGTGATGATCAAAAGTAAATCAGAAATTATAACTCAAAAAACGAAGAAGAAAAATCGATTCAACCAAAATTGAATTGAACAATTACGATCATATGAAAACAAAAACTGGGCATCAATGGTAACATGTAAATAAGATCAAATTACAGCTAAAATTGAGCAAATTTTACTAATTTAGAATTGGGAAAAAAAAAAGATTGAACCTTTCTACAAGAATGTTGCCCTCTGAATTAGAAATCAACACAGCAAGCAACATTTTCAAAGAAACCCTTTTTTTATCTGATTATTTGATTTGATTTGGTGATCTAAATTTCTGTTCTTCCCTAAATTTTTCTACAAAAGATTGAAATTTTTGAGAAATCAATTGAAAATTGGTAAAAAATAAAAAAATAAAATAAAAAGACTGAAGAGGGTTTAATTTTCAGCCCAAGTAAATGTTAAGGCCTAATTTGGTAGACCACTAAGCCCAATCATATGATCAAAGGCCCAATTTTCAAATTAAAAAATATTTTTGAAGTATTGGTAAATTGTAGGAGTAAATATTTATCTTATAAAAATAAAAAATAAAAATTATTACCTTTTAAAATCATTTTGTTTAAAATTTATTACCAAAATTTATTTCTAATGATAATAAAATCGATATTTCGGGTGCTTTGTGACCAATTCGTTTAGTTTGGAAAACGTTTTTGCTAATAAAGTTGTTTTCAACGAGTAATCTATAGCAGAAAAGTAAACTTTTTAAACACCAAAAACATGTTTTGGTCGCAAAATTTAATAAAAATGCTTTCAAACAGAGTAATAAATTTAGAAACTTTTTTTATAGGTGTTAATTTTAGAAATACATATTTTATATGGTAGTTATTTACAATTTAACATATTTTTAATCACAAATTGTTGTACGAGTATAAGATTGTCTCATGCTAAAAAAAAAAAAAAAAAAAAGTCCAAATAGTGATGGTTCAAAATTTTTCTATTGCCAACATCACGTTTTGTGTTGAATTTGAAAACATGAATGTTTATTTGGGCTTTCTTTTTTTGACTTGTCATATGATATAAGATGGTATATCCTCAAATCAAGTGATAGTTTCATATGATCGTGTCGTAGGGGTTGATACATTTACAGGAAACTACTTTTTACAGTCGACATATTACTTCGTGCAGTTGACATTTTATTTTACTAATTATACTTAACGATTTTAATAATTAAATACGATTTCGCTATTAGTATTATTTTTATACTTTTTAATGATTATTTGAACATTAAAAAAAACTGTCTATTATAGAGATATAAATTATCGAAAACGAAAATTAAAAAAAAAAGTATGGACATCCCCAAGAGACTCTTGGTGATGTCCGTGCACATCAACAAAACACTCTTGGTGATGTGCACAGACATCACCAAGAGTCTCTTGGTGATGGGTCATTTTTTTTTTTTTTTTTAATTTTATTATTACGATAAATTTGTATTTTATTTTCGACGTCAAATGTTTTTGATAAATTATTGAGTCTTCCGTGATTTAATTTTTTTTATATATAATTGATATCTCGTTTTTATATCGACTATATTTTTTTTTCTGAAGTGGATTGGGGTATTTTTTTTGTTTTGGTTTTAAAATTACTGTTAAATTAATGTTAAATAGAGCATTAAAATTGTGGTGGTATAACGATTAGGAGATTAACTTTTAAGTCGTAAAAACAACGACAAAATTTTCAGATTTCGTGAAAATTTTAAAAATTATAATTCAAAATTTTCTAAATTATATTAATAACAAAATAAAATTACATATTAAAATTGATAAGTGTAATTAGTAAAAAAAAAAAAAAAAACCCACTACGCAAAATAATAAGCCGACTACAAAAAGCAAATGGCTTAGGGCCTGTTCTCTTCGTCTGAAGTTTTCTGAACCAATCTTAAGTTTTCTGAAGTTATCTGAAGTTTTCTGAAGTTATCTGAAGTTTTCTGAAGTTATCTGAAGTTTTCTGAAGTTGTCTGAAGTTATCTGAAGTTTTCTGAAGTTTTTTGGAAATTATTATTATAATTATTATTATTATTATTATTATTATTATTATTATTATTATTATTATTATTATTATTATTATTATTATTATTATTATTATTATTATTATTATTATTATTATTATTATTATTGTTATTATTGTTATTCTTGTTATTCTTGTTATTGTTATTATTATTATTATTATTATTATTCTTGTTATTATTATTATTATTATTATTATTATTATTATTATTATTATTATTATTATTATTATTATTATTATTATTATTATATGTGCTACATTTATTTTATTTTATCCAATTTCCCCTAAATTTATTATTAACTTGAACTTTTTGTTTCATTTACGATAAATGTTGAGGACAATATTTGTAATACCAAAAATATTCAAATCCTTATATATATATTCGCTTTTTCCACTAATATTTAATTAATATTTATGTTTATTTTGTTTGATTTGATATATAAATATTTATGATAATTTTATTAAAAGTCTATATATTTAATTTGAAATAATTTTTTTATTTATGATTTGCAATAAAATAATTTTGGATTGGTCTTATTTTTATTCAAATTATTATGATTATTATTATTATTATTATTATTATTATTATTATTATTATTATTATTATTATTATTATTATTATTATTATTATTATTATTATTGTTATTAGTTTTATTAGTATTTAGAAATCAAGTTTTAAAGTAATCAGTTTTAAAGTTATCTGAAGTTGTCTGAAGTAATCTGAAGTTTTCTGAAGTTATCTGAATTTATCTGAAGTTTTCTGAACCAGAGAAAAACTTAAGATGAGGAGAACAAGCCCTTAATCTTATACGGAGTTGTCAACTTGTCATTTTGTAAAATTTTATTCTTACTTACTCCCTATTAATTAAATTGTTAACATTTACTAATTTTATGATAAATAATGATTAAGAATCTGTTTTTAAATCTTTTTAAATGAATTAGGCCCAGATAGGGTTGAATCAATCAAATGAATGAAGTTTAATTAAAGAGTAGCGAAGTGAGTTAATCGGCCCAATCGAATCGAATGAAGTTAAGCTGAAGCCCAGGCTGAATCCCGGCGAAATGAAATGAGCGAGCAGAAATGAAATTTGAAAATAAACTAGAAAGATCAGGTTCTAAATGTTGACAATTTGACCATCAAAAATAATACGACAATGTACGATTATATTTGTGTACCAAGTAAGTACATTATTTTGCTATTTAAAATAGTCAAATTCTAAATCTAAATACAATTGGAAAATAAACCGTCTTACCTATCTATATCTATAAAACGAATCTTAAATTGCGTTAATACTTCGTATATTTTACCCAAATTGTGGTTTCTATTGGTTTAGCCTGATATATGTATATTAAGAGTAGCTCTCTCATGTGACCATCTTACATTGAGACATTTTTGTCCAATCAAGTGAAAAATGCTAGACTTTAGAAAAAAAAAAAAACTGCCTTGTGAGAAAAATTGAAAAAACATTAATTCATAGAGATATTAAATTAGTTTTGAACTTTCAATATTCAAATATTCAATCCTTTAAGCGTTTATTTATATACTCCGTATTTAATAACGTTACGAAGTACGTATTTAATTACATGAAGCATTGTATTCCTGCATCAACCTTATTCTATGGTATTTACATGAGATTCCTCGTTCTTATTTTTATTCTTAATTTTAAGTGAGTTTCTCGATAGGGCTTAGTTGATCTATAATTTATCTTTCATTTGTTTCTACAATATTTTTTTATTATTTTTTTTTTCATTCAAATAGGGGCACAAGGCCATTACAACGGGAGAGGAGGAATCGAACCCGAAACCTACTCATAATACCGCGGTTACGAAGCATTGTATTCGCACAATTACCATATTTTATAAGAGGGCACAAAGAGAAATTGGGAAACAAATTGATTTATTGAAATATTAAATGTCACGTATAAATACTTAATACCGAGGATATTATGACTTAGTGGTCAGACCTAAAATATTATAAGTAGTAGATCTCATATTCGAATTCTTCTCCCATTTTAATGACATAGTACCTTTTATTGAAAAAAAAAAAAAGGGTTTTTCCAAATTTGCATTCTTTATCTTATTGGGTTTTCCTGTACCCTGCACAGATATCGTATTCCCAACCTGTACCTGAGTTCTTTAATTACTCCCAATGTACTTCGAAGTTTCTTTAATTTACCCAAAATCATACCAAATCATACCGAAATTGAGCAGAGGAAGGAAAAGCGCAAAGTTCAACGATGAAGATGTTACAGACGATGAATCTGAAAAGTTCAATAACAAAAGGAAGGAGATGAAGAGAACAGAGGAAGGAAGGTGAAAGGGTTTCAAAGGGTTTTAAAAAAAATTGAATCAAAAGAAAGAAATGACGGTTAATAAATTGACTCAACTTCTAATTTACAACTAATCCTTCCACGTAGGCAAATTAGGCGCTCCACGTAGGCAAATTAAGCATCCTAATTGGCATTTAACGGTGATAATTGACGGCTTAAGCATAATTAGTTATGGTTGGGAGTAAACAAGAAACTCGGGGGTACAGTTGAGAATACGATATACGCAGGGGTACAGTTGAGAAAACCCAATAGTACAGGGGTACAGTTGGGAAAAACCCAAAAAAAAAAAACCTTAGAAAGACTCAAAATTTGTTTGGAACTTGCAAGATTGAGAAGTTGATGGATAATCCTAGATGATGCTTCGTCGGTTATTGTGAAGGAGTAATTGACTACTCGGTATCAGATTAAATTAAATTAATTCTATCTTAAAATAAAAAATGGCTATTGAAAGTCGTAATTTATTCATGGTAAAGATTAATAGTTACGAAAGATTAATGTTTAAATACGAAACCTTTTAAATTTTTTATTAATTAGGTGACCACTTATTAAAATAATATATTTTTGTAATTATTATATGTTCACGAACAATTATGTATTTTTACAAATTCTATGGTGAGGTTGTCTTATTGTATGAGACACCCTCAAAAGTAACCATATTATTCTTGAAA
Organism: Dianthus caryophyllus; assembly: GCA_023091065.1. Classification (NCBI taxonomy): domain Eukaryota; kingdom Viridiplantae; phylum Streptophyta; class Magnoliopsida; order Caryophyllales; family Caryophyllaceae; genus Dianthus; species Dianthus caryophyllus. The sequence continues at coordinate 2,718,658 of CM041523.1, forward strand.
AGTAACTTAAAATTAAAATTGAAAAGTAACGCTGTCATAGTTCAAAAGTAACTCTATTGTATCTCAAAAGTAACTACTTACGTGACCAAAGATTTAAAAAAAAAAAACAAAAACAACTCCGTACAAAATTGCCTACCATAACCTCGTTGTTATTAACCTTACCTTCAACCTAAATCAACTTTCAAATCATAACCTTTTGTTTGTGATATTGCCACCGATATCAAATCAAAACCAATATCGAACAATCACAAAACCCGACGTAAAAGAGGATGTATGGTCATCGATCGAGAATTGAGGAGCGCGAAAGGTTTGACTTTTACGGTGGTCGAACTCCACCTTAGTGGTGGTGGAACTCGACAGGCGGCGGTGGTTGTGAAGTCCGACTTGTGATGGTAGTTGCGGTGGATTTCAATTGATGGTGGTGGTTGTGGAATTCAACAGGTGGTTATTGCAGTGGATCGAGATCGATTAGTGGTGATGGTTGTAGTGGTAGTTGATTAGCGGCCGGGGTTATGGAGTACGATTGGTGACGATTGTTGTGGTGTTCAGCGGACGACGGTTGTTGTGGTGTCCTACTGGTGGTGGCGGTTGAGCGACTGGTGGAGAGTGATTGTGGTAAATGAAAGTGTACAGTGAGTGGAATACGTAGGATAATGATATAATAATAGTGTTTGATACTCATGTTGTTTTATTGTATGAGACAGCCTCATACTAGAATTACTCAAAACTAAGATAAATACTTTAAAATTAATAATTCTTTTTTTATTGATATTTACATAATATTATAAAATATAAAGTTTATAGTAAGAAGTATTTTTTTATTAGTTATATAATTATTTTTTTTAAAATAAAGAAATTTAAATTATTTGAAAAGTATGTCAATTGATATCTCTATTTGTAAAGCATAAAAAATTATAAACATGTATGTATTTTTTTCAAAGTTTTTATGTTAAATAAAAATAAAATTACAACTCTTTAAATTAAAAAATTATGTTCAATATAAAAATGAAAAGTGAAATGTAAATTTGACCAATAGAATAGAGATATGGGGGTGGTTGCCAAAAACTTTATAGTGATCACCATGCAACCACAACACCTATGTGATTGTGATCACTTTTTTATTTTTATTTATTTTTTTAATTTTATGTGGTTGTGACCACCTTCAAAAACCATTAATGTGGATGGTGTTAGGGAAGATTAATGTTTAAATAAGATAAGATATTACATTAAATGCATATACTTCATGCTAAGTTACAACTTAGAAATGGTGGTATCTTCAAGATTTCAAGTGTCATTTAATTTTTTCAATGCATCTTATTAATAACTAATGATAAGAACTTATCCGTCTAACATTAACGAAATTGTTAGACGGTTCTATTTAAGTCTTATTAATAACTAATGATAAGAACTTATCCGTCTAACAAAGTTTACATCTTTACTAAAAAAATAAAGGAGGGGAGCTTCATACCCACGAAAAAGCAGCAGAACAGAGAAGAGGCGTAGCTCCGAGCTCCGGAAGACGACTCCAAGCTCCGACCACCAGACGGCAATCCTTGAGACCCACACCAACTGAAGAAGAAAAAAGGAAAAGACTGAAATTTTGAGGAATGATGTGAATTTTGCTTCAATTTCGAACAGGGTGTGTGGGTATATAAAGACACCCTTGGAAAACCCTAAAATTTGTCGTTTCTCTAATGATTAAAGGGATGCTCACCACCTGTCCCTCTGAGTTGTCATGGTACGATCAAAAAATTTGAAGGGAAGAGAGGGAAGAAGAAGCTTCTACAGTGAATTCCCCCTTTACTGTGTATCGACAAAAAAAGGGAGAGAAGAGGTTTGGGCTGTTAGAAAAAAAATTTGAGCCCAAGTGATGTGAGCAAATTTAATTTTCAATGAAGTCTAGGCCCAAGTGAGAATGAATGGTCCAAGATTTAACGTGAATTCAAGCCCGTGTATTGGCGGCTTGAATAAATGATGCAGTGACACTAAAAAGGGCCTGCACTTTACGTTCAAGACGAAATGAAGCGAGTCGACATCGCACTGACTTCCAAGTCAAATCAAAGGAATCAATCGAGACCGCTCCGACTCCTAAGTCATAAAAAGGCATAAAGTGAAGTGAATCGAGACCACGACGCGTCACAGCATTGCAGCGTACGCACCACGGTCTCGAGGGGGCAATTTGTAGGCACTAAAAATTTATTAGGTGCCAATAAATTAATTAAATAAATTATTTTTGGGTTAATATCGAATTCTAGCCCAATTTAATTAATTAATTAATTACTCCGGTTCGTAAATTAAAAGGGTTGACCCGAGTCACAAGCTGGACAGTTGGATCGTAAACCCGAAAAAAACTCAAATTAGCTCAATACATAAATTAGTCCAAGGAAGAGCCTAAATTGGGCCAAAAATACTAAAAGCCCATAAATGAATTAAAGGGTGAAGTTCATGAGACAAGACCTATATATACCATCCTCCTCATTCATTTTGAGGGGACTTGGAAGGAATTTAGAGGGAGAAAGTTAGAAAGAGATAGACTACTACAAAGCATTCAAGGGGCATCATCTTCAAATTTATCAAGGAGTTGAAGATCAACCTTGAAGTTGAAGATCGACATCAAAAGTTAAAGACCGACATCAAAGTTGAAAATCAACCTTGAAGCGGAAGATCGACACCAAAGTTGAAGATCGACATCAAGGCATCAATACTCAAGGAGCTGTTCAAACACCGAATAGTTCGCGTGCAACGTTCGTGTCAGGAATACATACAACCTACACGTACAACACTCGCGTGCATTGATTGGTAGCATCAGAGGATTATATAGAGATTGTACACGCAACTTTGATAATTAATACAAATTCCTTTTGTTACATTTACATTGTGTTTCGTATTTACGCTAATACAATTTTGTGTCAACAAATACACATTGAATGAAAATTATAAGCGCATCAGCTTTCTCCCAAGGTGACATCTTTTCCTCTTTTATCTTAATTTCACCTTCAGTGAGTATTATGCACATTATGTCGTTAAATCTTTGTTGGAGATGGATCCAGCCTTAATATAAATTCCCACATTGCGTCCCACATCGGTTATGAGATGAGAGTTGGTCTTGTTTATAAGGCTAGGGGCTACTCCTCCTATTGCCAATTGGTTTTAGGATGGAACCTCCTAGACCTTATAAGCGGACTCTCTCATACTCTCAGGTGTGGCCCAGGCCCGTGGAATTTAATAATCTTCGTGGTATCTGTGCTCTTGGTAGTTTTGTAGTTTTATCTGGTAAGGAATAAAAAAAACGCAAACTTATGTTGATAATGACTTTGTAGAATGCAGGTCTGCCACTTGTCAGTTTCTTAAAATCAAGACACACAATAGAAGATTTTAAATACAAACAAGAATAGAGATAAAATTTGGAAGTTCAACAATAAACTTGACAGACAAAGATCAACCGATTACAAAAACACAGCATATACAAAAACATTTAAACAACAAACAACATGAGATAGTTTTATCTGGTAAGGAATAAAAAAAACGCAAACTTATGTTGATAATGACTTTGTAGAATGCAGGTCTGCCACTTGTCAGTTTCTTAAAATCAAGACACACAATAGAAGATTTTAAATACAAACAAGAATAGAGATAAAATTTGGAAGTTCAACAATAAACTTGACAGACAAAGATCAACCGATTACAAAAACACAGCATATACAAAAACATTTAAACAACAAACAACATGAGACATAATAGAGATTACACTTGATTAATTTAGTCTATTGTATCGTTCTTGTTTCCTTCTATTTTGTTGTGGCGTTAAAAATTTCTGAGGACATTTTTTTTAATATATGTATTTATTTATCAACAAAATATATCCGGACAATATTTTTAACCATGTCGTCCATATAATTATACCTTACTTTTAATCTTTATGAAAAAATAGATAACAAGATTACGTCAATTTAAAATAATTTTTGCTTATCTCATTGATCAGGGACAAAACTCTGTATGTATAATGAGTTTTGCAATTGACAAATATTTTGCGATAAATTTTGTAATTAACCAACTTTTTGCCACATATGTGAAATAATTTGTGGCTAAATAAGAGTTTTTGCCACGTGCGTGGCTTGATATGTGGTACAATGTTGTTTTTGCCACATGAATAACTTGATTGTGGCTAAATGACTTTTTTTTTGCCACAAGTTTAATTATTTCTGTGACACAAGTTGTGCTGGAGTTCGAGTTGCCGACCTGCATACTTTAAAGTTTTGATCAAGGTTAGTTTTTTTATTACTTCTCTGTGCTTTTATGTTTCTAATATTTTGATTTGATATTGTTAGCATGTGTTTCTAACGGTATGTTTTGCTTTTTAATAGACCAAGGGAATCACGGAATATAATCTTCCAAGGTTCATCTTTGGTATGCGTTTGGTGTCGCTCTTTGCTCGAGCTGCTGTGGTTACGAACTGGCGTCAGACGTACGATCTAAAGTTGCCGGTCAAAGTCGACTATTACTACCACGGCACTAAAGCTCGGCTCTCGTTTTCCCTTTGCGAGGAGCAGTTCTTTGACAACTTCCCTAACATCCCTAAGAGTGAGGTAACGTTTAATATAATTGTAAATATGTTTGTAAATTGTATTTAACTTTAGTACTTCCCGTTGTTTTTTTAACTTCCCATTGTTAAATTCCCATTGTTTTTTATGCTCTCGTTTTCCCTTTGCGAGGAGCAATTCTTTGATTTTGGTTTTTAATTTAAGCATGTCAATAAGAAAGTCTATTCCTATTGACTTTTTTACTGATCTTATTTTAATATTGGTTAATCCATAGCCCGGGCTAAATTTCCTTTTGCTAACATGTTTATCTGTTGAGTCTTCCATCCCCAATGTGAAGTTTGAGAAAAAGGGTGTGATTCAGTTCATCTAATTCTGCATAAAAGGGCTAAATTTGTTTCGTGGCAAGAGAAATGTAAGCCACATAATTTCTTAGCCACGGGATTATTCGTGGCAAAAAACTTAGATTTAGCCACGGGATAATGCGTGGCAAAAAACTGAAATCTCGCCACGATTTAATTTTTTCCGTGGCAAAGTGTCATAGCCACGGAAATTTAGTATTTGCGCCACGAATTTTGTCGTGCCGCAAGTGACAAATTGTTGTAGTGTACCATTAGAAAGAGAGATAATGTAGGACGAGACAATGTACGAATCAAAACAGATCTCAATTTCCTTATCAAACAATCCAACCTCGTTTTTTATGTGTCCTACGAAATGTCCATTACGTGCACTTCCACCAAAATGCATAACTGATGCAAAATGTTCCTCTTCACCTCCAATGGCAGGTATCATTACCCAGTGCCCTTGCGGTGGTGTCCAACTTGTTCAACAGAAGTCACTTTTTACTGACGATGAGGCTTCTTCATCATCTTCCGATGCTTCTTCATCAGACACGAGAGACTTGTTTTTAACCAACTGTATACCACCACATTCACACTGTGTGATTATACCTGCAATTGGAGAATCGGGGGCACATTTAGCATCTGTGATGCAATAAGGAGGGAGAAAACGTTTAGGGCATTTGGATGGACACATGAACAAACGGATTTGTATTGTTGTTAATGGTTTTAAAAGAGAAGAAGAAAAACACTTTGATAACAAAGAAGACATTTTTAGGGTTTTGAAAACACAGAAACCATCATTTAGGGGGTTTGTAGGGGTTTTATATTTATAGGCGTTTTGAAATGAATTTTACAAATTTCCTGGGCTTTTTTTGGTGGGCTCAAAATGCCCACCAAATAAACCCAGATCAGCAAAATATGAATTTTATTATTATTATTATTATTATTATTATTATTATTATTATTATTATTATTATTATTATTAAATGAAAAATAAATAAACAAAAACAAAAAATGTTTAAGACATATCAGATTAAAACAATAACTAACATGACCACAAATGCACAATAAGCTCACACATTGCATGCAACGTCCCGTTTTCTTAATTTCTTTTTCAGTAATTCTCCGATTTATTATTCTACAGCGACCAGGGAGATCAACTGAATTTCCCACCGAAATATAACCATGACATGTAATTTCAACAGAGATCAACAGTATAAAACAAACAAGATATCAAGCAAGATTGGCTCACATTAAACCTAGACATTCATGTTTAAGACATATCAGATTAAAACCTGAGAGGACAAAGATCAACCTAATAGCAATGTATCAACCAAATATGCAAATCACAGCATAAACCAAGACATTAAAACCACAAAAGAAAGGAGACATGAAAGAACACAGTTTAAAAAATAGACATGAAAAAACAAGCATAAAAAGAACACATACCACTACAACAAATTAACACTCGGGCCACGAATTATGCCACAGTAATTAGTGAAACGTGGCATGATTTGCTTTAGCCACGGAAAAAACTATTTTGATTGGCCACGGGAGAAATTTAAGCCACGGAAGAAATATGTCGTGGCAAATAATCACTTGCGCCACGGAAAAAGTTAAAATCGTGGCAAAAACTTTAATTTATCCACGATTATAACTTTTTCCGCGAGGCAAGTGAGTATTTGCCACGACATCATTTTTTAGTGGCGAAAAAACCCTTCTTTAGTTATATTAGATTATAACTTGTATGTCACATAATAAAGATAAAATAAACCGTTACACGATACTAAGAAAAAAAATTGTGTAAAATTATAAATTTCTTATTAAATCTATCATTTTATTTTATATGTGCTTAATACTATCTAATTTTATTTTATTTTTTTATGAAAACAAAATAAATTTCATTAGTTTGAAAGATAGATAACAATTAAAATTGACTTTCGTGTTAACAGAACTCAAATGTATGTGCAAAATACATATATAATATTTTTTTTTCTCATATGTGTTTAATAATCAAAAATTTATAATACGTTAATGGTGTAAGTGTTATAACATTAACCTTAAAAATTAAAATGTAACCAAATATCTAAGATAAAGACGAATATTGGTGGGTGAACCAATATTGTTAGTACTCGACTTGTTAATCTATCGAGGGCATGTGATGAGATAGCTATTGTAAATGCCCTAAATGGGTAGACTTTGTAATTTGTTTGGATAAAATGAGAATCAAGGGCTAAATTCTTTCCAAAAAAAAAGACGAATATTTCTTGTTTTTGGTAAAATAGGGCATTTACTCTTAAATAATGTTCGATCTTAGGCCATTAAGCAAGGATTAAAGGTTGTTTTTCTTAATCTTATGTTTATTTATGCAATTTCTTTTATGACTATTAATCATATAGAATAAGTTTCATTATAATCCTGTGATCTTAAAGGGCATGTATACAGATATATTCCCACAACTGGTATCAAAGCCTTAGGGCTATGAAATTGTTTATATGATTTTCATAAAAATTGAATTTGTATAAGTTTAAAATAAGTTACAATAGTCGGTTTTCATCAAAAAATTTCGGCCAGTTTTGTATTTATGTGTGCCGTGTGGTTTTTGTTAAATTCTTGGTCCAGTTTGATTCGTATATTGTTAATTTAAGAGGTTAAGATGATAATATATTAACTTGTTTATGTTTTGATTCAATCTTGATTGAGTTAGGACTTAGATGGATCTTTAAGATTGATGTTTATGAACATTAATTATTGCTTTATATTATTGGTATAAATTGATTGGGATATTCATGTTAATAGGTTAATTTGAATGATCTTAGTATTACATCAATGTTTAATCAAGATTAGATGTTGTTTTGTTTTATATCAATCGAGATAATATGAGCATGTTCAAGTTAAATCAGTTTAATTTGAGATTGGATTTAAAAACAAAATTTAAAATAAAAAAAATAAATTTAATTTCGGTTTTTTTTAAAAAAAATTTAAACCGTGTGTTTTTTTTATTTGTTTCGGTTTGTTTTATTTTGTTTAAACCGATTTGTATTATGCATTATAAAAATAATGTATAATTAAGGCTTGTGAAGAGGTTCACATAAGATTGATACCCTATTATTTTAAAAAGGTTTAAAATAATGTTGGATTTAATTCATGTTATACTTGATAATATGTATTAAGATGGATTATGATTGATTAAGATTGTTGTGTGCAATTGAGGAATTGTCACATAATCTTGATCTTGTTAAAAGGTGGTTTGGATTAATAATAATTAATCTAGTTTAGTTGATGCATTATATTTATCTTGGTTGAATGTTGTTTGAATGGTTTAATTTTTCGCATTATTTTGTACAAAAGGTTGTAATTTACTAGTGTGGCCTTAGAAGATTATGTTTTCGTAATGAAAGGAAACATGATCGTTGGTTGTATTATTGAGATCTCGTATCTCCCCTCTTGTAATAATATTTTTAAAGCTATTTTGAAATTAGAATGTAAATAGGTTTGCATTTGTAATTTTAATTGTAATTTGAGAAGACTCAAGATTCAAGATGGAGATCGGATGGCTCACTCCTACTATATGGATCAAACCAAGATGGAACATCAAGACAAGCTTCTAGGGTCCAAGGATGGATTCCAACTTGTATTTTGTTTATTTTGGTAGGATAGGCCACACTAGGTGTTTTTATTTTGCGTTCTTTTCCATTCTCGTTGCGATATTTGCTTGTTTAGATAGTTGCATCATATTCCGCCTAAACTCAACCAAACCACCTAATATTGCGTGAAAATTGACTCATATTGTTTGCTTTTTCATCCTAGACATACCGATGTCACATGTTTTAAGCCATCACCTTAGTTTATATCATTATCGTTTCGCTAGACTTTTGTTCACTTAAAATGAATTAAATAAGACGATGGGATCTTCCTCTATAGTTAAAAATTGAGATTAGTCTTTATAGGAAAAGCTACTATGAGCCCCTTCTTCGTTGGTAGGCATGTAGGACCTTACTCTCCACATGACCCCTTCTACGTTGGGTAAGTAGTACGTGTTGACCTATTTTACCTCAACATTATAGTTCGAGTAATATCTCGTAGTTATAATGGACTAATAGATAGGATTTGCTGAAATCTATCGACCGAGAGTTCTAACAGTAGAATTAGCCAAGAAGTTGGCTTATCAATTTAAAGAAATTGAGTCTTGGGATCACTTATGTAATTCTTGAGGGAGGTCGATATATGAGTGCACGAGTCATTGCATTAAATCATTATTGCTTAACGACTTAAACCTATAAAACGATGTTTTCTTATCATTTCTCTTCTTCTTCTTCTTTCTTTTCACAGTTTCGAATACGTTATATACAGATATAACTGCTAAAACAAAATGGATGGTCGTATTGAAGGCCCAATGCCAAGTGTCACACTTGAACGTGAATCATGGCCCGCCCCCTCACAGTATGGACGCAACTACAGGCCCGCCATAACTGGTGCGAAATAATCCACTTTGAAAGAGAGGGGTGATGAGATTCGAACCTGTGACCTCTTGTTACAAGGCTCTAATACCATATCAGAAATCAACTCAACCAAAATGCTTAAGCTGATGGTTGAAGGCCCAATATCGGTTTTATATACTCTTAACATATATCCTTAAATCAAGTGACACTTTAGTATGATCATGTAGGGGTTGATACGTTTATACAAATTTAATTGTTATCTCTCACCTTTTTCTAAACACTATTTAAATCGATCACCTTTTTTTTTTTATTTTTTTTTTTTTTAAAAAACTCCCAACTTTTATGAATATTTTCATAAAAATTATGACCATATTAAACGTTTATTTTCATTCATGAAAAAATTGAATTCTCATTTTATCTTTTCACATTTTCAGTTTCGGTGCTTGATAGATTACATTCTTAATGCAAATATTTTTAAAATATTTTTAACTTTCACAAAAAAAATTGCATTTTGTGAGAGTTTTTAAGAAAATGCTTAGAAAATATGGGAGATTATACAAAAAAGTTACTCTACAGAGATGAGAGTTTTTAAATTTGAAATTATAGAAAATGAGAAATATCAAATAACCCTTTATTTTACCATGTTTAATAAAGAGTATGAACAATGAACTACGAGTATTTATTTTCTCATTTGACTTTAACTTTTGAAATTGTTACAATATCCCTTGTGAATTGTCGTTTATCATAACATAATAAAACATATCACATGACGGAGACAATTTTGAAAAGTAGGAATAAAAAAGCTTATGTCCTTTCATGATATAAATGATAGCTAGAGTAATAGAGCTATTATTTATGTACTATTGTGAAATATCAATTTTAAAGTCTAGGGTTATATATTACTCGTATTTTGTAAGTTTATAGAGTAATTTTTGTTTTCTTATTTCCTTAGAAATTATTAGGTGGATCTGTCCTCCTTTTTATTATTTTCGCTCTTAACGGTTGTGTACCTTACTTATATATAGATATGTCACTTATCAAATACAAAATAAAATTGGAAACATAGTACTATAAAAAGTTGTATTCTTCCTCGCTACTTTTCATTTGTTGGTTGTGCATATAGTTCTCACTTCAAGCTAAACCACTTACTAATTACTACGAAGTACGGAGTATAATATTTAGTATTACCTACACATGTTTGACTCACATTCTTCAACCTATATAGTTATCAAATAAAGAATACACTGCATAAAAATTATGAGTAAGATTTTAAAATTAAATCGATAATCGCTTTTCAATATTATGGTTGACGTACAATTTGAAAAGAAAAATGAGTTACGGAGTATTACCAAACTACAAATATGAGACTAGATTTTAAGAACGGGTGAAGGTCGTTTGTTGAATATTAAATAGGTTGTACTCTGTATGATTTTGGATTTTTCGTCTAAAGTTCTCGAGTGTATCGGTAAAGACTTTAACTTGTATACAGAGATACCAACATTTTTGTATAATCGTTCTTATTTCATAGGACAATTTCATAAGACAAAGTTAATTACCTGATTTTTTTTTTTTACCGTTGTTAAATGTATTTTATTAAATATTATAATAAGGTATATAACAAGTTGTCCATGGCAAAAAATGTGATATAACAAAAACGGATGCATTGAATACGCTAATCTTTTATTTCATATAAAAGGATATGAAACTTTGTTGGGCCAATAACATCAGAAGATCACAAACTCAATCAAAAATGGCATATAAATTTATTAAACTTTCACTACGTACATCGTATGCATGCATGTCAAATATGTTAATATTCTCCTTATATATTTAATTTCACTAGGTATGTAGCTATTTATGACATTTTTACACAAACTTTATTATTTTACTTTTTATGGCAAATATAGGAATTAATTATGTTACCCACTAACAAAAGGGTTTAAGTCACATCACTTTCAAATTTTAATAGATTGTCTTATTAGGTACAATTATATTGATACCTTCTTCATTATATTTATATTTTTTTTCAATTAAATTAATTAAAATAGGATTGGTTGAAGTAAAGTAGACTTTTCTATTTTCCCCACATACTTTTATTAATGAAATTGATATCCACCAATGAAATTACACATACCTTTATTAATCTACCAACCTCGAGGCCCTTAATAACAATTCCACATATATTGATATGACAATTACCAAATAATATACGGCGAGGTCAAGTTACTTTATAATATTGATATGTCGTTGTATGTGAAAATGTGATATAACGACATTATTGTGATACTTATACACTTTATCAACTGTTAAGTCTGATCTCTGTAAGCAATGAGTTATTATACACGCTACAACATACGGAGTATGTCACTTAAACACACATATCAATAGATTCAATCTCAATCTATATAAATTAGAGATCAATGATCATTGATGTGGCAGTTTGACTATAATATGAAAAATTCAAAATAAAGGATTTTATTTGGTTGCCGAAAAGATAATTTTTTTTTTTAAAAGTTTAAATTCAATTTCTTTGGAAATGGAAAGCTATTTTAGCTAATCTTAAGCTAAGGGAGAGTTCCTATATAATTTACATATTTGAGTTTTAAAATTTGACATAGAAATTGTCTGTTTGTTTTTTTGGTTGGGTCAGTCGGAGCGCGCATTAAGTCACATTACAATAAGAGGGAGGGAGGATTCGAACTTAAGATCTAATGCCTAGATTACTTCAATCTCAACTACTAGGTTAAGACCTTTTCAATAGAAATTATTTATTTAAATTAAGTTTAATTATTATGTTGAATTTCGATTCAATTCAATTTTATTCAGTTCAATTCAACTTTAACTCACTTTACTTACATTCTCATTTAATTATTTTTTCTTTTTTTGTGAATCACATTGTTTGAAAATTCCACAACAATAATGGATGGTACTATAGATATCAACATCTCAACCATGTGTGGGCTTTTGATTAAGACAAGTTTAAGTTGATGTCATTTATTAAGGGACTAAACTTATAGTTGGAAACTATATTATATATGGTGTGGTGTCCTCTAATGAAGTTGTCACTATTTGGCCCTCTTTTGAGCTTAATTTTAATTTTTATAATTCAATTCACCTCTTATAATTAAATTTAACTCTAATAAGTTTAGCTTTTATAAGTCTCATTAAACTTTAATTTACACCGACTTCAGCTTTTATAAGTTCAGCTCTTATAAATTTAACTCCAAAAAGCCGAAAAGAACGAGATCTTAGTAGTACATGCTATATTAGTTTGTACAGCTTGAATTGTTTTCTTTGATATTATATGTAAATTGCATTTAATGATGACCTCAACTACTTGGAAAACTATTGTTATTTTGTCTCTTAAATTTTTGTTCAATTGCTTCGTGGATCAAGTTTTGCCACTAAACTTTTCTATCGCATATTATATCTCTATAATGCTTTGATAGCAAAACAAGCTAATGTAGAACATGTGACTACTCTTATTATATTAATTCCTATAAGTTGGGAGAGATGTTATTCATTCTAATATATTTGAATTGTAGTTTCTTTTAGCACCAATAATATTATCTACAAACTATATTTTAAGAATTTTATGTATCGAATGTGTTGGGGGATAATGATCAAGGCAATATATCACGTTGAAAATCTGTATATATCATATTGAAAATCGATATGTATATAAATTGATCGAATATGCTAAACAAAAAAATGTGCCAAAAAATAACTTTAATACGAGTATATGGATACACCATTATTCATATCGTTTAACAGACTTATATTTCATCTTTAACAATGACCAAGAATCGCATATTTGAAATGTATTAAAAGATATTCTTCATTTTGCTCTGATATGATATGTTAGTTGACGTTTACTTTCAAAACATTTTGGGAATTTTAAGATTTAAATGGTTGCAAGTCAATTTCAATATTTGAAACATCCTGATAATAATAGATCAAATTAAATAGGTCGTTTATCATATAATGCACGAGTATATATTATACGAGACATTCTTTTTGAACGAGATCTGATTACAACGTTATTCGCTTTTGTATTATTGGTTTTTTCTACTTAAATGGATTAAGACTTGTATATTATTATACTTTTGTCACCATCAAAATCCCAAATAAAGTAAGCTTTAATTTGTTGGATGTCGTAATTAGCTTGTTACAAAATTTTGAAAGACACATGTTTAAGTACTACTTTATGAGTGTGTATGACCTAATAATCATAATGAAGTGTTTTTTTTTTTTTTTTGGATAATGCAAAATATGATTTGTTGAAAGAAATTTTGAATTTGACATGTTGATGAAATAAAAACACAAATAACATGAAACCATCAATTTGCAAAATATGGAATTATGTTATCTTTTAATTAATTGTGACATCGATCTTAATTATTCATCACCTAGCTACCAAATTAAAACCTATATGCATGAAATGCATGCATGATCACCATATCTATCAAATTAATCCATCCAATTGTAATTTTTCTTAAAATATTTACATATTGTAATATGTTTTTTTCTCGTTTTTCATCTTAACTTTTCATGATCATTTATATCTTAATTTTTCCAAATAAATTTAAGCATACTATGATCACATATAATACAATCATCAAAAACTTATATTTTCATTTTAGAAATGTACGTCATGTGATACAATATATATTATCTGAAAACATCGTTTATAAGTGATCGACTTCATTAAACTTTGATCAAAATTAAATCAAAACGAAAGCAATATTCATCATTGAACAGATGAAGTGCTGCTCTAAACTTTACAGAACTGAGATGTTGTTATGAATGAATGAAATTAGTGATCAAGGAGCATATATATTTCAATAATAGATGTTAAGATCAAATAAACACTTGTCAAGAAATCAAAACCCTAGATTTACACACACATTGTTTGGAATGTCTTCAAGCATATAACAAAGTCATTAACTCTTGTTTATTACTTCCTCCATTCCATTAGATTCTTTACGTTTCACTTTTTTGACACTATTCATACGTGTGTAGAATCTTCGATAAAACTTCTAAAATACAAAATAAAAAATAGTCATGTGTGATCTTGTTTTAATTGTCTTAACGAGGACATTATTAATATCAAAATTTTAAAATTTTGAGAATCGAATCCAAAGATATGAAGCTAAACAAAACAGTATTGATGTCGTGCATCAAAAGAAACGTAAGTTAATCTATTGGAATGGAGGAAGTATGAAATAAGGTCGTAACATAAAATTAGATAAGATGATCGAAGATAGTTTGATTGAAGTTTTGCTATATTGATGGATCTAAAACTCTAAAAGCCAAGAGATCGAACTTAAATTACTTTATATATATAGTGCATAATATAATATAAAGATCTTATATATAATTTATTTATTGTAGACTTTACAAGAGGGTAATTTGTGTAATTAAATTACATACAAATAAATGGACTTTATGTCGGAAATATACATACATCGTGGTATACATATGAGTATGACAATATACTAGTACAATGATGCAATGATCGACATTGACATGCATGTGATACAATTATATTACTTAATTACAATCACAACCACTATAATAATTATAATGCATAGCAAATGTTCATAACTTATTATGTATGAAATCGAGTGATAACCTCAAATATATCATGTACCAAAACTATGCTTAGCTTAATAATATATATATAAGGTACATTATACCACTTTTTTTATAAAATGTACTTTGAGTACGTATGACATATCTGATAAGAGTTTATAAAAAAAAATTATTTTATTCAAATAATTATTATACGATAATAACTGAAGCACTATACTGTTTTTACCCGAGTTCTTTTGAAAAAATTTCCCTTCTTTATATGTGCAATATAAAGGCACTTAATTTACGGAGTAGATAAAATAATTTAAGCTTTTTCTTTTGTAATATTTTTTTTACCTAAATTACTATAGCAGGAGGGTTCCAATTAAGCAATTCTTCTATCATTTGCAGTGCAGCTTTATCTTCTTCACTCAATTCATCTCCACTACCATCCAAAATCGTCGAAGGTGAAGACGACGAATCAAATGTAGTCGGGGAAAACGGTAATGATGGTGGCGATAATGATGTTGAAGCATCGATCGATACATTATTATTTTCCTTAGAAATAGTACTACTACTTGAACTAGTATTTTTTCCAAGTTCGACCCTCATGACCCAATTCGACCCAGAACACGTACCGGCTCTCTTTTGCCACACACCAATGTGTGAATTGTCGGTGTCGAGTCTCAGACACGTAAGCGAAGGAGACGGATCCTTGCAATATTTCTTAAGCTTCGCGCTAAGTAGCTCCGATAATGTAGTGTTATTCAATGGTGCCATTTTAG
Source organism: Dianthus caryophyllus (assembly GCA_023091065.1). Lineage (NCBI taxonomy): Eukaryota > Viridiplantae > Streptophyta > Magnoliopsida > Caryophyllales > Caryophyllaceae > Dianthus > Dianthus caryophyllus. The sequence continues at coordinate 2,734,338 of CM041523.1, forward strand.
GATCATCACTACTAATACTATTATTATTATTAGTAGTAGTAGTAGTAGTAGTGGTGTTAATTGTGTCATTATTATTATTTTTATTGCTTGAAGATTGATTAATTGTATTCTCCCTTGGAAAATTAGTCTTGGCATTGTGACCATTCATTAGTATTGCAGCTTGATCATATGCTCGAGCTGCTTCCTCAGCGGTCTCGAATGTTCCTAGCCATATCCTCTTCTTCCTACAACCGAACTCACATTAACACGAAAATCAAGAATTAATAAAACACTTTATTATATGTGTTTATTTCAATATTATCGTACTCTTTATAATATACTCAACCAATACGTACGTATATATAGTCGTATTTGGTTTAAAATCGCACATAGGTAGATATATATAACTTTTCAATAATATGACGGTTTTATATGCACTACTCATGGATATTAAAAACAGAATATTTTTTTTCCCTTTTTGTCTAAATTATACTCATCTATTTTGATCATCTATATCACGTTGTATTGCGCTACATGATTATAACTTCTCGATATGACATCTATCATTATAAAATACGTAAGCATATAAGTCTAAATCGTATACTATTTATCATATATAAATCTTTTATCTAAACAACAGTAGTTTTTTACAAACTATCTAAATAAATTGTGACACACACAAGTTAACTTTTCTACGGAGTATATATATATTTATAGAGCCTTACACTTGCACATCAAGTAAATAAAACGTAAAATTAACACAAATTCTTCATGTAAGAGTGTAAGACGATCTTATAATAATTAAGTTTACTGTGAAACCTCGCATGAATAATGATTACAACAGTTAAATTATTAATTTATGTCATAGTAATTTTTAGGTCTCAAGCAAGTGTGAAACAATCTCACAATAAAAAAGACGTACTTACTGATTAATTAGTATATATGACCAGTATTATTACAAATTTTTCCATAAAACAGCATAAAATAAGAACAAAAAATTAGGAATAAAGCAAAAAAAATGCAAGAGTTCATACAATAAAGGATGACGAATTTCAGAAACCCATGAACCCCATTGACGTTGCCTCACACCTCTATACTTCTTTGAAGGTTGTACCATTTTTTTTTATAATAATAATAATTATAATATTATTATTCTATATACATTTACACACTATATTATTATATAATATTAATTGAAGTGCACATTGTAGGAATAATATTTATACTATTATGTTATACTCGTATATGTGCTAGGCAAAAACTGACGATTTTCTGATATTTTGTCAGAAACTTACTTAGGTTTATATTTTTTTGAGTTCAAATGATATGTGTATGATGAATGTTGTACCATATATATATGTAGAGTATATTATATAAGCCTCAGAAAAAAATATAAATAAAAATTCCTCAGATTTTTGGAGGAAGTAATTAAATGATGCATGTGTGTGAGAAGAGTGTTAAGTTACTTGTTGTCGGTAGTATAATAGTAGGAACTACTACTTCCTCCATTCCGTTTGATTCTATACGTTTGACCAAAACACGGTAATTAAGGTAGAAGAAAATCAAGTGGGGTAGATAATGGAATTACTTAAATACCCCTACTTTATTGTTTGCAAGTGGGTTGAGTGGGTATTAGTGAAGGGTATATTGGTCTTTTAGTTTAATAAAGTAGAGACTAGAATAGAAATGTATAGAATTGATTGGAATTTCCAAAAAAGGAATATGTATAGAATCAAATGGAATGGAGGAAGTATTACTTTTCGTCCATATAATATTCTACTTAAATTTTTGTACGGAGCAGTAATGAACTAGCGATTATTTAATGGATTATATTTAATCAGATACGGTGTAATACGTAATTTTTATACTAAATTTTAGCATAATATATTAAAAAAAAATGTCTGTAGGTAAGTAAATTTGTGAATTATCATGATAAAATATGTATAGAAATGAATAAATCGATATAAGTGATGGTTAGTGCTTGAAATAATAGTCTCGTACTATTTACTAACCTTTTTTTTTGAGCATTTATCATTTCTACCTACCATTTTTTGAGTTGTTTAATTTTCTTGTTGCTCTTATAGCTAGTCTTATCACTCCGTACATTTTAGCTTTTTCTAATATTTAATTCTTAAAGTAATTTTAGGTGAAAATTAAATTCAGTAAATACAAAATGATTTTAAGAGGATACGGTGTTTTGCAGATCAGATGATCAATCTAATTTTTTTTTCTTTTATAATTTGTAAATATATTCTACAATATCTATCAGAAGTAAGACATTCGTAGAATTATATCTCTGATCATGTCATGATGATGATGAAACATTTCACATCTACAACTTTCACCGCTTATAGGAAATGTTAGATTAACAATTCATAATATACATTACATCATTGGTTTTTAGTGAGTCATTGAGTGAATTCAGATAAATTATCGGGTTTAGTCGTCTGGTCAGAAGAATTTTAATAAGCATGATGTTAGAGTTTGTACGACCTATTAAGGCCAAATTTGAATCTAAAGAGACTTTGTCCAAAGAAATGTATTCATAAAATCATAACCACGTGATGCAGGAGGACTTATGCAATGTCTTGCTTTTGCATGGTGTGGGTGTATGAGACTATGAGTATATCATTGGTATAAAACATTAAGTGGCCCTCATAGGGTCGGATTGTTTTATGTATAACCGTAAAAATTTAATGTTCAATAATTTCAAAACAAAAAAAAACAAAAAAAAAAGAATATTTTAAACAATTTGGATGTACATAATTTTAAAATTGAAGTCTAAAAAAAAAAAAAAAATAGACCAATAACGAAATTTATTATTTATATGTTAGTGTTATTTGATTGTTGAGATCCTTGTAACACGTAGGATCCTACTCCGATCGGAGATTCGTTCTGAAAACCTAATGGAATTCTCACAAGTAGACATATATATATGAGGTTATAAGGGTCATGGACATCATATACTAAATTATTTTAATCTATTTTGTTTAATTCTACTTTTAATTTATTTTTATCATATATATTTATATAAAAAAATTTGAAAAAAATAAAAATAAAAATAAAATCCCATAGTAAAATGTTTATGTGTTTGCCAATGCTCACAAACCAACCCTGAATCTTCAGTATTACGCTTAAACTTTTAATTAAAATGATTTAAATGGAGTAATATATACTTTAAAATTTTGAGTAAAAGGGTGACCAAAATCAAATACAGAATATATAAAATATTACTCGTATTTCGTAACTCTACATTCATTTTCTACGCTATGAAACTACTCCATATCTCATTTTTCAAGTAATTAATATAAGTCGGGTCGGATTAACAGTAACTATGAATTTGTATGTTGTTTCTCGTTTGGGCCATTACTACTTTACAAGTCACGAATTACGTGTTTATGTCCTAAAAATTGAATTTAGAGTTGTTTGATTTGTAAGTTAGGCTAGGATTTGCTTGGTCGTTTTAGGGCTCAATTTCAACCATACGTTACGAATAAAGTCACCTCAATATATATATATTTTCCGTAAGACTATCTTATAATACTTCGTTCTCTATAAGATACTCGTAGGTTTTAACAGGGATAAACCCAAAGAGTAATTCGATTATAAGGTCGCCTTATAATATGAGACACACTATATTTCAATAATATTATTAATTCGAATTTAAACAATTCTCTTTCTTTTTTTCTCTAATTTTGTAATTTTCTTATCTCTTTGTTGTTTTTTTTTACCATAAAGTTAGTGACATGATTTATCTACACATATAAATATCATGTTTTGTGACCATATTTTTGATAAACACTTATGTTATATACGTCGATGTCAATCTACAACTATTGTGTTCAAAAGTAATTGCATTACATATGAAAAGTAATTGCATTACATATGAAAAGTAACGCTGATTTTTCTTCAAAAGTAACAATGTCTTCATTATCTCATACTATGAGATGGCCTCACCGTAAAATTTGTAATTGTAGGATAGTTAAATTAGGTTTACATTCGTAGCAAATAAAAATGACTTTAATATTAAAACTTGTATCTATATGCATAAAAATTATGTTACTTGGTAATGAATACGATAACTACATTCACGAGGAATAATTTTCACTTGTTCTTGAGCTAGCCAAATTTGAAGAGTAAATTGGTATATTGTTTACACTTATTATAATTTACGAGGAGAATAAAAAAAATTAAACTATTAACTGAAAATGAGGAAATATTTAATTCTATGATTAATTGTCATTTATAGATGTTGGACCGTAAGGTATAAATGTACTCCCTCCGTCCCGGTCATTTGTTTACACTTTCTATTTTGGGGGTTACGGGTCATTTCTCATTTGTTTACATTTTCCATAAATGGTCATGGGTGACCCATGTGAGAGGTGGACCCTTACTCCCTTAACCAATTACATTTCATAATTTTAAACAAGTGGGACCCTCTTTGTACTTATATTATTATTTTATTAGTTTTTTCTCTACCTCTCTCCTCACATCGATAAATGTGTATAAAGTAAACGTAAACAAATCACCGAGACGGAGGGAGTATAATATTCTCCCCACGAGGAAGTTATACGTCACAGGAACTTAGGCTTGTTAGACCACACGTAGTGGAGGTGTTGAGCAAGGTCTCCACCTTTCTTATGTATTAAAAAATTAATAAAAAATTTAGACCTCTCCTTTTATTTCTCCACCTAGGTCCCAATTTCACATTTTTTCACCTAGGTTAAAACCTCCTTCTCCACTTTTTTTATTAATTTTTTTATTCTTTTATTTAATTAAATATAATTTATTTTTAAGTTTTTATTTTGTAATTGATAATACTATATATCCAAAAATCTGACACTCGAGTACAAAGATGAAAAACCACTCGATTTCATTTTTCAAAATCTTATCCGTAAATTTTTGAAAATCTTATCCGCAAATCTTATTTAAATCAAATTTTGTCCGCATATTTTTTTCGAATTAAATTAAATGTTCAATTCGTTTGTAAAAATAATAAGAAAATTATGTGTAAATATAATGTAAGGTATATAAAAATATTGATAAATTAATGAGAACCTAGGTCTAGACCTAGTGTTATTGTGTTTGTAAATTAGGAGGTAAGTTTGGTGGGAAGGTGATGAGTTGAAAAAATAATATTTTAATGAAAAAGGTAGGTTAAGACCTACCTTCCAAGACCACCACTGCGGATAGTCTTAGGTAGTCGGTTGATATGGTCCAATATTATCCAAATACGAATGTAATTTGGGTTATGGTGAACTCTTTGAAGACAAATTCGACACAAATAATGATATGTATATACTAATTAATCCCAATTCTTTTACCCTTAAACATACAATGATACAGATTAAATTTGGATATATATTCTATATATTACATGACACGAAAACACATAATTAACTCGAGATGGAATTAGCTGGTTTAGGTTGACACTTGATCAACCATTTATATAACCACATCAATACGAACACAATACAAAACCTATCTAGGGTTGTAGTTAATTGAATTGTTTTTTTTTTTTTTGGTTTGAGATGAGGCCTCAGGCCATTACAAGTTGTTAACGGTGGAGAAGGAATTTGTACCTGAGACCTACAGCTCAGGTAGCTCCATCCTATCTACTAAGTCATGACATTTTCGGTTATTTAATTGAATTGTTGTGACACAGTCACAAACCCTAACCCGAAGCAATTTGATTTAATTGTACGGGCTAAAGGAAACGACATTTTATACTCCGACAATAAACTGCTAAAAATTCTATTAATAGTTTAATACGTAAAACCGTCTTATAATAAATATACTCGAAAGGGCAACCCATCAAGAGTACCTTGCTTGTTAGACTTTACATGGGTTTTTATGTTTGCATGTTCAATCTTCCTCCAAATTAAAAACAAAAACCTGGGAACAAAATCAGAACATTCTCAAATTTTCATCAAATTTATTCAACAATCTCCCAAAAATGAGGCAACTTTGTATGAATTCTCCCAAGATTATTCATTACTTTGCACAAATTTGTCAACTTTATGGGAGATTCCTTAAAAATCTTGTCATTTATATCCCCATTTTCTTCTGCAACAAATTTCATTTGCTCCAAAGTTTCCACCTTTCAATCTCCTTTTTCACCTTTGCCCAAAAGGGTTTGTTTTTTTGTTTGTTTGTTGTTATTTTACTGCATTCATGCATACGACGAACTATTTGTGACTGTTAAAAGTAGTTGCATTTTAGTCGATAATGATCACAATAGCATTGTAATGGTGACATTTTTTGTACGCGTACAACGGTCTTATTTGAGACGATATTCTTTTACAGGGGTTTCGAAATTTAAGCAATGGAGATGAAGAAGCTGCTTCATGGGGTTTTAATTGCAACAATCTATGAAATTGATAAGCTTTATGTTGGATTTGGGTTGCCCTTTTCTAGACAGGTCTATTTCTGTTTTAAAATTCTTTGCATCATTATCTCTATAATGACATTGTTGCATTTGTAATTTATTATTGAGTAAAATGTGACCATTATTGAGACAGTTCTAGTATAGATTATGTTCACGTTAGATGAATTGAACTGAACTGAATTGATTTTCGGACTAAAGGCGGCTTTGTTGTCGACGGTGTTGCCTTTTGAGAAATATGACTGAATTATTGATCATGTGATTAATGATTATATGAACTATTCTTGTAGTTCCATGTATGACTAATTGTGCCATTTCGTATGGTTTGAGCTCGTGGAACCGTTTGAATTCTCAGTCGTAAATTGGAGGAATGTATTTGAAACTTTCGGTTTGATCAATTAGGATTTGATACGATTTTAAATTGTGTTATGATACATATTCCTACATGCATTAGTTGTATGTAATTCCATCACAAAATTATAGGCCATCCACGTAGTAGTAATGAAACTCAATACCATCTAGTGAGTCGTGGTGACGATTACTGCACCAAATTAGCTTATGGGATTACCCCTCTGGCCTCTGCGGTTTTTATCCATTCTTGTAAAGGAGACACATATCAAATATCTGTTGTTGCTATTCAATTCGCCTCCAAAACGTCTATGTAGAGTTAATGATGTTAGTTTTGTTTATTGGAGACTTATAATAATGAAGTAGTTGGGTTGACATTGATTTGCGTAGTACTTTACGAATAATGTGGCCGTTGTTCTATGATTGACGGAGAATAGGGTGTTGATGATCCTACAAGGACTTGGAAAACGTTGATGTACAAAGTCAAAGGGTTATGCGTGTGTGATCCCAAGGTATGCCATCTTAGTTGTTGATGATAACCTACTACGTTACCTTGTTGACAACTCCTCGACAGCTGACACGTCGATGTTGTTGCAGCCTATGAAATATAGACTTTACACCACCGTTGATCTGGACAAAGCGAGAGTAGCCAGGACAATCGTCACTGATAAGCCCTCGAATCCGCAGTGGTCTCAGTCATTTCGCATAAACTGTGCTCACGAAGTGTCCGACATCATATTCACAGTCAAAGACGAAAACCCTGTCAGTGCGACATTGATCGGACGAGCGTATTTGTCAGTCGATGAGGTCATGAACGGCAGTCCAGTTGATCGATGGCTTCATATACTCGATGCAAAGCGCAAGCCCATAAAGTCTCGAATTCATGTCAAGGTGCAGTTTTTCAACGTGACACGGGATCCATTCTGGTCTAACGGTGTCCAAAATCCACAGTTTGGAGGCGTTCCCTTCACGTTCTTCAGACAGAGACACGGTTGCAATGTCACCTTGTATCAAGACGCACATGTCTCTGACGATTTAATGCCCAAGTTTAGTCTCCCTGGTGGTAACTTCTATGAAGCGCAGCATTGTTGGGAGGACATATTCGATGCTATCGTTGATGCGGAACGCTTAATTTACATAGCTGGATGGTCTGTGTACAGCAAAGTTATGCTGATAAGGGACCCACGTAGGCCGAAGAATTCCAAATTTGCAAACAATACATTAGGAGAAATACTTATTGAGAAAGCTAATAATAACGACATGCGAGTTCTCGTACTAGTATGGGATGATATAACTTCACAACAGTGGCTACAGCAGATGTTTGGCCAAAGTTTTGGGTTAATGGGAACCCATGATGAAGACACTGTCGCTTATTTTAAGAATTCGAAGGTACAATGTATTCGGTGTCCACGCTTAACTGCTGTAGGAAAAACCATGATTCAGGGAATGGAGAGTGGTACTTTGTTCACACATCATCAAAAGACGGTGGTGGTTGATCGAAAGAACACATTCGGGAAAAGAGAAATCGTGAGTTTCGTGGGAGGCATTGATCTTTGTGACGGAAGATATGATACGCAAGAACATTCCCTTTTTCGGACACTGAACACCGTCCACGCTAAGGATTTTCACCAGCCAAACTTCTCCGGGTCGTCTATCGAGAAAGGCGGTCCAAGAGAGCCGTGGCATGACATCCACTGTCGTTTGGAGGGGCCCGTCGCGTGGGACGTGCTGTACAACTTCGAGCAAAGGTGGAAGAAACAAGTTGGGGAGCAATTCCTATATACAATGGACGAGCTTGACCAAATTGTAACGAGTCCACTGGAAGTGGCCTCAACTATTGACGGTGAATCGTGGAATGTTCAGATTTTCAGATCTATTGATAGTGGATCTGTCGTAGGTTTTCCTTCGCACCCTCAAATTGCGGCTGAATGCAATCTTATTACTGATAAAGGGAGCATCATCGACCGAAGCATTCAAGACGGATATGTGAGTGCCATTAGACGAGCGAAAAACTTTATTTACATCGAAAATCAGTATTTTATTGGAAGTTCTTACGGTTGGAAACCTGAAGATATAAACAACACTCTACCCGAGGAAGATGTCGGTGCTTTGCATCTCATTCCAAAAGAGCTTTCGTTGAAGATTATCAGCAAGATTTTGGCCGGGGAGAGATTTTCGGTGTATGTCGTTATTCCAATGTGGCCAGAAGGAGTGCCTGAAAGCGGTGCTGTGCAGGAGATACTCTATTATCAGAGAAGAACGATGGAGATGATGTATACTGATATAGCAGCGGCCATTCAATACAAGCAGCTGAACGCGCATCCACGTGACTATCTGTCATTTTTCTGTCTTGGGAACCGCGAGGTTTTTATGTCTGGAGAATATGAATCTGAGAAAAAGCCAGACCCTGACACTGACTATTTTCGTGCTCAGCTCCATAGGCGCTTCATGATTTATGTTCATGCGAAGATGATGATAGGTATGTACGTCGACTGTATTGTTGACTTAAGTTGTGTGTAGTACGTAGTTTTTGAAATTATCTGAAGTTTTCTTAAATTTAGGTCATCTAAACTTGTTTTTTAAGATGAGAACAGATTCTAATTTTTTTTTCATCAAATCCAAATTATGTAATGACGGTTTGGCATGTATGGAGCTTTGTGTTTCAGTTGATGACGAGTACGTAATCATTGGATCTGCCAATATAAACCAGCGGTCAATGGACGGGGGAAGGGACACGGAAATCGCCATGGGGGCCTATCAGCCGCATCATATATCCACAATGCTTCCAGCAAAGGGTCAAATATTCGGTTTTAGAATGACACTTTGGTACGAGCATCTGCGTTTTGTTCACGACTCCTTTCATCATCCCGAGAAACTGGAATGTATGCAACAAGTCAACGAGATTGCTGAACGAAACTGGAAAATTTATTCAGATGATGTATTTGATCAGGACTTGCCTAGCCACCTCCTTCGTTACCCTGTCGAAGTTACCAGCTTTGGGCATATAACACCTTTGTCGGATGCTCAGCAGCACTTTCCTGATACAAAGGCGAATATTCTCGGGACCAAGTCTCGAGACCCGCCTATTCCACCACTGCTTACTACCTAGCTTGCTGCTGTTATCTTGAGAGAATAAAGGTGCGTTACTGCGTTGTCTCTGTCGTCTTCATATTTCGCCGTCCTCCTGTGAAGTCCTGTCTCAATGTTACTTTAAAATGCTAGTAATTGCAGTTCTCTAATTTCGGTTTCTGGTGTACCAACTTGCAGGAGCATCAGCAGCAACTGAAGTTCAAGACTAACCCTCGTAGGAGATTTAGGATACGAATATTCATTCATACAACACCGTCTTCTTGGAAGAAAAAGAAAAATAGAGTTAACGCTTAATTTCGAGTCGCTTAAAAACAAAGATGTATTTCAAGGAAAACTATTGGTGTACTCAATCATGTAGATAGATTCAGAACTACTGTCTGAATGTTGGAAGGCTTCAGTGTCATGCCGTCATACAACGCTACAACCGTCTCTGATTTCCGATTTCATAGTGTTCATCCGCATGTTATTTTGTATATTCGCATTGCGTTGAAGTAAAACATCGACTGTGCGTGACTTCCCCGCCTCTTGCAATGATTTATCGGAAAAATAGTGTCATTTGCGTGTATTGATCACGCAACTGGCTATCGAGCATGTCTGAGAGTGCTTCTAACTAATTCTGGACTCTACAATGTCGTTGCCTCGTGAGTAATGTTCATGCAAAGACGATGATACGTAAGTCGTACCGAAGAATTTTAATGGTAACTCTTCTGATGTAAGTCTGCCTGTTTAGTTTGCTCATCTAACTCACAACACTTTTCCCAAAATATTAGCAATCCTTAATGTTACTTGGGAATCATCTTGGCTTAGTTTTCAATTCCAATGGAGCCACGGACACACTTTTTTCCTCTTTGATTCATCTATTTCTTTTGATTTGTTCAAAATTCTCGTAACCAGAAAGTCAAACACAGAGAATTAGACGGGTTGAAAAGGGTACAATACGAGCAATATTTAGTGAAGATTAACAATTAATTTCATTTTTAAAGATTTACATGTCTTAAACTTAAAACGAATTAAATAAAATTATAACGACTACGTAAAATTACGATATGGCATTGATCAATTCTACACTACCCACTAGTCTTAACTTTTTATTGAGCAAATTGCTAACATTAGGGGTATTGATTAAACCTTAAAATTAGTTTATAACACTAATAAGTTTATCTATACTTAAAATTAGTTAATTGTAGACTTGTAGGAGACTTGGTCTAGTACTCTAGGTCTCTAGTATTACTAGTAGTGGTTAAATACTTAAATTAGAAGTAGATTTGTGAAAGAAGTTTTTCAACTACCTTTTTGGCACCTTGTGACAATTTACATACTCCCTAATTAGTCTTACTGATTGGCCTAATTTATCGGAAGAGACGGTTTTACAATAATGTCATTGAGATCTCTAACATAAGTGAACAATTAGTATATAGTTGAGATACTTTTTTTTTTAATTTATTAGTAGGTCTCGTATAGTAAGATGGTACCATAGGAGACATACTGTATGATTTGTAATCTCAATTGAATATAATTTGAACGTTTAGTAGATATACAATGCGATATTCTTATTTATAGTTGTACATAAATTATTTAGTCATGGATTAAAAAAGAAATTAAATATTGTCATTACAATTTACAATACTCGTATCACTTTGATTTGTACGTTGTATACTTGTACGTAGTATTGAATCACTTCAGACTTTAATGTAAACGTAGCGAGTAATTAGTTTGTACGCACTTTGTAAATAGGAAGGTATAATTGTAAACAGTTTCAAAATTTCAATTAACTGAAATTCGGTAAAAACACGTTTGGAAGTGAAAAAATTAAATATTTTCCTAAGATTTTTTAATTATTACGGAGTACATAATTAAATACGGTTCCTAATAATTTTTTCGACCATATTACATTTACTAACATAAAAAATTATACTCCGTAGTCCGTATCATTGATAAATCTTATACACTTGATTACTCCCATAACCTAATCATTTTTAATTTCCGTGATAACTAAAATTGTACCACAAATAATTTATTTATTATAATAAAAAAAAAACGCCGAAAAAAAAAAAAAAAAGAAAAAGAAAAAGAAAAAAAAAAAAAAAAAAAGTGGGGTTGTAGCTTCCAAAAACTCAGTACAATCATCTAGTTTTCTGCAGAAGCATCAGTAGCTCACAAAATCTCAAGGTATTTCTCTCTTCATATCCCCCAATTAATTCCCTTCAATTTATTTCTGAATTTCTGTTTTTTTGAAGAATAATACACTCTTTTATCCATTAAAGTATTTAATTTTTAATTTTTTTTTTTTTTTGTCTAGGATGGTGATCTTATCATTGTTACAGCAGTTGAATATCTGGGTTTGATTGATTTTTTGTGTATGATATTTGGGTGTTGATTTTCTGGGTTTTTCATCATCTGCAACTGCAATTGCTTGGATTTCTCACTTATTTGCATGCATGGGGTGAGTCTTTCTTACTTTCTTCTGCATTTTTTTGCCATTTTTTCTTGTAATTTTGATGAAAGTTTGGATCTTTTCTATACCCATTTAGTTAGATGACTTGATTTTTTTGTGTAATGTTGATTGTTTGGCCTTTTTTCATGTAATTTTGATGAAAGTTTGGATTTTTAATTGCCCATTTTGCTGGATGATTTGGTTCTTGTATAATTTTAATTTTTGACATTTTTATTGTTTAGATGATGATTAGTTGATGGAAACTTTAGTTGTAGTTTTTCCATGAAGTTATTTTTTTGATAATTTCTGTAGGTTGAAGTCTTAATGATCCTTGTTGACTTGTTCTATTTTTAATCATTGGGTGTTGACTCTTAGGTAGGAATATGATATGGCGTCGTCGGATGATCTCGAGTTTGATGTGATTCCTATGAATTGGAGATCATCGGGCGATACTATTTCATTTACTTTAAATAACCTGTCCTAGTTTCTCGACATTTGTTGGTGTCGATTATCAAGAAAAATTTAGTCTCAGTAGGAATGTTGTAACGGGTACAACAACCTTATAATAGCTTATGACAAAAGTGTATGAGACGGTTGTGGTGTATAACGGTCTTATTTGATAATATTCGTGTTCGGGTCTTGAGGAAGTGTGACGGGTTATTTGTGGAAGTTTAATGAGCGGTCTAAGTGTAGTATAGTACTCGTACTAATTAAGATTCTACAGCTCATTAGTCATCCTTCAACTGTGCATTAGTCCACCTATGTAACTTTCTATAATAAAATGAGCTTGTTTATTACAGTAGTATTCTTGTTTACTTTGCTCTTTTAAGTGCCTGTAGTTTGCTTGTTCTTTGGTTAAGAATCTATCGTTTCTTGTTTAATCAGGAAGCTTGTGATTTGTGAAGATGAGGGGGGAAACATAAGGGAAGACGTTTTCTTATGACCGTGTTTTTTAAAAAAAAAAAAAAAAAAATTCTTAAAATACTTGCTTCTTTCTATGTCTTGTTTGTCTTCCTCCATCTCATCGTTATATTGATTCTGTTGCGGCCACTTATTATGAGCTCGAGAGGTTGTTGGATGATTAGAGTTGATGATTGTGTCGGGAGAACGCCATGCTGTTCATTTTTGGGGCTTTACATTACGTACTTTGGCATTCTCACTCGTTTGACAGTGGAAAAGATACGAGACAAAATCACAACCCTTTTCAGTGTACGAGTTTTTCATCTCTTGTCTAAAGTAGAAATTGATTTTTGTCTAGCCATGACCCATGATAATTTTTTTTAGTTAATTTCTATGAGAGGAACGAGAATCACATACTTGCATTTTGTAACCAGATGATATACTTGGAATCGATATGAAGAATAGATGATGTCCAGGCTAGTCATGCTCAAGAATATTTCGTATACAATCGCTGACAATGACAGCGGAGTGAGGGGACGGGAGGGATATTACCTCCGATTTTGACCTTTTCATATAGCTTAATTGTTGCGTAGTGACAAGGGTTTGTTGTGCCTGATTACACGTTACATAGACAGTGAAAAACATTTTTGAATGCCACAGTAATAGAATCGTTGATAGAAGTTGTTAGCAACACGCTGTTTATCGTCTTGAGTAATTATAGATCGTTGAATGATTGAAACTGACCATCGCCTGACGCTGATTCCTGTAAGACGCAGGGGTCGGCTGGAATACGAGTTTTCTTCACATTTATTTGATATATTCTCTAATGCTTCCCAATGTTGCGTAAAGATGCAATCTCTCCTTGACTCCTTGCCATTCACCCTAGAATTGTACCTTCCTGTAAGTCGGAAATCTTGAAAACAGAAACTATCACTGACTTTTCATGATAATTCATTCAGCTTCCTTAGATCCCTATTTTTGGTAGTTTCGTTATTTGTTTGAGCAGCCTGTGATATCAGTTTGCTTCTTAATTTCCCATGCGTGTGTTCTTCGTTAAAAACGTGAGCTCACTGTTTGATTTGGTCGATTCGTGGAACTATTCTTGCTCGTAGCTACTACACTTTTCATGCAACGTGCGGCATATCGAGTGATTGGTACTAATCATTTTCGAAATACCTGATTTGTAACAGAGCAGAGGTTGTCTTGGATGTTGTACTAAGCCTCAACTAATTACTGCTGTGGATCAGCCTTCAAAAGGACTCAAAATTCAAGGGCGTTCAGTGAAGCGAACTAGCTTATCAGACGATATTTGGAGCTCCAGTACTTATGAAATGGATAATAATAGCGCGGTTCAGTCCCAAAGAAGCGTTTCGTCCATGAGCACCTCTAACCAGAATGTCGACCCCAACGCTGCTAGCGGAAGCTCAAGCAATCCATCTGAATTCGTTAACCATGGCATGTTTTACACTTCTTTTTTTTTTTTTTTTATAACTATGATCCTGCATTCCTGCTGCATTTATCAGAATCATTTTTAAGTGGCGTTTCTATACTAATAAATTCTGTGCAGGACTTCTACTGTGGACCCAAGTAAGGCAACAGTGGGTTGGAGATCGAAAGCCCCGTAGTCAGCCTAAAACACGTGAACCTAAGTTGAGGTATGCGAATCTATCAGCTTTTGTTACGGTGTAATACACCCGTATGGTGTTATATTCCTGGAGTACTAAGCTTAGATACGACGAACTTACAACGTACTTCATAGTTTGCGAGCAAACCTCGGAAAGAATAAAAAAACTATTAAGTTCTTGTTCTCCTCATCTTATTATCAAACACATGAGAAAACTTCCGCAAACTTCAGATGAATTCAGAAATTCAGGAAATTTTATAAAACTTATGATGAAGAAAACATGTCCCAAGTGATGGTTTTTCCTTTATGCACAAGTGTAATGTTTTGTTTTGACGTAGTTTTAGTTAGTGTTGAAAACTTGAGAAGGTTTATGGTTGCGTAAACTTTAGCAAAATTATTTATATTGCAGTTGGAATACTACATACGGAAATCTACTCGGAACAAACAAGCCCTTTCCACAACCCATTCCACTGCCTGTAAGTATCAGTGAACTTATTTACGTGCTTGCGACAACTCAACCTTTTTGCACTTCATATTTATTGCTTTTTCGCTGCTGCTTTTTGACTCTGATAGGAAATGGTTGATTTTCTCGTCGATGTCTGGGAACAAGACGGCTTGTATGATTAAATATAAATCTCCACGACATAGTATTCATCCTATAACACGCTCTCTGTATTTCTACTGACTTCAGCTTCAAAATGTAAATTTCTGCCTATTTTATTTACTTGTTATCTTTGAATATTTTTCATTTTACTCTGGCCTGTCAGAAAAGTTGTGTGCTCTATTCGAAAACGATGTTATTAAATCCAGCTTTATGTCGATAATTTCCATCTTGAAGAGTTGAAGACGTTTGGTCATGATATGTTTGACCAAACACATTCCATCAAAAAGGACTTGTTCTTTTCGTCTGGAATTGTCTGAAATTTAGTATTTTCTTTTGTAGTGCGTGTCCTGAATTTTTTTTTAAAGTTCGGTAAGTTAACGAGAAAATAAGACGAGGAGAACAAGACATGTCACGGTCTTCTTCAGAACCGTTACTTAGTAACCATACATCCGGTGAAGGTGGTTATGGTGTTTGTTTGCTAGATTTGTTCCGATTTCTTTCTCGTAATCATACTAGTCGACGTGATGTTGATTTTTTTGTTGTTTTTTCGGTGGTCCCTAAACGTTAGCTCCTTAATTTCGTGCCTAAATAAATAATTTATCGAGAAGACTATCGGACCGATAAGAATGATAAATTTTTGCCCTACACCCCACTATATGTGAACCTTATGCTTGGTTAGTCAAGGGTTCCCTATTAAGCATCTTTATTTTGAACATGTGACAAATAGACAACAATTAACTAATTAATTAAGAAATGTTCTTAATTTTTGGATGGAAATGGAATTTTGATGACTAATTGCTAGTTTAATTTGCTACTATTAATTCTCTTAATAATAAGTCACTTTTTCTTTTGTTAAATATATAAACGTCGGGGATTTGTCGAAAAGCAGTATGGAAAGTCGAGAAAGCAAAAGAAACGATAGAATTCATCGATCGAAGCAAGGAAAAAGTAGGTCAAGCAAATTACTTTTGTTTACGCCTGTTATGATTATAAAATGACTAGTCGATGCGATTTATAAATGAGGTTTTTCTCACTGAAATGAAATTATTATAATTGTGTTTTTGAATCATGTAAAATCGAAAAAAACGTGTTTATTAGTCTTTATTGTACTCCGTGTTAAATAAGTTTTACTCCTACGACATTTATGCGAACCTATTAACGTTTATTGTGATTATCATTAAGCAAAAACTTCTTTGCTTTAAAAAGTAATCACGTTATATCCAATATCGATTACCGTTCGTACTACTTTAGTACTTTTTGGTCCTTGAGAAATACTACGACGAAATAGTTTGACCGAAAGTAAGTTGAGGTTTGACCAATCATCATTACTTATATTAATAGAATCCAATTTTTCCAATGTGTCAACACCACAGCCATTTGGCTGAGGTGTCAACATCAACATGAGAATAATTCTAAAAAAAAAAATGGACACATCAGAATACATGTGGCATCCAACATCGTCAAAAGTCGTATGACTAAAATCACCCATATTTTCAGTTACTTATTAACCGTGGGAGTTATCCCCACTAATTACAATTATGCACTCCTCAACTGCCATGCAAGGTAACGTACTTCTCATCACAATTTACATTTTCATTCCATACTTTTCAACTTACATAATAAGTCTCATCTCATAAATTTTACATTACAATTTACTACAATTCATTTCATATTTTCAATTTATTAAATCTCATAACAAATTGCATTACAATTTACAAAAAAAATTGGTTTTACAATTTGGAGCAAAAACATACGGAGTATTTAATTTCCGAAATGAAAACATGTATATATATATGCGTAACCTCGAAATCGTAGTTCGAAACATTGAAACCGCGATGAAACTGCAAAAGGATAAAATTGCGCCTCAATCGATAAGAACGTGAGTACATTAAGTTTTAATAATTTTTTTGCGGTATTTTTAGAACACCAATTCTCATGCATGTTATTAGACGCTCTCACGATAATTAAATAAGAGAATTTTACTACATTAAATTGATAGTTATAAATTTCTTTTATCTTTGCTTTATATTTGAACAAGATAGTTAACTGTCTAAAAATTTAAATGTTAGCTAGGAAATAATATGTACGGAGTACAATGTGATATTTTCATGTAATTTAAAAAGATGTTATCCAAATAAGTTAAACATAGTAGTGCTCTAATTACTTTATAATAGAGTTTATAGTTCCTGTATTTGTAACTACGTACACAAACAATAGCATTGGTTCATATAATGATTACGGAGTAGCTATTAACTAAGTAATCAATTAAGCAAAAACATTAGAGAAGCACGTGAAAAAAAAAGTTTACATTTAATATTTAACAAAACCAATTCATTAAATTTTATGTGATAAATAAATCATACGGAGTAGTTGTTAAAAATAATTTTTTTTCGTTTAACAGTCTCCATTTCCTACAAGAATTAGTTTCTATAGGACAGTTACATTAAGTTGACGTGAAATTAAAGTACAAATCATAAATAAGCGATTATAAAAACATATTATTGATTTACGGAAATTACTAACAAGAATACTGAAAAAAATATACTTACGATTAACAATAAAAAGGGACACAAATAGTATGAAAATAGTTACAAAGATATAGCATCACAATTATCAGTAAAAATAGTACAAAAACTATCCTATCTACAATGCAACAACCACAGGGACACGTGTCACCCTGTGGTTGAATGTTGCATTAAACATATGGGTCCCACCACTATCTCAAATGACAATTAATTCTCAAATATGTTCAGTATTTCAATGATTTTTAGCAGTTTAGTACTGTATTATGTATTCTTTTATACTTAACTTTTGTTTACACAGTAAAAGTTTAAAATACAAGAAAAAAACAATATAATTAACATAAACTATATAATTACAGCGTACTTAAAAACTAAGAATTACAGATATAAATATAAATATAAATTACAATAAAAAATGACAAATTACAAATTTAATAGACTGTACTACAAAATTCAACATAAAATAAAATCAGTTACAAAATCTAAAAGTTAATTAATGAAAAAGTTAAATTGGTGTTTATCAAATGTCAGTGCATTAAAACATGTTAAAACATCGGGTCGCGAATAAGTAACATCTGTCACGTTGATTACAAGCTTACAGCTTCCATAACAATTGAATTAGAAGCTTAGTTATAGAAATTAAATTTATGAAATTAATATCCAAAAAATGTTTAATTATAATATTATACGGAGTAATATATATTCCTTCAGATCTAGAAAGAGTAATTTCATTTCATAAGTATGATATTAAGCAGAAAATGAGACTTGCCTCCGTCTCAATCTGTATTTGGAATTTCGTTCGAAATCGAACCCGAGGTCTCCTTGGAAATTGGAAGATTGGGGTTGAAAGAGTCGGCATAGGGGTGTGGAGGGGCGGAGGAGCGGCGAGGGAACGCGAGCGACGGTCTAAGACGAAAAATAGCAGATGAAGCCTTGAGATTTAGGGTTTTAATAAGGTTTCGATTTTGCTCACGTTTATTGAGGGAAGCTCAATTATGGGTTTTAGTAAGGTATGAGCAATTGATTTTCGTAACCCAAATGTAGGATGAGCTTCTTTAATTTTTGAACATGACCCTAATATTAAGGCTAATAATAATTGTTAAAAATTAAACGGGTATGAACACGAAATTAGACACGCTCATATTCATTAATGTTTTATAAATGAGTAATCTGTGATATCATTTTGCTTAGCTAAATGAATAATTATTGTTTAAAATTGAATATCATGACAAATTATTACAATTTGCACGAGAATAAAACATATATATATTCGTGTAAATACAACAAACTCTTTACATAAAACTCACTTAGCTAAGCAAGACAATATAACGGATTATTCGACTAATTGACTTTAATATATCATTTACGTTAATTGTAAATAAAATTTATTAATTTAAATATAGAATTTTAAATATGACTTTAGTTTATACTCTGTATTGCTTAACAAAATTTAAATATGACTTTAGTTTATACTCTGTATTGCTTAACAAATTAAAAAATCAACTAATTAAAAGAAGATATTTAATGAATATAAAAACTTTCTTTAAGTGTAAATTTTAAATTAAAACAACATTGCGTGCAAAAAAATAAAAAAAGACTCAAATAGAATATAGAGTCTAGAATATATAATGTAGTTCATAGAAAAGTGTTTGATAAATTATACGGAGTACTTCGTAAGTTCGTAGTACGTTTAATTTTGTTTATCAATTGTTTCTTTTAATCTTTTATCACAATGTCAATTTGTTTATTAATAATTTTTTTTTAATTCTTTTACTCTATTAATCTTTATACATTGCTGACAAAATTTGACTCTATCATTATTTCTTTAAAGTTTTTTACTCTTTTGATTACTTTTTTAAATTGTACGGAGTACTTCAAATTAAATAACTAAATTGTAAATTCTAAATTCTAAATTTTACACAAGCTATAACAACATAACCACGGGCATAAATATCCAAATATTAATAATTGTTATTTCGAGTAATAATTGATAAACTACTTACTTCGTGTAATTTAGAATTCACAATATACATTGTAGTTAATTTATATCTATATATATTTGCACGGGCATAAATGTCAAATATGGGCACAAAACCATAGATATACGGAGTACAATTTTCTATGATTGTACAATATACAATCTTATTGTTATATTCTTTCGTTTCATTGTAGTTAATATGCACGTTTAATCTTTTTAGAGAACTTTTTTTTTATTAAACCCATTATATTGCGACTTCATTATTAAATGCATTTGCGGGTATGTTGGCATTACTTTATTCAACACCTCCCATGCCTGTGATACATATCTACATTTGATCTTATTGGACATGACTTTGTTCAACATCTCTGGGTGACAACAAAACCTATTTCGTCAAATCGTGGTCATAAAACGACAAATCGTACTCACTACTCTTCCAATTGTTAATACTACTCCACCTACATAACCGTAATATCTTCTCTACACTTGTTTGCAATTTGCACGGGTAAGTTTCTTGACAATTTGTTTAAAATTTGTACAAGATAAATGCAATTTGCACGTAACTCTTAACAACATGTTAGTGCAATTTGAACGGGTTTAAAATTTACCCGTGCAAACTGCTATCAAATTTATTACCCGTGCAAATTGGTCTCGAATAATAAATTTAAAAGCAATTTGTGCGAATAATAAATTCGGTAACAATTTGTATCAGTAAGTTTCTTGACATTTTGTTTAAAATTTGCACGGGCATTAATGCAATTTGCACGTAAATTTTAAACTTACCCATACAATTTGCACGGGTTTAGAATTTATTTGTGCAAACTGCTTTCAAATTTACCCATGAAATAAGCAAATTCATATTTTTAAGGTGAATTGCACGTGCTTTAAACTTCTTGAAAATTTATTATTATTCTTTTTTTAATATTTTAAGTATTTTTCAATGACACTAATTCATATTGATCATTTTAAAAAACGTCTTTTATCTTTTTTTTTTTTTTTTTTTTTTTTAAACTCATTAATTATCCATCATTTATGCTTGAACTCCATAAAGAACATACCCGTGCAATTTGCACGGGCATAATACTAGTATAAATTGATAGCAATAATGTCTTACGATAATTTATTAAAACTGTCTCACACAAGAACTAGACTACTTTAGAGATTTTGTAAAACCTTTCTGAGATAATAATTGTTGAATTATTATCGATTCCTAAAATTTTATACGAGAAATTATTGTAAGATATGTCTAAAATTAATGTAAATAAACAAGTTATTATACTGCAACATCAACTTGAAAAATTAAATGAAAACTACCACAAAGTAAAACTCTTTATTATTTGATTCTTTGTAATGGAATTGACTCATTTTATTTATATAGGTGATAGCAATGAGCCAAGTGTAGTCTTTGTGTGAAGCAGATGCTTAGTTCTTTGTGAAAGCAATTCAAATATTAAGCAAAAAGACAAAGGACAAGTGGGGAAGAACATCTTTCTTCCCACTTGTCCTTTGTCTTTTTGCTTAATATTTGACCCGTTTAATTACATAGACAATTTGATATGAAAAAATTTTAGAAGAATTTGTAGATTATAGTATTTGAAATAAGCAATTATTATTGATACGCAATGCGCATTTATATTATATTTTATTATATTCTAATGATAGTTCATAATTTTATTTTTTTGATGGATAATGATAGATCATAATTGTAAAAATGCATTAATAGTACAATTTCACCAAAATTGACTGAAAATAAAATTATTTCTAATGATAGTTGTACTTTTTTATTTAAATAACATGTACAATAGATTGAAGATGAATTCACATGACAATTTAGTTTTTTAAATAATATTCACAACCCATAATTGTATCACCAATCTAATGGTATATTTTATACGAGAAACAGTTTTATTGTATTCACAACAATTACATTTTGATAAGTTCATAATTAAAGCCCGTGCATTTATGCACGGGTTTCACCTAGTTAAACTAAAGCAATACGAGTAACACTTAAGATTGATGTGGAGTTGTACTTTAATAAAGTAAATGATAATCCTAATTAACTAATTATATAATTTATATAATTAATTATTAAAATAACTAATAAAAAATAATTAATAAATAATTTAAAGAATCCAACCAGGTGATATCTACGGAATACTTGGTGATATGCACGTGCCAATTATGTTCGTATGAGTTGGACTTGTTACAAAATATAGCAATTTGTATAATTAATTTACAATATTATTATTATTATTAATTATTATTATTATTATTATTATACACTACTACTAATTCATTGTTTTTACGTACAAGAATATGATTTGGATTTTATATTGTTACTAGTTTGCATGCCCGGCCCCGCCCGGGCCATCTATCATTATCTTTAAAAAAAAATGTATAAAATATAATTTAGGTATATTTGTCTAATTTATATTTTTACCGATACAATTTTATATGGTATATAATATAACAATTTTTCTAAAAAGTACTCGTAAATACTAAGTCTGTAAAAAAATTCAAATGTATTACTCCGTTTGTATTTTATTGAAAAAATTGTTCATTTGAATTATGATTTATAAAGATTACCTGTCAAATAATAAAAGTATATTCTCTACTCTCGCAATACTATTTTTAATTTCTTTATTCTCGTTATTATTATAAAATTCACTACCACCGCTTTTATGACTTGTAATTACGTACAATTATAGTTTTACCACTATCAATTTCACTATTATTACTCATGTAAATTAAATATTGTCAAGTTTATATTTTTAAAAAAATACATTTTTAATTGAATTATTATCTATACTTTATCCTTTTATTTATTATATGTTTTTGTACTAATTTTAAAATTTCGGAATATGATAAAATTATGACAATAAAGTAAAAGACAAATTTACTACAACACTAATATTTGAAGGATTCTATGAATTATCATATTTGTTTTGCTTATTCTATATATTTAAAAATTACACTTACTTATTTTTTCTTTTTACTATTTTCCTTAACTTATTTATTAAATTAAATAAGTAACAATATATATGTATTATTCAATTTTGGTATCCTAATATTTTAAGAATTATAATTGTAGATTTCTTGCGATATTTTAAATTACATATGTTAATTATTTTCATCGAGAATTCTATAAGTAATAGAATTATAAATAATATTAATATATATTTTCAATCATTATCATTTAATTTTTTTTAATAAAATATATCTGCTGTATATTTGTCTAATTTATATATTTAAAAATATACAATTTTATATGGTGTTTAATACAAAAAATGTGAATAATAAGTATATAAAAATATTCAAAACTATTCCTCAACTTATATTATTTTTGAAAAAATGAGGTCATGTGAATTAATTATAAATTAAGGTTACCAACCAAATTATAAATATATAATCCATAGTGCCAGAGTTACATCTTCACTTTTTGTTACATTAAAATAGGGTAGTAAAGTGATTGAAATTTTGTCATTAAGCCAAACTTTATTCTATCATTAATTAGCATATGTTCTCATCTGAGTGAAATGAACAATCAAATCAAAACTTAATACGACTAAAATAACAAAAAGATTATGCATTAAGCATTACAGATATTATTATACAACCATATTTAATAACTTGATTTGAAAATAAGATAATCGATAAATATTGTACATACCTTTTACCTTTCATGTTTACATATTCATTAGTTTTGTTATTCAACCTTCTTCAATAAAAACTTCAAATCTTAAACGTAAAATATATAAATCTACAACATACAAAGAAAAAAGCATCAACATGAATTTACTCAAGCTATGTTTAAGTACCAAATATGGTAGTTAAGAAATAATATTGTTCAAATTTAAACACTTTTATAAAATATACTGTAAAAAATAGATTTAACACAATCGTAATCATAATTAAAACATAATAAACTAAAATTATTTAACAGAGTACCTAGGAAGATCTAGCTAAAGTTTTTGATTTAAATATATATATACAAAAAAGAATGAATACTTACCTAAAAATCATCTAAGGTATTTTAATTAAATAAGGTAATTATGTGTCAAATAATTGTTTATTTTCAAATTTTTTTTGGAAAGTTTTAATATTGCAAAGACTTCATAGATATAGTATTATATTTCAAATTAGATATGTTAATATTTTTTCATCTAAAATCTAGCAATAGTAGAATTATAAATAATACTAATATTAATTTTTTAGACCAATTATATTGTAATGATATCGTATGTATGTATGGTTTACTTTATATATATATATTAGATTATTGAATTACGATGATCAAAATGAGGTACAGACCTATTGAATCAAAAGGAAAATTCATTTACTTACTTTTTCGATAAATATTTCTAACAAATAAAATGTTCGATAACGAAAGAATTTAAGCCTAGAATATGATATTTTATCTACAAGAAAACATGACTTGGTATAAGTTGGTGTATATTTTCATGTTAGACGCGTTTAGTGAAGTCAATTTTTCAATGAATTCATAATTTCATACGGAGTAGTATTGGTGTGTTTTTAAGTAGAGAATAGTCGTATTAATGTAACACTCCCTTCTAAATTGCCAACATCATTATAAATATTCAACGTCAAGTTTGGTCTATCTAAAAGTAGACTAAAGTCTAAAACTACTTGTCTAGAAGTATTTTACAAGTATTTATTTTAATGATTTACTCCGTATTTTTCTTTTATTCTGTAAATTAATCATACGGTATAATATTTTTGATTAATCTGTGAATATTATTAATAAACAAATTTCTAACTATATATGATAGATTTCATAATGACGTGACAATTTTAAGTTAATGAAGCATAAACTCAAGCTAAAAGTATGCATATGAAAGTTTAAGTCTAAAACTTTCATATGCATACTTATTCATAACAAATTTACCGTAATTTATATCATAACAAATTTATTTAATTTTTGTTGACAGAGTGTAAGTTATTCTTCACCATCGACAGTAATGACTATTCTATTCGGTGATGTGTTTTAAAGAGGTAAATGGTTTCAAATCCCTACCCAAAACATATGTCCTATATTATCGGACAGCCGTTACATGAGTTTGGATCCTCTTATTGCATAGGTAAAAGTAGACAACCAATTTACCAATGGCTAAAATTGGTTTAGAAAATAAGGGTAACGCTATTTTAAAATTATTATATGCGTACAACAATTAATAAAAATTACTCCCTCCATTTATAGTGTTCTTCCCACTTTTTGGTCATTATAAGGGATATTTTAATAAAGTGAAAAGAACATATAAATGAAAGGGAGTACAATACAACTTATTTTATGTTTTATGTTACTTCACCAACATGAAGTAATTATTATTACTTCGATATTATTTTATTGGTTATTACTTATTATATGTATACGACAATTGCTTTATTACATTAACCAATAAACAAATAGGGCAATATATAATCCACAAAATGAAAAAAAGAATTAGACAAGTGGGAGATAGAGTGATGAAATAATGTGAGCAAGTGTGTGTTAGATTCAATGCATTTGCATGCTAAATACATCCCCAATTCCCCATTACCCAAATCCAAGTACCTTGTATTATGTGTCAATCCTCATGCATCTCCTATTCTCTCCCCATTAATCACTCTCCTCAAAAAAATTCATTGTTTAAATCATACAATGGGGAAATAAAATTAATACAATGGGATTTTTCTTAAAATATGTTTAAAAATTTATATATTTAATATTTGAATTTTTATTCAATAAATTGATTACCAATATAGAATTGTCTTGCGTAAATAAACCATAGAACTCACTTCGTGTTAATTTTGTTAAATGCAAAATAAATAAAAAAATCACATAATGAAAAAAATAAAAATAAATATCACAGTGAAATTATTTGGTGCGAATACCTTTTATGTTCTAGTCAATGAAATAAAACAATGCTTTTGTAATAATTAGAATTAATTAATTAATTAAGGGCAAATATATTGCAACGAGCAAAATCTCCTCTTCCACGGGAGATTACATGCGAAACAAAGAAAATACATGTGAGCCCCATCCTCCATTAACACTAAAATGCCGTAACAAAGTAGATATATTCGTGGAATTTTCAGTACCCTTGATCAATCCAACCTATAATACTGACCATTAGATTAACCTCTTTCATGTTAATTCATTTTAATTTTAAAACGGATCAAATAATAACTGATTACTCCCATGTTAAGATTAAAACGAATAGCTGTTTCAAGAAACAATTTTTAGTCAATATAATTTTATTTATTTATTTGATTTATATATTATTTTAATTTTTATTAAGTTACAAAATGTATGATTAATTAAATTAAATATATTTCTTTTAAAAAAAGAGTAATTAGGCCCACCACTACCACTTCCTCCTAAGACAACAAATCCCACACATAAAAACCACACATTCATCTTTCTCACCATTCTCTCTCTTTTCTCCATTCATTGTTTCTTCCCCCTTTTTTTTTTCTCCTTTTTTTTCCTTCCTTTTTTTTTTGCCCTATTTTTTTAGGGTTTTTTTCTTCAACATTCCACTCAATTGTCACATGAGTTTTTCCCCAATTCAACAACTTTCACCCATTTTTACTCTTCTTGTGTTGTTAATCTTGATTTCTGGGTTTTTTTTTCATCTGGGTTTGTGTTTTTACTCATCAATTTTCAATCTTTTTTGCCTCTTTGAGGTTTTCTTTTGCTTTTCACCATGTCCCAGATTTTTGCTTTCACTGGTACGTTTTTTATTCAATTTATTTATGTCAATTTTACTGTTTTTATTTAATTTTATCAGCTTTCATGGGTTGATTTCAGTTACTAATTAGCTCAATTAGTAGTAAATTGCTGTTTTTTTGTGAAATTATTCTAATATTAGAAAGTAATTGTTTGCTTTGATCATTGATTATTCTCATTTAATTAGTAATTTCTAGGGTTAGTATGTCATTGATTTGCTTAATTAGATTACATAAAGTGATGTTTAGATACAAATTTAATGTCCCTGATAAAGTTTCACTAGATCTTGATCTTGTATCAGCTCAAATTCAAAAGTTATGATCATACTTTTGTATTTACTACATTTCCAGTGATATGATCTATGCATATGTTTGATTGTGTTCCCTTTGCTCCTTTTTTTTGTTGTCAATTTATTATATTTTATTCTAATATCGACGGTTTTAGATGATGATTCATGTTACTCGACCCCAATCGATTATGGAACTAAGGGTTTTGTTGTTGTCTAGCTGAATGCAGTTTTTGATTTGTTTAAGGAGATGATGAAAGATTTTGGGATTAAGTTTTGAATGTTTTGAATTTCCAGGAGATGAGGAAGTTTACCATGGAGGTTCAATATACTCAAACCCTAAGGAAGCTGGTGTCTTTTTGTCCCTGGGTGATTGCCCTGTGGATGTTTTTATCCCTCAAAAAAGGGCTCGAGTCTACGCCCCTTTGGTCCTTAATGGGGAGTTTTCCGAGCAGAGAAAGTCGGTATCTCTCGACTCTCTTCCTGATGAGTGCCTTTACGAGATCCTTAGGCGCTTGCCTGGTGACGAAGAGAGGAGCATCTGTGCTGGCGTCTCAAAACGCTGGCTTACGTTGTTGAGTAGTATCCCTTGCGAAGAGCGCATGATTCGTGATCTCGAAGGTGAGGCAGATGGGTTTCTTACGAGGAGTTTGGAAGGGAAGAAAGCAACGGATGTTAGACTTGCAGCTCTTGCTGTCGGAAGTGGTGGTTGCGGTGGATTGGGGAAGCTTGTGATCCGAGGAAGTAACCCGATTCGTGGAGTGACTAACTACGGTTTGAGGTCTGTTGCTCGATGCTGCCCGTCGTTGAAAGTTCTTTCCTTGTGGAACGTTTCTTCCAATGTGGACGAGGGTCTTCTTGAGATAGCCAATGGCTGTCACCGTCTTGAGAAACTCGACTTATCCAACTGCCCTGGGATCACAGACAAGGCATTAGTTGCGTTTGCCAAGAATTGTCCCTTGTTGAACTCGATCAGTGTCGAGTTCTGTCAGAATGTTGGAAATGAAGGTCTGCAAGCAATCGGACAGCACTGCACGAATCTGAAGTCTGTCAACGTTAAAGACTGCCCGCTTATCGCTGATCAAGGTGTTGCTGGTTTGATGTCGTCAGCTGCTTTCGTCGTCAAAGAGCTTAAACTCCAAGGATTAAATATCACCGATGTATCTCTTGCTGTCGTAGGGCATTATGGCCTAGCACTCACCAACCTAGCACTCGTCAACTTACAGAATGTCAATGAACGGGGTTTCTGGGCCATGGGTAATGCTCAGGGTCTTCAGCTTCTCAGATCCTTGACTATTTCATCGTGTCAGGGAGTTACTGATCTCGCTGTTGAAGCTCTCGGAAAGGGTTGTCCGAATCTGAAACAATTTATCATCAAGAAGTGCGCTTTCTTATCTGACAACGGATTGGTGTCGTTTGCTAAGGCGGCAATGTCTCTCGAGAGTCTCCAGTTAGAGGAGTGCCATAGGATCACCCAAATTGGGTTTTTTGGTCTCCTTTTAAACTGCGGTCATATGTTGAAGGCTCTTTCCATGTCGAGCTGTTTCGGGTTCAAAGACATGATTCTTGGATTTCCTCTCCCAAATCTGTCTCTGTCGTTACGTTCAATCACAATCGGTAACTGCCCGGGTTTCGGAAACATGAGTCTCACCATGCTGGCAAAGTTATGTCCTCAGTTACAGTGTGTCAACTTCATCAGGCTTCCTGCGATCACAGACACTGGTCTTCTGTCAATGGTTGAGAGCTGTGACGCAGGTTCTGGCCTCGTGAAAGTTTGTCTCGCTGGTTGCATCAACGTCACAGACGACGTTGTCGTTTCATTGGCTAAAGTCCACGGTGGGACACTCGAGGTGTTAAACCTCGACAAGTGTGGAAAGGTGACTGATGCTAGCTTGGCAGCTATCGCGTTCAACTGCTTCGTCCTTAATGATCTCGATGTGTCAAAATGTGCCGTCACTGATTTCGGTGTAGCGTCTTTGGCTCGTTCGAACTCACTTATCCTGCAGATCCTCAGTTTGTCGGGATGCTCAATGCTCTCAGACAAGTCCTTGCCATTCTTAGCAAAACTGGGACAGTCTCTTATGGGATTGAACCTTAAGAACTGCAACTCCATCAGTAGCACCGTGATCGACATGCTCGAGGAGCGACTCATCAAGTGTGATATCCTTGCCTAAACAGACGGGA
The DNA here is from genome assembly GCA_023091065.1 of Dianthus caryophyllus. NCBI lineage: Eukaryota > Viridiplantae > Streptophyta > Magnoliopsida > Caryophyllales > Caryophyllaceae > Dianthus > Dianthus caryophyllus. The sequence continues at coordinate 2,763,402 of CM041523.1, forward strand.
AGTGTGCCCGTGAATATTCGTAGTTCGTACCTTTAGTTTTTGGGTCCATCAGTTCAAAGTTGGGGCCTCGGTCTTCATCAGCAACTCGGTTCTTTTTCCAGGATGAAACGGCTTTTATCACCCCCTCTTTTTTCGCAGGTCTCTTACAAGACGAGAAACCTGTTCGAGTATTCTACCGCTGTGGATGCCTGGCAATACAGCTACCGAGTTCTGATTACAATAGTGAGGCCTTCGTCGTTCTTTTGCTGTGTCTCTGGATCTTTCTTTTAAAAAAAAGTGTCTGTTATCGCTTACTAGTTGTCTGTCATAGTGGTTTTACCATGGCATCAACGGTCAAGCACACTAGTGTTTGGCTGACGGTTGCGTGGTGGTCGTCGGTTAATGTTCGTGGTTGTCGCTGTCGCTTTTGGGAGTTCAAGGTTAAGAGGTGTCTGGTGTTGTCTATGGGGGCTTTGGCTTTTGGCAACTCATATAATGAGTGCCATTTTTTACAGTTTTACCAAATGGTAATCTGTTTTTTTTTTTAACCATGTTTTTGCCAAGTCCTAGTTTTACAGTTGCCTTTTTTACCTTATGAACTTGTACTTGTGGTGGCTATCTATGTAATCCTATCGTAGATTGATTATTATGAATAAAAGTGTTTCATTTGTGTTATTGTGTAATTACCGAGTAATTTCGTTGTTCAGCCTTTTGTTTATCTTTCTGTTTTTAGGATTTACCGAAATTTCTTGCATGTAAATATAATTGCTCCTGTTGAAGTCAATCCTCTTCCCCGAGTTTCACTGATCGAGTTACAAAATATTTACATAGGGAGGAGGATTTTTGTCGATTCGTAAAATTAAAATTTAAACAACCGACTGAAATGGAGTTTAAGAATTAAGAGTATTTAGTCCTTATTAAACCCTGGCAATCTAATAAGTTACATACCAAGAAATCAAGAATGTCTTAACTTAGCGGTTAAGGTTAAGGTATCAGTGACGATAGATTGCAGATTAAAATCTGGCACCGTGTTGTACTGTCCTCGTTGCGCCTCACAGTGGACATAAACCGAGTTACGTGATATATTGTACTAGTCACATTTGACATATAACCAACACAATTGTTGTGTGACAAGGAATAGTTGTAATATAAGTATATATGACAAAATTTGTTGCTAATTTATTTGGCATGATGTAAGTGTATGTCAATTTCAATTTGTGTTTTTGGCTTTCATCTCAAAAATTAAATTGTCCCACCCATTATTAATTGTCTACTTACTTATGGATTAGTGGGTGTACCCATCTTTGATTATGACTTCACCTTACTAATTAATCATTATTAATAGTAATTAATCTACATCGAGTTGTAAACGTAAAGACAAAAATCATATAAATTTTGAAAATTAAAAATTCTTATGAAGGTGGGTTCAAATCATAAGAGCATTATATGTCACAATTGAATGATGTGTCTACTATTCCACCTTTCATTTTATACGAGAAATTAAACGCGAACTGAGATATAAAAATGAGCAGCAGAATGTCGAAGATCAAAGAAGATCTTGAAGATGCTTACGCTAAACCAAGAAAGATTTTCTTCTAAGACGATAGTAATCAATGTATAATCTCAAAGGATTAAATTTTAGGGTTAAGATTCTTGATGACAACAAATGAACAAAAATGAAGACAAAAAATATCCTACTCCCTCCATTCAACTCCATTCACAACATAACACTATTTGCCACTATTCATATACTCGGAGAAAAATCGATATTGTGGTTGATATATAATTGAGAATATGGTCATGTATGATTTTGTTTTGTTCGTCTTCTTACACACAATATTAAAATTAAATTTGTACAACTTTTTATAATACGTAACTATAGATATTACTGCTACTGAAATTCGCCGATGTTTTAATTACGACATCATGTAGTGAATGGAGTTGAATGGAGCCATGGAGGGAGTAATAAATTATGCATCAAATCTTGTGGGGTCATTGTTAATTATGAGGATAATCTCTTAAAGATGTTCCCATATAATCACATCACATCAAATCACATGGAATTGGAATAAGTTGATGTTATTAGTGCTTTGAATAGAGTATCATTCTCTCCCCGTTCCAGTGATTTGTTTACCGTTTAACTTTTTTGTGAGGAGAATTTGAGGGAAATGTAAACAAATGACTGAAACAGATAAAATACTTGATATTACGAAGATGTATTAATTTAATGGTTAGATGAACAATATATTTCAAACTTAAGTGGTGACGGTCAAACTAGCGCAAGTTAAGTAAAATTTGGACCACGTCGATGAGTAATACAATGGTGTAGCTCAAAACCTTCCCATGGTTTCTCGTCGACCCGTCGAGTCTCTACATGCGGCTCAAAACTCTTAATTTTGTCGAAGCTAAATTGCGAGCATATCTCCCTACACCAAAAAGGGTCACTTTTGCAGCTTGCGTGGTTTGTGCGTGCTTAATGAATGCTAATTAGCAGCAAGATGTGCACTCAACGATTGATAAAAGAAATACAATCCAAATAACAAGAAATACCCGCAAGCAGCAACAAACACATAAATTTGTGGCTAACAGTGGCTAAGAAGACACCCATGTACATCAGACAATCCCGAAAATGCAAATGACGGTCAGTAACTGGACTTGAAAAACTCGAAAAGAAAAATCAAACGAAACGATCAAATATTGCTAAAAATATGGACAACATGAATATAATATCATCTTCAGCATACCCTTTGCGCAGGCCAAAGAATCCGACACCCTTTTGTTAAGCCTCCAAGGAAGGCCGTCCTTGCTCGAGGCTCAAATGGGGTTGTTCGTTGACGAGAGATTCATTAGGGTCGGAAATCAGACCTTCATCCTCAGCTTGGGGAGTAGGTGCTGTGAACGACTCAGAAACTTGGGCGTCTTCTTCATCAGGACGCGCAGTAGGCACAGATACTGATTCAGGAAGGGAGGATTCAATAGGAGCAGGTGTGGAATCGAGGCCAGGTTTTGAGAGTCGTGTCTTCTCAGACGGCAGTCTAGGGAGGGACTTCCTCTGAGGCTGTTTACGGGAGACTGCCTTCTCGTCAAGGCTCAGTCTCACTGGTCGAGGGCTTTGATTACCGTCTTCTTTCAGCGAGGCCGAGTTATTCTTTCGGCCAAGTTTAGGCGATTTGGGACGTGTGATTGGCATCTGTATCAAAAGACTTAAATTTTAGCGAAGAGGAAGCATCTTCATTGTGTAAAATATCTACAACTACAAGCCATGGGAATACGATAACTCCTTAGAATATACTACGTATCAACCATTGTTATACCATCATACTATAAGTGTAAAAAAAAAAAAAAACGATATTGGGTCCAACCATTAGCTTAAGCTTTTCATTAAGATGATTCTTTGACATGGTATCACAGCCTTGTGACCACAAATTCAAATCACGGTTTTAAATCTTACTACCTCTCATTTCTAAAGGCGGAATATTTAGCACCAAGCATGAGCGGCTTTGCAATCATTTCATATAGCTTAAGCGGAAATAAAGAGAAAAAATGAATGGACCCGTTATCCTTGCTACAAACAATACTAAAATCGTTCAAGTAGGAAAGTTTGGATGCAAAACGTTCATACTGGTTAAAGGTACTCCGTATATGTATAACTATAGTCAGCTACACTGGTCAAAGGTCTGCAGAAAATCGAGTCCAACAAATACGGTCAAAAGCCCATAGGATGATAGGAATCTCTTGTTTCCCAGGAAGAGGATTATGCAGCATGAAAGACTCATGTTTTGGAGATAATAAACATCAAATGGACAGTACGCAAACAATAAAAAGGCGATTAACTGATGATTTTACCTTTTTTATTTCCATTTTAGGTGGTGGTTCCTGATAAAAGCTAGGCATCGGCGTTGCTTTGAAGTTCAAACTTTTACGAAGCATCCTAAGCTCAGCTTGCTGACTTTCCTGCATGTACATAACATGACAGATATTTACGACTTCTCTTCGTTTAAAGTTGCATAAAATCTGAAGTTTCCCTAAGTTTTCCAATATCTCCTATCCGAAATAATCTGAAGTTTTCTTAACTTTTCTTGAAGTTTATTAATGTGTTTGATTCGAAAAAGACAAGTAGAACAGGTCCTTAATAAGAAATTTTTTTTATCACAAAAAATCGGTTCACGTCACAGCAGTAAAGCCATAAGCTTTGAAAACTACATCACCTTAGACTTGACTTGCTGATTAGTTTTCTCGATTTCTTGGGCGTGAATTCTTTCCTCGAGTTTTGTATAAAACTGAGCAACACAAAAGGGCAAAACACAAATGTTAGGGCACCACAGTCAAGAGAAAAATGAGAATCGACAGTATACGACAGAAAAGAGGGAGACAAAATTGAACCTCTTTTCTTTTCTCAGCACGTTCGTGACACTTGAAGCTGAAGCCGTAGGCTGGAAGTTTACCCGTTGTATTGGACTTGGCAGTCGCACTTCTGTAACACACTTAAGGATAGTTTTATGCACCAATCGTGAGATAGACTACAAGTAAACAGAATCGAAGATGAAATCGCAACTATACATTTGTCGGTATAACTTTAGTTATAGAAAAAGTGGAAACACTTTATTGTTCATAGTCAAAAAGGATACTCGACGGATTCACTATCTCCATCAGAGTTAGCTACTGACGCTTTCTGTAAGGGCTTCAGTGCCGTCTTCTTTCTGTAGTCGAACATATTAATGTTATAATATGAGATTGTTTTTCCATTCGATATACGAATTTCAACTCAAGGAGAGAAGGGAAACTACATACACATTGCCTTCAGACGGAACCACGTCACCTGAGCTAGGCGTCGTTTTAGACTTTGGCAACTGCATTTTCACAAAGAATTAAAAAAAAAAAAAAAAATATTTACCAATAATTACTCCATGATGATTGCGAGACAGGAAACTGGCAGATAATATAGTCACAAGTTCGCGAAAAACCTCCTCCTTGGAAGGGTTACTTACTACAGGGGTAGGTTTCGTTCCCTTGCTCAAATCACTATTAGTGGCATGACGATCGTTAAAAGATTTTGTCTTCACAACAGGCTGTTTTACTCGTATATTTGCAGCCAGCGCACCATTTGAAGTCCCTTTCGTGTCTGTAGTACTGTCAGTCTTCTTAACTGAAATGTATGCCGCATGTTTTGCTTTCAAAGGTTTCTCGCTTTTGCCTTTAGCTTGAATCTTTTGCGGCTTCAACTCCTTACTTTTCTTTGTTTCGACTTTCTAAGAGAAGTACGAGAAACAAGCACACTTAGATAATACTAAAATAAACTCTACACACACACACACACACACACACACACACACACACACACACACACACACACACACAAAAAAAAAAAAAAAACAGAAACTTGGAAACATATACTGCTACTCCGTATAACATACATCAGAAGTCGGAGATCCATTGATTTGAGCAGAGGGTTTGACTGTCGTTTCAAGACTAGCGCCTGGACTCACACCCACGATACTGCACTCGTGAACTCCATTTACCACCTCTGAAACGCCTTCAGTGCCCAACCCATGGCTTTCATCTGGGGCACCATTCAGATCAACAGCAGCGACTTCTGCGTATTCGTCGTTGTCAGCATCCATGAGAATTGAGAAACTGCATACAGACAGATGCTGTTAGTTGACAGTTCAGAAGCACAATATCGCTATCAAGCTCTCAGCATCAACTTATCGGTAAAACCACTAACAAAATATGTCCTCTTATTTTACTAAGTAAGCACATGCTTAATTCGACAAATGCACACAAGCACATCATACACAGCCACACGGGGTCCAAACACATCAATAGTTTCATTGAGCAAGACAGCCAATGAAAACAAAAATAAATTTGGTACTACAAACTAAGAGTTCACCTTTATAGTAAGTAGTATTTACCAGAAGAGCGACAAAATCCGCAGCATTACATTGATGTACCATGTTACTCAGACTAGGCTACAAATGTCGAACACGGCCATTTGGTGAAAAAGTTTCTACATTTTCGGCGTTAAATAACCGTGTTGAGGTGTCTACTGTCGGACATTGGAGACGACAACTCAAAGCGAAGAATCGATGTAACATAGTTGATACATAGCTCAAATTACTAGTGATGATACAAGCAAAACATCATAAATTACACTTCATGTGAATTAAACACATGAAAGAAGAACATACAACAATCATTTGAACTAAAACCACCCAATCAAAATTAAATTACACTCAATTTTGGGGTACCATTTTATAAATTTAAGGGTTTCTTATCCAAACTTCAGTCTTAAAAAATGGTCCAAATATTTTCATTTAAACTCAAACCACCTATTTAATATGCCTACATTTAACACACGGTTATTCACAATACTTACTCTTCATCTAAACAGTAAAAAATCATCAGTAATTTCACCAAACAAAGCTAGTACTTTAGTACACAATATCCCACAAGTTATAATTTAAAAAAAAAAAAAAAAAAAAAAAAATTTACAGATCTTCAAACCCTAAAGGCCTTAAACAACATTATAAATTAACCCAACAAAATATGTACCTATTAAATCAATACAACTCAAAAAAAAACAGCAAAGTTTTCAACTTTAAAACCAAAACTTGCTAAAAAAAAAAAAAGGAAGTAACTTTACATTATAGAAATGTTACCTGAGAATTAAAAATGCATTTTTGACAAGAACCCGGTTGATTTAAGTAAGCAAAATATTAAATGGTGTGAAGTTTTTCAGCTTTTAACAAAGAAAAAACCACAGCATTAATGGTAGGAGTATAAAATTGATTTTGGTGGGTTTTTTCTCAATTTTTTTGCTTATTTTAGTTAGTACGGAGTATATTTAATTTTAATTTTTTTTTTTTGGGCGTAGGTTGATTGATTAAGTTATTAAAAACATTTGGGTAAAATTGTAAACAAAATAAAAATTCGGAAGTTGCAAATTTGTAAAGGAGCAGTTTATGATCAACGAAGTGGGGAACGACGGTTTATGTATTTTTAAACTTGGTCTAATGTAATTATCTTTTTTAGAGCATTTTTAATATAAAAATTGTATATGAAGTATAATTTTTAGAATTATGTAGCTAAAAATATGGAAAAAAAAACGTGCATCGACGTACGTGCAAAAACCATATGTATAGAAACTATTAGGATGGATGGAGTAATATTTATGTTACCAAATAGATATAGAGTGAAATTATTTACTCCCTCTGTCTCAGTTATTTGTTTACAGTTTGACTTTTTTCCCCTCACAAAAAAGTCAAACTGTAAACAATTCACTGAAACGGAGGGAGTAGGTTCAATACATAAATTTGTTTCAAACTAATTACCGGTTTGCTTATACGGAGTAGATGACATAGTTTTTGATTTATGTATGGTCGTATTTTGAGAGACGGATTTTAAAAAGTTTGATCGAAAAAATAAAAGTATGTATTAATGTGATAAGAATATATCATGTACTCCACTGTATATATTAAAAAAAGAGTTGTCAATATATTCTACTCCGTAGTACTCTATAATAAAAATCGCACAAAAGAAACATTTTTTTTCAAATAAGAGGCGCTAGACCATTACAACAGGAGAGCGGGGATTCGAACCTCAGACCTATTGCTCAGGATACCTCAATTCTGACCACTAGAACAAAAGAAACACTTAAAGTCAGAAAATAATATGGAGTAATAACTGATCAGACAAAATAATTGTTATAATCGTATACAGATACCACTTACTCCGTATTTGAAATAAAACTTAGATTATTAAAAATAAGGGTTTTTCTCATCTGTACCCTCGTACTTTTCACTTTTCCCAGTTGTACCCCTACGTTTAGTGTATTCCCAGTTGTACCCTTAAACTTATAAACGTAGTCCCAACCGTAACCAAACTAGAGTAAACCGTTAAATTTAGCCGTTAGTTATGTTTCATATAAACTTTCACCCTTGTTTTTTCAGTTTTTTCCTTCATCTTTTCGCATTAAATACCCTACTCTACCTTGGCCTCCATTATAAGAAATAAGATGTTTAATGTGAAAAGATTAAATAAAAAATTAAATAAAAAGGGTGAATATTCATATAAAACAAAATTAACGGCTAAATTTAACAGATTATTCAAGTTTGGTTACGGTTGGGACTAATTTTAGAAGTTTAAGGATACAACTGAAAATACGCCAAACGCAGGGGTACAACTAGAAAAAGTGAAAACTACAAGGATACAGATGGGAAAAACTCTAAAAATAAAATGGAGTGAGTATTGACTATTGAGTAACATAGATGATACCACATCGTTGATACATGGAGTTCGAGCTGGCCAATCATGCGGGCCAGCCCGAACCCGCCCAGTGGGATGTGTTTTTCAGTGGCTTGACCCTTCAAAGCTCGACTCGACCCGTCCTAGAAATGGGCTGGTGCGAGTCTTGATTTGTAAGGCACAGGTGCACACCCCTATGGATCCTCCCTTTTCCACAATTTTCTAACCAACATACCGAGTTTAAACCTTAATTTTTAAGCTCGGTCCAACACGCCATTCTAATAAACCATGCTCGGGACTGAAATTTGAGGCCCAACCCTGGGCGGGTCGGGCCATGACCAAGTCTAAATGGAGCAAACATTATGGAAATCAGCACAATAATAACTTGAAAATTCGGCCAACACCTCACGTGGTACTCAAGGGATAATTCTGGCATCAAATGAATGAGGTCTTTGTTTTTGTTCCCGTCTTTTTGCATGTAATAACGACTCCTCAATTATGTACTCGAAGAAGTCTTCATCTTACTCCGTAATAAATTTCAAGACGATTTTATGATAAATTAATGAATTTGTGTGAAATAACGGGCTCGTTGATTACACGGTAATCAAATATTATTCCGCAATTTATAATGTGGTAAAAATAATTATATATACCAGTAATAGATTATTGTTCGAACGACTAAAATGAAAAGTGTTCAAATTCTTTAGAGTAAATGATTAAATTACACAAAACTATAAGAATATTTAACTACTAAAGATCATTCCAAAAATAATCTTTATTGTGTAATTTAATCATTAGTAGTAAAATATTCTTATAAAAATCGACTTCATTTATAATAAAAATTGACTTCATTAATACTCCCTCCGTTATAGTGAATTTTAATGTTTGTTTTATTTGGTGAGGGAAAAATAAAATAAATGTTAATAGTTGTCTCGGGCGAAGATAAATAACTCGGCTTATTTTTGGATCAAAGTATTATTCAATCTATATCTAATATATATATATAAAAGTTATAAACCACTGGCTCTATTACGATATTCATTACAATATAATTGGTCTAAAAAATTAATATTAGTATTAAAAAATATTAAGATATGTAACGTAAAATATAAAACTAAATCTACAATTGAAATCTTTACTATATTAGAACTTTCCAAAAAAAATAATTAATTGAATATGTTTTTAATTGAGAAGAAAAATAATAATTTCAAAATAAACAATTATATGACACATAATTACCTTATTTAATTTTTAGGTAAGTTCCCATCCCTTTTTGTATATATATACATCAAAAACTTTAACTAGATCTTTTTAGGTACGTACTATGTTAAATAGTTTTACTTTATTATGTTTTAATTATGATTACAATTTGTGTTAAATTTATTTTTTACGGTGTATTTGATAAGAGTGTTTAAAATTTGAATATTTTTATTTCTTAATTACTATGTTTGAAACATAAACATAGCTTGATTAAATTACCGCTGATTTTTTTTCTTTGTATGTTGTAGATTTATATTTTACGTTCAAGATTTGAAGTTTTTATTGAACAAACTTGATTATAACCAAATAGAAAAACTAATGAATATGTAACATGAAAGGTAAGAATATGTAACATGAAAGGTAAAAGTGATGTACAATATCTATCAATTATCTTATTTTTAAATCAAGTTATTAGATATGGTTGTATAATAATATTTGTAATGCTTAATGCATAATCTTTTAGTTAGTTTAATAGTATTAAGTTTTGATTTGATTGTTAATCTCAATTTTGCATAAGAATATCTGCTAATTAAGAAAAAAAAAATGTTTATTATAGTTAACATATGTAATCTAAAATATAATACTAAATCTACAATTGGAATCCTTAAAATTGTAGGTTAGCAAAATTGAAGAATACATATTTTGCCTTAATTATATTGGATTAAATATTCAAGTTAAGGGAAAAAAATATAAGTAAGTTATATTTTAAAATACTAAAAAAAAAAAAATAATGAAAGAGCAAAAGAAATATGGTAATTCATATAATTTTAAAAAGTCAAATAATATTTGATTTAATAAATAAGTTAAAGGAATAAAAAAAATAGTATTAGGTAAGTATTATAAAATATAATTAGCAAATAAACGAAAAACAAATATGATAAATCATAAATTTTAGAAAATTATCATATTAAATACGATAAAAGCCGAAAAGAACATGGCCTTAGTATTTATATTTTAGAAATTTTGTCATATTAAATATCATAGAAAATTATATCATAATTGGTAAATATATAAACTAGAAAAAATATATAAAAATTACATTTTATACTTATTTTTAAATCTTAATAATAATGATAGATAATGGATTTTATTTTACAGACGCCAACTAGTTAATTATATAAAGCAAAAATCATTCCCACAAATTTTTCCCGCCAAACTATTTATGCCTAATTTAACATTTGTTAAATTTCCTAAATTGATCAATATTATATTATTTTATATAATATTTTGCATTTACTTGGTCTACAATTTTATAACTTATTGTTACTTAAAATAAGTATATGAACTATTGTTTTGATTCAAATATTTAATTTGAGAAGATAATTTTTATTATTTAGCATTTACATGATCCATAATTTTATAACTAAAATAATTTGTTACTTAAAAAGAAGACTATTGAACAATTTAATTTGAAATAATTTTATATTGATTTTCCATTTACAAATTATATATTTTTATATGAGTAATGACCATTGAACACTTTAAATTAATCATATATTTAACATATATTTCTTATTTATCTTTTAAAGTATTTACTTTAATTTCATTTTGCCTCCATATATAAAAATTTAATTGTATTTCATTCTATAAATTTATTTTATAGCCTTTAACGTAATTAAATCAAAATTTTGACACGGGTTAGTTGAATTTAAAATTACAAACTTTGAAAGTCTTTTTGTTTTCTATTTGATCAAGATTTCTGTAAATGTTAAAATTCATACATAATATTATAATAATAGAACATTTTTATTGGATTCTTACTATTGATCCATATAAACATATATGGCTTGAACGGGTTAAATATAGTAATTTGATTATAATAATTAGATTATCATTATCCTTAATTTTAATTAAAAATTTTAATTAAATTATTAACTTATTTCAGTTAACTAATAAATATGTCTATATATTTTTTTTTTTTTTTTTTTTTTTGCCAGAAGGAAGATGTAATAGGGTTCGGATAAGCCAAACCTGAATTACATCTTAAACATTACAAACTACTAATATAAAAACATAAAACACAATACAAAAAAGAGAGCTTCGGTAAATAGAGATGTATTGGTGGAATACGGCAGAATGGGCACGAGCATCATCTTCTAACTCCTCGGCATAACGAGAAAACCTCATAGACCAGCTAACCACTTGAATTATTGAGCGACAAGAACAAGTTGCACTTACGCCTGGAAGGCGTAGAAATAACAAGGTGAAAGCAAACCAAGAAAGTCTGCCTCGAATGGAGAAACATCTCCTACAACTTGGTGATCGAGCTGTGTAGACAGTAGTAGACAAGCCAAAAGCAATCCGAAAGCGCAAAGAAGTGAACAGATCACGCCCCTCGACCAATCCCCTGGCCACAACCACCACAAGAAGGCTATCTTGGGTGTATCCAACACAAACCGGAGGCCTATTCCCTACGACACTAACATAGGGGAACCACCACAAAAAGAGGGACAGGACACCCTGCTTCATGATGTAAGTTATTATTATATCGATAATGACAAAATATAGTAAAAGGCTACTAGAAAAGGGACAGGACACCCTTATCGACCCTGGCGAGTTCATCCAAAAAAGGCCTAGGGGAGCTTGTGAGATTTGGGACAGGACACCCAAACTCCATAGAGCGTTTATTATTAAAGACTCACCCAACAGATACATAATAAAGGTTTAAAACCACCGCTACCAATCCAACCACAACCGCTAATCGAACAAAATCATTATAGCCCAGACAACCCACGAAGCTCAAGACGATACCAACAAGAACATGCAGCCACAAAAGAACCCCACAGAAACACGATCCCACAACTCCAAACAACCAAAAGATACACATGCACATCCAACTCAAGACCGACGTCGACAGCTAGAGACCAAGATAATAAACCCCAAAATCTACGAGCCAAAAGGAGAAGCACCAAGACCTAGACCCGAGGAAGATTCATTTTGATATAAACTTCAAAAGAAAATTCATTTTATTTTAAGGAAGATTCATTTTGATTTAAGCTTCAAAAGAAAATACATTTTATGTTAAGGGTGGATTCATTAAGATTTTTAAAAAAACACATAACATTCCTTTTTAACCTGAGAAATTTGTTCAATAATGAAAACCGTTTCCGTTTTAGAAAGTCGTCACCCCCTCCTCTGACGCGATTCTTTTTTTTTTTAAAAAAATTAAATCTTCCTTTCTTTAAGGAAGCTGAAAACCATAGATTTTTAAAAACATTTAAATAAAAACAACTAAAATTGATAAAACCATATTTGGCAGAAAACCATTTTTGACAAAGGTCGAGTGCTCTCCAAAACAAAAGCCATCCTAAAGCTTATATCTTCAACAACAACATCTATAGATCTTCTTCTTCAATAACACGGGTTTGAAATTACCTCGTCGGTGATCTTCAAGTCACCGATAGAACGGAAAGTGCGAAGCCAAGAGGCGATCTGAGCATGGCGGATCGTGAGGAGGGATCAGGGAACAAGGCGTAAAGAGGCTTGCATGTCCGCCCAAAACCCAAGAAGAGGGATCAAGAAGCTTCGAGGGTTGCTCCGCCAGAGATAGGCCATGAAATGGCCAAATCTCCGGCGGAAATGGGCTGAAAATGACAAAGGATTAGACGGGGGGGCGGCAGCGGTGGTTTGCAGAAATAGGATGAAAAGTTAGGGTTTTTTGTTTAGAGAGAAGGAGGAGCGTTTTTTGTTTAGAGAGAGAAGCTCAACTAAAAAAAAAAAAAAAAAAAAAAAAAAAAGGTCAATATATGTCTATATATGTCCGTGCATTTATGCACGGGTATTGACCTAGTCATGATAATAAAGGGGAAAAGATATGGATCAATAAAAGCATCATCTTTGACTAATTAAAATAATATCAAAGCTTAATTAGTGTATTCGTCTACCTAGACAACCTTTTTCCTCAAGTTCATTTCAATTATAATTTATTTATCAATTTAATTTAAACACAAAAGCCATCTTTTTTTCATCTTAATCTCAAATTCCATAAATGCAGCTCAACTTCTATAATTATAAGTTCAGCTTTAATTTCAACTTGTATAAATTCAGCTTTAATAAATTCAGCTCCTATAGGTTCAGCTCAACTCCAATACATTTATCTATATTTGATTAGATAATATTAGTTGTAAATTGACGAGAAGAAAGGTGATTAGTCTGAGAGCTAATACATTTATACTTAGTGTACGAAAAATTAACCAGTTTTAAACTTTTTTTTTTTTGCAAGATTTTTAAACCCATTTTAAAAGTTAAAACTAAAGATTTATTAAATATTTAAAATATACTTCATACAAAATTATTTGAACGTGAAATATTATAATATCATTTGAGTTCCCACATTATAATTTAGGGTTAATACTTAAATTGAATTGATAGGATGTTTTAATTTTAAGGTTAATCATTTAAGGAACATGGGAAAAGTATATATATGTAAAATTTTATTCTACGTCATAAACGATTGCAATGTCTTATTATATGAACTATAATTAAGGTTAATTTTATGTAAAGAGCGACGATGGGGATTTGATGTTGCAATTTATCATTTTTATAATTTTTAAATTTGTATAAAAAAAAAAAGGGTTTACATTAAGGTCATAAGATGGAGTAAAATATTTTTTTTTTTTTTTTGTTGACAAAAATTGAAAAATTAATAAACACGTTGAATGATTACCTGATTGAGCCCAATGATCATGGGCCACGATGTCATGTGTTGGGGTATTTTGAGTGGGCTGGGCCTGCGTCGTACACAAGTCTATTACTCCGTAATAACTAATAAGAATGTCTAGCACCGAAGAGGTCAAGAGTTATTACTTATTAGCCTAGTGGTTGAGACTGAGATATTTTGGTTTTAGGTCCCAACGGCACTTATCAACTGATACAGAGTAGACAATAAAAATCCGTCGATAAAAATTAATATTGTTTGGGCCAAAAATGGCCTAAGACCAAGGTAGGCCAAGTGGGCCGAAAACAAGGAATAATGACAAGGCCTAAGCCCAATCAACAACCAAGTTCCCTAAATGCAAGAACAAAAGTTAAGACTCATCACCAACACCATCGTGAACGGGCCAAAGAACAACCCCCTGGAATATAGCTTCCACCCGCAGAAGCCTCCTGAAGACTTCTACGATGCAGGCGCAGCCAATCAAATTTCCACTCTATAAAAGGCAAAGCAGCAGGACCTGAGCAAGGTTACAACATCATTCATCATACTTTACAACAACTTGCGCTCTCTTCTTCCAGAAACACACTCTTTCCCCCAGATCGTTCACATTCCACCAGAAAACGTGACTTATACTCTAAATTCTGCAAGTACTTTGTAACGCGTTGCTTGTAATTCAACTACTTAGTGGAGCACATTAGGCGGGACACAGATCCCCGCTGGCCGTTTCCACGTTGGGTTTTCCGTCACCAAAATCTCTCGTGGTCATTCGCTTTTCTCGCTTTATTTCTTGCATTCCTTTTACTTTTCGCGCACCAATCTCAACGTAAATCCAAGTGTCAAATCGAGTAGATCGCTATACCCCACTTCACGAGTCAACGCGACAAAATTTGGCAGAATAATCGCGCCACCTGGGCCGGTGATCTAACTTTCAGACGCCAACTCGAACGACGCCCTTTTTTTTCTTTTTTTTCGAAGATCAACAAGTGAGCATGTCAGGATTCACCAACGGCGGTCCGTCTCAGCGACGGTCCGCCCCAGATGATCAACGCCCCACGCCGCCCGACTTCCCGTGAGCCCCGCCAAGGGGATCTCAAGACGACGGCCCCCCAAAGAATCGCAGACCGGAGATGCGGCACGCGAGGATGAATCCCAGTCAACCCACAACAAAGATTCCTGTGCATACCGGGTTCCACCCAATGACGATTTTACCTGGCCTCGTTGTGGCGTGCCCGCCACCCTTCAATAGAGACGATTTAAAGCCCCCGCAAAGAAGAAATTAAAGAACGCCCAGAGCTCTCGACTCAAGGAGACACCAAATGGAGAGTGAGATGATGTACACCTCAGATTCGCTCAGAGCCTCCGCCGCTGAGGCGCCGTGAGCAGGGAGCCGCACAGAGGCAAATGATCCGCCTGGACATGGATTGGTCATGCACAACACGCCAGAGACACCTAAGGACTCGCTGCCCGCTTCAACTTCGCTGCGGAGGACGCCAACACGCAGCTGCTCTCGAGGTGCCCTCGACCATCCGTAGCTTCGAGGGGGCAAGCAGACCCACAGAGGATTCTACGTGATCCCTCCGTCCGCAGGAGAGACCACCCACACCGGCCGCCGAACGTGGCAGCCGACAGTAACACTCTACCCCCACAGGTCCCAACTGCATCGATCATTCTTTTTCTTACGGAAAGCACCCGGAACCGGTTCGAGTGGAGCCGCAGAACGGATTGACAAGATCCTCGGCGCCCCGCCGTCCACGGAGAAGGCTTCCGCTACCATCTACGCGAGTCTCCTTTCATCGACGCCATCGCCATGGTGGACATCCCCAAGAGGTTCAAGTACACCGGCGAGATCAGACGAGGGGAACACCGATCCCTACGATCACGTGGCCCAATACAAGCAAAAGATGATGACGGTGGCAGTCACCAGGGAGTACAGGGAGTCGTGCATGTGCAAGGGGTTCGGGTCAACGCTGAGCGGTCCAGCCCTGCAGTGGTTCGTGAATCTCCCGAATGGGTCCATCTCCTCCTTTGCAGATCTGGTGGATGCCTTCAACTCCCGCCTTGCCAAAGCGAAAGCCGCAGGTTGCATGTCGACCTCCACAGGATCATCCAGAGGCACGACGAGTCAACCAGAGACTACCTGAACAGGTTCAACAAGGAGAAAGTATCAATACACAGATGCGATATACCAACAGCTATCGAGGCTTTCAGGCGTGGGCTCCTGGAGGACTCAGACCTGTACAACGAGCTCACCAAGTATCCGTGCACCACCTTCGAGGATGTACAAGCCAAAGCTTTGGCGGCAGCTAGACTGGAGGAAGACAGAGAATCCAGGAGAACCAACGCTTCAAGTGACCGAGTTGCAAGAAGACCACCAGCAGAACGCAGGAGAGAAGAGAGGCAAAAGCCTTACCCCAGTCAACCAGAACGCGGTGTTCATGTCAAGCGGGTCGGGCGCGATGACTCACCGCCACCCGCAGTAAGTGAGTCACGGCTTTAAAACTAACGTATCTGGACTAATAGACGCTTTGAAAATGCTAGGTGGCAAGGTGAGGTGGCCCAAGCCATCGGACAGACCAGCCTCCAACAAGGACACCAAACGGTGGTGCGAGTTCCACCACGACTCGGGACACGATACGGCAGGCTGCGTGGCACTCAGAAAGGAAGTAAAGATCCTGTACGACAGGGGGAACCTGGACCACCTGTTGTCCTCCAGAGACGAAAAGTGAACGTCGCCGGCGTGAACGCCACCTCCCCACCTCCACACGAAAGGGTAATATCTTTTATTTACGGTGGTTCTAGTGTTTGTGGACTAACGTATTCAGCCGCCAAGAGGCGAACAAATGAAAGCACTACAGATACTCCCAGTGCAAGGAACCAAAGTCCACCAGATCCGTGAGCCGAAATCACATTCGACGACTCGACGCCCGGGACAACTACGGCCAACACGAAGATGCTTTGGTGATATCTTTACCAATCAGAATCGCCTGGTGAAGCGGGTCTTTGGTAGACAACGGCGGCTCGGTCAACCTCCTTTCTCGCAAGACTCTGAAGGCATGGGGTGAAGGAGCGAGGACTGGCAGAAGAAGTCTGCCCTTGGTCGGATTCGGCGGCGAAACAACGACTCTGCGGGAGATCTCAATTCCAACGTCTGGCGAAGTCAACGGCCAGTGGCGATCTGGTGGTAGACAACCCGTCCTCTCCTACAACGTGATCCTGGGAAGACCGTGGTCGACGCTATGAAAGGCGATACCCTCCACATACCACCGGTGTGTGAAGTTTCCTGTATTTGAGAGTCCAGTGATCAAAGGCGACCGTAAATGGCGAAAGATCGTTACTCATCGCTTTGAAGCCAACCACAACTCCTCCTCCAGCATAGCAATTACAGAGCAAACGAGTTCAGGGGGTCTACGAGGAACCCAAATACTTCACGCCTAGATCAAATCCAGATAGACCCTGAGCATCCAGACAGAGTGGTTCTCGTGGGAGAGGACTGCCAAGGTAACACAAGAACTGAACTCGTCAATTTGTTAAAAGCTAATATAACCTTGATTGTTTTGCTTGGTCCCATGAGGACATGGAGGGCATAGACCCTACCGTTATTACACACAGGTTAAGCGTGGACCCACAGCATCCACCAGTCAAGCAGAAACGCCGCAAATTCGCGCCTGAAAGAAACAAAATAATAAACGAGGAGGTAGAAAACCTGCTGAAAGCTGGAAAAATCAGAGAAGTCAAGTACCCAACGTGGTTATCCAACGTGGTGGTTGTCAGCAAGAAGAACGGCAAATGGCGCGTATGCATAGACTTCACGGACTTAAACAAGGCGTGCCCAAAGGATCCGTTTCCGTTGCCTCACATTGACGCCATGGTGGATGCAACAGCAGGACATGAGATGCTCACCTTCCTGGACGCCTGGAGCGGGTACAACCAGATCAAAATGCACCCAGACGACCAGGAGAAAACAGCTTTTCAGTCAGAAAGAGGAATTTATTGCTACAACGTCATGCCATTCGGTTTGAAAAACGCCGGGGCTACATACCAACGCCTCGTAAACTTGATGTTCAAAGACCAACTGGGAAAGAACATGGAAGCATACATAGACGATATGGTCGTGAAATCTGAACAGGAGGGTCAACATGTACAAAGACCTCCGAGGAAAGCGTTCAACGATTTCGCCTGCAGAATGAAGCTCAATCCCACAAAGTGCTCCTTCGGCGTGACAGCTGGGGAGTTTCTGGGTCACATTGTCACGAAGAGGGGGATTGAGGCCACCCAGCGGATAAGGGCTATCCTCGACCTCCACCACCACGCAGGCCAGTCAAAGACGTGCAGAAACTTCACTGGCGCGCGCTACAGCCAAAGTTCATCTCTAAATCTTCGGATAGGTGCAGACCGTTCTACGACACCTTGAGGAAGAACAAGGAATTCAATTGACGCATGACCACAACAAAGCGTTCGAAGAGTTAAAAATCTACCTTGCTGAGCCTCCACTACTGTCAAAACCAACACAAGGTGAAGACCTCCTGCACTGTCTGTCTGCGAGGCGATCATTGTTGTCTTTGGTAAGAGAAAGAGCGAGGAGTCACCGCCAGATATTATGTAAGTAAAAGCCTACTGGATGCAGAAACACGGTACACTTCTCTTGAAAAACTTGTTTATTCGCTTGTAATCGCATCGCAAAAGTTACGTCCTTATTTTGAAAGTCATACCATTATTGTGCGGACTAACTATCCCGCTGGGCGGTCATCGTAAGCGAGTTGTCGTGGCGAATGGCGAAGTGGTCAGTCCACCTCAGTGGGTACGACGTACAGTACGAACCCAGGACAACTATCAAGTCACAAGCACTTGCAGATTTTGTGGCAGACTTCAGTCCAAGCCTACAAGAGGCGCAGACAATGAGGTCCTCGCTACTCAGCAGGCGACAAACTGGCAATGGATCCTCAGACAGATGGCGCAAAGAAACCAACGAGGCGTAGGAGTGGGCTTGTACTAAAGTCGCCACAAGGAGTACATAGTCGAGCGATTCGGTGCGAGTTCAAAGCGTCAACAACGGCCGGAAATGCGAGGCCCTTATCATGGCTCAACATGGCCATCGAGTTAAAGGTGAAATCTATCAAAATATTTTGTGATTCTTTACTTATCGTTAACCACGTGAACAAGTCTTACGCAGCCTCGAGATTCGAAAATGGTGGCATACCTCGATCTTGTTAACGCAATCATAGAAATTCGGCGAAGTTGAGATCGAGCGATTCCGAGGATCAAAACGCACACGCCGACGCCTAGCCAACCTTGGAGCAACATTCCGCTCCACCGCTATCACAACAATCCCAATCTTGCACGCCTACATTCGGCGATTTAAACCGGATCCAGCCAGACGATCGACAAAGAATCGTGATTCTCCTCCGTAGGATCCAGAGGCTCGCAGCTCCACAAAGAAAGCCAACAGGATGGCGGGAACAACAAGAACAAAGAGAACAAAGAAGCGCCTGGATGGACAAACCCTACATCGAGTGGTTACAAGGCGGAAAGCTACCACAAGACAAACTTCAGGCCAAAGGTTCGGGATGAAAGCTTCAAAATTCCTCCTCGTTGGCGGGGTGTTGTTCAGAGATCCGCAATGGGCCGCACTGAGATGTCCGGAGCGACCACGCCAGCCGCTCGAAGAATTACATAGTAGGGGCGTAGCGGCAACCACTCCGGTGGTCGCACCGTCCAACAAAGCACTCGAGGATGAGATACTATCGCCTCTGATGAGAAGGGACGCCGTTGAATACGCCAGGAAATGCGATGCCTGCCAGAGACATGCACCGGTACAGCGCGCACCTGCTGAATTTTTTCACCCCGTAATGTCGCCTTGGCCATTCATGGTCGGGGGGATGGACATTGTGGGCAGACTACCTTGTGCACCCGGTCAGCGTGTGTACATGCTTGCTATGACGGATTACTTTTCAAAGTGGATCGAGGCGGGCATTCGGTCAAAGTAATCTGACACGCAGGTTATCTCGTTCATGAAGAGAAACATACTTACTAGGTTCGGAATCCCTGCACGTATCATTTGTGACAACGGGTCGCAATTCATATCCCACAAGACGGAAGCTTTCTGTGCAAGATGGAACATAGATTTTCTGCAGTCCACCCCACACAATCCACAATCTAACGGGCAGGCAGAATCTACCAACAAGTCCACAATGGACAACTTGAAGAAGAAGCTGGAGGAGAAGGTGGCGAGATGGGCGATTTAGCTGCCAATGGTACTCTGGGCAAACAGGACCACTCCAAAGGAAGCTACAGGACATTCCCCGTTCTCCCTGGTCTACGGTACAGAGGCAGTCATTCCTGCAGAAGTGAGGATACCTACGCACCGCCACGGATGCGCCACAGCAGAGTCGAATCAAGCAGAACTATCCAGCAGCTTGGACACGCTGATGAGCTCGAAGACAGGCCACTATCCCGGTTGCAGTAGAAACAGGCAGACGCCAGATACTACAACAAGAACGTCCGAATAAAGGCCTTTCAGTGGCGACTTGGTGCTCGTAAAAGTGTTCCGTAACACCCTAACACCAGAGCAGGAAATTGGCGTCACAACCGGGAAGGACCCTACCGGATAGAAGGCATTGCGGGAAATGGGGCTTACCGCTAATGACTCTGGAGGTCGATGGTCCCTCGTCCTTGGAACGCTGTACACCTCAGGAAGTATCATATTTAATTTCGTACTTAGCCTTTTTCGTTTGATAACTTCTTTTGTCTATTGTGAATACAATTTACTCTATCAAATTTACTGACTTAAGCATCGGAGGGGCGGTGGCAAAAACGCCAAACGGTCACCCATAGCAAACCGGGCCAGGCAGATCGCAAACATGGAACAGTGGCTCACAGCCACACCCAGCTGGGCTGATCACCTAGCTGGTTCACAACATTTAGTTGGGCCCACACGTACGTACGCTGGGAGTGCGGCGGTGGCGCGTCTAGAGATCCCACCGCCGCCTGCCACAACACTCGCCGCCACATACGTAAGTTTTAAGATGGTTCGGCATTTTAACTTACTACATGTGCATGCACAACACACATACATACACACATACATACACACATGCATACACACACGAACACCCACATACATACGTACATACGCGCACAACATATAAACGTACTTACTAACGATTGGAAAACATTGACAGGTTCCCAACAGAAAAGTCAAGGGGCTGGACGCGTTAAACACCCCCAGCATGTCCAAGATCAGCACAAAGTCCAGATAACAAAACAAAGTTAGACCCCCAGGGTCAAGGTACGGAACATACAACTTGTTACACCACCCTTGTGGTGGGCTACCCAAAATGAGAAGATATCGTTCGTAGAAGCTAAGACAATAAACCAACTAACCTATTACATGAAAGACATCAAGGAGCTGCGACCACGCTGTCATCACCTTCAGGAACACCGCCGCCGTAGCCACTTCCTCTACGGCTGGGCGCTCGACTATCCACCACACCTCATCGTGGGCTACGGGAGCACCTTCAGCTTCCAGGTTGGCAAGCTCCTCCTCAACACCTGAATCCAGAGGCGCAGGCTTCCCTTCGAAGAATTCCTCGAACTCGGCCCTCTCCTGTGCAGCATCCCAGGTGGAGGACTTCCCTTGAGCATGAGCCTCCATACACTCTACCTTGCTCGGCCCAGAGTAAGTGCGCAGTGAACTACGAATCGCTCCTTTTTCTTCCTCGGCTTTTCATTCATCGCCCGCCTCACCTCCAACGGGGCCTTGTCGAGTAACGGCGGCGGCTCGGCCAGTCTTGCTCGGCTCCCAAGTTTCGCCTCAGCGACCTCACACCTTTCGGCCATACGGCCCAACCTTCGGTGGTGATCGCTTGTTTTTCGCAAAGAAGCTCCCCGCGCTCCTTTTTCCGCTATTTCCACACACCTTCGTACGTACACTCCTGGAACACCTGCAGGTAACAAGACGACCAGGGACCTTCAGAAAGGTCCTCACACGCAAATCAAGTCGATAGCAGCACACACGAGTAATACCGGAGCGTGCAGCGCCATTTCTCCACATTCTCGCCACGCTCTTGGAGCCCGTCGCGTCTTTGGCAGTAACAATGCATCGCCGCGTCCCGGGGAAAGGCACCACGTCCATCGTAGGAGCTGAGCAACTCCACCATAATACAATCGTCCCCCTGAGAGGGACCTGTCATCTTAGATTGGGGATGCCTGCGTGTTTTCCTACGAAACGAGTGCGATGGGGACGCCGGAGTCTGCATAGGGGGCTCAGAGGATGCAGCCACTGATCGTTCCCGGTTTTGGCACAGCACAACAACCTTCTCTTTTTCTTCTCCTCTCCCAGAGCAATCAGTCACGTGGACAACCCTTCAACCCTACAACAACAAAATACACACATCGGACCGCGTACAAAGCGGCAACAGCTCCACTAAGTAGGCAAGCAACACGAGCAAAACAGACGTACCACTACCGTAAGACATCTCCTCCTCGTCACTTTCGAGCAGGGTATCCAAGTCGCGGGTCCTACCTTCCAAAGCCGCAGGAAAAGTGCTGGCAGACAGAGGTAACAGCTTCAACTTCTCTACGACCTTCTTTCCAGCCTTTGTAGGTGGGTACCTCAGTGAACCTGATACAAGAGACAAATGAGAAAAGTTCAAAGACGACGGTCGCGTCGGCCGCGAAGCAAACGTCGCGTCTTGCAGGTGTGGCAGGCCAAGTGTCAAGCAGGTAGCCAGTCAGGTGATTCAAACTACTAATCTTCACAAAGATGTAATGTTTGGCCCAGCCCGAATCCTTCGCCTTAGTTGGAAGCTTGATAAGCTTCTTCGCCTCATCCACAACCCTCAGAGTAAAACGCTTACACGCAGTGGGCCGCACCCAGTAATCGTCCCCAATGTCTCCTCCCGCCAGGGACCAGTCATGGTCCTCAAGGAGAGCATTGATACACATCAAAATCCTCCAGCCATGGGGGAGCACTTGCGCAGGGGACATCTTGAAAGTGCGGAAGAAGTCTTGGATGAACGCGGGAAACGGAAAACGCAGACCGAGTGAGAAAGGGTACGCATACACGCAGACCCACCCCTTGCGGTGGAAATCAGCCCTTTCCTCACCACGGGGTACGTAAAATTCGACATCATCATCCAGGTTGAAGATCCTGGCGATGTCATCCTCGGATTTGGTCGAGAGGGAGCAAGGCACTGAGTCATCCCCCTTCAAAATGTTGGTGGGAACGAAGGCCTCCGGTTCAAGAGGAGATGGAGAAGACGACATTGAAGAGAAACAAGGAAGGCTTGAGCAAGAAATTACCTGGAGAAAGTGAAGACAACCCGCGGAACTTGACGGCGGATGAAAGCGGAAAGGTTTGTGCTTTTGGTTTTGTGTTTGAGAATAGGCGTGCAAATCGGGGAGAAGGGAGTTTATAAGGAGGTGGTTGGGAGAAAGAGGGAGGCGTGTGGGAAGTTGAGGAGTTAGGAGTGCAATTAATGGGACTAATGAGGAAGTTTGACAAGACTTGGCATTTAAAACAAAGGCCAAATCAGTCATTCGATTTGTTCTTCTCGAGGAACCACTAGGGTTGTGCCACGTGGCACGACGACAACCAAACAAAAGAAAAAGAAAAAAGCGACCAACTCCTCCTCGGCGGGTAAGACCCTCCTCGGAAGGTAGGAGTACTTCCTCAAGAAGACAAGCCACTTTTTCAAAGAAGAAAGGTTCTTCCACAATCTGGCCGAGGCATCTATAGCGACGGAGTAGTCTGAAGGGATTTTCTCACCTCTTACATGCGTCAAGGCAAGAAAACCGGGGCTATTGTTTGGGCCAAAATGGCCTAAGACCAAGGTAGGCCAAGTGGGCCGAAAACAAGGAATAATGACAAGGCCTAAGCCCAATCAACAACCAAGCCCGTAAAAGCTAGAGGCAACAAAGAAGACTCATCACCAAGCGGCCATCGAGGAATGGGTCAGAATACAACCCCTGGAATATAAGAACCACCCGCAGAAACCTCCTCAAGACTCTCTCATCGTACAGGAATCGCCAATACCAAATTTCCACTCTATAAAGGCAAAGCGGCGGGACTCGAGCAAGGTTACAACATCATTCATCATACTCTACAACAACTTGCGCTCTATTCTTCCAGAAACACACTCTTTCCCCCAGATCGTTCACATTCCACCAGAAAACGTGACTTATACTCTAAATTTTGCAAGTACTTTGTAACGTGTTGCTTGTAATTCAACTACTTAGTGGAGCACATTAGGCGGGACACAGATCCCCCCGCGGTCGTTTCCCACATTGGGTTTTCCGCGTCACCAAAATCTCTCGTGTCATTCGCTTTTCTCGCTTTATTTCTTGCATTCCTTTTACTTTTCGCGCACCAATCTCAACGTAAATCCAAGTGTCAAATCGAGTAGATCGCTATACCCCACTTCACGAGTCAAATAGTCAACGCGACAAAATTTGGCAGAAACAAATATTTTTCAGAATATCAAATCCGTCAATTAATAATTCTCAGAACCAATTCAATCATTTTCGATATATACAAACAAATAAAGGATTGTATAAATCTTTTGGAGATTTTTATTGAAAAAACTTTGAAACATTATACTCAAATTAAATATTTTTTTTTATATAGTTTACTATCTATAAATTTGTTTTTCTGCAAATTTTTTTTTTTTTTTTTTTTATAAAGTAAATAGAGAGGAAAGGAGCATTGGCCACTATTAAACTCATATACGAGTAATAATTTAGAACTCCGTATGAAACCGTTTTACATAAGATTAATTTACCGTAAAAAAAGTTTTTGTACAAGTTAACGGTAAATTCGGTAAGGAAAAGAATAAGAAAAACGAGGAATGTGTAACGCGTAACGTAATCGGGTCCGACTTAAGAGGGGACATCTCGTGAAAAACATGAATTGAATGCTACGTGGCGACTGCTTAACTAGGTTGTCACTTTGCAAACGACCACTATAATCTAAAACACTTTTTATACGGATTACTTTTTTTTTTTACTTTTAAATCGAGAAAACATATACTCCGTACTCCATAACCCTAAGAATACTGATCTTTAGAATTGCTCCGTATATAAATTGCAATTTATATACGGTGTATATAAATTGCAATTTATATACACCGTATATATTATAGTTATTGTAATATGACAATATTACGAGGATATTATGTCCACACTAAATAAGTTATTACAATATATTTTATGCAGTGAATAAAATTATAGTATCTTTGTTATCAGTTAATAAGGATACAAAATATATTCTAATTATTCTACTGATTATTATAGCCTAATATAGATGCTGTAATAGTCAATATATATTTGGTTGATTTCTTAGTGAAATCAATTCAATAGAAGAACACACGTACAACAGATACACAACAACAGTAAAACCTAAATAGGCACGTTGAGCCCTCCATCTCTATGGGGCTCGGGACTTGGGGCGTGGACATATACGGTGACTCTAGTAGCCACCGTGAAACGGTTTTCCGTGGGTAAGGAGCGAACACAACGATCCTCCGCTTCCGCATCGATTAAGGTACGCCACTTTTTCCAACAGTGGTATCAAAGCCAATGTGTTTGGCCCTTACCCCGTTTTATTGTAAATTCGTTTTTCAATCGGTCTGCCTTATGCCCCGTTTCTTATCTTACCAGTAAAGTTCCTCCCTTTTTTTTAATCAAAGTTGTGTACTTTGACTTTGTGATAGATAATTTTGTTTTCCCATTCATACGGTTCTAATTAATGTATTGGAACAGACTTGGTTTTGTTTTTCGTTTCCATCGACTTGCCTCCACAACACCGGAACCGCGCGTGTGTCGCCGGGAACGACTCGTGTACGTCACAAAGTGGGGCCGCCGAAACATCTCGTCGAATGGAGGGCGCGTGTATGTCACGCGTCAGACTAAAGCCACGCGTGAGAAGCGTGAAACGGACGAATAGAATCTGCCGTCGTCGATCTGTTCGGCGGTGGTGTTTTATTTACCGGTGGAGTCAAATTGAACGAGATTGGGCCATGTCGGTCCTTGTATACAAAGAGATGGGGCCATGTCGAATGAAATTTTATGAATCAGTAGTTTTTTTTTTGGATTAATTTTGTATTTAATCCTTACTTTTCTCTGATTTTTCCCTCTTTCTTTTGAATGGTGTTTTTGGGATTTTTTTTTTGTTTTTACATTGAAGAAGAAGACATGTTTTGGTTTAATGGTGCTTCTTAATTTTTTTTGGTTTTTACTGACTGTGGGCTTTTGTGCATTTACATATTTTTTTTTTTTTTTGAGGCAGTTGTACGCTACTTGTACTCCACTACTCCGTTTTTTTACCTTTTGTTCAGTTTGTTTTAGTTAATGAACTGTGTGTTTTACGATTATGTTACGGAGTAAAATATATGTGCATTGTTTGTATAAATTAGTTTTATACATTTTACTCACGTTGTTTTAACGTTGTACGGAATAGTTAGTGAGATCAAAATACGAATAAGTTTCGTCTATTTTGTTCCGTATTCAATTGTGTAATTTTGTTTTACACACCTTTTATAATGTCTTAGTGATATTATTTTTATAAGGCTAATTCGTTTAGCTAAATTATTATACGAATACGTCCCGTTATATTTTAATTACTTACTCCGTATTTATGCGATGTAAATTTGTTTTACGGTTTTTGAATATCTTAGTGATATTTTTGTATGCTAATTCGTTTAGCGTAATCATTAGTGCGAATTTGTTTCGTTCTAAGTTACAAGAAATATTAAATTTATTTTTGTGAATATGTTTCACATGTTTTTAGAGTGCAAATCATAGTATAATTTTGTTTTATACTTATGATTAAGTTTAATAAGATTGTACCATGTAATTTGTTTTCATGTACAATATTTTAAATCTAAGTGATTTATTTTTCATAATTCTTTATGAGTGCGTTTCATAAATTTATTGTACATACGAAATTTATTTCTAGTGAAATCAATTATGTAATGACTTCTATGAATATGTTTTGTAAATTTATTTGACATGTTGCCAAAATTAAAATGTTTAAGTAATATTTTAAAATAGCGTTGTCAAATTGTATGTATGTAAATTAAATAACTTAGTGTTATTTATAATTAAGTTAATTTGTTTAACAATTTATGGGTAGAAGATATACTACATTTGTTGTAGTATACATTTTAGTATATGTTAATTATTACCTTTCATATTAATTGTTTAGTCGTTATTGTATAATTATGTATTATACACGATTACGATTTATGATTTTATCTAAGAGATATAATTAGTCTTACTATTTTAATTTACATACAAGAATTATATCTTTGTGATATTGAATTTACGTAAATTTGTTTTACGGGTTGTTAGAAATTTGTGTCTTAGTGATACTTATATTATGTAAATCTGTTTTACATTTTTGGTGTAATTGCCTTATTTATTTTTCATACAATTAAATTTTGTAATATCTAAGTGATATTATTTATGTGAATTTGTTTTACATAAAATTCTATATCTTACTAATATTTTGTATCTTTGCGTACAAATTTTATGTCTAAGTGATATATAACTTTTGTTGTAAATTTGTTTTACATTATTTATCATCAAAGTGATGATTTATTGTTGACATACGCAGCCGACTATATATTTATGTAATATATTTTTGGTGTCGTAAATTTGTTTTACGAAGTGGGAGATGTATGTCTAAATATATTATACTCTCGTATGAAAATTAATTTCATTTAGGATCCTTGGGAATCTTAGTGATTACAAGTTGTACACAAATACGTTTTGTGTAAATTTGTTAGAGTTATCATATAAGTTATGATTGAACTCTCAATGTGAAATATTTTGCAAATTAATACGTTATGCAAATATATAGCTTAGTCAATATTTAAGTAATATTGATTATTTCAAGTACTAATTTGTTTAGCTACTTTTATGGGGTGAATGAATTTGTTTCATTTTATTTACGTTTTGAGTTAATTAAATTATTAATTTTTGTATAGTATTTGTCATTTGAGATGATTATGAGCTTAGCGAAATTTTCGATCTTATGACATATATGAAGGAATATTAGTAATTTAATTACAAACGTGCCTAAGGTCCATTATTAGTAAATGTTGACGACAAACATTCTATAGTGATTTGTTCACTAATAGCAGATGAAAAATTAGTTTTTTCAAATGTGAGAATATTTATAGATTCTGTCGATTACTATAATCGGTGCTTAATATTCTGCTAAATGAGTAGAATTTATTGAGGATCCATTTTATTATACCATTCTTATTGTAAAAAAATGTGATTGTGACGCATGCTAAATTGTGTTGTTTTGTATGCGTATCGACCTATATTTAAGACATTATTTGTGTCTTAGAAAACGAGAAATAATGTGTATGTCACATTCAGTTTAATTTCAATTAAGGCTTTGCGCTTTAAATTTTGAATTATTTGACCATTGATAAGTTATGTACTTATTAACAAACTGTAGTTTCTGCCAACAATGAGTTCTGTGTCATAAGTGACTTGAAATGTGTTGGCGGAATGTGTACGGGATTATATAGTTTTTATAGTGTGATATGTTCACCACCCGTTTTTTTTTAGGTTACCTAAATGAAAATAAAGTGTCTTTGGACTCTAAAATTTTCTATTGCCTATGGTAACGATTGGTCGTGTTCATCATTTATCATATTTTTTTTTAAAGAACTGGTATGTTGTTTTTTGACACCGTAGTAAGTATTGATTAGAGAAGTATGTGGCGTACTTGATATGTTACAAGTATATGCCAAAATAAGTGTCATTTTGCTTGTGTTAGTCCCAAGCTGAAATTGACTATGATTTTAATCCTACAAGAGTTAAAGGTTTTGTCCATAAGCATTAGTTGCTTAATTAATCCCTGATTTTTTGGGCTTAAAAAGGTGGACAAACAGTTTTCTAGTTCGTAGTAACGAGATGATTCTACCTACGTTCATCATTTGTTGGTGAAATTTATCATCTCGATTAAATTTATGCAAAGTGTTGCATTAACACAATATTCTCTACAATTCTCGTATGCGATGTCATTATTTTGGCGATTAGTTTGCTGAAATTTCTAGGATTCTAATTTATGCTTTCGATTTAGTAATTTTTATATATGGCAATGTGTTAGCCATAATTTTCGGGGGGAATATGTTTCTCTCATTTTGGACAGAATTTATTATTATTTTACGCTTGTTATTCATTTTAATTTTGCCCATCTGTTTGTTGTCTAGAATCTCTTATTATTTAATCCATTTTATTATTTTTGCGGGGTTCATATTTTATGATGTAAGTGATACCATTTCACCTTACTTTTCAGAGATGATAATTTTAATATGGTTATGTGCCTATTATTTTTCATCTATTATGAAATAATTGGTTGGTTCAGTTTTTTCATATAAGAGTGGTTATTCAATTGATGCGAAGAGTCAAAACTCTTTCGCAATATCAATTGTCAATGTTTCTTTGATTTGTTCAAAGACAATGACACGTTTTCTTATAACGATAACTGTGTGTGTTCAGTAGAAAACATGGATGTTTGACATACGTAAAGGAATTTCGACTTTGGTCGTGTATTTCGCTTAGACTTTGGAGAGGTCACTGCTTACGGCGGTGTGTATCTTTTAAGTTAATGTCAAACTAGTTGATGGTAGTTTCAAATTAGTTTTGGAACGATAATTTTGGTTCATTTACATTTTAATACATGTTAAGTTTTGTACTACCCGCAGTGTGGTGATATTCTTATGGATTGGTTCCTGAGTATTTGTGAAATTTAATAGACTATTATCTTGTATATGTTACAAGAACTATCTCTTGGTGAGTGGGAGGGTTTTTAGAACTGCTATGGACACCAAGGATATAGTATAACTTTTCCAAGTGTTTTTGGATAGTGGGAGCAATCCTATAATCCAAGTGGTTAAGTTTGTCTATTAATTCTTTACTAAAGAGCAATATTTTTCACTTTGATGTAAAGTGAGAACCTAAAAACAAAAAGTTAGTCTTTATGTGATTAATGTGCTCTTCTGAAGAAAGTGAGAGATTTTAGCGTCTTTCAAGTCTTCTTATTTTACTCTTTTAGTAAGAGCATGTAGCCTAATTTTGAGATGGATGACTAATATGAGAGATAATGGATATCGTGACTGTTATGGTCTAAGCTGATAAGGTGGAAGAATATATTGTCATTCTCATATGTTGGTTTTGGTCTAAGTGTTCTTCTAAATTTTGGTTGTCCATTTACTTAAATATGTTTTAAGTTATATGGACATAAAAACTTACTTATTTTCAGAATAATGAGTTTATGCTGGAAAAGAGTAGTACATGGATTGATCGATTAAGTTTGTCTTAATTGGTGAAAATTACATATGTTGTGTATTCTTAGAATTTATCCATGTCTTAATGAATTTTACTTGATGATGCTATTTTATCCCTTTAAATCGTGGTTATTTACCTTGTAAGTGGATAATAGTATACAGTATTGATATGTCGAGTACTATTAAAATTAGATTGTGTTTCTATTTTGTTAGTGACTCATTTATCCTTATCCTTGACCTTGTCTAAAGCAGATGGAAATATTATGTATATGAATATTGATTCATATTGTGATACAACATGTTGTGTACATGGTTACCGATAAGTTTAGTGCTTATTGTAAGTTTGACTTATGGCAAGCCTTAATGCGATACTTTTATAGTATGCATTGACAAGTCTTCCATAAGACTATAGATCGTCTTCAAAAGATGTTTTTCAATCTCATAAGTTGAGTTGAGTGCGCAAACTATAGAGTTAGTGCACATTCCTGTTATGGACTTGAAGGGTTTGTACTCTTCTAGAGTTTTTAAACTTATGAAGTTTAGAATGTTCTAAGGCATACGTTGCTTGTTTAGGCACGTAAAAGATGTCACCAGGCTTTATGATTGACCTAGTCACACAGGTAATCGCCTTGACGCTTGAGTAGCGTGCAAGATAAGACTGAGCCATATGAGCACTAGTTAAGTGTGCATGTTTGGATCATCTTTATACTTGTGGAGTAGCGAAAAGATGTTGGCTCATAATGTAGTCGCCTTAGTATGTCTAAGATGAGACTCTTAGTAGTCGAAGTGTGAAAACACCCTAATTTCACACTAAGCCTCAAAATCGAATATCGAGTGTCGGATTGGATATGAGTATGTCAATCTAGTGGCTCGGGTTAGATACTTGAGTAGTATCTAGACTTAGTATTCGCACGACATAGAAGAGTGACATGCCCATCGCAGTGGGAGCTATGTTGTGACACATATATCATACTATGTGTGTTTTTTCGACCGTTATGGGAGTGATGGAGTTTTCCCTACCCTATCACTGTGTGATCCTTATAGACTGTGACGTCTTTGTGGTACGAAGCCCTTCGACTTAGAGCTGTGGTAAAAAGTCGAGACTTGATGACGCTACCTTGGTATGACTCCTAAGGACCTTAAGGATTGGGTTCGACGGACCATATTAGTAAAGCTGTCAAGTTGAGATAGATTATCATTAGTGTCTGAGGAATGATCAATTCAACTACACCATGTTGAGCCCGGCCGGCGGTTATATTGAGTATATAACTACGTAACATGTTATAGCATAAAGGGACAGAGTATGCTGCGGTGTTGTTTGAATGATCTAGGGAATCGTCATTGTGAAAGTGTTACGTTAGTTTGATGGAGACTTAACATAACACTACTTGTTTCTTAAAAACCGGTCGCACACCTCATTTCCCGTATGAGACGTGATTAGTTGTTTTCTGTTAAGTTGTGTGTTGTTTTTTTCGACATGGTCGGTTATGTACCAGACAGTAGTGTCGAACTTGGTCGTGTAGCCAAGTGGGAGTATCGACCTTGGTTATGTGGCCAAGTGGGAGTATTGTAATATGACAATATTACGAGGATATTATGTCCACACTAAATAAGTTATTACAATATATTTTATGCAGTGAATAAAATTATAGTATCTTTGTTATCAGTTAATAAGGATACAAAATATATTCTAATTATTCTACTGATTATTATAGCCTAATATAGATGCTGTAATAGTCAATATATATTTGGTTGATTTCTTAGTGAAATCAATTCAATAGAAGAACACATTACAATGAGATACACAACAACAGTAAAACCTAAATAGGCACGTTGAGCCCTCCATCTCTATGGGGCTCGGGACTTGGGGCGTGGACATATACGGTGACTCTAGTAGCCACCGTGAAACGGTTTTCCGTGGGTAAGGAGCGAACACAACGATCCTCCGCTTCCGCATCGATTAAGGTACGCCACTTTTTCCAACAGTATTAATAATTTTGTAGAATTAATGCACAAAATGAGATTCAATAAATATGTTAATATACAAGTAAAAGAAAATTTTAATTCATGTAAAATAGAGAAAGTTGCTATATAAGACCCTTATTAAAAAAGTTAAAATTTTCTTCAAATTTCAATTTTCATGTACGATATAGTTTCTTTCATTTTTTATATGCAAATAATTTCGTTTTATTATTGTTAATATTTAAGCTACATTAAAGCAAAAAAAAATAAAATATTTTGATATTTGTAATGTACTTATGAAAATAAATCTAGCAATATTTCGCTGACTTCATGTCTATAACGTAATACTCCAATCGATTCACTAAATTCCTATCATTTCATTTGACACAATAATTAAGGATTGGTTGATAAGGGGTGAGATTCAGCTTTTGTTTGATTTTTATTGGTTAAAAGATTATTAAAAAAAAAAGAGGAAATGATAAGAATTGAAAAATCACTCAAATACAAATATGATAAGAATTTGATAAATTAGAGGAAGTAATATAGAAAATTATTTTCAAAATTCTCCTCACTTGTAAATAATGTTCAATAAGTAAACGTAAAATTACTGTTGAAACTGAGGAGAACTCTATCGTACAACCGTCTCCCATAAAAAACAAGCAATAAATTTTTTTAATATTTTATTTATATATACATTACATGAGGTATTACTAAATTTTATTAGTCATATTATAGTTAAACGGTCTCATTTTAGCTTTTGCAGTTAATGCGGGGTTTGAATGTTTGATTGATTTGGTTCAAAAGCAAAGTGAACGTGATTCTCACGTAGGCGCAGCATCACACGTGAATTGGTGATCGTATCCATTTGCCGCATTTAACGTGTTATTTCCCTCTCGTATACGAGTAGAAGTTTTTCTACGCGCCTTATCAAAAACATTGGTCACCTACGATGTCTACGACTCTACGACTATAAAAATTTAATTCTCCCATAGATTACACAACTAATTTTTATACTGAGTATCATGGACATGGAAATAGACCGTGCTTTGCTAATCTAATCGTAATTGTGTCAGCATGGTGTATCGGAGTCAAAGGCATGGCCCAAGCGCACGGTTAAGTGTGCCACGTGTTGTGCCGTGTCGTGCTTTGTCTTTAAAATGAAGGCTCAGGCACAACCAACGGCTCATCGTGCCTTGTTGGGTCATGCCTTGGTTCAATGGCGTGCCGGCCCAGGCAACCCACGCTCATTATTTTATTTTATTTATTTTTTTTAACTCAAGGTATCCCTCAAACTCGAGCGCTTAAAGATTTGAACGAATTTGATTTTTAATCTTAAAATAGTACTCCGTACGAAGTATAAATATAAAACAAGGTTTTTTTTTTACTGTTCCATCCGATCCATTTTAGTGAATTGTTTATACTTTACTTTTTTTATAAATGATTGAGATAGAAGGAGTATTAACAATTCGAAATTTACAAAATACTAGTAAAAACACAAACCGTTAATTAACTCACAAGTACCCCTTTAAATAATCAATCTCACAAAACGTTCACCCACATGGTTACGTATAAAGTATTACGGAGTATATCAACAAACACCAATTCCAATATGTTATACGGGTATAATAAGAAAATCTTATAAAAGAAATTAAATAATCGAAAATCCTCGTTTTTTTAAAAAATAAAATAAAATTAATAACGACAATTATTGATTGAACCAAACTATATTATATTATTATATTTACGTCCATAAATACAATAACTAATTTTGCCGCTCATTATTAAATAAAACACTTCTTCATAATCAAGAAACGTTTCTTCCCTCTTTCCTCTGTTTCTTCCTTCAAAACTCCTTCTTTAAGTCATAACTCCATTAATTCCCACCATAAAATCATCCAAATTATCCCAAAAAAAACCCAATAATATCAATCAATTAATTGATTTTTTTTTTTTTTTCAATCTTGTGATTTATCTATAAATTTTAATTTAAACCCACAAAAATGGCAATATGGTCAGCAAAAGGTGCAATGAAGAAATTCCAAGTGAAGTTGAAGGTGATTAAGCTAGAAGGGTTTATGATCAACGACGAAACGAGTGCGAAAATCGGTGTCGAATTTAAATTTGATGAAAGAATGATGAAGATGGGGTTTCCTTCATTGTATAGGAAACATCATCAAAACATTTACACCAAGGAAATTGATGTGATGATGAAAATGGTTGATGATCATTCAATTGAATTGAATCATGAGTTTCATCATGTGTGCAATTTGTCCATGATTTCTAGATATAATAATTCATTTGCTCCTTCAATGGTTTATTTCAACATTATCTATGTAAGTATTATAGTATTTACTTGTTTAACTCTTTCATAATCTTATAATTTTTAACCGATAATGTCTTGGCCTAGTGGTTAAGACTGTGGTACCTGGCGACAGGTCACAGGTTTGAATCCCCTTCCTCGTAGTATTGCCTTTGCGGCTCGTAATACTGTCTGATAAACAAGCAGTCTTTTCTATTTTATTGTGAGACGGTTTTATAGGAAATTGTGGTTTAACCCTCTTTTAATTGGAATTAATGATTAATGATAATTGTATAATATTTGGATAATGGTGATTTAATTTTGATTAATATTGAATTTAGGGAAAAAATGAAGAACCTTCATCATCATCATCAAGAGCTAAAATGCAAGTAATAGGGAAAGGTGGACTAAACTTGGGAGAATTAGCTTCAAAATTGGAGCCACAAATACTTCAAAGAATACCCATTTCTTTGGATGTAGATAAAGTTTCAATGGAAGCAAACTTATTGGTAAGTAAATTTAATAATTTACAATTTTGTTGAACATTTGAAAAAAAAAAAAAAAAATTAATAATAATAATAATAAGTCACTTATACATTAGTAAAATGTAAATTTAGAATAATTTTAAAAAAAATATTAACTTAAATTAAAAACCTGTCAGAATCGTATTTATCTTTTTGTAAATGAACTAACTCTCAACCGATTAAGCTGATGGTCGGAGACCTTAAAAGTCGATTTTTTTTACTCTTTTTGACTAAAGTTTAATACAAAGTGCATTTCTCAAGTCATTGAATTGCTTTGTCATATTTAAACTTCTTTTTGGGTGTTTGCTAGTTAGAAAACAAAATGAAATTTCCTTTACAAAAAATACATTTTAAATAAATTAATATATATATACACATTATACTTCATTAAAGATCAAATTATACAACAAGAAAAAGATTCTTAATTGTATACCAAAACATTTGTTTTAGAATAATTTCATGTGCTATCAATACTTGGGTTGTCTAGTCAATGATTTCAATTTAATTATATAATTGCCGAATTTTATGCCTACTTCATTTGACTATTTCATGTTCATACATCATAATCAATCTTTTATGTTATTCTTTTTATTTGTATGAGTCAATTGTTTAGTTTATACTTATAAATTAAGTTAATGATATACTCGAGTTTGGATCCCTGCATTTATAATTTCATGCATTCGGTGCATTTTACTATTAGTGGATAGAATTATATAATTGTGTTATATCTTCTCATATAAAATAGGAAGGAAATAATATTTGCATGCTATATTGAGTAAAATGCACCAAATGCATGAAATTTTAAATGCACAGTATCCAAACCCGATATACTCGTAGTAATAATGTAGTATTATATTTATATTATTTGTAATAATTTCAATGTACATGTTGTTTTTTAAAATTATTAGTAGAATTATTCTAAGATCCTTTGTTTTTTTTGACCTTTCAACAAATATAATCAACAAGGAGAATTATTCAACATTACTAGAATTGCTTTTTGATTGCTTTAGATTAGAAAATTAGACGTTTCTTGAGGTTAACAAAAGACAGGATATTCCAATTGTTCAATTTATTATGCTAATATTGTACACGTGAAATTTGTAATTTCTTCGTATGTATTATCTCATTTTACTTTTTATCTAATCGAAAAATTTATTTTTCAAAAACCTTATTATAATAGTTACTTTGATTAGTTAAATCTTTAACATTACACTATTTTGGTGATGAAAATTTTATGAATCCGGGTATGTGTCTATATGAATGCCTGAACGGTAAATGTTTTTTTTTTTTTCTTCTTATGTGTCACGGTGCACGACTAACGTGACAATATATGTTGTGTACAGACGTACGACTAATTCTCAAATATTCTCCGTTACAAACAGTTTGTCTCTTTTGATTTATCGATCTTACATGTTTTTTTTTAAACCTTTTGTGTAGGTACTAGTAAGCTTCGACGAGATGAAAACTAGGGCACATTCACGCACAATGTCGGTTGAAGCGTTATTTACAAATGACCGGAAAAATTCAGGCGACAACACGACGACGGTATTAAGAAGAGCCAAGAGCCAAGGGCCAACAACAACACAAGTACAAGAGCATAATAACAATAATGCTAAGAAAAATAAAATGTTGACTTTTTTAAGTAGGCAATTGAGTTGGAAAAGCAAAGGTTATAATGAGAGTGAGTATGTGGTTGTGGCTTCCACTAGTAGGGTGGTCGACGACCCCAACTCGGTGGCCGAGTTGGGGAGGAGCACGAGCCCTGAGGCTCGGTTGAATATGGCTAAAAAGGGCGGGTTTTGGAAGTGGAAGCGACGGAGATCTATGAAGAATGGAGTGACTCCCGAAATTGTTGAAACGGTATGTAATTTTGTTTATCCGGTGAAATTCGAACCCGTTACCTCTTGTCATATGACTCTGATACTATATCATTGATGTCAGAGATTAATTTAACCAAAAGTTTAAACTGATCGGTTTTATACAATCTGACAAAATATTTTGTATATATGACACAGGAGGGGGATAACGGCGTCAACCCGGGCACGTGGCAAGTCAGATTGATCATGAGTCGAGACGCCAAAACGAAACTGAACACTGAAGTCTTCTTCGCGTCATATGACCAGCGCAGCGAGAAGGCTGCAGGGGAGAGCGCATGTGCAGCAATCGTGGCCGTCATTGCACACCATCTACAGCAATACCCTGACACAATGCTCACTGGTCTTGAGTTCGACCAGCTTATATCTGAGGGGTCCTCTGAGTGGAGAAACCTCTGCAATGACGACAATCACAAGGACTTCTTCCCCGACAAACATTTTGACCTTGAAACCATCCTTAGGGCCGAGCTAAGGCCACTTGTCGTCCACACAGAGGGGTCTCATGTCGGGTTTTTTCACCCTGAGGAGTTCGACCACCTTAAGGACGCTAAGTCGTTTGACAAGATTTGGGATGAGATCAACGAAAACTTGTCGGATTTTGAGTCGAGAGTGTATATAGTTAGGTGGAATGATCATTTTATCGTGATGAAGGTCGAGGCGAAGGCTAATTATATTGTGGACTCCCTAGGGGAGCGCTTATATGAAGGGTGCAACAATGCGTACATTCTTAAGTTTGATGATTCGAGTGTGATGTACTCGAAAACGGGTGGTGAAGCTGAAGACGAGGTGATTTGTCGAGGAAAAGAGTGTTGTCGAGAGTATATGAAGCGGTTCTTGGCCGCTATACCTGTCCGAGAGTTGAAAGAACAAGAAGCGAAGGGGAAAACGGTCGAGATGGGCGTGTTGCATCAACGACTATTGATCGATTTTCATCTGAGTACGCAGTCTTCGTCTTCCGCTTCTTCTAATACGTCGCCTCTATGATATTCCTAGGTGATGGTGATCTATTTACAGTGTAAATATTGGAGGAATCACCACGACACAATCAGGTGGTACTGAGTTTCAGTATCATCCTCTCACAAAAATTAGAATGAGTATATCAAATGTTTTCGACTTTCGTGATCATTTAATTCGTTGGTTAAACGTTTCTACTAGGTTAGATTTAGGAAACTTTAAATGTTGTGCGGGGGAAAAATACTTTTAGTTATACTCCATGCTCATTGTACATACCAGTTTGATTGTTTAGCTGTAATTAATAGAAAAGAAAAATAAAAAAAAAAAATTAATAAAGAAGTGAATTTAAGGTTTACTCTTCACCTTTTAGAAAACACATCAATTTTTTTTTGGATTTTCCCATCTATATTCCTGTACTTTTCAATTTTCCTAATAGTATCCTTGCGTTTGGCATATTCTCAGTTGTACCCTTAAGTTTATAAAGTTAATCTCAACCGTAATTAAATTAGAGTAAACCGTTAAATTCAACCGTTAGTTATATTTTATATAATTCTTTGACAAAAATTGTCAAAATCAAATTGTCAAAACCAAAATGTCAAGATCTTCATAGCCACTATAAATTTGGGCCGGCCCGATGCTCTAGCCCATTAAAATGATGGTGCGGTGAAAGGTGTAATTCCTCTATGACTCAATCCGTTTACTTTACCTTATTTTTAATCAAAATAATTCTCACACATTTAAATATAGGACGAATTAAACCGAATGTGCAAATCGGGATATTCTCAACGATGTTTTGTACAAGGAAAAAAATGATTTGTTTTGGTATTATCACTTTATTTTACACGTGTAAATAGATTTCTCATAAATATGGTATGAAATTATATTATTTTACATTTTTTACAAAATACAGCAAAATTTGTTAAAAAGGTAGAGCCAACATTAAATGATTATAAAGATTTTTGACCATTCAATTACTACTCCTTATTAAACAAACCACATAATCATAATTTACCCGAAAAAAAAAATACACAAAAACTTTTATCAGACCGTCTAATATATGTAATTGCAAATCGAACAATGAAAATATACAATAGAAACGGGTCAAATATTTCACAAAAGACAAAGGACAAGTGGGGAAGAAAGATGTTCTTCCCACTGGTCTCTTTTGTAAATATTTGACCGTTCTGCTATTAACAGTTCTGCTTTACACAAGATTTACACATAGAAGAAAGAATTAAAACAGGACCGAAAATAACCTAAACATATAATCAAACCCAAAATCAAGGTGATTAGCCAAACAATCACAAATCACAAATGATATTCTTATCATAATTCATGCAATACTACCAAAATGAAAGGCGTTACTTCATCAAAATTTGTTTCTTTTTCCAGAACAATAACTTCCTAAATTCAAAAAAAAGAAAATAAAAAATGAAATTACACTTCTCAATAAACTGAAGAACAAACAACACTCCACTTCAAAAATTGATAATTGAAAATCTGATGAAAAAGATTACAACTTTCAAATTATTTTCCGGCGAAAAAAAATAAAATAAAATGATTTCATTAAACCCTTTATCACTTTTCTCCGCTCTTCTCCTTTGTTTTCCCCTCGCTCTCTTCTTCACCTTCTCCTCCCTCCATCCACCGCCGCCGCCACCACCTCCTCCGCCGTCACTCCCTCCTCCGTCGTCATCCCCTCCTCCTTCGCCGCCGTTGTCGTCGCCGCCGACGACGACTAATGAGCCGGAATACGTCGTCGACGACGAAGAAGACGTCGACCTCCGACGACGGGCCGCTCGGGCTAGTCTCGGCCCGACGCCGGGCCCGAAGAAGGTGGCGTTCATGTTTCTGACCACCGCGCCGTTGCCGTTTGCGCCGCTTTGGGAGAGGTTTTTCAATCACAGCGGGGCCCGCGGAATGTACAACGTTTACGTTCACATGGGCCCCGCACTGTGGCCCGAAAATGACCCGAACTCGAAATTAAAATCGAATTTTAGTTCTGTTTTTAGGGGTGTTTTTTCGGGTCGGGTCATACCGAGTTCGAAGCCTACGGCGCGTAACACTCCGACGCTGGTGTCAGCGGCGAGGCGGTTACTCGCCCACGCGCTGTTAGACGACCCGAATAACTACATGTTCACGCTCCTCTCTGGCGCGTGTATCCCACTCCACTCGTTTAACTTCACTTACACCACTCTAACTTCCTCCAACAGAAGTTTCATTGAAATTCTCAACAATGAAGTCACCGCGTACAGCCGGTGGGCGGCGCGTGGGGAGGACGCCATGCTGCCAGAGATTCCCTTGGACGTTTTCCGTATTGGGTCTCAGTTTTGGTCGCTCACGCGCCAACACGCGCGCGTGGTGGTGGAGGACGTGAAAGTGTGGGGTAAATTTAAGTTACCGTGCGTCGTAAGTGGGACGTGTTTTCCCGAGGAGAATTATTTTTCGACACTGTTGTCGATGGTGGACCCGGGCGGTGTGGTGCCCGCAACGCTGACCAATGTGAATTGGAATGGGAGCGTTGACGGGCACCCTAGGACGTATGATGAGTCCGAGGTGGGACCTGAGTTGATTCGTTGGCTTAGGGAGGCCCGGCCTAGGTACGGCGATTGGGGGGTTAACGGGTCGGGTGAGGATTTGGAACGGTGGGACCCGTTTTTATTTGCGAGGAAATTTGAGGCGAGTTGTGTACAACCGTTGTTGGATATAAGTAGTGATGTTCTATTCAAAGATTAGGACGTCGTTGATTAGGGTTTTTGTTAAACTTATGATTGTAATGGGGAACTAATGTTTTAGTTAAACAAGTGTGAATGAATCAATTAATTTTATACTTTTCTTATTGAGATTGTTCTTTTACCAACGTAAAATTTTATATTAGACTGTTTTATGGTGAATATGTATTATTAAAAAGAAAGCGACTATTTTGACTTGTATAAAACGAGACAGGGTGATAAGAGACCCTTTGAGTTAATTTAGTCGCTAAGACATGAGTGGAGACTAGGGGTGGTCGGTCAACCATGTGGCTTTATAAGTTTTAACACAACCTAACATACATATCAGGTCTTAGTTCAGCTGATCTAACATTAATCCAATATAAACTGTAATTTTATTTACACTTTTTCGTTTTTTTGTCATCAACATATCAAATTCGGGTCTCAAACCAGGCCTTGAGCTAGACGGACCCATGCGTTGGCCATGTCTAGCCATAGGTATATGCGGATTATATTGCTCGAAAATAGAGGGTAAGAAGAACATGGTGAAGGAGTTACAAAATGGAGAAACCACAATGATGAGCTGGCCCAATGGGCCCGATATTGATATGACATGAGTTTAGACAAATTATGTCGAATAGTGAGACAAAATTTAGGGTGGAGGTTTTTGGATGCACTATCAAACTTTTTGGACACATCATCGAAACGGGTACCGACATGCCACACCAACAATACACACGTGGAAGGAGATTCGAACTTGTGACATATCGTTACTGTTAGTTCAATTTTAACCGTTAGGTGAACACATATCGATGGTACTTGACCAAAGTTGGTAGTTCAACTGGATCCCTTGTTAATGGGGAGGGGGTGGTTTTTGTTTTCCTCTTTTGCTTTTCGTTTAGCCAACGTTTCAGTCGAAATTTAGATTCTTTTGAAACAATGACGAAAACTTCAGATTCGGAGGCCCAAGAATGAGCCCTTCATTGGGATTTATTTTCAGATCTTATTTGCCATCAGTCGGCTCAACCTAATGACATGAAGTGACGTAGTGAGGTATGGTTAGTAGTTGTACCAATTGGGTAACCCCGTTTCATGTTCACATTGTCCAGTGACTAGATGTTCCAGACTTCCGAACCTATGTGATATGATACTTGTCGCTAATTACATTAACAAGTAACCAGTTCACTACAAAACTAACTTGACATCGAAAAACTTCATTTTCTTGATCTAACTTACAATAATTAATTATTAATTTATACACAACTTTACGTGAAACAAATTCGTAAAAAAACCCACTAATTTTAAATTAAAAAACTCATATCCAAGTACCCAACCCCTCAAATGAAGTTGTGAGAAGATATACTCCAACAAAGAATAAAGCAAAACCTCAAATCACCCCAAAAAAACACAAACACACACTTACTTTGTGAATTTTTCATACACAACAAATAATATTCTTCTCTTTTTATTGTTCCTTCTAATCTCCCCATAAAATAAAATAAAATAAAATAAAATAAAATAAAAAATCCCCTTTTATTTCTGACACCCTCTGTTATTATTATTATTATTATTATTATTATTACAGTATTATTATTCTCTTCATTTATTCCCTCGAAAAAATTAAAATAATAATGAAATTCTGGAAAATATTAAGCGATTTAATCCTACAAACTCTGCCTGATTGGCGTGACAAATTTCTGTCATACAAACATCTTAAGAAACATTTGAAGTTAATTAATGATCCTTCTTATCATGATCATGATGATGATGACGGTTCTAGGCCCATCAAACGGCCCAAATTCACTCAAAACGACGTCGTTTCTAAGGTTGTTGATGAGTTTTTGCTTCTTTTGGAGGTTGAGATTGAAAAGTTTAATTCTTTTGTTGTTGAGAAAGAGGAAGAGTATGTTATTCGTTGGAAGGTAATTTTTTTTTTTTATTTTAATTTTTTGGGTTTCATGATTTATGTTTTATGATTTGTTTGTTATGCATGTTTGATTTGATTATTGTGTTTATTTGGGTGAATTGATTTTGGAGGAAAGATTGAAACTTTATTGTTAATAATCACTCGTAAATGCCAATTATAATCACTGATAATATTGGGTAAATTATGTTGATTTTGCTCAGTTTATGTAAATTTATTCATGCAGTAATTAAATTCGTTTAATTTATATTGAAATTTTTTCATGTGGGTGATTAGATTCTAAAATTAACTGTAATCACTGTAAATACTGGCGAATTTTTAACTGTTTTTTGGATAATTTATGTTAATTGTGCTCAGTGATGAAAAAAAATATTCTTAGTGTGCTTACATTTATTTAATTTAGGTCAATTGTGCTTAGAATTTAATAATTTATAGTGGGGTGTATTAGATTTTAGAAAAAAGATGTAAACTTGAATAGTTGATCACTCTTAAGTGTCAATTAATCAATCAATCACTGTCATAATCATGTTTTGGATGATTTAATTTAATTATGTTGGTGACGTTAATCATAATTATAAATTAAAATGCACAAAACTACATAATCGAAGATGAAACGAATTCTGATTACAATAATTCATCAGAAGCCCATTCACACAAGAATTTGTGAAAGATGTAATTCTGTAAACTTTGCTATATAAGTTATCATTTGAAACCGTCGAAGAAATAATCGTCGAGAGAACAAGATCGAGAATCGCTGTCAGCTATTGTTGACGGGTTATTTAGTTTGCGATTCAAGTGTTGCCAAAGATAGTTAAGAGTACAGATTTAGACGCAGATGTGTTTGTGTAGTGAGTGTATTGATCAGTAATACTAGTTGTGCATCACTTTCAAGTGTGTAGTTTCGTGACCACGATTGGTGATGGTTTGTTGCGTTTGTGGGACCGATATGTTTCAAATGACGAATTTTATTG
This sequence comes from Dianthus caryophyllus, assembly GCA_023091065.1. Taxonomy (NCBI): domain Eukaryota; kingdom Viridiplantae; phylum Streptophyta; class Magnoliopsida; order Caryophyllales; family Caryophyllaceae; genus Dianthus; species Dianthus caryophyllus. The sequence goes on from CM041523.1 coordinate 2,807,065, forward strand.
AATTGGTAAAGTTTTGAAATTTGTTGGGATTTGTCAAGTGTTCAATACAATATTGCAAGTGGAATGAATGATGAGTATTATATTTAGTAGTAGTTGAGGTTTTAGGTGATAGGTTTTGGTCTTTTGGGAATCAATTTGTGGATGATATTGTAATTTAGAATGATCGCTGCTATGAGTATCATCGGTATCAAATGACACGCAAGCGTATGTATGTTTCGGATATGAAGTTGTCACGAGAAGTTTATACGGTTTCTACTTGTGGAATTCGGGTAATAAATCTGACTATGATGATGGTCGTGTTTCCAAAGTTCCTTTTGTTTTCTGAAGTAGAACAAGAAAAGGTTAAATGTGTTTGGGATGCTTTGTGCAAAACCTGCTTTTGACATTCGTTCAATGAACACGGTGCAGTCGAGGAAATACTGTTGTACCGCGGAATAAGCTACTGTGTCCGTAAATTTAGGCCTCTCAAAGTTGTGGTTTGTGTTGAATGGAGTTTGTTTGGAAGATTTATTGGCGTAATTTACAAAGTTAGTTTTCACCTCGTGTATGACTGAGATTAATTCGATGAAGCGACTGGCATGAAAACGGTTCTTATTCATTTGTCCGCAGGAGCTACAGGACAGATTAACAGAGTCGCGACACTCAAATGACGAATTGATGGGAATTGGAAGAGAGATTGTCGACTTCCACGGAGAAATGGTTTTGCTCGAGAACTACAGCGCCCTTAACTATACAGGTCTTCTGCACATCTCATTTTTCGTTCCTCCTCTTCTAAACACGCAGTCTGTCTTCACATCTTCCGTTTTTGCTTGTTGGTGCCTTGGTGGCTCGCAAACTTCATTTTTGTCAAATTTTCATCCTACACAACAAAGACATTCTTTCTTACCCAATTATACGTTGTAGTCTGCGTAACTGTGGATGATGAACTTTGCTCGCTTAATGACGTGCGTGCAGGTCTAGTGAAGATACTGAAGAAATACGACAAGCGCACAGGCACTCTTATTCGCCTACCGTTCATCCAAAAGGTTCTGCAAGAGCCGTTCTACACAAACGACACCATCTTCAAGCTCATCAAAGAATGTGAGGCCACACTCGACCGAATCTTCACCCAGAATGAGCCCCTCGTCTCTTCTTCTTCTTCATCCCAAATGCTCAATGTGGAAGATGTCGAGTCGAATTCCGACACCCTGAAGAAGGGAAGACTGATTGCTGCTGATAAAGAACTGGCAGAAATCGAGCATATGGAGAGCATGTATATGAAGCTTACTATGTCCGCTTTACGAGCTTTGAAGGAGATTCGAAGTGGAAGCTCGACTGTGAATGCATTTTCGCTCCCCCCAATGGAGAGCACCCCACAAGACGAGGCAATTTTGAAGAAAGTTCTCCAAGTCGAATGAGCTAGAACGCGATTAGTTCTGTGCATGATTTGAAACTGCTCATTGATGCATGATGTTTTTCGATTTTAAGTTGATTTGGAACAAGTTTAGGATGATCATTGTAATGATCCACCGGAGAGGACAAATAATGTTCTATAGACTATACATCAATCTTCGTATAAATTGCCTCGCTTTGCTTCTTTCATCTAGGAAAACCGTAATTTTCGATTACCAAGCATCGTTAAGAAAACTCTCTACAACAAGTGAGACCAATTCATTGTGCGGTGTAAATGATCCACATCATTTGAGCCCGTTACACAAACCACTCCAGCTAATTGACGACGCTGTCGCACACGACCTCTTCAAATTTAATGTCGATGAATGATGGTATACTACACGTCTAAGAACTGCTCCCCGCGAACACGCGTTTAAATCATTCGTATAGAAAAGAACAGTATAAAATGATTATTTCTCTCATATAAAACTGCGGAGTACATTTCAATACTTACAAATCAATTAAATCAAATAAAAACGTTGATTTTCGCTTGCTCAGCCTTGCTCCTAAAATAGAACCGTAAACAAATAACTTCCTCTACAAAACAAATGTATGCGATAAATGATAATAATCCTAATCAATTTAGGCGGGTATTAAATGAACAAGAAAGCGCCTGTAGCTCAGTGGATAGAGCGTCTGTTTCCTAAGCAGAAGGTCGTAGGTTCGACCCCTACCTGGCGCGTTTTTTTTTTTTTTTTTTTCCCCGCAAGGGTTCGACTCCGTATTATTGAATCACACTTGACAAATATTTTGAATATAATTTCGACTAATTTTAAAATGAGTACCTGTAGCGATAGAAATAATCGTGAATTTGAACTTGGGACGACGACGAAAGATCAATACCATCGGTGTTTGGGGTGTCACTAGGAGCATTAATATGAATGTTGCCCTTTAAAAAAAAAAAATTAATCGACGAGGTCAATTAATTATATAAACAGTTAAAACGAATAATTGACATGGTTTAATAATTGACTGTTAAATGAGAATTTACGTTACACAAGTCAGACTTACGTTAGGTCGAGCACAGGACCACCAAGATCATGGACCTTGACAATCAATAAGACAATAATACTGGGACCGTCGCCAAAGAGAGTGTCGATATTTACGAAAGTAATCCAACTATTATCGTCTTAATTTTCTCAATCAGGCACTACTCGGTACTATTTTACCTTCAATCGATCTGTTGTTATCTTGAGACCTCTCACATAAGGACATATAGTTTTTTAATTCTTTATAAGGTGACTTTTTTCATCCCGGGTCTAGAATAAGTCTTACTTAAGATGGGTATATCCGTCTTAAGCTTAATACGGGTCAAGTACCCTCACTTGTACATAAAAAAAACATATATATTACACCATTTCAATTCCACCTGTCTTTTATCTTATTATTAATACTTAACTTATCTTAAATTTAAGACGGATTATCCGTCTATTTGCGAAATATCTAACTTAGTTGAATATGGTGCCTATGATGTTTAATCAAAGACATGTACTCCGTAATATGATTTGAATATGGTCCACTATTCATGCTCCAATGCCTCATCTTATTCTTGGATGTGCCTTTTGCGAATACTAATGCCTTGATTATCGCATTTTTAGCCTTTCTTTTTCTTTTTTAATTAATTAGTTAATTTAATCTTGAAAAATGAAAATTAATTCATACATGAAAGTGTAATGGACCTCTATTTCCTCAAACAAAATACATAGTACTCATATTTAATTATCGTACGCATATAAAATCCTTAAATTGAACTTAAAATCCTTGAATTATTTGATACGGTGAATTATTATATCACTTCTGTATATTGATACGGTGAATTATTTTTCATAAAAACAATCAAGTTTATGGCTTAACTACGGTGCACTTTGTTAACTATATACTCGTAAGTCGTAATCGTCAACGCATAGGATCTCAAAAATTGATCAACACTTTTACTAGTAATTAAAGTGCAAATTAAACATTAGAATAGTGTGAATTAGGAACAAAATTATGACAAAAACTATTCATAGTGGTGGAAAATGTTGGATGCTTCATGACTTTTTTTTTTTTCTTTTATAAATAGTAATATTACTCCGTATTATATTATTTTATTCACAAAAATAGTTAAACATGCAAAAATAATGAAAACGATATTTCACCCAACCATTACTTTCCTTCATGGCCCATGCACTTATATAATGTCATGAGCTCTATACGACTATACTCGATCATATAATAAGAGTATAACACATATAAATACCATATGGTCCCCAAACATAGACATTACTACTTTAATACTTCTATGTAATACCAATAATTGCGATACTCAAATGAGACGAATGTTAAATATAAATATATCGACTTTGGAAGGCGTATGCCACTCAAAAAGAAAATTCAATCCTACCGACTAAATAAGCTTTTGTTACTGATAACAGTGGACGGCTGGCCGTAAATAAATCAATTTAACTTAATTAAACAAGGTAAAGTATAAATCTAAAATAGTACAATGTGAAGAGAAATTATAATCATAGAAAAAATTGATCTAGAAACAAAATGATCAACATCAAACTTAATTAAGATTTTTTGATATTTTCTTTGAAAATGTATGTGGAAATGGTTGCAAAATTTTCACCACTCTACTTCTCTCACAAGTGGGTATGTAGACTTTAAAAATACACCATAAAATAATTTAAATTTTTATTTTATATCCAAAACAAAGATAAAATTTACAACCACTTCTACCAACTTCATTTAATTTTCCTAGTAAAATAACAACAACAAAAAAGTTATTAAACCTAGGACTTTCTAAGACCCTTCATTTCACTAATCCACATAATTATTCATATTTCTTCTATGAAAACCAAATAACAAAAAATTAAACAAAAATTAACCATGTCAATTTCTTCCCTAATTTTACTATTAACAACAATAAATTACATAGTAATTACCATATCATCATCATCATTTACTTCTACAACATGTGATGAAGATGATGGTAAAGTAATATTTAACTTCACAAAATTTAACCCTACAAATTGTAAGCAAGGGGGTAAACTCTTATGCATGGGAGCAGTACAACCAGGAGAAGGGTACTTAAATTTAACGACGATATCGAGAAATAGCATGTCGACCGACGATTTTAACTCGATAGCTCGAGTTTTATACGAAAACCCGGTGGCAATATGGCCATCATCGTTTTGTACAAGTTTTTCATTTAAGATATATCCAAGACTTAACCAAGAGTATACGGGTGATGGTATGGCTTTTGTTATTGCTCCAAATAATCAACCTTCTCCTAATTCTAGCTTTGGTTCTTACCTTGGTCTTCAAGATATTAAAATTTCAGGTAATTATTATTATCTTCTGTCTCAGTCATTTGTTTACATTTTCTTTAAATTCCCCTTAAAGAATAGTCAAACTGTAAATAACTCATTAGAATGGATGGAGTAATATTTTATGTGATTTGTGATATGATTTTGGTTGCATAATTATGAATATATGCTCCATATGTTAGTGTTTTAAAATATTATTTAGCCGTAAAATTAATGTTCTTTTTCTTTCAATTAATTATACCCTCTGTTCCTGTGAATTATTTACCGTTAAACTTTTTTGAGGTATTATTTCCTCTGTTTCAGTCATTTGTTTATACTTCTCTTAAATTTCACTCACAAAAAATTTAAATTGTAAATAATTCATTGAAACAGAGGGAATACTAACTATTGTCATTGTAGAAGTACGTGTGTTGTTGTTTTAAGTTAAATAATGAGAAATGGGTAAGAGTTTGTGAAATTAAAAAAATAGCTTTCAATAGATTATTGTCGTACTTACCTATTTAGAAATGTGGAAGAAATATAAGCACTAATTAAAAGCGTTGTGGTAAAATACCTAAATTATGTCCAAATATATGATATGATGATGTAGACAAATTAAATTATTTGGAAGACTCGTGAACTTCTTGTCTTCTTTCCAATTTTTAAAGGGCCATTAATCTTTTGATTAATTGACACACTTTGAAAGTTAAGTCTAACAAACAAAACATGATTTTTTTACTTTTTTTTTTTTTTTTGATTTTTTTAATTTTTTTATGATTAAAATTGTTTTAAGATCAACGATAATGTTTCCGTAAGTAAAGTAATTATTGTGAAATTCCTTAGCTTGTGATATACTTTGAAATTTGTGTGACAGATTAAACACATAAAACTAATTCGATCACCTGTTATAAGTGGCAGTTTATTTACCTATTTAATACGCTTAATGAATATTATAAAATATTCTCTTTTCCAAAATGATAAAATAATATATACTCTGTAATATTTACAGTGCACTAATGTTTAAGACTAACGTTTTTAAATTTTTTAATAGGTACTTGATATTTTGATAAACACAAGCGTTATTAATTAAGCCATATTCACGAGAAAGTCTTTTAATCTTGATTTATGGATGTTTGGTTGGTTAAATCTTTATTTTATAAATTGCACCAATAATTATATTAGACTAATAACATCACTTATGTCACGATAACTATATTAGTAATATAGTAGGTAATCAATTGGAATGTTTGCTAGTTAAGTAAATGTTGACTGAGATATGTGTTGAATTTCCAGGAAAAAGCATGAAATTACTTTGAAACGACCTACTATAAAATATGATTATAATCAGTTGGACTTTAAGACTTAGCCAATGTATACGTATAAATAAAACATTTATAACCAAAATATGATTAATATAATGAGTAATTATTATGATTATTATTAATTAATTTGAATAATATGTATGCTACATCTGATGACTTTCATTAATAAATTGACCTAACTCTCATTTTAAATGAAGTCAAGGGTTCACTTTTTAAACGATGGAATAGTAAAGTAAAACAACTGTCGTCCCATATATATTTATATTTATACGGTATGATATACTCCGTATGTGGTTAAAATGTTACCATTATAACGATATTGACAAAATTTGACCAATTCAGGCAAAAGTGAATTAAAACAGCTAGCGATCGAGTTCGACACATTCAAGAACGAGTGGGACCCTGACGGAAATCACATCGGAATCGACACAACAAGCGTAATGACATCCCTAGTAGCAAAATCCCTAAATTCATCCAACATTTACCTCAAAAGTGGTAAAGAAATCAAAGTGAAAATCACCTACAATGGGTGGACTAAAACCCTACAAATCTATGTAGGTTATGCAGGGAACCCCTTAATTAGCTTCTTAAACAGGACAATTAAGGTCTCTAAGACCGTCCCAAGCACGGCATTTGTCGGTTTTACTGCCTCGACAGGGACTTTAACCGAGACACACCAGATTTTCAATTGGGTTTTTACCGCGACTCCCTTACCGTACTCAACTGTTAAGGACAAAAGCAAGAAGAGGATTGTTTTGGAAAGCGTGCTCCCGGTTTTAGGGGCGCTAGTTCTGATGGGACTCTGTGCATTTCCAATTGTAAGAAGACGGGTTATTAGGAAGCGAGAGCGGATTAGGAGGATGGAGGATATTGAAAGACGGTCAGCTACGACTGCGCCTAAGAAGTTTACCTACAAACAACTTGCTAAGGCTACTAAGAACTTTAGTAAGGATAATTTGTTGGGAAGTGGTGGTTTTGGAAGTGTTTATAAAGGACTTCTTGTTGATTCTTCTCAACAAGCTATTGCAGTCAAGAAAATATCTTCTAATTCTCAACAAGGTTTGTCATTCACTACGTTTTATTTCCTTTGATCGGTCGAATAGTTAACATCTGATTAATTTTGTGAGGAGGATTCTGGTCAAATGTTAACTATTTGATTGATCAGACGGAATATTTAGTTTTTGTTTAAGACCGTTCTTGAAATTAACAAAGTAAGAGTTATGTTCTCCTCGAAAACGAATGTATTAAGTGTTATGTTTTCTTTTTATACACAGGTGAGAGGGAATACTTGGCAGAAATTTGCACAATTGGAAGACTAAGGCACAAGAACATATTGATACTCCAAGGTTGGTGTCACGAAAACGAGCATCTCCTCCTAGTGTACGACTTCATGGCAAACGGAAGCCTACAAGAATTCCTCACGGGTCGTAGATTCCTCGACTGGAAGACGAGGAACAAAATACTTCTCGGGTTAGCATCGGCCCTTTTATACCTACACGAAGAATGTGGTGACGCTGTAGTGCACAGAGACGTTAAGCCAAGCAATGTCATGCTAGACGCGGAATTCAACCCACATTTGGGTGATTTCGGCCTAGCTAGGTTGCTTAGGAACGCGACCGGGGTCACCACAATGGTGGCCGGTACGCTAGGGTACATGGCCCCCGAGGTTAGCTACAGGGGCAAAGCGACAACTGAGTCAGATGTCTATAGTTTCGGGGTCGTGGTCTTGGAAGTCGTGTGTGGGAAAAGGTTCAATAACCTCTTAGGTGAGAGTTGTTTGGTGGACTATGTGTGGGATATGCATGTTAAGGGATCATTGTTAGAATGTGTCGATTCGAATTTACGAGGGAATTACGATAAGGATCAAGCGATTAGGTTATTATCCGTGTCGCTTGCCTGTCTGCATTTGGATGCAAATATGAGACCTAATATGAGAAAAGTCGTTCAAGTCGTTATGAATCCAGATGAACCGCTGATTGAACTCCCGGAAACTCGTCCTGATGGCGTTTACGTGTCTCTCTACGGATTCTCGAATCCACCAAGTGTCGTGAGTTCGAGTCCCGTTACGGCCCTATCGGTTCCAAATTACTCTAGTACTAGAGATAGCTCCGACTTTGAAAGTGAATCTTTGGCTCGGTAGTAATAAACTAAATAATTGTGTTAGTTTGTACGTATCTTCCTAGAAATTGAACTTGCACAAGAAGAGTTGAGATTATTGTGTACATAGTAACTACGATTTGTTTTTGTGTGTGTAATTGTGTTATTATAAATATTAATTAATTAATGCCAAGGATGTCTTGGCGGTTAAGATTGAGGTATCCGTGACGATAGGTCACAAGTTCGAATTCCCCTCTCCCGTTGTATTGCCCTTCTGACTTATATTCGAAAAAAAAAAAATACTAATAATATAATGAATAATAATAATGTCGAAGAATGTATGTAATATAAAGCGTTTGCCATAATTATTAATTGAGACGGAAATTCGCGATATATAGGTGAATTACTTATTTCAAAAAGATACAAAAAAAAAAAAAAGACGAAAAATCTATGAATTAGCTATATTTTATTTTATTTTTTTTATTTATTTATTTTTGTTTTTCATGGTGGAGCAATTATAACCTCAGTGGATACATCAATATAATGCCAATACAAATACCTTAATTAAGCATATTGGATAATATCACAATACCTTAAGTATATTGGATAATATCACAATTATTGGTGAGAACAATAAAAGAAATGTACATTGTAAAAGTTTTATTAATTTCCATTAAAATAAATTACTTATCATAAGTAGATATGAAGGGTAGATTTTTTTTAGATGAAAGAAAAATACAATTGTACTGAGATACAAAAGACGTCAAAATATATGTGATACTCCGTAATATTTATAAATTAAATAAATTATCATAAATTTTTGAAAAATAGGTGCTAGTCGTCTAAAATTTCCATCAGAAATTGGCTTATTATTAATCTCGCTTACTTCGCTTAATTTTCTCTCCACTATAAAAAGAAAGAAAGAAAGAAAGAAAGAAAGAAAGAAAGAAAGAAAAACTACAATAATTGTTTAAATATGAAATTTCACGTCCATCTTCACGTTATTCCAATTAAAATCTGAAACAAATAATCTTATATTATTTAAAATATGAAAATATATTACCGAGTTTAAGTTTGACGAACTAAATTAATTTGGGAGTATTTACAATTTTATTAGTATTATTCTTACTAATATGGAATTTGAAAATGTTAAATATGAACTAATTTAGTAAATGATTAGATAAAAATAGTACACTATATGTCATTGACATATATATGGATATAAATAATAATGAAATGAATATAAAATCATTTTTTTAGCTCACAAAATTCCTATGTTCCTATGGATATAAATTGGGAGAAATCATGATTTTCTTAGCACCATTCCCTTAAAAGCTTAAAGAAAACTAAGTATTAGTAGGAATATATCATGACACCAATTCAATCCAAATTTTATACTATGTACGTGCACTTAATGTACTAAAATAAAAACTATTTTCCAAATACAAAAATATTACAGTTGTTTATGAATGTTTATTACAATCGTACTAATCAAATGATACAAAGTACTCAGCTTTCTATTATTCAAATTCAATTAATGATATCCTTTACTTTTTCACACTTATCGAGCCACATTTTATAACGACAATATTTATAGTTCTAAATAGTATAAAAATATAAAAAAAAAAAATTGATATTAATGTTCTACTTTTCAAGACAAATAAAACAAGATCTTACATGACTGTATATTTATTTATACATTATGAGTTATTTCGAAGATTCTCCACCTACACCAAAAATTGTTTTGATGTCATTGGATTTGAATGAAGGGAGTGATCATTATAAATTTTATAAGAATAGTTTATTATAAAAGTAATTAATGAGTTTAATATTATCGAAAATGTTGAATAAGAATATGTGTCAGTTTGTCATTTATTAAATTAGGCCAAGTGAAAGGGAAATAAAAATTATATACTATATTGGGTAAAATTCACCAAATGCAGGGATTTTCAAATACAGGGAATCCAAATCCGTTAAAAAAGGCTTGGTTCAAAGTTCAAAAATGTTATAGGGCAAATTTTAGCCTTGGATCAAGACCTTATAACTTTCGGATGATTTCTCGATTTTGAACTAAGATTCTGACATACGATCTTAATACAAGGTCGTCTTTTTATGAAAAATAGTTTACTTGATTTAAAATTTATAGATTGGTACTCCTGAATTACACTCGAATTTGGCACTGTCACCGACTAATACATACTGTAATGAATTACACTTGTGACGTAGTGAGCTCTACAACAAAGTTAGTTATTAAGCATCATTATAAAGCGAGTTTAATAACTTTTGAACAAAGTTAAGGATAGTTTTAAACACTTTAAAATAAGCTGGCTGAATAAACTAAACGAGTATTTTCTTGCACAAATTGTTATAAAATTCTCTTTTGTAGTACATCATCACTCGTTTTTTCAAGGCGTATGTAAGATGTACCAACTTACCAAAGCGACGAGAATTGTTGCTTTGAAGTGCAATGCATAAGGCAAAAGCGCACCCTTTTTCAGTACAAGATGCACTATTTTTCGAGGCATAAGTTTTGTATTACCCAAGTAAAACTTTAGGTGACAAAGGCTATTTTGACACTTTAAAATCGATTAACGTTTAATACACATATCAAGACAAACGATATAATTAGACATGACAAAATGTACCTGAAAATTGTATAGTAGAGAACTAACCGAAACTTTGTCTAAAAGATGCACCTAAAGTGTCTTAAGGCGTTTTGGCTATTATCTTTGTTAGAATCATGTAACGGGTTTGGCCAAACCCGAGTGGAAGAGAGCGAGCCCACTTTACAAGTTCAAGGGCAATCCATATTTCTCAAAACCAATTGGTAATGGGAGGACGACCCTAAGATTTTATAAAGCACACAGTACTCTTCTCCATATTCAATGTGGGACTTTTACATTGCATGTGGCTATTATATTCTAACACCCCCTCTCACATGTGAGGTCCCTCGGAAACCTAGGGCGAAATCATAGGAGCGCACTCGGAGTGGTATTCAACAAACCCTTACAGAGGATCTCCTTCTTTGGCATATTTTTTTCGGAAACCCTGGGCGAAACCATGGGAGCGTACTCGGAGTGGTATTCAACAAACCCTCAAAGAGAACCTCCCCCGGTGGCATATTTCTCTGGACCAATTTAAACTTTATCGAACCCAGGGCAAACTCGGGCTCTGATACCATTTTAGAATCATGAAACATGCCTGACCAAACCCTAGTGGAAGAGAGCAAGTCCGCCTTACAAACTAAGGGCAATTCATATTTCTCAAAACCAATTGGTAATGGGAGGAAGACCATAGGACTTTATAAAGCACACAACACTCTTTTCCACAATCAATGCGGGACTCTCACATGTGGGTATTATATTCCAATAGCCTCAACCGTGAGGCATCGATCTTTAACACGTCGTTTAAGCCCTACTTTTTTTTTAACTAGAATTACTAATACAAAGTACGAAACACAAGACAATTCTTCGAGCACAAGACACAAAATTATTATTTAAAATGTCAATATTTTCCATGTACGTCAACTGAATTGTTTTAAATACAGATCGCGTCCAGACGATTTTTCACATCTTATTTTTACAATCTAGCCACAAATTCCTCAAAAGTGTGTCACACACCCTTCTCAAACTTTCATTAATTAATCATGCCTCCATTAAGTGCCACACCTCAAAATCACATTTGCTATGGATATCGTATATTTTTCTTATCTCTGTTAAGTGTATTTTCATGCGATATCAAAATGTCACTTTTAATTATGTCATTATTATTGTCGCTAGAGGAATTGAATGAAAACGATTCTATTGTGGAACGGCTGGTTACTTCAGTCCACATTAGCGACGTAGAATCAACCATAAAGGAAGCCATTTCCTGCCTAAAATTCCTGGCATCGGATTCCGATTATTTCGATTACAACATTCAAGGAATAACATTCAACATCAACCCCTTAGGCCTGTTTGTGCCTATACGCTCCCTTTACCTATATAAATACACAACAATCAGTCGTATAAAAAAACACCTTAGAAAAACCTGTTGCAGTCTACTATTTGATATCGTAACCACAATCCTATCCTCTACCTCTGAAGTTCCCGGGTTTCCCGACCCAATCTTCGGCCCAATCAACTTCCACTACTACTGGCCAGTCGATCGGGCCTATCGGAACACCCAAGACTTATGGTCATTATTTGCAAACAATTTGGAGAATGAAGTGGATAGAAGCCTATATGTCACATTTTCACGAGGACTATACGTGAGTGAAGAAGAAGTCAAAAGGGCATTTTTCATAAATTATGGAGATTGTGTGCAATATGTGGACATGCCACATACAAATGACCCAAAACATCAAGTATTATTTGCTAGAGTTATTATGAAGTATGTTGAATACATTGATATGGTACTTCAAGGAAGAAATACGGCCAAATTTGTGATTCGTGGTAAACCTATTTGGGCTAAAAAGTATAAGACTCCTAGATTTCGTAATTAACCAAATACTTCACCCGTTCCAGTGATTTGTTTACGGTTTAACTTTTCTGTGAAGGAGATTTGAGAAAAGTGTAAATAAATTACTGAGACAGAGGAAGTATATTGTTATTGTCATCATCATCTATATTAAAAAAAAATAAAAAATTAGATGATATACAAGAGTATACACATTGTATGGCACATTTTTATCAACAATATGAATAAATATGAGATGGGTCCTCATACTTCGTAATTTAATTTATGATATCGTGTTTGAAATGTATTTTTTGTTTGCAGCTTTTTTGAAGTAACAATTGTAATTTGAACGATAAAATAAAAATAAATAAATATTTCAGTTTAATTATATTTATGTATATCTATTATGAATTTTATTTTATTCAATAATTCATTATTTTATTATTATACCCGACATATTTAAGTAAAAATTAGCCAATTAAATTTGCTCGCTACTCATTATAAATCACTAAATATACCATTGTTAAATAAATTTTAAATGATCATTTATATTTAATTCTTGTTTTTTTTTTTTTGAATCCCAATTTTTAATAACATTGTCCTATTCAACGACTTATCTATTTTTATTACAATGTCATTTTGTTTTACGTTGCTATTTGCTCTCAACCATACCTGAGGCCACAAAGGTATTTATTTATTTATTTATTTTTTTTTTTTTTTGAGAATTAACAAAAAATATTAATTTTTTTTTTTTTTTTTAGAAGAAACTAAATACAGAGTATTAATCTGATGAACTGAATCATACTAAAATGCACATAATATGATAACATGATACTCCCAACATATTTTTCCAAATATAATTGTGTGGTAGGTGAACATGAGAGTTTTTATTTATTTATTTATTTGTTTGTTTTTATTTTTCAAAATTTAGATAAGGTTTATTGACCTTCTAAGACACGATACTTCGACAGTCGACATTTTATCGCAATCAACTTGTAAAGATTTTGAAAAAAAAAAACCATCAATATGACAATTGTAACTCCCGGCGACAATTTAGTCATTTAGACACGGGTACACAACGACAACCCAATAAACGTTTACGATTGAAAACACTAACATTTGATTAACACGATGGTATGAATATCAATCTAAACCTAATATTCGGTTTTGTTTCCAAGGTGCTCCAAGCGAGACTCGGACCTTTGAGACTCCGACTCACAAGTCTAAATCATAAATTCGATCTTCACTAATGTAACCAATTTTGACGACTATAATAAATTTAGACATGAAAAATATCTTAATTCCCGGGGAAAAAACGAACTGTTTCCAATGTTCAGGAAATTATTATAAAACGATCATCCAAAACTCAAAAGCAATGTATCGAAACTAGGACACATATACCGAAAAACAAAAACAAAAAAACGAGAGGTTTGTGAAGTTTAGCAGTGATCAATACGCTGCACGAATGGAAGTTCAAGTCAAAAGGGTAGACTTGTTTTCAATAAAGCGGTGAACGACGAGGAGTTCCCTTCCTCTTGCGAGTCCTGAAGTTAACAACCGCAGGTGGTCGATTTGTCGTGTGCACCAGTCGGTCGAATGCTGTCGTGCTCGTTTCTGTCTCCTGTTTCACCTTTGCTCTCTGTTGATCCGCAGTTGTCTTCTTCAGCGCTGTCTCAGCCATTTCCGCAGGCAGATCAACAGTCGGCTTCTTGCGTTTGGGTTCTTGATTCACATTTTGCACAGGTTGATCAGCAGTCGCCATCTGCATTTCATATTCTATATTCCCATTTTGCACCAGATGATCGAATGACAGAAAGGGAGGAGACGTTTCGTCAACCTTTTTCATGAATGCTTCCACCTAATAACACAAGTAGAGAGTAATGTAGTTCAGAAGAGAAAAACATCGATGGAAAATTATTATGGAGAAAATGTACGACAAGTTACATAACCACAAATCCACAACATTTGACCCATAATTTCAGGTACAGTAAGTACTTCGGAAGTTGATCTACGTTTTAAAAGTGTACATAAATGTCGTCTTCTATAAGATTGATTCATAATGAAAAATTGAGTCGATGATTCCATTGACGAAGGGCTACTTCACAATACCCTTTTTCCTATACACGTGTACAGGACAAGAATAGTATTGGAATTTAATCGGTTCACATAATAAGATGGTGTTACCTTGCAAGCTATGGAGCAATAGTTGAATACATCATACTCGATCAGCTTTCTATTGCATACCAGACACGTTTCTTCATCATCACTTGTTCTTGAGCCCGAGTGTGGCAGTGGAGTCAGCGCGATAACCAGCTGCTTGTTGCACCTGTATGGCTGTCATAGTACTTGCGAAAGTCAAGTTATATACTACGAGTAACTTACTAAGTCAAAAAAAAAAACATAGACATCGATGTCGAATATCAAAAGTGAATGTGTGCACCTGAATCTGGGAGCAATCAACATGCTGTTCAATCTCATCAAGCGGAACCACGTCCTTGTAAACATGTCGATAAATCTTCAAAACTCTATGGTTCTTGTGATAAGTAAGCACCAGACAGTATTGGCAGAGACATAAATCACAGTCGATACAGTACTTGTTTAACACGTTCCCGCGAATTGGATGTCGAGAACACGGAATGAAAAATGTCTTTTTGAAAAACTTATCAAGCCACTCTGGTTCAAGCTTCCTCACTTCACCCTGCAAATTTCACGAAAGTGGAACGACCACATAAGCAACAAAATAATTAGAACGCAGACCTGTTATGACATCTATAACCAACTGTTTAAAATGTCGCTTTACAGGCTTTATCGAGTACTATCCAGTCATAACATATGTTACCTGCGGACTCTGATCAGTTGGTGTTACAAGATCTTTCTCTATGACCCTACCCGATCTCAACAAAGCTCTATTGCGCTGCATAAAATGAAAACGAAGAAACGGAAATCACCACCAAAATATAAAAATTTAAATATAAATCACTTCAGTTCGTAAAAGAAATTGCAATTCCATGACAAACTAAGTACGAGAACCCTTGGGGAAAGTCCCCTAGCCAAGTTTATTTAAATGGATAGCGAGATTTTGTAACATCACGTGCACTTCAAGTACGAGACGAATTTGATTTGACTTTTTGGTTTTTGTTTAGGGACGAATTTCAATTTAGCAATTTGCTCGAAAGAAAATGAACAAAAATTACAAAAGTACAAATACAACACATGATTCAAACTTCAAAGTAAACATCTGATTTGACTTTCCATACCTCAAACAACGAGAAGGAGGACGAAGAGTTTTCCATCTTATCGTAAAATCTGCCAGGAGCTCCTTAAGCAACAAACTACAGACGACAAAAGATGGTGAGGACGTCAACACTAAGGAGAACAAAAACGTAGAAACCTCAGAAACAATTAGGAATTTCAATAATGTGAAACTATACAATTATATCGAGTGTTGAACAACATGAGACGACATTCTGCAAAACGCTACGAGTGAAATTTGTGAGAGAACATGTCATTCATCACAAGGCAAGATACATATTAATGGCGGGATTCATACTATTAGTTTCTCCCCCATGAACAATCACATAATCAAGACACATTCAGACTCCAATATTTATAGTTAATGTACTACTACCATATTTGACATCGAAGAAATCAACCATCAGAAAAACCTCTAAACAAAATGTAACAGAGCAAAACAAAATGTCATTTACTAGATTAAAGAAATAGGGACATCACAAAACAAATCAATCGGATAACTGTGATAAAAAGCGTAAACATCCTTGAAGGATTTGCCAAGATATGATTGATTGAATTCACTTAACATTAAGCCAAGTAAAAAGGAATGCCGAATCTAAGCAAGAAACGCATCATAATTACAAAGTTTGATTATATATTTACGAAAGGAGCGCACATCCCTTGTCTATCTTTTGTCACGCAAACAAATTGCTTTTTCACATTAACGTCAGAAGATAACAGAATAACAGATATGTTAAAACCAATGTACCTTCTGATTTCT
Organism: Dianthus caryophyllus; assembly: GCA_023091065.1. NCBI lineage: Eukaryota > Viridiplantae > Streptophyta > Magnoliopsida > Caryophyllales > Caryophyllaceae > Dianthus > Dianthus caryophyllus. Next base: position 2,823,654 of record CM041523.1, read on the forward strand.
AAGAAACATAAAAATCAGATCAAATTTAAACATCAGAAAGTATTCGATTTCATCAGTAAACTCAATGAAATGATATAAAAAAAATGAACGTGTACAACTTAGCAGTTGACGCTAGACAATACCTTAGATTGGTTTCACTGGTGCAAGGACAGCAGTGATCGTCACGCAGTACTGACTAATGAAATTATACTAAAACACCAATTTTTAGACTCACAATGTGCGGCGGAAATAAGTTTTATTGAAAATACAATTATACTCAGATCAGTATCAGGTTTTATACCAATGAATTTTTTTTCTTCTAGACCTTTTTGCCAGCGAAGATTTAATTTAACCAATTAGATTGCCATTTTTTTTTTCAGGGTGATTACAGAATCATGAATCACTCCTAAATATGTCAAAAATTTTACTTTTTTTTTCAAAATAAGCAAACAAATTATCATGCATCTATATAAATCTTGGTCTGAGATTTGATAAAATCAATTGTGATCTACTTTTCTGATACGGCCTCAAAAGCGAGCGTGCAGTAGCCTACAAAACCTTAACAATTGTTAGGAACCAACTCGCTTAAGCTGATGGTTGGAGGCCCAAGATCGATTATATACTCTAACATGTCCCCTCACGCGAATGCCCTTTAGGCTTGAAGCGTGGACGCACCTACCGGCCCGCCTACCTGGTGCGAAATATACCACTTTGAAAGTGAGGGGTGGTGAGATTCGAACCCATGTCCTTTAATCACAAGGCTCTAATACCATGTTAAGAATCAACTCAACCAAAAGTTTAAGCTGATGGTTGGAGGCCCAAGATCGATTATATACTCTAACAATAATATCAAAACCGGTATTTAAAAAAAAAAACATTACATATTTCTTAACCATTGCGGATCAATTAGCGAAATTTTGGAAAATTGACTAAATTAAAAGTAAAAATACCACAATATATCCCTTATCAAGAATCAAGGGAGATAACGTTTTTAGTGCAGAGGTAAACGCATACAAAAACTGAGAATATTTGTTTCCTTATCCATCAAAGACCAGAGAAGTAATCCTCCTACGTCTTCGGATAAGTCTTGACGTGATTTTCCCTTTCATGTCTAGAACAACAAAGCCTTAAACTCAAAAAAATTAGTGTTTGCCTTGTTCCATTATTGAGTCAACAAAGAAGAACACTTTACCCTTGAAGTTCAATTAGATTTCCGTCTCTAAGACTCATGGTTCTCTGCTAACTTAAAAATAATGCATAAATTGCTCACAGACGTTTTTTTTCCCATTTATTACGGTCTTGTGCCAGCGTGTTCTTTCCTATGTGTAGACATACTCTAATCCGTACAAATTTCTTATACTTGCTACTCAATACTCCGTATAATGCAAAATTTACTAGAACGTGGTGTGAGTATTTGACATAACACATAAATGACAAACGAAAAATATAATATAATGGGTAGGAAAGAAGTACTCCCTCCATCACATTTTTAATGTCCTAATTTCTATTTTGGATAAATTTTCAAAAAAATTGCTAAATTCTTTCAAAATACTTACTATAATAAATAAAATTAGGACATTAAAATTTGGGAAATCAAGGACGTTAGGAAATTTAAATTGGGATAGAGGGAGAACGAATTACTTACAGCAGTTTGTCTTCCTACATCCATTCATCTGCCAAGCGCCAACTTTCTTTTTTTGACGTCACAATCCAACATCAACCTCGCAGCAACGGTATTTCTTTGGGAAGGGAAATGTAGTCCACGCCATTAATTAGGCCAGTACACTGCCTCGATCAAAATGATGTGTTTTTCTTGCAACAGCTGGAAAACATTTCTTTATGAAAAAAAGACTTAATTGAGCAACGGGTAACTGACTACAGAAAAGCACACATTCAAGAGGCAAAAACACCAAGTTCCTAACATATTGTTCTGAGTGATTGTCAAATGTACAGAGTAACTACGTATAGTCCCTTGGTGTTGGTATGATTCTAAATTCTCTAATCAGAACTACCAACAAAAAGTAAGAAAAACACAATTATTACAGTCTAAATTTCCAGAATATAAAAGTTGATAATGTAAATGATGCATTGATTATAGTGTCAAGGCATAAAATAGATACCTTGACAGCACATGTACCAAGTACCATAACAACGTTTTGACTGATAAGAATCCGAAATGAAAACTCCACGGGAATCTAAAATGTATAAAATCTTTTCCGTCACATAAGTGAGAGTAAGGAAAATCTGGATAGACAAAAAGGAGAGAATAATTCAGCTCTTCATTGTCAAGATTTCTCGGTCATAAATCGAAGGTAGAAGCAGGTTAAGCATTACAAAATTCAGACTTCACCTTCTTCCATTCTAGCTTTTCATCACTCAATGGTGAAATCAGATACTACGAATAAATAATCATATTTTTTCGCTCTAGGAAAACACATATATAAAAACAAAATAAATATACTCCGTAACTTACAATGGTCATCCGTCATGTAAGCAATGAAATGAAAATCTGGAATATCCTTGTAAGCTTCTGAAAGAAGGGAGACAAACTCGTCGACCATGTGAACCAGACTGAAAATATCCTTCCCTGCTGAAGACATGAATGACAAAATAGCAAAATCACATCAGTACATTATTAATGTACTCGATGTTACTAATCAGATCTTATTTAAAAATCCAGGGTTATTGAAATCGTATTTTTCAAATGAAGAGTTGTTTATATAGCATAAAAGATATGAGATTTAGAATAACTTTCCCCAATGAAGTAGTCTATACTTCTAATTAAGTAGGATTACCTCATGAATTCCACTTTCTGATATGATCTTCCTCTATCGGTAAAGCCCCTTCTCAAGTTCCTCCATACATCATCTTGCGGGTTGTTCTTGCCAAGAATCGATATTCGGTGTGTAGCAAATCATCGTTATACGACATCTGAAATGACGTACGGGGATGTAACAGTAAAGACATTGCGTCTACTCTTTTGGCGGCAACACTTCCAATTTTCTTCTAAGAAACCGAGAAACCGTCTGTGAACATTCAGGATACCACCACACAAATCTCAAGCAGCTTTTGATCTGACTTTTTCGTGTAGTCTCCGCAGAGGGATAAAATTGTTTCTGTAACCGAAACTAGCCACAACAAAAAAAAAAAAAAAATAGATTTTGAGTCAGGGACCTCAATACTTGGAAGAGACCAATCTCAAGAACAGTCTATGGACTTTGTAAACGAATAACGGTTCACAAAACAAGAACCATCATGCCTAAATTGTTCACAACAAGTGCATATCATCCAAAACAATCTAATCCAAAGTTTCTAAATTAGGCTGTATCGAGTAATTATGATCAAAACCCCGACAAACAATTATCGAGTGACTATCAATCAAGGCCCTCCTCCATTGGAAGGGCCTTAAATTGGGTCGGAGCAAACAAACACGAGAAACGTCCCCCATTACTTGTCTCGAATCCCTTACAAACACGCGAAACTTCCCCCTCCTTGACCCTTTCGTTTCCCTCCAAATCCCGTCGATCCAAACAAAGGCTAAAGTCTATTTTTTTCCCCATTAAAAAGACTACATTTCAGCAACCCAATACTGCCCAATTCAAAAACACATATTTCCATCTTTTAACAATTGAAACGGATCAAAAGTACTCATATATCAATCACCTGGGAAAACATCAATAAAACTCAACACCACCACAACTAATTCAACTAAATCTTACATTATAACTCTTACTACAATCACAAAAGATTACAACTTTCCTCAAAAATCATGTAAATCAATCCACGTTCGAGTGAAAGTTTATACATTTATAATATAAATTATAAAAGTATGAATGTGGCAAGATATCCCATGAATTCACCATAAATTCAAGTGGTACTACAGAACTTTAACGAAAAACCCAGTTCAAATCAACCGATTAATTACATAAAATTGTGGCAAAATCAGCAAAGTATTAAAAACAAAAAACAAAACAGAAACTAAATTGAAATAAAGAAAAACAAAGTACCTTCAACTTGTCAACATCTTCCATGTTCATCCTATAAAAAAGAAAAGAAAAAAAAGCAATGTTATGTACGGAGATTGAGTTTGGGCTAATTTCTATTGTAGACCGTTACGGTATATCCGACCAATGAAATAAAATTGAGTGTTCGATTCTTACCTGCAACGTAATGCATTCATTTGAACCAAAAAATTAAATGAATCTTTGATTAATTTTTATCGGTTACTATTTTTTTTTAGGAAATTTTTATTAGTTATTGACTTATTGTACATATATTATGTGTAGGTTTTTAGTGTCTATGAAAAGTTTTATCGATTTTTTTTTAAAATTTTGTTATTTTACTTGTGTTAAACAAATTATTTATAATCAAATTCTCGAATAAGTATGTTTACTGGATTCTTGTTGGGTGTCTTTTGGTCAGTATTCAGCAGAACATCCCGAAACTGGTTTAGACTACAGGGCACCGTAAAATCGTACCCTAAACTCTTTTCGGGAAAATAAATCGAGACTACAGTTGTTTCGGGTACAAAGTTAGGGTAACTAAGTACTCAAACTAATTAAATACAAATGTGATAATCCTTTGAATGTCCTGTGGGGTCTTCTTGAGCTCGAGTGCAATTAACTTCTTCTCGGTCCTGAAACACGTAGCAAACCTAGTCCCGGGGGTTCCAGGGAAAGTCCCTCTGGCGCTCAAGTCAGCTTAAGGAAATAGATAAACTTAGAGAGAAAAGTAATTAACCTTTTTACGAGTGTTTTTATGTATTATGTGTGAATGAATGTATTTTAGGGTTTTATTTCTTATTTATACTCTTACCTGATTTGTCTTTTAGTGGCTAGTGACCGTACAGTACGGCTTACGAGGCTAGCATCCGTACAGTACGGCTTACATGCCCTGGTCCCGGGTGGACCTCAGGGGGTCTTGAGTGAAGACTTGCCCCGGCCTCATGTTCACCCGGTCCGGCTACATACCTGCCGGGATGACTCGTCCCCAACAACATATTAATGCACATGAGGATGTTTGTATGAGAGTGATAAAATAATTAGATGAATAACTATGAATATTTAGGGTAAAAAATCAAAACTTTGTGGGTATAGTTTCTTAAAAACTTTATAGGATTCTAACCCTATATTGGTATCTTTTTTAAAAAACTATAAATTTTAATTTCATATGCATCCAACCGAAAATTGTTTAATAATAACCATCATTTGATAATTTATTTATGAAATAAAGGAAGTAGTGTCCATTTGTCCACCTTAAAGTCGTTAAACCATTATTTGTGGAAATACGAGGTATATGATAGGAATGGAGTTTACGAACTTATTATTTAGATTGAACCATTATCTTAAGGTTTAACTTTTATGCCTTTATTAATTTAGTAATTCTCCTGTGATACAAGTCTCACATTAAATTAATGTGAGATCAAAGTAAAAATTGCAGTTCAAAGGGTATAAAAACATGAAACAAATCTACAAAAGTCACTTATAATTATAGGGGTACCAAAAAAATTTAGTAAAAATTAATCATAATTATCACTAAAATGGTACAAAAACTATATAATTGAATATAAAGAAGCAGACTTATACGGAGTAATGATTTATTTATGGTAAGATCTGACTTACACAAAATTTGTGTTATTAATACATATGGGGAACAAAATTTATTTGCCAATTGTGAGATTTAGTGAGTGATTGTTAAAAATTAAAAATTGGTGAAATCATGAAAACCATGTCAACAAGGTAAATCATTGTAGGAGAATTTTGGAGCACTTGAAGAAGAAAAGAGTCAATTAATGAGGGCAAAATTGTTTGATAGATAGTCATGTCGACTTAATAAAACCTTAATGCACGCTGAATTAATTCCATTTTCACGTTGTCTTGACGAATGTGGCTGATAAATGGCCCTTGTTTTCAACTGTATATATTGTCAACTAATTTATTGGTTTGACTTTCTACACACGTGTTTAGCATCAGTAAGATCCTGTTTTTTTGATTTTGGGTAACTGAACTTATAGGAGCTGAATTTATAGGAACTGAGTCGAACTTACTAAAGCTGAATTTATAAGAGCTGAACTTATAGGAGCTGAAGTCAGTGTAAATTAAAGGCTGTAGAGACTTATAAATTTGAATCTTTATTATCTAAACCACGATTATCATTGACATCATCAATCTGCATGTCGCGATTACGTGCATTTTTTCCATGAGACTCCCTGCTGACATCATCCATCCATTATATATTTTTAAGTTTAGATTCATTACATACAATTATCATTACTTAATAATCATATTCACATTAATATTATGCATAAAATAATAAAATTTTAGTTTTTTACAATATATTTATCCTAAATTTATTATTTGTTATTTTAATATTTTTTACTTTTCGTTTAATTATGTATTAGAATAGAATACTACTCCGTAAGTACTTAATGTATTGTTGCACTATAACCACTTTTAATTTCGAATGTGTATCTTTAATATTTATTTTAGCTTTGTTAAAAAACTATTTTTCTTAAACTAAATTAATATTTGCTTATTTTAATATTTTTTACTTTTTATTTTGTATAATCTAATAAAAGATAAATGTTTTACCAAAATTTTGTACATAAAGTTTTAGAAAATAAAATTTATGCACTTCATATATGTTTGTTATTTAGAATCTATGTTTATTCGTTACTAAATGTACACTTGAATATCATATAAATTAACAATTTTATTATCTTTCATCAATTGATTTATTAATTCTATTTTTATTAATTAAAAACAATAATATCTATAGTTACCGTGCATTAATGCACGGGATCTAAACTAGTTTATTATTAGAGCTGACTTATAGGAGTTAAGCTGATCAACTTATAATAGTTGAGCTGAAATTTAGGAGTTGAAATTAAGCTACTCCCTCCGTTCCAGTTTGACTTTTTTGTGAGGGGGATTTGAGAGAACTGTAAACAAATGACTAAGATAGATGGAATAAAAAGAACAAGGTCTAAGTCTTCTATAAAATTATATGATTAATTAACTAGTAACCATAAATTTGAATTCATTTAATTTTTATTTTGTTAATATTTCAATTATGCTTTGACAACCTAAATGGTTGCTCTCGTGTTGATTGACTAATGCTACTGCAACAATAATTAAGTAACTCAGTTATTAGCTACGTTTGTTGAAATTTTTGAAAATTTTAAACATAGTTATGAATCAAAATGAATGAAGCAAGTAGACACTTTTGTACAAAATAATTTTTATGAATCATTTATTTTACTCCCTCCGTTTCAGTGAATTGTTTACAGTTTGACTTTTTTGTGAGGGGAAAAAAGTCAAACTGTAAACAAATGACTGAGACAGAGGGAGTACTGTTATTTACATTAGATTGTTTTTGCATCTACATACTCTAATTTATACTCCCTCCATTCATATCCATTGGCATCCTTACACTATTTGCCACTATTCATATAGCCGGAGAATTTTCGATATTTTGGTTGATATATAATCGGTAATATAACGTATGAGGTTTTGTTTTATTCGTCTTCTTAAGTACAATATTAAAATTGAATTTGTGTAATTTTTTATAATACGTAATTATAGATATTACTATTGCAAAATACGCCTCGGCAAATGGACCATGACATCATGATGCCAATGGATATGAATGGAGGGAGTATATGCCTCAAAAAACATTCTCCTTTCATACACGTTTTGTTACAACTATATTCTTACACCGTGTATAGTTATGTGTACTTCTTTTCTTACACATCTCGTAAAATAAATATTTTTACCTTTATAAAGACAAAGACAATGAACTTTATAGTATATACATTTAAAAGTGAAATTGGCGCACTTTTAAAGTAAAGTTTGTGCTTGGAAAATTTTAGTTGACTATTTGAAGTATTAGCACTTAGCATTAGCGGATCATACGAGTAATTTAATTGAGTGATTAAAGTCGTGTTTAAAGGAACAAATAAAAAAGGTGAAGTTAAGTTTTTTGACAAGTTGTGTTCCTAATTAAGTAGACTTTACTATAGATCAACTATTTTGTGCTACGGTCAAGTGGGGTGATGACTTGATGAGTGAATAATACAAAAATATAATGTTGGTCAATATAATGCTCATTTATTAGTCAAGTCATATGTTATACGAAGTACAAGTATATCTACATTCAATAGAATGCATAAAATTATAAATTGACTACTCCCTCCGTTTCAGTGAGTTGTTTACAGTTTGACTTTTTTGTGAGGGGAAAAAAGTCAAAGAAACAAATATCGGCATAGATGAAAGATCTTTTAAATTTGTTTTTGTTTATTGTTATACATATATTTTATGAGTATTAATTATGATTATTATCTTGGTTATCAATCTTCCCGGACCCGGAAGAAGGGGTTATAAATGTTTTGTGTGTGATATGTTGTGTTTGTACAGTATTTTCATAAACTTGTACAGTGCGAGAAGCCAAGAATACATCTAAATTGAATTAAGCTAAATAACGTTACTTGCTGTAAAAACTTAAGAAATTGTCTTATGTGGATTATTGTGACCATCATACTTAGGTCATGCTGATCATATATATCAAGTTTATTTCATTATGCGATCTAAATTCCATTCACAAAAAAGGTACAAAGTAGAAGATAATGTCAATTTAAACGATACTCCGTATCGTCAATTAAATTTTATGTATCACTATCTATTTACATAAACTATAATGTTACATGATATTAACCTTTACATCATGCTTAAATCATAAAAAAAAAATGTACTCCGTATATAATAGTACAGTGTACGAATAATATCGAAACTTAAACATTAAACTTAAGCTAATATTAATGGAAATTGTTTGACCAAACTAAAAAATACATACTACTCCGTACATTGTATGTCCAAATCAAGCAAAAACATGCAAGGGTTATTGAGGGCTTTGTTTTTAACGTAAATCAACCATCACGGCATGAATAAATTAATTAATTAAATTTAACGAAAACAATAATAATAATAAAATTAAAAACCATTAAAAAGTGCAATAGTAAACCTCACTTTTTGAACCCTAAAATTGCTCCATTTATAAGAATTGTTACATCAATTTATGCACCTAAAAGTAAACAAAACCATGTAGGGTTGGTACTTTGGTGAGTGAAAAAATGGCCGATAAATAAGCTACGTACCTTTACATACACTAACATGCTACTTTTATTATTTTTCATACTATAATATACTCCGTAATATAATAATATAATATAATATAATCACTACGGAGTATTAATTAGTTAATTATAATTAAATTTGTATTATAATTATAATATAATTATGGTGTATGTGTGGAATTTAGATTAGCAAGGCAATTAGAGAGAGCGAAAACAAAGGCCAAATTAAAGGGAAAATTGCTTGAGTTGAAGGTGACACTTTTTCTTTGAACTAATCGAAATTTACTCCATGTACTTTTTTACACTCTCTTGAATTTTGATCCCCTACTTTTTATTCTTCTTTAATTACTATATATTTTTCTTAATTAAATAACTAAGATATATATTAGATCTTCACCTATAAACTATAAAATTGTGCATTGAGTAGGTGCCGACACATTAGTAGTGCTACCTCTTTTTACATTTGGTGGTATTTTTTATTTTATTTTTTAAGACTGTAAATTATTTTCTTTATCGTAAGCGCTCTTTTAAGAAATACAGTAAGAAATATGTTAAAAAACTCATCCACAATTTTATAGTAGAGAGATGACACGGATCATAATCATCGCGCCATATATTCACTTGGTTACCTTCAATTCAGGCTCCAGCGGTCTCAAGTTAGTACAATGTATAGGAAAAAATCTAAATTTAAATTGAAATTAAGCTATTAACCGTTAGAAGTATAAAGTGTGATTTGGTTTAATTTATCGATTTATAATAAACATTCAACAATTTATTTTGTTAGATTTATACTTCGTATGATTAATTTGTTGTAGGAAGTTCATAATTATATTTTTTTACAAAATCGTGATTTATCTTATTCTCGACAGTTTAGTTCAAAGTACGAGTATCTTTTAATTTTAAAGAGAAGTAAAAAAATAAAAAAATACATAAAATATACTCTCTATAAATTAATTTATGTGATATGGCTTTGCATAAAGGTCAATAATCTTTGAGTTACTGACTTACTCGTATTGGTCTCATTGTTGACTCTTCAATAGTCGTTAGTACTTCCTCCCAATTTACACCAAGTTTGAATAAACTGTAATTAATTAGCTATAGTGTGGTGTTATTGCCATATTGGTGTAGTTATCATATTTTTCATAATGAAGAGGTACTTCTTTTCACTAGTCATGGATTTGTACCCTTTAATACAACATAAGTACGTAGAGTACTAGATTTATGATGATTGTTGCAATGAAAATTTAAAATTAAAATAGTGATTCTAGGAACATCATTCTACTGAGTAATTCATATTGCATACTTAATTATCGTTACAGGGTTACTTAGTCAGGTTTTGAACTCTTAATAAAAGATGTTTAGAGCAATTTCGATTATTATCACTTAGTATTATAACTAAATGTCGATAAAAACCTTAGTTTAGTAGAGGGATGACACGGATCATAATCATCGCGCCATATATGTAGTGTTGACTAAAATATGTAGTGTCTTTTAACATATTTCTTACGGTTAGTATTATATAACTCACCAAGGAATTAACGCATGTATCGTTTGATTTTATGATTTTACAACATGTTTTACTCATATATATAATTAATACGAGCTAACATACTCTTGAGTTTAAACGTGCGCATACCAACATTTGCATAACAAAAAAAAATAATTACACAAAAATTCGTCTTTAATTCAAAATCGTAACATACTCACTATACTATATCACATATCAATTTGACAATTTCATATTACAAGCTACATATGTAATAAATGACACTTCAAACCCTACAACTATCTCCTAATTAAATTATTTTATCTCGAACTCTTTTTCTTTTTTTCATACAAGTCAAGAGTACGTAGTTAAGTATATTCAAAAATCACAAACCCGAAAAAAGAGTTAATAATCTTTCTTTGGGCTGATCTCTTACAGTATCTCATCGCGTATTTACATAACTAAATTGTGTCTAACCTCGGACGTATTCCTAGCTTGAGCTAATTTCCGATGTCGTTGTTCCCTACACTAGGGGTGGACGGGGGAGTAGCGACTCCCTTAGGAAGCATGGTGTAGTACAATGACGGAGACCCGTATCTCCACGGTGCTACTTTCCTCGAATACTCGACATTATCCCTTGACCATGATCGTCTCCTGTGATGCATGCAGGGACGCCGGTTGCGCATAAAATGTCGAGCTGAAGACGTATCCAACATGATCATGAGAGTTAACAGAACTATAATTAGTTGTTGAGTCTGTATATTCCTAACACGTGGCATTATGATTAACTCACTTTCGAGGTAAATATATAATTGAGTGTTGCTTGGATTTGGAGTTGTGAATGATATGATATGAGAGTATTTGATGAGGAGATGAAGAAAGGAAGAGGCATGGAAGAGGGTTTGGGGAGGTTTTTATATAAGAGAAAATTGTGTAGAAAATAATAAATGAAATAGAAAAAAATAGTTTGAAGTTTGACAAAGTCAACTATGTAGAAAATGGCATGGGCCCATGAGGGAAGTAGCTTAAATGGCACTACAAATCTAGAATTGGCAATGTAATGTACGTGAGAATTTAGGAATGAAAGAATTTTTTTTCTTTTCTTGGGTACAAATGTACAATGGTATGAAATAATTACTTGAGGCATATATAAATAGATGGACGGTAAGTTAGGTCCTACGAGTATTCGTTGAAATTATTTTCAGGTCCATTAATATAAATCGATTCAATTAAGATAGATTATGTTGAGTATTTAAATTTTTATTTCATAAATTATACTTCGTACTAAGTTGAATTGTATTGAGCTCAGTTTAGTAAAATTAAATTCAATAGAACATGGTCTTAGTCGTGAAGGCAGTGGTTTGACAAGGAGACTTGCATGGCACGAATTGACAAGGGTTAGTAATTTGACTCTATCTAATCATGTGGTCTTTTGTTCCTACTTTCACACACTATTCATTGGGCTTCTAGTTAGAGGTGGCCATAGGCCCAGCCCGGTCCAGGCTGGGCTTCATTTCCAAGGCTCTTAACCGGCCCATTGAAGTGGAGGGATGGACTTAAAAATTAACGCTCAAGCCTCAAGGCCTGACCTGATGGTTATAAAATTTCTAAAAAGCAAGGACGCGCTCGGAAGGCCATGCCATAGAAATCAAGGCCCGACCCCGACCCGTTGCTTGGGAGAGGGCCGAGCGTGCTTTTCAAGGGTCGGACCGAGCCATCAAAATCATAGTCCAACTAACGGGCTAGGCCGGGCCGACTCACACAAATGGCCAGCACTACTTATAATATATACTCCGTATAATACACTTAAAACTTCTCAATTCTCAAATGAATGGTGTTGCAACTTGCAAGGACACTTCCAAATGAATAATGTGTATACCAAGTTTTCGATTTGTGTATGGGCTAGCTAATTTATTTTGATTTGAAAATTGTTGGTAACAGTATTAAGTTGTGGTATATATATAATTCGAATTGATCCTGTTTTGGAATTTAAAAAATAAAAACATTATTTATTTATTGGGTCAACCAAAATTAACACTTGATCTTTTGTATGGAGTAGTTAGTTATATTTTCTTCCAAATGTTTTGTGCTAAATTATAATGGGTATATTAAGACGTTCATGTTTGATAAACTCTTTAAATACATCATTTACATCATGCATACTCATTCTCGTTGTTTACTAATTGATAAATTATAATGGGTATATTAAGACGTTCATTTTTGATAAACTCTTTAAATACATCATTTACATCATGCATATTCCCTCTCGTTGTCTACTAAATGACCCTTGGCCCTTAGAGCATGTTTAACAATGATTTTATCAAAGCTCATGAATGGGATGATCATTCAATACAAGTTTAATAATGAGTTTTAAGTACTCATAGAATGAGCAACATACTACAAACTCACTCGGTTGAGTTTGTTTGTGAGCACCTCATTGGTGGGCCATTCAACACTTTTCACTATTGCCATTAATTTGTTGCATACACTTGCATGCATGTCGTGTATTGCATGCAATTTTTTTTTTTTTTTTTTGTTAAATTCTTTTATTTGTTCTAATATAATTTAATATATTTTTATTAAAAAAAAAATTAAGGTTTATAAATAGAGCTTTATTGTCAATCAAATTGTATATTATTGTCAATCAAATTGTATAGTATTTCATTTTACTTTATTGTATTTTGATGTTTGATAAGAAGTTAAATTATTGTAATTTATTTTTAAAAATTTTGTTGTATTAATAATGATATATGCTATAAAAATTGTGAGTTAATTTTTTTAGTCGACTTTCTTTTAAGATAAAACAAAATAAAATATTGTGATATTTTCGATAAATATATCTAAAATATAACATTTCAAATTAATATTATTTTTTTCGATACCTATTTTGAGTTATTTTCTTATATGAAGTTTTTAATATTAAATAAAAAAAAAATTATTAGTGATAAATATAAATATTGAATTGAGTTTTTTTTAGAAAAATAAGAAAATTGTGGGGTATGATAAAAGTATGAGAGAATGTGGGATGGGTAATCATGGATAAATTTATATTTTTGCTAAAAGTTGGTGAGTTGAGTTTTATTGAGGTGGATGAGAGAGGGTGGAGAGAGAGAGTAAGATGATTAATTATAGAAAATCATTGTTAAAGATGGTCTTAGGGCAAATGAACAAAGATGCAGGAAGCGAGTCCACAATCACTACACAAGATGAACCCAGATTTGGTGAAAAAAGGCCCGCTACTTTCGCTCGCAAGGGTTAATGGTTATGGGTAATGCATCAAGCGCTAAAAATTAAGCGTTACGCATTAAGCATAAAGCGTTGAGCGTGTCTTAGTCATTTGTTTACACTTCTCTCAAATCTCCCATAACAGAAGGAGTATTATCTTAATGAATGACAAATATATAGATATAGTTTAATGAACTGTCCAGATAATGGTCTGGGTGCATAAAGGGCATGGAAAAGAATGAAAGTACTCGTAGAAAGAGCATAGAAATGTGCAGGGTCTTTCGAGGGTCTTTTCAAAGTTTGTAAAAGTGAAAGAGGCCTCATTCCTAACATACCGCTAAACATACTGCGAATATACAACTCAAAAATTTCAATGTCGATAACCAAACTACTAAAACCATCTACGTAATCTTGAAATATAAGCCCAATGAAGAACGTTACTGGTGAGGAACCTCCCTTTCCCATCTTCCCTAAAATCACGTCCTTTAGAGTCAAGGTACTCCAAGTTCTCTTCCATTATTCCTTCATTGTTCTCAACCCCCAGCCAATAAAGTCGACCGTGTGGCCTAAGAACCTGTTATCGCTCGCTCGTGTCCTTGACAGTTGGATTTTGGCCTCTCCACGGTAGATATCTTCGTTTGATATGTCATAGTCGGGTCTAACTTAAAACTCTCCGATCACATCACCTAACTCTAATACCGCACGCTTGATGTTTTCCGTGAAGTTGTGTCTCTTTGGATTCAAACCAGAATTTCGCACCGTCGTCCAATCAAGAAAAAATATTCTCGAACATACAAAAAAAAAAAAACCAAAACATAGAGAGATAATTTTTGTTTTTTGCTATTCATATTTGAAACGTTAGATTATGCGGCTAAAAACACCAAAACGTATAAATCATGTAATATAAACGTACTGGAACGACGACCTTAGTTTCTGGATTATATATAACTGCGTTTTTCAACGGCCCCATTCAACTCCACCCACGTCAACATGCTATCGATAGTCCTATCGTTTTCTTCTTTAGCGTTCAACACGTCTCTGAGATACCACTACAACAAATTAGAACTTGTGCCACAAATTATGCCACAGAAATTTGTATAATGTGACATAATTTTATTTAGTCACAGAAGAAATCAATTTTAGTTGCCACAAAAATAATTTATGCCACAAGAGAAATAATTCTATGGCAAATAATCACTTGTGCCACAAAAATAGTTAAACTTGTGGCAAAAAAATCCATTTAGCCACAATTAAGTTATTTATGTGGCAAAAACAGCTTTGTAGCCACATATCACGCCCCGCACGTGGCAAAAACACCTATTCACAAATTATTTCACATCGAGATAAAATATAGATATGTCGTTGAAAAAAATTGTGAAAAAGATTTTGCCATTTGCTATTCGTCGTCGACAAATTACTTTGTGCAGTCGGCTTATCTTTTTACTAATTACACTTAAGAATTTTAATGAATAATTATTTATTTAGTTATTATTATCTATTATTAAGTTTGAAATTATTACTTTTATAATTTTTGAAGTTTTTATGAAAAATCGTTTAATTTTTAACACGGTATTAAGAAAATAGTAAAAAATGGTTAATTTTTTTATCGTTACGTTTAGGTGATTGTTTAATTTTTTTTTGAGTTACTCTTAAGAATAATTAATTACTCGATTTAATTTAGTCGATTTAACAAAAGTTATAATTTAAAAAAAAAAAAACGATTTAAAAAAAAAAAAAAAAACCAAATACGCAGCATATGGCGAGCCATCAAATGCATGGCGAGAGTTATCTCGCCATCTGCGGATGGCGAGAGCTTCCTTCATCCGCATGCAGATGGCGAGATAACTCTCGCACGCATCGGATGAGAAGCTCTCGCCATCTGCATGTAGATGGCGAGATGGCTCCTCGCCATCTGCATGCAGATGGCTCCTCGCCATATGCACGTATTTGGTTTTTTTTTTTTTTTATTTTTTTATTTTTTTTTTTTTATTTTTAAATCGTTTTTTTTTTAATTATAACTTTTGTTAAATCGACTAAATTAAATCGAGTAATTAATTATTCTTAAGAGTAACTCAAAAAAAATTAAACAATCACCTAAACGTAACGATAAAAAAAATTAACCATTTTTTACTATTTTCTTAATACCGTGTTAAAAATTAAACGATTTTTCATAAAAACTTCAAAAATTATAAAAGTAATAATTTCAAACTTAATAATAGATAATAATAACTAAATAAATAATTATTCATTAAAATTCTTAAGTGTAATTAGTAAAAAGATAAGCCGACTGCACAAAGTAATGTGTCGACGACGAATAGCACATCCCAAGATTTTTTTGAGACGAAATAATTTTATGGATAAACTATATCGTTAGGTGTCTTGATTTTTGAAGTAAAATAATAACGTTAGGTTAGTTGTATACGTTTGATTTTTGAAGTAAAATAATAATGTCATTTGTTTAAGTCGATCTGTTGTTTACGTTTGAACACTATTAAAAAGAGATGATAATGAAAAAAAAAATTGTAGAAAATATCACATAAAATTTAATCATGAGATCAGTTTTTAAATCCGTTTTCATAAGTACACTATGAATATTAATCTTTTTACTCTGTAACAATTATAATTATGTAATTCAAGATATTAATGTAACCAAAAGTGTACTGACAAACTTGTAAAAGGCAAACATAGACAATTGATCAGAACGGAGGGAATACAACTACTTTGTCCTAAATTTACACAGAATATAAAAAATACTCTGTGACATTTACTACCTGTTCTTTCGAACTTTTTAGAAATTTGAATCAACTAAACCTAATCAAGTGAATCAACTAAATCAATCAAACGAAATAATCAATCGAAATGAATCGATGAGGCTGAATTGAACTGAAATGATTGAAGTTTAATTAAATTGAACTAAATATTATTATTTATTAAGTATTATTATTATTTTTTTTTTTTAAAAACAATATTATTAAAGATTCGAAACAACGTTTACACAAAATTGATGGGTAGCCGAGATACAATCTGGGCCCCACCCCCTTAGCAATAACAATAATATTAAATTATAAATAATAAATAACAACAACAACAACATCAATAATAATAATAATAAAATTTCTTTAATAATAATAACAACGGCTGCATAAAAAAAAAAAAAAAAATTATAATAATAATAATAATATTGTGTATTGAACTTAATATAGCTGAGTTGATTGAATGAAGCTGAGTTGAACTAAACTAAACTGAAGTGAGCTGAACTGAACTGAATGGAGCTCAACTGAACTAAACTGAACCGAACTGAACTGAAGTAAGCTTAATTGAACTGAAATGAGTTGAAAAAAACCGCTCCTAATAAAGAAACTATTTTACTCCGAACAACTTAACTTATCTTTATCCTATCAATTAAAAGGCACGTGCTCGACCAATTATTATTAACCCATTTGAATACGGAGTATTAAACAGGGTCGAATTGTAATTATATTAACTTTTGAATCTTACTCTACAAACCACCTCATGATGCATCTAGTTAATTAAAGCTGATTACGATTTACAAGAAGACCGATTGAAATTGTTGATAACAGATATATCCGTACTAAGCGAGACTTGTTAAAAATGTTGATGATCGTTACGAAATGTGCATTTTCACGAGCATTGTCCCTGAAACGCATCGAGGATAGTATAAAATAAATGTAACGATCATCCACCACCAGCAAATATTCAAGTTCATACAAATCGAAAAAAAGAAGACTAATCAAATATCGATGACACGGTCGCAAAGTGGCGCTTAGAAATGCAAAAGGAAGGAGGCAATGTTATATCTGTCTAAACCTTTTTGATGTTGGAAGGATTTCAATTTATTGGTACAAATGAAATTTTAATCCCTTCCGTAACCCCCTCTTGGTCCAGAAACCGCTAAGTGTCAACCGTGATTCATTTCATTAGCGGATGAGCAAATTACTTTCCCCACTAAGCGGTTTTTGGTCTATGACTTGCACCATGAAGGGGGTCGCTAAAGCTGGAATTGTCGAGGATGTTTGCATTAATAGAGAAATGTTATCGAATTCTTACTACATATCATATGGGAAAGTGGGAAACACTAAAAATACCATGGCTTGCTTCAGGTAACACGAAGGGTACGGACTCGTTCTTGAATAAGCTTTCTCTCCCAATCAGCGACATCCTCGAATGCATGCTCTGGAAGAGATTCAAACGGCTCCTTTCGTGGATCATTTTTGGCGAGATCATAAGTGGCAGCACGAATCGCTCTTTTGTTGGGTCCGCAAGGCCTTTTCGATGTAAGTTTGTCGTATGCATTATCCAACTGCTCAACAACATTAAGAGTAGCTAATTTCAGTCCATAAAAATCAAATTCATTTCTTGACTTCAGCGATCAACTAAATCCGCAAAACTAGACACGTGAAACAACGAATAACAAAAACGTCACCCTAAAACCTCATGAGAAGCTGTTATTAATATAAGAGGTTCAGCGACTCCTTAACATGACGAGATGAAAAAACTTACATTCATGTTGCAAAACCAGAACATATACGCGATTGCGACAGCAGGAGCGCGTCCAAGTCCAGCAGTACAATGGACGTAAACGTTTCCCTTCCCTTCTGAAATAGCACCTTCCAAGGCTGAAACAGCCCTCGGCAACTCGTTTCTCAAAGAATTCGGATCAAAGTCCCTTGCCTAATAACATAATTACGATTTGAAATTAGCAAGATTCATGAAATTAGCGAGATCAACGCCCTATCATATATTAATTGATCGAACACAGTGAGACTTACAGGCCTTCTCATGTGACGGATGCCAACTTTATCGCATTGTTTCAATATTGCATCGAAGTCAATTCCCCAGTATTCAATGTCCTTGTCTTGCTGCAAGTTCAGGATATACGCAACGTTCTCGTTCTCCTTCAGATGATCAATGTCTTCTGGCTTTTGAGGCTGTGACCCCACGATTAAATTATCGTGTATCAGCGTGTAGTTCATTCCTAACCAGCAGAGTAGATGTCAAATAGTTCAACCAACTTTTGCAAAACACCAACAATATAATTCAATGTAACATGATGGTTTTTTCATAAAATAGCCAAGTTTCACGCCAATGTAGGATAATTTATGGTCCGAAATGAAGTGTCGAGGTGTAGTGTTCGGCCGTTTGTCGAGTTTATATAGTGAGTGGCATTACCATAGGAATTAAGTTGAAACTTTAACAATGTATGTTCCAAGTTTCAAAACAAGAATTGAATTTATTTCGGTTCAATTCAACTCTTCTCAATGCATTTTTATTCACCAGTTCAGCTCAATTCAGTTCAGATCAATTTAATTCAGCTCGAGAATGAAGGCAAACAAAAATTCACACATACCCAATTCAAATTCTATTACCATATCACAAACCCTAGCAAAAACAATTGAAACAACAAAACAAAATTCATGAGTTTATTATGAGAGATTAACAAACCAAGTTCATGATGATATTCATAAGGGTTCTTCATCATTTTCTTCATTGCATTATTATATTCTTCCATCCTATTTTTCTTAGATTTTGTGATTCCATCACCAGAAAATTTGCAAAAAATCCCAACTTTTGATTGAAAGTTTGAAACTTTCCATTGAGGAATTAAATAATTGGTACCAAATTTGAGCTTCATGACATTTTTGAGTGAATATGGTGATGTTTTTAGTGATAATAAGTTGGTGTTTTCAAGAGCAACCATTCTTAGTTTGAATGAACACAAATTATGTAAATTGTTTAAAAGCCACATATATAACAACACTTTATTGATTTTTTTTTTTTTTTTTTTTTTTTATTTTTGTTATGAAAGATTGCACCTTTTCCAATGTTTTTAGTGATCCAAAATACATCACTTGTCAAATTGATCCATCAAATGCCATACCTGATACCTATGTCCATTTCTACCAACCTATCTTTCTAAATACAACACAATTCTATTTATACATGTGTGATTTAGGTGTTAGAGGTTCATATGTCAAATGATCGATCCATAAGAACATTTTTATCTAATAGTCAGGCCCTATTTTGTTCGGCTTTTTTGAGTTAAACTTATAGGAGCTGAATTTATAGAATTGAGTTAAATTTATGGGAGTTTAGTGAGACTTATAGGAACTGAGCTTATTAAAACTATAATTATAGGAGCTGTGCTTATAAGAGTTAAGCTAAACTTATAAGAATTAAACTGAATTATAACTTTATAAGAGCTGATTACCGAATAAATAAGAATATCCATTGGCATATATATTTTCAACTTTCTTAAGATTTTTTCTTTGCTCTCTTTCAACTATACTCCGTACTATTTTTTTTTTTTTGGTAGAAGACATTTTCCATCTTTGTACAACATGGACAACAAAACCCACAAACACAAATCAAAGCACAAACATCACACTACCTAAATCAAACACCTTTTCTAGAAATTACCCCCAAATAATATCTTACATTAATTTATTATCAATAATAATAATCGATTACTCCGTATTATTTAATTAATTATTACATTATTATTATATTCTTAGCTTACCAAAAAACCAAGAGAAATCCCCCAAAAACTTTCCCCAAATTTTAGGGCAAAAAAGATCAAAACTTTCTCATCAAAATTCAAATGAAATCAAATTACCCAGAAATTGGGGTATTATAAATTGAATCACAAAATTAGGGTTTCAGATAAATAGATGCATGTCTCCTCTCTCACCACGCCACTCACTTTGGATCAGAATTCTAATTCCGATTCATCATATTATTATTCTTCTTCTTCAATCAATAATCATAACCTAAATTCCCAATTTAATTCCGATTTTAATTACTTCCCCAGTTTTAGTTGGGAATTTTTGGTTCAATTCTTGATTACTGTCTTAATTTTAGGTTTAGGGTTTCTTCACTTGCTTCGTTCCACTGCTTCTAAGTACTTCGCCGTTGATTCCCCTGATTTTCCTGTCTCCGCCGCAATGTCAGCCGCCGCCGTCGCCGGAAAAGAAGGCTGCGCTGTCTGCGGCGAGACGACGAGTCGGCGGTGCTCCGCTTGTAGGACTGTTTATTATTGGTATGCCAAAAGTTTATGCCTTTTCTTTTATTTAGTTACAATGTGGGTTTTTTTTATATTGAATTTATGAGTTTTTGAGCTTATAGTGTGAATTATTGTTCATGTTTGAGTTTCAAGATTCAATCTTTTAGTTAATACTTTTATCGTAAAATTTGGTGATTTTAATTCATTGTTTACTGTTTAGTAGCTTGATTGATGATTTTCAATGGTGTTTAATTTGGTTTTCTTTAAAATTGATTGATGATTCAAGTTGTAATCTTTTGGAGCAATGTTTTCTTTTTATATAATATAAATTTTGTTATTAAAATTCAGATGATGTTAATCAATTGTTTAGTAGGCTGATGATTTCTTTTGGTTAGTTATATTGAAGTACATTGTTTGTATAGTCTTCCTGTGATGATTATTGAATGATGTTTTATTTAGGGGTTCTTTAGACTTTAGCGTTACGGATTGTGTGCTATGGTTAGGTTCTTAGCATTACCTTATTTCGCCTTTTGCGTGTTTGGGCTTTGTTAAGTAACTATCAGTTTGGATCAGATAACCTTTGGTAATTCTTCCTGGTTTCGGTTTCCATATGTAGTATAGAGGTGTTTAGGTGGAACTAGGGATTGCAAGAAAAGAATGAAGTGTGTCGAGACAGAAAAAAGTAACATAGATTGGTATGGCATAGCTGTTTTGAGTCTGAAGAGTTGAGAGATGGATAGGGCCAAAGCCTAAGGGTCTCGAATTCACGCTAATGTATGGATATGATTCTCAAACACAGACAAGGTCATTAACTAGTTGCGACGACATATGCGTTGATGTTGGCTTATCGTGGACAACTTAATAGCCATGCTAGTTTCAGCCTGCTTTGGCCTTCCAGTCTGCTTTTTCATAGTGTACATTTTTAATTGCATGTAAACTTGTAATTTTGGGCCAAGACAATATTTCGCCGTCAAATATCAAGGTCTTGAAGGTATTAATTGCATGTGACGAGACCGTGTCTGGTGCAGTGAGGACTGGCGAGAGAGCTTAGAGAGGATGCTTTTAGGAAGCCTTTGAAGATGTTTTTATAAGAGTGTTCATCCCTGAGTGAATACTGTTTCTAGCTTGAAATGATTGTCATTTTTTTTTTTTTTATATTTTTCAGTGTCTCGTCTATTAGTAATCGATTTTTGTAGCTGAGATGATTGTTCTCTGAAGTCTGAACCATAATCAGCAAGTAGGCCTGCCCTGAAAGTTTTTCCTTCCTTTTAACGTCCTTGCGCTGTTGCGCATGCTCCATTGTAATATTTTTTTTAAAAAAAAATCCTTTTCAGTTCCCAGAGTTGCCAAAGGAAACACTGGATGTCAGAGCACAAAACAAATTGCAAGGGATCATCTGGCAAGTTAAAATTGCAACAGAATAAAGCTGAGAAACCCCGTTGGTCTATTGCGTTGGTCCCTTCTGTACCTCAAACGCCTGTGGACAAGGTTACATAAATTTATTTAGCGCTGAATTTCCTATTAATGATTCTTTTGTTGCTTTCTCGCCTCGCCTTTCACTTCTCAATGCTAATTTTTAAGAATTTTTTTTTTCAGGTTCTCTTCTCATATGATGAGTTTGTTAAACTTTTTAACCGGGACTTGCCATCTCCCCCGCCTTGTGGACTTTTGAATTGCGGAAACAGGTTTGTTATTTTTGTAAGCCCGTGATAATCCATGTAAAAAACCACATGCTGCTATTGGATAGATTTCCAAAAACGAGCATACTTCAGCTCTTACAATTGGCATGCTAGAGTCTCTCTTTATCAACGATGTGCTACTAAAATAATATTTCTGTCCTCAACAAAGAATTTAAGCCTGGCGAAAAATAGTTCCTCACCGTATTTTGCTCTCTAGAGGGATTCATGATGTGTATCTAAATTTCAGTTGTTTTTATTGCAGTTGTTTCGCAAATGTGGTCCTTCAGTGTCTTGCACATACCCGCCCACTTGTGGCATATCTGTTAGAGAAAGGCCATCGTAGAGATTGTAAGTATTAATTACTCCTTACAATTAAATTAGGATAAGATTACTGTTTCCCGTTAATTGAGACCAAATTTTGATTAGATGATCGTTTATTCAGGCAGAAGGAACGAGTGGTGTTTCCTTTGTGAACTTGAAGCGCACATGGACAGGGCCATGAAAAGTCAGCAGCCCTTTTCACCCATTAGTATTCTTTCTCGATTACCTACTATGGGTGGAAATATGGGCCATGGAAGACAAGAGGATGCGCATGAATTCATGAGGTACATCATCATTGTTTACTGCTCCTTATACTTCCTGTGCTCATTCTTTCAAAATTATTTACTTCTTAGACTGCATTTCCGATGCTTTTACGTAGCCATGTAGGTGTTTGAAAATAGTCAAACTAGTATTTCCCTAATCCCTATCTTTTCTATACTTAAAGGTTCTACTTTGAGATATTGTCTTTTTTTTAATAGCTTTGACAGTGAATGAGCCTCTATATCTTCATCTTTGCACAATGATGGATGCATGCATGTCGATTCTCGTGCATGATTAATTCTCTAAGTAATTCTGTTTGTGTGTGCATTGGTAGGTTTGCCATTGATATGATGCAATCTGTATGTCTTGATGAACACGGTGGAGAGAAATACATTCTTCCAAAATCTCAAGAGACTACTCTTATTCAACATATATTTGGCGGTCAGCTTCGGTCCCAGGTTAGTCAGCTTGGAAATAGATTTTCCTATCTGATTTGCACATACGTTGGCATAAATGTATAAAGTACTTCTGTCAACAGAAAATCTGTGTGATTTCCCGTCTCCTAACAATTGATTTATTATCATGTAGTCATGTACTTGCTTTATCGTGTTTTGGCCACGCACATATATCTTACGAGTAGTTGCTTTTGTACATGGATTTGAATCTCTGGTGTAAAATCATATTTCTAAGGTTCAAAAAGTATGGCGCTACTGGCGTATGATTTTGTGTCTCCCTTTCAAGTTTCAACAGTGTTTCTCTTTCGTTCTTGCAGGTTAAATGTACAGGATGTCAACAAGTTTCAAATCGATACGAGAATATGATGGATCTGACAGTTGAAATTCAAGGAGACGCATCATCTCTGCAGGAATGTCTTGATCAGTTTACCGAAACAGAGTGGCTTCATGGAGACAACAAGTACAAATGTGATAGGTAAGTGTAACCTTTTACATATAGTAATTACTTTTGCAACGGTTAGACCATATAGTGATTACTTTTACAACAAGTACAAATGTGATAGGTAAGCGTAACCTTAACTTGCATATTTCTTTGTCTGTGATTGAACAATTTGGTAGTGCGGAAGCGAGAATTTTCATTGCCATCATTTTGTTTGCGATTTGTTGGACAGACTTATGCAGCTATGTTTTCTGGTCATAGTTTATTTGTTGCATACGTTTTTTTTTTTTTTCTAATCTATAGCTCACATCTGATGCAGATGTAAGGATTATGTCATCGCATGCAAGCGTCTAACTATCCACCAAGCGCCAAACATACTAACGGTTACTTTGAAGAGATTCCAGGTATAGTTTTGTGGAATCTTCGTGTTTTTTCGTTGGTTTCTTTGGTTGCCTCTTCTCGAGAATTGGATATTGACTACTCGTAATTCGTTGTTCTAGGGTGGCAATTTTGGGAAAATTAACAAAAAGGTTACTTTCCCAGAAAGTTTGGATCTTTGCCCATTTATGAGTGAAGAGAGGGATGGTACTGACAAATATGAGCTGTACGCTGTCGTTGTCCATGTCGACATGTTGAATGCATCTTTCTTCGGCCACTATATATGTTACATAAAGTGTTTCAATGGAGACTGGTTCTGGATCGATGACTGCAAGGTAACTTCTTGAGACCCAAATATTTTTTTGTTGGTTAGACGTTTATTCGCATTACCGAGCACTTGCACATTTTTGCACGTAGAGTCGTAGACAGATCAGTTATTCTGAACTGTGTTTGAAATGTTGACGATGATCCTGCTTTTTTCAGGTGACGAAGGTTGAATTGGATGAAGTTCTTTCACAAGGAGCTTATATGCTTTTGTATAAAAGGTAAATTTTTTACCATCTACTGCACACACTAAATGAGGGTTTGAGGTCATTTGAGATGTGAACTTTGATGTCGTGTAGTCCAATACGGTTGTCCACACACGAACATTTGCCGAGGGTTTCGTGGCATTTGAGATTAGTCCTTAACCTCTGCCAAGGCAAAATAGTGAGGGTGTTTTGCGATACAATGCATTTCGACTTTGATCACCTGAGATAATATCTTTCGGGAATATAGGGTTAACTTAAAGTACTCTAAACAGATTTGCTCTTATTGCGAAATTGAGATCATAGTCGCATCTCGCATTGCCAGTTTACCATTTGTCTTCTAAAATTAGTCTTGTATGCAGGATTTCTGCGCGAAGAAACTGTCTGAAGACTTGTGACATCGCTATGAAAAATGAGTCTAAAGACAACGAAATGGTTGATGTTGAAAGTGATACTCGCCCATGCCAACAAGCGCCTTCATCAAGTTCGTTGGAAACATTAAAGACGCCTCTCTCTACGGTTGTCCATGAACCTACAGAAGGAGAATCAGAAGACTGTTGTGCCCCCGATCCTTTGTCCGACCAACCTTCCGAACGCAAGTTATCCGATCGGGCTTCTCATATGGACCTACAGTTGGACGCCATGCCCGAATCTTCTGATGCTGGTATAGTTATTCAGCAAGTTTCCGAGGATAGCTCTAAAGAGGAACCCGTAGTTGGCATCGACGAAACTGGGGTTTGTGAATCGAGTTCCAGTAACGAGTCAGTTGATTTTCCCGACGAAACAAATGGCGAAAAGAAGAAAGCTGATTAGAGTGCCATCTCTACGTCTTTTAGCCTTGTTATTCGTCGGGAAACATACCTTAACCCTTACCTTAAAATTATGACGCACTTTTGTCGAGGACCATATATCATTTTTTTCGATGTTGCTGGCGGATACGACTTAAGCTGCAACCAACTAGAAGCTAACCAAGTAATATTAGCAAAGAGTAGTGATTGGTTTTAGTTGTGTTAGTGTTATGTAAGAAACTCATAATTTGATTGATGTTAGTCACAAACAAGATTTACATATTGAACTAGAAAATGTTGAGAGCTCAATGTTTAGTCGTCTATGTCGTTCGTTTAAGCTCGTGTTTATGGCATGACTATCAAACTGTGGCGATTAAATTCTCTGGTAAGCAAATACGTTGAATGATCAATCATTAAAGATGTGATTTAGACGAGAAATCTTTTTGCAACGTACGTTCGTTTAGTGCATAAATCGACAGACATACAATGTGCCACGAAAAATTGGCTAGAAAAGCGTTGTCGTAAATGCAACGCTTTCCCATGATTTAGTAGAAATTTACTGTAGTATCATAATTTCTTTAAATTTATTTTGAAACCGTCTCATAGAATTTGACATTTGCTTAACATTAGGTTTGAGGAATATAAATTCAACAAAAGAACGCGCAGAATGCTTTTAGTTATCTGCTCATTCAATGTATTGCAGTACACATCTTGCAAATTGATTATTAATGTAATAATGAAAGCATAAACGAAACACCCAACTAATTACACGTTAAGTGCAACTACAGGTCAGCAAGAGACGGTGTTAGATATATTTCCGAAAATAGAGCTGGCAAAAATCGACACGACGAAAACCTTATGAAATGTGCATGAAAAGGAAAATGACATCGACACTAGAATGACATCGAAAAAATTCATCACAAACATATTTGCAGAAAACGGAACAAATCTTATTCCTTAAACAAATGTCGTCATCGTTACATTAAGAAAGAGTTCAACAATCTAAAACGACACAAGCAAATATGAATTGAACAATCACAGAGCAGATTAACAGAAGTCGAAACTAAATTTAGGTTAAACCTCTAAAACGCATTGATTTCAGACGGTTTATCTATTGCCTTGGTTGCATCATCAACTGGTTATCGCCATGCCACGCAAAAACTAGGTCATTAAGTGCAGGCTTAATGTCGTGTTTCACGACTTTCTGATACTCCATAGTGTCGCCCTTCGACTTCTTCATCTCAACAAGGTGGATAGAAGGAGCAAACTCGAATATTTCCACGTCAATCCCGACTTCTTCCTTTCGAACTCCTCCTGAACCGGCTAACTTAATGAATCCTGCCTCTTTCTTCGCCACTTTTAGGTTCAAGTTTGTTGCAACTTCCTCAATTTTTGACACTATGGTTGAGGCAGGTTGGAGGGACGTAAACCGCACCTCATCTCTTTTGTCCTCCCCTATGAATAGACCGGATAAATCTAGCCCTGACGACAGCGAGATTATGTCAAAGGCGTTTAGGTTTGACGGTTTCTCCATCTCTGCCTTTTTGACGAATGTATTGACGTCCAATGGAGGACCGTCTTTGAGATCCATCTTTGATTTCATGGGTCGGGTGCCCAACCCTTTCTTGAACCACGGATTCTCCATTATCTTGCTGATGGGTATTCGGGCATCCGGGTTTGGGTCGAGAATTTTCAAAAGAAGCCTCCGAACCTCGGACGGGAACCAATTAGGGCATCGGTAATCCGCCCGAGTTATCTTCTTATACATTTCCATCAAATTCGACTCTCGGAACGGAAGATGACCCGCCATCAAAACATACAAGATGACCCCACACGACCATATGTCGGCTTTCGCCCCATCATACCCTCGCCTATTGATCACCTCGGGGGCAACGTACGCGGGAGTCCCACACATTGTATGGAGCATCCCGTCTTGTCGTTTAGATTCTGCAAGCGCACTCAAGCCAAAGTCCGACACTTTCAAACTCCCGTCTTCGTCAATCAGCAAGTTTTCCAATTTCAAGTCGCGGTGAAAGACGCCTCGACTGTGGCAGCAATCCACAGCACTGATCAACTGTTGGAAAATCCACCGAGCAACGTCCTCCTTAAGACGGCCCTTAGCAACCTTGTTAAAGAGTTCGCCACCTTTTGCGTATTCCAAGACGATGTAGATTTTGCTCTTTGTGGCCATGACTTCGAAAAGCTGTAAGACATTAAGATGCTTAACCAACTTCATGACGGAAATCTCTCGCTTGATTTGCTCGCTCAAACCAGCCTTCAACGACTTCTCCTTATCGATGACCTTAATGGCCACGCTTTGGCCGCTTTTAAGGTCTCTCGCGTAGTATACCTTCGCAAAGTTCCCTTGACCCAATAATCGTCCCAACTCGTACCTCTCCATGAGAATACTGCCCTTCTTTTCCATCCTTAGTTTCACGAATCACGTTCCCTAAATAAAAAGAAAATTACAGGTTTTGGATCCTACTGGTTGGACGATTCAACCGTCGTCCACGACCTCGTGTTTGCTTGTCGTTCGATGGCACACTTGATCAAATAGCACACCTCTGCTACAAGAGGCATGTCCGACCACATCTAGGTCCGACAAAAGATTCCTAATGAAAGAAACGACAACACAACTTTCAGAAGATTGATTTCCCGCATGAACGCACATCTTTCCGCATTCCCTGATATCTGTCTTTCACAATATATATGGACGATTTCTCAATCTCAACGTTCAGAGGAATCAATCTCAGAAACCCTGAAAAAAGAAAAATAAAACGCCTTACGTTAATATTCAATTCGAAGTTTAGTAAATCAGATCCGTCTGACAGCTGAAATCGTGAGATCTAAACATACATTGAATCGATCAGAAACCATTTATGGAATTTTCGTAACCCTTTTACTGTAAAATACTACATCGTTCTCACGCTAATTTATTGTGAGACGATTTTTTATCAATATTCAATCTCAACTACTATCTACAGAATTTTGAAATACTCCTAAATGATTGATTTATTCAATTCAAATCTCTAATACACAATTGTAGATTTGTTCATAAGCTTTAGCTAGTAAATTGACTAATTAAATAACCATTTTCTCTAAAAATTTCAACATCACATCAAAAAATCTACTCAATATTTTTAGAATACAATTACTGGTGGAACAAAGTGTAGAATATTCAGCACAAAAAAAGTCATTATTTAAAGTTTTTTAGTATTAAATTTTCTCACGTATTTTCTAGATTCAATCACATATTCTATTATTCTCCACAAGTACAAACAAAGATCCAATCTTTTCATCATATACCACAAAATTAAATCCAATAAAATCAATGAAGACGACAATTTTTCTCAACATAATTTATTATGGAAAATAGCCTAATTTGCTTCACATCAATATAATTGGAGCAAATTATTATCTAAAATCATCAGTATAAACCAAATTATTATACCCTTTAATAGAAAAATCTGTCGATTTACGTAAATTTTTGCGATAAAAAGATAAACAAATTACTGAAACGTAGCGAAAATATACATACCAGTTATAAATATTCAATCTTTACAACATGAAACATTTGTAAGCAAATAAAGATTCAATCTTTAAGTATTATGATGATAAATTTACAAATAATTGCACACATAATCACAGAAACTCAATCAAATTATGTAAATTTCATACAAATTTTCACTTAAACAATAAAAAACACTGAAAATTTCTTCCTTGGGACAAACATAATAAACAAATTATCACAAATACCCATGAAAAAAAAATCCAATGAAATTAATTCATTAAAAAAAAAAAAAAAAAGGAAATTAAATTACCAAAATGAAAGAAGATATCAACAGGGTTTGAGGGTTGATGTTGTAAGGGCTAAAATGTATGTGAAAGTTGTGGTGAAGAGTAATAGATCTGAGGAAAATAATGAGATTTATATATAAATAAATAAATAAAATAATGCAAGTTATAGAGAGTATTTTTATTTATTTTTTATTATTATGAATATGAATTTAAATTATTATGTAGGGTGAAAATAAAGGAAAAAAAATGAGATTAAGTTGCAAAAATTATGGAAGTATTGAAGGAAAAAATATGAGAGGAAGAATATGCTTTGAATACACTTTGTAGTTTGTATGGACCAAAATAAAACTCCCTGTAAAACACAGCATTATATGAGGGAATGGTCTGCCTAACAATGACAAAATAAATAAAATAAATATAAATATTTTTTTTTTTTTTTTGAGTTTTATTATAAAGAATAATATATTCCTTGTATAAGTAATAATAACGTCTTATTTGAGAATTTATATTGTTTAGACTGATTCTATTTAAAAAATTCTCGGCTGAAATCACTATTAACCAAATCAATAAAAATTAAAAAAAATTGTATGTGATTAAACGAATCCACTTTTTATTTACACAATCACTATTTCCCGCCCCTTTTTTTACTATTTATCGCCCCTTTTTACCATTTTGCGGTCCCCTTTATTTGTTCATTATAGTCATTTCTCTTAAATAAAGGGGGCGAGAAATAGTATAAAGGGGGCGATAAATAGTAACTCCCTTTATTTAACATAGTTTTTAATGCGACAGGTGTTTAATTTTTTTGTATTCCTTCTGTTTTAGAGCAGGTCTAAAAGCATTATAATGTGGAAGGGAAATTAAACTCCAAATCTACCGTTTAAATATTAACTTTGTCCTAATCATTCTATGAGTATGATTTCACAATAAATACTACGGAGTAGGTCTTACAGATAAGACTATTTCATGAGCGACTACTCAGTTATAATTCATCGTGAAAAAGAAATCACTCTATAATATACTTCCTCCATTCCATTTGATTCTATACATATTCCTTTTTCGGAAATTCCAATCAATTCTATACATTTCTATTTTAGTCTCTACTTTATTAAACTAAAAGACCAATATACCCTTCACTAATACCCACTCAACCCACTTGCAAACAATAAAGTAGGGGTATTTAAGTAATTCCATTATCTACCCCACTTGATTTTCTTCTACCTTAATTACCGTGTTTTGGTCAAACGTATAGAATCAAACGGAATGGAGGAAGTATTCTTTATATTTACACGTATTGTAAAAATTATTTATAATGATTTAAAAAAAATAGTCCGTATATAATACATACTCGTATATACTCCGTATTAAGTAGTGTATAAAAAAAATATTAAAGCAAGAATAATATAGCCCACCTCACACACCTACCACACAATATTCATCATTTGAATGAAATAATTTAAACTAAAAATGAATAGAAAATACAATCATAATCATAATGAAAGTTAAAAAAGTGACAAGTGTTATTGTTGGAAATTTGATGTTATTTTTTGGTTTGTAGGGTTGAATTATTGGGTGGTTTTGATGGCTCCAAGAGAACTTTTGCTTGAATTTAAAGGAGTTTTAGTTGTTAACGTTAGGGTTTGTTGGCTCTAATTTATTGGTTACAAAATGAATTAAATAATATTAGGTGAAAGTATTTGATTTGGGAACTAATTACTCATAATTATCTTATGCTTTTATTATGTTTGATACATTTTTAATTTGTTTTTGGTGTCCAATTGATGATGTATAACAACTACTTTAGTGTTTGGTGTAAATGTGACCAATAAAATTAATGTAGGGATTTTACAAATCATACATGATCAATACTAATTGAGTATAATATATATGCAATAATAGTATCATTTAATCTTAAAATAAAAAAAATTAAATATGTTCATTTAACAAAGCTAAGTGAAATATGTATATACGATTGAATTGACATCTATGAAACTAATTTGAATAGTCTATATGGTATATTTTGATTGAAAGTTAACTCGTACTACGTACAATATTATACGAGTAGAAGAATAGATAACTACTCGTACTAATTTATGTCAATAGATACTTTTATTTCATAGTTTTCATGCAAATATCTGAGATTATTCCACGATTAATCGATGTTATTGTATATTTATTGTGAAGTACGAGATTACTATTGGGTGACGCTTTCTATACTACGATCTGACTAGGTATCTTGCATTGTAAGCTTTGTCTCATATGTGAGACCTATCAATTAGTTAAGCAAACTACTCATACTTGTAACTGTCCCTTTATGTGAGAGGCCTCAATAATATTAGGGAAATTTCGTGGTGTACCCTCGTGTTTTTTCGTTTTCCATCATATACCCTCACATTTGGAAAATCCTAGGATATACCCCTAAGTTTTAAATTTTATCTCTATTATGACCTTTATTCACGTTTTGGTTAATTTAAGTTGTTAAATAACTCATTATACTTGATAATTCATCATTTTTCTACTCCGACTTACTTTTATTGACATTAGCGAAGGGAGTGGCGGTGTTTATGTTGAAATTGATAAGGAATGTTTGCTATAAATATCTAAATTAAGAATTGACGAATTTGATGACAATAATTGTTGTTAACGATAAATATCGTGGTATAATACAAATAGTGGTTTCAAATGAATAACTATTGGTTGAATAAAGAATTTAAGAGCACCGATTGGTACATTTATAGGTTTAATAGATTATTTAAATTTAAGCAACGTTGAAAATAGTTATATTAGAAACAAAATAAAAAAACACGAGGGTATAACGTGGAAAACGAAAAAGAGTCAAAGTTATACCGTGGAATACTAAAAGATTGAAGGCAAAACATGAAAAACGAAAAAACTGAGGGGTACACCGCGGAATTTCCCATAATATTATTATTATGGTCTCACTTAAAAATTTGTGCTACACATAATACTCCCTCCATTCTTTCATTCTTTCCATTTGAGTGAGACAATGCTTAACTACACGGAAAAAAAAACATTGAGTGAAACCTTTTTTTAAGTGAGACCTTCATAATAATATTACACAAATTCTTGTTTGCGACGGTCTTTTTTGGTCGCAAGTTGCGATGGAGAAAATATTACCATTTTATTGCAAAATATTTTTATTAGTAATAAAACATTTTGCAATAAAATGATAACATTTTTCCCGTCGTAACTTGCGACCAAAAAGGGCCATCGCAAGGGAGACGAGCTGATAATATTATTGAGGCAAATGGGACCTTCATATAATAATACTCTCTCAATAATAGTATTATGAAGGTCCCACTTAAAAGTGGAATTTGACAATGCTTAACTACACTTAAAAATATTAGGGTTAATTGGATATAACCCCCTATTATAACACTTTTTTTTTGAAATAACCCCTTTTATGTTTTTTTTTCCTACTTAACCCCTTTTAAGACGATTTTGTTTTTAAATCACCCCCTTATCCGAAAATGTCACCTTAAAATGAGATATTCCGGCCAAATTCAAATTTTGAATGTTTTTTTCTTTCTTTAATCCCTATTTTATCCTTCCCTTTTTCTCTTTAATGCTTATTTCAACTTTAAAAACCAATCTATCAAATTTTTTATTCAACTTTTAAAGTTGAAATAAGCATTAAAGAGAAATAGGGAAGGGTAAAATATGGATTAAAAAAAGAAAAAAAACATTCAAAATTTAAATTTGGCCGGAATATCTCATTTTAAGGTGACTTTTTCCGTTAAGGGGGTGATTTAAAAACAAAATCGTCTTAAAGGGGGTTAAGTAGAAAAAAAACATAAAAGGGGATTATTTAAAAAAAAAGTGTTATAAAAGGGGGTTATATCCAATTAACCCAAAATATTATTATGAAGGTCCCTTTATGTGTAACAATGCTTAACTACACGGAAAAAAAAACAATGCTTATGAATTTGACAAATTCATAACTTTTGCCAAGTGATTCATATAAAAAAAAAAAAAATTGAGACGAAGTTTGTGCCTTCTAACTAAGTCAATATTTTAGCTCCATCTCCCGTTTTATAATAGAGAAAAAATTTGACGTGATATTTAATCAGTTTTATACGAGAATGGAAATAATTGAAGACATATATAGGTATCGTAAAAATCAACAATAGATCATCATGAAATTCAATGTACAAAACAAAAATACTTCAATACTTATCATAATAATGAGATATATTTCGTAAGTTAAATATGATTATATTTATTAGAGAATATTATGGAGTATTATATTAGGATAATATTATTAGGAAAATAATTATATTAGTTAAGATATATTATGTTAGTTATTAGAATATATTGTCTAGCAATAACAATATTTTAGGTATATTGCTAGATATTGGAATAAATTAACGGTATCGAAGTGTACGGAGTAATACGTGGAACCTCGGCGAAACAATGTATCTCTTGGTGAAGCATCACTTCGATATAACCACCCCGCCTATAAATAGAAGTTCGATGTAAAACTATTGTTATGCAATTCATTAATAATAATTACACTTCTATGATTTACATTGTGTAATTTAACATGGTATCAGAGCCATCGTGCTCTTGAGACCGACAACAATTCCGCTGCGTACAAAAAGTGCATCAAAACCGACAGTCATATGTCCTACATGGCTACATGCCTACATATACTGATATACATGAAAAGCAAACTCTGCATACTTGATAAAATCTTGAAGGCACTACGTACGGTACTTTGCAAACAAATACAAATGTACAATGTGGAGAATTTGGGGTTGTGTTATTGTGTTAACATCATTGCTTTTACATGAATTGCATCAAAAATATTACGGAGTCTAATTTGGTCAATTCTTGGAGATGGAAAGCCATGATCAATTGATCATAATGATGGCACACTCACAAAGATGGCCAGACAGATTGGGTTAATCTCGATTTACATTAAGATAGTGTTAAAACCACATTTACGATCTTCAGGATATAATGTGGGATTATTGAAAAATTACTCAAGTGTGAGTATATTTCAAATATTGAAACACGAGAAGTTTGACAAGAACGTGTTTCTCATCAATGCAAAATTAGTGGGTTTGAGAAAAAATGTACTCCCCGCTTGATAAAAGTCTAAGGGTCCGAAAAGGACGTTCACGTTATTCTTAAATTGCAGGGTTCGAAAAGAATGGCGTTCCCTTGAAGCGGATGTGACGAGGTTCGAAAAGAATGGCGTTCCTTGGTTCACTGAAAAACAAAACAAAAAAAAAAAAAAAATGTGTCGATGTTGTACCGACATAGCGCGTTGACTACTCGCGCCAATATTTTGTATTTTTTTTTAATGTCACTTTGCAAACTCATGGAAGTTTTCCAAATTGCCATGAGTTTGAGGGGGGGTATTAGAGTATATTGACGTTACTAGTATGTAGCGACAAATAGATGACATACACGAGATTCGAAGAACGGTGTTGGTGTCCCTTGGCGAAACAACGTGTCTCTTGGCGAAGTGTCATTTCAATATAACTACCCCGTTGTTATGTTGTCTATAAATAGACGGTCGATGTAATTTCATACTATGCAATTCATGAATGATAATTACACTTATATTATTTACATCGTGCTCTTGAGGACCATTAAAATTCCGCTGCATAAAAAAGAAAAAAAAAAATACGCATCAAAAGTATCTTTATTCTGTCCTACGTTCATAAGCAATAATGCTAGAAAATGTTGAAGCGCATGCATTATACTATGCAACGTAAAAAGGGAAGAATGTGATTTTGTGCTTTTGTGTGTTAAGTCTTTTTTTTTGTTTCTACGTGAATTGCATCAATTTTACGGTTTGACAAAATTGTCGCCTAAATGTTATGGAGATGGAGAACGTGCATGATGACGGCTTTGCACTCCACGACTGTTTAATAATATGAATTACACCAAGACAATGGTGTTATAACCACATTTATAATCTTCAGGATTTAATGTGGTCGAGAACACGTTTCTCGTAAGTGAAGAAAAAGAAAATCAGTGGGTTTGAGAAGAAATGTGCTCCCCGCCTGACAAAAATCTAAGGTCCGAAAAGGACGTTTTTAGGGTTCGAAAAGAACGGCGTTCCCCTGAAGAAAATATGTCGAGGTTCGAAAAGAATGGCGTTCCTCGGTCGAAAATGATGATTTTTTTTAATTTTTATTTTTATATATTACTTTGCAAACTCATGAAATTTTTTCCAAATTGTCATGAGTTTGAGGGGGGGTATTGGAATAAATTAACGGTATCGAAGTGTACGGAGTAATACGTGGAACCTCGGCGAAACAATGTATCTCTTGGTGAAGCATCACTTCGATATAACCACCCCGCCTATAAATAGAAGTTCGATGTAAAACTATTGTTATGCAATTCATTAATAATAATTACACTTCTATGATTTACATTGTGTAATTTAACACTAGACAATATTTCCTAATAATACTATCCTAATATAATACTCCGTAATATTCTCTAATAATATTTTATTGATCTACTGTAATTACATTTTATTCAATTCTAATCATTATAAGTTTCAAAATAATAATCATATTTTATGTACTAAAATTGACGTAAAAAAATAAAAAGTACCTACAAATAAACTGGAAGCAAATAATAAAGGAAATTGCCTGCATGTACATATTATACTGCACCTGAGATATGTATAGCAGTAGTGATAAATACAAACATGGTGAAGTTGTATTATTTGCTACGTACAAAAACTGACGATTCTAAAATTTTTTATGTTTCATATTTATACTGTGGGTGCCTGTATTTTCCATGTGTTGTTACTTTTGCTGGTTTCATTATTTCCTCATAGCGTTTTTAGAAAAAAAAAAAAATAAAAAAAAAAATTGAAGTAAGATTAATAAATATTAGGGAGTATGAAAAATTTATCTCTTTTGAGATTGTCTCACCTGTAAAATAAGCTTATAAAAAAAAATTAAAAAAGGAACCGTAAATTTTAGGATTCACGATAAAAGTATCCAGGTATCCAGAGACGGTCTCATAAAAGAGTCTATGCTTTATGAATTTTTTTATTAAAAACTAAATAATTTTTAAATTATAGAGAATTGATTATATATCACCCCTATACAACTTAACTATCAATACGTAGAGAAAATAATCGGTTATCTCAACAATTGAGAAACCATGTGCTATCTTTTGCAGTAGTGCTCTAGCAACTTCAATTAGATTCAAAAAATTAATATAAATCCGTTTCATGTTAATATTTTATAAGAAAAGATTATTTTTATACGTAAAGATGATTTTTCTAACTTATCTTTGTTACGTAAAGAATCATACGGAGTATTATTTTCAATGAATTTTTTAACCGTTTCCAAATTATACATGTAATAATATGTACTCTAATTATTAAGCACTTTAATAAAGTGAAGTGATGACATAATATAAATTGAGAAAAGCGTTATTTGATGGAATCATCATGCGTAACGATAACATAACAAAACATATGGTATGATATTTATGCAAATTGCAACTTCCATGCAATGCAACAAACATAGCATAACACATGCATAATGTTGCCTTCTGTTTTGCTACCTTTCAATTTATTTCTCACCCTTTACCCTTTTTTATTCTTATCTTCCATATTATTGCTCAATCATCTTTTGGAATATATCAATTCATATATTTAATCATATTCTTAATTACCAAAATTAAATTCAAAACTTCAAGTTGTATGAAAAATTAAATGAAATTAACAACTTTTACTTTATAGTGTACTACTCCAAGTAAATATAAGATCAATTCATTTAGAAACAGTAAGAGTTTTAAAGATATGATTTGAACGGTCTTACGAGAAATTAAAATTACTCTTCGAATTTTGTTTATTACTCTGTATCTAAAGTTTAATTTACACAATACGAGTATATCTTTTCTTTTGAGTTGAATAGCTGTTTTAAAATTGCTTAAAAATCGTTTTTATTAGTTACCTCAACATTACTAGCTCCATAATATTTTTGTTATTACTTTTTGATGTATATAATTGAAGTACAAGTAATCTTAAGAGTAATACTCTGTATAAATTATAATAAAAAGATCCGAACACATTAATTGAACTACAAGTTTCTTGTCCAATAAACAACAAAATTTATACAAGTACATTTTGACATTATGAATCGATGCTTGACATTACAATAGTTACATGAGAGGAATTTCATAATTTGTACTCCATAGACGATTGCTATATGCAGTCGGCATGACTGATGATCGACTAAACAAATCCAAATAAATGTTGAATAATGTAATAATTATTCGATTTTTCATTATTATTATCAAACATTTTACCTACACCACATAAATATATCTATCATAGATCAACAATGTAACTAGACCACTCAATTTTAATTGCAAACATAATTTATGATAGAGACGTGTAGTGGAGTCGAGCGACGATACCATCGTAGTCAATTAATTGAAGTTAATTGGTTTATTTATTTAAACTATTTTTATTTTTATATTTATACAATAGTTGACACAAACATGGGCTTAATATTAATATAATGTTTTTTTAAGGTAGATTATCTTTATCATTTATTATTGATTACATCATCTCATTAATAATTTGCATAATTTGATTGATTGAATGAATCGAGTCAACCGTCAAGGGCTATTATAATTCTTAGACGGGGATTGATAATGCATGCGATGCCTCCATATTTATCATCTACTCCGTACTATTGAGGTATACCGATTTTCATCGGGATAATTTTATATTACAAATTACGAAAGTATAAAGGTTCTACGGAGTATTTACGGTTTTGGGTGTACACTTTATAATTTAGTCTGAATTCGAGCCGGGTAAAACCATAAAGGGGGGTAAAGTTCGTCTAGTTAAGTTAGAACAACTCTCCATCAGTTGATCTAAGTGTCCAAATGGGCTAGTCAACATTATTAAAGCCGATAAACTGAGATAGGAAATTATTAAATTGAATTAAATCGATCCAAAATATCGTTCTTCAACTTAGAACATTATTCTTATATTTAATACGAGCCGTCTCAAATTATAAAAATTATTCATACGGAATAGTTAAAGTATTTCCTCATAATGGTTTTGGTTAGTGTTAGGTTGCTCTCATGTTTGTCTATGTCCTTTCCTTTGTTGTGAAGTTAGGAATTATCTATCATATGGCTTTTCGTGGCTTCTTAGTTCTTACCTTAAATATATGAAAAACAAATTTATTCAATTAAAGCGAATTGTCTCGTCGCATATTTGCACAAAGATTCAAATGAAATCGTTACACACACGGTATGTTATACGGAGTATAAATTATCTTAGGAAGTAATTAGGTAAAACCGTCACAATACATGTGTTTCAGCTCGATTAAGTAAAGGTTAAGCACTCGAAAATCCAAAAAATATTACAAATAAACTCCAAAAAAATTAAGCCTCATAATACAATTTCCCAAAAGTATGGCATACAAAATACAAGAATACATACTAAAAAAAATAAAATGGTTACTAAAATGAAGTTGTTGGATGTTAGTTAATATCTAAGGCTTTTAGCTACTTCAAAGAAGTGAGCAACATTCTCTTCCGGTGTACCGACGACGATCCCATGTCCGAGATTCAGTATATGCTTCCCTCTTCCGGCTTTCTTAACTGTATCCTTTATACGACTCGTGATGAATTCTTTCGACCCAAAAAGCACACCAGGGTCGACGTTGCCTTGCACTGCAATGTCGGATCCTAACCGTCTCCTGCCTTCAGCCATGTCGACGGTCCAGTCGAGGCTGACCACGTCTACTCCGGTTAAAGGGAGCCTCTCGAGCAAGCCACCTGAGCCGCTAGCGTAGAGTATTAGAGGTAGATTTGGGTGGGTCCGCTTTACTGAATCGACTATTTGTTTTAAATAGGGTAGGCTGAATTCCTCAAAGTCGACGGGACTAAGAGACGTTGCCCACGAGTCGAAGATTTGGACCGCTTGTGCTCCGTTGTCGGCTTGGTACTTGATGTAATTTGCCATCGAATCCGTGAATTTTTGGAGAAGAGAGTGTAAAACCTACACAAGTTAATTAAATTTGTCGTCAAGAAAACATGTTTCATGCGATGTATCATCAATACAGAAAAAAGAGCTTTAAAATGAAATCAAATTACTACGAAGTATTCTTTTCGTCTTCTTTAAAAGGGATCCAAGATGTTACTCTCATTAAATCACACGTTTTTTCTTAACTTATCAAACAATACAACAAACTCCAGAAAGTTTCAGACAAAAAACGAAAAGTTTAGACCCCAAGTGTGGAAGTTTGAAGGTCCATTAGCGCTTGGCTGCTCGTATGATCGCACACAAAACAAATGAAATGTTTACCTTGGGTTGAGAGAATGCTAATCTCTTAATTTTGCTGAAGTGCTTGGATGAACCACCTTCGACACAATATGAAGCGAGGGTAAAAGGAGCTCCAACGAAACCAAGAACCGCGGCCTTGTTGTCGACCTGAGAATACAAACGTCTGATCATCCTTACAAAATATTTATCAGAAATCAAAGACAGACGTAAATGTTGTAAAATGAATTACACGCAGAAAAATCTTGTGTGATAAAAGTTCCTTTGTAGAAGTGCTAAAACAATTGCCAATAAAGATAATATATTTTGAGGCAATCAAATTTGTATATAGAACCACGACTGAGTGAAATGATAAACGATGCAACAAAAAGCAAGAAGTACCTCTTTGCGCAATATTGTTAAGGCTTCCCCAACATACGGGACAAATTCTCCGGGAACAAATTCTCTAACTTTGTCAACGTGTTCTTGAGTGAGTAGGGGATCGAATATGATTGGACCCTTTCCTTTGACGATATCAAAGGGTATGTTCATTCCACTCAGCGGAGTTAAAATGTCCGAAAACAATAT
The DNA here is from genome assembly GCA_023091065.1 of Dianthus caryophyllus. NCBI lineage: Eukaryota > Viridiplantae > Streptophyta > Magnoliopsida > Caryophyllales > Caryophyllaceae > Dianthus > Dianthus caryophyllus. Next base: position 2,864,017 of record CM041523.1, read on the forward strand.
AACCTATCACACATCGTGTTTGCAGTCAGAACAACTGATAAATCACGTATAAGATGCAACGCCACTAATCAGCCGAGTTCTAAGAAAAGGTACTTACCCCGTCAGGCTTGAACACTTTCCATGGCTGCAGAGATATCTCCACAACAAGGTCGACATTTTCTGATCTTTCACGAAAGGAAGGATACTTCTCACAGATGTCTTGGTAACTCTGGGAAATAGACGTTTGAAGGATCAGAAGGACTATATACTACATACTGTAAGAATTCAGACCAGTAGACGACAAAGAAAGAATGTCAATTTGATTCCGACATACGCGGGCGTCACAAAGAATACGATAAGAAAACGTATCTGAGATAAAAACAATCTGAAACATTTAGTGTCTGCATACACCATGTCGCGCAACAATTTGGTCAACATAACCTAAGGAGACGGTTTCGCTAAAAAAGCAGGGCAAAAGAGAAGGATAAGGCAATAAACCTGCCTTCATGTATCTTCCAGCTTGCCTCATCAACCAAACGGGGGGTCTATCAACTTCCAAACCCTTTACAGCGTTCAACAACAAGGGCTCCGTAGTACTTGCCGCCTTTGTCTCCGCTACTAAACCTTGAGACAGATACATAGCATGTTTTAGCAGAATTCACAAGCATAGACTATGCTGTGATTACCATGATCATGATATAATTCGGCTAACCATAAACAGAAACATGGGTGCCAATTTCACCGAAAACTTTTAAAGACCACTACGCAGTTATACTCAAGACACCATCTTATAAATGAACATGATATGTAACACACTAACATGTAATTCGTTGTATGCATACAATGGTCTATTTGACACTAAGCACACAGTTTCAAATTAAGAGTACACATCAATCGAATATCAAACTTATCCATCAAACTATAGAGTCAAAGACTCACTATTCTTTGTTCTTGATTCTGGTGGAAGCTCACTAAAATGGCTGCGCTTCTTTTTATTACGAAGCATCACTCACTCGATGCAATGCTCGACTCAATTTTCATAAGGGATCATCTCGAAACACCGTTTTTGTATTGTTAACACAAGGGTAAGACTGCGTATATCACACCCCTCTTACCCTCCTAGTTACAGGAGCCTTTGTCGACGATATCAATCAACAATTAAACATCCCCATGAAGCTAAAGTCATTAGATCCAAGAGCAAAAGAAGAGATCTTTTCACAGACATTGAAGCTTAATTCAAGATTACATATCAAAACCAAGGTCAATTTCCATCATTACAGCAAAATTACTGCATGAAATTAAGCAAAGGCATCAACTTTCATAAATTAAATATCATTTTTGTCAATCAAAAAGTCAAATGACTCAATTTCAGCTCAAATTATAACTACCCAGATACAAAAAAAACACCAAATTTTCACTCAACAATTAAACAAACAAACAAACTAATTGTAAAAATTCAATGCTCAAACAATTGAAATTCAAATTAATTGTAAAAATTTGCAAATAAATTACCTCCAGCAGTGCATTGAATTGAAGAGGGTTTAGAAGATGGAAATTTGGAATTACGGATATAATGTGTAGAAAATGATGATGATACAGAACAACTACCAGTATAAATGGTTGACATTTTTGGTCAAAGATGATTACTTTTCCCAGAAATTTCAACAAATTTGGGTCTGAATTTTGATTACTTTGATTCAAGAGTTGTGTAAAATTTGGGTAAAAAGAGTTAGTTTGAGAAAATGTCGTTGAAGAAGTTTTTAATTTGAGAGGGAGAATCGTGATAGATAAGGCTCGTAGATAGAACGATAATGACTACTTGAGGCTATGGATTATGTCGGATCGAGTCGGGTCGGGTCGGGTCGGGTCGAGTTCATGCATATCGAGTTATATTCGGTTTGGTCTAGTTCAGATCAAGTTATATTGCGTGAAAATGATTATTTTTTTTTTTTTTGGGTTGGATTGAATTGGATTTAATGGGTCAAAATAATTTATAAGAGTGAATCGGTTTAGATTGAATCAGATTGGGTCAGTGACAAATTGGGTTAGATTAAGATTTTGCAGGTACTAATCCACGTTGACAATAATCGTTTCATTATGTGTTTTTGGTAAGTCAATTTGTTTAGATTTCAATTTGAAAATTTTCAGTTAGATGGTTATAATTACAAGTCGAGTTATCAGGTCGGCAATTGTTTGATTGGGCGAGGAGTAATCGATTATCGATTTGACATTCTCATCAATTACTGTGCATATTAATTTTGAATTTCGTTAAATCAATTTTCTTAGATCGAATCAACCCGAACACCGTATGCCGTACACCTCTGCACTATTGATAATAAATCAACACATAAATAACATAACTTGAATGAACTTGCGCTTCAAATACACAAACAATGGGTACATTTCCAACATAGTTAAGAGAAACTCAACACACAATCACAAAGGAAACAATATGTGTAACATCTATGCACAAATCATTGACTCCACCTACTTTACCCCGATACTTCACTTAGCTACCGTGTCACATTTCAGCCATATATTGTGTCAATACAGTACGACACTTTGACACTTGACTTTAAATTGAAGAATTAAAACCTTAGACAAAATAGTCGTATCTGACATGTCTCACCAAAGATTCAAAGCTTGAATTTTATTCTTCCCATGTTTAGACAATGGGAATGAAATGTGGACCAACCCAAGACCCTTCCGCTTCGAAAACAACCCCTTTTGCCCTTCCCCGTTTTTCTCTCGACGCCTTTGGGGCGACACCTCATCCCTATGTCGACTCAACATCTGATTCAACGATACCCTTTCCCGTCCTTCACCACCGCCTTCCCCCCTTCTCCCCACCTCCAAATCGTCTCTCATCACGAGCTTCCGACTCAATATCTCACCAATCGAAGTCGTAGCCCTCGTTCTCGGCCTAGGTTCATTAAAATCGAGCAGTCTCGAGTCCCTTCTTTGACCTAAAGGAGTCGCGCTCCTCCTGATCAATTTCTCAGCTTTCATGGCCTTATCAGTCAACGCAGAATACTCTTCAACAGACAAACTAATTCTGCGCGGCCTATGAACTACTCCCCCCTCGGCATGACCCGACAACGCCCTGATCTCGGCTAATGCCAGTGACTCAGCGGCCCTAGCTGCTTCCTCGAGCTTCCTCGCTGTAATCCACCTCATCTCTATCACCTTAAGGCCTGTTTTCGTGTGCTCTATCTCCGACATTGCTCTTACAACCTCTGACTTTGCTTCCTCGGCTGTCTTCATAAACTGATCCGCCTCATAGTTCAATTCTCGAAGCTCTCGAGAGATCACCAGCGGCGTCACTGACGACCTTCCTACATTACTTGGATTATTCTGCGACTGTGAACTTACCTCGTCCTTTTGAACAGTTCTCTTTTCGCTCTCCAATTTCTTGCTCAGAGACTCAACAGACGCGCGAATTGCTGCTAACTCGTGCGTGTTCTGGTACAGGTTCAGTTTCGCCTGCTTTAGTTCCGACATTATCAGTTCCGAATGATCTTCAACCTTGTCTGTCGAATTATTTATCAAATCTGCAGACGCCTTCTCAGAACGGCTTTTCTCAAACCCTAAGCATGGTACAGACGAGCTGAATTCAGGAGATTCGTTCGACAGTTTCAGCTTAAGCTCTTCAACGAGTCTTTTCGTGAGCTCGAGTTCTTTCAAGATCTCGTGTGTTTCTTCCTCTTTTAGCTGCAGATCCTTCAGCATCGTTATCGTCCTTTCCTCGAGTTTGTTGACGTCAGACACCTCACTTTCTTGCTGCTATTCATCATCATCATCATAATAATAATTAGCATTTAATTTTGAATCGTGAGTTCGACACCGAACTGTCAGCTTAAGCTTCTGGTCGAGTTGGTTTTCTAACCATCGAGTCCAATTTTATAACATTTTCGTAAATTAAAAGCGATTCAAACGAAAAAAAAAAAGAAAGAAAAACACATACATGATCAGTAGGAACGTCGTCATCATCAAGAGCAAGAATGGAGTCAGGGACCCAAAACCCGCGACCGCCAAAGCGAACGACAGCCTCCTCGACAGACCGAAAAGGCGGGGACGTGTCAATCACGACTCTCGGGCTTGCATTCGGCATGTCGTGTAAGGTAACCATGTCATCATCATCCTCAAAATCAGAGGTTTGTGTAGCACAGTCTACTACAACTGAATTTCCCGCCATTATTTATATATCTCTGTTTTTTACTTAAATTTTTTGGAATTTTTTGGGGTGAAATTAAATCAATGTTTCAGGTGACAGCTGAGGAATTTTGTAGTGATTAATGTTGAGATAGAACATGGTGAAATAAATAAATTAAAAGGTTTGTGTGATTGATATAAGGTGTGTAGACAAGGTAAAGTGAAGTGGAATTTTAGGGTAAAAAGTACCGGTAATGATTGATGATGGAAGGTGAGTTAAAGTTGTCAGAGTATAAATCGATCGCGAGTAATTATCAGCTTAAATTTTTGGTTAAATAAGTATTTATGTTATGAATTTGAATCTCACCGATCCGGTAACCCTTAGCACAGGTAGACGGATCGGTAGTTGTGTCCACACTCCACACTTCAAGTTTAGAGGCATTTGTGTGAAGATGCGTGTTAGAGTATAACTATTGAACGTCCAACTATCAACTTCAGGTTTTAGTTGTGTTGGTTTCTATCAAAAGTGAATTTCTTTCTGAAATTTTATATGTATTGTTATGTACTGGATATGAACCTAAAATTAACAATGACCAAAATATTGTATCGTCTTTGCTTTTCTAATACGGAGTACAACAATTTGACCCTAATATTGTTAACTCATACTTTTGAATTTACAATATTATTTAGAGATAACTCATTTTTTTAACTAATCTCGAGTATCCTAAAATGAACTACTCCCTCTGTTCTAGTGAATTGTTTACAGTTTGATTTTTTTATGAGGGCGATTTGAGAGAAGTGTAAACAAATGACTAAAACAGAGAAATTAGTAATTAGACTTAAATTACCAACAATGTGTATGGCGTAATATTTTTTACACTTGAATAATAACCCATGTCGGTTGGAAAAATCTACCGAGAACATGAGGTAGGTGTAGAATTTAGAAATGGTTACAATAGATATATGAAATTGGAAATATTTTGCTCATATGTATTATAAATAGAAAAATGACAATTAACTAATCGAAAAAATTACTCCTTTCATTTTAGTGAATTGTTCACATAATAACCGATACAGATGGAGTAATACAAAGGAAGTAACAAGTTTAACGAGTAGTGATGTATTATTACTCCTACTTGTTTGCCCCCACTATGACACTTTGTTAAAAGTTACTCGTATTTCAATTGGGAAATCAATTATAAAATGGAAAGAAGCTAAGAATTGTCTTTGATAAAGCTACAAAGTGTATTTATGTGGCGCACTTTCAAGAGTGCTTCCCATGTTATCTACTCCGTAACATTCTTGTATTATCTTTGAGTAATGGTGGTGTATATTTTTGCATTATTTGTTGATTTTTTTGACAAACAAAGATAATGATAATAACAATAACAATAATAATTGATTTGTGCTCGATCGGTCGTATTGTCGTTGATGTTGTTCAATGTAAATGTGCTAAGGTTACAGACGTCAATACGTGGAAAAACACATGATATTGTCAATTGTGTGTCGAGGAAAGATCAAACCAGGATCTGGGGTTCTTATATATTACGACTTACGAGTATCGATATATCATTATGTGTGCTTGTTGATATGTTAGTAGACATTGACGATGATACAAAGTACGCATATTAGTTTTAAGGATTTTTAAGTGAACTATTTTTTGAGAGTTATGGGATGAATTCTCTCTTCTAATATGCATAATCCAAACAAATTTTATGCTACACTATTAAAAGCTAGAAAGCGCATTTAAAAAAAACAATTGCACAATACATTGTGAGTCTCTGTGACATATACGATATACCCCATAAGGTACTCATTTTATTCAACAAGGAAAAAGCATCAGCTAACAAATAACCAAGTTCATTAATAATATAAACGTGACACTCGAATCAACATTTGTACATACGAATTGAAGTGTCGAAGTACATAAATTCTTCAACCAAATATGTCGCGGAATTGCCATAAGCTAGCAAATTATCAGATCATCGAATTACAAGAGCATTTTCTACAATGTGAAGTAAACTTTTTTTTTTTTTTTTAACTTTCTAATCTTTAGAAAAACCGTTTATCATATTTATCGAGTTGTTATTGAGGTGACGCCTAAGTTGACCATAAAATTGCACAAGTACCCACCAAATAAAGGCAGTGAATATATCATCTTTTGAAAAGATATGAAAATATCGAATGCAAAAAAAAAATGTAATCGTAGCAAATAATTTTAGGGTTGAATTGATTGTAAATAGTGTCGATTATTATTATTATTATGCCGACGATAAATCAACTAAAGTTAAAGAGTAGGGGACTACAAAATAATATGAAAAAAATAATATTCCAACAAAACATGCGTGATTTTTGGCGTGAAAAATTGTGGTCACCAATTTCTTTCCCTTGCATTAAAAAGCATGTCTCCTAACTTTTTTTTTTTTAGTTTACGTAATTGATTTTTCGTATACGAATTTTACTCCCGTTGTATACTTTTTTCATTTAGTTTTCAAACCTTACCCTTTTTTACTCCCAAGGTATACAAATCTTCTCTTTTTTTACCCCAAATTTTTCCTAATTTATATTCAATCAATTGTTCAATTATTCAATTATTAATTTCGATAAACAATTCAATGAAGTAATAATCACTTTTAATTTCAATTATTGTCATTAAATTATCAATTTTTATTAATTCTAAATGGATTTTGATTTAAAATTAAAATTAGGGTTTGCATAAGGAAGAACTTTGGGCGGCGGTAGGCACCGACTTAGGGTGGCGGGAGACGGTAGTGGCGGGGCGGAGAGGGTGGTCGGAGGTGGCGGCGCCGACGTGGGTGGGCTTGGTGGTCAATATGGTGGTGTAGTAAATTGTGTTAGTTTGTGAGTTTTGTGGGTAGCCCAGGTAAGGCCAGGTCCCGGCGAGGGTGGGACCGCCATGTGTAGCCGGCGGTGAACTCCGGCGTGGTGGGCGACCGGTGTGGTGGTGGTCGAACTCGGTGGTGGCCGGAGGTGATGGTGGCCGGAGTAGCTTGTTGATTCATTGTTGTTTTATTTTTTATTTTTATTTTTTGTTGTATATCGTGGGAGTAAAAAGGGTATAATTGGAAAATCAAGTGAAAAAAGTATATAATGGGAGTAAAATCCGTATACGGAAAATCAATACCCTTAGTTTATTTCTCAACTCTTTTATTTATTTTTGATTTTGGTTATCATTTTCATAACATGCATTTAACTTTTTTTTTTTGTTTCCCTTATGAATTGGCCTTGCACCTAACCTTTTAATAATTTGAGGGTAAACAAGTGAAATTTCACTTGTGATTATTAGCCATAGCTAAAAAATCGAGTAACGGTCGAATAAGTCGTAATTACTTACATCTGCCGGATCGTTTACCAATTAAATACTTGACTTGCTGTCTACCAGCCTTTTATGAATTCATTTTATCTTTAATATCAACTTATAGTACTTGTATCATTTTATTTACTTATTTACTTTCGATAAATAAAGATTTATTATAATATTTAATTATATATCTGATGAAAAGTATTACTCCTATCAATTTTTTTTGTTATTAAAATAATTTTTTATGTCGACCAGTTATTGGTGATGGGACTTATACAGTTTTGAAAACTAACATTCACCATGAGTAAAGGGGCGGCTGTAGATAGATACAGATACAGATTTTACACGGTAAATACAAGTACAGAAGGGCATACATTAATCACGGCTCCGACCCAACGACATCCCTCTCAATAATTCTCTTACACAACCACTTTAAAGTAGGATGAGCCCACAAGCTTTGTAGTCCAAGATACTTAAAAATTTAGCCATATAGAGTAAAAAAGAATTGTAGTAGTAGTTATTGGGCTTTGTTTTTTACTTTTTAGTTAAGCAACATTAATTTTGTACTTTGAAGTGCTAAACCACCAAGAACTAAGGAGTATTTGGGCTCAGGCCCATATCAAATTGCAAAGGGCTCTTACTTTGGTCTTCGGAGCCCAACTTCAAGTATTTGGGCCCAAATGATCAACCAAACGTTCACAATATTAGAATTTGTTGTCCACATCCAATAGATTACAAAAAAAGTGTCTTACAAAATAAAATAACCCATAAATCAAATAAAATATAGGGTAAATTTGATATTTCCCTTCATTTATAACCACGATTTTTAAAAACTTATGTCAACGTGCAATTTTAATATTTATGAAATTAAATAAATTTTTATTAAATATATCCATGATGAATGTAATCTATCGTCCGCTGAAACTCAAATTGTGACAAAATAAAACGAGATTCAATGTTTTTATGAGTCAAAACAGAAGTTTATTATGGTGAAAATAAGATTTTGGTAATAATTTTAAACGAATTAATTAGAGTTGGGGGGTTTTCTTTATATTTTTTTTTTCAAAAAATGAAGAAAATTGAAAGTGAGAATTACAGAGTAGCAATTAATCCTTAAATATAACGAAAAAACACAAATTCTAATGTAGTTATATATTTTTGTTTTATTGTAGGTCTCACTTGTGTGACGGTCAGCTAAATAATATAATTGAAGAATTCGCACAATTTCATGCATGATAGACACTGAAATAACAGAGTATGAAAGCTTAAGCATTTCACCTTTAATGGCCTTCTTTTTGGGCAGCTTAATTCTTTTTCATTGATTGATTTTGTAAGAGTACATTGTGTTGTTTATATATTGGGATTACACTGAAACCCTAGATGACTCACACATACAAACAAAAGTTGGTAGGTTTTGCGTGAGCTTCACATTCTGCTGCTTCCTTCTTCAAATTCTTACATTCTTCTTCTTTGTTGAAGTATTATATTGAGTTGGGCTTGGGCTTCCTCTTGTTTATTTGCTGAACCAAATGCTTTACTCTTAGTAACACTTCTTGGGCTTGCTTCACATTATAATGGACCATATTTGCTTGAGTTATTGGGCCATCTCCTTCATTTTTTCTACACTCCCCCTCAAGATGAGAGTGTGAGTGCTTCATCACTCCCATCTTGCGCATCAATCTATGATGAGGTTTGATTTGCAACGGTTTGGTAAACATGTCTGCTATTTGATTATAGGCTGGAACATACATAGGCTTCACTACCCCTTCACCAATTTTCTCACGAATAAAATGGCAATCCACTTCAATGTGTTTTGTCCTCTCATGGTACACAGGGTTAGCTGCAATGGCAAGGGCAGCCTGATTGTCACAACCCAAAACAGTAGAGTGCAATTGCTTCAATCCCAGGTCCTTCAAGAGTGTCCTAAGCCAAGTAATTTCACAGACAGTCAGGGCCATTGCCCTATATTCTGCTTCAGCAGAAGACCTGGCAACCACACTCTGTTTCTTGGATTTCCATGAAATAGGTGAGGAACCCAAGAGTACACAAAAACCAAAGGGTAGAAAGCGCCGTGCGCGAGAGCAAAGTTAGCCCAATCAATCACAAGACGCCTCGGGATGGCCGCAGTAAGAGTTTCGCAAGTAAGACACCCTGCTACGTGACGTTTTAGGTATCTCAAAGACTCTTTTGGTCAGCCAAGGTGATCAGAAGTAGGACTTTGCACAAATTGGCTCAACACATGAACTGAGAAGCAAATGTCAGGCCTTGTGATTGTTAAGTAAATCAGCTTGCCAACAAGTTTTCTGTAGACCTCAGGGGATTGCAATGGAGTACCCTTTTCTGGCTCAAGTTTTGTATGAGCATCTAAAGGAACTCTCAGACTTCTTTCGTTTTGCATCCCAAATTCCTTAATCAAATCACAGGTGTATTTCTTCTGAGATAAGAACATACCTTGGGAAGTATGATCCACTTCTAATCCTAGAAAATAGGACAGCTGACCAAGATCTTTCATGTGAAATTGGTTCCTCAGAGCAGTTTTGAGATTGTTAATCTCTGTAAGATTGTTGCCTGTGATGATCATATCATCAACATAGACCAACACCACTGTGACAGAGCCTTCTACATGCCTGACAAACAATGTGTGATCTGCGTTTGACTGGTTGAATCCTGAGTTAAGAAGAGCACTGGACAATTTGGCAAACCATTGCCTTGGTGCTTGTTTCAGACCATAGAGGGCCTTGTTCAGCTTGCAAACAGAAGTTCTCTCATTGTTGGAAGATGTAACCTTGTCTTTCACAATTCTGTCTCCCATCCTGTCATACCCTTGAGGAAGTTGCATGTACACTTCTTCTTTCAAGTCTCCATGCAAGAAGGCATTGGTGACATCCATTTGAAAAGCATGCCAATTCATCATTGAAGCCACAGCAAGAAGGGTCCTCACTGTTGTCATCTTTGCAACTGGAGCAAATGTCTCCTTGTAGTCTAGACCTTCTTTTTGTCTACACCCTTGAATGACAAGCCTAGCCTTGTATCTTTCCAAGCTTCCATCAGGTAAATACTTCATCTTGTACAGCCATCTGCATCCAATGGCTTTCCTGCCAGGTGGTAGGGATGTAATTTCCCATGTCCCATTCACTTCCAGGGCATCCAATTCTTTATTCATGGCCTCTACCCAATGCTGATCTCTCACAGCATCATTGAAGAAATAGGGTTCCACCTGTGTGGATATTTTGTGTACCATGTTGGCAAAGGATTGGTGCACTGGTGCTTCAGTCACATGACTGATCCTTGAAACATCTTGAGTCTTGCTTCTTCTTTTCTGATTTGTGTCATAGTCCTTTAACCAGCCAGGTGGTCTCTTCTCCCTTGTAGGCCTTTGTCTTGGTTCTTCAGAATGCATCTCCACATTTTCTTCATTCAGATCATCAGTTTCAGGAGGATCCTGATGCTCTTCAGATTCAGTCTGCTCTTCTGTATTCACAATATCATCATGAGTAGGTGCCTGAGGATTTTCTTGACCTCCTGTCTCTTGAACATACATATGATCTGCTTCAGTCCACCTTATATTCTCAGATTCAGCTTCTTCATTCAGCTGCACTGGATTTGGAAACATGTATTTTCCTTTTGAATGTTGTGACATAGGATAGATTTTCTCAAAAAATTTCACATCTCTTGACACAAACCTCCTTTTGCTGATAATGTCTTGAACCAAATACCCCTTTTGTGTTGAAGGATACCCTAAGAAAACACAAGGGAGACTCCTTGGCTGAAACTTATCTCTATCTCTAGCAGGATTGTATGCCATGACTAGGCATCCAAAGGCTCTCAGATGATCATAGCTAGGTTTCTTTCCATACAACAGCTCATAGGGTGTTTTGTTATGAATCACAGGACTAGGAAGCCTGTTTATAATGCGTGTTGCAGCCATTACACAGTCTCCCCAATACCCTAGAGAAAGCCCATCCTGAAATCTGAGTGCCCTACTCATTTCCAACACATGCCTATGCTTTCTTTCCACAACCCCATTCTGTTGTGGCCTGTCAACAATGCTTGTCTGATGTAGTATACCATGTTTCTTGAAATAGGCAATGCAGTAATGATCATCAAATTCAAATGCATTATCTGATCTTATCAACTTCACTTGCTTGCTAAACTGAGTTCTTACAAGCTCACAAAAATCTCTGATATTCACATAGGCTTCAGACTTATGACACAGCAAATACAACCAAGTCCCTCTTGTGTAGTCATCCACAATAGTAAGAAAGTATCTGAATTTCCCTTTATAGGACACTCTATAGGGTCCCCAAATGTCAATATGGATCAACTCAAATGGATGCCTTGTTTCAGTTTGACTGAGATTGTAGGGTGACTTGGTATGTTTTGCCATAGGACAGGTTAAACAAACACTTTCTGAATTCAAACATGGTGCACTGATGTCCAAGATTTTCTTAACAACATTCAAAGAAGCATGACCAAGTCTATTATGCCAAATCACATAAGAAGTTATATCATTCACATTAATCTTGGATGTACCACCATCATCACATATACCAGATTGCTCAGAGTTTGCACAAAAATTGTTCAAAAAGCTAGATACATTATTAGACAACTCACACAAACTAGGCATTGCATTCTTCTTAGATCCATGCTGTAACTCTTCCCTCTGATTCAGGTAGTATAATCCATTGAAAGCTCTTCCCAGGTCTCTCACTTCATCATTTCCACAGTCCTGCACAGTGCAACATGCTTGGCTGAATATCACATTGCAGTTATTATCCTTCACCAGCCTATGCACAGATAACAGATTCTGTTTGAAGGTTGGCACAACAAAAACATTTCTAAGCCACAGGCCACACTTCAGGTATACATCTCCTCTATGAGTCACAGACACAGTCTCTCCATTTGGTAAACTTATCTTAGGCCCTTTAATGCATCTCTTAACATTTTTCAACATTTTTATATCAGTCACCATATGGTCAGAGGCCCCTGAATCTATAACCCACTTACAATTCAAAGTATGATCATTCTCATGAGTTGCAATACCTGCAAAATTGCACTCTATCTCTTCATCAGTTTCACCACCTGACTTCGTCATTGCACCATCTGTTCCAGGAACCATTTTCAGCAAGTTTTCCAGTTGCTGTGTTGCTGCTCCAATAGCTGAAGCTAAATCAGATTGATCTGTCTTTGCGTTTCCTGCCATCTTCCTTGGACCTTTGTGACCACCATAGGGCTTGAAGTTTGTCTGACCAGAATTTCCAGCCTGAAAGTATCCTGATTTTCCTCCACTATTCTGAGGTCTGGAACTGAAAGGCCCCTTGTTACCAAACTTGTTCACCTGCTTTCTGTTTTTGGGATGACCAACTGGATAACCTACAACCTCCCAGCATGCCTCAGACTTATGATTCTTTCTCCCACAGTGCTTACACACTTCATCTCCATACTCCCCCTTACTATGGAAGGCAGACATTTCAGATCCTCTTGTTCCATTGGTGTTCTTGTTCTGAGTCTCTTCTTGAAGAAGCATTGAGACAGCCACTTCCACAGTGGGTAAGGGACTCATTATCAAGATGTTGCTCCTTAGAGAAGCATACTCCTTACTCAATCCATTGAGAAATTGAAATAGCCTCTTTTCTTCAGCTTGTTCACCCAAGGCTTTGAGGTAAGTATTTATTTCTGAAGTCTTCTGAGTAAGAACAGGAAGAGTGGTGATGTTTTCAAGTTCGTCCCACACAACTTGGAGTTGAGTGTAGTAGTCTTCAATGGATTTTCCCCCTTGTTCAATCTCATAACATTGCCTGTTCAGATTGAACTTTCGAGCACCATTAGCAGCAGTGTATCTACGCTCAAGAACATCCCAAATCTCCTTAGCAGACAGGTAATACATGATACTCATCTTAACCTTCTCACTCACATTTAGGAGGATCCATGAGATAACCAGATTGTTAGAAGTTTCCCATGCCTCTTGTTTCACAGGATCAGACACATCTCTCACAACCTTCCCTGTCACATACCCAAACTTCCTCTTTGCTGACAGAGCAAGCTCCATTTGCCTTTTCCATGGGCCATAGTTCTCTGATCCAGTCAATTCAGGGGATATTTTGAGGTTTCCCTCAGATGGGTTGTAATACAATGGGTCAGTTGGGGAGATGGTGGTCACAACAGCTCCTTCGGTTTCAGGCATGATAACAAACTACTGAAAGACGATAAGAACAAAAAATGCAGAAAACAGAGGAAAACAACACCAAGATGAAAACTTTATGAAGAAAACAGCAGGAAACATACACAAACGAAAAAGGGTAAAACAGGATGCGATCTCCAGTGGCTATCAAGAGCACGAGGCTCTGATACCATGAAGAATTCGCACAATTTCATGCATGATAGACACTGAAATAACAGAGTATGAAAGCTTAAGCATTTCACCTTTAATGGCCTTCTTTTGGCAATTAATTCTTTTCATTGATTGATTTTGTAAGAAAGACATCGTTGTGTTGTTTATATATTGGGATTACACTGAAACCCTAGATGACTCACACATACAAACAAAAGTTGGTAGGTTTTGCGTGAGCTTCACATTCTGCTGCTTCCTTCTTCAAATTCTTACATTCTTCTTCTTTGTCGTTTTGTTGAAGTATTATATTGAGTTGGGCTTGGGCTTCCTCTTGTTTATTTGCTGAACCAAATGCTTTACTCTTAGTAACACTTCTTGGGCTTGCTTCACATTATAATGGACCATATTTGCTTGAGTTATTGGGCCATCTCCTTCATTTTTTCTACAATAATTTATATGGAGTACATTATTGCTCATGACTAGAATAATTTATACATTATTAACAATAACATCGTAGAGAATATACGGAATAAATGTTGAGGTCCATTATATTACGAAGAATATTGAATATGAATGGTGAATTAGTCACGAAACAAGTAGAGTTGAATTGCTTCATGTTATTCATCAATTAAGTTATTTATCGAAGACTTAGTCCCTACTATCATAGAGTTAGATGAATAGTGACTATCAAATTTAGTTAGGAATTCAAACATACTAATCAAATATCGTATGAAGATTGGTGAAAGTGGTTGGAGATTATTTATTGCCTTATTGTTAGGCTATTGAATATTATTGTATGAAGTCATGTGATCGATACAATATTATTTTTATATAATATGATAGAGTTTTATATATAAGAATGTGATAAGTTAATCTTTGTTTAAGTAATGGTGATCTAATGATCTATACTCCCTCCGATTCAACAGGTTCTTAACGTTTGACCAAAATTCCCCTCACAAAAATGGTCAAACGTTAAGAACCTTCTGAATCGGAGGGAGTTTATCGTAGTGCATGAAATAGAAAATAAATGATACAGAAATTGTTATTATTGGGGGTTTAACAAATTTATTTTCTTTATCTGGATAAATCATTATCTATCTTTGCAGAAAATGAAACACAAAAATCATTCAAAAACCAAACAAAAGGGAAAAAAATGAACAATTTAGGTTTAAATTATAGCAGTAGACAAATTAATACAATTATCTTAGATCAGAGGAAGTATAACTAAACTATTGATTACAGACCAACTTAATTAACAAAAATGACTTAAACAGGTGGAGTACTTAAATGTGTTTAATCAATATTTATCGCAAAGGTTTTCTCAAGTAAATAATTAGTCGAAAAAGTCCTTCAATATGAAACAAGAATTGAACCTTTGAACTTTAAATTAAAGGATGGCGTATGTATTTGCTCATCTGACTTGAAGATATGATTAAACTTTAAAAATTGACATTATTTTTTACTACTTAAACTTATACTCCGTATGAAACAAAAATTTCATCAAGTTAATGAAATTAAGTAAGAGCATCTCCATGGTGGAACAATAATAGAAATTTCACCTTTTCTACCTTAGATTTTCAAGCAATCTGGCTTACTGGCTACTGAAATTCTTTCACGATGGTAGGCCTGGCGTTCATAGCTAGTATGGGTCCACTTTTCAATTTATTTATGGTTTTGGTATATTCTAATACTACCTCCATTCAATTCAACATGGTATATATGCTTTTTGCACCAATATTAAGAGAACAATATTATAGTATTAAAAGTACAATTAAAGGATGAAAGAGGTAAATAATAATTGTTATTTGTATTAAAAAAGTGGGTCATAGTAATATAATAATATTAAAAGTACAATCAAATAAGGAAAGTGGTAGAGTGGATTTGAATGGATTAAAATGGTATAGTGGTAGTGTGGAGTTGAATGGAGGGAGTATGATTTTTACTCCGTAGTATTTTTTTTTATTTAAAAAAATTTCAAGCTTGTAGCTTGATAAAGCAAATACTGCTTTCAAGCTACAAACATTTTTTACTCTCCAATTATTGTAAAGTAGCTTGATATTTTTGTTAATTTGCAAGCAAGTTCCTAATCATCAACACCATAAGATGCTCTAAATATTTCATCCATTCCAATGATTTATTTACAGTTTGATTTTTTTGTGAGGAAACTTTGAGAGAAATGTAAATAAATGACTGAGACAAAAAATATAAATCGTTAGGTAAGCGTAGTTTCCTTATAGAACATTCACTTTAATTGTATAATTGAAAATGTCATTTTATTAGCTTAGCTATTTTAATAATAATTTTGTAACTATAATGAGTGGGTTCGTTAAAGTCCAAATAATTGTTGTCATATTGCAATCATTCCCTAATCACTATTTATTGAGATTAGTTTAGGAAATAGTCGTCACGTACATTTGCAGCATTACGTAGGTTTCATTCATTCTTTTGTACCCATTTAATTTTGGTTTATTTTGAGAATTTAGTTATATAAATACGGATACTCCTACATTTTATGTTTGTGTTACTCTTGTCAATATTTTTGGAAAAAACCATCATCCATTGTATATGGTTACCGAATGATTGGGATGTTATCATAGTACTCTGTAATCTGTATATATATTACTCGTATTATAATAAGTCTATGTTAGACGCCTCATTTCAACATGTTATGAAATGAAATATGTAATACAATTCAATTTAAGAAATATAAAAAATTGAAAATGAAAAGATGAATAGACTTATCATCACTTTAGAAGCCTTACAATAAAGAAAATCAAAAGCAGATGGAGTATATATATTTTTGCATGATTGATGAGACTATTTAATCGGAGTTGATTACTATACGATAAAATTTCTATTATATGATTATTCAAAATTACTCCATATAAATTTGTCAATCGAGTACACACAAGAATATCCGTAATCATAAATAACTAGCTAAAAATTTTTAAAAGACATTTTTTGAGTTTTTTTATTTTATTTTTATAATACGATATGTCACCTGCGACGTTATTCCTTTATTTTACATCTTATTTTTTTTATGCAAATCTAACAACAAATCAATTTTATTACGTACCTACTAATAACTAGCGAGTGTCTCATGATAAAATACTACGTAACTATTTATTCTTGGTTGTTGTAATACTATCACTTATTTAATCGGTAACAATAATAATGAATGCACGGATACAATAAAATTCTTCAATTGTAACATCCCACGTGTTACACCCACAAACGAAGGTCCAATAACACTCTATATAAACACTCACCCTATAAAAATCACGTACTTTTCACAATTTTATGTCCTAAATTTCAGATCTATACTATGGTAAAGTGTCCTTAAATCACTCAATTTTTCTTCAAAAAATGCCTTCTACAAAGGATATTTTTTCAAGGGCAAGGGCAATATCGTCCAATGATAAAATGTCGAGTTGTGAGACCGGTGAGGCCTCTTTTAGGGTGTATTACGGTGCCACTGGGGCCGCGATACCCTTTACATGGGAGTCGCAACCAGGTACCCCTAAACATCCAATTTTTAGGACGTCTGATGATGAAAATGACCATAATATCCCTCCTTTGACGCCCCCGCCATCCTACACTACCTCATCTCTGATGACCCTAGGTCACTCCTCTAGCAAATGTCGAAAATCTAGGGTTTTTGACATTCTTCTGTCACTTGTGTCACGGAAAAATTCAGATGTTACTCCTACATCATCGTTGTCGAGCATTATGTCATCGAGTTCATCGTCTTCTACTACTTCTTCGTCGATGCGTGAGAGGAAGATTATTAATAGCAAGAAGTGTCATAGAAGAAATGCTTCATTTTCTTCATTTGGATCAAAAAATCCACTTTTTGGTGATGATGAAGATTATAATGATATGGGATCTCCAAATAATTCAAAAATTATGTGTTTTGGGTTTAAGAAGAAATACAAAGGGTGTTACGTTACTCTATGCAAGACATGAAGAATGCAATTTTGTGTATTAGTGATAAAATATATATAATACAATGTATTTTACTTTAAATTTGTTTTGGTTAATTATATTGTAAACAAATCATTAAATTAGTGAATGTGAAATTATTAATTATTATTATTATTAGTAGCAGCAGCTCACTAATCACTATATTAATAGTGAGATCAAACTTTTTAGTCTTTATTAATTATGAAAGTTACTTTAATGGTGAAATATATAGTCATTAGAAAGGTAATTCATGTTTATAATAATATAATCAACTACTTTAATTGTGAGAAAGTGATGACAATAAATAAAAGATGAATGAAATGCGTGCCGTGCAAGGTTGTGTGGGCGATGAATTAATTGTCTCGAAATTTCAGGCACATTAAAAAGGATTGGACCATTTACTTTAATACGGAGTACATGTGTAAACACAAATTTTGTAATCTGCTAAATAAATTAACAAATACAAAATAAATGCGAACAAAACAATAATTTTTATTAATTTGAATTTGGGTTACAATTTCATGTATCCACTGATTCGATTTCCACACTAGTTCTTGAATTCGACTTGACTTTGAAAGAGGGTCTTGAAAGACTTGGCTCTCCTTCTTCTGTCTTCTGTCTTCTTTTCCTTTAAAACTTGACTGCACTTGAATGCTTGACGTCGGATGTTAAAGGATGAGTTTCTCTTTTAATTGTGAGAATTAAAAGAGATTTGGTTTTCTCTTTAAAGAGAGTTTTTGAGTTTATTTTTGAGAGGTTTATATTTGAGAGAATTTTGTTTCAGAGGGTTTTCTGTTTTCTGCAGAGATTTTTTCTGATTTCTGTTTCTCCCCCTGCTTCAAATGAGGATGTAGAGGTGTATTTATAGAAAATGTGGGCTTGAAGTTGGGCTTTGTTAGCCTTCTTTTTTATTTTGGTTCCATGATGAACGTCCATTATAAAATGGTGCCCACTTATCTTATTAAACGGGTCGGGTTTGACCTTGACTTGGAATTTATTTACTAAAGACATTTTTTATGTCTACAAATTTGCCCCCTCGGGACCTTGTCACGTACACATTTTCGTGTTTCAGCGTGGCGAGGTCACGATTATTTCCTGCGACTTGAAAGTCCCGGTCGATTTTGTCGACTTGTAACTCCCGACCAAATATTTGACTTGTGAGTCTTGAATTTTCCTTCGACTTGTGAGTCTTGAATTTTCTTCGACTTGCGAGTCTCGATATATTTTTCTTCGACTTGTGAGTCTCGATCAATTTTTTCTGGACTTGTGAGTCTCGATCATTTTTCTTCGACTTGTGAGTCTTGATCATTTTTTTCTAGCTCGTACGTATAATGCACTTGTGTTTTGACCGATTTCATGCCTTCACAATTTTGAGAATATGCTATACACTTTGTTCGTGGGCCACTTAAAATTATAGTATAATTAACAAAAGATTTGCAAATGCATTTGACTCCATTAAGAAATTGGAAGAGTTTGACTTCATTCCAAACTCAAATAGTTGGCTTAATATTTGCAGCAAATACGGAGTACCAAACAAACCTTGCTAGTTAAGAATTGTTTTTCTTTTTTCTTATCTAGCAAGAGTTGTAGTGCTTTTATACTGCCTCACCTTTTTTTTTGAGTATAAATACAAGGGCAGGGCATTTCATGAGAATTTAACGCCATAGACCGCGACGACAGTGAAGACGAAGATGACAGAGGCCAGTTGATGAAGCCGAGGACCACTACTAAGGCGAAGCTGACGTACATGATGAACCCGAGAATGGAGGCAAAGCCAAAGACGGAGAGCACGCTCACCATTACGATGAAGCCGACTATCTTTTTAGCTCTTTCTACGGAGGTTGACCCGCGCCTTTTTTCTTTCTTTTTTTTTTTGTTTGTTTTGCAGATTATGTTCGTGAAATCAACCTGGTACCTTGACCCTCCTTGCTTTTCGACAGACCAGTTGGCTGCCCCGTACTCGTCGTGACGCTACCGCCTCGTGGATTGATGCGCCTTGCTCTAGTGCCCCTTATCTCCATCGGGCGGTGTCGCTAGCCCCGCCGTATTCTCGTCGGGTCAAGATTGACGATGTGAATAAAATGGACCTGCTTTCCCTTCACGAACCCTGATGGCGTCATGGACTTTGATCGAAATGGAACCGAAAAATTGACCCTTCAATTGACATGTTTGGTCAAATTACACTGATTTTTTGAGTGTTGATCAAATTCTTTTCCTTTTTTGTGGGTGCACAGGGGTTTCGTGGGTTTTTTTTTTTTAATTTAAGCTTTTTCATTTTTATTTTTTTTTTATTTTTTTTTTGCAGAGCATGTTCGTGAAATCGACCCGATGCCTTGACCCTCGCCAACGAGTTAGGAGCAAAGACGATCATCGGCGACCATTTCTACGGAGGTCAAGACGCGCCCTGTTCCATGGAGGTGAAGACGCTGTTTTTTTTTTAACCTTTCGACAAAGTATAATACGATTCTCAAGCCTTCTACGAAGTAGTAGCCATTTCCGCGAGCCCTCTACAGAGTTCAAGATGACGTTGCAAGCCATTTACGAAGTACGGATGACCCTGCGAGCGAACTGCGGAGTACGAAGACGACGTTCACCCCGGTGGTTCTGACGTTTGTTCACGAGCCAACAACGAATCAAGAATGAGTCGAAGTTTCGCCCTCGCTGCTCCTGACGCTTTACCGAGCCAACCACGAAGTAACGACGAGTCGATATTTTCGCCCATGATAGTTCTGACACCGAGTACGGAGTAATGTGAGTCGTCGTTTCGCCTAACGATGGTCTTGCTGTTTTCACGAACCAAGTACGGAGTAACGCCGAGTTGATGTTTTCGCCCAAGGTAGTTCTGAGGCCAACTACGGAGTACGATGAATCAACGTTTCGAGCTAATTACGGTGTTGACGACGATTTTTCGCGCCAAATCCGAAGTATGCAGCGAACCATGGAGTACGAGACGACCTTTCCTTTGATTTCACCTCGACGGCTTTCCGATCGGCTTACTACCGGCGAGGTCGAATTTCATGACTATGTGGAGAAATTGACGTGATTTAATCAATTTGTGGCCCCTTAATTAATTTGTCTTCGTTGGGAATTTCCCCCCCTTTTTTGCTGGAGCTTGACTTCGATTTCGCGAAATAAACTCAGTACTTGCCTTTAGTGTGATTGCTTGGTGCTTGGAAGCTAAGCTTTCTCGGAAATCTTCGTTTTTTTATTTTTGTGACGAAGTACCGAGGCTGAGAGCTTTTCTCCAGTTCTCGCATGCTTTTACGACAGAATTTCGGTACTTGGAAGCTTTCTCCGTAGAAGTCGCAAATACTTTTTGGTCGAAAATTGGTGCTTGACAGCTTTCTCCAATTTTCACGTGATTTAGGTGGAGTCTCGGTGCTTGAAAGCGTTTTTCGAGTCTTCAATTAACGTTATTTCCCCCTGCGATACGAGCTTCGTTCATTTTTCATTTTTTTATGTGGCTGAACTCAAGTAAGACTCGAGCTGCCTACGTACCCATAAAACGAGTTTGACGTTTTACAAGATCAAGCCGACGTAGTTCGTGAAGCCTTTTTTTTTTTTTTTTTTTTTTCCAGTTTATCCTCGTACAAAGGAGTCTTGATCGACATTTTAAGCTCGTGCTTAGGAGCGCTTCGACAGTTTTAGTCTTCGACAGTTTAAGCTCGTGCTTAGGAGCGCGCCTTGCAGTTTCGACTCTTGCTTAGGAGTACGCCTTGCAGTTTCAACTCTAGCTTAGAAGCGTCTTTCGAGCATTTTATCCTCGTGCTTAGGAGCGTCCTTCGGCAGTTTAAGCTCGTGCTTAGGAGCATCTTCGACAGTTTAAGTCTTTGACAGTTTAAACTCGTGTTCAGGAGCGTTTTTTTTGCAGTTTTAGCTCTTGCTTAGGAGGTTTTTCGACAGTTTAAACTCATGCTTAAGAGCGTCTTCAACAGTTTAAGCTCGTGCTGAGGAGCGTCTTCGACAGTTTAAGCTCGTATTTAGGAGCGTTTTTTTTTTTTCGACAGTTTAACCTCGTGTTTAGGAGCGTTTTTTTTCATTCAACAGTTTAAGCTCGTGCTTAGGAGCTTCTTCGACAGTTTAAGCTCGTGCTTAGGAGCGTCTTCGACAGTTTAAGCTCGTGTTTAGGAGCGTTTTTTTTTCGACAGTTTAACCTCGTGTTTAGGAGCGTTTTTTTTCATTCAACAGTTTAAGCTCGTGCTTAGGAGCTTCTTCGACAGTTTAAACTCGTGCTTAGGAGCGTCTTCGACAGTTTAAGCTCGTGTTTAGGAGCGTTTTTTTTTTTTTTTTCATTCAACAGTTTAAGCTCGTGCTTAGGAGCTTCTTCGACAGTTTAAACTCGTGCTTAGGAGCGTCTTCGACAGTTTAAGCTCGTGTTTAGGAGCGTTTTTTTTTTTCGACAGTTTAACCTCGTGTTTAGGAGCGTTTTTTTTTCATTCAACAGTTTAAGCTCGTGCTTAGGAGCTTGTTTCTTTGAAAAATCAATGATGGAGTTCGCTTTCTTCTTCATCAGAAGTATCGTCGTCGGTGGAAGACAGTTCTTTTTCTTTCCGCTCAATTTCGGTTGGCCACAGTTTCACCTCCTCTTTCGAATGACAGTCTTTATCGCGCCTTGCGGAGATTTTCACGGGCGCGATACGAGTCTCGTATATATCCTCCGTGGAATTTTTCATTTCTTGGATCGAGTTTGAACGACGAAAAAGTTGCCCCCCATGACGAGTGATGGTGATCTCCATGTCATGAGCTCGCGTCGCCAATTCTTGAAACGTCCTCGGCTTAATTCCTTGGAGAATGTAAACCAAGTCCAAATTCATCCCTCGGATGCACATTTCCACCGCCGAAATTTCGGAAAGACGATCTTTGCACTCCAAGCTTAGTGTACGCCAACGATTGATGTAGTCGATCACCGACTCGCCTTTCCTTTGCTTCGTTTTGGTTAGCTCGACAATGCTGACCACACGACGAGTATTATAGAAGCGGTTGAGGAATTCGTCTTCCATTTGCCCCCAACTGTCGATTGATTGATGGGCCAAGTCAGTGTACCAGTCGAACGCGACTCCTTTGAGACTGCGAACAAATTGTTTCACTAAGAGATCGCCCTCCGTGCCAGCGTTGTTGCAAGTCTCGACAAAGTGGGCGACGTGTTGTTTTGGATTACCTTGGCCGTCGAACAGTTGGAACTTTGGTGGCTTGTATCCAGGAGGAATTTCGAGACTATCAATTCTTTTCGTGTACGGCTTTACGTAGTGGTGATTGCGTCGAGGTTTCTCGCCAAATTGCATTTTGATGGCATTCGAGATCATTTCTTGGACGTCTTCCACGGTGAACGTTCCATCCGAACCGGGTCTCTTTGATTTATTATCGTCATCATTGGACGCGGCGTCGTCATCGCTTTTCTCGTTATGTTTCGACGATTCTGGGCGCTCTTCCAACTTCTTCTTCAACGACAAAATTTGTTTACTTTTTTCTTCGTTGTCACGCTTGAGTTCTTCGAGCGTTGCCTTCATTTGAGCAAATTCTTCCTCGAGAGTTAGGGCGTGCGTCGTCATAACGGGAGCAATAATCGAATATGATGATTGACTTAACAATTCTTCGCTTTCGTCAGGCGATGACGGTATCACTTGATCATCTTCCGTCACACAAGGCTCGAATAGCGGACATGTGTAAATCATCATTTTCTCGGGCGTTTTCTCCATGTCTTCTACTCGGATCGGAGGCGTAGCGTCAAAAATATGACAATCAAGTGGTCTTGTTACGTCGTTTAAGACTTCGTTCCCGTTGGCGACAACAACTTCGGGCTTGTAAGGACTCGCTTTCGTGGAAGCTGGCGCATATCGAGGTCTTGCATCCGCAACATCAACGAGGGCGAATCTTGCGCGTCCCTTCGAGAGAATTTCCGTCCTTCGACCACCAAAGGAGGCTCCACGGGCGATGAAACTTTCATCATCGGATCCGGACTTTGCGACACCATCGGACGTGGTAAAAACCTTCCTTGCCGCCATGGACTTGATTTCTTCGAAAACTTGATGTGGAAAAAGAGATGAGTGGTGAAATTGGTCCCACCGGGCGTGCCAAATTTGTAAACACAAATTTTGTAATCTGCAAAATAAATTAACAAATACAAAATAAATGCGAACAAAACAATAATTTTTATTAATTTGAATTTGGGTTACAATTTCATGTATCCACTGATTCGATTTCCACACTAGTTCTTGAATTCGACTTGACTTTGAAAGAGGGTCTTGAAAGACTTGGCCCTCCTTCTTCTGTCTTCTGTCTTCTTTTCCTTTAAAACTTGACTGCACTTGAATGCTTGACGTCGGATGTTAAAGGATGAGTTTCTCTTTTAATTGTGAGAATTAAAAGAGATTTGGTTTTCTCTTTAGGGTGTGTTTGGATTGAGGGAAATGAAGGGAAAGGAAGGGGAGGGAAAGGGAGGGATTGAGTTTCCATCGTTTGGATACAAAAAATGGAAGGAGGGAAATGGAGGGGAGGATTTGGAGGATCCATTTTCCTCCTCAAAGCGCTGGAATCATCCCTCCAAAATAGGCAAGATTTGGAGGGAAAATGGTATCCAAACACCACCATTTCCCCTCCCCTCCCCTTCCTTCCCCTTCCTTCCCTTTCCCTCATTTCCCCTCCCCTCCATTTCCCTCCTATTTTGCTATCCAAACACACCCTTAAAGAGAGTTTTTGAGTTTATTTTTGAGAGGTTTATATTTGAGAGAATTTTGTTTCAGAGGGTTTTCTGTTTTCTGCAGAGATTTTTTCTGATTTCTGTTTCTCCCCCCGCTTCAAATGAGGATGTAGAGGTGTATTTATAGAAAATGTGGGTTTGAAGTTGGGCTTTGTTAGCCTTCTTTTTTATTTTGGTTCCATGATGAACGCCCATTATAAAATGGTGCCCACTTATCTTATTAATCGGGTCGGGTTTGACCTTGACTTGGAATTTATTTACTAAAGACATTTTTTATGTCTACAACATGTTTATTTTATTTTTTTAAGATATATTATATACTTAGTCTTAGATGATTTTATGCATGAATTATACGGAGTAACTATTTATGTAGTTAAACTTGATAAGTTTTATAGTTAAAAAATTTAGTCATATTTTACTTTATTACGAATTTACGATCTTATGATCATAATAAGTGTTAAAGTTATTACATAGTATAATTTATGTACTAAAAAAAAAATTGTCTAATACTGTATATTATATAGTCTGATATACTCCATAAGTAATACGGAGTATTATATATATCTATATATTTTTGGCAATATTGAAAGAACAATTTATTAAGTATTATTGTTTTTTTTTATCTTAATTAATATGAGTAGTTTATATTTTTGACTTGATTGTAACAACATATCGTATTTTTGTACTCCCTATAAATGGGCATATGGCATACTCCCTCCATTCAACTCCAAACTATCACTTTTTTTTTTTCACGTTTGACAACGCGGTTTTTGCGGAGTAAATATATTTAGCTACGTTTTTGCAAAAAATATGAAAATTAGATTTTAATTATGTACTCATAAAGACGAATCAAACAAGATCAAAATGAAATTGAAATTGAAGATCGAAATGTCAATAGTGTACAAAATAGAAATATACCATTTGAAGTTGAATGAAAGGAGTATGTCTTAATTTCAGCAGCAAATTCAACTTGCTTGTTTATATGACCTTTGCTTGTAGTCGCACCTAAAATAGTAACTTTAAGCATTATATTAATTACGTTTTTATCACAAATAATCAATCATACACATAAAATTGTCGTACATCAAATTTAATCATCCACCAAAATACAAACAAAAGGTTATCGGTGAGAGTAAAATAGGTAGTAGGGCACCGACACAAAGTTAAAGACTGTTGAACAACAGTTAAATAAGCAGGACGAATGTGCAATGCAATACTACAGCCATCAATAAACGCATGCAAACCTCTCGCTGTGGGGTTTTATGTCTCTATTAAAATACTTAAATACTGTACGTTACATCAAATTAAAGCTTAACAAATGACATGTTCTTTCCAGCTTATTTTCAGCTCATTTCAGTTTAGTTCACCACTTCGATTCAATTCAATTCCATTCGATTCGATTCAAATTCACTTGATTCGGCCAAAGACAACAATATTATTTAATTGAATTTCATTCGATTCGATTCGATTCGATTCGATTGATTCGATTCGATTCAAATTTCATTTCGATTCGATTTAGTTAATTCTAAAAAGTTCGAAAGAACAGGTTCAAAGTCTCATAGAAAAAACTATTTTTTTTTATAGTAAATTATTTAAATAGAAAAAATGGTTAATTAAATATAACTTCATTTTATAATATTTTTTTTCAAAATAATTTCCTTATATGTTTTGTTTTACGAGTACAACATAACCCTTTTTAAGATACTTTTGCTTCAAAATCAATCCAAACACCGAAAATTGTTATTTAAAAATGGTAACCAAACACATTATAGGGTACACCCCTTCCAAGTTACAATCATTTGTGCCAAAAATATGTCGACACCCCTTAAAAAATCCTTATTTAAGGGTGTAATTATTTTATTTTAAGTACGATATATATTTTGGTGTTGAGGGTGATTTTAAAACAAAAATGTCATAAAAATGGGTTATGTTAAAAAAAAAAATCCATATAAAAGAGTTATAAAAGAAAGGTTATGTTTAATTTACCCGAAAAAAAAAAAAAAAAAAATCTCCTTTCTATACACAAAATCACAAATCAACTATTTAGTAGATCTAGCTAGACGATGTGCCAATAAATTCGATATATGAGAGCATGTGTATCAATGAGAGCATTTGCTCATGGGTGTTCAACGATTAATCATAGTAAGTGTAACAATGATTTCCTTTGCTCATGGGTATGAGTTTTGCTTCAAAACTCATCCAAACGATCACCTGCATGAGTGCTCACTATGGGTCCCTCAGCTTTGTTTATTAATTTCCTCCATTATTTTTTTTTTTTTTTTTTTTGATTTGTTTAATCGGTTCCATTTTTTTAAGTTTGTACCATTTTTTATTTTAATTGATCATTATTAGTTTTTAGTTTTTCAAAAAAAAAGTTAAAATTTTTATTTTAAAGATAAAAAAAAGTATTATTTTATAATATTTAGAAGAAAACAAAAAGTTTTTTGTAAAAAATTAAAAAATAAAATAAAATAGTAAAAAAAGTTTATAAATAGTGGTTTGATTTACAACCTAAAACTCACACAATTCACCCTTCTCATTTCTCTTCATTTCCAACATATCACTCTTTCCATATATTTATTGTAATATCAACTTAATATTTCATGGATCCTAATTCTAATAATCCAGAAATTTATTCAGATGATTTTCGAAAACAAATGTGGGCTGAATTTCAAAGGATGAATGCTCAATTATCACAAAATATGCCACGGAATGAAAATCTTATACCTCAATCACAATGGGCTCAAAATTTTTTGTTGGTGAGGAAGTGGTATTTTATAGAGAAAATATGTGTGTAATTTTATTTATTTTTATTTATAAAATAATATAAGTAATGGGTGATAAATTAAAATAGAAAAGTGAAAAATTAAATAAGTAAAAAAGTGTGGGGTAGGATAAAGTAAGAGAGAGGTAAAAGATGATTAATCATGGTTAAAGGTGTTATTTTGATAAAAGTTGATGAGTAAAATTTTATTGAGGTGGATAAGAGAAGGTGATGAGAGAGAGTAAGATGATTAATGGTAGGTAATTGTTGATACAGATGGTCTGAGCTAACTGTATAAATTTTTGTGAATGTGTTGTCTATATCGTATTACTCCCTCTATTTCACTCAATTAGCCTCACTTTCCTTTTTCGGCAATTTCACTCATTTAGCCTCATTACTATTTAGGACAACTTTATACAATCAAAATAACACTTTTACCCCTATTAATATATTCATTTTATCAAAATACCACACACTTTATCCTTTAAAATGGACCACACTCAACCAAACTATCAATATTACTCTTAACTTTTTATTTTCCTTAAAATTTGTGAAAAAGTCCATGGGACTTTTTCAATGAAATAGAGGGAGTACTTTTTATGGAGTATACATAATAAATAAAGCCTTAAACAAAGCCATATTATACAATACTATTATAGTGATTTATCTTATCTATTCAATTGTTGCAATTATTTCATCTCGCGATATTTATTTTAGCCGTTAGCAGTTCTAAATCGAGCGGATTTGATTATTTATTTTCGACATTGAACGGGTCTACTATTAAATCAAGAAAAATCTTTGACGATAATGTATTTTAAAAAATTAGGTGATGGCACAACATTCTCAAGGAATTAGGTGATCATGTTATCTATTAGAGTATTTGTGCATTATAATTATTATTATTATTATATGTATACGTAGAAGTCAAGATTAAATAATATTTGGATCAACGTTTTTAAGTTATGGAATTTCTGACATTATCAGCAATGCATGCTATTTATGTTGTTGATGTACCCCATCCATGTTGCATGTACCCAATTAAAGCACCAAAATTTTATTAAACCGATGCAATCTAAATGCTTTAGTTCTTAGGAAACATCGACATATAAATTGTTCAAAGTAATATCAAGAACAAATTTAAATAAATTTAGTTACGATTTTATTTTAAAAATCAAATAGTTATGATACATAATAATAGAAAAGGATTAATTATTAACTGTTGTATTTAAGCTAAAAAATAAAAGTATTATTTATTTTCTGGTAAACATGTTGTTACACTAAATTACGGAGTATTTTGGGTTGCTAAAATAAAATTTTGCATTACAAATATTTTGAACTTCAATTAAATCGAAATGACCTGACTTTAAATCTAACGAATTAATAATAAAGACATGTGAACTTTTTTTAATAAAAAAAAAATTCTTAAGAATGAGTTTTTACAGTTTTCACCGAGTTAGTGGTCTTATCTGATTCTAAATCTTTCTAATCAGACAATATCATGTTAAGTAGAACGTTTGAAGAAAATGATTAAATTTACTAGCAGATCTCCTATAAGACCATCTCATACAATGAGGCGAGCCCAATAAGAGAAAAAAACCAATAAAACTTAAAATTTTCAACGTAAAACCAATAATTGGGCCATCCACATTAAATTTAGTGTTTTTGTACAAGACGGTCTTATAAAACAATTTATGTGAACCTATATATGGAGTATATATGCTTTTTATAATCAAACAATATCATAAGGATGGAGATGCATAAAAAAAAATAGCACTATATTTTAATTTGGGCCACTTCCATAGCTTGATACAATTTCAAAATTAGTCCATAAAGGCCCAACAACTACTCGCATTTAGTATTCACGTACGACATACGAGTATATATCCGTATTTTCTTTATATCAAAATAAATTCATTTACTACAAAGTCTACAAATGAACAAACTCTTACAGCGTATTGTTTTATTTGTATATAATGATCTCGACGGCAACATACAATGTCGATAACCACATCGTCAATATTCAGCTCGACTAGACGGTTAAATAAAAATGAAGGTTTTACTCGTATTATTTAAAACTTACATATTGTACAGAGTAACCTTTTGATGATTATTATTGATCTGAAGAACATCATCAAGGTACGTACCTTGTTCTCTTTAAAATAGTAAACGGAAACATACTAAGTATGATATGACAATGTTTAGAGAGGAACGACTCGTTTCAAATCATCTTTATTAACTTACAAGTACGTAAAACATTAAGTTTTAACTCCGCAGTAATATAAAATTTTAACTTAACAAGTACGTAAAACGTTATTAGGTTTTACACTTCACTTAGAATGAAGAACATGTACTCCGTAATACAATTATCGAACATTTATTTTTAATCCATCGAGGATCATAAGGTTAACACTAATAAAGTTATAATGACAATCGTAATTAATTATTCTTAGTACGGCGTAGTATAACATTGCATGATAACGTTAAAAACTACTCCGTACAACTTAATTAGTTATTCCTTCGGCAATTCTTTCTAATTTCACCACTCAATCCGGTAAGAGGCTGAATATTTCCCATATTAATCATACCCGTGACAAAATCCTTAGCAAATTGGTTAGGATCGGAGTTATAAGTCGACACGAGACCGTTTGTGGGGCCACCACTGTACAATTGTTGATCGGAATGAAGAAGACCCTTCATTTCGATCAAATTATTGTAATATTTGTTGTCGAAATGTGTTGGGGTTTGACGGTCCAAAGGCGCCAAGTTATTGTCGCCTAAGCCGCTGATTCTCGGGCAATTTTGACGCCTTGTTTGCGCAAATGACGCGTCAATGTTGTTGTCGTTGTATATGTGTGGCCTAAAATTGGTGCACCTTGCTTGTCCTATCGTGTGAGCTCCTGTTTTATAAATAAAATTACATATCATGCTAAAATAATTCATATATCAACAAGTCATATGAATATTATTGCATTACATATGAAGCTTATTTATTATGACATAACCTGTTTGTCAGGTCTAATCTTATTAACTTGTAAGCCATATATATACCTGATAAAGCGACCAAATCAGTAGTGGAAAGCCCGTGTTTACTAAAACTAGCCATGAGAGCACTTAAACTCGACGTAGGTGGTGGAATATCGTTATTCGCATCTGATTGGCTGGCCGTTTTAGAGTCTCTTCTTCCAAGCAATACGTCCCAACATGGTCCTCCAAGCTACACAATATATATAATAAAACAATACGGAGTATTATAAAAAAAAAATTACATGTATTAGTAGTAATAAATTTTTATCTCAAGTTAAATTGTCGACATGTTATTCGTTATTATAAAGTTCAGTACTCACGGTAACAACAGAGTCCCTTGCAGTAATAGCTAGAATGTCTGCGCATGACACGACACCAGGGCAGACTTCCTCAACCGCGGTTTTGATTTGGTCTATCACTTCAAACCCTCGTGCTGAACCTTTATTTGGCACTGCTGATTTCTCACCCATAAAAGTCGGTGTGTCGTCTAGTAGAATCGATCCATCACAACCCTATTACACGTACGTACACATTATATTGAAACAAAGTTATGCAAATTTTGAATTATTTAAATCTATATAAATCTCGGTTATTATGATAAAAAAGTGTACGAAATATGTAATAAACTTACGTTGACAAAGCAGTCATGGAAGAACAGTCGAAGCAGAGACGCACCCATACGTGCCTCTTTATCTATAGCGGATTGAACCACGTTTTGAACGGTGGGGAAGAGCTTAGGACACTTACTCGAGTAAAAATTTGGCGTCAGTTGGGCATTCGTAATCTGCATGGAAACCATAACAAGTAGAGCAAATGCCGAAATAGCTACAAAAGATGAAGAAGTCGTCATAGTTTAAAGTTTGCTAAACTAATTTTAGACTTTTTGTGCGTGGAAATACATTGGATGAATTGCATTCTATTTATAGGGAATGTACGTATGCTTTGCATGTACTTTTCTCAAGGTCACGTAAAGCCCTACGAATGGACTTTTATTAGAGATGGTAGGTAATAGTTATTGATTACAATGTTGAATTTTAGTTTTCCGTCTGTTTCAATTCATCTGTTTCTATACGCTATTCTTTATAAAATATTTCATCTGTTAATGAACATTTTTTTTGTCTATCCGTTATTTTTTTCAAAATATTTCATCTGTTAATGAACATTTTTTATGTCTTTGATATGTGATTGAATACACCTATCTTTTAAAGTAATTTTTCTTACTTCACCTAAAATAATATTTATAATTCTGTCATTTCTTATACGGAGTATTTTTTTTGCGTGTAACACAATTTTATAGAATGTTATGTTAAAAGTGTGACTCATTTTGGGGTTGAATTTGATGAGTATTCTTTAAAAAAGGAACTGATAAAAATATGCATGAACCATTTAAAATAATGATAAGCATTGATATATAGAACAAAATTAAAGGAGTATGCAAGATTTTCTAATGTTCTTATAAGTATTACGGAGTATATGAATTTTGTAAAAATTCTCATGATGAGATCAAAATTCTTTTAGAAAAAAATAATTTTGAAGCATTAACCAAAGAGTTTTAAAGATAATTAATATACAAACCCTAAAAAACAAATTCAAACTGCATGTATTGAGCTAAATTAACATAACATTTTCATTAACTAGTGGTACATATTTAAAAAATTTAAAAATAAACAAACGCATGCATATATAATTGAACATAAAATTTACTGTTCATCGTAATACAATTGTTCAAACCACTAGAGTGGATTGAATAAAGTATATCAATTTAGTACTCCCTCCGATTCACCAGATTCTTAACGTTTTCCTTATTGGGGTGATTTTCCATTTCTTAACATTTCCCTTTTTGGAAAGTTTTTTATCTCACAATTAAATATTCACCCACTTGTTTACCCACTTGTTCACCCATTTTTTTGGTCCACCTTAATTATTGTGCCAAATACAAATGTTAAGAATCCGAGAATCGGAGGGAGTAATAAATTAGGGTTGAAAAGTAGTGCATTTGTATGAAAAAATTAGTTGAGATGCATGTAAGTATGTAAAAAGTGGGTAGATTAAAGAAGTCAATGAAGCACCTAATTTTGTTATCAATTTATAGCCGACCATATAAAAAAGTATTCCATTTGTTTAAAAATATAAGTCGTTTTTTTTTTAAATGTAAACCTTTATTTTTTGTTTTCACAAAAATTATAAAAATTATACCATTAAATATAATTCATCACGAAAAATACTTTCATATGAGTACCTTTTTTTTATTATGTTATTTTTTATATTTTGGGAGATATTGAAGAGAGAAATTGTCGCATCGAAAAGTTAGAACGACATATATTTTAAAACAGGGAGTAATATTATAGGGCAAAGGTATGTGTATAGAATAATTTGAGTTGCAAATTCGTCAAAAAATTAGACCTTAAAATAAATTTATTATACATATTGGCTTCAACAATTACTTATTGACTTAGTAATACACTAATACTTGTATAATTGTTTGATGTTAACATTGTTTATTCTCAAAAGCTTTTAAACAAATTTTGACTCTTGTTACAACTAATTATTTTATCTTAATCATTAAGATACAACTTGATAATTGGATTGATAAATGTTTGAAAAATTTGTATAGAGGAGTTAATTTTACTTTTCACTACATAAAGTACGAGTGCAACTTAATCATATTATTGAAAAGTAAAAATTAAGTCTAAAGTCAATCAAACTAAAATCGTCACCCAAAAATAAATAATACTGTAAAAATTAATTTGTTTAAAGATAATTTTTTTTTCTTGTATCTTTGTTGAAAAATTATTAGCCCAACATTAAATTAAATACTCCGATATCTAATAAGACAATGTGCAACGTGACTACAACGAGAAATAAAAAGTGGATCTCACTTTATTAAAAAGTGGGTCTCACTTTATTGACGTAAATTTAAATTTACGTCAATAAAGTGATATACCGTCAATAAATTGTATCTTTGTTGAAAAAGATAGTTTACACTAAGATAAATTCTAAAATGATACAGTCTGATCATGTGTAAAACTTCAATAAAGTGATATACTGTCTGATAATGCGTGAAACGGTCAGTAAAATAATCCTATTGGATAGTTCATGCGTAAAATGGTCTCAACGATATACTTACTCTTACGATAATGAGAATATTCTTTTACTCATACCGAGTAGAAAGAATCCTTAGCTACAATGATATCTAATTAAATAATTTTAGAAATATAATTTGTAAACAATAGGAAGATACGAGTATAGGTTATCTCTAAATTTTATTATTATATTGAAATAGAAGCTGATGCAGTTACATAAAAAGTGGGTCTTAATTAATAAAATTGGATAAATTATTTCACTAATCATGCCAAATTTAATATTATGCCAAACTATTTTTTCATAATATTAATTTTGTTAATCCATTTTGTTTTAATTCTATTTAACTTTAGTGTGTTCAATTTTTTAACATTCTTTAAAATAACATGAGTAGAATAAATAAATAAATAAATGAAACACTATGCATGGGTTAAATACTTAAATGCAACATAATACTCCGTACTAGTATATTAAATACCACACGTCATGTTTTCATTGGTTGCGTACTAAAGGTCTTGGTATACCATATGTTTCTATATTCCGTATATTACAGAATTTTTTTTTTCAAAAAGCGAATATACAACTTCAAAATTTAACACCGACTCAAATTAAGCATCGAAAATTACTTAACAAGTGCCACATTGTGACATTTATTCATTCCCATAATACACGAAAATTTTACTCCGTATTACTTAGTTGGTTGTTCTGCAATTGGTCCTAATTTCGCCGTTTGATCCCGTAAGCGGCTGAATATTTCCCATATTAATCATACCGTTTGTGAAATCGGTTGTAAATTGAGTAGGATTACTACTATAAGTTGAGACGAGAGCGTTAGTTGAGCCGCCACTAAACAATTGTTGGTCCGAGTGTAGAAGACCCTTCATATTAACAAGGTTGCCGTAGTAATCGTTGTCGAATTGAGTTGGGGTTTGGAGGTCCAAAGGGTTTAGGTTATTGTCACCCGAGCCACTAGTGCTAGGGCAATTTGATTGCGCATTTTGCGCAAATGTCGTGTCAATGTTGCTGTCGTTGTATATGTGTGCCCGAAAATTGGTGCACCGTGCTTGACCGATTGTATGCGCACCTAAATAAATGATCATAAAATTATACACTAATTAGGATTACTGGTAAATCCATTAAATTAGAGGATTTAGTAGGCGCTCTATAAATATATATACGAGTTATAATTTTTTACGTGCAAGGACATACATTGAATTGGTAATAAGTTTAAATCGTGAAAAGATATAATTGATTGTTGTAACTTTTTTTAAATCAACTGATAAATGACTCAAGCAGATAAAATATGAACGTACCAGATAAAGCGACCAAATCGGTAGTAGAAAGTCCTTGGTTTGAGAAATTGCCAATAAGTTGGCTAAGGCTTGAAGTGGGGGCAGGTATGTTGGCATTGGCAGCTGATAGGCTTGCTGTTGTAGAGTCCCTTCTTCCTAGCAACACACTCCATGTTGGTCCACCAAGCTTCACACAATAATATTAATATTAATATCATAATTATTGTAAAATTTTAGTAGTCAAATGAGTAATAATATTTGAAATTATAGTTGAAATTTAATTTAATTAGGTTGAAATTTATAAGTTAAGATGAATCGATTTGAGTTAAGTTATTACTCACTGCGACAACAGAGTCTCTTGCTGTAATAGCTAGAATGTCGGCACATGAGACCACGCCAGGGCATGCTTGTTCTACCGCGGTTTTAATTTGGTCAATCACGTCAAACCCTCTTATCGAGTTATTATTAGGAAAGGCCGTCTTTTCTCCTGTGAATGTTGAATTGTCATCTAATAGTACTGATCCGTCACATCCCTGTTCCACAATATAATTGGTTAAGTCTCACTATATCAAATTATTTTTATTTTTAAAAATGATTAACTAGTGAACAAAAAAGAATGAGAAATTTAATTACATTGACAAAGCAGTCATGGAAGAATAATCGAAGAAGAGAGGCGCCCATTCGTGCCTCGGTGTTAACAGCAGACTGAACCACCGGTTGAACGGTGGTTAGGAGGTTTGGGCAAGTACTTGAGTAAAAGTTTGCATCAAGTTGGGCGTCTGTAATCCCCACAGACACTGTGACAAGGAAAGCTACTAACACTAAATTAACGACCGAGAAAGAAGAAGAAGAAGATGCCATTATTTTTTAAAGTTCTTAGCTTTAAGCAAATGTAGCTAAGTCTAGAACTATTTTGGCTTGTAAATTATAAGAACTCAAACGATGTGAGACCTATTTATAAGGATATGTGTGATAATTTTGCATGAATGCATGTACATTAAAGTATATTTTCTCTAGGTTTTACATATATAAGGGCCTACCAATTGACTCTTTCTTTAATTGTTGATTTTTAATTTTTTTAATTTTTAAGTTTAGTGTAGTAGTAAATACTAAGTAGAAAATTAGTGCATATGCTTGATTCAAGAACACTAATTTGGTGTCTAGTGGATGAGGCATGAGAAAGTCAAAGATAGAACATATAATTTGGTGTCTAGGGACAACTGACAAGTCTTACGCGCCCTCTTAAACGACGTCATTTAGCAATTAATTATATAGGTGTGTGGACTATTTATGAAGAAGTCCTTAATTAAAATACTTCCTCCATTCCATTTGATTCTATACATATTCCTTTTTTGGAAATTCCAATCAATTCTATACATTTCTATTTTAGTCTCTACTTTATTAAACTAAAAGACCAATATACCCTTCACTAATACCCACTCAACCCACTTGCAAACAATAAAGTAGGGGTATTTAAGTAATTCCATTATCTACCCCACTTGATTTTCTTCTACCTTAATTACCGTGTTTTGGTCAAACGTATAGAATCAAACGGAATGGAGGAAGTAAAAATGATCGAGAGGAAAGGAGGTTGTTTTCTTTGAGCTAATGATTTTAGAATGTTATGTCTATTAATTATATTTGTGTTTGAAAACTCGAATAATTTACGCTTATTTTTCAAATAAAAAAATGACTAAAATATTATAATTCTGTTTGAAAACTTGAATGGTTTATGATTTTTTTAGAATAGTAAAAAAAAAATTACAACATATATATAAGCTAAGTAAAAGACGATGATAGACGATCGATGGCACGGGCGCACAACACATCACTAGTTCTTACACTAATACAGTTCCACACGAAAGTCTCTAAATTTGAAGGTAGGATAATGCATATGCCCAAATCCCAATCATATTACGGAGTATGTGCTATCTTAAGTTTGATTTCCGTCAATGGTTCTTTCAAATTGCGTTACAGTTATGTGAGAATTTAACAATAAAGCTACTATGAGCATCGAAAACTATTTAAAAAGTAAAAATGGACAAAACAGTCTATTAAAAGTTGGCCAAAAATAGTTTACATTACTGTTCATATTATTGACTTTTTTTCCTCACAAAAAGTCAAACTGTAAAACAACTCATCAAACTATGAGATACATAATGTACTCCGCAACAATTTATAAATAGTAATTACATCATGGAATTTGCCTAATATGGAAATTAGTGTAAGAAGATTTGATAAAGACCTTCATTTGTGTATCATTAATTTGATTAATCTTATGTCTTAAGTGGTACCCTACTCATGCCCGTAACTGAAGGGTGATTTGTTACTTAAATTAAAGAAAAATGTTACGAAAGTGACAAATGTGAGTAATACAATAAATAGTGCCGAGTATTACGTTAAAGTTATGTGTTCGTTTCTCAAATTTCCAAGATATATATTTATAAGAATTATTTTTTGATGAAAAAGATTCTTATAAAATTACTTATCATAAATATTTTAATTCTTATTATTTCACACTAAAATGTTTCATAATCATAAGTTTTTGTATAAATAGGTAATACATCTAAAACGTAGAATAGGTTAAATATATATATATGTGGCCAAAGCAAACTGCTTAGAGTTTAGCAAAAATCAGTAATCATGATTTATGTTTACGACAAATAATTTATTTTAAGAGAGACAAACTCTTTTATTTACTACTCTCTCTGTCCCGGTCAATTATTGTTTACGTTTACCTTTTACACACTTGCAAATACATGTTATGCTATATCAAATTATCAATATCTTAAGTTATATAACTGCCAATTTTATACTTCATAATAATTTGATAATATTGATGTGTACATGCAGGTAGAGGTGGCAATCGGGTCAGTCGCGCGGGTCGGGTTTGGGTCGGGTCAAGTCGGGTCGGGTCATGTCGGGTTCGGGTCATGTCGGGTCAAAGTGCCCTTTCGGGTCGAGTCGGGTTCGGTCTCGCCATCGAATTAGGGTCAAATAGTGTATTGGGCCGGGTTTAGATTGGTCGTGCTCGAATTATTGTGATTTTATCGAATTATTTTAATTTTTAACCACTAAAATAAGTATTTCGATCATTATTTTATATAATTACTTCATTATTAAGTCAAATATATTATTCTAAATAATAATTTGCTTTCAATCCAATAAAATTAAGCTTAATAATTATCGGGTCGTCAATTTAGTCGGGTCGGGTCCGGCCTGTCCGGGTCGGGTCGGCCACCGACATTCGTCATGCCGTTACGGTCGCCGCTTGTCCGTCCGGGTTTAGCTCGGTCACAATATTTTCGGGTCAATCGGGTCGGTTATTGCTCGGGTTCGGGTCGGGTCAAGCTTGTCAGCTCTACATGCAGGCGACTTATATTACATGGCTACGTTGTACGGAGTCTGTGATATAATTGAGATTAAATAGTGCCCAAAATAACAAACATAGACAAATGATCACAAATGAGGAAGTATTATAAGTGTAACAAAATTATTTATATAATAATTTCGTTTTTCTAACATGTGTATGAGGTGTGAATAATTAATAATAATTTATGTTTACTTTTTATTTTTATTTTTGGTCTAATACGGTATGAGAGCGTCTACAACAGTGAGTGAATCAAACTCAGCTATCGTCACATATACCTCAATTTTAACCGTTAGGCCAAGACATTCTCGATTATGTTTACTTTTTATTAGTGTGACGTGATTCTAGAATTTCCAGGTAGAGCGCACAACCGAGTAACCGACATGCGGAAAGTCCCCATGACCACACAAACAAGCAAGTAATTCAAATAGATCGGCTAACTAATCTCACTTTTTCAATATTTCTTCATTGAAAAACACTTAATAATGAAGTCAAATTAGTCAAAAAGAAAAGTATATAAGTGAGCTGCCAATCATATAATTAGTACTTTATTTGATTTAGGATCTCATAATATCTAAATGATTAAGATGCATAATCCACTTTAATTACACATTGATTAATAAATTTATCATTTAAAAAATAATAATAATACCTAAATTAAACTATGAAAGTCCTTAATTAGAAGTGCAAGTTGCCTTAATTACTTGAAAATAGGTGCATGTTTAGCTTGACATAGTCATGTCACACTATTGTACACTTGACCAAGTAAACGAAATAAAATAAAATTTTATTGCACATGTGAACGGAAGAAATGTCGGTAGATACTCACCCTCTTATTTCTATTAAAAATTTACTCCGCAAGAGAGTGAATCCTCTGTATCATTTTACACAAATTCTCATATAAAACAGAATCCGCTTGTTTTTAAAACGGCCAAATATTTAGAATAAGCAAAAGTAAAAGCCAGAGGAAAAAGTAAAGTGTTTGTCTTATGTGTGCAAGTGGATTTAATATCAATTGCTTTAAGTTTAAGACGGATAACCCGTTTTAAGGGAGACTTATTGATCATTTTATGTCTCATTAATTTGGTGTCTCGATACTTCATGTAATAATAAATCCGTAGTTTATATAATTATTTTTTCATTAATCTTTTATAATCAATGAGATTTATTACCATATGTAGTAATGAGACACCAAGTGGAATATAAAAATGGGACAGAGAATCCGCTCTCTCCGTATATTTGTTACTTTCCCTAATATTTTAGGCTTTTAGATAAGTTTTTGACCAAGTAAACGAAATAATAGATACCCAGTTACCCACCCTCTTATGTCGATAGAATTTTTTTTGACATATGATGTATATCTTAAATGATAAAAATATTTATGTTTTAATATGCCGATGATATTAATGATGTGTTAAAACAAGAGATAAGTGAGATTTATAATATTATTGAAATGAGACAATAATTTTAGTTCGAGGTTTAGCTATGGTATATATATTATAAAAATTGTTTTATATATATGAAGCATAAATATAAATAATTTGTTCGGAATAATGACTAGCAGTTGTCTTATTCAATACTCGATTAGATGTATTTCATTATGTAGTTTGTCCCACATCAAAATCGAAATATTATCTTAAACCAAAGTGATTCCTACGATTATAAATATGAATCATCCTTAATCTTCGGGATTCAAACCAATGGTGAGCAAAGAATAAGATGTGTTATCTATACGACTCAACAAATTCAGACATACAAAAAGATGTACTCGTATATTATTGAGTTTTATTTAGCTTTATTAAAAACCCTAAAATTTGTATACATCACACATATAATCGATTGTATAAGAACGTAAGCAAATAAGCAATGAAATAGTAAACAGTTCAACTTCAATTTTACACTTAACATTACAATTATTATCTCCAATGGAGCAAAAACAACGTAACATCAAACAAAACACAAAAACAAAACAAAACAAAACCGATTACATTGCAAAATAACAAAACTTTAAAAGCCAAAAACAACACCACCACCCTTAACTCAAACCCTAATACTTGTTGATTAATTAATTATTAACCCTCCTGCAATTGGCTCTAATTTGACCTTGTGAACCCGTAAGCGGCTTAATATTTCCCATATTAATCATCCCGTTGATGAAGTCGGTGTTGAAAGCACCCGAGTTGGCGCTGTAGGTCTGAACCAGCATGTCAGTCGATCCACCGTTGTACAACTCTTGGTCCGAATGAAGAATCGATTTTTTGCTTAGGAGACTATTGAAGTAAACATTGTCAAATTTGGTAGGAGTTTGAGGGTCTAAGGGTGCCAAATTCATGTCACCATTTCCTGAGGTTTTAGGGCATATTGCTTGGTTTGACTTGGCAAATGAGGCATCTATGTTGCTATCTTGGTATATGTGTGCCCTAAAGCTTGTACATCTTGCTTGTCCAATTGTATGAGCACCTACATATTGATTTAAATAATGTATTAATATCAAGTCATTTTGATGTTTATGCATGTTTCAAATTAAATTATGAGTTTAGAGTAGTTTTCTAGTTGAGCTTAGTTGTAAAACTATATATATATATACAGTTTTATTACGAGAGTATAATATTTAGAATCTTATGATACGAGATACTCCCTCTGTCTCAGTCATTTGTTTACAGTTTGACTTTTTTCCCCTCACAAAAAAGTCAAACTGTAAACAATTCACTGAAACGGAGGGAGTAATAATAATAATTATTATTATTATTGTAGCCGTGCAATTTTTAGTTAATTAATCCCCTAATATCTAAGGATTCAGTTTCGAAGGGTTTACTTCTTATAATATAGCCCGATATATCATCACTGCTTGCGTAAAATTCTTATAAAACTCTCTATATGGTGAAAAAGTAATATTTCGAGTCATATTTAACGTTTAAAACATGTTATCTTAATTTTTTTTATATGTATATACGGAGTAAATGTTAAGGACTAAAGCATCTTAAGTCCTTTAGACAACCTTCTTAGAAAGTACTACATAAAGAGAATGCGTACCATATAAGGCAACCAAGTCCCTCTCTGAAAGACCTTTGCTTTGAAAATTAGACTTGAGTGCACTTAGGCTGGAGGTCGGTGGGGGAATACCGTTACTCGCGTTGGCGGCTGCAAAGCTTGCGGTTAAGGCGTCTCTTCTACCGAGCTTTGGGTCCCAGTTTGGTCCGTTAAGCTACATAATCATATCAAAATTATAAAGAACATTAGTAAATCGGTAGCATATTTTAAAATCACATTACAATAGTTACATTATAGGTTCAATTCTTGTTAATTATGTGCGCGTTAGCGCGTATTAGGGCACTTGATTGTGCTTGGAGACTTACGATGTTGACTGAATCTCTGGCTGTAATGGCCAAAATATCAGCACAAGAGACTACACCAGGGCAAACTTGCTCGACTGCGGCTTTTATCTGATCAATAACTTCAAAGCCTCTAACCGAATTTAGGTTAGGAGCCGCGGTTTTTTCACCTTTCATTGATGGCGTGTCATCAAGCAAAATTGATCCATCACAACCCTATACATTGCAAGATATAATAGTCAGATGAATTAGTCTTAAAATATTATTAAACGCAATCATTTACTCAGTACGTATTACACTTTTAGACTGATAAAAATCAAAGTACGTAACATCTGATGTTTATTCAGTAAATAGACATTAGCGAAAAAATATGTGTGACATTTATCGGTCATTTGAATATATACTTAGTATGTAAAGTATCGAAAGATCGAGTATTACATTGATGAAACAATCATGGAAGTGTAACCGAAGAAGTGAAGCACCCATACGAGCCTCATTATTAATAGCGTTTTGGACGACTGCCCTAACCGTAGGAAACAATTGAGGGCAAGTTTTGCAATAATAATCGGTCGATAATTGAGCATTTGAGCTTCCAACCAAAAAAATAACAGCAAAAACAAAAATGGTTAACGAAGAAATTGAAGTAAAACCCATGATTAAATCTTGTTTAGGGTAATTAAACAAGTTTTAGTATGATTAAGTACGAAGAAAATGTTGTGATTAATTGTTATGAAAAAATAGTACGTGAATCAAGGCTACTTATAGTGTGTTTTTAATATTAAAATATCTAAATAAAAGTCAGAAAAGTCACTCAAGGTTATTTATTATGCCGTGTTTGTTGTTTACCTAACGTAAGCACTCAAGGAACATGTCATGGAATATTAGCGTATTTACATAAGAATATGATTAAGAATATGACTAATTAATTTGATAAGAATATAGTACGTAGAATATTATAATAAAGCGTCTCTTTAATTATTAACAAATTTTTTTATATTTACGTAACAGATGTTATATATATACCTATAAATCTGTAATAAATAATACTCCGTTGTACTACTCAGCAAGATTTAGTTCTTATTACGAATTGAAGAAAGATAATTAATTCGATCAATATATACATTATTCGGTACATTGTGCGCAATTTAAATTGAAAAGTATTATGAATTTATTTAAGTATATTTACAAAGAAATGATTAAATTTTTTGACCAAGTAAGCAAGGTTGGTAAAAAGAAGAAGATATATCTAAGACTTGAAATGCATGCAGTGATGCAGCTAACTACTCCCTTATATTTTTGGGTTCTATTTTATTCAACGCGTAGAAAATAGTGTGTTATAAAGTGCTTTAATATGTTTGCTTTTGACTTGTTCTATTAATATTAATATAATATACTCCGTATTAATTACGGAGTATTTGATTGATTGATTAATTAATTTGTCATTTTAATTCTTTATGATGATATCAATTATTGGTTAATTACTACTCAAGGTTAATCTTATTATATGTAGTGTTATCTAAAGGTTAATAGTTTTGTTTTGATATATTATCATGTGTAAGTCTTGTGTGAAACGGTGCTTACTTTAAGCGCACAGAACGGTTAAATATTTTCACAAAGATAGGGATAAGAACATCTTTCTTCCCCACTGTCCCTTTGCTTTGTGAAAATATTTGGATTAAGTTCTCATACTTAAACTACATCTGCTTCATATGAGAATTTGTGTATTATCATTTGGTGGGATTGTTTTCATACAAATTTATTGACTCTTTTGTCTAGGTTTGTTAATTTTATATCTTATGTTTATGAAAAAGTATACATTCAACTTGATAATAGTGTACACATTTTTTTGGAACTATTTTATTGTGGTTTATAATGTTCTAATTGACTTGTAGAAATATAGCTGGAGAAATGAATAAACCAACAACGACCGAATTCGATATTTAGAGCAATAATCCTTTAGGAATATACTTCTTCTGTCCAAATGAATTGTTAACGTTTACTTTATTTTGTGAGAGAGAAATAAAGCAAATGTTAACAATTGATTGGGATAAAGATGTACGGAGTATAGAATAAGATGACCCTAATATGAAGAAATTAAGCCCTATATATAAGGGTTTTTTTTATTTCACACAATTTGATTTTATTTAAAATCCTATGACTTTATCATGACTAGATAATTATAGATGAAATTTACAATTTAAATTTGTTGGTTATCATAATAAAATAATTAGTCGTTCGAATAAATTCAAGTTTTATACTCCATAACAATTTATTTGGCTAGAACTGTTATTCGACTTCTTTTTTTTCTTTTTTTTTTTTTTCATACATTTGAAAAGATTAACCAATAGTACAATTGATTATGTTTAACTTACATTGGTCATGTAAAAATATTTTCATATAAGACCCATTCTAATTTATGAGCAAGAAAAAGAAAATTCATCTTTCATTTAGAAGTTCTCATCGTTTTAATCGATTGAATAGGTCATTTTGGACTTTAAGGGGCTGTTTGGTATGAGGGAATAAAGAAAGAGAAAGGGAATTAGAGTTTATAATTCCCTTTGTTGATGTTTGATAGCACTTTTTTTGCATTCCCTTTCCCCTTGTAATTACCCCAAATTGCTCTTCAATCTCTCCCCCCACCCCCACCTCTAACTGATTCTCTTTCCCCTCTCACCCAACCACCATCTATGACCAACCATGTTTGCCATCACCACTTCAATCACATCTCTATTTCATCACCACCCATTTTAAATTTTTAACACTATAACAGGCCGACCACCCTTAACCACCGTTGCCGGCGCCGGAAACCACCATCACGTGGCACAAAACTCAACACCCATGCTCGAAACAGCCGCCAACTCCACCGAAACTCCTTCCTCATTGCCGATCTGACCTCCATAGTCCCAAATACACGCTCTACCGACATTAAAACTTCAATTTTTACCCGAAAAATTCACACGTTTATGGGCAAAAGAAAGCGTTTTTAGGGGCGGTTGGGAGTGTTTCCAAGGCTAGGACGCCAAGTCGGCACCATAGGTAGTGTGTTAATGGAGTCTTAGGTGGTTTGGCCATGTGGAGATGGGTGGTTTCTTCCATGCGTGTGATTTCAAAGAATGACATGATTGGTTTCTTTTTCTGTCATTTTCTTATTTTGACTTACCAAACACTCACTATTGTCTAAGGGAATACTATTCTTTTCCTTTCATATCCCTTTCCTAAACCCTTTCTCTTTCCCCTTCCCCAACCAAACAGCCCCTTAGCTCTTTGCATCTATCGGGCTTCCTTTGATTCAAAAGCAGCCCAAAAAAAATTGATGAATATTACACCGGAAATTTGCTTAAATATATCTATTTATCTACGGAGTGTAATGAAAATCAATAACTTAAA
The DNA here is from genome assembly GCA_023091065.1 of Dianthus caryophyllus. Lineage (NCBI taxonomy): Eukaryota > Viridiplantae > Streptophyta > Magnoliopsida > Caryophyllales > Caryophyllaceae > Dianthus > Dianthus caryophyllus. The sequence goes on from CM041523.1 coordinate 2,908,711, forward strand.
ATGATCAATTGAAACCTATTAATAATTCTTACGCTATTACACGTCAAATTAATTTTTGTACCATAAAAGGGTGGTTAATATAGAGTAATACTAATACATTAGTCAATTAAAACTCACGGTTCTAAAATTTACTTACTCCATCCGTTTCAATTAATTGTTTACAGTTTGACTTTTTTGTGAGGGGAAAAAAAGTCAAACTGTAAACAAATGACTGAGACAGAGTGAGTATAATAATTACTAGGATAATACCCGTGCATAAATACACGGGATGTACAAAAATAAGTTAATAGTCAATTGAAAAATTTGGTAATTAAATTAAATATTAAATTAAAATAAGAATAATAATATAAACACAACATAAATAAACATGTATTTTCAAACCCAAAATACAACAAACTGTATTCTACCCGTCCACGTATTTATTTAACATGTAACCCGCGTATGTATGACTTGTTTAACGTAGTTAAGTATTATGAAAATATTTAAATCATTCAACCCGTATTTGTCTTCTAATTAACCCGTTTAATAGGTTTGAAAGTTTCAATCTCAATTTTTCTTAATTAACTATCAAAATTTAGATGATGGAAACGTTGAAAATTATAACAAAAAAATTAGAATAGTGAAACTTTTATTTTTTATACAAAGAGAGTTATAATTTTTTTTTAAAATATATCATAATTTCGTGAAAACCGATCAAAGTATCACAATACATTGTCTTAAAATTCATCATTTATAATAATATGGTAAAACGTGCTTAAAATGTTATACTGAAAACACATTAAATAAAAATGGTTAGTTTAAGAGATAAAATGTTATATTGAAAACACGTTAAATAAAAATGGATAGTTTAAAAGATAAAAAAAATATATACTACAATCTTTACTTACTTATATGACATAATTTCAAAAAGAAAATAAAATAAAATAAAACAAAAGGGATAAAAATAAAATAAAATAAAAGGAATAAGAATATGTAAAAGTTAGAGGGAAATTTGGAGGGAAAATTTGTGTAGGATGGTTTTTGTTATATATAATTAATATAGATATTCTGATATTCATAATTTAAACGGGAGAAATAATTAATATACTCATGATTTAAACTCGACATTACAAGATTATGTAGACAATGTAATTTGATACAAATGATTTCACCAATATAATACAGTGTATAATATAATCTAAGTTGAACCAACGGATGTAACTTCTGACCAAATTAATAAACCTAATATTACGTAAAATTTAAATTGACCTTATCTAATTCAGATCAACCTACCCTATATCTTTACATGTTCAAGAATTTTTTCATGATTCAATATCTCGAACCCCATAATTGTACTAGATGCACAAACAAATTTTCGAAATCGATCATTAATCTTACTCCATTTTTCATACGGAGTATGTATCATATCATAGATAAAAATAAGAAAAACAACACTTATTTTGGTCAATAAGTTATTCGAAAAAGGTACGAGTCGAAATAATCTAATTTGAATCTGGTTTATTCTAATTAATTCAATACTTCATGATAGATATATATGTACCGTCCGTATAAATTGCACATAATCCTAAGCTAGATAATTGATGTTAGCATATATCTCTATTGTATTGTAAAAGCTTTTGAAATATATACTTCAACATTACAACAGCTTACGCTATATATATTCTTATTTAAATTAAAAATCACTTTTTATAAATACAACTATCTCTTTTTTTTCTTTCTTTTTTTTTTTTTTTTTTTTAAATTCATAGCGCTATCTAATTAATCATTACATAATTTTAATTATAACCCTAAAGATCCATCTACAATGACCTTATTCCCCTCAATTGGTACATAATCATGATCATCTTGAACAACTTTCTTCTCACTTTTGTAAACATACACACTAGAAGCCCACCAAAAAGCACCCATATTCAAAATAGCCAACCCAAACAAGAACAAGTAGTAATAATCCAAGTGACAATCATTCAAATTGTTACCTATCCAACTCTTCCCACCATTTCGCCCCGTGACCTTATCGACAATCGTAACCAAAAAACTATTCAAGAAATTCCCAACCCCAATCGCGCTTGTAAAAAACGTGGTCCCAAGACTCTGCATATCATCGGGCGACTGATCATAGAAAAAGTCCAAAAGCCCAATCGAGTTAAACACGTCCGCCACACCAATTAGGGCATATTGTGGCATTAGCCAAAATATACTCATAGGTACTAAAGACTTAGACCCTAAAACATGCTCAACCTTAATGACATGCATCCTATGCATCTCGACCATGTATGCAATCGCAATTGCGACAATTTGGATGATACAACCAACCCCGAGACGTTGTAAGAGCGTAATTCCCCTAGGGTTGCCTGTCCTAGAGCGCATAAAAGGGACAAAGTAGCGGTCATAGAAGGGTACGGTGAGGAGCATTGATAGGGTCACAAAGCTCCCTAGGGAGGCCGCCGGTACTTGGAAATTAGGGCCGATGTGGCGGTTTAGGGTGGTGCCTTGCTTGACAAATAGGGTGTTGATTTGAGCCCAAATTGTGCTTGGAATTAGTAGTACTAACCATATTAGTATCATTCCACATACTTGTTTTGATTTTTGTACTTGAGCTTGTGTACATGGTGTTCTTTTGTTGCCTTCTTTTACACTAGCCTTGTCCAAGAACCTACATAAAACATGTCACATAATTAATTCGTTGAAACGAAATAATTAATTTTTGCAATCGAACTGGCCCAATTAAGACCATATATCTATCACATTCTGTGTTTTATTTTGTGTTCCACCTATTTTTATTTCGATAAACCATCGATCTGATATGCATGTTCATTATTCATATCGTCAACAAGTTTATTTGTTAGGACGAATAGTAGACACAATATGTGCACAACATAACATGCATAACTTGTCCTCAAAATGTGTTAATTCACGAATGAAATATATTATAACGTCCACATTAACAATTTAATACTCCGTATGTATTACTTTATAGTTCGGAGTATTATGAGTACGGAGTAGTATAAATCAAAAACTAATTAAATCAATGTATGTCAAGTTAAAAACAAATTGAAGGGGTAGTTGAGCAATAGTCCTTGGCCTTATTCCAAAACAAAATAAAAGGATTTAGAAGAATATTTTTTTGGACCATCAACCGTAACATAGAGAGCTCGAAATAAATGTTGGTACTACACAATCTACACTGCACGATCAGTTATTTATGAAGGTATATCCTTGTGATCGATAACAACAAAAATGGACCGCTTCTTAAAGTCGGCCGTATTTCTGTAGCTATATATCACAACTACTATATGAATAAGAGAAAATTTCCGTACAGTTTTATACGAGGTATTTTTGTTTTAAAAAAGATCGTGTTTCACTAAAGGGATGATAAATTGGTTTTTCAATGCATAAAATGCGATCATGCTAAGACTGATTGAGTATAGTAATTTAACCATTATTCATAGAATGATGGGTATAAAAGCAGTTACACCTAACACCTTAGTCTATAATAATCACGATCAGTCTAAATATAGTCACGTTTTACGTACTACGAAGTAAAAAACGAACTTTTTGAAGACTTAACTAGTGTACTATCAATGTGATATGGTGATGTACTACAAAAGAATCTTAAGGCAGTTGTTGGACAAAAAACCATAATAAATTTAAGGAGATCACATAGTTAGACGTAGTGATCAAAGCCCACAAATAGTACAATACAATGTGGGAAGTTGTTATGTGCGTTTTCGCTATTTATGTTCCCCTCACTCTGGGGTTTCTCTTCTTCCTCTTCTATTATTACTACTTGATGTTTATATAGTGCAACTTGTTTGACTCTTTTATGTGACATATATATCATGTATGCATCTTTCACTATGGAATCTTTTACTTAATTGGATGTACTACTTCCTATTTTAACAGTCTCAATCATCTGTTTATCTTTCTGATTTGAACCTGTTGTGAGGGCCATTGACATTGACTACAACGTTGTCGTGACCACGTACTATATTTCCGTTTATAGAGACCATGCTCTAACATTGACCAGTAATAACATTCACTATTATAATCACATTGTAGTTGCAAATAATTAATCTTATCATATCAACATATGATAATTAAACTGAGTAAAAACTGTTTAAGTAACTCACCTGAAATACGAACCATTTTGATTTTCCACTTGTTTCTCCGCAGAGCAACACTGTGATTGTCCCTCAACAACTTTGAGTCTCCAGTTTACCATCGAAGTATAAACGACCTTAAAAAGGTCCGTGGTAGGGCTTTTTAAGTTCCTAGCCTTGTGCCGATAAAGAGGAGTACCCAAGTAAAACACAATTAAGGACAATATAAGTCCTATGGTCGGGATACCATACCCTAAACCCCAACCTAGGTTTTCCTGGATATAAACAAGCGCCACGGTTGCAAAAAGACCTCCCAAAAACGCACAGAAAAACCACCAATTGAACAACGACACCTTAAGTTGTTTCTCGTGAGGGTCCAACTCGTCGAATTGATCAGCACCAAATGTCGATATGTTAGGCTTCGTACCCCCGGCTCCTAGGGCTATAACGTATAGGGAGATGTAGAACATTACGACTTTGGTTGAGGAGTCCTCGTTGTTGCATGTATTGTTTATGCATTTTGGTTTTAGGGACTTTAGGGAAACTACCGTTGTTAGAAGCACCATACCCTGTGGAACAAAATAAGAAAAATCAATAGTTTTCTGATAGTATGTATATAAAAATTGATTCAACTAATAGTTTACCGTTTGAATATAACGCATAATCAGTTTTATACTCTTAAGAGTCAGCTTGGTTTGATGCATGCGATTTTCATTCTAAAAAGTTATATCATAATAGTGTGGTAGCTGTTAAAATTGTCGATAAAATGAGAAACTAAACTTTATTTTTAACATTTGTTTAGAGTAATATCAAGAAGTTATAATTAAAGTTGTAATCTTAAAACTCTACATAGATAAGTCGTTCTAAATCAACAATAAGGAATTGAGTGTTGTATATACATCATATAACATTATAACTCGAAAATTTAAGCTTGCTTATTGTAATTCTTGTTGAAAATTGATATATATGTATGAGTTAAAAACATTTAGGAAACCATTTTCTCTAAAATATGACTTTATGAGTAACAAAGTGTCATATGCGATATTCAAACCAATATTGTTGGATTAAACTCATTCTAATTTTAAAAATAGAACTGTTTTATATTTTAAATGATATTTATATACATTGTTATAAAATATACGACAAGCTCACAAGATTTTTACAGTCATTTTAAACCTAAATTAATTAAAGAGCATTTGTTAGTGATAATCGGTCAACATCATCACAAGGTGGTGACAATAACAATCTTAATTAGCACAATAATGACCGTCCATATATGTATGTAGATAACTATTTAATTATAGTGGTCACTTAGTCTATAAAATGCATCACGTTCCAATACAAAGCTTTTAACCTACTTCACTCACTTTATTTATTAGATACTTCCTCCTTAACTTATTACGTACTGATCGAATATAACGTTTTCGTTTTACAAGGTGAGTCGTCTTTAGTTAACTTTAACCTTTATAATAATAATAAAAAAAAAAAAAAGTTAATTCAAAAAAATTTAAAAACTTGTAAGAGATAACAAATAAAGAAATGAGCTTAGTTTGAAGAGGCGCAAGGCGCATTGAGGCGTTACGCGGCAGAGGCGATAGGGCGCAAAGCGCAAGGCGAATGCGCGTGCCTTTTGGACGCAAGGCGCCCTATTTTATTTGTAAAATTTTTGGGCAAAAACACATTTTTCATGAATTCTCAAGGTAACAAACATGTAAAGGAATAAAAAATGAGAATAATGGAGAAAAGGAACGGCATAAGTGAAGATCTAGTTGAAAACATTACGGCCAGTACGTACTACTGTGTCAGATAAGTGAGCCTTGTCCAGAAGTTGCACCTAAACCGCACCAAGGCGTTTTGACTAGTGCCTCATCCGAGACGTGCCTTTTTAAACTAAGGAAATGAGTGTCTCCACCAAATATAAAAAAAAGTCATATAATAGAAAAGACGGAAGAATAAGTATATAAAATCTTCATCCGCATAATAATTAGCACTACTATTTAGTAGTAAAAATCGATATTATCATTTGTAAACACATGCGCCAACTTAATCTACTCCATACTTGTATATGTGGAGAGCAATGTTGCATGCATATCTCATTTGACCAATATGTATAGTACTATTATTGTTCTATCCACTTATTCCAAAATGGCTCGCATAGTCAATACTCCTTGGTCCCACATTAGGCCAATAGGAGGTTACGACCGGTATAATCAGAAAGAAAATCGAAATTCAAAATTGTAACGGGTTATATGATACCTTTGTCCTGTATGGCCACAAGATCAGGACATTTTTTATATCAATAACACCTTAAAACTCGAATATTCCTAAATTGAAATTACTCCGTATATTATTGTAATATGTTAAAATATTGATACTCCGTACTTGCTTAGAAGGAATATGATTTAATATTATGCAAGATGTTGTCTTGACATTAATATTAATATGATAAATTTTTCCACGTACAAAGTTACCTAAATAATCATATTAGTCTGAGTAAATTCACACTTTAAAAACATAAAACTTAATTGTCTATACCTTATATAGTTACGTACATATTTTGATTATTATAATCTTACGGCCATAACTCTTACGATCTCATGACCATATTAATTAGAGATATACGGAGTACACAGATAAAAGATACTCCGTATGTGGTGATGAAAACACGTTTGAACTAATGTAGACATAATCATGCAAAGAGTTCAACTCTACATTACCCTATATTATTGGACCTACCTTATTTAAATTTATGCAAACCCAATTAAAACATGAAAAACTTGCCATTTTATCCAAAACATTATTTTCTACCACCCGTATTATATTTGGATTATCTGTTTAATTTTTAATTTTACATTAAATTTTTTAAAAATAAACTAATCAATCAATTAACTTTTAATATGGAGTAATTTACTTTGATACATTCACTAATTAATCAGAAGAAAACCCTAATCTAATTTTAAAAGATAATAATGTGTGAAGGTGAAGTAAATACCAAAACGTAGACGATGGAAGAAATGGTGAAGGTCCAATATCGACCGAGATAAGCGTCGGCAATATACGCACCAAGAATCGGCGTCATCCACACAACTCCGTTCCAATTATTTACGTTCCTCACCGATGACACCGTCTCCTCGTGGAGTTGTGTCGTCAAATACACCACCAAATTTGATGCTATGCCGTAGAAAGCCATCCTCTCGAACACTTCATACGCTGCACATTTAAAATTATAATTTATTTAAGTTATCGTGAGACCAGCCCAATAATTATTTACTCGTCATATAAATAATAAACTCGATTGTACTCAAAATTACCTAGAAGAAACGCACAAGCCTTCCATTTACCGGTCTTGGAAGCGAGCACGGGTCGACCTCGAAGATCCATAGTACCATCAAGAGTGTAGACATTAGGGTTAGCTTCCATTTTTTATTTTTTTATTTTTTTATTTTTTTTTGTATTTTGAAAAACTTGTTTATTATTTTTTTTTTTTAATTGAATTTAATTGTAGTGAATATTGAGTGTGTTTATAAGAGTGTGTGACATGGGTTTTTGATGAGAAATGAAAAAGAGTAAGGTGAGTGGTGGATAAGTCACACAAAGAATAATAAACAAGTCATGGACTATAAATAGACAAGCATAGTAGCATACTACATTACTACCCAATATTTTTCAATCCCAATTCTTTGGGCTTTAATTTTTAATACTTGACACCTTCCTAATTTCGTACCGTTTTCTAACTTTCGTTTTTGGTCCACCACGTTTTGGGCATTGAACAATTAAAAAAAAAAAACTAGTAGTGATAATTGACATAATACTTACCCGCAAATATTTATACCGTTAATTTTTTAAAAAAAAAAAAAATAATAAAAAAATCAACCAAGACTTTTAATTGATATGTTGTTCATACATTCCCTTAGCGCAAAATTTAAAAATGCTTATCTTAATACTCCGTATTTGTTAAAGTTTATTGACGCTATCACTTCGGTGATTCCGACCATTTTGATGAGTTGTTTACAATTACTTTATCAAACTTCGTTATGGGTAATTTCCTACGTATTCGTTGTCGGTGAAACATGCGTCGTATTTAAGCCCCAAACTCTCTTTGTTAGGAATTGTCCTGTCAGGTTTGATGTTGTTTGTTGAGTGTAATAGCCGTTATATGTAGCCGACTTTAATCTTTCCTTTTTTGGAGCTGGTAAAGCCCGATTTATACGAGGGAGCGGTTATATCTGATGGTAGTCAGTTGTGAGAAGCGGTTATCTCGGATGGTAGTCAGTTTCACGTAACTGTATAAGTCGAGTGTTTCAAAATTAATACCCACTAGCATTTGAGCCCAGAACCTCTTGCTGATATTAAGGTATCGCATTATCTAAAAATAATATTTAATATTTATAAATCATAATTTCATCTTATTTATTAATTTATTTTTTTAACCGCTTCTATGCACTATATTTGATAAAATTTTCAAAAATTTATACGATTAATATATTATTTTGTTGTGACGTTAAAATTTTTTAACAATGTGGTCAGGAAAATCTATCGTAAAATCAAGACGCCAAAGATATAGTTTATCCATGAAATTATTTCGTCTCAAACAATTTTCTTTGTCACAATTTTTTTATCGACATATCTATATTCCGCCGCAAATTTCCATTGCCTTTTATGCATTTTTCTCTAACAACGCTAATAACTTTTTGTCAGATATATAAAATAATTTGTGGCTAATACTCTCTGGTCTCTCTGTCCCGGTCATTTGTTTACACTTTCCATTTAGGAGTGTACGCGTCATTTGTTTACACTTTCCATAAATAATCATGGTTGACCCATGTGGGAGGTGGACCCCTACTCCCTTAACAATTACATTTGATAATTTTAAGCAAACGGGACCCCTTTGTACTTATATTATTATTTTATTAGTTTTTTCTCTACCTCTCGCCTCAGATCGATAAATGTGTATAAAGTAAACGTAAACAAATCACCGAGACTTGTTTGTGGCTAAATGAGTTTTTGTGGCTAAACATGAATTACATAACAAATTACTCCGTAATAACTAGATCCTACTATTAATTAAATCAAAGACTATAATCATGTATCTGAATTACATAAACATGATAAATGATAAATAGATGACAAATCCTTAATAACAACAATCTTCAACTCCCCCCATAGTCGAATCCATACAAAACAAATGGTATTGACCGTCTACTACTTCTCATCCGTAACAAACGATAACATGACCTAAAAACTTCCTCGAAATATCACGTCGATATTTTCCTTTCAGGTTAACCACATGACATTCTATAAAGGCACTCCCGTACCACATTACCGAATTTGCAATTTTTCGGCCAAACTCAATTTCCGATAAACCATATGCCCTAAACCCGTAATAACATGTAACAGGAATTTTTTATTTTTTTTTCAGGGAATCCGGATTGTGCAAGCGGTAATCCTACCTCGGTCAACTTTTTAGCAAGCTCGGATATCGTTTTGGAAGCTACGTCTTTGTTAAATAGGTTGATAATACAACGAAAGGTATCGTTTTTGTTGTTTGTAAGATGATTATATATTAGATTGAAGACGAAATAGATTAGACGTAGCGTACAGAATACATAACGGTTTATTACCTTGATTAGCTATTTGGGGTAACACGCTTCTCTTAATTGGTTGCGGAGAACTATTAAGCTTCCTCCGCTTAGTCGTTGACGTTTGCCCGTTCTCCCACAAGTGCAAACGACAGGAGGAAGGGTCGCGCCCACGAAAATGTGTCGGGGAGCGACTCGTTACCACCACTTCCATTTCCCGTCAAAATAACCGAGATCATTTGAGTCAAATGAGTCTCATCACTACACAAAAATGATACTTGTGCCACATATTATGCCACGAAATTTTCACATTCGTGGCTTAATTTCATTTAGCCACGGAAAAATTAGATTGTTTGATGAAAAAAAAAAATGGTGGAAAAATTTATGCCACGGAAAAATCATAATCGTGGCATAATTGATCTTGTGCGACAAATGTGTATAAAGTAAACGTAAACAAATCACCGAGACTTGTTTGTAGCTAAATGAGTTTTTTTTTTTTTTATAACATTCATAGATGAGTCAAAAGATAGTCAGGTAACTGAATTACATAAACATGAATTACATAACAAAATACTCCGTAATAACTAGATCCAACTATTAATTAAATCAAAGACTATAATCATCTATCTGAATTACATAAACATGATAAATAGTTGACAAATCCAACAATCTCCAACTCCCCCCATAGCCGAATCAAGACAAAACAAATGGTATCGACCGTCTACTACTTCTCATCCGTAACAAACGATAACATGACCCAAAAGCTTCCCAGAAATATCACGTCGATATTTTCCTTTCAGGTTAACCACATAACATTCTATAAAGGCATTCCCGTACCACATTATCGAATTTGCAATTTTTCGGCCAAACTCAATTTCCGATAAACCCTCTGCCCTAAACCCGTAATAACATGTAACAGGAACAGTTTTTTTCAGTGAATACGGATTGTGCAAGCGGTAATCCTAACTCGGTCAACTTTTTAGCAAGTTCGGGTATCGTTTTGGAAGCTACGTCTTTGTTGAATAGGTTGATAATCCAACGAAGGGTACCGTTTTTGTTGTTTGTAAGATGATATAATATTATATTGAAGACGAAATAGATTTGACGTAGCGTACGGAATACATAACGGTTTATTACCTTGATTAGCTATTTGGGGTAACACGCTTCTCTTAATTGGTTGCGGAGAACTATTAAGCTTTCTCCGCTTAGTCGTTGACGTTTGCCCGTTCTCCCACAAGTGCAAACGACAGGAGGAAGGGTCGCGCCCACGAAAATGTGTCGGGGAGCGACTCGTTACCACCACTTCCATTTCCCGTCAAAATAACCGAGATCATTTGAGTCAAATGAGTCTCATCACTACACAAAAAGGATACTTGTGCCACGTATTATGCCACGAAATATTCATATTCGTGGCTTAATTTCACCTAGCCACGGAAAAATTAGATTGTTTGATGAAAAAAAAAATGGTGGAAAAATTTATGCCACGAAAAAATCATAATCGTGGCATAATTGATCTTGTCCGACAAATTTAGCCATGATCATGGCAAGTTATTGATTTAGCCATGATTTTAATATGCTGCGGTCGTGGCAAATAATGTATTTTTGCCACAATTTAGAATGTTCTTGTGGCAAATAGTTTATCTAGCCACAAAATAGTTTGCATATGTGACAATAATCTGTTTTTGCCACAAATGTAATATTTGTGGCAAATAATTCAATGCCAGAAGACCATCCCAAACCATTAGTAGTAAAAACCTAATAAATATACTCATTAATGGATGGTTGTGGTTTTTTTTTTGTTTTTAATTTTATTTTATGAACTCTAGTGTTTATTAGACCATCCCCATCCAGAAATCATCCTAACTAAGTCACCATCCATTTTAACACTTAATCTCATCGCAATTAGATTGACTCATTTTTTTTTACTCCCATTCAAGAGGTCACCACCTAGGTCACCAACCCAATCATTTCTAACTTTTTCTCATTTTCAATCATTTTTCTTTCTTATATTATTTACCCCCACCACACATCCTCCCTTATTTTTCTTATTTTACCAAATTATTTTCATTTTTGTTTTTTAAAATATTATTTTATAAATACGGAGTATAAATTTACCATATGATGAATTTTCATTTTTGATTTTGGTATAATAAATTCGAAATAAAAAAAATATACTAAAAAAATTGAAAAACAATTTAATTGATAATAAATTGGTACAATAAAATCTTAGCCTTGGTAAAAAAAATCTTGCAAACATATACAAAGTAAAAATTAAGCATGGAAACTTTAAATTAAAACAACATAAAATTTAGTTTTAGAACACAGAATAGACCGCGATAATAATAAATTTAAACTTTTTTACCCACAAAAGTATCACCAAATAAATTTTCAAACTATTTTAATTTTTATACTTACCAACTCAATTTTCTTTTTTATTTTACACTTTTTTAAATCATAAATTATAATATAAATATTAATTATTAATTTAGATATCAATAAAAAAAAGGGTATTGTTCTTTCATGTACATGTTTTACTCATTCATGTACGTATTTTTCCATTTTATACCCTTTATAGTTTATAACCTCTCTTACTTTTTCTCTCTTGTTTCTCTCTCTTTTCTCTTATCCTTTTTAATTTACTCGTACATTTTTTTTTACTCATTTTTGTACACATTTTTACTCATTTTTGTACATTTTTTTTTTATTCAATTTTGTACATTTTTTTAAATTTTTAGTTACTTAGTTATTTTTTTAAACATTAAATATTTTTTTGATATTGAAATACATTTCACAAAAAGAAAAATAAACACTAAATTAATTCACTGGAAAAAAATATTAAAAATACTGTAACCTATTAAAAAAAAAAAAAAAAACTTGTACGCTGTAGTCTGTAGACAACCCACCCCCAAAAACCTAATTAAGCACAAAATCACAACGCGACATATTGTGTGTTGTTTATCACCGCACCGATACTGGCACCGACATGAACCACTATTGATACCGATCTTACTCGTCTCTTCTTCATTATGTTTTAACAACATACTCCGTATTATATCACCATTAACACTCAAAATAAAATCGTGTTATAAACCGTTAAAGTAAATGATATTTCAGTTGAATTATTGACACAACCGTTCAAAAAATTAGATTTACCGTCATAATTGCTTGATTATAGTGAAACTATGCAATATAATTGGGAATATAAAAGAGAGGAAAAACTGTAATTGAAAAGAAGAAGGGGTATTAAATGGAAAAATTAGGGTAAAACGTGTACATGAATGAGTAATTGTGTACATGAATGAGTAATACCGTAAAAAAATAAGTTTTCAAATAAATGACAAATTTTGAAAAGAAAAAAAATAGAATACTCCGTAACTTTGGGTAGTCCAACATTACCTTCACACATACAAATGGACACCTATCATTATTCATGTATTTTGCACAACCCAATAATATAGTGACACCTATTAGATCACAAAGGAGGTCAATTTTGTTAAAGAGAGTCACAAATTGATCTTCCTTGGTACTGGGTCATACTAATTAAATTCTTAATACATGCTTAAGGTGACACAATTGTTTCTTGACTCACCTCATGACCTTGCATGTGCATGGTCTTAGAGTGACAATCGAATGCCCTATTGAGCAGCTGAGGCCCACATCTCAAGGGCATCGTGGAATGATCGCACAGAATGCAAAATAAAGAAGCTACCTCGGCCAACTCTGGACCAGCGGTCGCAAACACACTTCAGAGGAAAGAAGTGATTATGGTTACGATGAGTAAAGCTGCCCAAGTGGTCCAACCAGATTCAAGTGCCACTTTGTTTATTCTGCATAAGACTCTTCCTTAAGTGTCACTTCGTCTATTCCACTTTGTTTATCAACTAACGAGGGCAGATCCCTACTGCCCCTTGAGAACAAAAAAAAAAAAAAAAAAAAAAAAAAGATTGTACCCATTGCGCACAAAGGGGTTTACTTGCTAAGCGAAGATGTTATTCTTAGTTTACTTACTCACGATCCTACCTAGAGTCAAAAGATGAGGGCGGGGCATAAGCACCAGTTAATGGAAAGGAGTTAGTGCGCTGGTTCACATAGTTAGTTACCTATAGCGAACACGCGTCGCTTACCGTCGCATGTGCAAGTGAAGGTACCCGGATCGGACCTATCTCGACGCCTCGCACGAGCTTGCTCGAATAGGAGCAAGGCGCTACGCGAGAAAAATGCATAAGTGCAAATGTGTGCGAGTTTGCTATGGGGGATATCATTGCTTGATTGCTTAAAAATCGACTTGAAATTGCTTTTGGAGTCGCCACCAAATTTTAAAGGAATTTGGACCTTTTCAATGCGTCTTAAATTATAAGACGCGTGTCTTAGAATTCAAGGCGCGTCGATACCTCTCCTCCTAAGGTTATTGTGAAACCAGAGTGGATTCGGGGCAAGGTTACTTTTGAAAGTTAATCAAAACGTTTTATGAAAAACTGAAATCAAAAGCCTACGTAAAGTAGTCTTTACTGATTTGAAAACAAGTGCTTAATTTCGATGTGTGAGCTAATAAAACGCTACGTACAAGTGCGAATAATGACTCGATAATAGTGCAAAATAATGAATGTGAACCGTTAAGGTCGTAATGTTTTGCTATAGGAAATATACGTAAAATAATTAATTCATTGATTTGAATTAATATAAAACGTTATTTTCCGACTTTTGTCTAATTCTAGTATTTTGAAAACCCTCAGTTTTGCATGTTTAAAAGACTAGTGAAACGGTACAAGTTAATGTCGAATCCGTGTTTTAGTCGTAATTTAATGCATGTATGAGAATTTGCTTAAGTGTAAAATATAATGTCGGTTTGCTTTAGTGAAAGTGAGTCGTTTGTTTATGCAATATTGGCGAGGTTTAGACGGATTAGGAATCCGAATTACTACAACCGTATTACGAATACGGGTTCGTTAAACCAATATTGAGTTGGGTTAGTGTAACCCTTGTCCGAGTCTAAAAAGTCTAGTCCGAAGGTAAAATATTTACCTTAAAACGTAAAGACGTTTTTTAGAAAATGCTAAGTGTGAGAGTGAGGTGGGAGAAGTGAGTGAATTTGTTGTACGTGACTTGTTCAAGTTGTTCCGTATTGTGAATGTGTGGGTGTATATATATAAGCAAATGAAAAGGGCTGAAACTCGTCTAAATGAACAAAACAAATCGCCTGTGCCATCTCCAAGCCCAAAACAAATCGTCAGAAACAAAAAAGAGGCCCAAAGAAGTCGTAAGTTGACAGACGATTAGAAAACTAATCGTCTGTCAACAGACGATTACTAAGGGTGTGTGTTTGTGTTTTGGGTTGAAAAAGAAGGCGGCTGAGGTGATGTAAGTGATGTTGAGCTGTGTTTGTCGTGTGATGTTTGTGATGCATTGATCTTTGGGCTGAATTTTGGTAGTGGATCATGCTTTGATCCAAAGGTCCTTGCCTTCCTTTTATTTGGTTTTTGTTTTATCGTTTTCGTGTTTCGGTTTTTGTCGTGTTTTTCGATTTTGGCTCGAAATAAAAATCGTCTCGTTTTGTATTATTTTGTAATATCGTAAAATTTGGTTTTACGAAAATATGACTCGTGAGGTGAGTTGGCCCGTTTTGAGTGCGTATTTTTGTAGTTGCGGGTTGGTTTTTGTGAGGCCGTTTTTGTGGGCTGCTTTTTGTGGGTGTTTTTGTGGGCTGTTTTTGAGTGAAATAATCGTGTCGTATTTTAGCTTAAAAAAGGCGACAAAATTAAATGTTCATTTTACGAAAATGCAAATTTAAATAAATACGTTAAAAACGACTAAAATGTTTTAGACACTTTGTACCGTTTCGTCTATTTATAAAACATGCATAAAAGTCCATTTTCATCATCGGGTTGCTTTTTGGGGGGTACGGATACGGGTATCTACAGCCCCAGCTTGATCGAGCTCGACTAAAGCGCTAGTCAAACTTAAAAGATAAAGATCCCACCACTACAGCCTCGATACTACCTGGCGGCGCTTAAGTATGTGTCTCGGGAGAGACGAGGACTTAGGGCCGGGAAATGTGGGGAGGGACGGTACATGTTTAAGGACATGACGATCCTGCATGTTTAGGGGCCTGCCAGCCTGCGTGTTGCTTGGATGTTTCTGTATAGTGCTTCGCATGAGATGGTTGTTGATGTTGAATGCTTCACGCGTATGATCCGTGTTAGTGCTTCAAATGTCATTTTCGTAAGAAGAGTCGTGTGTTTATGTATTTGACTCGTAAAAGAGGCTTAGTGTTTTTGTTTGACTCGTAAAGAGGCTTGGTGTTCTTGTAGGATTCGTAAAAGAGTGTAAGGTGTTTTTGTGACTCGTGAAGAGGTTTAGTGTTTTTGCTTGACTCGTAAAGAGGTTTGGTGTTTTGCTTGATTCGTAAAGAGGCTTAGTGTTTTTGTGACTCGTAAAAGAGGTTTAGGTGTTTTTGTTTGACTCGTAAAGAGGTTTAGGTGTTTTTGTGACTCGTAAAAGAGGTTTAGGTGTTTTTGTGACTCGTAAAAGAGGTTTGGGTGTTTTTGTGACTCGTAAAAGAGGTTTGAGTGTTTTTGTGACTCGTAAAAGAGGTTTAGGTGTTTTTGTTTGACTTTTGCGGAAAAAGCAAAAATTGATCCTGATTTTTGTGTATTATATGGTATAGCCCCCAGTTTGACTTAGGTTTTAGTGTAAAACGTTAGTCAAACTCGTTGTAGTTGCTTTTGATTTTAGCCCCCAGTTTGACTTAGGTTTTAGTGTAAAACGTTAGTCAAACTCGTTGTAGTTGCTTTTGATTTTAGCCCCCAGTTTTGACTTAGGTTTTAGTGTAAAACGTTAGTCAAACTCGTTGTAGTTGCTTTTGATTTTAGCCCCCAGTTTGACTTAGTTTTTAGCGTAAAACGTTAGTCAAACTCGTTGTAGCTGCTTTTGATTTTAGCCCCCAGTTTGACTTAGGTTTTGGAGTAAACCGTTAGTCAAACTTTGTTGTAGCTGTTTCTGATTTTAGCCCCCAGTTTGACTTAGGTTTTAGAGTAAACCGTTAGTCAAACTTGTTGTAGCTGCTTTTGATTTTAGCCCCCAGCGTGCTGATCTTTCGTTTTGACGGCCGAGGTGCAGGAGGAGATGGAGACCAGGTGACTACCGGGCCTACCTTGACACGTTGCATGAGGAGTTGCGTCGTACCGTACAGGAAATGTCTTGTGTTAGCGTCTTTGCATGGATGCCGTTAGGTGGTTGTGGTCGTTGGCTGACCTTGCTTGTAATGTACTTTGAGACCCGCAATGTAATGTTAGTTAGGCGAAACCGCTAATCTCGATTGAGATTAGGGCCACGAAATGTGTGAAAATGCAGTTTTAAGAAAATGCATCGTGTTTTATGTGAAAACATGTGTAAAACGTGTTTTGTATGAAGTTTGCAAAAAAGTATTTTGATGAAAATGCAATGTAAAAATTGCGCTTTATGAAATATGAGTTGCGAAAATCACGAGAATTGTAATTTGCGTAGAGCTGAAAGTGTGTTTCAGAATGACGGGTTTTTTGAATGTGAAAAACAAAAAAGTCGTAAAGCAGGGGTGTAAAACGGGGTGACGTGATACACGGCTGCGTTCTGTTAAGTAAGGGGAATGTGTTTTTAGTGCAAAAATGGGTGTAACTGCTGTAGTGGCCAGGGTTTGTGGTCCGGCGATGTGTTGTATGAGAGGGTGGTGTTTGGTGTTTTTGGTGTGGAAAAGCTGTTGCCTCCGCTTGTGATCTGTGGTCCATGGGATTGAAGGGATGCCGAGATTAACATGTGCAGCTGATGGGTATAGCGTCGAAGGAACCGTGTTGTAGTTCGTCGTCAACTCTAAATCCTGGTGACGTTGTAGTCTGCTTTGTCATTCCTAAGACCTAAGAGGACATTGGAGGTCGTAGTTTTGTCTTTTGCTCTAGAGACGGAAAATCCAAAACGTAAATGCTTTTGACTATTGCTAATGAAAATGAACGTTTTCGTTTACGTTTGCCTCGTTTGCTGTTTTGTAAAAAGAGTTGTATCCTCGGCTTTTTTAAGCTTTTGATCATGATCTTGCGTTTGTGTTGACTGTGTCTTCGACCTTTTTAAGCTTCAGACGTGTCATTATTGTGTCGACTATGCCCTCGACCTTTTTAAGCTTTGGGCGCGTCGTTTTTGTGTTGAATATTGCCTGCCTTGAGTGGCAGATGTATATTCTGTGTTGACTATGCCCTCGACCTTTTTAAGCTTTGGGCGCGTCGTTTTTGTGTTGAATGATGGTCGCGCTTTTTGCAAAGCTGCCTACGTATCCACGTAAGTGGAATCAGACCGGCGTAGTTCAGAGTCGTATTTTGTGTTGAATGTGCACGTTTAGGGGCATGCCGGCCCAGGAATTTATTTTTGATTTTTGTACAGGGAGTGCACGTTTAAGGGCATGCCGGCCCGCGAAATGCCTTTTTTGATTTTTGTGTAGAATGTGCACGTTTAAGGGCATGCCGGCCCATGAGTTGTGTTTGTAAAAGGGTGCACGTTTAAGGACATGCCGGTCCATGAGTTGCTTTGTAGAAGGTGCACGTTTAAGGGCATGCCGGCCCGTGAGTTGTGTTTGTAAAAGGGGTGCACGTTTTAAGGACATGCCGGTCCATGAAATGTTTTTGATTTTTGTGGAGAATGTGCACGTTTAGGGGCATGCCGGCCCAAGAAATGCTTTTTTGTGAGGGATGCACGTTTAAGGGCATGCCGGCCCGTGAAATTGTGTTTGTACACGTTTAAGGACATGTCGGTCCGTAGAATTGCGATTTTTAACATTTTGTCTGTTTGCATCTTATAAATATATTGCAGAATGTTTCGTGGGTGTTGGTTGTTTTGTAGTTAGGAATGGTTTGATATCAGGGTTTTGTATGTTCAGCCCCCAGTGTGGTTGGAAGCATGAGTATATGCGGGTTTGCTGTGCTGTTTTGCGCCAAAGGGCAGTATCTGGGTGTGTGGGGGTTTGTTTAGCAGGGATGAAAGGTTAGGTGATTTGTCTTTGGATCCTTGTAGGTCGTAGACATGTGCTTCGTACGCTGTGGTATTAGTGGTGACTTTGAAGCCTTGAGAGAGGGGTGCGTGGTTGTCATTCAGTGGTTGGTAGGAGTATTCCTCGCACAATAGTGTGGTGGTCGGACTCCTGGCTAATTGCGGAGTCTTTAGTGATTGTGTTTTTTTGTGGTGTTATCGACGAGGATGTCGATGCGTAGAGGATTGTCCTTTGGACATGCTTTGCTTAGGTTGCGGGGGTCAGCGTATACTGGGATTTCGCCGTTTTTCTTTGTGACTGGGATTGTGTTTGATGTCCAGTTAGCATTTTTGTTGGCTTGGACGAGGTGTTGTGACTTTTTGTTTGATGGGCTTGATGCCCGGCTTTTGTTTGGGTGTGGGTGTAGGTCAAAGTAGGGTGCGTCTTTGTGAGACCAGGTGAAGGTGTTACTGATTTTTGTAAGTAGCTTGGAGGCTGCATATTTTAAATGCAGGCTTAGGAAATCCAGCGGTGATTCCCTGGGTTCTTGACGGTTGTTGTATGTTCGAGACGGAAGGTCGCTTAGGTCCGAAGTGACGGGAGGTTGCTTGGAGTGCGAAAGCGATTACGTAATGTATTTATAGGATGCAATGTTGTTTCGTTTAATGTTATCGCAAACGTTAGAGTGTGCAAAAGAGAATGTGTAAAAGTAAAGAGGCAAAACAAGGCAAAGTGTAACCGAAAACATTCTTGTCATTAATGTTGTTAGAAGCAGTTACATTTGAAAATTGCTCAGACTATAGAGCTTAGGACAAACCTACAAACTCTAATATCCTAAACTAGGTCTACTACTTTAGGAATGTAGTTGCGCGTCCTGGTTGGCTTAGAAGACCTGGCGTCATGATGACGTGGGACCCTAAACCTAGGCGTAGATGTTTGAATTGGAACCACCTGCGTCATTGGTGGATTCGTCGATGCTTTCTCAAATGTAAGAGGGTTGCTCGGAAGTTCGAGGCTTTGACGGTGATGATTTCGTTGTCCAGAGGTAGTTTAACCTTTTGGTGCAGAGTTGATCACGACGATTCGGGTAAGCGTGAATCCGTGGCACGCCAAAGAACATATTGTATGTCGGGGAATGTCCATGACCTGGAATTCGATTTTTCGTCACGACATGTTCTCATTATGACGACGGTGAGATGATGCCTTTATACTACTCAGCGCATCGTCAGATCTTTGCCACGCTGTTCCGAGCGAGGAGTGAAGTCGTCTTCGCCCAATCCCGGTGGCGGCCGCAAAGCGAGACATTGGCAAGAACCGCGTATCGACGAGGGTAACCCGGGTAGTGTCATGCCACGGCAATCTGATGTGGAGCGCCATATCGCAGGTACAGACCCAGGCGGCGGTCCGCGTTAGAAAAAGTTATAGCACCGCATTGCTTGATCCCGATGATGTGGCTAACAAATTGCGCCGGAGGCATACATGCCTTGCCACCGGAGTGACTGTAGGATTCGACGAAGGGCCTTGCGATGCTGGGTGAATCTCGCAAGAGCTTGCCAGTGAAGTGCTCGATTTTATTTCGAAGTTGCTTTGCGGCGTATCCTCGGCCAGGCCAGGCGAGTTGAAAGCAGTGGAAGCGGACCTCGCCACGCAGTATGCCCTTGTCCTTGTTGTTGTTTGTGAGCCTGGACGGGAACCCTGGTGGTTCTAGCGGAGCTTGGTACATATGTGGGAGATATGAAACCTCGTCGTCGCTGTCGGACCACCTGATGGGATGTAGATAAGGGATTTGTACGAAGACCCTTCTCCCGTCCGCATGCTTCGCTTTTGTTTTTGTTTTTGCCTTGCGAACGTGCTTAGTGCTGTCGTTGCAGTCGTTGGTATCGCTGCTAACGACATTGACCTCATGGTTATTTGTGGTAACCGGATGAGAGCACTCGAGAATGGGAAATGTTCCCACAAAGATAGTGCGAGCACGGAGTGTGCTATGCTGGTGTGGTGGTTTAGGAGCCGCGTTTGGCTTTTCGATCGTCTTGTTATCGATCATGTCTTGGATTGCGTTCTTCAGACGGAAGCAATCCTCGGTGTCATGCCCATTAACCCTGTGGAATTCACAGTAGGCGTTTTGGTTCCATGACTTTGTTTTCTTGTGCTTAGGTGGTATGTTGGTGGGGCTAGGAAGCCGCAGAAGGTTTCTCTTCACGAGCTTCTTCAATGCCTTGGAGTAAGACATGTAGAGGGGGTCAAAGTGTCGTTGTTTTGACGAGGATGGCCCCGCAGAGGATGACTTGGGTGTAGCAAGCGTAGGCTGTGTTATGAACACAGGCGATGCCGCTAGTGCATTTTTGTTGACAGACTTGACTGGTTTAGTCTTTGCTGCGATTCGAGATGTGCCGCCTTGGTGGCCGCGACCTGCAGTTTTGGTCGGCTTGTAATTGCGCATTTTGTCTTCTAGGAATTGAATTTCCTTAGCATGCTGGGCAGACTCTTTGGCGAAGAGTCTAGCGTTCTTCTCGGCCTCGAACTTTTGCATAACGGCCAAAAGTTCAAGCTGAGACGTGAGATTGGTGATCTTGTCGTTGAGCAACTGGATGTGTTCAGCGGTCACGGGTGATTGCGGGTGCGAGGGAGGGGCAACTTCGTTGGTTGGGAGGTTGAAATGGGGATCCATGTTTCTTCTGCGAGCCGTGTATCCGGGGCTTTTTTAGTGGGTAAACCTGCAAAGCTTCAGACTTTAGTGACTCGAAAATGAAAGAAAAGACTCAATCTCGCATTTGCAACCCAAATAAAGTGTAAAAAGAAATGTGTAGGACTTGACTCGTGTTTTTTAGCTGAAAAGACACGGGAGGCTTTTGAGGTAGGGATATGTCAACATATCTCTAGTCTCGATGTAAAAATGTTTTGTATGATCACATCTGATTAGCCCTGGTTAGCAGTATGTCGCTGAAGGGCTTATCGTTAGATTGTGATATGAAAAGGAGTCAAAACGAAATAGCGATAGGCTACTCGATTTGAGGATGTTAAAACGAGTAAAAAGCAAATATTGCTTTCCTTTTACGTGCATGTGTGCTATAGAAAAGTCAAACCAAAATGTCGATAAGTCAACTGATTTGTCATGTAAAATGTCGGTTTAGGTAATGCGAACGACCCGCATTTTGTTTGTTTTTGAAAAAGACGTTTGTTTAGGTCGAGACGACTAGAGAGTCATTCGGCCTAGAGTTGTTTCGAATGTATAGTGTGAAATGTGTAGTGTAAAAGTGGTTGTTTTGATTAAATGCCCACAATGAATTGACATTTTGGGTTTTGCTCTGTGAAAGAATTTTGCGATAAACGAATTATGACGATACGTCAGTCGTATAACTCATTTACGTTTTGTAAAGGATCGGAAATGTAGTGATTATTTCTGATCGAGTTTGAATGCCGTGGCATGTTGTTTGTCTGGTTCATTTGACTATGGGTCAACGATCCTGACGTCAGTGTTTTTGAAAGCATGCTTTTTTTTTAAAAGCGTTTGAAAATGCATTTTGAAGTGACGTTTTTGAATGCATATGCTTTGAAATTATTTTGCATGAGTTTGTTTGAAAGACGACTATAGTGAGGGTACTATAGCTTCGCATTTGTACGTATATGACACGGGGTTCTTGGCTTTTGGGTAAGGTTCCCTTCGGTCATTCCCGCAACGTCTGTGGAGGGTTATCCGCAAGATCACACACGTCAAAGTGTGGATTCAATCTGGGTCCTAGGCGTCAAGTTTGATTTACGATCGTTTATCGCGGATCTGCCGTACTTGTAATCGTGAAGGGGTGAGAATTCGGTTTGTCCTGAATAGTCTCGCTTATGAAGCGAGCGCTATTAGGGGCCGATTCTCGAGGGTGTATGGCTCGTAAATCCCGGAGGATTTGACTCGAACGTTAAATTGCTCAAACATCGAAAGCGTAAGTGTTTTCAAATTTTCAAGCTTTGCCTCTTGCGTTTTTAAATAAAAAGAAAAAGTTTATTTTCTTTAAAATAAAAAAACGTGCTCTTCCCCAGCGGAGTCGCCAACTGAAGGTACCCGGATCGGACCTATCTCGACGCCTCGCACGAGCTTGCTCGAATAGGAGCAAGGCGCTACGCGAGAAAAATGCATAAGTGCAAATGTGTGCGAGTTTGCTATGGGGGATATCATTGCTTGATTGCTTAAAAATCGATTTGAAATTGCTTTTGGAGTCGCCACCAAATTTTAAAGGAATTTGGACCTTTTCAATGCGTCTTAAATTATAAGACGCGTGTCTTAGAATTCAAGGCGCGTCGATACCTCTCCTCCTAAGGTTATTGTGAAACCAGAGTGGATTCGGGGCAAGGTTACTTTTGAAAGTTAATCAAAACGTTTTATGAAAAACTGAAATCAAAAGCCTACGTAAAGTAGTCTTTACTGATTTGAAAACAAGTGCTTAATTTCAATGTGTGAGCTAATAAAACGCTACGTACAAGTGCGAATAATGACTCGATAATAGTGCAAAATAATGAATGTGAACCGTTAAGGTCGTAATGTTTTGCTATAGGAAATATACGTAAAATAATTAATTCATTGATTTGAATTAATATAAAACGTTATTTTCCGACTTTTGTCTAATTCTAGTATTTTGAAAACCCTCAGTTTTGCATGTTAAAAGACTAGTGAAACGGTACAAGTTAATGTCGAATCCGTGTTTTAGTCGTAATTTAATGCATGTATGAGAATTTGCTTAAGTGTAAAATATAATGTCGGTTTGCTTTAGTGAAAGTGAGTCGTTTGTTTATGCAATATTGGCGAGGTTTAGACGGATTAGGAATCCGAATTACTACAACCGTATTACGAATACGGGTTCGTTAAACCAATATTGAGTTGGGTTAGTGTAACCCTTGTCCGAGTCTAAAAAGTCTAGTCCGAAGGTAAAATATTTACCTTAAAACGTAAAGACGTTTTTTAGAAAATGCTAAGTGTGAGAGTGAGGTGGGAGAAGTGAGTGAATTTGTTGTACGTGACTTGTTCAAGTTGTTCCGTATTGTGAATGTGTGGGTGTATATATATAAGCAAATGAAAAGGGCTGAAACTCGTCTAAATGAACAAAACAAATCGCCTGTGCCATCTCCAAGCCCAAAACAAATCGTCAGAAACAAAAAAGAGGCCTGTTATGACCAGATTTTACACTACCCAGAATTGGCAGTTCTGGATAGACGTTGCGAATATGGTACAGAGCAGGACAGAAGAACAATAGCAGTTATAACCCAGAACAGGTCAGAAGAGGTATGGCAGTTATAGCCCAGAACAGGTCAGAAGAGGCATGGCAGTTGTGGTCAGCAGAGGTCAACTATAGCGGTTACAAAGATCATGGGATAATGGAAGATATCATAGCTGAGCAGAAGTGGAGTCAATGGAAGTTATTTAACTACCTAAGATCATGGGTAGTTATTGGCATGCAGTTCTGCGGATCAGAATAGAAGTCATAATGGGAAGTTACAAGTCATGCATAGTGGGTAGTTATCCAACTACCTAAGTTCATGAGATAGTGGCCCTAGATTTTAGGAGTTGTATTGTGAGCATTCTACCTATATATAGAGGCTCACTTAGTCATTTTTCGGGAGGTCTCTCATATGTTTTCTCATAGGATTTTCTTATACTTTCACATAGAAGTACACATAATCGATGTATTAGCATTATTCGCTAGTCTTTCCTACGAAAGTCATCCTATTGTAACCAAAACACTTGTAATCACCATGAGATTAATAAAAGAAGTCCTGGCTTGGTAGCCCGCAGTTTTCCCCATCTTCTTCTCGGGGTTTCTGCGTCATCAATCTCGTTGTCCCCTCAATTCTGTTCGGAGAAGGCTATGTTCTGCTTGGTTTCGTTAATCTAGTTGTCATCAGTTCTGTTCGGAGTAGACTATGTTCTGTTCTGTTTCACAAACAGTACTAGTTGGCCCATCTTAGCTCTTTTTCACCCTTGTAGAGTTTTTACCAAAACAAATTGGCGCCCACCGTGGGGCATCTAGTTTATTAGTTTGTGAAACTCTCTTCTCAAAAATCCACAAAAAACACACTCTTGTCATGACCACATGGTTGACAAGACCCTTGAACAACTAGCACAATATTTGGAGAAATCTTGCTCAAGGATTGCTTCAATTCTACAAAAAAAGTTACAAGACTCAAAGAGAATTGAGTCAGTCTTGAATCGGAACAGAACTCCAGCGATACTAGTGGTTACAACACAAGAATCAGGCCAGAATTGTCCTTGTCTTTCATCATAAAAAGAAAAGTTTTTTCCTATCATGATGGGGACAAAGGCTTTGAAGATCAACTTAAAGAGGACTCTCCTAGGAACCAGAAGCTTCTCCTAAGAAAAAGAAGGATCCTCCCCTTCAACAATTTTGCGGCTTTGAAGGATGTTCCGAAAAAATTCAACGTTCCATCAATTGAAGTTGTGCTATAGTACAGAACATCCTCAAGACCACGTCGCGCAATACAAATAGAGGACGCTCATAGTTCTTATTCCCAAAGATCTAAGGAAGAATTGCATGTGCAAAGGCTCCACTTCTGTAATGTCAGTCCTGAGCAATTCTGGGCTAATCTTTTCCGTCGTGTTCTGGACAATTTTCTCCACGCCTGTAGATGGCATGTTAGACAGTGATGTCCTGGGTAGGACCTCCGGTTTGTTTTGCTCCTCAGCTTTCAACTCTTGGAACCCTGGAGTAGGTGTGATAACTCCACTTGGAATGGGTGGAGGTTCCACGTTAGAACTACCAGCCAGAATAGCTTCCGTCGTTTGCTGGAGTAGTGCAGAGTTGAACAAAGAAAAGATCTCAATTCTGAACTGTGACAGTTCTGGGACTGTTCGTACTTACAAGCAAGGGTCGTCATACTTGAAGATGATGCCTTCAACAAACAGAACAGCGGAGTTTGTGTCAGAACAGGCCTAACAAGAAAGCTGGAAGTGGTCGTCAGCAGAACAGAATTGGTTCATACCGGAGACAAGAGTGAACACATGTCCACTCATCCAGCCCTAAGATAAGAGCTTTTGAATACTCTCTTGTTTTCTGTTCTGGATTGATAATCTCGATTTTAGCAGTCTTGTATTCAGTTCTGGACTGATAATCTCGATATTAGCAGTCCTGTTTTCAGTTCCGGACTAGTAAACTCGATGTTAACAGTCTTGTTCTAGACTGATAATTTCGATATTAACGGTCTAGTTTTCAATTCTGGATTGACAATTTTGATACTAACAGTCTTGTTATAGATTTTTCAGGATTGATTTCCAAGCTTGAGAGTCTTGTTATAGATGTTTCAGTTCTGGATGCTTGAAGGACACAACCAGTCCTGCACGGAGGAATACGAGCAAGACTGAACAACCACAATCACAAGATCCAAATCAATCTTCACCTTTTTCTCCTTACACTCATAAAGTTGATTATGCTAATGACGGTTCTAATATTTGTGGTTTGACTTGTGTCACAGTACCAGAAATGATAACTTAAGAAGAAATGATGTCGTCCCCAACAGAACTAAACAGAACTGGAAACTAGTGACTCTTGGTCACGGAGATCGTCAAGGCGATTACGAATGGTTATGCTAGGTGTCTTGGAAGAAATGAGGATCAACCATGATAAACTCACGACAAATTTTAACATGCTTGTGGATTCTACGGAGAGACCTAGGCCAACATACTTTGGGCAAAATTTCTCTACCTACAAAGGGAGTCTCTTCTCTTAATTATTTTATTGATTTAATTTGATGACGTTGTGTATCTTGCTTGGTATGTTTTAATTCATAATATCATGCTCGTCCCGTCGACGGACCACTAATATGACGGAAGGGCAAGCAAGTAGGGAATAATGATGATCAACGGAGAATGGCAGAATGCACAAGAGTGCTACAGAATAGGCTTGAAGCTATCATAGCAACAAATTCATTATATTGCAATCAAAGAAACAAGTCAACGGATAAGTCAGACAAGACAGAGCAGAGACGTCCTCAGCCACTCCTGTTCTGGTGAGAAACTACTGGTAGGTGATGTACCGGCCAGAATCAGGTATGACCTTGGTAGTTAACCTTTTTTACAGTCCAAAGTATCCTGTTTTGCATAGACTCGCTTTGACAGGACTGGTATAAGTCATGTCCTGGTCCGATCGCTCACAAGTCTGACGTTGGCCGAAAGTTCAAGTCTGTACAGTGGAGACGCAAGAGATTTCCTCTAGAAAGGAAATAATTAACGACGAGGTTCAAAAGCTTCTAGACATGAAATGGTAAGAGAGGTAATGTATCTTGATTGGTTAACCATCGTAGTAATCATCCAACAAAAACATGGTATGTTAACAAAAACATGGTATGTTTCAAGTGTTGATTATGTTTATTTAAGTTAAAGTTTGCACATAGATTCTTTTCATCTACCCAATACTAATGTTGTGCTTGCCAAGATTTCAGGATACAAGTAGCTTACAATTGTGGATACTTTCATCAAGTCCAATCGAATCGAAGTGTATCCTACTCATCAAAAGATGAATTTTATTTTTTGCATAATATATTTTTAATTTGTTACGCCTTACGCTTTGAGAGATGTAGGGGCAACCTACCAAGGTGGTAATTAGCACAATGTTGGAGTATTTTTATTGGGGACACAACGAAGGTGTACACATATGGTTTGGTGATGAGGTCCAAGAGTGTCAAAGATCACATTCGACGCTTGCAAGCATCCTTTTGTATTCTTGGAGAGATATAACATGAAGTTCAATCTTGTCAAGCACTCATTTGGCGTTTCACCAAGACAGTTCCAAGGGCACATTGTTGGCAAGAGTGGATCTGAAGTCAGTTCTGTGCAAATCAGAACTATTATTCAGTCCTGTGCAGATCATATTATCCAGTGTTGTGTAGATCATACTATCCAGTGCTGTGCAGATCATACTAATTATCCAGTTCTGATCGATGAAAAGGATAATCTACGATACCCCATATAGTGTGCAAGTAAGAACCTCTTGGATGCCGGAATAAGTCTT
This sequence comes from Dianthus caryophyllus, assembly GCA_023091065.1. Lineage (NCBI taxonomy): Eukaryota > Viridiplantae > Streptophyta > Magnoliopsida > Caryophyllales > Caryophyllaceae > Dianthus > Dianthus caryophyllus. The sequence goes on from CM041523.1 coordinate 2,936,381, forward strand.
GAGAAAGTCTGGGCTGTCCGGGAGTATGGTTATATGGTTTGTGCAGATCATTATGTATAACATCAGTTGCAGGCCAAGACTGCCATCAAGTCAGAATCCTTGGCAGATTTTGTGGCGAATTTCAGTTCTGGTCTGGAAGGAGACTTCGGCCTTGAGATTTTGGTCATGAGAGAATAATGAAAGCTTGGACCTTCTATACTGATAGAGTTGCTAATGTCAGAGGACCAGGATTGACACAGTCCTGAAATCGCCACAAGGGGACAGAATAGCCAAGGTTGTAAGTTGTGAAACTTGTTACAGATCCGATTTTCAGCCTTGTCTTGATCTTGTGATTAATTTTCTCATGTGTTATTATTTTATTATCTTTTAAATTTTGTTAGTGATTAATTATTTTTTACAAGTCGGAGTTTTTCTAACGCTTGAAGATGATTGATTTTGCATGAGGTATTTTTCAAATTTGCATGCTAACGGCTTTGAGCAAGAATCAGTCCTATAGTCTTCAGGACTCTACCGTTGGAAGAATTTCAAATTTTCAGAGGTAAACCATTGTTACAATGATCATCCAAGTCAGGTTTGAATTTTTATCAATTCTATTCTGACGTCTATATATAAGTCTTGATGCTTATCTCTTGAATCTTGACCCTTTTTATTTCCTACCCGTTATATTTTCTGGTTGTTTCTCTTCTGCTCGTTGTGTTCTGAATTATCTTTTCAGAATTGTTTCCTTGAGTTTGCTAAACGTTTCCCTTGAGAAAACTAGGGGCATATTTTGTGTCTTGAATTTTCATCCTTCAAGACTGTCAGCTCTGAAGTTTTAGCAAGTCACTAGAACTGACAAAGTCAAGATTCGCAAGTCAGCGCTGGTCAAAGCAAGTCAACCCAACAAGTAGTATGAGGGTGATGGATTCATTGGTACGTGGTCGGCATGACATTCACAGAAGTGATTGTCAGAACAGGTTTGAATTTTCGTTCAGTTCTGATTCCGGATTTTAATCCTGATCTGGTACGTGTCTTGCAGAATTTTTTATGTTGTCTTTGTAGCCGTTGCTTTTTCAGTTTATTTTTGCAGGATTGTTTTCAACCTTGTGCCATCGTGATTGAACTCCTGAACGGTCTCATATGGTTTATTGCTCAAGGTTGTCGAGTTGTTTCAAGCGAGGTTAAAGGGTATAATTTTTACGCGAGCTCACATGTTTTTTGAGAAGTATGTGGCAGGTGAAAATTCACGGTGTTAGAGATGACGAAATAATGTCAAGATAGAGCTTTTGTATAGAAGATTGTTGTCCTTGTTTTCTAAACTACAAAGTGGGGCACTGATGACACGAGAAAGTTGTCATTCGCTCCAGAACAGACGTTGTCGTTCGCTCCAGAATAGACATTGTCGTTCGCTCCAGAAGAGACGCTGTCGTTCGCTCCAGAAGAGACACTGTCGTTCGCTCCAGAAGAGACGCTGTCGTTCGCTCCAGAACAGACGCTGTTATTCGCTCCAGAACAGACGTTGTCGTTTGCCCTAGAGCAGCAGTTGTCATTCGCCCTAGAACAGAAGAAGTCATCTGCTCCAAGACAGAAGATGTCGTTTGCTCCAGAATAGAAGCTGTACATATTTGAAACAGTGAAAGAGGTAATTTCGTTATTAAGGAGAGCAAAATCTAAAGGTACGCAATTCATCGCTTGTTGTTATTAATAACAAGTTGGACGTTAAGTTAGTTGCATCAACCTTTATAGCTTTATAGCTTTATAGCTTTTTATAAGACATATTTCTTTCTTTCTAACCTGTTTATGGTCGTGAAGTTATTATCCTTCCAGAATTGGTTATTCAAACACCAAGGTATGTCCTATGTGTTCTAGATTCTAAAATTATTCTTTGTTCACTAACCTTGAAAACTTTGAACGAGTGTGAAATGCAGTAAAGATTACGTCGACCTCGTATCAAGGTGTTATATATGGTGAGAAGATTCAACAAGAATGTCAAAGTGAGAGCCCTTGGAGAAGGAGAATTATTTTAGAGAAATATATTCAAGAATGCAAGAGATGTAGTTCATACAAGTTTGCTCAAGTGTGGAGAGGTCCTTACCTCGGTGACTCCATCATCGGTCAAGGGGCACATGAATTGGTAACTCTTGAGGGAAAGTTGATTCCAAAGCTTGGAAATCAACCAAACTCAAGCTCTATTTATTTATTTTCAATTAATTTATTTTTCATAATCGCTTTACTTTATATTATTTTATTATGAGAAAAATCATTGAATACATCAATGGTTAATACTAACCAAGTTTTTACATTTTACAGCATTTTCCCAAAGTCTCAAAGTATTTTCAATCTTGCTTATTATATATCAAATGTTTCTTCATAATATTATACCAAGAATCTTGGAGCATATTATCTTGTGTTTACGGTCACGTCGCCAATCTTGGAGCATATATTATCTTGGAGCATATATATTATCTCGGAGCATATTGTCTTATTTTTGCGGTCTTGCGCTACAGACCTTGAAGAATATTTTCTATTTATTACAGTCTCGCACTATGTGGCCAACCTTGGAGTTCATCCTAGCGCTCTTGCAACCTTATCTTGCTGCCCTTGAATTATATGAATACGGAAGCATCTTATTTGGATCCTAATTGCATCAAGTTCTACCATATATCCTATTCTACTATTTTTGGAGCTTATTCTATGCAATCTTGATATTGGAGTCTTACCCTTCAGTCCTGGGCGGATCTTCAGCACTCTTGAAGCTGGTTTTCTAATCTTGAGTATAGTTCTCAATCTTGAGCATATCTATAGTTTTGAGCTCGTCCTCAGCATCTTTGGAGCTTGCCCTCCAGTATTGAGCCTAGTCCTTGGTCTCGAGCATATCGTCAGTCTTGGAGCCTAGACCTCCAGTCCTGTAAAAGTAGAGCCAATGTCCAATGGTATAGTCTAATTTTTAATTCTTGTTTTGCGGATTGCAGTTTAATTACAAGAGTAAATATTTTTATTATCACAAATAATCCACTAAAAATCTAGTATGCCACATATTACAAATAAAGGAGTCTATCCTCCGGTCCTAGTCGAGTCTATCTTCCACATCTAATCAAGAGTTTATCCTTCAATTCTACTCAGGAGTTTATCCTCCGATTACGGTACGGAGCTTAACCTCCGATTCGAAGCTTTGTCCTTAACATTTTTGGAGTTACCCCTCCAGATTCAGAAGAATGGAACTTGTCTTCAGATTTGAGCTTAGTCCTCGGCCTTGGCGCGATCTGCGGTGGAGATCTTCCTCCGGACCACAGTGCGGCCACCCTGCAGTGGAGATCTTCCTCCGGACCACAGGCACCTGCGGCCTGAAGCGGCCAGATCTATTTGTAGAGGATGCGTCCTCGGATTGACTGACCAGGGCTTAGCCGCCGTTAAGAGAGTCCTATAATATCCCTCAAGGTTAGCCATGATCATGCGTACATAAGTCCGGGGTGTACACCGCGAGGTTAGTGCATTCACGAACAATAGAAGCAATAGAAGCAATAGCGACAATAGTGATTAAGTCCTTGGACCCAAAGAAGGCTAATTACTTAGCAACCGAAAATTTGTCGAGCGGACTAGAAAAATGTCTTGCTCTCAGGACTAAGCAAAAGATCCACAAAGTAGCAAAGTTAAGCCCTTTGGAAAGACATAAGGCACACATACGAAGAAGCCCTTTGAAAGATAAGGCATACACGCGTAAAGCCCTTCGAAAGGCAAGGCACAAAGTATTTAACCATCCTCGAGAAGGTTTAACAATAGTTCCTACGATGCATTATCAAAAGACAAAGCAGTATTCTACAGATCAAATCACCGCAAGTTTTGCACAATCTAATGGGTCTCAACTATCCCCACATTGCACAACATGTGGCTAGCCTTCCTTTTTAAGGTTAAGGAAAGTCCAAAGCTCGTGTATACTAAGGGAATATCTCTTGTCCAACAAGCCATATCAAGGTTCAAACTCTAATGTTTCAAAGCAAGGTACAAGCCCTCGTAAGTCTGCCGATAACCTATTCGTTGTATGTTCAAGTTCATCTTACGATTTACTAGTCATCGCTACCGTGAAGCAAATAATCGAGTTTTAATTCTCTCCTACTTACGATTTAAACGTTGTCTCTTTGAATGTGGTACACAAGTCTTGCCGGATGCATAGTTGTTCAAAATTTCTGACCGTTGTTTCTACTCTAGTCTGTTCTGTATAGAAGTGTTTGTACAGGATTGTTTCCTCAAGATTCTTTGAGCACGCACTTGAGAAAACAAGGGGCATTTGTTATGACCAGATTTTACACTACCCAGAATTGGCAGTTCTGGATAGACGTTGCGAATATGGTACAGAGCAGGACAGAAGAACAATAGCAGTTATAACCCAGAACAGGTCAGAAGAGGTATGGCAGTTATAGCCCAGAACAGGTCAGAAGAGGCATGGCAGTTGTGGTCAGCAGAGGTCAACTATAGCGGTTACAAAGATCATGGGATAATGGAAGATATCATAGCTGAGCAGAAGTGGAGTCAATGGAAGTTATTTAACTACCTAAGATCATGGGTAGTTATTGGCATGCAGTTCTGCGGATCAGAATAGAAGTCATAATGGGAAGTTACAAGTCATGCATAGTGGGTAGTTATCCAACTACCTAAGTTCATGAGATAGTGGCCCTAGATTTTAGGAGTTGTATTGTGAGCATTCTACCTATATATAGAGGCTCACTTAGTCATTTTTCGGGAGGTCTCTCATATGTTTTCTCATAGGATTTTCTTATACTTTCACATAGAAGTACACATAATCGATGTATTAGCATTATTCGCTAGTCTTTCCTACGAAAGTCATCCTATTGTAACCAAAACACTTGTAATCACCATGAGATTAATAAAAGAAGTCCTGGCTTGGTAGCCCATGATTTCCCCATCTTCTTCTCGGGGTTTCTGCGTCATCAATCTCGTTGTCCCCTCAATTCTGTTCGGAGAAGGCTATGTTCTGCTTGGTTTCGTTAATCTAGTTGTCATCAGTTCTGTTCGGAGTAGACTATGTTCTGTTCTGTTTCACAAACAGTACTAGTTGGCCCATCTTAGCTCTTTTTCACCCTTGTAGAGTTTTTACCAAAACAAGGCCCAAAGAAGTCGTAAGTTGACAGACGATTAGAAAACTAATCGTCTGTCAACAGACGATTACTAAGGGTGTGTGTTTGTGTTTTGGGTTGAAAAAGAAGGCGGCTGAGGTGATGTAAGTGATGTTGAGCTGTGTTTGTCGTGTGATGTTTATGATGCATTGATCTTTGGGCTGAATTTTGGTAGTGGATCATGCTTTGATCCAAAGGTCCTTGCCTTCCTTTTATTTGGTTTTTGTTTTATCGTTTTCGTGTTTCGGTTTTTGTCGTGTTTTTCGATTTTGGCTCGAAATAAAAATCGTCTCGTTTTGTATTATTTTGTAATATCGTAAAATTTGGTTTTACGAAAATATGACTCGTGAGGTGAGTTGGCCCGTTTTGAGTGCGTATTTTTGTAGTTGCGGGTTGGTTTTTGTGAGGCCGTTTTTGTGGGCTGCTTTTTGTGGGTGTTTTTGTGGGCTGTTTTTGAGTGAAATAATCGTGTCGTATTTTAGCTTAAAAAAGGCGACAAAATTAAATGTTCATTTTACGAAAATGCAAATTTAAATAAATACGTTAAAAACGACTAAAATGTTTTAGACACTTTGTACCGTTTCGTCTATTTATAAAACATGCATAAAAGTCCATTTTCATCATCGGGTTGCTTTTTGGGGGGTACGGATACGGGTATCTACAGCAAGACGCAATAAGTAGCTAGGGATGTTATTGGGGCGGGGGCGGATATAGGCTCCCCCACACCCGTACCCACCAAGAAAAACCTCTACCCATACCCGCCCCACCACCCATGGCGGGTACGGGTAAACGGGTATTATGCGGGTATATGAGTATAAATAATATAAAAAATGTTTATATGAAGTGGGTATGCGGGTATTATGCAGATATGCAACATCCACTGTACTCTCGCCCCATTACCCATGACGGGTACAATTTTAATACCCATACCCGCCCCACCACCTGCAAAACTTATACCCATCCCCACCCCAACTAGGGCGGGTGCGGGCGGTACCCACTACTACCCGCCCCATTGACATCCCTATAAGTAGCGTCTTCATTATGTCGGACACTTGATCTCTTCGATTCAAGGCCGTTGTAAAGGAAGGATTGTTGGGAAGGCTAAATTAGCCTTCTGCCTAGCCGCGATTCTCGGGTCTTCCGCCGGCTATCCTACCACGGGCTCAGCCACTACTGGTACAGGACCTTATACCTCCTGATCGGCTTCGGCCAAAAGATATCCTACGCTCAAATGGTATATATTCTTCAACTATATTATATACCTAATAATATAACATATTTTGGGATTATATTTTGAATAGTTATAGGTATAGTATCTTAATTAATAATAATCTTCCGTATAATAATCTTTATTATATGTTTCGTGTAATAATAATCTTTACTATATATTTTGAGAATTTTTATTATATATTTTGAGAATGATAATCTTTATTAGTTTATGATAATATTATATTATGGGATGAGATTATATTTAGATAGGATAAAGGATAATAGGATAGGAAGAGAATATTTTGTTTAATTAGAAGTATAGTATCTTAATAATAAATTTCAATGTAATAATCTTTATTATATATTTTGTGTAATAATAATTTTTATTATATATTTTGATAATCTTTATGTCATGTTTATAGTAATTTGACTAGTAATAATAAGCATCAAAGTTTGTTGTTTAGTTGGTAATACTACATGTTTGATAATAACGAGTTCAATTCTTGGTAGGTAAATATTTAAGTGATTTTTTAAAACTTTATGGGAGTGCTTGGGCGAGAATATGAGGGGAAATTATTTCCTTTTAGAGAAACATTTTCGTAGTATGTTTTACAATTAGTACTCCGTATATATTAAGATTAATACTCCGTATAAGATATGTTTTCACTTGTCATCTAGGAAGCACCGATACCTCTAAAATATACCGTACCCGTATCCGATACGTATCGGATACCGATACTCCACCGATACTTCCCGATACTCCTATACTAAGCAGGAGTGCACGACCAAATCAAATACGAGTAGAACAAAAGACTTTCTACTTTTTCTAAATTTATTTCGCCTTTGTAAGACAAGTTATTTATCATTTTGACGAATTTATGGTCTTTTAATTGGCCAAATTTATATGTTTGTTGTTAAGAGTTACAAAATCTCTTTTTTTTTTTTTCATATATATTTATTTTTATTTTGCCGTATCGCGTATCCTAAAATTTTAGGCGGCCGTATCGCGTATCCGATACATATCCGTATCGGGTGTTCGTATCGGTATCGGTGCTTCCTAGCTTGTCATTTGCTCCACTATTTATTATGGAGTATTTTAAACCATTATGGGTTTTTGGTGAGAAATTATAAAGAGTAAGGTGAGTGGTGGATAAGTCACACAAAGAATAATAAACAAGTCATGGACTATAAATAGACAAGCATAGTAGCAATACTAGTATGCTACCCAATATTTTTCAATCCCAATTCTTTGGGCTTTAATTTTTAATACTTGACACCTTCCTAATTTCGTACCGTTTCTAACTTTCGTTTTTCCTTCTATTCCAATTATTTGTTTACAGTTTAATTTTTTTGTGAGCGTAATTTGAGAAAAATGTATATAAATGACTGAAACAGAGGAACTAGTAGTGATAATTAACATACGTATTACACGCAATATTTATACCGTTAATAAAAATAAAAATAAAAATTCCACCAAAATATTTGATTGATATGTTGACATGTTGTTCATACACTCCCTTAGCGCAAAATTCAAAAAGTGTAGAGATCCTTTAGAGTAAGTCTATCGTAGAGATACTCAATTTTATCACATTACTACAAAATTTTTCTTTTCATCAATCACTCAAACGGGTTCACCAATTCTATGTAGGGTATCTTTTGTTTCGGATTCGGCGGCTTTGCCGCCGGAACATCCCGGAAAAGGGTTTAGGGTATGAGAAAAAAAAATTGATGTAAAAATTAAAGCATATGAGGGTATTTGTATAAGAGAAATATCAAAATTAAATAAATTTGTTATGATTATCTAATTTAGAAACCGAAATTCTACGGTAGAGTTACTCTAAAGGATCACACAAAAAGAAATGCTTATCTTAATACTCCGTATTTGTTAAAGCTTATTGACGCTATCACTTCAGTGATTCCGACCATTTTGGTGATACAATACCTTAGTAATTTTTGTTTTTGGTGATATATATTTTGTCGGGTTTTTCTCATTTGTATACTCGTACTTTTTACTTTTTTCTAACTGTACCCCGACGTTTGATGTATTCCCAATTGTACCACTAAACTCATATAGTTAGTCTCTACTATAACCAAACAAATGTAAACCATTAAATTTAGCCGTTAATTTTGTACTCCGTATCCTATAAATTTTTACCCTTTTTTTAGCATTTACGTCCATATTTTTGCTTAAATACTTTGTTTCATTTTCCATTATTTGTAGATGTTACTCCTTCACATCTTTTTGCAAAAATATGAAAAAAAAAAAAAAAAAAACGAAAAAAGGGTGAAAATTTATAGAAAACAAAATAAACAGCTAAATCTGACGGTTTATAATTGTTTGATTATGGTTGAGACTAACTATATAACTTTATGGGTACAGATGGAATACGCCAACGTATGGTACAATTGAAAAAATTGGAAAGTAGGAGAGTATAAAACGAAAAAAAAGGAAAATTTAACAAGAATAATCCATCCTATTAACGATCTTCCAAAAATAAACCGTCCTACATTTAATCCCAAAATAAACCGAACTATTATTATTATCTTCCATAAATGAACTGGTCCTAAATTTTACCTACTATTGACCTGTTGTAGCAGGTCATTACCATCCCTCCTCCTTATTCAAAAGATGTAGCAGCCACTACCACTTCTTATTTCTCCACCACCATTACCAACTCATTATCACCTTCTTCTTCTTCTTCTTCTTCTTCTTCTTCTTCTTCCATCTCCATCATCCTCTCTACAACCTTCAAGGTATCCACCACCACTAAAGACGCCCTCTACTCACCCTTTACACCACCACTATAAATCAACCCACCGCCACCACTAAAGCCCCAAACCCGACAAATTAATTTGACTACCAACTTTGACGGAAAATGCCATTATGCTAAATTGAGGAATACCCACTTGAATTTAAGCAAGAGTGAAGCATACTTGAGTGAATTTGAAGCTACCCATTTCTAGTTTCTCATTTCTTCGGTTAAATTATGTGTTCAATTGAACTTTAAGCATATATTTTGGTGGTGATGATTGGATTTTTGTATGATTTTGTCAAGGAATTTTTCAATGTTTATCCTTTTTTTGATGTATTAGTTTGTATTTGATATACTCCGTATTAGATTTAGAATTAAAAAGTGAATGAGTATATGGGTATGGTAAGGAGTTGAAAGTCCGACGTCTCGATGGTGGTGCCGACGTATAGGAATTCGGAGCTTGTTTGAGAGGGGTGTGTGAATTAGTGATGGTTGTGGGGAGCTATAGTGGAGGATGAAGGAGATAGGATGACGAGGGCGGATACAGTGGAGGCGAGACAGTGGTTATTGCGGTGGTGGAAAAGTTGAGGATTGGTTTGGAGATCTACTGGGAGTGTTTGTGTAGGTGGCTTAATTGACACATGAATTGATCGTGGTCGTTGTTGGTGATGGCGGTGATGGTCATGGTGGTTGAAGAAGGCGACAATGTTGGTGGAGTTTGCAGAGTGAGTGGTTGGGGGTAAACAATGGTGGTAATGAATGGTGGAGGTGAAAGGAGTTTTGATTTTCACGTTAATGGTGGGATATTAGAAAAGTCAGTTTTTTACAAAAAGGAAAATGGCAAGATGACCTATTAAGGAGGTTGTAGGTAACCCAACTGCTCATAGAAGAGATAGAGGATAGTTTGGTTTATTGTGGGATTAAATAAAGAATGGTTTATTTTTGGAATACCATCAATAGGATGGTTTATTCTTGTTAAATTTTCCAAAAAAAAAAAAAATAGTTTTTTTTTTTTTTTTGAAAAATTGGCGGTTCTCTGTGTGTAAGTCGAGTAAACGAACTCAAAAATTAGGGTTTTATTCCAGAGTCGATTAAAACAATAAAAAAATCGAGAGAGGGAGAAAACTATAAACAAATCAAAATTAGGGTTTCAATTTATCGGATGAATGGTGGCTTCTCCAGATTCTACTGGTTATTCGCTGCGTTCCAAAGTGCGTCGCTACAATCTGCGCTCCAACATTGTTCCTTCTCCTTCAATTCAATTTCCATCACTTAAAAAATCCAGGTTTCAATTGATTTGGGGTTTTTTTTTCCTTTTAATAGTCGCTTACATGTTTTCAATCTTTGAATTTTGTGTTTTCGTTTCCAGTGACCCGAAATGACAACAAATCAGTCGTAAATTACTACATTGTTTCATTTTATTTGATTTGGGGATTTTTTTATATGCTTTGAATTCTTGAATTTTATATTCTTTATCTGTTTGAAGTTGTAAAGTAGCTCAGTTATGCCCTAAAATGGGTGTAATCGAAGGAGTTTAGTGTTCACTGTGCTACGATCAAACGTACAAATAATGTTGTGTTCAGTTAATCTGTGCGCACTATTTCATGCAAGTAATTAAGTTGATAAATTTATGTGTGGGATTGAATGTCTGTCAGAAAGCGTGGTGTTGACGAAGTTTCAGAGTCACGAAAGAGGCGTCTAGCAGTAATACTTCCGCCTGATATTGATGATATCAAATTTCGGTATGCGTAATTTCCTATGTACTGTATTCGTTATCAGTGAAAATCGCACGCCATATCACTCACATTGTCTTTGTTAGGAATTTTCCTGATGTTGAAGAATCGTCACGCGAATTTGCAGCTGCAGCCCTATCATACCTGAATGAAAAGGTCTGTTGTTGTTGTTGTTGTTGTAGTAGTAGTTAGTTGTTGAGTGTACGTAATAGCCGTTATGATTAGCCGACTTTAATCTTCCCTTTTTTGGCTTGTATGATGTGTATTTGACAGGGTCGCAACTATGAGCTGGTGAAGCCCGGTTTGTACGAGGGAGCGGTTATCACGGGTGGCAGTCAGTGGCATCACAACTTCACAGCTAAGCGTGCAGACAAACCAGATGCCTGTGTTGAGACATTTTTCTCCCAAGTCTTTAGTCATATGTATCATGAGAGTTCCAAGGGTCTCGTCGTTCAGTGTTGTGTCTCTTTGGGCAAATCTAACTCTCTACCAGGTATAATACAATACAATATTTATTTAATTGTTGCTGTATAACTCGAGTGTTTCAAAATTAATACCCACTAGCTAAGGGAGGCAAATTTTGAATGGATGATTGGTGTTGAATTGCAGAGATACGATATCATCGAGGGTGCCAATTTTGCAGCAGTTATGTGCATCACCCAAAAGGTAGGTGTAAGGGGTTAAATAAAGGGTATGCACCGATGTCATATTTTGAAAAGCTCGACAGACAGTATGAGAAGCAGTTAAGAAGGGAGGAGATGGGGATGGGAAGCGAGGAGTCGGAGGAAGACTAGTTGCCGAACATACTCAAGAGCGGTTATCTCAGGCAGCACTCAATTTCATCACGTCTTCATGGCTAAGCGTGCAGACAACCTAAGTGCCCTTGTCGATACATTTTTCTGACGAGTGTTTAGTCCTAGTTATCCTACTTCCAAGAGTCTCAGTGTTGAATACTGCGTCTCTTTGGTCGAATCTGACTCTCTACTAGGTAGTAATTTTGTAGCGAGGTTGTGCATCATGCGATAGGTGGCTTGCATGGGGATAAATACTTTTGATGATAGCTCTTACGCTTGGGTTGATGTTAAGTATTCCGTATCATTTTAAATATTTGGTTGAGTTGATTTCTAATACGGAGTATGATAAATATAGCACATTTTACACACGACACATTGAATACTACAGAGTATACAATTATACATACCCCTTGCGCAAAATTTTGTAAACTATTGCAAACATCTATTCGTGTGTTTGAATTAAAACTCCACAACTCAAACTTTAATAGGTCTACGTCCTACGACTTAATGATAATATGAAAAATTTATTATTAGAAAGCCAACTCAACCAAAACTCTAAGGTGATGGTTGAGGCTCAGTAATAGGTTTTACATATTATCACTTAACTTTTCAATTTCAATAACAATTTTAATTTCAATTTCGTTTCGTTTCGTTACGTTATATACTCTCCGGCTCAACCGCTAGTCACTAGATAATTTCTTGGGTTTTTTTATTTTTATTTTTATTTTTATTTTTTTATTAAGTGAACAGGTTATCCGGTCCACTTTCATATTGGATTGAACCGGTTCGATTGAAAATGAGTTCACCTTATTATTAGTTGCAATTTAATTTCGATTGGGTTCATTTCGACTAACCACTTTAATCGGATCATACTTTTCAATTTAGGTCATGTTCAGTTGGGTCAGTATTAGATCAACTAAGTCTCACAGCTTAGATTTTTTGGGTTAAGAGTAAAAATAGCATCATAAATGAAAAATACTTTTCAGTTTAGATGTACAAGTTGAAAATATGGTTAAAAGCAAAGAATCAATGGAAAAAAAAAAAAACATAAAATAGGGTGCATTTAATAGAATTAAATTATACTCCGTAATAATTTATTATTTATTTCAATCTGTTTATTTCTTATCATTTGGTCATGGTTGAATTCAGTTCAATTTAGTTCAATTTGAATGAATTCAGTTTTCGAGTACTAATTAGAGTACTCTGATCTGGTGTTCGATTGATCATCAGTTCAGATATTTTATTACGTTAACTTCACTCATTGACTTTTAATCTCCCTTGAGTCCCTTCCCTTGTGTTTTCGGCCTGGACTAATTTCTCATACAACCTCTAATGGTGTTGATCATCAATTCAGATATTTTATTACTAATTTTTATAAAAGACGCTTTTATCAAAATTAAATTTGTGCAACTTTACAGAATATAAAACCGAATTCTTTTTGGTTTTCTTATTATGGTCATCCTTAGGACTTACGGAGTATATATGTAAATGATGATCAAATATATATTCGTTTATGTAACTTGCAGTTTAGAGTATAAAACAAGGAGATAATGTAGGGTAAGTTTAGCACCACATAATAGCAAGTATATTGGAGTATTAGCATAAGAATATTCTTATTCAAAAAAAAGCAAATGTAAAAAACATTCATATATATCCAGCTACTAAAGCAAAGAATAATCAAATAATTGCTTCCTTCATGTTTACAATACAAAAATTACAATTCCTAATTAATTTCTTATATATAATGTACAAAAGATGATTACGCATTTACGCATTCCTTTGTTAACATCGCTATAAGTATTAAAATTAAATGTAAGATCAATCATAAATCGCTATTAATTAAATTGTACGTACTTTAAAAGTATCATTTTCAGTAAGATAAATATAACATCTTAAAAGAAATGTGAGTTTCAATTAACACCCTACACCTATAAAAAGTTCCAAAAGTTTCGCGACAGACAAAACATAATTTTCGTAATATTAAAAATTTAATAAACAAAACGACAGCTTAAAAACTCGATAAATCGAATTTATGCTAATCTTGACAACTACTCTTGATTAGGACATGATATAGGCTAGCCTCCATGTGTTACATGGACCCTCCAAAAAAAAAAAAGCTCTATTCTTCTACTACTCACGTAAATAATGCAACTTTTAGAAAAAATTTAAATTTAAATTTTAAGTTCGTTCAAAATTATTGATGTTTTATTTGTCGAGGCTCATCAATCACTCTTTATAATTGCTGACTTTTCTTCAATAGTAGAAATATTCCGATGCTTATAAAAGCATGCATTACAAATTTGTCGGCAACAACTAACAAGTTGTATTATTATTGTTAATTATTTTTTACTATTATTAATTTATTATGGCTTGTGTTAAGCTCAATTTAACCCTAGTGTTTTTTTTACTTGGTGTATGTGTTAATAATGTACATAGCCATCTTTCTCATAAATTCTATAAGAAAACATGTCCACAAGCTTTAAGTATTGTTCAAGAAGGTGTTGTTGAAGCACTCAAGAACGAGACTCGTGTTGGTGCGTCTTTACTTCGTGTGCATTTCCATGACTGCTTTGTCGATGTAAGTTTTACAAATTACTCTGTTGTAGACGCGCGTGTGGCTAATTGTCATTTTAAAATTCGTGATATATATAAGTACATTGTATGTATTGTTTAGTTAGGGATCGATGTGATTTTAGAGTTGGATAAATTTTTACATGGCATGAAAATTAATACGATGCATTTTATGCACTTGTGATTATTCAGGGTTGTGATGGATCGATTCTTCTCGATAATAGTGCCACGATCCAAAGTGAGAAACAAGCGGTGCCTAACAACAATTCAGCTCGAGGGTTTGAAGTTGTAGACCATATTAAGGCTAAGTTAGAGAAGGCTTGTCCTGGTGTAGTTTCTTGTGCTGATATCCTTGCGATCATTGCTCGTGATGCCGTTGTTCAAGTAAGCTTATAGTATCCATTTTTCTAGTCCAATAGTTTATCGGTCACATGTTATCATACATCGATAATTTTACTCTAACTGAACGCGATCCAATGTAATGTGTATATATATGATCTGAACAAATGAATGCGGGAAATGCAGTATGGAGGACCGACGTGGAAAGTGAGATTGGGGAGACGAGACTCGTTGACAGCAAGCAGAGCGACCGCAAACAAAACAATACCGGCACCATTTTTCAATATCAACAATCTCACTACAAATTTTGCTGCACAAGGTCTAACTTTCAAGGACATGGTCGTTCTTTCAGGTAATTACCTTTTCTTTTGTTTTGAATGAGAAACTTCTTATTTCTTTTCGATCTCTTGGTTTATCGTATTCAGTTTAATCTAAATTTGAGTTTAGTATAAACAAAAGTACGCCGAAACTCTGTAGTCTGTACCATTAATTTTGATACAAGTACATTATATTCCTAAGGCTCGGGCTAACCTAGATCACACCTTTACACGGTGGATCTAGGTGGTCGAGGGTGGTTATTTTAACCGCCTTCTCATGGTTGCTTATTTCAATAATATGAGTACTTGTTTCACTTAAAACCTGAAACGACGATGTTCAAATCTAATCTTCAAATAATAGTACGATATATATAAAATGTTAAATTAACTGTACAAATCGATATCTCACAACTTTTTTGCAGTTAGATATTTTGACGAAGGATATAACTGAAAACTCGAAGTTATAATAATGTAACTCGACTAACAAAGTTGTCACCAAAGCACCACTTCGCGTGCGTCGCCAGGGTGGGCACATTGCGTGTGGTGATGCGAGAATGCATGTCTTGAGGCTCAACCCCTCGTCATCAAAAAAAAAAACAAAAAAAAAAAAAAAAAAAAAAGTTGTCATCGTTGATAATTTTCAATAATCGATTTTTAAAATTTCATAAGTAAAATAATAAAGAACGCAGCCTCTAAATTATTGGATAAGATTATCTCCCATCAAACAAGAAATAGGCTGCAAATCTGCAATCAATGTTGATGGGCACAAAAACTTGTAACATGCATGTATTTCGTTACTTCAATCCAACTTTCACCTGTTTTCCTCTATACAACAACCTTTGACCAAACTTATTACACGATACCGAAATAATGTTACAGACAGTCTCATGTTAAATCGGTTTTTAATCAAACGATCGATCAATTGTGACTTATTATGATGTTAATTACAACTTACAATCTATGTAATCGCAGGTGCACACACGGTAGGGTTCGCAAGGTGCACAAATTTCAGGTCACATATCTACAACGACAGCAACATAGACGCCACCTTTGCCAAATCGCTCCAACAAACATGTCCTAAGAGCGGAGGCGACAACGTCCTACAACCCCTAGACCGTCAAACAAGGTTTATATTCGACAACAAATATTATCAAAATTTACTCGTTCACAAGGGTTTGCTTCACTCCGATCAACAATTATTTAACGGAAATAAAGCCGATAAACTTGTTAAAAGATTTGCAAGTGATCAACACAAGTTCTTTAAGGACTTTGCGAGGAGTATCGTTAAAATGGGTAATATTAATCTTCTTACCGGAACTAATGGTGAAATTCGACTTAATTGTCGTAAACCTAATTAAAAACGAGTTAATCAAGCGTCGTGGATTCGATTCTTGGTCGTCGGATAATCTTGCTTTACGTTTTTAATTATGTGTTTGCAACTTAAATCAATATATATAAGTGTATGTATCCGTTCTTTCATTTCTTTAATTTCAATTTATTGAGTTTGAATGTGTCGGTTGTTAGTCACGGATGTACTTTATATATAATCATCCAATATTTACGTACGAAGATTGTGATTCTCTATGTCAATTTATGTTGAGATATTCTCTTGGTACCCTTGAATTTTGTCAGGTTATACATGATATCTCATTTTTAAGGTTTGTTCATGTGATAACTCTAAACTTTGTATTTATGTGCCCAGTATACCCTTTTTTTAACCAACGTTGGACATAATATTAACAAACTTATTTACACCTGGCTTGTAGACGTTTCCTCGACTATTGGTTAGAAAAACGGTATATTGGCACCTTCTTCATAAAAACTAACGCCGGTTTAATATATAAAAATTAAATCACTTTAACCCCTATCGAAAAAAATATATATTACACTTTGTCTATTTAATATACATAAAAATTAAATCACTTTAACCTAAGCCTAGTAATCAGAGGCGGATCCATGGAGAATTCCATGCATTCAACTACACCCCCAATATTTTAGAAATAAGTAATTTTAACAGCTGAAAAAATCTTATAAATAACGAAGTGACTTGGTGGTTGTCTACATGCTGTTTTACGAAGTAATTAATTACGAACTTCTACTCTTTTCACTTTAGCTTTTTAAATAAAATGTACTCCGTACCATATTTGATATTACACTTTTTTAAAATAAATTCACCATAGTATAAAAGCAAAATACCCAAAAAATATAAAATTTTCCCTTGATTTATCATTAGATAAAAAAAAAAATTGTTTTAAGAATAAATTAGTATAAATAAAAACTAAAAAAAATATTTACTACTCCGTATATGTTTTTTTTTTTAATGCACGCCTATTTCAATATTTTTAAATCCACCTCTATCAGTAATACCGTAATAAGTGATAATATTGTCGAAAACAAGTGATAATATTGTCACAAACAACATGTATTGGTCAGGACGGAGGTACCCTGAACAATAGGTTTCAGGTTCAAATATCTTTCCTCGTTGTAATGGCCTTATGCTTCATTCGGAAGAAAAAAAAAAAAGCAACATGTATGGTTTGCCTTGTTTTTACCACTTTATCTTGTCGAACTTAATTGAAGATACAAAATTTAATCGCAAATTTAAATGTTCATATTATTTTTGCTAATTTTGACGAAATTACGTAGACAATTTTGTTTTTGTTATGTACACTTATGTAGAATGTACGTGACGATGTGCCTTTACAACTTTACCATGTCCTACTTATTATAAAGCTTTGTTTCTTTACCTTTTTGTGTCTTTTTTTTGTGCTTTATAACTTTATTTTTATGTTAATATATGTGCTTCCTTCGAAAACTAATTGTAATTAAGCTTTTTCCTTGTCTCTTTCATATAATAGTACGGATTATATATAATGATTCGCTTATGACTTAATTTATTGCTCTAAAGTTTTGTATTCAAATTAAATTTAGTTGACGTGAATCTTTAACACAATTTTATGCTCCGTAATATCTGTGTTATTCCGGATACAGGAATAATAAACAATACCACTATACATATTGAACATTAAAAAAAAAAAAAAAATTGCTCTTATTATTGTTAATTTACGTTTCCAGTACTACATTATCTCTAACATCTTACGAGTACATATCAATCTACATGTTTTAACAATTAAAATATATCGTACACAATCATGCCATGTGATAAGAAGAGACTCTTAATATAAAAATAAATAGACAATAAAAATCTACTTCATAATTATGAGTATATTTTATGTACTCTATATATACTAGTAATAGATTTTTTTTTTATGAGTAGACTATGTATATAATAATTATTACTCATATACTCCCTTTAATGGATCAAATAGTTAACATTTGATCAGAATTTTTCTTACATAATTAGTCAAATGTTAACTGTTTGACCGATCAAACGAAAAACTGAATAGTTCGGACTAAAATAAATACTATTCAAAGTGGCTGCTTAGCTTGCTAGTTGTTGGTCCCCATATATATATAGACAAAAAAAAAGGAGTAATTAAGGAGCCAAAAGTGTTGATATTATTATTATTATTCTCCAATTCAATGGCTGCTTTATTAAATCTACCAATTATAAGCACTATTTTCATACTCTTTACTCTCTCCATTGAAGCTCAACTCTCCCCTGATCACTACTACCATTCCTGCCCAAAAGCACAAGAAATCGTGAACGACGTTGTCGTCGAAGCTATAAACAACGAGACTCGAAATGGGGCCTCCTTACTACGTCTTCATTTCCACGACTGCTTTGTAAATGTAAGTGTACTGTATTCATTTTTGTAATAATGTATGTAGCAATATCGAACTTAAAACTATATATGTGTTAATTTTGTGATTTAAATTGAAAATGGGTGTAATATTTTATTTTGATACGTGACAGGGATGTGATGGATCAGTATTACTAGACGATAATGCAACATTCATAGGCGAGAAGACGGCATTTCCAAATAATCACTCCTTAAGAGCATTTCATGTAGTCGATACGATCAAAGCTCGACTAGAGACGGCTTGTCCAAATACCGTCTCGTGTGCTGATATTCTAGCTATTGCTGCTCGAGACGCAGTTTACCATGTAAGTTAACTAATCAAATGTATTACACTTCGGCATTTCATTCCGTTGGATTAAAGTTAGTCTTGATTTTGTTCTAGAAAATTTAATTAGTATAATAATAAAGTTGAATTATACGGAGTAAGTATTATTGACTCGTATAAAAAAATAAAAATAAAATACTTCTAGTCAACATTATTATGATTGGATAATTAATTAATCCGATTCACCTACTGTAGTTTTTACTAGACTACAGTACTTAAAATAGTTTAAAATAGTGGTCATTAAATTCACACCTCCCAAGTAATATTAAAAAAAAAAAAAAAAAAAAAAATTACTGTCACAAAATAGTTAGGCATGTTATCGTAGCCTAATAACATCCAGCTAAGTTAGCACCGAGTAAATTACGAGTAATACGGAGTAGTAATCATGTGTGTTCGGTTAATGGAGAGTGGGGTACGTAGCTAGCCTGCCCAATGCGACCCATATGATACATAATTATCGGTTTTACGTGAGACGGTTTTACATATGTGTAGTTTGTAGGTTTAAATGTTTAATAGTGATTACGATAGTGGTTTGGACAGTATACTCGTGTGAAAGTTTGGACTAAAATCAATTATGTCACTTATGAATTGTCAACAGAATTACCGTTCTCGAATAGTTTAATAACCGATATTGATATTTCAGTAGTCCTATGTATGTGCTGTCGTATGGGCTTTATCGATAAAAATTTGTGATTACGATGTTAGTAATTACATTGAGTCATTGATTTTAGTATTTTACCTGGCCTTTTTTTATCTGTTTACGTGTATACTCACTTCTCGTATCTTTATTTATATAAGGCTGTAATTGATTATTTTGCCTATTATTTATTACGATTTTAACAATTGATAATTGATAATTGTCAGACCGTTTCATATAAATAAAAATTTACGTGTTTTAATTCATGAAGTTGGGAGGGCCGAGATGGGAGGTGAAGTTAGGAAGACGAGACTCGACGACCGCAAACAGAACAGCAGCCAATCACGATATACCCGCACCTTCCTCCAATATCACGGTTCTGATCTATAAATTCGCCGTCGTTGGTCTATCTTTACAAGACCTCGTTGCACTTTCCGGTAATTTTCCTTCCTCTTTTTCTTCTTTTCCATGTACATTTATACGGCCCGAGCGTTTTAGCCTATCTATCGTCAACACAAATTATAATATAAGACGCTGATACAGTATATAAAATCGTACTAATTCTTTAATTTACGAGTCAAGGTACATTTTTCTTGAAAGAGTAAGTAAATAACATTGACTAATTAGGAAATTTGAATTCTTTAACGTCAACCAGAATAAATAAAAGGAATAATTGCCAAGAATAATCCGAACTGGTCCTTTTATTTCATAAATAATCCGAACTCGAATTAATCCACGAATAATCCCAACTATTAAAGTACTATTCTAATAATGTACTTTGACCAATTTCAATCGACTCTAGCACGTAAAAAAATTTGGTGAAACTGACTTTAACTATACCTCACTCTTATTTTAATTAAAATTCAAACCGATTTCACCTTTTATTTTTATCGATTAAAGTAGGTTAAAATTGGCCAAAGTACATTATTGGAATGATTGTTCAATAGTTGGGATTATTCGTGGATTAATTCGAGTTCGGATTATTTATGAAATAAAAGGACCAGTTCGGATTATTCTTGGCAATTAATCCTAAATAAAACTAAGATTGAATTATACGTTTAACTCTATGTGACAGGAGCGCACACGATAGGGTACGCGAGATGCGCAACATTTAGACCAAGATTATACAAAGACGTCGATATCAATCCTTCATTTGCCGATAAATTAAGAAGCAAGTGTCCACGCGAAGGAAACAACAACGTTTTACAAGGGTTAGATCGGCTAACCCCATCACATTTCGACAATTTATACTACAAAAATTTGTTGGTTAAAAAGGGATTACTTCATTCGGATCAAGAGCTTTATAACAGCAACGAAGCCGATCCAATTGTTAGAAAATTTTCGAGGAACCTTTCGAAATTTTATAACAGCTTTTATAAGGCCATGATCAAAATGGGCGATATTAGCCCGCTCACCGGTACACAAGGCGAAATTAGACGTCATTGTCGACGGTCCAATAAAAAGCCGTAGATCGTTATTTAGCATTTTCTTTAACACTATTTCAGATTAATTTATCATTTCATGATCGATAGCTTGGGAGGGCAAATTAATTATAGATGACATTATCCGGAGTATTATTTTATTTTTAATAAAACTGACGTTGTATTATTAATTAGTATGTACTCTATCAATAGCTCACAAAAATTCCCTATTGTATTTACAATAAGATACATTTCATTTATATATTCACATAATTTTATTTTATTTTTCATTTATATAGTCACTCGGCCAGTATAGCGAAAACCTTGACGAAAACAAGTTATGTGTGGCACGCACGTAACAGACCATGAACACGATAAGGTCTTATCAAAATTTATTTTGTCCCAAAGTGGTACGTGCGGTTCACAAATTCAGAAAATGATAGCAATAATGTTTTTAGAATTTTTCAACTTCGTTTAGAAATATGTCGACTGCGAAAAGCAAAAATAGGGGGACGAATTTTCTTCAAAAATCTATGAAATATATTGTACGTTTTGAAAGATTATAAACCAAGAGAGCATCTAGTAGACTATTGTGCCCACATTTCACAAATCACATGGTATGCAATATTTCACCATATTCCATTTGATATGTAATTTTGATTATTTGATTTGATTATGGCCTCTTGTTTTTGCCAAACTTTATAAACTATACTTTTTCCCATGTCAACAATGCAATCATTTTTTCATGTTTGATGATTGAAGCTGTAAACAACATAACATGATAAGTGATACGGAGTATCTAGTTTTCATACGTCGATTTTACGTGTATGATGAATAATTTGTGACTGAATTATAACTATCTGAATGCATTTGGAGACCACTTTCACCCTTATGAAATCTCACATATAGTCATGATTTAATTAATAATGGACGGAACGAGTATCACAATTATTTCATGTCAGCATTTGTGATAAACAATACTCCATAGGTGATAAAATACGACTAGATTTACAACTCGAATTTAACTTTTTCGATACTTCGATAAACAATACTCTGTACTCAATAGGTTAGAGGTGGCCATTTATACAACCCGGCCCGGCCCGGCTGGTGGGCCCTAATTTTGATGGCATGGCCCGGCCAGTCAAAAGCCCGCTCGGCCCTCTCAAGCAACGGGTCAGGTCCGGGCCTTAATTTCTAGGGCCCGGCCCTCTGGGCCCAAACCTTTAAACAATTGTATAACCAAGGGGTCGGGTTTGGGTTTTAATTTTAAGCGCCACCCTTCAGGGCCGGTTAGGGGCCTTAAGAATGGAGTTTGTCCTGTAGCAGGCCAACTTGGGCCCGGCCCGTAGCCGCCTCTAGTTGGAATGGAGGGAGTATTATACTATTATATATGGGCTACAAGCCTTGATTAAAAACTTTGAGTAATTTTGGGCTACATGACATGAACACATACTAAGCCCAAGTAACTCTTGTACTTTTTAAGTATTTTGGGCTGCTATTTTAAGCGGGCTACGTTTAACAACGATGTTTTGAGGTGGTAAATGTCCAGTCCTAGGAAGCACCGATACTTCTAAAATATGCCGTACCCGTGTCCGATACGTATCGGATACCCGATACTCCTCCGATACTTCCCGATACTCCTCCGATACGTCCCGATACGTATCTTGAGGTATCGGATGTTTTCCGATACTTCTGTGATGTTTGACACGTCACCGATACTCCACCGATACTCCAACGATACCGATACTCCAAAATCAAAAGAAAATTAAAAAAATCAAAAGAAAGCATCCTAAGACCTAAGTGCACGACTAATTCATTTAGAACAAAAAAAAAAAAAAAAAAAAAAAAAAAAAAAAAACCCTTTACTCTTCTAGTAGCAAAAAAAATAATTTGCGCTTGATTTCTAGAAATAGTGAAGAGTACATCAAAGGGAGAACGAAGATGTGGGATGTTGGTGGAGATGAGCATGATAACCCGATGATGTTGGTTATAGCTTGATGTAGCTTTTCCTCGTGATGACATGGAAATGGTCATGGTGATGTTTAGTTTAGTCTTTTATATTTGTAAGACTTTGTACTTTTTCTAAATTTATTTTAACTTTGTAAGACAAGTTATTTATCATTTTGACGAATTTTTGGTGTTTCAATTGGCCAAATTTATATTGACTTTTATTTTGACTTTTATTTTGCCGTATCGCGTATCGTAAAATTTTAGATGGCCGTATCAAGGTCCGATAATCGATCAGATCGGTGTCCGATTCCAGATTTCCGGTGCTTCTAGGTCCAAATTCAAATACTCGAAGATACAAAACGGCATGAGATTTTATGTTTTTACTTTTCAGAAATGGTTGTATAGCAATTTTATATGGTGATTATCCAATTTTTGTATCGTTTTTCATTTTAGGGTGTACGAATTATTTGTTTACATTTCTGATCATTGATGTTATGTTAGAGTCACGGGTTCGAATCTCACCACCCCTTCCCTCACTTTCAAAGTGGTATTATTCGAACCCATAACCTCTTGTCACAAGGTTTTGATACCATATCAAAAACCAACTCAACCAAAAACTTAAGCTTATGATTGGAGGCCCAAGATCGATTATATAATCTAACCAACTCAACCAAAAAAAAGTTTATACAAAATATATCAAAACATTAAATATTGATTTTCAATGTGTACTGTATACAAAATTTTATAGATCGAGTGTAACCGTATTACGTTCCGTTGAAGATTCCAAAAAATCACCTCATATTAGAACAAATTGGGTGCACCTTATCAATTCAATGACCTTAAAAAGCACAAAACAAGCTGCTCACCCACAGCACGTGACCCAAAATTCGCTTGAATGAAAGTGAAACCAGTCACTTCTGCCACTAGTTTTCCACAAAACTATCTATTTTCACACTTTTCTTATTTTCATTAAAAATTAAAAATTAAAAATATAAAAAAAAAAATGAGATAAATACAAAACCAGGTGCCACAAATTAAGCACAACAACTTCTACGGTTGTACCCCCCACATTATCCTAATCCTTCGCTTTAACGGTAGGTAGGACTCGTATCTTACGGTTTGACGTGTAAAACGACTCTTGATAAATAAGATTAGACTGTTTTATGGAGTATAGTGATCATTTTAATAATGATGAATTCTCCTGTAGAACTTACAATAAGCTTAATGCGGTAATCAACGCATAAATCAAGCGTCAGCAAAGGGATACAAAAACATAAAACAAATCTACTAAAGTCACTAACAGAGGTACTAAAAAAATTTAGTAACAATTAATCATAATTATCACTTAAATAGTACAAAAACTATATAATCGAGTACAAATGAGGCGGACTTACAATAATTATTTATTGTAAGTCCTTACTTACACAAGAATTAGTGTTTTAATAAAACGTAATTATTTTTTTACCTTTAGAAAATGATTAATGTTATTTAATAACAATGACAAAAGAAGTATTAAAATGATCAAGTTTTATACACCAAGGATCTATTATTATTTTTCTCTTAAATTATTTAGAATCCAAAATTTTTACTCCGTAAGTTTTATGAAATTATAAGAAATTGTCTGAATGAAAGAGTAAGTTTTTAAGTCAATTGAACTCTAAAATTTTCTATACTTATACAATTATTTGAATATTTATAGATTTTTTGTTTTTAACGGAAAAATCATTTAATTAATTAAAAGTCATATGACATCTACAATAAGCGTTAACAATTAAAGTGTTCAAATTTTAGTGATCAAACAAAGTACTCCGTAATACTTAATAAAATAAAAAAACATAAGACTTGATAATGACCGCTTTGCATACCCTCTATCATATTGTTGTTTTTTGTTACAGTCTTCCAAGAGGGGGTCTATAGTTCTTCCCAAAATTTTAAAAGTAGTTCTTTCGCTTTAACAATTAATTTGTATACGATGAAAAATCTCGCCAATTGCATCACGATATGAAAACTCAGGCGACCCTTGATTTTTGGCATACTGTGAGACACCAAATGATGTATTATTATTAGGAAATAACCCACCAATAAGTTAGAACAAAAAACTCCAATAGGTGAGAACGAAAATCCATTAATTGATATGGGGGGAGATTATTATTGAAATTCTGGAGGGAGATTATTATTGAAATTACCATATGGAGGGAGATTATTATTGAAATTCTTAAAAAATAAGATGAGAAACACGGCTTCTGGAAGCCTCGTACTCTAATACAGGCCTTGTTCTTTCGGCCTATATTATAGTCGAACTTATAGGAACGAAATTGATAGGAGCTGAGTTGTTCATAACTTATCTAAGCTAAATTGAACTTTTCTATTTGTAAATTTGTACTCTATATTTGTTGAGGCATAATTGAACTAATAAAACCCGAACCAATCAGCTAAACTTATACGGAGTAAGATTTTAAGTGAACTTACGGAGCTAAAATTAAGTCGAAAAGAACAATATCTCATACGTTGAAAGATATGACACAAAATTTTTGCATTACCTCAATCCATCAAATCTATAAATACCCATGTTCACCAACATTAGTTTTCCATCATCACACACTTATTTCATTCATCACTTTCTAAAACTCCAATTTATCATCACACACCTTAGTTTTTATTGAACATGGATGCCTTGCAATCTTGGGTTCTTGAGCACAAGCTTACTAGCATTGGTAGGCTGCTTTTTAACACCTCTCTCCCTATAACGTATCGTATAATCGTCTTATATTTTTCGACAAATCTGCAAATAAAAGTACGCAGCATTATTCAAATTACAAAGCGTAAACAATACGAGTAATATGTAACAACTGTAGCGATTTTAATAATAACTTTTGATACTCCGTATCATTATATTCATTACTACTTCGTTGTTTGTACATTATAACGTTAAATTTTACTTCTAACTTTGTTGATTAACGTGTTGTGTATTGTTCGATGGTTACGCAGGTGCACTGTGGGCAACAGCGGTAGGAGCATCAGTCGCTTATAATTCGGGCCCAAAAACCGCACTTAAGCCCAGTCTCCGGCTAATTCATGCTAGGTTAGCTTGTCGCAAAATTAGTAACATTGATGTCGAATATCGATTTCAAATGATACCACTGTTAACATAATAATGTTAATATACTCCGTTTTTAATTAGGAAACAAACATTTATACAAAATCAATTAATAAATGCGATGGCGTATAAATATTTTGATGAATATGCAGGATGCATGCACAAGCATTGACACTGGCCGTTCTGTCGGGAGCTGCAGCGTACCATTATTACGAGAAACAGAACGAAGAACGCAACACAAACAAATAAGTTCCAAACTTAACCGTTGATGACGATCATTTTACGGCGTAGTAGATTGAGAACTTCTAAGTATTTTTCACTTAAAGTTTTCATCTAAAATATGTAGTTTAATGATGAAGACTTGTATTCTCTTGCAATTTACATAATCTAAGATGTAATGTACTTTCAATTAAGTTTGCTTATGTAAAAAAAATGTTGATTTTAATCAAATCGAATTAAAATATGTTTCTTGCATGTATTCCCATTATCGACTCCATTCCGGTCTAAATTAAACCTTCCGTTTTACTTAAACCATAGATTTAATACTTTGAATGAAGTATAGTTAGAACATAGTTTTAAATTCGATTAAACCTACGTTCGGAAATGGCCGATGGTTTTAACGAAGCCCGAAAGTGAGTAAATTGACAGATACCCAATCTATACTACCAATGCTTACTCCAAATCAATACCAAACTTCGGTTTTTTTACATCCCTTGATCAACCTTGCGGTGAAACATAATCACAAAAAATTGACCAATATAGTTACTTTACTTTTCACTTTTAAACTACAAAGGTAAACAAATTACTGAGATCGACAAGATTAGTGTCAAGTCGGCGAGGTTGGTGAGAATCGAGGCCGAAGAGCAACTTTATTATAGAGTAATAGGCAATAGAACACAACTTAACGTAATATAAAGTGATTTAGCAAAAAGGTAATGTAGTAGCCATTTCACGGAACTTTCGATAAGTAAAAAAAATAGAACTTGAAAATTGAAAATGGGAAATTCGAGTTTACTAGATGCTAAACATCAATAAATTGTATCACAACATTGAACACAGTTTGATTGACGGCCGAAAAAATAGATTGACTCGATTACTGGCCTAGTTCTTGTTTCTTCTTGTGCCATAGGCGGTCAAGAGCACTGTCGGCATCACCCTGCAAACACCAACCAAAACTCACTCGTCACGTTACACTTCACCAGTAAAAGCAGTCAAATCTCAACCGAGAATATCGAAAAACATTAGTTCTGAAATAGACAAAGTTTGCGAATGTGGACCTGAGCACGGATGTCACCGCAGAGAGCGTAGGTAGTGAAAGCACCGGTGTAAACACCGTTGTGGTCTAAGTGCCCTATGTTCAGCTGCACGGAAGCGTGATCCTTGGAGGTGATCAGCCTGTTTGTTGCCGAGCTGAAACGCAGCAAATAAGCAAGCACAAGACGTTAGTTACAGTCGATACCGAAGTTGTTTTCGTAGAGAACAGACATTGATCAACACAGCAGGAAACAAAGAAGTCACGTTACCATTTCCTGGGAACGTAAAGATCCACAACTTGTCCCTCTTCGTTCTGCATCTTGTAACGGTTTGGCTAAACACACAGCAACGAAGCTACCTGATCAAGCAGTAAGGATAGAGTAAGCTTCTCTACGAAGAAAAAACTTATAACTTTGGACGATAAATTGCTATATTCACAGCGAAGCTGTAGCACAATGTTTCTGAGTTTCCAGCAAAAGAACAAAATGATGACAAACATACGCATTACATAAACGGCCAAAAAAGACCTACGTGTTAATAAAAACTTCACGTAAATCAATGATAATCGATATTTATGTGAAACAGCACATTGTAATCGAACAGAGATCTTAGTTTTGCTAGCAAAACAATGAATTCCACTGACGTTTGATACGATAAACTTCAGTATTCACAGCAATGCTGTACGCAAGAACGTACACCAGCGTAAGTCACACCATGATACGTCAGGGTTTCAAGTACGAGAAACGACAAATTGCAGTATTCACATCAATGATGTACGCAAGAGAATGCACAAGCTAGAGTTGCACCATAACATTTCAAAGTTCAAGTACGAGAAAAATAAAACGAGTTTTCGCGTTTCATCAATTATTTCGAAAGCATCTAAACCGATTTCTCCGTCTAAAACGATCGTAATCGTTCGCATCAATCAAAACAACAAAAACAAACGAAATTTACGACACACACTCTAAACTTATCCAACTACAGCAACAATTCACAAGCTAACTATCGATAATCTTCAGAAATTCAATACAATTTCGCAGAAATCAAATACAATTCTACGACAAAACATTTCAAATCAATAATCGACAACCACGAAAACTCGACGAAATCAGAAGAATGAAACGAGAAATCAGCAAAACAAAACACACAGTTTCAAATTCAATGCAATGCAGTGAGTATGAATAGAAACAAGAGATGAATTTGAAGTGAGAAACCTTGTGAAATTAAGAAAGAATGCGGCGTAGACGAACTGCAGAGGGTTTGTGCGTGTGAATGAATGAGAGATGATGAAGAAGAAAGGCTTTTTTTCTTTTTTCTGGGTAAAAGGGGTTTAATTTTTTTTGGTTTGAAACCCTAATTGGGCTTTGCAATTGCATTTCATATCATATGAATTTTTAATGATTTGGGCTTTAATTTTTTTGGGTTTTTTTTTTAACTAGTTATGCGTCCCGTGAAAATCACGGGTTGTCTTAATACTTTTCGTGATTTGTATTATTTTTGTAAATATTTAATAAAATATGATTATTGACTCTTTATCTATGTGTCTTGATAGTCAACATCGTTATGCTTGAATTTTTAGCTTGCATATATTTCACTATCTTTTATTTTGGGGTCGTTACATATTATTTGATATTTCGTACAATTGCAATATATATTATATGTACCAATTTCAAACCTTTAATTTAAAATAATATAGACTATAGAAAGTATACCAAATATTACAAATTCTGTTAAAATTTTGAGGTAATAATGAAGAATGGGTAATTTCAAAAGTTAAAAAAAAAAAATACGTAAAACAACTTTCAAATCTATTTTTAATATGCTTAAACTAATTTAAAAGGAAAACGAACAAACCAATTAAATCAGATACTCCGTATGACGTAATAATTTTTCATTGTTTTTCCCCCTAACATGAATGAATAAATAGCTAATTTTAGTGCTAAAAAATTGTACCACTATGAATTCTATGGTCATCTTAATTTTAGTTATATGAATTAAAAGATAGAGTAAATTAAAAATTTGCCTATTTTTTATTAGATGATGACTTTAACTATACAATGCATACAAAAGATTAATTAAAATAAAAATAATAAGAATTTGTTAAAAGATTGATAAATGACTTTTAAAGATGTATTCGAACTACCAAATGACTTTTAAAGACGTATTATTTTTTCTATACGAATATATATATATATATATATATATATATGTGTAAGTATTCATAAGTACACGCATATTTAAATGGGATACCTCATATTATTGTGTGACATAAATACTAATAATAATCATAAGTATTAAGCCTCATAGGATTTTAATTCTAAAATACATAAATATAAATCATAAATAAAATAATCAAAGTCTTTTAACCACCATAATTAAGTGTTTTCATACCCATTAAAACACTTGAGTGATACGATAAATTATGTTTACTAATTATATTAATTTTAAATCACAAAATTTTCCAACAAAAATCTCGTACAATATTATTTAAAAAGACAAAATGCTGAAGATATAAAGAAACTAATATGATGCTTAAGAGAAATTAGATGATAATTTGTATGATACAACTAAAATGGGCATTTTGTT
Source organism: Dianthus caryophyllus (assembly GCA_023091065.1). NCBI lineage: Eukaryota > Viridiplantae > Streptophyta > Magnoliopsida > Caryophyllales > Caryophyllaceae > Dianthus > Dianthus caryophyllus. The sequence goes on from CM041523.1 coordinate 2,966,242, forward strand.
TTAGAAAAAATATCAAATATATTTATATAAAATCTAATTAGATGATAGTTCGTATGATGCTATTAAAACTAATATAAAGATATAAATTTTTTAAAATATATAGCGAATATGAAATTATATAAATTATATGACTTGAGTATAGATTTTAAAATTTTAAGTTAATATTTTTTTTAATTTATTATGTTTGTATATGAGTAAATTGTGCATTTAAATAGAAATAAGATAGACAGAACTTAAAAGATATATGAAAAGGTGTCATAATGGATCATATTTAATATCATTTTTTATTTTTATTTAAAATGTTGTTTTTTTAATATGATGACACGTGGCTTAATAAAGGGGGATTTTGTAGCAAATAGTGAGTTGTGGTTGTTTGATGGTGAAATGAAGTTATTTAACTTGCTTTTTAATTATATATATAGATATAGATATATAGATATATAGATTGGAGTGTTTTTTGGTTTGATGTGTGATTTATTATAGCATTGTTGGGTCATGAATCACAAATTTATTTGGGATAAAGTTGAATTTATGATGGGTTCATCGTCTTGATGACTCGACGTAATTATATGGTAGATATGATTTGACGTCGTGTTGAGCTGAATCTATCATTAAGAATTGGAGCTAACGCTAAACTTAGTGTATGTTTTAGGTAGTGCGGAATACAACATTTTCAATATTAGACAATCGCACTAAGCTGAGCTATCGATGGGCAAAATAATCAACTAGCCATATCATCTCCTATCTCCTGTACGTAGAAGAATCAACCTCGAACAAGTATAAACATATACTCCGTAGATTACATGACCCATAGTCCATCTTTAAACCACTTGCTCGCTGATTCACGGTCAAGATTACAAAAAGTCAATAAAAATTATGCAGAATAACTAAATGGTAAACAAATTTTAAGACGTCTTTTTTAAATCCTAATCAAGCAAGTTAATGTCAAAATGACAAGTAGTGGTAATAGTTGTACTCATTTTTTTTTCCCTTGCTCGATCAACTAGAAGAATATTTCACAAATTTTTCATACAAATGCCATAATTACGTCCAAATACAATATCTCAACAATTAGACCACTTCTCATCAATTAAAAACACAACCAATGTCCAGATACATAAACACAATCATACAAATTTTAATTATTTTCATATAAAATTACAAATATACCCTCGTTTCATTTTAGACCCTGCTATTAAAAAAAAACATACATTCCCTACAAACCCTCACAACAAAAGTCAAACTGTAAACAAATACTACAACACAGGGAGTATAACATTACAACGAGTTTCCCTTAGGGCGGAAAGTGAGTACGATTATATACCGTTTATTTTCATTTACGACCATTTTTAAAGCGATGACGTACGACGTAGGAGCTCCGCTGCTACCAACAGCGGGGAAGGCGGGGGAGAAGGAGCCGCTGCAGGAGGCGTCAGTGCCGGGGGCGGTGTTCAATGTGTCGACGTCGATTGTTGGGGCGGGGATAATGTCGATACCAGTGACATTGAAGGTGCTGGGAGTTGTGCCGGCGTTGGTGCTCGTGGTTGTGGTGGCAGTGTTGGCGGAGATGTCGGTGGAGTTTTTGGTGAGGTTTTCGTATTCTGGTGAGACGGTGGCGACGACGTATGCCGGGTTGATGGGGGAGTCATTTGGAAAGGTTGGGGCGGTTCTTGTGCAGGTTTCTGTTATGATCACTAACTGGGGTTGTTTGGTTGTCTATTTGATTATTCTCGGTAAGATTTTACTACTCCGTATAAGTTTTTTAAAAGATCGTCTTTTCTTAATATAATTTCAAAACGAAATATTGTCTAGCTCAACATGCAATGTTCTAACTACGATTTTTTTTTTTTTTTTTTTTTTATGTAAGTTATGTGGTCATGCTCAAGTTTAACGAGTATTATTATTATTTTAGCTTGAAAAACGAGTCATAATTTCACGGGAAATGTTACTAAAACAACAACCATTAAGCTTGTATTGTATCAACTCGGTCACACGGTCACACCTCTAATTAAACATGACTCATGTTTTATGGTCGATTTTTATATAAAAATTATGTAATCATGCATGCACATGTTGTATAGGTGAACAGACTGAACACGTCTAATCAAAAAGTCTTATACGTCCAAACTTTTACTCCGTACATTATTATTAAAAAAAATAATACAGATTACGGAGTACTAACCTCCCATTTCTTTTGATCTTCCTACTTGTTTATTAAATGAGTGTATTATTTTAATCAAGTGGGAAGATAAAAGAAAATGGGAGGGAGTATTTATTAGATGTGTATTCACAATATATCGTTGATTAAGTCGCAATCATTGTACTCTGTAAGAGTAATTTGTTAATAATTTTCACGTGAAAAACGTGAAAGTGTGGAAGTGGGGCCAAGTCGTTGATCATTTTGATCATTATTGATGGATTAAATCGAAAAGAGGGTAGTCCATTGTCCCAATCAATTAGAGTAGTTTTTACTCAATTATTTGTATTAGAGTAATTATTTAAAACGTAAACTGTAAAGATATTGCTGATGTCTTGGCCTAATAGTTAAGGTTGAGGTACACGTGACGATGCCATCTCCCGTCGTATTGCCAATGTGGCTCATATTGGAAAAAAAAAAAAATTATAAACTGTAAAATGAATGAAATTGAGACGCTTAGTGATATGTGTATAATTTATGCGGTTATACCCGTTACATGTAGGACTTCGAACAGTCTAACATATAACCTGTCACCCGCGATACTTCTATCTTAAGTTCCTAACTCATAATCATTAGTCATTACAAAGTACTCCGTATAACACTTGTGTGAGTTATGACTTATAGAGTTATAGTTTTGACAAAAATTCTTATTTCTTAATAAACATTGTGTCATTTTTTGCTGCAGGTGATGTTCTCTCAGGGAGTGATCATGGAGATTCAGTACATTTGGGCGTGTTACGCGAGTGGTTTGGCTTCCACTGGTGGACGACTCGGCCTTACGCTCTTCTCATCGTCGTTGTCTTCATTCTTCTTCCTCTTGTACTCGTCCGTCGTGTAGGTATATACTCATCTTGCATCATACCACAAGTGACACTAAATTTATTGAAGTCTTATATAATACTCGCTTTGTTGCGTTGATTTTGCAGATTCCTTGAAGTTTTCGTCTGCAGCATCAGTCTTCCTAGCAGTCGTGTTCGTTGGCATTAGCTCCGTGATGGCGGTCTTGGCCGTTTTTCAAGGCACAGCCGAGAGGCCTCGACTGTTTCCTGACTTAACTGGTCACGTCTCGTTCTTCAATCTCTTCACCGCCGTCCCAGTTATAGTCACCGCTTTCACATTTCACTTCAATGGTAGGTTAACCGTACCACTTCTCGCGTCTTACACTTACTGTACGACCTTCGTCTTACCCAAAACTTATTGTCTTTTGCAGTTCACCCGATTAGTTCAGAGCTCGGAAAACCATCAAAGATGATTAAAGCAACACGAATCTCCCTCGTACTTTGCGCTGTCATTTACTTCACAGTTGGCTTCTCAGGGTACCTTCTCTTCGGAGACTCCCTTGCGTCAGACATACTCGTGAACTTTGACAGATCGTCTGAGAGCCCTTTACTCAACGACATGGTGCGACTGAGCTACGCGCTACACCTGGTGCTGGTGTACCCTCTGCTCAACTTCTCGCTTCGAGTAAATATCGATGGACTTCTCTTCCCCAAGAAGCGCTTGCTTGCTAGCGACAACATCAGATTTTTGTCACTCAGTTTCGTTTTATTAGCCTTGACTTACGTAGCTTCGATTTCAATCCCGGATATTATGATCTTCTACGATTTCGTTGGTTCGACTACTGTGATCTTGCTCGCGTTCATTTTCCCTGCTGCCATCACTTTAAGGTACTTTTCTCCCTTTTCAACACAAATTTCACGTAGCGTTAGTGATCACGTTTTAGGCACTAAAAATCCTTCGAAGAATAAATCAATTTATACTCGATCCTAAAACCGATAGAAGTGTTTCATTCACTTGCTAGGGTAACCTTGCATATTTGAGAATTGAACTTTTAGTGACGATTACTTATGTCGTGTTTAAATTGTTATTCCAGAAATGTCCAAGGTTTATCGACACCAAGGGATAAAATCATAGCTGTGGGTATGGTGATTGTGGCCGTGGTAACGAGCACTATTGCGATTTCAACCAACATTTACAACAAGAGCACGACTTAAGCCGTGTAATAAGCCCTAGATTAGTTGCGAAATTGCGTGAATACACCAAAATTCTTGTAAGATTTGTTGTAGTAATTTGTATAACGATTGTCGATAATATAGAAACAGACCACTCAAAATACGAGTGATTCTTCTTCAAATTAAATCTTCTCGTATTTATTTTCCGTGGTATCAAGTAGGACAATGATAGGACGTTATCGAATGATATTGAGTTTCGGTGTTGTCACCACATATCGTAATTCGTTGTTTTTCTATAAGATACTTTTTTAAGAAATAATCGATGTAGACGACTATGCAAATATAAAACTGATGTCATGAAAAACAATGAGCAAAAAGACGCTCATGAAAAGGACATACATTCAAATATATAATACGAGTTGGGAGATGATCATCCAATTAAATTCGACATTACAAAATCGATTTGATCCGTCGTAGCTGTCCGCAGTGTGCAGGCCACTGCTTTTACATTATTAATTGTTAAATGGATCCGAATTCAGAACGTATATTTGTTAGTTGCTTCAATATTTTGTCGAGAATTCATGCATATAGTAAGTCTCACGTGAGACCGTCTTACTGTAGAATTTGTGTAGAATGAGCTTGTATTTACAATTAAGCCTGTACATACAGTTTTGTTTGCACAATACAGAACAACATTACAACTTACAAGTCTCATCTAATAAAACCTCTACTTTGTTAAGGTGGGCGCATCCTCGAGAAATTTAACGCTGATGAGATCAGTACAGACCTTCTGATCCTATTCAGTGTGAAATGATATTTACGTGACGTACAACGACAGCAGTCGAGGAACTAAAATCACCTGCTGGAAGAACTGAAGTGCGTTAAGCAAGGATGAATCGGCACAGCAATGCGAGCGAAAGCTTAAATAAACTTCACTCGGACAAATTACTCCAAATAGCGATGACACTCGTTCCCAGTGCTAGTATTATAAAAAGCGCTCCAACGGCCTTTTCCCAAGGTGTGGCGATACCGTGTATATCCCTGCCAATGATTCAGACGAAAATCAAAACCCGTGAATCTTTCTTAAGGATATATCCTACCGATCAAAATAATCTAGATAGTTCGTATTTCTCATCCAATTCTACGGGTAATTGTGCTCGTAATTTATTTTTTAAAAAAATAATGCCTCAGAAAATGTAAGACGAAGAGAACAAGTCCTGAGAAGGTCTTACATACGAATTTAAGAGAAAGGGAGTAGAGTACCTTAGAATTATAGAAGACGGAAAGATGAGTATGATGCAAAGGACCGTAGTCGATCCCAATATTTGAAAGCAATACCATATGCTCGGAATCACGATTGCGGTTCCATAGGCAAGGGCGAGTAGCACACACGTAAGACACACGAATCTCGTGTCGTCTTTCTCAGGGTCGGTCTTCCGAGTCTTAGGGAAGAGGAGCTCGTCCACATTGGCTCTGAGGGCGTAATTGACAAGAGGAAACACTAACAGAAGGTGAAACGCGTAGCTTAACCGAACTATGGCGTTGACCACAAGACCAGCCACGGTATTTGCACTTTGATCGAAGTTGACCAACATGTCCGCGTTGATGGAGTCTCCAAACAGTAAATAACCGGAGAATCCAATGGAAAAATAGAAAACAGCGCAAATAATGAGTGATATCCTGATTGCCGATTTCATATCTGCCGGTTCTCCTAGCTCCGCCCTTATCGGATGAACTGCAAAAATTTACAAATATTGATAAACGACTAAGAAATGTTTGAAGACTACAGTGACATATATACTCTATTCACCCTAACGTCAATTAAAATCAGCTTTCGTGAAAACAATGCACGTAAACAGTGACTAACATGTCAGTGCTCCATATCATGCAAGACTTATGGAACAGCGTACGACATTATAAAAGCTTTCGTTGTATGTCGCAAGACTATCTTATTTGAGAATTTGTGCAGACCATAAATTGAAGTGCACAGCAAGGGATTCATTACCGTTGATTTGGTACCCAAAAGCCGTCATAAAAACTGGAACGGTAGTGAAAAGACTAAGGAAGGTCCCTTGACTAGAAAAATCCGGGATGAGCCTCAAGCTCTGAGCGTTTCCTTGAAAAATCGCTATTATCGCCATAACCAACGCTATCACGACAAACACCACAGCGAGGAGGATGGCCAACAGTGAAGTGTGCCTCAACGAATCTTAAATTAGCAATAAGAAAACACAGTAATAAGTTTTTGAAAAACAATGGTTATTGTTTTGCAAAATTAGTACTAACTCGCGGAACTCACCTACACGGCGTAACAAGACTAAGGGAAGGAGAATTGAAACAGCCACGATAAAAATTGAAAACTCGCGAGTAGTCCACCAATAATACCCGAACCACTCTTGGAGAATTCCCGTGTGTACTGTGCCTCCGGAGCTACTTCCTGTTAGAACATCCCCTGTAACAGAAAAATAATACGAATTGGAATTAAGTAATTGGACAACCTAAGACAATACGGTTTTGGTAAACATGAAGCATTGGGGAAAAAAAAAAAAAAAAAACGTTAGATCCAAAAAACAGCAAAGATCCTCTGCTACATCCTAAGCTTTACTGATTTCATACAGCGATAAAAGGCTACAAAATTCAAGTGAATCACAAATAGCTAAAGCAATTACTAAGACCTACTACATCAACTATCATGCTAGAGAAACTTGTTACGTATCCATTCAAGACAGCTTTGTTATGTACGCAATAATACCAGTCGACATTTATCATTTCAACTACCGACTTTTGACACCAAATTAGTGTCCACGAAAACTCGAAAGGGTCCTTGTCTTCACGTGGCAAAGGATGATGGAAATCTACTTGGACTAACCGGTGCTACCCTCTAGAATCTAAGATTATCTGAATACAAGTTTCCCCTGAAACTTACCTCGATATAAATACGATAAAGCTCTAATTCTGTAAATTTACTTGGACTAACCGGTGCTACCTCACCTTTGGTTTAATCCCTGATCATCTAATTTCTATAACACACATGTTTTAGCGCGTAAAATTATTTTACTTCATCAAGAATTCAATACTTGGACCGCATTTGTTAAAAATTGTGGCAATGAAAATGACACGCATCCGGATAACCGGATGGATATTTTATACACTTGCAAGTCTAACTCTAGTGAGTAGGTGAGACCACACCAACCATTTGAGCAAGCGATCCCATCCAACCACCAAGATATCTACAGATGTAAATACCAAAAAAAAAAAAAAAAAAATAGATTTACAAATGTGAATACATTAAAAAATTAATCAATCTCATAACCATTTTTGTTACCATGGGAGTTGGTTAGACGGCGTTCAACCAATGTTCCCTCATCTCATTGTTCCAAATCCCGTCTACCCAACTCCCATGGTTGCAAATGTGAGATGAAGGAACATTACTCCAATGACGTATTTTTCATTCCTAAAATAGTTTCATCCACGTAGGTTCCCAATTACCAAAAACACGAATATAATCAATTAATCACAATCAATCAAATCAAATCAATTGACGAATCCTTATTACGTACCAATAATAATAAGATAGATGACGAGACAGCCAAAACTGGTAAGAATAACACAAATCTGCAAAGCAACAGACCCAATTCTACCAAAAGATTCGCCCATTAACCCGGCATAAGTAGACGACTTCCCGGACCTGGTATACCTCAGCATGAACTCACCAGTGACGTCACCCATAAAAGAAACAATCAAAATAACAAAAATGGCAGGGAAAATCCCAAGCACTTTAAAGGTTGCAGGAATCGACATGATTCCTGCACCAATCATCGTCGTCGAGATATTGAATACTGCACTCGACAACGATGCGCCTTCTTCCTTTGTCGATTCGACGTCGTCTGCTGAGGTTAACAGGGGAACTTCCCCTGCTTCTGTGTCAATGTCATCATCACCTTTCATCTTGTTTTTTTCTCAGCTAATTATTCAACTGCAACAAATTAATAAAATTGTCAAAGATCGATTATATACTCTAACACGCCCCCTCACACAAATGCCCCACTACAGGCCCGCCTAACTGGTGCGATATATACCAGTTTGAAAGTGAGGGGCAGTGAGATTTGATTCGAACCTGTAACCTCTGATACATGTCAGGAACCAACTCAAATAAAAGCTTAAGCTGATGATTGAAAGCCTACGATTGATTATATACTCTTAACAAAAATTCGTGTGACGGGACGTATTAGAGTATAGAGCAGTCAAAAACAACATTTATAGGTAAATGAAATGCATAAAATCAGTAAGACGATCTCACGGAAAACTTACTTAGAAAATTATAGATTTGGGGGACGAATGAAGAGAAAGAAATAGTCTACAATAATGTTGGGGTGTTTTTCAACGAGTATTATTATTATTCGAGACTTCGAGTGGTGGTGGTTTTTTTATGGTCATCAAAAGCGGTTACTTCTGAAATTTATTTAATTATGTTTGGTATTTTTCGGGAGTTTTTGGGCGGTTTCAATTGGAGTGTGCTCCACCTCAAGGGGCAGGGGTTCTTATCATATATACGGCAATTAGTCTTGTGTGAAACGGGAAAACCCGTTTCACACAAGAAACGGGCTTGATCTGCTTCAAATTCCACATCAATTGTTGCTTATAAAAGTTCGCCTCTCCTCTCCTCCCCTCTCCTCGCTCTTTTTATTTTTTGGTTCTCTCTCTCATTTTCTTCTCTCATCTCTTCAAATCCTTCTTTTTCGGGAATATTTACCACAAAATCTATTGTTTGATTGATTTGAGATGAGGTGAAGACTCCAAGTATGAAGAAGAGGAAGCCATTGAAGGAAAAAACGAGTAAACAAGTTCAAGGTATTGTTTTGTTTTTTTTTTGTTAGTAACCCTAGATTTGATTAGTTTTTGTTTTATTGAGTTTTATGTTATTTGTTTTTTTAACTCCGTTTATTAAAGTCACGATAATTGATGTTGATAAGCTGGCATACGGTCGTCAAGTCGATTAGACGCTGTTTTATGTATAAAAGCTCGCACCTGTTACCATTTGTCTTAATTGTGTTTCGTTTTATATGTAACATGTTTATATTTTTGACAATACTAAATGGTGACCTGTTTGTTTTTCTCGTTTTTTTGTTTTATTTTTTATTTTTTGAGATTCAAGAAAGTAGAAATTTGATAGAATACATTATCATTGTAAAATGGTAACATTTTGTTGTAAATTGTAACATTATTTTGTGATCCGATTTAAATTAAATCACAGAATATTATTGTTGTAAATTGGTGTTTGTTTGCATAAATGCAGTAACATTTTCTTTCAAGTAAAACAAACCCATGGAATAATGAAATAAAATGGTAACATTGTTTTTAAAGGGTACGACATGTCAGTATAAAAGGGCAACATTTTCTTTCACGAAACAAACCTATCAAAATCAAAATGAGGGATGGAGAAATAAAATGGTATCAATTGTTTCTTTAAAGGGTGACCTGCTTGTATAAAAGGCAACATTTTCTTTCAAAGAAACAAAACCATCAAATCTAAAATGAGATAGTAACATTGTTGTATTAAATGGTGACGATATATAAAAGCGACAACATTATGTTTTAAATAATAAACACTGAAAGGTAACGTAGTAACATTATTATACTAAATTACACTGCTTAGAAAGACAACATTATCTTTAGAAAACAAACCCATTTAAAATCGAGTCTCAATATGTTACCAATATAATATAATATGTTACCATTTTTGTCTACTTTGTTACCATTTTTAATTACCCTATAAAAACGATTTTCGATAAAAGATAAAAAAAAAACAAAATTTTGGTCTTAAAAAAAATTTCAAAAAAAAAAAAAAATTCAAAAAAAAAAAAAAAAAAGAAAACGAATTTTCAAAATTCAAAAAAAAAAAAAAAAAAGAGAAAATGGGTCTAACTCCGACTGCTTCTAGCAAATCTGATATCGCCGTCTCAAACGAGAATTTGTGTATATACGGAGATTATAAATGAGGTTGACTTATACGGAGTAATAACTTATAAATGTTGGATGATGACACCGTTGATATATGAGGTAGAGGATTGAAAATTGTCGAGAGAAAATTTCTTTTATAACAAATAATCTAAAATTAAAAATTCGGTAGCTATTGCTATCTTTGTATAGTATTTGAGGGGGTATTCCAAGAAAATATATTTTGGATAGACGATAATGGTAACGAATAGCATATTATGTAGGAGTGATAGTTCACATAGCACCAAATGATATACCGGTAAAGTTAATTTTCATCTATTTGGATAGCGATTTAGCAATTTTATTCAACGTATAAATAATATCTACGAGTATATAGATATCAAATATGAAGTATATTGGATTGGATTTCACATATTCCTACCAAAATTATATGCTTGTAAATTTATTTCTTCTACAAAACTATGATGTTTAATTAATCTAATTCATGAATCACAATATTACAAGCTACAAATACAAAAAATCAGGTAAACCTAACTCAAAAGAAGTGGCATTCATATGTGTTATCTATCGTTAGTTCGTTACGGAAGAGAAAATAATGTGTCTTGGGTAATATTGTAAGAAATTACCGAAATAGAATGTGTTTATAGAATTCAAATCTCTTATTTTTCTTCAAAATATAGATTCAACTTTTACCATAATTTGCAACTCATCCCAAAAGTATAGGATATTAATAAATAATAAAGTCTATGGAAAAAAAAGTAAAACTACTTAATGAAGACTTCAAATTGTAGTTTGTCTACTCAACAACTTCTCATATGAGATTATATTTCACTTAAATAAAATACGGTATTTTCAAGATCTTGGGATAAGCTTTTAAATTCGGTATTTCGATGACTATTAAACGTTGATATTCTGATCCTGCATAAAATGAAGATATATTTTTAAAAGAATTTAGAAAAAAAAAAATGGAATAAAATATAATAAACTGTCTCATGAATATTCAATAATTGAGAAGTAATTGTATAGCAAGACACTAAGACGGTCTAATGTGTGAGACGCTCAATAAAATCGCTTAACTTTTCGTTAATTTGCTAAATTAGAGGCTAAGGTATTGCCTATAAGCTATAAGTCTACAACTCTATTTTTTTTTAGGAGAGCTGCATTTCTACCTCAACTTTTTCATTTCATCAGTAATTTCTTTTTAGCTTTACACAAAGCATTTCTTAACTTCATTAAGAATCATAAATCGTGACCCAATTACAATTCTAACGTTAAGAGTGCGCTAATTTTAACGCTTAAGAGGTGACATGGCACCTTGCCGACTTTGGAAAATGACGTGTAAATCCCCAATTAAAATGTTTGTTAATTTATTTTGAACCCAAAGAACAAAACCCTTAAATTAGCTACTTAACATTAAATCAGTAATTGGAGGTCACTAAGTTATACTACTTAAAGTTAAGTGGGTACACTGTGTAAGTGCTAAAAAGAGGGGTACATAAAATGGATTAAAGTGCTTATTACTGTATAGTTCCCTTTAATATTATAGTTTATGAAATAACTATTGATGTCTGCCTCCTCGTCTCATGGCTATCTATCATTATTATTAAGATTTAAAAATAAGTATAAAATGTAATTTTTATATATTTTTTCTAGTTTATATATTTACCAATTATGATATAATTTTCTATGATATTTAATATGACAAAACTTCTAAAATATACGGAGTAAATACTAAGGCCATGTTCTTTTCGGCTTTTATCATATTTAATATGATAATTTTCTAAAATCTATGATTTATCATATTTGTTTTTCGTTTATTTGCTAATTATATTTTATAATACTTACCTAATACTATTTTTTTCCCTTTAACTTACTTATTAAATCAAATATTATTTGACTTTTAAAATTCTATGAATTACCATATTTCTTTTGCTCTTTCATTTTTTTTTTTTTTAATATTTTAAAATATAACTTACTTATATTTTTTTCCCTTAACTTGAATATTTAATCCAATATATTTAAGGCAAAATATGTATTCTTCAATTTTGGTATCCTACAATTTTAGGATTCCAATTGTAGATTCAGTATTATATTTTAGATTACATATGTTAATTATACTACACCATCTTCTTCTTTTTTCTTTTTTTTGTTGTTTTTTTGTTGTTTTTTTGTTAATTATATATATTCTCTTTTGTTACTTAAATGGGGTAATAAAGAAATTAATTTTGTCGTTAAATCAAACTTTTACCCTATCACTATACTAAACATGTTTTTTTTTCCTTAATTGGGCAGATGTTTTATACAAAATCAAATTAACAATCAAATCAAAACTTAATACTATTAAACTAACTAAAAGATATGCATTAAGCATTACAAATATTATTATACAACCATATCTACTAACTTGATTTAAAAATAAGATAATCGATGATATTGTACATCACTTTTTACCTTCATGTTACATATTCTTACCTTTTCATGCTACATATTCATTGGCTTTTTCTATGTTATAATCAAGTTTGTTTGATAAAAATTTCAAATCTTGAACGTAAAATATAAATCTACAACATACAAAGAAAAAAAATCAAAGAAGATTTAATCAAGCTATGTTTAAGTATCAAACATAGTAATTAAGAAATAAAATATTCAAATTTTAAACACTCTTATCAAATACAGTAAAATAAATTTAACACAAATTGTAATGCATAATTAAAACATTATAAAGTAAAACTATTTAACATAAGATACTTCTAAAAAGATCTAAATTAAAGTTTTTGATGATATATATACAAAAAGGGAGACTACTCTAAAAATTAAATAAGGTAATTATGTGTCATATAATTGTTTATTTTGAAATTATTATTTTTCTTCTCAATTAAAAACATCTTCAATTAATTTTTTTTTTGTAAAGTTCTAATATAGTAAAGATTTCAATTGTAGATTTAGTTTTATATTTTAAGTTACATATGTTAATATTTTTTTCATCTAAAATCCTAGCCATAGTAGAATTATAAATAATACTAATATTAATTTTTAGACCAATTATATTGTGACAAATGTCGTATGTAGACTACTGTTCTACTTTATATATATACTAGTTTGCTATGCTCTACTGCTCGCAACTATATTTACATTAAAATTTTATTTTTTTATAAATTTGCATTATATTAAATCCTTTGAATTCATAATTAAGTATAATTGTTAATCATACTTCGATTAATATAAAATTATTCTTAATGCATGCATTATCAATGTATACTTTCATGAAAATATTATTTCGATATAAAATTAATGATATTAAATCTATGAGTTTTCTTGGTGTTTTATTTCCAATATAAACTAACAAATACTAAATTTTTTCCTAATGTAAGTCATAATATTTTTTAGGTAAGTTTTTATTTAAATATCATAGAGAATTAGTAGTTTTAAATAACATTAAGAATTAACTACTAAATTATCCTAATATAACCTAACTAATTTGCTTTTCATTAAAAAATATATTATTTTCAAAAATTGATTTATTTTATTTTTCAGACATTCCATATATAATGTATCTATTTTTCCCAATTTTAAATTGGAAATATAGAGTGTGTGTTATAATATTTGATTATATATTTTTAAGGATATTTGATTATGTTTAAGGTAGAGTTTTCTTTTTTTAAACTCTTTACTAATAAAAAACTTATTAATACTAATTTTTTTCTAATGTAAGTCATAATATTTTTTAGGTAAGTTTTTATTTAAATATCATAGAGAATTAGTTGTTTTAAATAACAATAAGAATTAACTACTAAATTTTCCTAATATAACCTAACTAATTTAATTTTCATTAAAAATATATTATTTTCAAAAATTTATTTATTTTATTTTTCTGCACCTTCCAAATATAATGTATCTATTTTTTCTAATTTTAATTTGGAAATATAGAGTGTTTGTTACAATATTTGATTATATATTTTTAAGGATATTTGATTATGTTTAAGGTAGGTTTTCTTTTTTTTTTTTTTAAATGCTTTACCAATAAAAAACTTATTTTAGAATCCTAATAATATTAAAATATCCAATCATATTAAGCTTAATAAGTTTTATTATATATTAATATAATAACTTAGATTATATATATTAATATAATAATTTTTTTATCAACCAATTATATATATTAGTTATTGTGCCCTAAACTGCATGTATTTATCATTATCTCTGTGTAAACTATAATTTAAGTTTATTTGTCTAATTTATATTTTCACCGATTAGGATAAAATTTTATATTGTAATTAATATATGGAGTAATATTTTTTCTAAAATGTACTTGTAAATACTAAGTCCATAAAAAAATTCAAATGTATTACGCTATTTGTATTTTATTGAATAAATGGTTCATTTGACTTGTAATTTATGAAGATTACCTATCAAATATAATAAAGATCTATTCCTAACTCTCTCAATTACTATTATTAATTTCTTTATTCTAATTATAATAATAAATTTCACTATTTTGAAAAATTTGGAATATGATTAAATTTTGACAATAAATTAAAATATAAATTCACTATGAATCAAATATTATAAGGACTCTATGATACACCATATTTGTTTTGCTTTTGTTTTTTTTCTATATATTTTAAATTTACACTTATATTGTTTATTTTATTTTATTTTTTTACTATTTTCCTTAACTTATTTATTAAATCAAACATATTTAAGGCAATTTATATGGTATTTAATATAACAAATTTTCTTATAGGTGAACAGTAAATCTATAAAAAAAATTCAAAACTATTCCTAAATTTTTTCTTTATATTTTATAATACTTACTTAATACTATTTTTTTCCCTTAACTTATTTATTAAATCGATAATTATTTTACTTCTTAAAATTCTATGAATTACCCTATTTCTTTTGTTTTTTTTTTCCTTTAAAAATATAACTTACCTATATTTTCCTCCCTTAACTTATACGGAGTATATTAAGTCCAATATATTTAAGGCAAAAAATATGTATTCTTCAATTTTGGTATCCTAATATTATTTTAAGCATTCAAATTGTAGATTTAGTATTATATTTTAAATTACATATGTTAATTATACTACACCATTTTTTATTTTTATTTTTGTTAATTACATATATTCTCTTTTTTGTCACATTAAAATGGGGTAGTTAAAAAATTGAAATTTTGTTATTAAACCAAACTTTACCCTATCATTATACTAAACCATGTTTTTTTTTTTTTGGTTATTTTCATAATTAGCAGATGTTCTCATACAAAGTTGAAACGAACAATCAAATCAGAACTTAATACGATTAAACTAACTCAGAAAATATTATACATTAAACATTACAAATATTATTTACAAACACATCTAATAACTTGATTTGAAAATAAGATAATCGATAGATATCAGATATACATACCTTTAACCTTTCTGTGCTTACATATTCGTAGCTTTTTCTATTGATTTGCAATCAAGCTTCTTCAATAAGAACTTCAAATTTTAAACGTAAAATATATTCTACAACATTAAAGAAAAAAAGGATCACTAATTTAATCAAGGACAAGTAAGTATCAAACAGCAGTACTTAAGAAATAAAACTATTCAAATTTAAACACTCTTATCAAATACACATAGAAAATGATTTAACACAAATCAGAATCATAATTAAACATAATAAACTAAAATTATTTTACATAGTACCTAGGAAGATATAACTAAAGTTTTTGATGTAAATTAAATATTAAATATATATATACTAAAAGTAAGAGATGAAAATTTACCTAAAAATTTTCTAATGTATCCTAATTAAATAAGGTAATTATGTGTCATATAATTGTTTATTTTCAAATTATTATTTTTTTCTCAATTAAAAACATCTTCAATTAATTTTTTTTTTTTTTTTGGAAAGTTCTAATATTGTAAAGATTTCAATTGTAATTTTAGTATTATATTTTAAAATACATATGTTAATATTTTTTCATCTAAAATTCTAGCAATAGTAGAATTATAAATTATAAAAAATACGATATTAATTTTGTTTGTACTAATTATATTCATGACAAACGCCACCATGTATGCTATGGTTTCGACTTTATATATATATATATTAGATATTAGATTAGATTAGATTGTGTAACACTTTCTAAATGAAGCAACAATAATGAGTTGTCATCATCACTAGAATATGAATGTATGATGTATGATATCCCACAATAACACGCTTAATTTGAAGTTCTCAAAACGCAACTTTTTGGAGAATTAGTTCACATCAATTATTTTTTTAAATTAATCACTTGATTAATTTAAAAACATTTTTCGGTCAATACGTGTGCTATAACTAATCAATATATATAAGTAAAAGAGGCTTTTTTCGTGAGCTCTCCTTAATTCAAGGAGATTTAGACCAATCATAAAATTACATTAAAAAATAAATTAAATTGTGAAAATATAGTAATTTGGAAAGAAATAATTATATGATAAATAATTCCCTTATTTAATTATAAAACATTAGAAAGTTTTTAGCTAAGTCTTTGATTACTATGTTTCATAAAATGTATTTGTCGAAATAATATAAAAATAACATCATTACTTTCGAAACGAAAAATGCTATCAAATGAGTATAAATATCAAAGTATTTCATCCACTAAAAAAATTCATTTGAAAAATAGATTAAATAATTTATGCTCAATAAAATAAAAATTGGAAAGATACAATTATATGACACATAATTTATTTGTTTAATTATACATAATTTGTAGAGGACGCCTAACGATAAATTTATCGTTAGTCCTCTCACAAGTAGAAGTTATTACAGGTTTTTTGTTTCCTTGTTGTGTCTAACGATAATTATCGTTAGTCTGCTTCTTCGGAGAACTACTCAATTATAATACATAAGATAAAAAATTCATTTGAAAATAGATTAAATAATTCGCATTCAATAAAATAAAAATTGGAAAGAAACAATTATATGACACATAATTTATTTGTTTAATTATAATACATAAGATATTTTTAGTGTAAGTTTCTTCAAACCTTTTTGTGTGATATATATATCAAAATCGTAGCTTTGTCTCTCTCCAAGGTATCTAGTTAAATAGTTTTAGTTTATTATGTTTTAATTATGATTACGATTTGTTTTATTTTTATTTTTTACGTGTATTTGATTTGATATGTGTATTAATTTTGAAAAGGTTTATTTCTTAATTATCATTTGTTATTTAACTATAGCTGATTGAATTCATAATGATCTTTTTCCTTTGTATATATTGCAGATTTATATTTTAAGTTCAAGATCTCGAGGTCCTATCAATAAACTTGATTACAAAATCAATCGAAAATGTATCGTGAAAGGTAAAAGAGATATACATGATCGACCTACTGATTATCTTATTTTCATATCAAATCATTATTTATTCTTGTATAATAATATTTACTATTCATCATACTTGATCTTTTTAGTTAGTTTCATCGTATTAAGTTTTGATTTGATTGTTCATGTCAATTTTGTATGATAATATCTGAAAATTAGGTATAAAAAGAATGAACATGGTGTATTAGTTTGATGACAAATTTTCAAATTTTTATTTTTACTATCCCCTTTTAATGTTTTTTCTTTTAATTCTTTATAATTCAAATCAAACTATATATTTCATATATATATCTACATAAAAGAGAGTTTTGCTATAGAGTGTCCATAACATAATTTATTAAATTTGTATATACATTATTATTGATGATTAAAATATTTTTAATTACTTATTAATAAAAGTGAACGTATTTATCATGATTATTTGATAATGTAATAAAAATAACTATTTGATAATTTAATAAATTCAAAACAATTAGTTTTGTATAAAATTAAGAAGAACTCTTCTAGAAATAAATTCAATTAAGAAAGAATTAACTTTCACCAAAATTTAAAGAACAAAAAAAGTAAGCTAAAAAATCGAGACCAAATGTTTTTCCTATTGTTATAATACTAACTTTAGCTCTTTCCTAATGTTTTCAAAATATTTTAGTTTTCTATAAAACTTACTTAAAAATATTAAGACTCACATTAGGAAAATAGTGTATTTTATTTTAATTTCCATAAGATATACTTACATTTTCATATAAATTGGAGAGATATTGAGTAACACTTATCATACTTATTTGATTATTTAATAAAAATAATATCTTGATAATCTAACAAAATTTAAAGAAATTAGTTTTCTATAAAATTAAAAGAAAATCTCTCCTAAAAAGAAATTTAATATAAAGTAATTATCTTTCTATACAACTTAAACAAAAACTTACCTAAAAAAATTAAGACTTGGAAATAAATAAAAAATCAATAATATTAAGACTAACCATTTTTCAAATTTTATAAAACTAAAAAAATAATCTAAAAATTTCTTATTTAGTTATCATACATTAGATAATTTTTAAGTGTGTCTTAAATCCTCTTTATACATACAAATAGAACTCTATCTTTTTAAATCCTACATCTAAATCTCAAACTGTAGGATCTTAAAGATCAAATGATTCAAATCAATCTCACTAATTAATTTACAATTCATGCTTATTTATATATACATAAAAAATTAGTTTGATCTTCTTAAGTATTAGTTTAAGTTTAGTATGTTTTTGTTATGAGTACGATTTATGCTATTTCTATTTTTTACTTACATTTGATTTGATAAAATATTTAATTTTGAAGAGTTTTATATTTTTTTAATTACCATGTTTGTTATTTAAACATACTTTGATTGAATTAGATGATCCTTTTTCCGTGTATATATTGTAGAATTATATTTTAAATTCAAGATTTTTTGTTCTCATTGAATAAACTTGATTACAAACCAATAGAAACTATATGTAACATATGAAAGATAAAAATAGATATACAAGATTTATTGATTGTCATATATCAAATAAAGTCATTAATTATCGTTATATGATATTTTTATCTCTCCGTTAATGGAATTGTTTACGTTTGACTTTTTTGTGAGGGAAAAAGTCAAATCAGTAAACAAATGACTAAATGGTAGAGAAAGTATAATTCATAATGTTTGACCTTTAATTAGTTTCATCGTATTAAGTTTTGATTTAATAGTTAATGTCGCTTTGTAGAAGAGCATTTGAAAATGACGGAAAAAATAATAATAAAAACTAATTTACATGGCGTAGATGAACGCTGATAGTTTTTTCCAAAATAAAAATAATTAAGGCAATACTTTCCATTTTTAAAAATAAATGTAGCATAAATACGGTAATTTTGGACAAAATACCCAAATTTTACATTCAAAGTATAAAGCTCAGAATATACAATTATATTATTCGTGATAATATATTACCATTAAATTAGGGTTATAAATTATTATTGATAATTAAAAATATTTTTAAAATTACTTATTAATCAAAGTGAGCAACTACCATAATTATTTGATAATCTATGAAAAATAATCATTTGATAATCAATTAAATTGCAAATTAATCTAATAAATTCTATTAAGAGCAATTAGCTTTCTACAAATTTTAAATGAAGAAAACAAAGATAAAAAAATATAAAGACTAACATTTTCCTTAATTTCATACGACTACCCATTAACATTTTTCCATATATTATTCAAAGTAATCAATTCTCTAAATAATTTGAATAAAAACTTACCCAAAAATATTAAGATTAATATTATGGAAATTAAGTTTATTATATTATTTTCAACAAGATACATTTATCTCTTCATATAAATTGAATAAATTTCATGGTTAATCTACTATAATTATTTAATGATTTATAAAAATAATATTTTTATAATCTAATAAAATTTAAAGCAATTAATTTTTTTTTCTATAAGGTACAGATATTTAAATAAAACTCTTCTAAAAAAAAGTTGAATTGAAATGTTTTCTTTAGAGCATAATCTCAAACTAATTTATCGTGCATCTAAGAGAATAAATCATGTTAAAGGGAGTATAGGAATATAAAATTAATCAACTAAAGTCACAAACAAGGTTACTAAGAAAATTTTAGGTATAATTAGTAATGAAATACAAATACTATGAAAATAATAATCTACAACTTAATATCATAATTCATAAATAAGCTAAAAATCATAAATTTATATAAACATTTTACATTTATATAATTCTATATTCTCAATATTTTTTTATATATTACAATGAACATGATATCAATAACCCTCTTCATATTTATTGATTTTTTTAATATTTGTCAATCCAAATTAAAAACGATAAATCATGAATAAATTATTAAATACACATTGTTGAAACCCGTGCATCATGGGATTTAAAACTATTACAACTACAGATGAAATGTGTTGATCTTGGTGATGATAAATAAGGAAACAAAAAAGGGGGTCTAATAATTTTATTGAAGACATGAAGATGAAGGTTTAAAAGAAAAGAAGATTGATTGATTTTAATTTAATTTTATAATTCTAAAAAGGTGAGGATGTGGTTTATGCACCACGTGTAACTTTGGCAAAAATTAATTAATTTTTAGGTTAACTTTATGTCTACAAATTGTTTAATCTATTTAAGAAGGGGTAAAATTAATAATATTTATCATATAATTATTAATTAAATAAAAAAGAAAATTTATAAGATTTGATGATAAAAAACAAAAAGGAGAAATTTAGAAGGGGTAGAAAAAGTAAAAAGATGATTAGATCGATGATTTATGTCAGAACAATTTGTATTGTAGGATATATATGGAGACAAGATAATTAATACTAGTATATGATTAAGAATAAAATCGGGTGACGACTTAGTTAATAAGTGACTTTGCATAGTTCTGGTCTAAAAAAAAGGATAAATTATAAAAAGCATATAATAATACAAACTAACGATATATTGACAGAACCCGACAAAACATCAAGAACTATGCTTGTCCATCTTTTACAATGAAACTTTTGCCATAACCATAATAAAATAAATACTCAGAACATATTTTAAAATGAAACGATCTCTTCTCAGAACGACAAATAATATTTGACATCATTTCATTAATAGTCAAACTAAATCATGTGCTCAAAAATCAATTGAAGAAGAAATATTAAGATTTATTACTTCGCATTTAAATAATGAATAATAAAAAGAAAAGTTAAAAATCTCAATAATATAAACCTACAAAAACACAACCAAAATTGTAAAAATCAACAAAATTGTATTGAAAGACACACAACCACCAAAAAAATAAAAATCAACAGCTGAACACTGCGGTCGTACTCGCCATTCAACTAATATTTGAAAATTTTAACCTTTTTTCGTTGCAACTGAGTATATAATTGTAAATCTAGGTTCACCTAATTAGCATAACTGATTAATACACAAAATCATTTTTTTCATAAAGTATTCAATTCAAATGCTTACATAAATAATATGAAGTAGGTTTCTCAAAATTATACTCCGTATGTACGTAGAGGAACTCCAAATCTTAAAATCAGACTAAAATTAATCTCTTATTTAAGTAAATCAAGAAACAATTGATAATTCTATAAAATGGCATAATTATCAAAATAATACTCCGTATTTTATTTTGTGGAGCAATTTAGGTCTCATATGATAATAAATTAATAATTAACTCCCTAAATTTTATCAAAAAAACAATATTAAAATTTCCCTTTAGGAAAACGACCATCTATTGAAACACAATCATGACATTCAACATTTCACAATTACAAGCAACAATAATACCTTTCAAATTTTAATAAAATCTAGCTTTGAAAAATGATGACGATGAAATGACAACAGCAGGTCCAACACGTCCCACGGTCAGATAAATAAATACATACTCCGTATATTATAATTAAATAGGGTATATACGTTCGAGCGTATATATATGATCATAAAATTAATAATGTATTGACGTATTAAAATAATTAAATAATTGTTATGACATAAATTTGTGAAGTGTATTATTTTTTATGATGTTATGTTATGGAGGAACACAGATGAGTTATAGTTTCTTCCTCATCTGTGCTTCAACCCCATTATTCCATTATTGAAGAAACAAGATAAGTTTTTTTAATAATCTTGTCAAAGGGTCATTTGTGTTTCTAAGGTGTTTATCATGAAAATCGCGAATTATTTGCCTTTTTATCTCCACCATTGAAATATTTAAACTTTTGTTTGATTCTTTATATTTTAATTCATATTAAAGTATTATAATTAAAGTAAAAATTGTACGGTAAATTAAGGGTAATTTTCTTTAGTTTATATACGACTAATTTTATAAGAAAATCGTTATATATAAATATACTCAACATATCGTTATAAAAACTCGTTACATATACGTATTGGCCATTATGCGATCTTATTCTAGACTTTGCTTACAACTATTACTTCATCCCATGCACATTCTCATTTTACTCATCTCATACCGAGTATGCTTTAGTCTAGTGGTTAAGATAAAGGTATCTTTTGACGATAGGTCACACATTCGAGTCTCCTTTCATCGTTGTATTGACTTTGTGCCTCATGTTAGACAAATTTTTTACCCCTCTCATAACCACCCTCATATTTCAGTCAACAAATATATCACCTCCTGCACCAATCGCGCCCTCACCAATAGCACCTTTCTTGTCCCGGTTGCCGATAAAGATGCCGACTAAGCAACTCTTGCCCCAAAATTACCATCACTCAACTCTTAACAAATCGTATAAATTAAAAGACTATTTTTCACTGAAAAGGTGAAAGACAGATTCTTTGATACATAAAATTGATCACATTTAGGCTGACTATACCTACTATTAAGTACTTCGTATGTTGTATACTTGTATCCACTAGTGACAATTATAAAATAGTCATGTTTTAATTAATAATATGGTCACGATCAACCTATTTGTGATCACATTATACGTATTTGAAACCCTAATCCTTGATTACAAACCATCATTTAATCCCTCTTTCCACGACCACCACTCATAACTGGTTACACATGATCACTTTATAAAATAGATATTATCAATAATATAACCGACACAAACATCATAAGATTAACTATTATGACAAACAATATTAAAATATACTCCCTCCGTTCCCCAATGTTAGTCCCATTTACCTTTTTGAAAGGTAAAGTTTCGTAACTTTGACCGTCTATAACATAAAATCTAAACAAAATTGTTATACGACAATAAGATATTTACATTCGTTATTATATTATCTTTCATAATATTTTATTTTCGATGAAAAAAATTTGTATATAAGCGATGAAAAATATGGTTGAAGAGGCGCGTTGAAGACCGTGTAAAATCAAAGCGGGACTAACATTGTGGTACAAAGGGAGTAATTAAAATCATATAAGTAGTTGTCTTATTTAATTAGGCAAATATTTATTTAAGAATATAAGTATGAAGTACTCTATTTCACCATTTATTCAATTAACTTTTTTTTTTGATTTCACCATTTAGTTTCATTACTATTTATGACAACTTTATACAATCAAAATAACACTTTTAAATATATTCATTTTACTAAAATCTACACACTTTATCCTCTAAAATATTTCAATCAAACTACCAATATTACCCTTAAATTTTCATTTTCCTTAAAATTGTGAAAAATAATAAAATAAAGAGAGTATTATTTTTGACAAAACTTATTGAGTAAGTTTTATTATAAGACGATCCCATACGTGAAATTAAATACGAAAAACCAAAGAATTGTAAAATTGTAAAATTATCAAAAGAGGCTTCTGAATTAACCGTGGTAAAAATATAACGACAAAAAAAAGGTGAGAGACTTTTGGAAGCAGAAGAACAAAAGCAACCACAGAAGGCCAAAGTAAGAGAGACATTCTTTATCATCATCATCTTCATCGTCGTCATCATCAATTTTATCATCAATTCATCATTATCGTAGGTGAAAGATGAGCAATTACGTAGAACAAGCGCAGGAATTGGAGAAAAAAGCCGAGAAAAAGCTCACTGGTTGGGGTTTGTTCGGTAACAAACACGAAGATGCTGCTGATCTCTACGATAAAGCCGCCAATTACTACAAACTCGCCAAATCTTGTACTCTCTTTGTTTTAATCATCATGTTACTGCGATCAGATTCGTTACGTTGATTTAATTGCTTTGATTGATTTATTGATTGTTTGTTTGTTGATGTGCGATTGAATGATTTTGTGTGCGTTTCGCTGAACTTAGGGTTTCTGATTGATGATATGTGAGTTTTGATTGGCGGATGTTGTTTTCGGCGAAATTCGTTGCAGTTTTATGAGTGTTTGATGAATTTGTGGTAGCTGATTGATTGATTGATTGATTGATTGATTGATTGATTTAGTGCGTTTCGTTGAAGCTAAGGTTTATGATTAGTGAAATGTGAGTTTTGATCGGTGAATATTGCTGTTTTCGGTGAAATTTGTCGCGATTTTATGAGTTTTTGATGAATTTGCGGTAGCTGATTGATTGATTTGGTGTGTCTCGTTGAAGCTAGGGTTCATGATTGATGAAATTTGAGTTTTGATCGGCAGATGTTGCTGTTTTGGCGAATTCATCGTTCTTTTATGAGTTTTTGATGAAGTTGTGGTAGTTGATTGAATGATTTGGTGTGTTTCGTTGAAGCTAGGGTTCATGATTGCGGAAACGTATGTTTTGATTGGCGGATGTTGTATTTGGCGAAATTCGTCGTGGTTTTAGGAGTTTTTGATGAAGTTGTGGTAGCTGATTGATTGATTTGGTGTATTTCGTTGAAGCTAGGGTTCATGATTGCGGAAATGTAAGTTTTGATTGGCAGATGTTGCTGTTTTCGATGGAATTCGTCTTGTTTCTAGGAGTTTATAATGATTTTGTGATGGTTGTGAATTTGCTGTTGCCGATTGATCAGATAGTGCGTCTGTGATTATTTTGTTGCTAATATGTCGTAGAGAATGCTTCGAGCAGGGAGATGTGATTGAAATGTTGCTTATGATTTTTTGAACACGAGGTTTGCTAAAGTGCACCTGTTGGTTATGCCTTTCGCTGTTTTTGATTGTATTGGTTGTCTAAGCATGTATAGATATCAGAAGCTTGAGTTAGTGAATCGGTGAAAACAGGAATTTCTTCAAATTGTTTACGTTTAGAGAACGATACAAGCAGCGATATATGATTGAATTATTTTATCTTAGATAGGTATTATGTTCAGTGAGAATTACGCCTTTGTTTTGCAGTCATTGTTTATGATGGATGTTTAAGCATGTATACAACTATGGATTGTAAAATCAAGAACTGTGAATTGATCAAACGAGATTAGGTTTTCATTGTTTACATCTTAAATTGACTATCAAAAAGGTCTCATGTTTTCGTTGCATAATTGACTTTGGTCATTGTGGATCTTAGGGGATCAAGCGGGTGCTGTTTATGAAAAGTTGGCCAGCTGTCATTTAAAGGTAGTATACTTCACATAAGAGGAAAGTGCGCTTTTCATTTCATAAGTTTTACTGTATTTCTAATGCTTTTCGTTGTTATGCAGTTGGATAGCAAACACGAAGCAGCAAATGCTTATACTGAGGCTGGCCACGCGTATAAGAAGACGTCGATCAAGGGTGAGTTTGTATTATATACTTCTATCGACTAAAGATGGTTGGCTGCCCGTGCGACCTTATGTTTTTAGGTCTTGGGGACGGTTTTAGTCAACGTTTTGAATGTATCTATGTGTGTCCTTATACAAAATTTATTTACTTCTATTCCAAGCTCTTTGATGCTCAGTAATTTGAAATGAAGTGAACAGTGTGTAGTGATTCGACTGTACTGACTATTTTAACTACGTAATCTAACGGACATTTTCGAGTCGTTGACAACTGGTGTTTAGAGGGTAGGTGTGTAGGACAATATAGATGTGTTTATGCTATATAATTGCCAGTTATATCGTATCCTTTTGTAATATGAAACACAAGTGGGTATTTTTTTTTTTTTTTTTTTAATTTCTAGTAGTGTCGAAAAAGTCCACAGGCATCAGAGTTTGTAATGCTAATGATAATTGGCAAAAAATGAATTTTTCTTCCGACATTAATACTTGAGAAGTTCTGTGATACAAGATCTAGTGAAAATGAAATATGCAATGGGAAAGCGTATCACTCCATGGCTTTTGGTTTGGTTCCTTTAACGTTAGCTTGTTTGATAGACTTCACAGCTATGCTATGTAATCCTACTAAGCTCATATGGGACAAATCCTTGCTTCAGTTGTTTATAGTGTACAACCCGTTTTTATAAAAAGTGAGAAATCTAGAATTCATGTTTATTCTTGAGCTCCCATATACTACAACATTGATTTATCAAGGTTAATGAACATTGTTGTAGAAATTGCAAAGTTCTAATACATCTAAGTTTCGTTATGTGCAGAGGCTACCTCTTGCTTGGAGCAGTCAGTTAATTGCTTCCTTGAAATTGGGAGATTGAGTATGGCTGCTAGATATTGTAAGGTAGTATCTATTGTAGCTTTTATCTTAAATCGGTGATTCATTATTGCATTTATAAGTTTGCTTGCTTGAACACAGTATTAAATCTCGGTATCAGTCTTGGTATTGGTTGTTGCAGCCTAATCTTGTTGAATTTGGTCAATGTTGCTTCAAAATATAGTAGAATACAGTCACAATGATCTTCAAACTATTACAATATGGTCCCATTTTGATTTTGTAGCCTTGATTTAAAACTATACTTCCAAGACGCCGATGGTAAAATTCTCTTACAAATTTTTGTTAAGGCGGATTGCTTTTAACCTTGAAGTGTTTTTTTTTGTTTTTCTCGATGTGTGCTGGAAATTGTGGCCCCTATATATTTTTCAAAGTTTCTTTACAAGGCTGTTGTGTGTTAACTCGTGAGAGTTTGGTACACCTAAGTTTAACTGGAAGAGATATTGTCAAGTTAAGTGATAATTGTTTCGCACTGTTTCTATGTGTTGGGCAGGAAATTGCTGAAATATATGAGGGTGATCAAAGCTTAGATCAAGCTATTCTTTGGTACGAGAAAGCTGCAGATCTTTTCCAAAGTGAGGAGGTTTCAACTTCTGCAAACCAGTGCAGGCAGAAAATTGCACAGTATTCTGCACAGTTGGAACAGTAAGTTTGTATCTTCTCATTTTAATCGAGATGAATATTGCTTAATTAGCTGGTAGAATCTCCCGTTGCTACCAATGGTATCTGCCTTATCAGCTGGACGAGTTTCCGAAATCTGTCTGTGTGTAGTGTGTGCCATTGCTTATAAGCCAGGGTTTAGGAGTGTCCACCTTTTTTTGGAAAAATTCACATGTATTATCCCAGCTAACGCCCATCTTCTAAATATAATCTGAACTCAAAATAATCTTAGAATAATTCCAACTATTGAAAGTTATTCCACATGAATAATCTCAACTAACGCCTATCTTCTAAAATTAAAATCGGTTTGACTTTCTTTATACCTGTTTGAGCCGGTTATTTAGCGTAATTATATTATTGGAATAACTTTCAATAGTTGGGATTATTCCGAGAATATTATGAGTTGAGATTATTTTCGGAAGATGGGTGTTAGTTTGGATTATTCTTGTGAATTTGTCCTATTTTTTTAATAACAATATATTGACAATTTTACATCGATATTTGAAATGGTAGCTATAAATGATGCCTCCATTCTTCTGTCATCTATGTATTTTGGTTGTGTAAAATTCATGCTGGAGATAGATCAGTGAGTAAAATCCCGATTTTTTTTTTGGTCAGGTACCCAAAGGCTATTGAGATCTACGAAGATATTGCACGTCAGTCTCTCAACAACAATTTACTCAAATACGGGGTTAAGGGCCACTTGCTCAATGCTGGAATTTGCCATCTCTGTAAGGGTGACACCGTTTCCATAACTAATGCATTGGACAAATACCAGGTTCTTTCATTGCCTTCTATTAAATTGTTTTGGAAATTGCTGATTTAGACGGACATCTTATCTTTTGGCGCTTGTGCTTGCAGGACATGGATCCTACATTCACTGGAACACGCGAAAATAGACTCCTTTCAGTAAGTTGCTCGTTTTGTAGATCCATGTCTTGTTTCTGCAGTGTCTATGTTGTATTAAACCATACATATGTATACCTGATGCTATGCCTATCATATGTTAACAACATCTTTTATGCGGCTTTTCTCGTGTCTTTACAAAGAATGATAAATATATATTTCGTTTTGGAAAAAGGAAAAAAGGATTACTTTGCGGTAACACACTCTTGCACCCTCGAAATCAACTTAAAACTTAACGTCTTAATATAGGTCCATGTTATCTAATACTTGCTGAAAAAACGTGTGATATTTTATTGATAGGCTCAATAAATAGTTATGGGCCCGTACCATCATATACGCGATGGGATCATCTTATGCAGACTGCAGACATCTTTTAAATTGTTCCTGGTTTATTGGGAAAGAGTATGATCAAAACAAGAGGTCTTTTAAAAATGCCGTATATATAATCAAGCCGTGTGCATGTATTCTCGAATACGGAGTATTTTTTTTTTTTTTTTTTTTTTTTTTAAAGAGGCTTACACTTCTGAGTACTGACTGCAGGATCTGTCGTCTGCGGTTGATGAGCAAGATGTTGGAAAATTCACGGATGTTCTCAAAGAGTTTGATAGCATGACGCCTCTGGTATCATTTCTTTCATTTGAAAAGTATTTTAATTTGTCGCTCTTTCTTCGTCTTTTTTGTGCGTGTTATTTAAAGTCCCTTTCACTCAAGGGATATAAGATTTTTAGCTAGAAGATGCTCAGCATACGCTGATTTAGCATTCATTTTTCCGTCGTAGAAATCAGCGTTATTGTTTCTTATAAACTTTTGCAATGTTATAAATGCGACTCTTATCACTTAGGTTCCAATTATTAATGCGGCACAATTCTCGTCAAAGCAACTGATAATAGTTCTATTATTGCTTACAGGATGCATGGAAGACAACTCTGCTCCTTAGAGTGAAGGACAAACTGAAGGCCCAAGATAACGACGATGATGATTTGACATAAGATTGCTCTCAAAACCGTCAACTGCGGATATTTTCCGTTGGACATGAACACCGCCTTGTTGTACAAACTATCCCTAGCGACTTCCCTATCATTATTATCATTCCAAAGTTTTTTTCATGTTGGAGAAATGTGTTGGTTGATTTGGTGTTTTAAGATATTGGACCGTGTACTGTGCTTTTGATTTGTGAGTGTATTTTTAATCCGAGAGCTTAGCAGGCTGATCTTGTCACTCGAGTTATTTCGGTCGTGTGAATGCTGAGGTGATTGTGTATGGACTCGTGTGTGTACCATAGCTTCGTTTGAGCTTATCGATTTCTTCGAGATTTTTTGCATGGAGATGCAGAAAAACTTTGGAAAGTTTCTCACTTTCTCGTCTGTAGTTGGGTCTTATAATATTAATAAAATATTCCGATTAAATTATTTGTAATTAATTTAAACTTTTCTTTTCCACTCGTGTCATAACGGAAGGAACCAAAAATTTGCCATGTTTTGGTTCTAACTATGGTGGAATAAAGCAAAATGACTCACTAAATTAATTGTTTCTTTTTATCGTTAAGAATGTTGTATTCTATTCAAACTTTTTAAGTTTATGACTATCCCTCGAATTTTCTTTAACCTAATATACAATTTTATTATTGCAAAAGTATCTGATTGTTTACGAGTCGTGAGGATGATAAAAGTCTCAATTTTCACACCGCCACATTTTCAAGAATTAAACTCGAGATTTCTAGTTAAGTTTGTCTATCTTATCTACTAATCTAACATATTTTGGGTCACCCATTCTCATGAAATTGTTGTTTATTGAAGCCCTATACAATATACATCAAGCAGCAATCTACCAGAGACATTCTCCTTATATTTATTGCAGAAAGGTAACATTTTTTTACCTTGTATTCATATACTCCTATTGATTGTTAGTATTGCGTATAACATGTTTACCTTATTAGAGTTTTTACTGTGCTAAATTTGGATAATCTATTAAATTTACTAGGCCAGAGCGACTCTCGAGCCTGTTTTTGGAAGACTTGTCCCAAATCTTGATAGGCCCAGACCGACGTGACCCAACCCATGGCCTATTGGACCATCTTATTTTATGCTTGATTTATCATGTTATAACTTTTTCCATTTGAATTTATTCTAAAAAAACATATCCTACGTGTAATATTGTGAGCTTTGAAATTCAATCAGTAGGATATTTTCACTTTAGTGATATTGGTTAACCTTTGAACCAATGACACCAGTGAAGTATTGCTGAACCATCATTCATGGCATTGGTATCTTCCTTACCATGTTGTTGGCCTCATAAACAACCCTTTCGGAATTCAAACCCGAACTTCCAATTATCGTCGTCTGATAAATTCCGCTGCACGTCCGGTGAGAGTACGCTAGGCGTGGTATGTAATGATGCTCCTCGTCCCGCTGTTATTCTCCCAGGGTTAGGAAATAACACAGGGGATTACCAGAGCCTTCAGCTGAGCCTGGAAAACTACGGGATTAAGACCGTCGTAGCTAAAGTGTCGAGGTTAGATTGGTTTCGTAATGCTGCTGGTTTAGCTGACTTGAATTATTGGAAGGGCACGCTTCGCCCTCGGCCTGTATTGGATTGGTATCTGGAGAGAATTGACGAGGCCGTGAGTGAAGCGAGGGAGGGTGGGACGGTTTCTTTGGTTGGACATTCCGCTGGAGGGTGGCTTGCGCGCGTGTATATGGAGGAATTTGGTACGCGTGATGTGTCGTTGTTGCTTACTCTAGGGGCCCCACATATGCCCCCTCCTAAGGGCGTTTCCGGAGTTATTGATCAGACACGAGGGTTGTTGGATTATGTCCAACAGCATTGCGCTAAAGCGGTTTACACTCCGGAACTCAAATATGTCTGCATCGCTGGTCGCTATATTCAAGGCGCTCCGTTATTTGGAAACATTAATCAGGATTCACAAATCGTGGCTTCTGGTGAGGTAGAGGAGTCAGTTATGAGTGTATCTGAGTCGAGTGCGGGTTCTGTGACGTTTAGAGCTCGCTTTGTCGGACAAGGTTACAAACAAGTATGTGGAAAAGCGGATGTTTGGGGTGATGGGGTTGTTCCGGAGGTCTCGGCTCATTTAGACGGTGCCCTTAATATTAGCTTCGATGGAGTATATCACTCACCTGTTGGTTCGGATGATACCTCGAGACCATGGTATGGATCGCCTGAGATTCTGGAGAAGTGGGTAGAACACCTCAAACATTAAGGAGCACCCGTAGGGTGTGAGGGTTATTTCTTAACTCTCAAATCATGGTGATAATCGAGTTTTTGAGTAGCTGTTTTTAGGGACATAATGATTCCCGCGGTTTGTGGAGTTTTGTTGATGAATTTGAATTGAATTGAATCGATTCTTGTTTAGTATAGCAACTGATTATAGATATCTCTATGTACATTTATCTCGAGAAAAAATTTGTACTTCAGTACTTCGTTTTTCTTTTACAAGTTCCAGCTCTGTTGAATGATTTTGCGGATTTGGATTTCAGTTGGAGCCATGGTATTAAATCTCGGTTTGAAACCAAATTTTTCTCCTTCTACAGTTGATTTTCCAATAACTCAGAACTTATTAGTACAACTCGTAATTAGATTAGTTAAATCGCGATTTTTATTTAACAGCTAGCTATCTGATATTCAACTTGAAGAACAGATAAGATTTCTGCGACGACAGATATCAGGTCGTTTCAAAAGCTGTTTTTCGATGATTCGAAACTATATACGCTTTGTTCCTTGCGGATACTGTTCTCTTCACTCTTGCAGATGCGTATGTGTTCAGCAGGTAGCACCCTTGCAACTGACTCGTGTATTCAGTCTCGAAGATGAGCCATCAGATGAAGTTCCCGGTATTTCTAATCTCTGTCGCATAGTTGCATCCTCTTATGTTTCGAAGCAAAGCACGTAATTTATCTCCATTATTTGGTAAGTTTTCTCGACTTGTCTTCTAGATGTTCATATTTCTCTATTTCGTTCTTACACGATTCAACAGTCAAATTATTTTTTTCGTATTGCTTTGCGACCGATCTATGCAATTTTCATTACGGGTTATTAAAAAACAGCATCGGAATGTCGTTGACGTCGACACGTACTTTTATAAACATCTGTGAATCTTCTTATACTTTAGACTAGGCCTCAGTATCATTTAAAAGTCAATAATTCATCCATCTAGAATTAAACTTTACAGCAATTGAATTTTAAACATGATGCTGGAATTCATAAAACATTATTGAATGCCAGATATTTCATTGACTTTAAAAATGAAGTAATTATGTCATCAATGCTTTAATACAACTGCTCAAGTGAGACGTTTTTGAATAAAAGGTGACCACTTTAATACTTTTTTACGACTAAAATATGATTATTTTCGAAATTTAAAATAATTTTAATAAACGGTTAAATTATCATTACATATTATCTGTCGTAAGCGTGTAACCGTCGCACATTCTTTTTGGTGGGACATACTTTTTAGCAATTAACTAACTATTTATTTATTTTTTTCAAATTTTTTTTTGTTTTGTTGAATTTGTCATTCATAGTTGTGGTCTAAATTTCAACAGATACCTTGATATTTTGTCAAATATATTATTTTTTGATTATTTTCCCACCTTCTACAACACTTTGACCCAGAAAAACTTGATTAATTTGTTTGGTAAACAATCTTCAATTTGAAGTTGAATTTGAATTTCAGCATTCAAACCTACATCAACTGGTATGCTGGATTTTTGCTGTTTGTTGATATTTGTCATGTTTTATTTTTTGTTCTTTTACTTGTTGTCTATATAATCTTTTATTTATACCCAAAAAAAAAAGAACTTAAATCATTTTATGAATTACTCATTATATGTCAACATATATAATAATGTTAGCTTCTTTGATACAAACTAGCTACCTATTAATTTTGTGAAGTAGAAGATTGTGTGGATAAAGCGCTTTTTGCAGAAGTAAAGACAGTTTAGCGAGTCATTTTACTTTATTTTGTCGTATGCAAAGTCAAAAAATAGCGCGTTTTTGCAGAATTGAAATTTTTGATGTGTTCTTATTTATTTATTTATTTATATATTGAATTCTGTTGGAAATAATGGTGATCTTATTTTGGTTTGATTATTGTTGATAGAATTAATTTAACTTTTTTCAGCACAAGGTTAGCTACAATTACAAAACCTTTGAAGGTTCCTTAAGAATCTGTGATATGAGTATGAATTAATTGCAATTTGAGCAATCGGAGCATTTTTTTGATCTAAAAAATGGTGCCGAGTGAGAGTCTGGTGGCCAAAGATGAAATCGAAGAAACAAAAGGTCCAAAATCGACGATACCTGGTCCACTTCATAGCTCATCATCTTCGGTAGTACAGGAGACGCAGAGCGATGGTTTTGAGAAAATTACTAAAAGATATTCCCTCTTAAGTAGTTCGAATTTGCGCAAGCTGGGTAGTGCCCCATCGGTCAAATTCTGGGAGTTTGCTGAGGGACGAGACGATGCATCTCGTTTGGTACCGGGTCCTAGCAGTCACAGCTTACGAGAACGATTAAGTGTGTTGGCGCACAAAATTAACTGGGATTCTCTTAAGGCTGCGGCTAAAGAGTGGTTTAAGAACCCGTTGAATTGGGCGCTTTTTTTTTGGATTCTCGGTGTTGCTGTCTCTGGGGCGATTTTGTTTCTCGTTATGACCGGGATGTTAAACGGTGCCATACCCAAAAAATCTCAGAGAAACGCGTGGTTTGAAGTCAATAATCAAATTCTGAATGCGTTGTTCACGCTCATGTGTTTGTACCAACATCCACAACGAATCTACCATCTCGTACTCCTCATACGGTGGAAACCTGATGATATTAACAAGCTACGATCGATTTATTGTAAGAACGGAACGTACAAGCCTCACGAGTGGGCCCACATTCTCGTCGTTATTTTGCTACTTAATTTGAATTGCTTTGCGCAGTATGCTCTTTGCGGTCTTAATTTGGGGTATAAGCGGTCAGACAGGCCTCCAATTGGTGTCGCGATAACAGTCTCAGTCGCAATAGCAGCCCCTGCGATAGCGGGGCTTTACACGATCGTTAGTCCCTTGGGAAAGGAGTACGATTTTCCGATCGACGAGGAGGCTCAGACCCCTATGACCGCAATGACACAAAAATCGGATGACATAAGGAAAAATTCTTTCCAGAGGAGACGGTCGTTTATGGTAAGAGAAGACGGGAAGGTTGTCGAGACTACACCATTGTGGAGAGGCGGGATATTTGATTTCTGGGATGATATTTCACTAGCGTACCTCTCGCTTTTCTGCAGCTGTTGTGTCTTTGGGTGGAACATGGAACGTCTAGGGTTCGGGAACAAATACGTCCACATGGCGACATTTGTTCTGTTCTGCACCGCCCCGTTTTGGGTTTTCAATTTGGCCGCGCTGAACATTAACGATGAGAACACAAGACAGGCGTTAGGGTTCACGGGATTGATCCTCTGCGCATTGGGCTTACTCTACGGCGGGTACTGGCGGATTCGAATGAGGAAGCGGTTTAAATTGCCGGGGTACACATCTTGTTGCAACAAACCGGCTGTTTCCGACTGTTTTCTGTGGCTTTGTTGCTGTTGGTGCTCGCTCGCTCAGGAAGTGAGGACCGCAAACTTCTATGATATTGTCGAGGACAAGCTGTTTAAGAAAGAACACGGTGAAAGTGTTGAGTTAGACGATGTGAATAATAATCATCTGCTTGCGAGTTCTTCTCAGGTGATTCCTTCAAACTCCGACTTAAGCCCAACCACTGTTGTCGGGACAACGGAAGATAGTTCGCAAACACAGCCAATGACAGCGCCGTCTCCCTTATCAATCAAAAGAGATGGTGAGTAGCATACCCGTTACTAAAATGCAGTGTTACGATACATTTTTGTGCTCGAAAGTACATTCGTTGTTTATATTTCACGTTTTCCCTTTATCTCTTGTGTTTTTTGGCTGGTTTTGTAAATTATCGAGGAACTATTCTCTGCTATACATTATGCGAGATTGCAAGTAATCGATTTATGGCCTTCTGGGTTCCAGTTTTGGCCGTTTTTGGTGATCTCTGCTATATATTATGGAGCATTCTTAAAATACTTCGGTTCTCAAACGTAAATAATGATTCGTCATTGATTAAGCAAACGGTAATACGATATACCTTTCTGTTTCATGTTCTTCTGTATCAGACTGACTGCAATGAAATCTTCATAGTTCTATGGTAAACTATCTGTGCTTAGAAACAGCTGATCATATCTGAGTTGTATTTACTCAGCTCTCGAGTTCTTTCAGCAGTTCGATTAAGTGAGGAAATGTATTCGTTCGTTTTTTTCTTTTTCGCCGTTTTATTCAGTGTCGTTTCAGGTTTCCCTAACTTGCTATTCTTCACAATTTTCCGAATAAAACTGTCTAAATTTAACGTACCCTACGAGTACAGTGGCGCAAAAGACTAATATTAATATCGATCTCTGCCACCAGAATTTCATTTCATTCCATTTCTAATTCTAATTCGTACCAATTCAAACAACCACACATGGGTACTAGTAAATTCGTCGCAAATTCACGAGCTTACACAAATACTGTTTTACGATAGAATTACTTGTTATTAGCCTGAGATTCTAACATATGTTGTTGGGTTTTCTTTCTGTAGTTTCTATACTTAACGATCCTTTCTCAACTTTATTAAGTTCATTCGCAATCACTCAATCATCTGTTGTGCTATTTCCACTTCCATAAGCCTGACATCGTTCTGAAATCTCAGGTTCGTATACGTCTTTACCAGTTTACTGAAATCATAGCATTACATATTTTGGAAATCTTTTGTATCTGTGCGCTGCCGCTATCTATAGCTTATCGAGTATATTATTTGGGTACATAATTACCCCCGCGAATCAAATGTTCTACACAAATTATCGACAAGTATCGTACATATGCTGGAAATGAAATAATGTTCTCCATAGATTTACAGTGCCTGTACTGTAAGCTGTATCGCTTTCAATTCTTATATACTATCCCGCTTTGGTGTGAACCAAGAAGTAGTCATTTGCTTGTTTGGAGATACCGAACAAGGGAAACTTGGTTTCTTCACTGAACTGTCGATTAATGATTTCCGTTACGTTTGTTCTTTCGCCATTCCCACGGCTCTTCTGGGTTCTTTGAAGCCCATAGCCCTACCCGCTTTGCTCGTGCTTCTTTCTCCCACTGTATCGTTTATCATTAGTTATTAACTTTTTTCCGATGAGCTTACTAATGTCAATTACGTCATTTTTATGGACTTATTTACAATTCAATTAAGTTTCATTGAGATCTCTGATAAGTTCAGTTCAGCAAAATTAAATCCAAATGAAGACGGCCTTAGTTAGATGCAATAGTTTCTTACATTGGCCAGCTCTGTCCGACGATCATAGGCTGCGTAATGCCATGCATGTCCTTTCTTGAGCATCATTTCCTGTTAATAAAGTACGATGTTATCACGAGTGTCTAATGAACTACGCATTTTTTGTGATGTGTATAGGTCGATAAGTAACATATATACCTGCGCAAATACGCCATTGCAGTATATGTCTCCTACGTAGCGACCATAACGGTCTTCGTCATAGATAAGAACCCGTAGGCTTTTTCCCTGAAGTAGATTCACGAGCTCCTCCTTCGCCTGCTTCCCGTGAGGCATTGAACTCTCCGGTGCATCTATTCCCCTAATTTCTTTCCGTAGACATCAACAGTTGGTATCGACAATTGTCTGTTTAATGAAATATAATACAGAACATGCATTTATTCGTAAATCTTTTACCTTAGTCGTATGCGATACTTCTTTGCTAGAACTTCCTCATGTCCGACAGGAATGACCCTGAAACAACAAGGAAATATATCAAATTATGTAAAGTCCGAGAAGGCTTGAAACATTTTTCGGTTTTTGGTGAACTAACCTGTAATTTTGATCAATTATCTTTTTGTGCAGTGCATCTGCTTTGACGTAATCTCTTACAGCACGCGCCTTTGCCCTTTCGATTGCTGCAGCCTGTACTTCTCGAGGAACTAAAGACGACTCTCGAGGATCTTTGGTGCTCACATATACAGTTACGGTATCTCCATCTGCCACCGCCTTAACATCCACCTACATACATTCATATAGTATTTTTACGCCTATTTTCAAGTCAAACCCGCCAGTTTAACTTTCAGGACAAATTTTCGCAAAGAGATTATGATCTTACAGGCAGCGTATGGAGTTCGTATTTCACTCCGTCGGGAAGAGAAGAAGGTTGTGCTCCAGGCGAGGTTTCGATGAGTGTATTCGGATGAGGAAAACCGTAATAGGCAAGTAATCCCTATTCAAGAAGCGACTGAATTAGACTTTTCTTCCTTGAAATGTGTCTGTTACCTTAAGAAAACGAGCACGCTTTTGCAAAACAAGTCGGTGGTGGTTTTTCGTGTCGTTTACCTCAACATCTGCTTTCTGGTGGTGTTTCAAGGTCTCAACAACGAGCTTTCCAGCGTCTTCAGGAGTTCTCGGTGGTGGCTTTGTTTCTTTCCACGCCGGTACAAGCTTCTTATACCTAACATTTCAATATTATTACTCCGTATTATCATAGTAAAACTGCGATTACTTCTTAGGTAAGACTGTCTCACCGTAAGATCTAATGAATTCCATGATCATTTTATTAAGATCTACTCAAATTCATTTTAATGATATCAGACTTCTGTCGAAAGTTGCTACGACGATTTGACAAATAGCTAAGGTTTGTCGACGATCGCTAGATATTTTTCGGCTAACAATTCAGATGACAATTCTTGGATGAATTACTTACCAGTTAGCTTGTGCTTTCTTAGATGATACAACATGCTTACTAAGTCCATCAGGCACCTGTTGTATAAGTCAACACAGCACACGCTGTTATAATAACGGTTTTTCTAACCTGAATTCTGTACTAAAACCATGTAATATATACCTGGGAAGTGGCCTCAAAGTGTCGAAGATCACGGGAGAAGGCAGAAACACCAGCAGTCGTCTGCGCAGACGTGCCGTGTGGACCGAGGTTGCCGGGTTCTGTAGTGCTAGGCTGACAGCAATTTTTGTACAAGAATCTTAAGGCATTTCCCATTTTGTTTTTTGTTTTTTTGAGTTTTGATTAGGTGATGATTATGTTAGTTTGAGATTGCTGAAATTTTTGGTTAAGAAATATAATATAATAATAATAATGTAAAGAGAAAAAGTTTGTCACTTTGAGGAGAAAACAAGGCAAAGATATATGGC
Source organism: Dianthus caryophyllus (assembly GCA_023091065.1). Taxonomy (NCBI): domain Eukaryota; kingdom Viridiplantae; phylum Streptophyta; class Magnoliopsida; order Caryophyllales; family Caryophyllaceae; genus Dianthus; species Dianthus caryophyllus. Next base: position 3,004,540 of record CM041523.1, read on the forward strand.
AAAGAAAGCGTTGTTGTTTTGGGTTGTAAATTTGATTGGTTGCAAGAAAAGTACTTCGTATCTTATAAAGGGTTGATTTGGTAATTTGCATGGGATAGTCAAACATTATTATTAATATTTTTTGTTGAAATGTCTCTTTCTATTTTTAAAATATCATGTTTATGTTTTATTTTTGCCTATAAATTATGATCTAATAGGGTAATGACTAATGGTAGAGGTGGCCGACTTCGCGGCCCGGACAATCGGGCCATGTTTTGGCTCGATCAGGCGGTCAAACACTCAAGCCTACTCGGCCTAGTAACGGACAATCGGGCCATGTTTTGGCTCGATCGGGCGGTCAAGCACTCAAGCCAACTTGGCCTAGTAACGTACTACGCTCGGCCCTCCAAGCCTTTTCGTTCATACTAATTTGCAGTTAACGGACCGAGCTCGAGAGTAGATTTGCCAGGCCCAACCTAGGCCTAACCCAGCCTGACCAATTGAGTCATGTTTTGGCGGGCTCGATTCGACCAAATAACGGACTATACACGCTGTGATTCTCATACTTTCTAACCCACCGTTTTCCTTTCATTTACTCTCAAGTCTCAACCACACAATTCTACTTTCTTTATCTTTAACCAAAAATTACCTTTCCACGACTACAATCTATATAGTCTATAAAATTCATTTTAATAATAAATGTAAATGTATTTTATTATAATAAAGAAAATTACCACTCCCTACAATTTTTAATATAATTAATACTTCGTATTTTTTTTAATTTAGTCATTTGGTCTAACATCTTATTTTAGGCTGGAGAAATATTGATGTTTTTATATGTCTTATAATTATTTTTGATCGAATATCCGAGCAAATAACATAGGTAAACCATAGCATCCTCTTATAATTATTTTTGTACTTACTCTATTATTTTTTCAATATTTTTCATTATATCTCTCATCTCTTAGATAATTGAAGTAAACGTAAACAACTCACAGAAACAGAAAGAGTACTATAATATAATTTTATGTGAAAAAAAATGTCAAATGATGTCTCTTTTCAAAATATTCAAAGGTAAACAAATGTCAAATTAAACTATAAGTCGTACATAAAACCGTCTCACGCATGCAACGAAGTAATTAACTAATTATCATTAAATTGTGACTATTTTAATGTTTAAAGTGACCACTTTTAACAGTTAATGTAACCACTTTAAAACTCCATGAAATGGTCACTGTAAATATTAAAATAGTCACTTTAAACCATAAAATAGATACATTTTAGTTGCAAATAACCAATCGCACAAATGAGACGGTTTTATGTAAGCATTCGTACAAATTAAAAATTAATTTTTTTTTTTTTTTTTAACAAAGTACAAAAAAGAAATTAAACGTGAACCGGGTAATACTTAAATGCGGAGTACTTGACAAAAACTTCATATTTGTCGCAAATTTCCCACCATTTTCCCTGTTTCAGTGTTTTGCCCTTTCTAATTCCTCCACTCTTTCCCTTTCTCTGCCAAAATTTTTAAAAAAAATTAAAAATCTATACTTTCTCACTTCCCTACGACGTCGTTTCATTCACCTAAAAGCTAAAACGCTGTTCATCATCTCTACTCTCCTCTCTGAAAACGAAGGTTCATTTTATTTCCTTTTATAGTAACTTCTTTCAATTTTAGGTTTTTTAATTTTCTCTTTGATTATACTTATGCGATGTTTAATTTCGCATTTTCGTTTGCTTAATTGCTTAAATTTGAATTATTTAAATATTATTTTGTTGTTTAATTTGATCAGATGTTAGTTGATAACGGTTTTGTAATCGATTTTATAACTCGTATAATCAATTGATGAGGTTTATCAAACGGTCTCACGATAATTTTATTGTTTCTCGTGTTATTATTGGTTTAATTTGCCGTATTTAAGCTCTAATTACTGCAATGTACATTGGTTAGATGATAGAAAAGTTTCGGTTTTATTGTTCGTAGAGTATTTTTATTCGTTTTTATCATGAATGTATACGCCTGCATTGTCGAGAGAATTATTCGTAGTTTAGTCGAGGTTTTAGGTGTTAATGTTGATTTGTTTGCGAGTAAATCTGCAAGTTTAATATATAATCGAGGTTTAGGTGTTATTGTTGACTTGTTTGCGAGTAACTCTGCAAGTTTAATGTATAATCGAGATTTAGGTGTTAATGTTGATTTGTTTGCGAGTAACTCTGCAAGTTTTAATGTATAATCGATTGCGTTTAAAAAGCGTAGTTACAAACACTTTTTGGCGCTATTCATTATAAATGATAAAGAATTTGTTACGTTGTTGTATGTTGAATGCATAGAACGAATTTGCACAAGACTAATACGTTTCTCATTTGACGAGTATGTATGTATCGTGTGGGTGCTTATGATTCATTGAATGTTGTTGAGAATCAAAGCTACATTGGTTCATTGAATGTCGTAATAAAGTAATAATGGCCTATTTGCACGTGATTTGATGTGAAGAACGAAACACAGGTTGTAATGGTGAAGTTTGGGGGTGTGGAATTTGACGAGTATGTATGTATCGTGTGGTGCTTGGGTCCTGAAACCCGTGTTTGGGGGTGTGGAATTTGACGAGAGTGACAAATTCAAGTGTGTTTGGGAGTGTGGAATTTGACGATTGTTTAGTGAAAACTTTTCATGTATTTGTAAGGAAGGAAATGTTTGAATTGTCATGTCAAAAAACGGAAAAACATACGTGACTATTTATCTTATAATTTTCTACTATTCTACATGTCAACCCTCAATGTTCTCCTAAAATGTCCTTGATACTCTGATAGTTCAACTTGTGTGACTGATTCACGATGTCAAGCCTTAATGTTCTCCTAAAATGTCCTATAATAACCGTTGTTCGTTATGTTGTGAATGCTAAAGTTCGTTTCTCTGCATGAATTATTCCTCCGAGCATGACAGATGAAATCAGATTTTCGAATTTCTTTTATTCGCATAAAAAGTGTCATACGCCGTAAGTCAATAGTCATTTGTTATTCAACATATTTGCTGTGTGGAATGTAGTATTTGTCTCCTGTCAGAACCTCACCGAGTTAGTAAAAAAAAAAAACGTGCTCCATTTTGCCGCTGTATAGTTTTAGTTAGTTCTCTTACACGATTTATCTTGGTCTGTAGAATGGGTGCAGGTAGGAAGATGGAAATAGTGCCACTTCAGATACACTCTAATAATCAACTAACGTGTAATAGCAATCCACATTCTGCGCGGCATCTACCAAAGAGTGAACTTGCTGGCGTTATATTTGGATGCAAATATTCTACGTTCCAGGAGTGCATGTTTAAACAACTTTTCGGTGAGTCGTATCATCATTGCGAGCAAATAACTGGAATTTTTTAGTTTGTGATGTGGCCTGAACAAAGGGTATAATGAATGCACGGAACAGGTTTACCAGCTTCACATATTCAGTACGTGCAAAATATTACTCCCGGTATGCCATTGTTCTTATTCAACTACAGCAACAGGACACTTCATGGCATTTTCGAGGCGACGTCAGCTGGGCAATTGTACATCAATAGATATGCATGGACGTTAGATGGTCAAGAGACAACGCCATTTCCTGCGCAGGTATAATGATATGGTGAACAGATTGATACTTATGTAGTAGAGTATGCGGTCACATGCTATCTTTGATACCAATTCCTTTTCACTCATGAAGCGGGCACGGTTTTCAAGGGTAATATTGGTATTTAGTAGAATACTAGAATGAATATATTCGCAAGTGTAAGAGTGTCTTTTTTATTACTTAAAGTTTTTGCATATGGATCTCGGTCTAAATGGATGAAATTGCGTTAAAAGGAAAGAGGGGCTTTTTGAGTGAAAAGGAGGGAGTACACAGAATATACTGACCTGACTAGTTTTATGCTTTTCCTTTAGGTTCGTGTCAAAATCCGTATGCAGTGTGATCCTTTAACGGAGGAGAAGTACAAGACCGTCTTAGCTGACAATTACCTCCAGCATGAGCCTAATCATCTATGGTTTGAACTAGATAAAGTTCAGACAAGTGAATTGATCTCACTGTTCTCAGCTTCTCCAGTTAGTCCTAATGTATCACTCCCTCCGATTGCTGCTAAGTGGGGCACGTTATTTACGCCCTCAGCTGCTGCAGCTGATCGCCAGGAAGCATGCACCTCCACAGTGACAAGTATAGGAACCGTGGGAGAAGAGGAGACATCAGAAGCTGTACTCGCGCAAGATGTTGGCAAGAATTTAGAAAATGGCTTAATTTCCACTTCGGAGAAAAAATGGAGCTCTCTTTTTGAGCCTAAATCTTCCCATTCTTCTAGTAAAGAATGTGATGATTCAACTAGTGAAGAGCTTTCTGCTATGTCAGACGATAATCCTCCTTCATTAGAGGCTAGTCCTATGAATAGAGCGCCGTCTGTTATCTGTGAGACGTCTAATGCAGCTGCAGCTCCTGCCCTTATCTCCTTCAAAGATATAAGTTCAAAAGGGAACTCAGATCTACTTGCCGTTGTTAATAATGTATCATCTTTTCTTATTCAATTAACCCTCTTCCCTTTTACCCGCTTCCTCTTTTATCTGACATTTGCATTATCTGTTCGGTGAAGTTAGTTGAAACACTGGGAGAGATCAAAGAAATGCACGTGAGGCAAACATTGAGGATTCAGGATTTGGAGCTGCAATTGGTAGTAATTTATAACTTTCGACGTCTATTGTTGTTCTTTTTTTGTTCCAATGTTAATTTGTTTTCAACAACGGCTTTATATCTCATCTATTAAGTTCTTATAGACCAAATTGTTATACTTGATGCAAATAAGATGAACTAACAAACAACAGCTGTATAAAAAACAAGACCTCAATCCGAAAGTGATATGCATTTAGCTGACAGATGTAAATGGTCTCTGCCATTCTCTTACATGGATAGTAATTGCTTTTCTGAAAAACGCAGGAAGAAGCAAATAGTAAACTTCGAAAATCTCAAGTCCATCATCTGGAATCCGTGCATTCGGGCTCATCTCCTTCAGCCAGGTATTCTGAGGAGATGCAGTTGGAAAATCGAGATGTTTACCAATCTATACTTCTAGTGGGTGGGTCTGACGGTTCCTCATGGCTGCAAAACTTGGATTACTATTGTCCTTTTGAGGATGTTATGCAACCCCTAGTACAGATGAAGTCTGTCCGTGCATATGCTTCTGCAGTAGAATTAAATGGAGAATTGTATGTTTTGGGTGGTGGATACGATTCATTGTGGTACGACACAGGTACATGCTATTTGAGTACTTCTACAATTACTATGGTACAGCACTGTATGTTTGGTTTTCTGATCAATGAATTTAAATATATCGTCATGCATGGTTAAAGTTGAAGCGTACAATCTGAAAAAGAATCAGTGGACCAGTTGCCCTTCGTTGAACAGGAAGAAAGGCAGTTTAGCTGCAGTTTCTTTACTGGGAAAGGTTTTTGCTTTAGGAGGTGGAGATTCAAATGACTGTTTTTCAGAGGTGGAAGTGTTTGATCTTAATGTTGGGAAGTGGATTGTCACCAGATCAATGTTTAAAAAGGTAACGAACACTTCACCCGTTTGATTGTGAGCAAAGTCATGTATATTATCAATCTTTGATTTGCAGCGCGTAGGTACATTAGACTTCATATTTGGAACTTGCTTAAGAAATCCTGAATAATGGAGCGGTTCTGTAGGGTTTGTTGAATATAGAGTATCATTTTGTCAATGAAAGCAGTATAGCCGTATAGGTCAATGTGGTTCTTGTTAAAAAATTCAATATGGTTTTCTGGGTTATTAAGGAACATTGCGACGTGGTTCACTGTTGTGGTTGTGGTTGTGGTTGTGGATAATTAACATTTTCGTTATGTAGTACTGTGTTCTTTATCTTTATTATCACTGCTTCTACTATTATCGATATTACTCCGTAATTTATATAGTTCAATTTTGAGAAATTTGGGATTCAATGACGGTGCACTGATTGATGTTGTGGTTTCTTACCAGCAGTGTTTTGCAATAGTTTAAATCGTTTAATTTATTATCGGGTTGAAGCTGAATATTTTCATAAGGTGCATTTAACTCATTGCAGTTTGTGGGTCTTTTATCTGAAATCTCGTGTTAATATTTGACTAAGATCCTTTACAATAGAGTACCTCTAGATATGCTGTTTTGTTATGGCATGTCGTTTATTATCAGAGAAATGTGAAAAAGATAAGTAAGCAGCAGAAATTCAAAATCATCCGAATGGAGAAAACTCTTAGTGACTTTAAATTTTCTATTGTACAATCAAGTCGCATCGCAGTAAAGTGGGTCTATTCTGCTCTTTCAGCGTTTTGCTCCAGCTGCAGCCGAATTGAATGGTGTGTTGTATGTTAGTGGTGGTTTTGATGGACATGAATACGTAAGGTAAATCCCTGAACCTTGTCTCCCCTACTAATATTACATTTACGTGTGAGTGTTCCCAAGCCTACGACTTATCTTTTATGTGATTGAAATTGATTGCTCTACGACTGCCTTTCCCAAGCCTTTTTTAAGCCCCAGCTCACTAGTAATTGTTGGTGACAGAAACGCCGTTGGAAAGTCTGGCGGTTACTGCTTATGAGCTTTTATTTCCCGGTTGTATTGGATTGAACTGTATAAAAAGCGCAAGTAATGAATGTGATAAGACATTCGCTTTCCAACTAAGAGAACTTTCTTATGAGAGAAATTTTGGCGTTCGATGGGCAACAAATAACCTAAAATGCTCCCATAGGAGTCATTGTCTATGTTCAAGTACCATCTAATGCTATTGGTTAGTTATCATCTGATATGATCGTCTTTTGGAACCATGGCATTTGTGACCATTAATGTTACTGTAGCTCTTACTCCTAACTTGAACTTCCTTGTGTCTGAGAGAGAATTGTCGTTGGACTTATTGAAAAGTTGTGTGCATGAAATTTTTGATTGTATGCAATTCAGTCTATACACAGTAATGTAGAGTATCGATCTTGGGATTTTGGAATTGAAGCTACAGAGGCCCGTTCTCGGTGTAAATCTATTGTCATAGACAGTAAAGCCTGGTTTTATTAAGAAGATGGGTATGAGTAGCGTAATCAATTTTTTCTTTTTACGGTCCAGCTCACAGTTCCTTTGCTGTACTGTGTCGTTGATATTTTTCTGCTTCATTACGATAAGTTTTTCTGCATTAGTGCTCCGTGTGATTATATCTGTCATTCAGCAAGATTAATGTATACTTCCTTTAATCGAGTTTGCCTGGTTCCTGATATCCAACTCGCTAGTTTGCTTTATATATTATGTTGGGCAAAACATTCATTCTAACTTGTCGTGCAGTTCAGTTGAAAGATTTGATCCCCGTACATTTTCATGGACGAGACTAAAGAGTATGAACACAAGGAGAGGATGCCACTCTATGACGGTTCTGAATGAGAAATTGTGAGTGCGTCTATGCTTGTTTCCTACAGTATTCATTTTTCCAATTTTTTTTTGTCTTCCAGACATTGTAGACTTGTTAATGTTGGAATCGGGATTTTTGAGTGCATAACAGACTGTTTCGTGCTAGTGGGGGGTTCGGGAAACGATGTTGCTGCGGTGGTTAATTTTTTTTGGTTGATTCTTGCGTTCATGCACCGATTTCAAAATCATCACCGTCATAAATATCTTAGCATTATTATTTCGCTCTTTTTCAAAAGCCACGGACATATAATCTCATTTTTGCATGTCTTTGGTCACTTATGTAGGTATGCCATTGGTGGGTACAATGGAACACAAATGATCCCCACCATGGAAGTATACGAGCCTCGCACTGGGTCCTGGATTATGTCAGATCCGATGGCGGATGCTCGTGGTGGTTTGGGTAGTGTCAGTTTTGGAGACAAAATCTACGCCATTGGTGGCATGCAGCAAAACAAAGATGTCCTCGACACGGTAATCCGCTTTTTCATTTTCCTTTTGTAATTTCTAATTTGTCTGTTTGAGTTATAATCTACAGAGTAGCCAAGTGTATAGGGTGTTTAGAGCACTTTAGTCTCACCGTATTCCGGTGTTTTCGGTTACTGTCTATGGTGGCAGGTCGAGTGTTATTCTGAAACCGAAGGATGGAAACCGACGCAAATTAAGTCCATGGGCAGACGATGTTTCTTCTCGGCTATCGCGGTATGAGTACAAGTATTTTGGAGTTCAGGTGCGTCAAAACAGAAATAGTACGGAGTACATAGGTTTCTCGCGGTGAATATGATGTTAGGCTGTTAGTTGTAAAAAGCATGTACGAAGTGGTATCTCGGGGGTCTAAAAACTTCGGAATTAGGAAGTGCAGCTCGTTACTTGCAGTCAGCTTTACAGCGCTTTTGTCGTCGATAAGTGAATGTAAGCCTTTTGTCAACCCCGAATCAAGTGTCTCGAACTTGGTTCATCAAACTGCTTTTAATGGAAATGCATATTACTCGTACTTTGGAAGCCTGTTTTATCAAGCACTTTAACATACTCGGTTTACTAAATTGTTACGATAAACGTTAAAATGATCAATTATCAATTACGACCTGTTTTATTATATACTTAAAAATGCTCTTAGATAGACAACTACACCAGACATGTTTCATGGCAATTTCAGCACAATTATTGATTGCCGCATACTACTGATAATAATACTACTCTCTTAGAAGTTTCTGATGCTCCGAAAACTCAGTCCAAAACAACGAGATTGTCGTACTCCTTTCGAGAGAGAGCATCCTCCATGACAGCCTGCGGATCGCCTTGCTTCCCCTCCAAAAACAGTTTCATCGCGTTCTTCGAGAACCCGCTCACCAATGCCACCCCCTTCTCCTTCTTCGTTACCGGTATCGCCCTCGACTCCCTCAAATTCCAAAACACTATCTCCGGCACCGCCTCCTTAAACCCGCTCTCCTCGTACTTCCTCGTAATTTCCATGTAATCTGTCTCCCAGCTGTTTCTCCTCGTCCCAGACGTTACCTCTGTCGCCTTATCGAACTCCATGTCGCTGAACACAAACACCCGCTTGATCATCTGCTCGGGGGTCAACTTAGCCTGCACAGCCACGTATAGAATCAGCTCGAGCACCCTCACCAAATTACTCCCCTCACCCCACTTCATCCGCCTTATAAACTTCGCCTTCTCGTAAACCGTACTCCCTGCAATCACGTGCAGCTGCGGGTTCTCGCTAAACGTGATCACCTTCCCCTTCCACGGCTCCTCAGACAGCTCCGACAGCAGAATCCCAAGCGACAAGCACACCTCCATTGGCGTCCCTTCCATAGACGACGACACATCACAAATCCCAATACAATTCCCCAACACATTCTTCCCACCATCTACTCCCTTCTTCAAATCCTCGACCATCCTCAACCACTGCAGCTCCGCAACCTCGCCCCCGTCATCCCCACCCTTCAATGCCTCCCCCACAATCTCATGAGGCATCAGCGCCCCCGCAGAAATCTTCGCTTTCCCGCTCTTCACATCCTCCAAATACTCCTTAAAACGCTCCTCATCATGCTTCAAAAACACATCCTTATAATTCTTCATTGCAACAGATGCAACTCGAGTATACTTCACTTCCTCCCAACGATTCGACCCCATGAAAATCTCGGGCAACTCTAGCGCCTTCCTCAGCGGCACTAACACCTCCTTCCTCAACCTATCTCGCACTCTATACGCGTAATTCACCTCCTCCAAACCCTCATACTCCTCCTTATACTCCTCTCTCGGATACATCTTCCTCGCAATCGCCTCACACAGCAATGTAGCTTTGTCCAACCCCGAGTCCAAAGACGGGCACCACTTCGCGGCCAAACTAATCTTCCTCAACTCCCCACCCTTCAACGCCGCCACGTCAGCCTTCAAATACTCCGTAAACAAATCCGACACACGCTCGTGCAAGAACCGAAACTCCGGGTCATGATTAAACTTAACAATCAAATTCTTGGCCAATTCTTGCTTCTTCTCGTGTCGAGCCTCGCTCGCCTTCTCCTTCTCAACCACCTGCTTATCAGCCGCCTCACGCATTCGAAACTCCTTCAACGCCTGCGATTTCTTCGTCTTCTTCTTCTTCCCGCCATTCTTCCTCACTGCAAACGGGCCTCGAACCCGCCCAAACTGCGGGGCCGGCTTCATCTTCGCCGTATGGGTAAGCCCCAAAACCCTAAACAAAATCTCAGGAAAATCCTTCAAATACCCAAACTCAGCAAACCTCCCCAAATTACAAGCCAAAGTTTTCGGGTGATGTTGATGAAGCCACACAGCCGCCATGTAAAACCCGCTTTTATCCGCCTTACCCGACCCGCGAACGCCACGAAGATTAGCGATCAACTTCAAGGTAGTAACCGGGTCATGGTCCCACGCAGCGATGAGTTTCTGGGTAATGATCCGGGATTTGGTACCGGGTACGACATCGAAAAAGAGGTCTAGACACGGGTTTCCGGTTTCGAGGAACGTTGCAGAGTGGTTTTCGGTGAGGCCGGTGGCGGGGTTGATGGTGGTGGGGAGGGTGATGGTGTTGAAGGAGGTGAGGATGGAATTCAAAAGTGGGTCCGTGGTGGTTGCCACGGCGGAGGTGGGGTTTTGACGGCGGTGTTTTGGTGGGCCCACTAGCGTTGAAGGTGCCATCATCAAATTGATTTCAGGGATTTGTTAATGAATTTGATAATGTTGATTTGTTTTGTTTTGTTTTTTATTTATGATTTATGACGAGGTAAGGTGGGTATATATATAATACTCCGTATATGTATGAGGGTTTAGTGATTGGGCCCACCTAAAACATTTTCACTTTAAAATGCCAATTATTATACTCGCTACGTCTCGATGATTTGTTTACGTTTACTTTGTACACATTTATCGATGTGAGGAGAGATGTATAAAAAAAAACTAATTAAATAATAATATAGGTACAAAGAGCGTCCCGCTTGTTTGAAAATTGTCAAATGTAATTGGTTAAGAGAGTAGGGGTCCACCTCCCACATGGGCCAAGCATAATCATTTATGGAAAGTGTAAACAAATGACTCGTACACCCTAAAATGTAAAGTGTAAACAAATGATCGGGACGCAGGGAGTACCATAGACATGGGCAGGGGCGTAGGGAGTGGGGGTTCTATGGGTTCTATGGAACCCCCTCCCATTTGGCAAAAAATTAAAAAAGTGTAAAAAAAAAAAAAAAATTAAAAAAATAATAAAATAAAATAAAAATTAAAAATTAAAAAATCACTCGTGACTAACCCACATCCCACATGCCTACTTACCTAGTTAAACCCAAACCACTATTTCCCTAAAATTAAAATTCTCTCCCATTAAAAAATTAAAATCTTCTTCTTTCAAAAACAAAATCAAAATATTAAAAAACTAACAAATAAACACAACTAATTTAATCTCAACTCTCAAGCCACTAATTCGGTAATTTTCACTTGATTACCTAGTTGCCACCGGCTGACCGGATCAATTTTACGTCAAGGACTAGGTTTCTTTTACGTCAAGGACTAACTTTAGTAAGACAAGTCGGGAAAGTAGTATTCTTTAAGTCTTTTCCGCAATGACTTACGTGAAGAACAAGTTGAGGAATAGTATGGCGAATCAATTTTTGAATGATAGTTTGGTCACATTTATCGAGAGAGATTTCTTTTCCAAAGTTACGAATGATAGTGTAATGGATTATTTTCAAGCCGCGAAAAGTCGACGTAATCTTTTACCCCCACGCGCCATTTGAATGATGATGTAATTTAGATTATTGGAAATATTTTGTAATGTATAATATATATGAATGTTTTTAGTTTCGAAAAAAAATTTCGAACCCCCTATCTGAAAACTCTGGATTCGCCACTGGACATGGGTGTATCATATTACAAATACTCACTGCTGTTTAATTACATTTTTACCCCTAAAGAATTTTTACCTATGCTATTAAAAAAAAAGTAGCAGTTGTGCCCAGTAGCACATTACCGAAAACATTTTAGAAAAACATAATTATTCAATATATCCACTTTTTCTCCTCTCAAACTTCAAATTACACCCAAAATTCATCAAAAACTCTATTGAATCTTAATTTTTTGCAATTATATTCAATGAAATAATATTCAAGAAGAAATCGGTTAGTCGTGATTTTGTGTTTTTGGTTGTTTTAGTATTAATTTCGTTTTTATTTGAAAGTTTAAATTTATTTCTCTAATTTTTGTTACTATTGTTGGGTTATGAATTTGAGCATGTTTTTATTTAATACTTGTGAAAAATGGCTGATTATTAAGTTAGGGTTTATGAATATGTTAAGTTTTATGAATATAATTGGGCAAATGTGCTTTTTATTTTTTTATGGATATGGTGTTTTAGAAATGAATATGGTGTTCTAGAAATGAATATGTGTGCTCTAGAAATGAATATGTATGTTCTAAAAATGAATATGGTGTTTTAGAAATGAATATGGTGTTTTAGAAATGAGTTATATTTTCGAAATGAATATATATGTTCTAAAAATAAATATGTAGGGTGCTCTGATACCATGATACAAATTATAATGTTACTCCTTGATATGAGAAGATATGTATTTCTATATTTATATTTAGTACAAGACATATATACAATGGATGTGACTAAAAATATAATATGACCACATGAAATGTATTTCTAAATACATACTCTAACAAATATGGTTTTTTAGAAATGAATATGCATGTTTTAGAAATGAATGTGATGTTTTAGAAATGAATATGCTGTTCTAGAAATGAATATGGTGTTCTAGAAATGAATATATATGTTTTAGAAATGAATATGGTGATATAGAAATGAATATGGTGTTTTAGAAATGAATATATATGTTTTAGAAATGAATATGGTGATTTAGAAATGAATATGGTGTTTTAGAAATTAATATGTATGTTTTAGAAATGAATATGTTTGTTTTAGAAATGGATATGTTGATATAAAAATGTTGTTGATTTGAGATGAACATGTCATTTTTTAGAAATGAATACGTCTATATTAAAAATGTATATGATTATATAAAAATAATGTATGTTGATGATTATGAATCTATATTTGAGTAATAGTTATTAATTTTAATTATTGATTTTTTGTAATCTTTTAAAATATAAATATGAATATTTTAGAGGCTGAATTTTTGAAGTATTTTACTTCTAATGCATATAAATTTGTTAATGTTTTTTTTTAATGACTTATAACAGTGGTCGTAAGGACACTGAAGGAGGTTCAATAAAGATCACCGGCCCAAATTAAGAGTGAAAAGATATATTGCGAAAATATCTAGTGAAGGAACAAGTCGGCAAAACATACATGTCTCAACTATTCCAACAACGTTGAGACTACGGGTTTCGAAATCTAAATTTGTAGACTTCATTAGAATTTATATTAGTTTTGTCTATTTATTAGTAGATCCATAAACAAAATACAAAGTAATAAAATATTCATAAAAACTGGCTTACATATTCAGAATAGTGCTTTGTTATATTCATAAAATTATGGAACACATTTTTTATAATAAATACAAAAATTATCGAAACTAAATCGTAAATTAATGAAAGTGACACATTCATGAATTTAACGACTTATATTCACTAAACAAAGTGCAAATATTCACAACATAAAACCAGTATATTCATATAATTTATTTATGTGTTGTTAAAAAAAATTATATTCATATAATTTGTTTATAAATTTAAACTAGTATACTCGTACAATAATATCACTATGTTCATAATAGGATACTAGTGTATTCATATAATTTAATGAACATATTTGTAATACTGAATAAAATGGACAAATAAAATAAATAAAATGCATATGTAAATATAAAATATTCATTCTCAGTTTGACATATTCATTATTGCACATAAGGATATTCGTAAAATTAAATTATCATGTTCAAAAAAAATTATAATATATTCAGAAATAAGTCGATTTAATATTTTGAATATATCAATTTAAAATATTGAATATGTTAACCCTATTTTATGAATATATTTGAACAATATTTTCTTTAGAGAACGTGCCCACACAATATTATAGATACATCAACCCAATTTACTTTCCATTACGCACTGTATAAATGTACAATAAAATGTACAGGAAGGGCAAAATGAGCATTAAAGAAAAAATAACCTTCAAAATTTGAATTATGGTCGGAATATTCCCCTTTTAAGTGACTGTTTTCGGTGTTGGGGATGATTTAAAAATAAAAACGTCTTAAGAGAGGGTTAAGTTGTAAAAATAACATATAAGAGGGTTATTTTTTAAAAAAAAAAATATTATAAAAGGGGATTATATTCAATTAACCCTTTTAAATATGTGACCAATTGACCATGTACTTTTGATTATAAATATTTTTGTTGATATAAAAAATGATTATAAATATTTTTTTAAAAGTTTTAGGTGGTTTTCATTATAATATGTTTTACTTTATTAGTAAGAGTTATATAAAATTTATAGGAAATTTTTAAAAATGGGGAATAAATCATCTTACATGAGAGGTTTTATTAGGACGTATTCAATTTTTTTTCACTTTGTTTGTCTCATTTGATTCTAGTAGGACTATTAAAAAAAATATTGAAATAAGATAAACTATAGATATGTGGGGAGTAAGATCGTTTTACGTGTGAAATGGCTAATAAAGTTTTGTCAATTCATTTATTAAAAGTTGTTGACAACTTTTATTGGTCGTTTCAAGCATGAAGTGGTTTTATTTTGGAATTTGTCATACATGGGAGGTGGTTTAGTTGGACATTAAGGGTGTATTTGGGATTGAGAGAAATGAAGGGAAATGAAGGAGGGAGAAATAAAGAGATTGCGTTTTCATCGTTTGGTAATTTGGTTAAAAAAAAATGGAAGTAAGGAATTGGAGGGGAAAAGATTTGGAGGGATCCATTTTCCATCCTCCAAGTGTAATCAAAATCTCTTCACAGTTGGAAAGATTTGGAGGGAAAATCTATCCAAATATTAACATTTCATTCTCTCTCCCCTTCCTCATTTCCTTTCCCCTCTCTTTCTTTCCTATTTTGTTATCCAAACACACCCTAAAAGAACAATTTTATGTAAACTTACAATTCATATGAACTTAATTGGCGTATTCAACGTCACGAGAAGTCAAAAATAATCCAATGAGTCAACTAGTTTAATAAGTATGCCCAAACCTCACTTTTAACTCGCGTCTTTCCAACATCACCCTATTGCCACCCAAGGTGGTTTCGACCATAAATCATACGAAGGACTCTATATATAGCGAGAGAGAAAGGTGGCCGAGGGCTAGACTTTGTTTTGTTTGACTAGAAACCAACCTTTTAGGATGGTAAGTTAGGCTATAGTGTTTATACAAGATGAGAGGTCTGGGGTGCCAGACCTCTAAAATTGCAACCCAAGTACAAATCGTTGTTTTGGCAAGCCAGACTAGACTACCCGACCAACCCACAGGCCATTGGACGGGTTGGGCCGGGGCGGGTCGGCCCCTCAAATGGCCACCACTAACCATATATATGATGAGTTTAAGTGTTTAACAATAAGCAGACATTTAGCTGTTTGAGCTATATGGGCCAATCGTGGGTTCATATGTGGGCTACTTATTTTGGCCATGTTAGTATTTTACATGGCATTGAACTCATGCTCGTTCACAAGCACACCCAAATCACAAGACATCCATTACTACTATTACTTTCATTTGATGGGTCACTTAAATACACAAATCTTTGTTATGACAAGGTCTTACATAAAATTATTACGAGACTTCTAACAAATAAACACTGACCAGTTTACAATTTTGATAATTTTTGTTGGTTGTAATAGGTTTCACGACGCGAGAACGTCTCTCGTGAAACATACTGATTTCATTATTAAATTTGGTCATAGGTTTCGCTTCATAGGCTTACAAATTTTTTTTGTCAAAGTAGATTTCATCTCATAAGTCATACGGAGTAAGTTTCTTCACTTTATAAGCTTATAAAAATTTTCAACCAAAGTAAAAATGTTTTAGACAATCAGGACATAATTTCCTTCACTTTTTTTGTTTTCTAAGATAAAAAGAGAAACGATTAATTTTTCGATTTCGACCCTCTCTATTATTATAGATGACTGTTCAACTTCCACCACCTAACACAAAGTGCACCAAACCCGTCTAACATGTATGAAAACCATAAATTGAGACAAATTTGGATCTAATTTGATTGTTGGATAGATTTGGATACAAATAGTATCCCAAGATGAACAACAACCACTTATAATAAAATGTGTACTACAATCACATACTCCCTCTGTCTCAGTCATTTGTTTACAGTTTGACTTTTTTCCCCTCACAAAAAAGTCAAACTGTAAACATTTCACTGAAACGGAGGGAGTACATTACTTGATATTGAGGCTACTTCTTTGATTATGAAAGGTTTATGGTCCTATTTTCCACCTACAAAATATTAATAAGTTGCTAATATTAGTAGCGTTAAAGTTTGTTTCAAATCGTTACATACTTACGGAGTACTCCGTATATTGTACGATTATTTTACCTGAATACTCCAAACTACTCCCTCCGTTTCAGTGAATTGTTTACAGTTTGACTTTTTTTGTGAGAGGAATTTGAGAGAAGTGTAAATAAATGACTGAAACAGAGAGAGTATTAATTACCTAATAAAAATAATCTTAACTATGTTCGTATCGATGATGTCTTGGCCTAGTGGTTAAAATTGAGGTATACGGAGTACATGATAATATGTCACAGGTTCAATAGGTCACATTCTTGAATAAACTATATATTGTAGAGTTTTTCATATGAGACGGTATCACGTGAGACCTACTAATCTACAATTGTAGAAAAATGTTGAGAACTACCAACAAGTAAGGAGTAAATTCCTCATATATATATATATATATATATATATATATATATACCATAAATTCACAACAAACACAACTTAAGTCCATTTATAAATTCAAGTAATTACGCAATAACTTCGAGCATTTACCGGTGAAATAACAAGATTACTTGCATAACATCAACACTGTTATTGCATAATATCTACTTTGTACCAAATACTTTCTTGTTTTCGGTCATAAGTAAGTTTGTTATGAGACCGCCTCACGCATAAAACGGCCAATAGAAAATTTTCAACACCTCATCCTATTTGATCATTTTACATATGAAACAGTTTCATTTTAAATTTTGCCTTCGATATTAATTTATGTTTATCTTTTATGTGTTTGGTAATAAGGAGCGAAGACAAAATTTAGTCGATATATAGTACAGATTTTCATGGAAGATTTTCATCATTTGAATAATACATAGTACAGAGTATTAAAAAAATAAAAGCGAATTATTTAATTGAACGTTAAGAACAATGATAAACTAAAATCATCATGATCATAAAAAGAAAACTACGTAATAATATACGGAGTATTAATATCGATAATAATAATAATAATAATAATAATAATAATAATAAAATAATAATAATAATAATAATAATAATAATTACTGCTCCGTATTATACTATAGTACACAAATTAATGAATAATGATCGTATGTATTTATATTCGTAGTAGGAGTATATGGGAGTACTTGTGTACCTATATACGGTCAATTAAGTGAATTTGTTTGATTATTAATTCTACCCCACCGTGTTTGAGATTTTGAGAATAAGTTTTGATGAATTTTGATGTTCCTTTCCGTATGTGTCACACGATTTCCTCGCTTACAACAAATAAAACAAGTTTATCTAAACAAAATCTAGACCTCAAGATTTATAGCTCGTTTTCTTCGTATTAATATCAATCAACGCCAATTCTTTGGAAATACGTATACGTTATCCTGAGATCAATCAGTAAGTCTTACAATGCGAGACAATTATATTGTATAATAGCCCTATTCAGTTTATAAGAATGGTTTTCACTAACTACTCAATTCGAATAGTTTATTTTAACTTAACTGCAATAAATTTAAATTAAGTATAATATATTTAAATTATCTTCAATTTTAAGACAACCTTATTAAATCAATTTAAATAATCGAATTAATTTTACCTGATGTCGAATGAGACTAGTAATTAGGGGTGTTCATTAACGGTTGACAGACCGAATTTAATTTACGATTAGGTATGCCGGTTAGGTTGGGAAAAATCCAGAACCTAAACCACCATTAAGAACGGTTATTACTTTACGGTTCGGTTCACGTTTTTAACGGTTCGGTTATGCGGTTCACCGCAAACCGTTTACTCTGTCAAATTAAAAAAAAAGTTAATTATCGATTACGACGCACTTTAACAACATACTAACGCCCAAAATAAAAGCGACAAATTACAAATCTGCCACATCTAATATACCATTATCAACTAAATTAATTATACTCAGTAGTAAATAGAAAATTTATAAATGTTTTAACTCAAAATGTGTGTTGAAACGAATAACAAAACAATAAACATGTTAAAATTGAAGGCGAGAGAGTGCGTATGAGATTTTATTTTTACGAGAATGAGGCTTTTGACTGTTAGAAAAATGCGGTAGAATAAATAATTGATATTTGAAATTTGATGAAAGTTGTAAAGTTAAACTTTATGTTTTAGTTTGTATATATAAGTATAATTTATTTATATTTTTCTTTCTTAATTCGGTTAGTTAGATTACTCAAAATCTGAACCTAAACCGAACAAGTAAACCGTTAATTTTAATCGGTTCGGTCTTGTAACCATTATTTCTTAATTATTCACACCTATAAAGCGTCTTGATTCGCGGTTTTTCGTTCGGTTTTTGCACACCCCTACTAGTAATGTAGTATACGAGTACAAGAATTGGCCCAACCTTTTTTTTTGTTTTTTTTTTTTTTGGTTTTGAATTGAATCACGTATTTGATACTACAATGACATGATCATAAACATGAGGCCATGGTTTTATGTAATCTAACAAGTGGAGTATATTACTCCTACATTCCAATTATATTCATTAGCCTCTTACTCCCCCTTCCAGTAAATTGTTTACACTTTAATTTTTTTGTGAGCGGAATTTGAGAGAAGTGTAAACAAATGACTAAGATAGAGGGGGTACAAATTTCACATTTTATTACCTCATAATTAACTGGTTACGATCTGTTCCATCATAACTAAAAGGTTCAACCCCGAACCCTTAAAGCGCAATCATATTAAAAGAGCAAGAGCTTTATTATCCCTTATAATCCTACTCAACTTAAATCCGAATTAAATTGAACGTTATACATAACTTTTCGTTTTACTTTTTATTACTTGGAAAAAAAAAAGTGATTTTCAAATATGGCACGTTAAAGGGCCACCTACCACAAGAAAAAGAGTAAAAAAATTTACTGTTATATAAATCCTGGTAATTCTCATAAAACCCAATAATTTAGGCAGCACACAACAAAAGAAAAACACAAAACTAGTTTAGCAAGTGTTAATAATAATTAATAA
Organism: Dianthus caryophyllus; assembly: GCA_023091065.1. NCBI lineage: Eukaryota > Viridiplantae > Streptophyta > Magnoliopsida > Caryophyllales > Caryophyllaceae > Dianthus > Dianthus caryophyllus. Next base: position 3,023,917 of record CM041523.1, read on the forward strand.
AATAACACCAATATATATACTACTTGCATAGTAGTATATATAAATACCTATAAAAACTCTTAACAAACTAGAGAAAACAATTAATAGTGAAAAAAAACAGAGAAAAATGGCAGGAAATGGAGTATTTGGAGAAATAATAGAAGGAGAAGTATACAAATATTATGCTGATGGTCTTTGGAAAACTTCTTCTTCTTCTAAATCTGTTGCTATTATTAACCCTACTACTCGTAAAACTCAATTCAAAGTTCAAGGTATTATTAATATATTTATATTTCTATATATAATATTATGTTTGTATATATAGTTTATGTTATAACCTTAATTTTGTATATTATTATATTCTTGTTATGATATTAGGTATATCAGTTGTATCACGTCATCGTATATATAATCAGTTGTACAACTGTATGTCACGATATATACACCTTGTATATGATGATGATTATTAGGATGAATCATACGTACGTACAATTTATGATGACAAGTGAGTATTTGATCATGAAGCATAATGACGTGATACACCGGGTGTACGTATAATACGATAATATACTAGGATTTGAATTTGACTTCTCCCTCTGTCTCAGTCATTTGTTTACACTTCTGTTAAATTCTGTTTACAAAAAAGTTAAACTGTAAACAATTCACTGAAACAGATGGAGTATTTGAGTATGTTTAGTGTGATAATATTTGTAAAAATGAATGAATGTGTGTGTGTGTGGTAGCATGTACACAAGAAGAGGTGAACAAAGTGATGGAAGCATCAAAAGTGGCACAAAAAGCATGGGCTAAAACACCACTTTGGAAAAGAGCTGAGTTACTTCACAAAGCTGCTGCTATTTTGAAACAACATAAACTCCCAATTGCTGACTGTCTTGTTAAAGAGATTGCTAAACCTGCTAAGGATGCTGTCACTGAAGTATGTCTTTTTCCGGTTTTCACTTCTCGCTAATTCTGTTCTTTTGGACTTAATTTCAGTTCTGTTCAGTCTAGTTTCACCTCTTTTTTTATAAGATTCTGTTATGTTATGTTCAGATATGTTCTGTTCTGTTCTGTTCAGTTCATTTGAGTTTTGATCATTTTGTGAATAGAGGTTGTATGGACGTCTTGTTCGACATAAAAATATAGGGAGTAATTTGATCCATGGATACCAATTTAAAAAAACCTCATTAAAAGAAAAAGGTAAACAAATTGTTAGAGTATATAATCGATCTTGGGCTTTCGACCATCATGTTAAGCTTTTGGTTGAGTTGGTTCCTGACATGGTATCAGAGCCTTGTGACAAAAGGTCACGGGTTCGAATCTCACCATCCCTCACTTTCAAAGTGACATTTATCACACCAGGTAGCCGGTAGGCAGCCCTGCCCTATTGTTTCGTCCACACTTCAAGCCCAAAGGGCATTCGCGTGAGGGAGGGTGTTAGAGTATATAATCGATCTTGGGCCTTCAACCATCAGTTACAAATGAGGAAATCGATAATTCCAACCAACATACAATACAATAAAGCATAATATACAACTACCTACCCATTTCATATTCCCAAATTAAACATGGCATATTCCCAAAATTTTCCTTTGTAATTAAGTATGTTTAGTTTGAGGATTTATTTATTTAAGGATTTATTTGATCTTGTTTGTGATTAGTGTGTATTAAAATGTGCAAATTTTTCAGTCGTATGCATGCTGACGAGTACTTGCGACTAAAATGTGATCATTATTACTGAGTTGAGACCATTTCCCCGTGGTGTACGCATACAACATTCTCATATGAAAATTAATCGTCGAATTCTAAATCTGATTAAATTTTTCGGTGTGTGTGTGTGTCGTAGGTGGTTAGATCAGGAGACTTGGTATCATATTGTGCAGAAGAAGGGGTTAGAATTCTTGGTGAAGGCAAGTTCCTGGTTTCTGACAGTTTCCCTGGTAATGAAAGAACCAAATATTGTCTCACTTCCAAGGTATTTAAATTGTTTTTAATAGTTTTAATCGACTTTTTTTTATACTCCGTAATTAAGTTTTACAGTCACAGTACGTGTTGTCGCGGCCTAATCTAGCCGAACTCAGCCTACACGTATCAGAGTCGAGAGTCGAGACTCAAGACTGTTCTTCAGTCAATTTTGTAAATTGGATGATTTTATCCCCCAAATAAATGGGAATGAAAAGATGTTAAAGGACATGTGTCCTACAATTTAAAGGGTAGGTGAAAGTTAAGTAGAGACCACATAAAGGGTTTGATAAAATGGTCCCATGTAAAAATAACTTGTGTGGATGTGTAGCTTCTTCTTGGATAATGTCTGTGGTGAACCACAAATGTCACAGTTGAGAAGTACTACTGATGATTATGATGTGGTTGTAGTCGTATATGTCAGCGACTTTATTTGTCGGAATTTATTGAAACGTGTAATTTTTACATCCGTAACCTCCCTGCATTATTGTGATTGAGGTGAATTACCTCTCGTAAAGGGACTTGACGTGAGAATGAATTAACGGATGAATGAATTACGGGTTTGTTTTGAGTTTCAACTTTCTCGGTTGAAAATTGTTATAAACAGGTACACGTGATAATATGAGGTGATGGACAGTAATATATAAGATGATACGGTTGAAATTTAGTTTTACACATTCGATAGTTGGAAAAGCGTGGAATCCAAACGATGATGCTCTAATCGTACTCGTGTCTTTGATTGTTTCCGGAGTGTAATGAATTCTGTCAACAGTTTAGTTGTCGTTATGATTAGTTAGTCAGATTTGATTATTTTCCGAAATCACGACAGATTCCTCTGGGAGTTGTGCTGGCGATTCCACCCTTCAACTATCCCGTCAACCTTGCAGTCTCAAAAATTGCGCCTGCACTAATTGCTGGTAACTCCATAGTGCTGAAGCCTCCAACTCAGGTACACATTTTTCGACCTCTGCAGCAATTCATTATGTAAGACTCGACTGACTCGACTAGACTAGACTCGACTTGACTTTTGGTGCGTACTTTGTAGGGTGCTGTGGCCGCACTTCACATGGTTCATTGCTTCCACTTGGCTGGCTTTCCGAAAGGACTTATCAGTTGCGTGACGGGAAAAGGCTCTGAAATCGGTGATTTTCTGACAATGCATCCCGGCGTTAACTGCATAAGGTAATTATCAATTAAGTCTTCTTGTCTGAAATGTACTCATATGAAAGAGTTGTATGGTATTCTGACGTCTGAGGTTTTTCGGTGGAATTGTAGCTTCACAGGTGGCGACACTGGAATTGCAATCTCGAAGAAAGCTGGAATGATACCGCTGCAGATGGAACTCGGTGGAAAAGACGCTTGCATTGTTCTTGAAGATGCTGATATAGACCTCGTCGCTAACAATATCATCAAAGGAGGCTTCTCTTACAGGCAAATCTCTCGTCTAAAACTTGCCAATTTGTTCGCGTTACAAAATTGCACACGAAATTGCTTATATAGCATTTGTCTCGTAAATCGTATACCAACTTATTTTTTTTTGGTTACGGTATGTTATACCAGTGGCCAAAGATGCACAGCAGTCAAAGTAGTGCTAGTGATGGACTCAGTCGCTGACACACTTGTCGAGAAAGTGAAAGCGAAGGTTGCAAAGTTGACCGTCGGGCCTCCTGAGGACGACTGCGACATAACACCAGTCGTCTCTGAGTCGTCCGCAAACTTTATCGAAGGACTTGTGAAGGACGCTAAGGAGAAGGGAGCAACTTTTTGCCAAGAGTACAAGCGAGACGGTAACCTAATTTGGCCCTTGTTGTTGGATAATGTTCGGCCCGACATGAGGATCGCTTGGGAGGAACCTTTTGGGCCCGTCTTGCCCGTTATTAGAATCAACTCGGTCGAAGAAGGAATCCATCATTGTAACGCTAGCAATTTCGGCCTCCAGGTACGACTTTGTAATATTATCTCGGAAAGCAATTCAGTTCTCGAGAGTGTCTGTGTTTCTTATGTTTTGAAGTCAGTCAATCCTACTATCCTAGTATATAAAGTATTCTTGCAGCGAAACTCGAAAAATTATACATGTATCCATCTGATGCAGGGTTGTATTTTCACAAAAGACATAAACAAGGCGATGTTGATCAGTGATGCTATGGAAAGCGGCACTATTCAAATCAACTCTGCTCCAGCTCGTGGACCAGATCACTTTCCGTTTCAGGTCAGTTTCATTAAAATCCCGACAAAACTCCGAAGAATTCTCTCAATTTTCCATACCTTCGTGTAGAATGTACAAAATCTGACGGCAAAATGCGTGAATTTTATGAACTGCAGGGAATTAAAGACAGTGGAATTGGTTCACAGGGAATAACCAACAGCATTAATATGATGACGAAAATTAAGAGCACGGTGATTAACTTGCCATCCCCAAGCTACACAATGGGCTGATACGATTAATGTAATTCGACCCTTTTCGTGTTTATGACGGATATACATATGCGTCTTGAACAAGTATCTATGATTGAATAAAGCAAGTATCCCGTGTTTCATTATCTCTTTATGTTTATCGTCTTTTAGGCTGTTTCTAAGACGTTTAGCTGTAATTGAGGATAACTCTGAATGTATAATCGTTTTTCATGAGTTGTAATGAAGAGTTTCAAGATTTGCTTGTATTAATTCCAAGTTTCTGAATGAATCATCGCTGTTTGGCTGATTTTATTAGAGGAGGCGTGGAACTTGGAAGGACGCTGACTGCTGAGTTCATTAGCTTGAACTTCTAGCAGTCATTATCGCGCCCGATATGTCATTACTGTTACACCTGCGAAAACTTGTTGATCCGAGAATCGGAATTAGATTTGGAGCTAAACTAATGCGGCTAACTTGGACCATACCCAAAGTTCACTATCGATTTTGATTGAAGAGGCTTCCTCTATGACTATCGATTTCGATTGAAGAGGCTCCCTCTAGCTACAGAGCCTACAGTCATGTCTTCGTACATGGTCGACAAAGCCTATTGGTGTCGCCGATGCTTTGTTCAATTTGTCAAATTCCACTGCCCAAAGAGCGATAAATGCTTGATTATCAGCCATAGAGAACTTTCTTTTGATAAAGAAAGACGAGGCAAAATATGTTCTGAAAGTGAAATAAAGGCAAGCGTTAACCATTTCCCAAAATGGGTGGTTATTGTCTTGGTAGGGCGATAAAATCTCAAAGCCTTTGACGCGATGAACAATAACAATGTCGATGGCCATAGTAAATGATGTATTGAACCTTGGAAGTTATGGTTGATGAGGGTAAAGCTGTTTCATTGACGGAAAATAGTCATCATCTACAAATATCAAAATTAATCTATTCAAACTCAATCGAATGATGATAGAAACATGTTGCTGGGATGAACAATTTCAGTACAGAAAACATCGGCCTTCTCTTCCCACGACGATCTCATTTCGACTCAACAGCCTTCAGCCCTTCGCCTGCGCAAGGCTTCGCTTGGAATTTACTTTCTGAGAACCTCTACGTGATACTGTCCTATCGCCGTGAAGTTGTACCGCCTCGAGACTGTGCGTCATTTCCAGCTCCAGTCCGAGCAGGGGCAGTAGCAGGAGCAGACGGCGGTGCAGAGCCATAATGCATGTTATTCACAGGTGGCTGACCTGATTGTGGCGGCAGTGCACCCCTAAAATTCGGGTCATAGTTGACGGTTTGCGGAATTTCGTATGCTCCTGCTCTTTGGGGATCATAAGGAGGAGGTCTCTGCGTGTACGAATCATACCCCGACACCCTCTGAGCATTATACATTTGCGCACTCTGTGGGTCGTAGGCGGGAACCCTCGAAGAATCATATGTGGAGCCTCTTTGAACACCATAGGTAGGAACTCTCGACGCACCAGGTTGAGTAGCAGCGTAAGTGGGAGTAGTGCCACTGCTGGCAACCACGCTGGCACCTCCAACAACGGGAACAGGAACGCTGGCAGCTGCGTTGCTAGCTGGAAACGAAGGATGCCCCTGCAATCATAAGCAAAGGGCGTCAACTCTCACTTTCGAATTTTTGGACTTGTAAATAGCTTGTACACGCAAAACAGGGTAAACATTATACTTAAGGATGAGAAACAACTCATTTCGTAGCAAGAGAGTAATTGTGATCGTATAAATCACGTACCAATTAATTGACTTTTCTTGGTCATTGACTCATAGGCTCATAAAGAGACAGAACTATACTACCAACAGGATCGGACCAACTCGGGTAATCTTGGGTTCAGGTTTGTATTAGGTTTGCTAATGTCGGGTCAAGTACATTTTTTTGTTACATTTATATGTACATAGATGGAATAAACAAAAGTAATCACATTTCGGGTTGGGTTACTAATTGGATCAGGTAGTTTTAAAAGGGTCAGTAACAAGTTCAATACAATTCGGGTCAATTAATGTCTAGAGTTATATTCATGTTGATGTGTACTTGGGTCTGGGGCTAATTTCGGTATAAAGTCGGGCTTATGGGTCATTGGTCAATTGTCGGGAATAGTCACAGCGTATAAAGCGCTGATTTAAGACAGCCCGCAGAGGACAACTATACATTATCTCTACACGTACTTTTCTATGCTTACAAGTTTTAAGGTCTACCGAAATTGTCTTAGAGGCTAAGTCACAATATCTGCATTCTTCAGTTTGATTATTACTCATACCTGAGGTGTTCCGTAACTAGCTTCATACGAACTCAGTGCTTGAGGGTTGTGAGCTGCGGAATCCGCCTTCCCATATCCAGGTCCCCCACCATAGGCTACATCAGAGAGAAGAAATGATTATGTAAAGATTGGAAGGTAAAAGAGGGTTGCTATCTGAAAATACCCCCTGTTTCTTCAATTTTGCGAACTACGTTAACTACCTAACTTTTCTTTAGTCAAACACTATCTGACAACATAATCAAAAAAATTTATTTCGGGCCTAAGGCTTTGTCGTTAAACACTACCAAGTCCTTTTCTTGACGACAGTTAACTATTCATGGCTTTTCCATCTTTTCTTCCTTCTCCGATGTTCATCTTCAGTTCGATTTTCACATTGATTGTCCTCAAACTATCATAAGTTCCTTACTTCCTTCACAGCTGACACTTATCTAACATCATTGTTAGGCATCCAACTGTCGCCGACTTTTCTTTCCCTTTCTTCCAACAATGAAGAACCAAAATTTTAGTTGAAAATGTCAAAACGAAGTACTCCGTATAATAAAATTGGGAAAGGCAAAACGTCAACCTTGACCGTACAAGAGGTAATTTGAATCGTTTGGCTGGATTTGAGGGGGTAAAAGAAAATTTTTAAAAGAGTGAGTAGGCACTAGCCCAGCAAGTCAACCACCAAAACTTGAACTTTTTTACCGATAAACGAGATTAGTAATGCCTCAAAAGAATGGAGTACTTGTTAGGTAGTCTTCACAAAAAAGGCACCAGATCTTTTATTCACAGAATGAAGGAAATTTAAAGTGTTTCTGATTTATTGCAAGTTTGCAACAACTAATAAATTTATTGCAACAACTAATAACGCACCAGATCTTTTGTCAATATTTGCAGTGGTAGTCAATTCCGCACGAAGTCTCGTCACTTCATCTGCCATGCTCTTATACTCATTGTCCATAACTTTAAGTGATTCCAAATGATCGAGGTAAACTTTCCTTTCATGTTCGTAAGTAGCTCTGGACAAAAAAAAAAAGGCGCAACTCCAATAGTCCAATGTATTCAAAATGAAAGGAAATGTTTTGACAACATCAAAGATATCATCAAACAACTCGTCAAAGAATGCTAAGACATCATCAACATGTCAATTAGACAAACAATCTTAGAATGGACAAAACTGATACCTGCATTGGTGAAACTCCTGTCTAAGCTTATTAAGCTCAGACATAAGCAAAGGTATTTGCTGTACATCAACTCGGGCTCTCTGAAGCTGATCATTCAGTATCTGAAATTTTGACATAAGTTCTTGCCTCACTTCAACTAAGCTACGTGCCTCGGTTTTTGCTTGCTGAAGATCCACTTTAAGACGGTCGGCTGACTGCAGTTCTGCTTCCATCTTCGACATTCTGTCCAAAAACCCCCGCACTTGTTGCTCTCTCTCGGACTTAGAAGCTTGAAATTGAGACTCCAACATCTGAAGCTCCTGCTGCGCACCTGCAAGCTGTTGTCTCAGTGTTCCGTGGGTTGCAGCAAGTCTTTGGTTCTCCGATGCAAGCCTCTCCATTTCCATGTGCTGAGAAGCGAGCTTCTGCTCCATAATTTCAGGTGGAGGCAACCTGTCGAGCGGAAATCTACCAGGCGGTGGCCGTATACTGATTCCAAATGGCTCTGGATGCACCATACCGGGACCAGGTATTGGATGCCTCATAAGATGAGGCGGAATTCGGTTTTTACTTCCCATTCAGTCACTCCTACAAAGAAGACTGAAAAAACCTTTCAGTGCATGGAAGTGTGGCTTTCTAGATTGTAACAACTTATATGTATACCACGCTGGAATAGTGATAGATTAAAACTATAACATTTACATAAGCAAAGCTACAATCCTACAATCTTCTCATTCTGCTACTAACCCTCGAAATCCGAAGCAATGCTTTCTAACTATCGGTGAAAGCGGACTACAAATTGAAGTAAGCAGACTGATTTTCTTAATTAAATATGAAAATTGGGGAACATGCTGAATCATATCGAGTTTTCTAAATACATAGCCTTCCAAGAGAAATTCCCACGGTGTGCACAGTTCTCCTAAGTGAGCTTCAAAAGCGAACCAACCAACCTATATGACTGTGCTTCTAAGTCCTAACATTGAGGCTCTATACACGAGTGATTTATGAAGATCACATTATCACAAAAGTGACAAAAACGATGTATGCCTAAAACTTTGACACCAAATATCGAAAAAAAGAGATGATACACGCATACGTATATCTAAATTGTGTGGTTGACCTATATTGCATTGCCTAGTACTTTGAAACCTTTATTGTCCACGTCTCTATCCTTTACGTATCGCATAGTTGCATTGAAACGTCTAGCCTTCCCTCGCAAGTCACACCACTATCGACTATGGAATTTTCATCGCAACATGTGACTTTACTAAGCATTAGTACAAAGTAGCAAGCCCCCAACGTTAATAGTCTCGGTTTTTTTTTACTAATCCACGGAAATACAATTCAACTAATTATGACAACGAATTCGCGTCAACCAACACACAATCGGGTTTTTCCCTCAACCAATCATAAGCATAAACTACCAATTCCCCCAACCTCCAACAAATCCCGAGAATTTACGAGTCAATCATCAATCTTCAAATGATTTCTCCTCCAACAAATAACTAACACTAACTACAAATCTCCCCACTCTAGCAATTTTCAATAATATCACTTCGTTCACCGAAAAATGTAACTGTTCATCAATGCAATTATAATCCAATTCACCTATATAATTATACCGTATCATATCAATTAAAAACAAAAAAGAACACTAAAAACTACATTAAAAATGATAATCCGATAATCCACTAGTACAGAATCAATGAAACAAAAACAATGCAGCACCTAACTCAGAATCAACAGGAGTAATTACGTATCAATTGTTGATGAATTTGAAAGAAAGTAAATTCGATAAATTAGGTTAAGGTAAAATTAAAAGGAAAAAGGGGGAAAATTGCGACGATGAATCAAATTGAAGTTGAGAATTACCGGAAAATAATGCGGTGAAGATCTGCGAGCGTAGAAGATGGCGAAAAATCGATTGATTTGGGGAATTTGTGAATGAAATCAGAAACCCTAGAAATAGAAGAAAGGAGTGGAAAATGAGTAGCTCAATGGTATTGGTAAAGAGTGCTATGCGATTCTTCGTCTAGACGGTATAGCCCAAAGTGATCGATCATGATTCATGAATGAGATGAAGGCAAGACCGATAGTGAAACCGTCTCATATAAAATTTGTCCGTTACATAAGTTATACGAGTTACTCTATAAGAATTAAAAATATGATTTGATAATAAATTATTACTGTGTATAAAAATATTTTACGGAGTATGATTTAGCATTTAGAATAACTTTTAAATTAGCAATTGATTATTGGATGAATATACATATTAGTAATATAAAATAATTATAAATATAATAAACAACGTTAGTAATAAAGGGCCGCAATTGATTTTTTTTTTCTTTTTTTTTTTTTTTTTTTTTTTTGGTGAGGAAGCCTGAGTAAAAATCCAGGACTATCAAATTACAAAAGACATTTTAATTTTAATTGAATTGTATACGTTGTACGGAGTATATCTTTATTAAATAGGAAAAATTCACAAAAATAACCCCAACTAACACTCATCTTTTAAAAATAATCTCAACTCAAAATAATCTCATAATAATTTCAACTATTGAAAGTTATTCCAATAATATATTTTCGCTAATTTTAACCGGCTCATATAGGTATAAAATAAAGTCCAACCGATTATAATTTTAGATAGAATAAGAAAGAAGAAAATTTAAAATCGATTTAACCTTTTTTTGTAACTGTTTGAGTTGGTTGAAATTGGCGAAAGTATATTATTGGAATAACTTTCAATACTTGGGATCATTCTTGATTCTTTTGAGTTGGGATTATTTTTGAAAGATGGGTGTTACTTAGAATTATTCTTGTGAATTATTCCTATTAAATATGAAGTACCATTTTCAAATTAAGAATGTGACTCACCTAAAAAAACAAAAAAAGGGATTTTTTAGCTATATTTTTTGGATTTTTCACTTGTTGATTTCTCAAGTATTTTATTAACATTTTATTAAAGTGGAGTATTTAGTTTCTCGATTGTACAGATTAGAGAAGTTATAAAAATTTATTTAATTTGAATATCCACTTTGTGATGACACACGCATCTTCCTCGACACATTGACACCCTGAAGATATACTGAACACATACAGTAAGTTAATAGAATAAAATGATTTATTAGTTTATGAATAACCATAATTATAGTGTACATCATATAGAGATAATTTTATAATCGGTCTAAAATATTTCTATAATAACTTTGATATTCATCATATTAACCTAACATAATTAGATTATTTATTTCTAATAATTCTTAATTCTCTAATATAGTATGCATATATATTAGTATGTGTTACATTATATCCAAAATAATTAGAAGTTTATTAGTAATCGATCTTTTTCCCCTTTAAAGTTCATCTATATATATAATTAAAAAGCAAGTTGAACAATTACATTTAACCATCAAACAACCACATCTCACCATTTGCTAAAAAAACACCTTTTATTAAGCCACATGTCACCATAATAAACACACAATTTTAAATAAAAATAAAGATATAAATGACTATTAAATATCATCCATAATGACACATTTTCATATATCTTTCATATTGAAACTTTTAATTTTATTATCTAATATAGAGTTTGATGACATTTTATTAACTTTACTAATCAAACCCAAATTTATTTTTTATTTCAAATAATTTATCAAAACCTAAAATTTATAAATTGCATTTCATTGTAATAAAACACAGTTTTATACTCGGTAATTACTAAAAACAAGTTTTATAGCTTACTGTTAATTTTATATTTTTAAATATGTAATTTATATAAAGATTAATAAAAAAATGTTATAATTACTTTAACCAGTCAATGTTGTTGCATTCATAATTTCTTGTAGTGTAACCACATTATAATAATTAGAAAAAATAAAAGTGACATTGTATAAATACATTAATATACTTTCATAATCACAGTATATAAAAAAAAACAATTGAAAATAATAGGGTTACGAACAATCAAAATTTTGTAGAATATGTAAAAGATACGAAGCATATAAACATCTGAAAATAAGACAATGTCACTATTAAGAATATACGACATTAATAATATTGATATTAAAATTATGTGATTGTCTTGTCAAAAGAATAATGTGACAATATGCAAGATATGAAGCATATAATATTTGGAAATCAGAAAATGTCTCTATTAAGAATATACGACATTAATATTAATATTAATATTGATGTTAAAATTATGTGATTGTCTTGCCAAAATAAATTATGTGATCAATATGCAACCAATAATGATTTTTGCCAATAAATTTTAACCACTTCTTTTTGGTATAAATCTAATAACTCATAGTTAAATATTTGTATCCTTAATATATGTTGCATATGATACTATCATTATAGTTACCAATATCTTATAACAATGACGATAGACAAACGCTTTAGGTTGGTAATAGTAATCGATTAAGTGTAATATTTAATTTGGTAAATATCAACACTAAATATTAACTCTTATTGACAATTGCACTAAAAAACAAAATACTACTATTTAATATGAACAAAATAACTCATTATATATGTTACAACACTCTCATATATGTAACAATAAATCAAAATTATCTTCTATATAGTAAGTATACAAACAAGTAAATTAATTTACAAATTAAAAATGCAAAATATAATAACAAATCCGTGAATCTCACGGGACACGGAACTAGTTGTTTCTAAAAAAGAAAGTATTGTTCAATTGTTCCAACTTTTACTCAATGCTTATTTGGTTACCTTACAAAATTATGGGAATTTAGAAATCTCGTGAATTGTATTAACCAACACTTGTTTGGTTGCCAAATTTATGGGAATTGTAAAATCTCATGGGAAAGTAATTCTACCATTATGGAGGAATTTCTTTACCTAGACCCCCCCTAGGTAATTGAACTTTCCCACATCAAATTAATTTCATCTTGTCAACCCAACACATTTTTCTCAATTCACATGAATTTTCAATTCCCGTCATTTTGAAATTCCTAGGAAATATAATTCTCACATTACAACCAAACAAACACTCAATTGTACTATTCAACTTTTACGATTTTACCCTTGTCATTTCCCTACCTCTTTTCCCTATCTTTCATTTTTCTCTCTAATTAGTGTAATTACTAACTCAACCTCAAATTCAATTCCTACTGCCGTCGTCAATTACGGTGACCCACCGTGAAACCACCACCTACCAGCCCTCATTGCCCATCCCCACCGTCGGAGTCCCTGGGCAGCCGAACACCGCCTTATCGTGGTTACCTCCACCTTCTTGCGACCCTACCACTACAACCATGGCAATGACTGACCCCACCACCGATTCACTCGGCTCTACCACTGCAACCCTGCCCCAAGCCAATCCCACTACCACTAAACTCCTTCCATTTATCTCTCTTTGTTGCCCAGCCTACCCCAAAACTCCATCCATTTCCCTTTGCAACCCATGCCCTAGTCTGAAACTGTTACCCACGCCTAGGCCCCACCAGCTACCATGATCCCGACACCCCAGGCCGCTGCCAACCACCTGAGGCACTGTGACCACGCCTGAAAGCCACCGTCACCCACCACGATACAAACATCATAACTTTATCAATTAAGATCTATAAACGAAAAAAGTACTTGATTTTGTCCATGTTTACATTAATAATTTAAAGATTTGTAGAATAAATTATTAAGTTTCGATGTGTTTAGGTTAAATTTGATAACTTTTGAAAAGAGAAAAAAAATGATTATAGAAGAATAGTAAAGGGAAAAATTATGTAAAAAAAAATACAATTGAGTAAAGTTTGGGTACAGTAGAACAATGATGGGATAATCAATATATTTTATTATCCACGTAATCAAATTGAGTGGCTAAGATCAAATAATAACGTTACAACAATACCTTCCATTATTTTTTGCAAGAATTAGATAAATACGAGGCTTTTTTTATGGTATCGAATGATGGTCAAACAAATTTTACAATAGGTTATTAGATCACACTATTAAACAACGTGGTAAAAATTGAATTTTCTTAGTCGGCATATATATTGTGATCCGTCAATATTTAAAAGTTCCTGCTCAAAATTTATTTTAAATACACTTACATTCACTCATTTGTGAAAACCTTAAAACAATGAAAAAAAAAAGCGTGAAAATAACGCGCCAATGTACCGAAAGTCTAATAACCCGCGCATTTACCGAACTTCATGATACCTTAACGACCCTAACGATAATACTATTCTATACGGTGTCCATAATCTATTAAAGGTTTATCGGAAAGAAATATCTTTCCCTTTCTAAAAAGAATTCCGTACAAATGCTAACGTTTATAAGTAAATAATTACGATCAAATAACTAGGTACACCGATTTATTAGATCAAATTCTCGCTTTTCATTCACACTCATAGAACCTCAAAACTTACAATTTCACCTCAGTCACCCATTTATGAAACCTTAAAATAGTGCACAATAATAAACGTGAAAAGATCATTGTCATTACATCGTCTAAAGTGTAAAACGCGCGCATCTACCTAATTTTATGACACCTTAACACACTCTAACAATATACATTACACAATATCCATAATAATCAAAAGGTTTATCAATAAGAAATATCTTTCCCATTCTAAAAGGTATATCTGGTACATATACGATGTTTGTAAAGTAACTAATTACTATCCGACAACTCGTTACATTGATTCCCTACATCGAACTTAATGACTTTTTATCATGATGACATGCTATATAATTGCAAACCTTTATCAGCCGATATCATTAAAACGTTTATCTTATTTATTTGAAGCTAACTTTCATTCAGTCACTTATAAATTCGTCTAAAGTGTATAACGCGCGCATCTACCTAATTTTATGACACCTTAACACACTCTAACAATATACATTACACAATATCCATAATAATCAAAAGGTTTATCAATAAGAAATATCTTTCCCTTTCTAAAAGGTATATCTGGTACATATACGATGTTTGTTGAGTAACTAATTACTATCCGACAACTCGTTACAACGATCCCTTACATCGAACTTAACGACTTTATATCATGATCACATGCTATATAACTTCAAATCTTGATTAGTCGATATCATTAAAACGCTTCTCTTATTTATTTGAAGCTAACTTTCATTCACTCACTTATAAAATCTTCAAATAATAATTCTCTTAATCCTGTTGTAATAATATTATATAATAAATATACTCCATAAACAATAATTTCAATAATAATAATAAATAATAATAAATAATAATAATAATTAAAAATACTAAAAAACTGAAATAACCCTCACTTTCTCTCTCTTCAACGATAAGTTTTTTCTCTGAAGCAGGTACTTTCTTCCCCCCTCTCTCTCTTCTTTCAATTCAAAAATTAAATTCGCGAAGAACAAACCCTAATTTTTTTTTCGTCACTCATAAAATCTTTCGCAAAAAATTGAATTTCAAAACTTCTCCCGCTCTTTTGTGATTCAATCTCTATCTTTAACTCTAAAAAAAAAATCGATTTTCTCTTTCGAATCAAGTTTCTGGCGATTTTTTTTTTTTGTCTTTATCGTTGATGTTATGTAAATTTGGGGATTTTTCTTCGTTTTTGATGCTGATGAAGAAGGCGCGAAATTGAGTAATTTTCGTGTGTTTTTCTCAGATTTATTAATTGAATTCTAGGTTTCCGACGATGGAGATTTCGGAGAAAGAACTGGAGAAACGATTATTAGATGCAGGAAAAACTCTTCTTTCTCCTCAATTAACAAGTACTGAGCTCATCAAATCTCTTGATGTAAGATTTTGTTCTCCTTAATTTTTTTTATTAATTTATGTATTTTTTTTGCTAATTTGTGATTCGATTTGTTTTAATTTTTTATTTATTACACAGTTACAATTACTCTTGCGTTACTGCTACAGAGTGTTTATTTGCGACTTTATTTTGACGTGTTCTCTTGTAATTGTTGCATGTGATTAATTACTGTGAATTTAGTTCGATTGTTTTCTACTTTCCTTTTCTAAAATTGATGTTGTGTTTAATTAGTTTCGATTTCACTGTTTTGATTTGGTTATTGCACATTTATTGTTGGTAGTCTGATGATTTAGGAAAGGAATCGCGATTAATGAAAGGATTTGTTAGCATAACATGAAATTCTCGTTGTTTTCGTTGAGGCTTTGTCTTAGGATCGACCTCTCGTTGCTGTTTAGGAAAGAAAAAAATGTCGTTGGAGTCCGTTTTAAATTATGTAAAGTATCGTGGTAATTGAGATCGTCGAGTGTCAAAACTCTATTGATTTGGCGCTGTTCAGCGTATCAAATGTTGCTTCATTCAGCCATGCCTAATTTACGACAATCTAAATGAAAAATACTTTTCCAGTCAAGTATTATTGTTTCGATCATTTTAGCCAGTAAATATATACTCCCTCCATTCAACTCCACTCTTACCAAGTTACCATGATGTCATGGTCCCAATGTTGATGCAATATTTTTAGATACGATTTTAAAAAATTATTTAAATTAATATTAATATTGTATTCCATTTTGTAAGATGAATTAAACAAGATTATTAATGACTACACTTTCGCTTATATATTTCACACACACTCATAAATTTTCCAACTTTGTAAATGATGTCAGATAGTGTAATGGGGTGAATGAAGTTGTATAGAGGAAGTAGTAGTTATTTGACAAAATTAATTTGAACATCGGGATGTAAAAATAATTAGTTCTCGCTGGTTGCAATTTGTTCGATTTTTTAGTGGCGTTTCTTTCTATAATGTTCTCCGATTTTTTTTTTTTTTTTTGGTTCTATTGATTTCTTCATTCGTTTTTGATGGATGAAGTTGCTGTCATCGGTCATCCACATCACAATTGTACTTGTCTCATGATTGCATCCGTTAAGCAGTGATGTACACTTCTGCCAAAGAGTTCTACATGTGGTTTAATTTTGTTTCTTTACTGCATCTAGTTGGTGGAAAACTTGCTTTCTGAAGTGGAACAATCACCATCCGAGTCAATGAAGGAAGCACTTGCTCCGTCATCGAAGGCATTGGTTGATAATCAGCTTTTAAAACATTCAGATGCTGACGTCAGAGTTGCTGTGGCGTCATGTATCAGTGAAATAACAAGGATTACAGCTCCAGAGGCGCCTTACGCAGATGACGAGATGAAGGTTTTCTACGATTTTTGTTTTCCTACTTAGTTCTCAGTGCATCTAAAACCGTGGTTGCCATATTTATGCCGTAAGCGTTTTGATTGATGTGTTTCAATGTTATTCCTGCTGTGTTCAGGAGGTGTTTGAATTGATTGTATCGACTTTTGAGAAGCTGGATGATATATCGACCTCCCGCACTTACACTAAGAAGATCTCTATTCTCGAGACCGTGGCAAAAGTCAGGTCATGTGTTGTGATGCTGGATCTTGAATGTGATGATTTAATTGTTCAAATGTTCCGACATTTCTTGAGAACCATAAGGTAATTTTGGATTATGTTCTAATAACGCCCCTCTTTCTTACAAACCAATCAAATCGTGTATGCTTCTTTGCTGTTTTATTCATTTGTTTGTTGGTCCATACTTGATTTTGCAATCTAAGTGTACTGCTGTTATTTCTACAGAGCTGCATGCCTGCTTATTATCCTTTTGCTTTGTTTGTTTGTTCCAACAGATAAGGGGATCAAACCTGTTTCAACTGATCTCTTTCCGACCGTAGTCTTCGTTCCTTGGGTTGTGTGAAATGATAATTTTGAAAGATGTTTTGAATATGTGTATTGTGATGATAAAACCATCTTTTATATGAGTATTAATTTTCATCGTCATATCTAGTTTCTTGTGCCTTGATTATGTTCTTGCTTCTTTCTAAGCCTTGGAGTATAATTAGGCCTGAGAATTCGAGTTAGAGTCGTGTTTTCTTGATAGAGCTTGCCTCATTTTGCACCTGTTGTGATCCTTTGATTTCTAGTTAGGGGATTGATGTTGGTTATTTTAGCAAGTTTTTGTATATAGCAATTTGGAGAGAAGAGAAGGGTAGGGGAAAGGAAGGGTTCACTTTCCCATGCTTTGTTAGCGTATAAAAGTGAAGTGATTTGGTAGAATCCATTTTCCTCCTCCAAGGCACACCAAAATGTCTCCAGTCATCATTCACTCATCCCCCCTCCCTTTTATCACCATTTTTTTTCTTCTTTATTTTCTCTATTTCTCCTTTTCCCTTTATTTTATGTATCCAAACTAGGCATTAGTTGAAAATTGTTATAGTCACTTCAAAGAAAAGTTTGTTGGCTACGACGTCTCTAATGTTCTTTCCGCTCTCAGGGATAGTCACGATAAAGGCGTTTTTTCTTCAATGGAGACAATAATGGCTCTTGTTTTGGAAGAGAGTGAGACTATACCTACGGATCTACTTTTCCCTATGTTAGATGTCCTTTCGAAAGAGAACAAGGTTGGTTTTAAATAAAAACTCAAACATTTGCACCTACGTATCCATAGTTTAACCTCTTTTCTCTGCGTATGTAATGTGGTTTTGTTCTGTGTAGGAAGTTATGCCCATAGCTCGTCAGCTTGCGGAGAATGTGATAGCTAATTGTACTGACAAGCTTAAACCCTATCTTTTACTAGCTATAAGGGCCCTTGATACCACACTAGATGATTATACCAAGGTTGTATCTGATGTTTACAAAGCCAGAGATGAAGTTGTTAAGCCTACTGATGGTGACGCTTCAAACGCAAATTTGGTAATCTATTCTCCCTTTATGTTTAAAAAGAGGCATTTTTACTACTGTTGACGTTGTTCAAACTTCCAAGTGTTCATGTATGTTAAAGAATGCATCCATACAATAGTAAAGCCCACTTGGTCAAACTGTCAATTTTTTTTTTCACATTTATCAATCTCATTTATATGGGTGCCATATCACTTTCGGGTGAGTAATAGAGTATATATTTTCTTTTGTTGGATTTGTGAGATCTAATTTGGGGTGCTTGTGGTTATTGTTTAGTGGTTTTTTCTCCACTACGAACATATTTATCTAATTACCTGCCTTTGATAATTATCGTATCAGGCACTTATATTTATTTAATTAGTGGCAAATGCTATTCACTTGATGCTTCAATTATTTGTATGCGTTTGGTACTTTGTTCTCATCATGTGACTTGTACTGTTTTGGTGACGAGTTTTGCAAATCTCTGTCTTAATCAGGCTGACAACAATGATACGATCAATCCATCTGCAGAACAGGCAGATGAGGTATGTTTCTGCCTCTTGTTCTGTTTTACTTAGTGTTGTCAATTGTATTAAAAGGTGAATGTCCGTGTTTCTTAGGTTGCAATGGAAACGCTAGACGATGCGCCTCCTTCAGAAGAAGCAGGTCCAACTACTGTTGTGGCCCCTAAGACTGCCGTGGATAATGGTGTCAATGATGATGAGGATTCTTCTGCAGCCAACGATAATTCCTTGAAAACAGATAATGAAACACAGAATGAGAAAGTAGAGCCTAGTAAGACCAATGTTGACAGTTCAACCGTGGAGGAACCGCCTAAAAAGTCTAAGAAAAAGCCCAAAAAATCAAGCAAGCGAAAAGGGAAAAAACAAAAAGCATCTAAGAGCGCCTCGGAACCTGCCGTGTCAGATCATGAAACGGCGGACGTTGATACACTTGATCATCAAGATGATTCCATGGATGTTGATAATTTAGAGGGTGAGGATCCTGCAGATGATACCACTGATGCAGCCAATAATGCGAAATCATCTGAGGCTCCAGTCTTGTCACCAAAAGCGTCTGACAGTGAGTTTGCTGACGTTTCTCCGCCCTCTCCCAGTGGAAGCCATGCTGATGAAACTCGCTCTAAAAAGGTCAAGCAAGAAGAAAAGAAAGAAGATCCCGGTCAAGAGGGTGAAACAGCTGACGAGGTTGATGTTGGCAAGGAATCTGTTATCAAGAAGGATACAGAGGAGGCAACTGGTTCAAAGAACAAACCTGAAAAGCAGGCTAGTAAAAAGTCGTCTTCTGCGTCTGACCATGAAGAAAGTGCTCCTGTTTCTGCTGACGACTCTAAAAAAGAAGAGAGCATACACCAGTTGGAAGATAGTGCAGTTAAGGATTCGGCCAAGGAGACTGAAGATGGTAGCCTTTTGGCTGATAAGAAGAAACGCACTCAGTCAAAATCTACTCCAGCAAAGGGGAATAAGAAAACTCCAGCCAAGGATGAGAAAAAAGTACTTTCTTGAAACTTTTGTGTTCATTCAAGGATGACGTTATTTTTGTCTATTTTGTTTGAATTAATTTCTGATCTTTCGTTTTTTAATGTTCGATATATCAGAAGGCTGTAGCTTTACCCAAGTCCACTCCAAAAGTAGCAAAAGATGAAAGTGATGCAAAGGAGACGTTAAAGTCCAGCTCTAAGAGGAAGCGGCCCAGTGAAGAAAAAGTATGTCTACTGGTGTTTTGCATTGTGATCTGGATTGCTTGATCGGGGTGATTCAAAGTTCTGTAATTAACTTCTTTTTTTATGTCTTCTACTTAAATTCTCAGTCATCCAAATCCAAGGTTTATGACGCGGGATTGGTTGGTGCAACAGTCAAAGTCTACTGGCAACTTGACAATGAGTAAGTTATATTTATTTCTCGTTGGAGCTGTTATTTTCAGTTCATGAATAACATTCGCCTTTCAAATTCGTGTCTTGTATACGCAACTAGTGATGTTTTTGTACTTAGCTGCTTAGTGCCATCGTATCTTATTTTCTATTAATTCTAGTCAGTTACTATGCTTGAACTTTACGCTGCCCTTATTATGAACTATTCTCTCTGCTTTCATTCTTGTTCAACTCAGTGAGTCAGGTTTTGCCTCAGGATGTTTCCTTAACACATATCCTAATTCAAGGGTAGGAACACGCTTGCTTGCTAACAGTATGACGGTACTTGTAACCTTACGTGAGATTCGAAACTGTTGTCCATGTCAATTTTAGGGTAGGAACCAGAAACATTGTTCCTATCACAGTGTGTTGGTTCTTGTAAGCTTACATGCTATTAAAATCTATGGTTAATTTGTTGAATTCGTTCTCAGTGAGCATGTTTTTGTTCAACCATACCCATATATTCTTGCACATCTACGTACGTACATTACTCACTAACTCGTGATGTGTGCAGATATTATGAAGGGGTTGTCGATTCTTTCGATGATGTTAAAAAGAGGCATAAGGTGATTGAAATTTCTTTGCATTCTCATGGGCTACATCAGCCGAAATCAGTTTTTTATGGCTTGTTCTGATTAGTTTTCTTCTATAACCTGCACAGATAGTGTATCATGATGGTGATATCGAAGTACTGAATCTTAGAGAGGAAAAATGGATGGTGGTTAGTTATCCCAAGGTGTGTTTCCCCGTTGTTCCTTTGTTCTGCTTTATATCTCTATGTTGCAATTCTGCGAGACTGATGCTTTGGTGATGACAGGGACATGCAGGTGATGGTGACAGCCCTGATTCTGCTGATGAAATGTATGTGGCGGCGTTTCAGTTTCCGTTATGTTTTCCAGTATTATTTCACTAACATACTGAAAATCGTGTTCTGCACTGTTTTGCCATTTGGATTTGGGCCGTATTGTTGCTCGTGTGTTCTAAATTACTTCTCGATTGACTATATAGGCCATTACGTTCGAAGATCAAGACGAGTGCAGATGTTGGTGGTAAGACAGGGAAGACTGGTAGCTCAGCTAAAAAGTAAGCATTTTACAGTGCCTCTGCTTTTATCCGTCTTCATTCTTTTTCCACATTAGGCGAAAAAAAATCTCATTTATGAATTTAACGTGATTTTTGCCAGGTCTGCTGGAGCTTCATCAAGCAAATCGAAAGCCGCATCCAAGTCTGGGTCAAACGACCGTAAAGCTGCAAGCAATTCCAAGGAGGAACTGACAAAGAAAGTCGGTAAATCTGATACAGACAAGAGCGGCAAATCTAAATCTTCAAAATCCGGAAATAAGCTTTCTGATGATACCCCGAAATCCGGCAAGACATTGAAAGACGACGATGATCTCGAAACCATTAAAGGCAGCAGCAAGTCAAAGCAAGACATGACCAAAACTGCCACAAAGTCGAAGGGTAAATCGCCAAAGAGTGTATCCAAAGGCAAGGCTGGTACTACGTCGACGAAGGACGAGGATACTGAAGACGATTCAGTTGAACCAGCGAGAACGCCTGAGAAGTCGAAGACAAAGTCTCAGAGCTCGTCCAAGTCTCAGAACAATTCAAAGAAGAGAAAACGTTGAGGAGCGTCACTCAATCTTGCAGTTCAGTAGTTCCGATCACAGCTAGCCTGAGTGGTTCGGCTATGTTGTCCATCTATTGTTTAACACAGTTACTTGGTTGTTGATTAGGGCGTTAGAGTTTCATTATGTTAGCTTCGGTTTAGGAACTATGCCGTAGATAGATGTAGGGAGTTCAGAGTTTGTAGTTAAGCCACAGTCTATTATTTATCGACACCGGAAATCTGTATTACGTGTTAATTTAAGTTTGCATGTTGTAATGTTCTAATGTTGAAATGGAGTTGAATTTCAAGGGTTTACTGAATTTCGCCCATGCTTGTCTCGTCTTACCTCTGATGTCGCTGTGGTGATTCTTGAGCTCACTGCCTCAAAATCCGCAAACCCTAAAATGACACGGCTGGTATTGAAATTGAGATAGTTGCGTATTGTATCTTGGGTCGAAACATTAGGGTCCGCATGTGGTGCTACTTCGTCTATTATTTCGAAACTGTGATAAGTATACAAAGTTAGATTTTCAGTGGAGTTGCTACAATACCATAATTGCAAAACACAATAAAATATACTGTAGTTATTAAAAATTACAAATAGTCGATATTTTTGTTTTACTCATTAAGTCATTAAGCGTATCGAACCAAATGTCAATACATAACACAAAAAAAAAGTAAAAAGAAATAAATAATAATAATAACACAAACAAAAAATTAAAAAAAAAAGTCTATCTATTTTTGATGATTTCGATTAACAAAAGCATTTTTTGTGGAAAATTTGTTTCATCAAAATTATACAAAACTAGGATAATTATTAAATCGTTCAATAACATATCATCAAAGCTGGTTTGCCCGAGTGGTTAAGGGGGAAGACTTAAGATCTTCTGCACATAAGTGCGCGTGGGTTCGAACCCCACAGCCAGCATTTTCAATTTTTTTTTTCTCTTTTGTTCCTTTGGCTTGTACTCGTATAATACTCATATAAACAAATTTATAAGCTGCCTTAAAAAGCCGGTTTAAAACATTAGAAATTAGATCTATTACTAATACTCCTGTCCCGGTTAATTTGTCGTTCAAAAGTTGTTATTCCATATAAGGGTGTGCTTGATCCGCTAATCGATAACTACGAAGAGTATTTTTTCGAAACTTTTATAGCGTGTTTTCACTTATAAACTAAAATATCTATTGACTTTTATATGAGTAAATATTATTTAGTGACGAAATGCTGTAAATATGGCAGCCTGGAGTACTCCGTAAAATTTTAAATTATTACCGAGTAACAAATACAGAGTAGTTTTTTAGCTGATGAATACATTATATGGAGTATTTTTTTATATGACAGCAAAAAACGTTTAACTGATAAGAGATTCACGGAATTAAGTGTCGAGATGACACTCAACATTGAATAATGGTGACTTTTTTTTGGGTGGAATTTTACAAAGCAAATAAAGTTATGCATATGCGAAATAACATTGACTTAAAAAAAGACCAAGACCTTCTACATAGTTGGACCATTTTTGTCTTTTGCGCATGACTTCACACAAAAAAAACTCGTCAACGTAAGAAACAATGAAGCGTACGTAGTAAATTTTAATAATATTATTGCAACTACTTTTTTGATGACGAAATACAACGATTTCAACACATTAACGTCATTTTAATTTATCACCTCAACAACAAACCATATATATTTTATTATTATTATTGACTTAATTATTATTTAATTTTGTACCATGCATTTATAGCTTTAGTAATATATATAATGGTATCAAATCCTTGTTTGATTTGTTAGATAAGATGTTAATTCATTATTTCTTAGTATTTGTATTATTGTTGTTTCAAAAAAAAAATTAATTTGCTTAGAATATGATATCAGATTAGTGGACTAATTTTAAAGATTCGATATCTTAACGTGTTCACATCATTATAAAGACAGGTTATTACCATGTAACTTCACATAATGTATTAAATTATTACGGAGTAGTTGAGCTCTTTAGATAGCTGATGAGACTTTTATATTTTTGTTTTAAGTCATTTTTTATGTTTAGAATAAACTAGTATCATTCATTGATTACAAATAAAATAATTACTCGTTAAAAAATATAACTAATTACAAAAATCATGATATCATTTGTTATAATATACGAAGCATTGGTTATTTCACTAAACTATTTGAAAATAATTTCATATCTTACTTTAAGGACATGAAAATCTAACAATAATCAAACATCAAAACTATATGCAAATATGTTACAAAAACCCTTTATTTATTACTCTTAATATATATAAATTTTTATCACTACTGCTTAATCACGCTTAAATTTGTCATGAGTCGATTTATTTTTTGTTTAATAGTACTCCGTACAGCCATATATAATTCTGACTCTAGTCCCTCGCAAGACATATTCAGATGTTTAAAATGAAATCAAGACAATAAAAACCACGTATATAACGTTAGTATCCGCAAAGATATAATTTGAAAATTTCAAAACAATGGACTACAAGTAAATAAGATTAATTTATAAATATTTAGAGCCTATATATCTATTACGGAGTATAAACAAGAATTTAATTATATTCTATAATAAATGATATATAGAGCATTACAAAATACCGTATATTTTCTGTGAGTCCATCTCAACTCTCACATGTGAGACCTACTAACTGAGTAATTATCTTATATGTGAGAGATTTCTTAATATCGTTATTATAAGACCGTTTCACCCAAGAATTTGCGTATAAAAAATTGGAATTAGCAATTGTCTATCCAAAACCAAACATCAATGATTGAAAATTCCACACTATATTTAAAGTAACGTATTTATTAACTCAACAAAAGCAATTTGACAATCCATGACTCTATTTTATGTACGTAGTCTTTGTTTAAGTTTAATTTTCTGTCTAAAGTAAATTTCTACTTAATCAAATTAGAGAAATAAATTGATGACGTCTAAATTCTTGACGTCATTTGTACCACGTCATCACTAGTACATCATAACACATCATATATAAATAATTATATGAGCACCTTATAATTTTTAAGAAAAAAGATGACAATTGTACACGACTACTACACGGCAAAGAGATTTATGTAGCAAGATGAAAAACGTGCATTTAGCAAGAAGTGCATGTTAAACTTCAAAATTAAATACAATTTGTTCTACACAAAATAAAATAAAAAAGTATTTCGTATAACGGAGGTAAAGTAACTAATGTTATTTATTTTAACATTCTAAAATAAATAATACAGCGTAGATCTTTTGATACAGAGTAATACTCTAAAAATGGTGATAAAAACACTTCGGACAAAGTACTTCTCACTAAAATGTATTCCCTTCATATAAATTTATACAATTCGATTAGTATTTGTACCTATGTATGAGGTGACATTAACTTCATTTTCTATATATACATGATATATTCGTAAAAGTTACAATTTTATGGAAGATTCTTTCGTAAAGATTTTACATACACTATTTTCATATTTTAATTTTATTAAAAACGTATTTCAAAATAAAATTTTAGGAATATTGTCTTCAAAAAGTATTATGAATTGCTTTTATTAAAAAAGGAGGAAAAAATTAAATATTACTGCTATTTAATTGCTTTCATATTTTAGAGAAGTTTAACCCAAATAGTCCCTAGTTTGGACCTTCTTCCTGTTATAGTACTGCTATAGAATAAAAATGAACTTGGGTTGCATGCCTGCATTCATAGCTTAAAATAAATTTTGGTTGACTTGTTTTTTTTATAGGGTATTAGAGTTTCGTGATTAGATGTCACGAGTATTAATCTCATTAACATAATTCCTAGTTTGAGTAATTCAACAAAAATCTACAATATAACCTATATCTTATCACAAATACTCAGATAAGACTGTCTCACGCGCGCAGTGTGATGGGTATTCGCACTAATGTGTATAGTTTAAGGTTTAAAGTGACTATTTTAACGTTTAAAGAACTGTTTTTGGATTTTAAAGTGGTGACATTTAGTGTTAAATGGTAACTATAAACATTAAAATAGTCATATTTTAATCATAAGAAAGTCGCTGCACGCGTGAACGGTCTTATACAATACTTACTCATAGCTTATAATGTTCGCAAAATGGACACTTATTGTCAGGAACCAACTCAACCAACCAACCAAAAGCTTAAGTTGATGGTTGAAGTCCAAAATCGATTATATACTCTAACACGCCCCTCACGCGAATGCTCTTTGGGCTTGAAGCGTGGACGCAATTACAGGTCCGCCTACTTGGTGCGAAATATACCACTTTGAAAGTGATAGGTGGTGAGATTCGAACCCGTGAACAAGGCTCTGATACCATGTCAGATAATGAATCCCTAATTTGGGAGTGTGTTATTATTCCAATATATATGCTTACAAATGTACAATTAGGAAACACTAAATATGTGAATAATCCCTTAACATGATTCCCACATGTAAGTCCCATATCGGTTGTGGAGATGAGAAATGTCTTGCCTTATAAAGGCTAAGAAATTTCTCACTCCTATTCTTGGTGGTTTTAGGATGAGCAGCTTTGGGCTTATAAGGTGAGACTCTCTACCATTTGTGGGTGTGGCCCGAGCTCGTCTTTAATTTAACAAAATACAAGTCTAGAATATCTCTAATATATAGATAACTCAATAATATACAATCAAATAATATTTACTAATACTTATATATTGGTGTAAACCAAAGGATTCGATAAAAAATATTAAAAAATCTTCACATTTTCAATATTTAAAATTTAAAATTATTTATTCTGTCAAATAATGATTTTAAATTTCACATTCTATATTTTAGAATCAATTAAGCTAAAAAAAAAAAATCAAAATTTTCAAACGCCATATCTTACATTATTTAAAATATTTTGAATTTACACTTATATTAATTTAAGAGTTAAACTAATTGATCCATTCCTTAAAGATCACTTTCTTGCCCGGTACAACACTTATAATTAAATGACGTTCATTTTCGTTAGAAGTCTTTAATTATGATCTTCAAAACCAACTTGGAAATTCGCACCAAAAAAAAAAAAAAAAAAAACCCAACTTGGAAATATGCAAAATTAAATCAAACCAATAATTAACGGTAGAACATTAAATAAAAAATAACTAAAAATATTAAACAATGACCAAAACTTTATGATGCAACTACGTACTTTATATATTACGTATTTCATTTTAGGTCACATCTTATGTATATTCGGTATTACTTAATTATTTTATGATACATTCGCGTCTAGTGTATCTTATACTCCGTATGTATTTTCATTATAGTAATTAAGCAATGATATGTCATAAGTAAAATTTTTTTGGTAATATGTGAAATAGAATATGAAACTAATCAACTATAAACATTGATGTTACATAATTTAAATCACTAATTCTCATGTGAGACGCGACTTACGATAAACTTATCGTGAGTCCTCTCACATGAGGGGTAGTTATTAGTATTTTTTTTTTTTTTTTTTAATTTTTTTTAAGTAGTTGAGTGAGAGGACTCACACTAAATTAGTGTGAGTCAAGTCTTACACAAGAATTACTCAATTTAAATTTGCGTCATGAACTTTATGGCTAAATAGTTTCAATTCATCGGTTTATAAAGCTGTAACTCTTTTTTTGAAAAATACTTCTATTAGATTATTCGCATTTACATTCGAACTACGGAGTATTTTTAGGTAAATGTGGCCTTAGCATTATTGCAATTCACCCCAATCGCCTCATGATTTGAAAAGTAGTGTTGAAAGTGAAAAAAAAAGTAAGAGTAAGTGACTTCTCATACTTCAAAAGTTAAATTAAAATAGAAATAATATTAACAATTGTCCCGTAAATGAATTATACCAAAAAGAAAAATTAATAGAAACTGCTCAATGAACACAAATTCTTACTTCCTCCATTCCAATAGGTTCTTTACATTCTATTTTTTTGACATTATTCATAAGTGTGTAGAATTTTCGATATAACTTCTAAAATACAAAATAAAAAATAGTCATGTGTGATATTGTTTTAATTGTTTTATCGAGCACATTATTAATATCAAAATTTTAAAATTTTCGAGAATACGAAACCAAAGATATGAATGAAACAAAACGAATATTGATGTACGTACGTGCATAAAGCAAACGTAAAGAACCTATTGGAATGGAGGAAGTATTTAAGACGGATATATCCGTCTTAATTTAAGACGTGTCAAATATTAATAATAAGATATAAGACAAGTGAGGTTGGAAAGGTGCAATATAGTTATTTTTTATGTACAAGTGGTGGTACTTGACCCGTCTTAAGCTTAAGACGGATATACCCATCTTAAGTAAGACTTTACTCATGAATAAATGAAGTACGTAATTTCGTATCATTAACCATAAATTTATATTTTGCACCGTAAGCATATAACATCATACGTACATGTATGTTTAAAGACATTATTTTTTTTTGGTATAAATGTAAATTCTCATTAAAACCAAACAAGCATTTTTACACAATTACATTACCCCATTTGTTCGACAATTCCAGCTCCTATACGATTGTATCAAGCCAAACTCTATCGCTAATCTTTAGATTATCTACCATGGACTTTACTCTTCTACTTACATCTTGCTTCATCTGACAAAATTGAATCTCAGGGCGAATAGCCATGTTTAGTTTGTAACAAACGTTCCTAGCATTCCATATTGCGTATATAAGGCCACACCAAACTGCAAACCAACATTGTCGTTGCAAGCTTGACCAACCTCTCTTGTAGATCATACTCTGCCATGTATCCAGCCTATCAAACTTCATCCCCAGCCACTGTTGGACCATCATCGCCATTTTCCTGCTGTAAGTGCATTCAAAGAACAGATGTGCACTGGTTTCCTCTTGTTTTAAAGACATTATTTCTTTTGAATTTACACTCATCTTGAAGATAAAAGTCAACAAATATGAAGTCATTAAAACAGAGTGAATATGCCGTATAATATATAGACACCTTATTAAACCTATCATTAGAGTCGTTTTTTTAGTATGTTCAATGTAATCTAAGAACACGGTACCAAAATTCTTAAGAGCCTAATTATTTACAAGTATATTCATAATACTGTTCAGTTATTTAAGAATTAATGATATTTTATGTGGAATAATGTAAAATGTATTACATGTTTAATTTACATATCACTCCCTACAAATAACTTACGGAGTATTTTTTATATTTGTGTGCTAAAATTAATATAGTGATCTTAATATTTCAGAACAAACACCCCTAATAATTATTTTATATACGACGATCCATCCATTATTTATACGGAGTATTAAAACTTCTCATAATTTTCTGGTTCAATATATTCGAGTAAATTAAGTGAAATTATTAATTTGTATTTGTTAAATTCCAGTGCACAGTATGAGAGTATGAGAGAGTCGCTTATAAGGTGCAGGAGGTTATCCTAAAACCAATTGTGATAGGAGGAGTAGCCTATAAACAAGCCAACTCTCATCTCATAACCGATGTTGATGTGGGAATTTATATTAAATTTGGATCCATCTCCAACACGCCCCCTCACATGCGAGCCTACTTTCAAACTAGATTGGAGGGCACTTGCCTCTCTTCAGTAACGTCTGGCGGGAAATTTTGTCACTTCCAAATGCCAGCGGTTTAACGAGAGTCCCAGGTCACACAACCATGGGCTTTGATACCATGTTAAACCACCAAATTATAAAGAAAAGAAAGGAAAAAGGATTCACCATTGAAGGTGACCCTGTTTATTTCACCATTGTTATTTTATCCTTCGTCGTTATCATGCATGAACTCGGTTAAATTCTTCAGTATTACTTTTATTTTAACTTATTACAACCATATTTTCAAAATTCTCGGCCGACAAAAGAATGGTGTGAACAAACAAGCATGGAACATGCGATTCACATAACTAAGTGAGTATTGCGGCTGTTGATTTTTGTCCAATCTTACTTAGCTTGATGTTGATGACGACGACTTCAATTGTGTCCATAATCTTTCACGTCTTTCACGACATGCTCCACGCGTATCGGCGTATATGCCTTCAATAGTTCATTTTAGAGTAAATAGATCGATCTATTGTTTCATGCGTACGACGGATAAATGATTATGATCTATTATAATTACTTTGATGTTTATTATAATAAATTTACAATCTGTAAAAATAGTCACATTTTACTTGAAAATAGTTGCAAGCATAATAGACATTAATTAAAACATCCTCATATTCATGAGAATCGTCTCATGCATGCAGTTGTGATATATTTGGCATTAATTAGTTTCATTTAAAGGAAAAAAATGTGACGTTATTTTAAATCGTTCGTACAATATAGGTAATAAGTGAAATTATTAATAACATGAGAAAAACAGTATTTGGTAGCCGTTTGTCCTAGTGCATATAGTATTATTTTACACAGCTAAACGTTTTTGTCATCCACTGTAAATCTTTATTTTTAAATTGATCGATTCTTTTATATCGCAATTGAAATAGTTTTAATCTGCCAATATAGAAGTATTATTTTTGCTATAGCACAAAAGTTTTTGCATCAAAGGAGTGATGAATATCCGCCGTACTTCACCAACACATCTTTAATATAAATGAAGCATTGTATGTACTTCGTAGTTCTATTTCTTATGTTTTTATGTTGTACTCGTACATTTAGACGTTAAACGTCCCTTTTACCATTGGAAAAGAAAATTTTAAAAAAATTAGGGATTGAGTATCCTTCCTCAAGCAACAAGGGCCACTTTAACTACTTAGGGGTTACAAAAAAGAGGTCACATGAATTTTAACCTCTCATATTGCCTTTTATTTGGTCAATATAAATGGAGTAACTAGTACTCTAAAATAAGGAGTACAAAAGATCATTGTCAAGTGCATTTAACTAATTTAGTATCACATTTCGTTTTTTGGCCTTATACATCTAGTTTGGGTCATTTCTTCAAAATTACAGCCATAAATATATAAAATTATAGGGTAAAAAATATATACAGAGTACTACGGAGTAGTTGGTTGTACGTCGCATGTAATTAAGTGTCTAAATGTATTGATATAAACTCGATCTTGAGCTAGTCAGACTAAAAAAGTGTACGAGTAGTTGGAGTTAGAATAGGCTTATTAAAACTAAGTATTTTGAATTAGTCGGCCCAAATGGCCAAATGGGTTCGGATATCGGTTGGGAAACCAAAAAAAAAAACAAAAAACTAAGTACTTTGAATTAGAAAAATTTAGAGCTTAAGATCGGCTAATTTAAATTTGAATTGGTTAATTAATTTTAATTTACAAAATTTGAATACCAAATAAAAAGTAATTAAACAATATACAGAGTATTAAAAACAATAATTAAGAGAATGAAGAAAAGACGATGTTCTATAATATTCTTAGACAATTTGAGCTTTTATTAAAATAACTAAAGTTAGGCCCTATTCTTTTCAGTTCTTATAAGTTCAGCTCAATTCCTATAAGTTCATCTCTAATAAGTTCAGCTTTTATAAACCATACTAAGCTTTAGTTTACACTGACTTTAACTCCTATAAGTTAGATTCAATTTCTTTTGTTAAATTTCATATAAGTTCAAACTTAAAAAGCAAGAAACAGGCGCTTAATCTAGCTATATTTTAGTTAATTTAAAAAGTTAATTTAACAGATAAACCGAAATTCATCTATACTAAAAGTCACTAGATTAAATTGTACTACGAAGCACTATTTATGCGTCGATCTTTCCTAACTCAAATTCGGACAAATCAAATATATATTATACGGAGTAGTCTTTAGACAAATGATAATTTCACACATGAAATGAATAAAGCCATATTTTTTTTTTAGCAATAATCTATGGACCCAACAAAACAAAAAAAAAAAAAAAAAACAAAAGAAAAAACAAAAGTTAGTAGGCCTTGACTTTGCTTGGCAACTTCCATTTATCTCTAGAATTCGTCTTGACTTTCAAACACTAATTCGACACGTATCATTAATTAATAAACTTCTTTCTAATAATTCTCCCTCCATTCAACTCCATTCACAACCATTCACTTTTTCACATTTGTCAAGGCGAACGTCAGAACGGAAATATCTACAATTTCACACGAGAAAAAAATTTAATAATTGGATATTAACATTATACTCCTAAAAACAAATCAAACAAGATCACACATGACTATATTTTCATTTATAAATTGTCAGGAATTTCAAAGATTCTCGACATAAGGGAATAATGTCAATAAAGTAAATGTTGTGAATTGAGTTGAATGGAAGGAGTATATTATTAGAAGTTGATGTATTCAATTTAATTTTGTTTGTAGCATGACATAATATAAAATTGGCAAATTCAAAGGAAAAAAAACAAAAAAACAACTTATGTAAGTTTGCTTGTCTACTTCCCTCCAATTTCATGTGAATAGTCAAATATTTATTTTGCTATGATATCATTAATACTCCACTATATAAACTCTACACTCATTCACATTATTATTCCACACATATGATATATCTTATGTTATCCAAATAAAAATATAATAAAACTTAATATTAAGTACATTTTCTTCATTAATTAGTGTAAACATATATATATCTTATGGAATCATCTACTAATAATAAATGGGTACTTGATACTTCTCTTGGGTTCAACCTTGACCTTAATCTTTCTAATAATGGTTACCTTCATTCAAACAACATTGGGCAAGAGGAGGTTTGTGACTCATATTATTTCTTGGAAATACTATATATTCGCATACCTGATATACCATGTCATCGTACATCTGATCAGTAATTATATACTATTTCACGTCCAAAATGTTTAGCCCAATAACTTTCTACATAATTAATAACATCTGGAACAAAGAAATTAAAGAAAATTCAGAATTCATCGAGATATAATGACGTGGTTTATTGGTATATACATTAAAATTTCTAATGATTTCAATTTCGAGTGTCCTTTTCTTTTGGTATTGGTTTTTCTTTAACCAGTCAAATTAGATAATCCGTCATATAATTTGAAAAGTGGGAATACATGATGTTATAATTCCGTTACGTGTCGAGTAAGTAAACAAAGTACCTAACTAGGTAATAATTTTTTTTTATACTAACTTCCATACATTTTTTTTTTTTGCCAATATTTCAATAGAAGAAAAGCGAGAAGTTGGAGGAAGAGTTGAACAGAATGAACACAGAAAACAAAAGGCTAACACAAATGTTGACATCAATGTGTGAAAATTATTGTGCGTTGCAAACCCAATTGATGGGATTAATGAGCCCGAGTTCGATTCTCGAGACCGACAATATTATTAATTCAAGGAAAAGAAAAGAATTTGAGATGATGGAAGTGATGAATAGAATGCAGGGGAATAATGCAGAGCATAGTTGCATTAGCCATGAAGATTCATGCAAAAGACCTAAATTGTTTGCTACAAAACCAAAGGTCTATAAGATCTTATTTCGTTCCCACAAATCCGATACAAGCTTGGTACGTCTATATTATACGGTTACAGTTTTTGTATAAGACGGTCTAATAATAATTGCTTTTAATATATAATTTTATTTTGCAGTTATAATAATGACTTTGTTAGAGTATCGGCTAAGACCCGTCTTAAATAAAGATTAAAATGATGGTTGAGACTCAAATTTTAAATTTAATATAATTAACCCTTTCATAATCACCATTGATAAGATATTTAATCCATTTAATTTCAATTACATTATTTAAGTTCTGAAATTAATTTTTGTCACATTTGACCCCATAAATATATCGAAAATAAAAATAAAAATAACATATTTTGTTTTTGAATTCTATGTAAAAAAAAAAATCTTTTACGAAATTAAATTGATCTCCACCATTATAATAAAATGATCGACCTCTTAGACTACCCGTAGTAGTGGTCTTGATCTCCACCATTAAATTGATCTCCACCATTATTTTTTCAACTCTTAATTTTTCCACCAAACCTACCTAACCCGTATTATTTACCAACACAATAATACTAGGTCTAGATGTAGGTTCACATTATTTTATTAATATTTTTATATACATCACAAATAATAAACTATAAAAAAAAAAAAAAAAAAAAAAAACAAGGTTTAAACCTAGGTTTAAAAACAAGGTTTTTGGACCTAGGTGGGAGAAAATAAAAATTAGGTCCAAAATTTATAATATTATTTTATTACCAAGGTAGGTCTAAACCTTTCTCAAATGTGCCAGTAGACCTGTCAAACGGGTCGGGCGGGTCGGGTTCGGGTTCGGGTTATACGGGTCGGGTCAAAATACGGGTCGGGTCAATACGGGTTCGTCTCAAATACGGGTCGGGTCGGGTTCGGGTCGGGTCGGTTTCGGGTCAAAATACGGGTCAAAAATACATTTTTCGCGCCTTTTTGTTTATTAATTTTTTAATTAAAAAAATTCTTTTATTGTTATTTTACATTATGTACATATTTTATTGTACATATGTAATACTAAAGTTGATATATATTCATTCTTGTAATTTATAAAATTAAAATAGTCTATTTATGAATATATTCATAATATTTCAATCATAATTTTCATCATCATTTTGATATTTCAACTTATAATATTGTGGTTGTAATAATTATTAATATTAAATTATTTTTTTTCATGAAATATTAATTTTGTAGGTTCAAAAAGTCTTCTTACACGAAATTACACTTGACCCATCGAATTGAGCAGATCGGCGGGTCTTGACCCTAAATTAACGGGTCATTTCGGGTTCGGGTCATTTCGGGTCACGGGTCAAATTTTACGGGTCTTGACCCTAAAAAAACGGGTCGGGTCGGGTCGGTTTTTCGGGTCGGGTCAAATTTTGACAGGTCTATGTGCCACTACGGTCTACGGGTGGTCTTATAATCTGGTCATTAGTTATCTATTTTTCTTTCTCAGTGAAAAAATTTCAAACACAAATAACAATTGATTGAAATAATTAATCATTGACTTGATGATTTAATTTGTGAATGGGTAATTTATGTAGGTTGTAAAAGATGGATATCAATGGAGAAAATATGGACAAAAAGTGACGAGAGATAATCCTTCTCCTAGGGCTTACTTTAAGTGTGCTAATGCTCCTATGTGTAATGTCAAGAAGAAGGTAATTAAGACCTAATTGTTTCAAAAATATATACGGAGTAAATTTAACAGTAAATTTTCTGTGCAACGGTGAAAAATCAGTTTGAGTCTAATCGTACAAAATAAAAGTTAGAGAGGTATGAAGTACAAAAGATCTTCACTAAAGTCATTAACATGGTTACTGAAAATATTATTACGGATAATTATGATAAAACAGTACGGAGTATTATCATTATCACTGAAAAATCTACAAATCGATATAACTAATCACTAATAAAATGATTTTACAATAAAATATTGTAAAACTGTCACGATAAAATTTGTCTAATCACCGCTTTCTATAAATGCAGGTACAAAGAAACGCCGAAGATCAATCAATATTAGTAGCTACATACGAAGGAGAACACAATCATCCTCGATTAAATCCTACGGAATTAGACCATGAAGAGTTAGAGTCTAATAACATCGTAGACTCTCCAAGTATTAATCCTAAATTAACCCTCGATTTTCCGGATATTAATCGTAATTCGACCAAAAAGATGGATAATATAGTCGATAACGACAATGTCGACACAAAGGTGTTGCAAAGGTTGATGATCGAGAAAATGGCCTCTTCATTGACACGGGATCCTTCGTTCACTTCTGCTTTAGCAACCGCTATATCGGGAAATTTGATGGAAAATGTACATTACAGATTATAAATTATTTAGATTAGTCGATAAAATTATAAAGGGCGATGTTTATAATTCGGGTTTAAAGCATCAAAAATTAGAAATTGGCTCCCTTTGAACAAAAACGAATATAAATAAACTTTATTTGATAGCCTTATTGTTTATGATTACTTGAGAATTTTTGTGCTACGATACACATTTGTCTTTGCCATTTTCTTGTAAATTAAATTTATAGTAAGCCTTACGTGAGACCGTCTCACATGTGAAACTTATAATAATACGGACAAAAATTATGTAAAATAAATAAAGTAATAATCAACCCATGAGATATCTTACAATAATTTTATCGTGGGACCAACTCAAATTTAGCATTGTGCTAAATCTATAGTTGGTATGGAGGACAAAACAATATTTTTGACAATCAACCAACATCACATTTCTAAAATATAAATACTCCGTAAATTATACTCAACAAAAATAATATTCGAATTTTGGACATTAGGAACATTGAAAGTGGCATCATATCGCTATATTCTTGACAACCAAGCACCATCATCACTTTTTTTTTTAAGATAAATTTTATTTAATAAAAACTTAATTTTTAATAATAATCTTTTATAAAATCGGATTTTACAGTACAGCAAAAAATGCAAAAATGTTAGAACTTGTAGTCAAGACCTTTTCCCGTGATATTTGATGTGAAGTGATCGATTTGCCCTTCATCTATTCATCACATATTCACTTTCAGTTTTCTCCGTTTTTCCCTAACTATAAGCCCTAAGCTAATTCGATACACTAGACCCTTAAATGTGAAACCTAATTAAACACGATATCCTAACTAACTCCTGGCCAAATCCTAATAAAATCCAAGATACAAAACTCGAAGTTCTAATTTGCAATACCCTAAATATTTAAATGTGAACCTGAGTTTCAAATAATCCTAACCATAAACCCTAAACCCTAAAAATTTAGTTAAAATTAGATCAATTTTTATTCTAACTATCATACA
The DNA here is from genome assembly GCA_023091065.1 of Dianthus caryophyllus. Lineage (NCBI taxonomy): Eukaryota > Viridiplantae > Streptophyta > Magnoliopsida > Caryophyllales > Caryophyllaceae > Dianthus > Dianthus caryophyllus. The sequence continues at coordinate 3,060,614 of CM041523.1, forward strand.
ATAGAGCATTTTTAATAACTAGACAAGACAGGACTCAAACCCTCGCCATTCTCAGGGAAGCTGCGAGATCAAAAATGACTTAATAATCTTACTTAGGCCATTTTTGTACGGAGTAAATGGAAAACAAAAATCAAAACTTGAATATTGGGAAAATATTGTCACTTAGGCCGTAACTTTTGAACGGATCTCCTATTTTTGTTATATATATATTAGACAATTAGACTATATTTTATTAATAATTATTGGTTTAAAAATTAATAAGTCTAATGGTATTAGAAAATGTCAAAAAAAGAAACGCCGATTTAATCAAATTGAGTTCAATGATGAGCAACCATTTTAAATGGCTAGTAAATGCCGTAGTTGAAATCATTGACCGTGAGAAACGTCAGTCGTGACATCATAATTAAGAAACTTTTTCGCACTTTTTTGCTTTTAAATCTCCATTTTCAATTCCCTGTCAGGGCCGTAGATTCATTTCAGGGGCCCGTGTTCTGTAATTTAATTTTGAGGGCTCTAATATTAGTTTTATCATCCTCCTATTGAATAAGAATTGAAAAATTTGTTACTAACTAAAACATTCTTTGTTCATTGGAAGAAAAAAAATTATCTATCTACATGTTACACAAATGAAAATAAAAAGTAGGGTTAATTGGATATAACCCCCTTTTATAACACTTTTTTTTGAAATAACCCCCTTTTATGTTTTTCTCTTACTTATCATTTAAAGGCGATTTTGTTTTTAAATCCTTTATCGGAAAAAGTCGCCCAAAATGAGATATTAGTAGAATTCAAATTTTGAATGTTTTTCTTTCTTTAATCCCTATTTTCTTCCTATTTCTCTTTAATCTTTATTTCAACTTTAAAACCAATCTTTTCAAATTTTTTATTCAACTTTTAAAGTTGAAATAAGCGTTAAAGAGAAATAGGAAAGAAAATAGGATTAAAGAAAAAAAAACATTCAAAATTTGAATTTGGCCGGAATATATCATTTTAAGGTGACTTTTTCCGATAAGGGGGGTGATTTAAAAACAAAATCGTCTTAAAAGGGGTTAAGTAGAAAAAAAAAAACATAAAAAGGGGTTATTTCAAAAAAAAAAAGTGTTATAAAAGGGAGTTATATCCAATTAACCCTAAAAAGTACTATATCAATTTTTACGTCACTGAATCAGATATATGAAATAGACTTGTACGTTTTTGAGGCCCCGAATATTTGCGGCCCGTGTTCTTAGCACCCATTGAACATGCCAAAAACTGGCTCTGTTCCCTGTTCCCTGTTCCCTTAATATATACGGAGTATATGAGTTTTGAATGGCAAATTTTTATTCCAAAATTTTGTTACGTGCTTTTACAATTGTCTAGAAGTTATTTATTAATCAGTGAAAATGCGTATAAGTGTGTTGATATGTGCTATTAAAATCAACTCTTGTAATTATTCCCTCTTTTTCAGTCATTTATTTACATTTTTCTCAAATTTCTCTCACAAAAAAGTCAAACTGTAAACAATTCATTGGAACGGAGAGAATATTATTTACACATTAAAGAATCAAAATTCGATATAATTAAATTGATAAACCTTATTAACTCGATTGACCTATTCAATTTAATTTACGAAATAACATTTCACCTGATTTATATATGAAGTAATTCCATTCAAATAGGAGTACATTCAACTCGTGATACCGTATAAACTAACACATATGCCACATTATATATCTCGTTTAACTATTTCATCATACGGAGTACAATTTTTTTTTTTTTGGTTCTCTACATTTCATATAATAGTATATATATTTCTTTTTAAATTGATTTATTTAATTATCACGAAGTACAAGGTTTTTTTTTTTAATATCCTGTAATTTGTGATATTAATTAAAATCTTTATTAAGGAGTACGTACTCAATTTATAAATGTAGTAATTGACTAACTGAGTGGAATACATAATAACTATGGAGTAATTAGTGGGTGAGTATTAAATTACTCCGTATTAATTAAGAGTACATGCATGTCACGTGGTTAGTAGTACGTCGAATACTCTTTGTCCCAACTAAATGTACTTCTAGTGCCTACCGGCAATACTAGGGGTGAAAGCCCAGGTTCTGCATTTCCAGGTTTTGAAGTTGATTCGATTCTGGATTTTAAGATGAGTGAAATTGTCGAGCCATATCCGACCGGGTTAATTCGGTTATCTGGTTTTCGGTATCCAAAAAAAATCGGTATCCAAAATTCGGTAACCATATATCCACTTTATTGTCAAATATGATTTTTTTGGTCAAATTTACAAAAAAATTGCACGTTTAAATATTCTTATATATCGTCCATAGTACACCAAAAGTTAAAAAAAAAAAAAAATTGTTCACAATCTAATTGACAAACAATGTCTAAATATAGATGGAATTGGGAAAATAAAAATGCCTCTACAAGAGTAGAGGCCAAGAGTGAGTAGACGTAGGAAATTACTTAATTCAGAGTGAGTTGTAGATTAGTCTACCGTCTAAGTAGTAAGTACAATGTATAATTGTACATCACCACAAACAATGTATACCGTAATTAATTTAATTTTTTGATAATTTTTTTAAAGTAATTTTTAAAATTTTAATATTAGTTTTAATAAAAACCGGTTTAAAATCGGTTATCCATTTTACAAATTTTAATATCCATATCCGCTCCGGTTTTAAACTGGATATTCGGATTCGGAACCCGGATTTGAAAAAAACCCGGATTTTCGGGTTTTTCCGGATCGGTTTCGGTTCGGTTTCGGATATAAAAATCGGATCGGTTTTTTTTGCTCACCCCTAGGCAATACCCATCACTTGACTTTCCCTTTTCTAAATTACTTTTTTTAGTAATATAAAAGGACTGAGGCTAGACGTTGACGGTTGACTTTATTCCTTTATATTTTCCTGTTTCAGTGAATTGTTTATACTAACAGATTGGGGCCGATAATCTTTGCCTCGATTTTGTACTTGTCGTAAGTTTGGGCTTTTATACCCTAGAGTCATGTAAGTATAAATAAGTTTTACCAACATAATAAAGAGGAGGATATGGTTTTGTGCTAATCTGATATATTTTAGCATGATATTAGAGCCTCCTCGTACAACCCTTAAAAAAAAAAAAAAAAAAAAAGCACTTGACCCTGTCTGCCGACGAGCAACCTAAGAAACTTGACTCGTCTTCTCTGTACTATATCGGCCCAATCCGTTATACACTTTGACTTTTTTATAAGATGAATTTAATAAAAATGTAAATAAATGATTGAGACAGAGAAGTATCTCGAATTAGAAATTTTTTAAGAATTTTAGTCAAATTTTAAATTTACTTTTTATTTATTTATTTATTGATAATTTAAGTTCATTAGTGATTAATAATTCCTTTAATTTGTTTAAAGTTATTTATTTAATTTTTTAATTATTCTATGCTTCATTTATTTATTTATTTATTTATATATAAGTTTGAGAATATATGAGATATATTTTCTTTTCCATATGTCGTCAGTAAAGCTAGAACATGAATACACGATGTTACCTCATTTAAATAACACGGTGTTATATAATGACGATAACACTCTTTTGAATTGTAGTTTAATTAGTTGTTGACACGTACTCCGTCTATTTTATTTATTTATACTAAGTTTACTAACGCATGAAGACTTACGAAGCTTTATTGCGTCACTTCTTGTGATGTAAGCATTCTTACGTTCGACAAGTACGACAAGTCTACAAATTTATATGATGGATAAATAAGTGTTAAATATATAAATGAAAAATAATGTGGATAATTTATCGCGTTAAATTATTTTTTAGTGTTTACGCAAGAAATAACACTTTATTTAATACAGAGTACTAAATTTAGTAATTTGTATATCGTTATAGTATTCTCATCAATAATGTAGTACGTACTCCTTTTATTTTTTATTTTTATCACCTTAGTTTACAACTTTTTAAAAAAAAAAAAATACTACTCCCGTATCAATTTACATTACTCATTTTTCAAAAATCAAGATGTTGTATTTGATTGTTAACCCTACTTATATTTTAAATCTGTCTATTTTTTTATTTTTTATTTTTACACTGTCTCTTAAGTTTAACAAGTTATTTCGAGTATCTCGACATTTCAATTTTTCAAATTTCAATTGCACACTAGTATGAACTAGTCTATGACGCTATCTTATATAAAAAAAATACGACAATGTCGTGATGGTAACACCCATTAGAAAGTTAGTAGATAGAATAATCAATTACACGTAACTTTTTTAGTCGTTGAAAATGAATATACTGCATGAAGACTTGAGGAGCTTCATGGCGTAATTTCCATGACGTAACGTAAAACCTTGTTACGTTTCACCATAAATTTATATTACACTTGTAAAGTATACTTAATGGCGGAGTTAAAATTTTCAATCATCATGTCGAAAAAATGATCGATAAGAGAAAGTTAAAATATTATCACATTTTAAATGTAAGAGAAAACTCGACACAAAAAAGTGCCATAAACAATGAATGTAGAAATTCTTTCCAAATTTTCAAGGATCCAAGGTCTTGGTACTATTTCTAACACTGTCGTCTAATTTTTATAGAAACAAGTAAAAATTTGAATTTGTCGTCGAGTTCTTATTAATTAGTTCTTGCTAAAATTGAGTGAAAACGGCCTTGGTAATATCCGTCTTCATCTCGAAATCAATAATTGTGTCATACAATTCGTTCTGCTCCGCCTAAAAATGCGGCCAAAGCGATGTCTAAACCTTTAATATGATGCTACAATCAAAATTTAATCACATGAATAAATATATTACATCCTCTATGCACTCACCTAAAAATCACAAGTCGCGGTAGTTAGGAAAAAAAAAAAAAGAGAGAACACCTACGAGGGGACCGTGTAATTGGGTATTTACAGAGATAGATTTACTCGACAGCCCCGACTCTCCGGGGAGAAGGGAAGTTGTGATGATCGGAGCCGGCTTTTAGGTGAGAAACCGTCTTCAGCTTCTCGTTCTCGGCTTCCTTCTCTGCCTTTTTCCTTTCTAGCTCGAGCTGTTTACAGTTTTCGCCATGAGCTCGGATGAACATTCTGACGAAGTTGAGTAGGGTTGACACCACTGCAATCAAAATTGATCGAAAAATAATATATGTTAGGATTCGCCAAAGCGGTCTAAGGACATGTTCTCATCTTTTCTTTTTCTTTAGCTCATCAAACGATTTTGAAATTTTCAGAAAACTTAACACAACTGCGGTTAACTTCTGAAAACTTTACAGTTACACCAAACTTCAAACAATTTTAAATGACTTCACAAGTCTTTAAAAGTTCATGCAACGAGTGTACACGTAGGACAAATTGATATGAAGCAAGAAAAATAACTTCGACATATGCGTACGCCTGTCATATACTGGTTTCCGTATAAATACAATCCAACATCAATCTACTAGGGAAAGCGATTTAGTATAACGAGTACAAGGCAAAGTTGGGAGTGTACCTTGTTCATATGGACACTTTGCTGGATCTTCACCGAAATACATTGCCAGAGCGTCTGCATTTCTACCCTGATAATATACACAGATGACACGTTTCAAAATGCTCGATTCCAAAACGAATGAGATGACAGAAACTCTATCAACATTGATTTTTTATGATTCAACCAAATAGACACGAACCCTTTAATTGTGAATGATATGAAAACATACCACGATAGAATACATGGAAGCTAAAGCCCTTACTTCACCTTCTGCGTAAGCAAGGAACTGCTTCAAAATCTGAACCATGTTCAAGCAGAAGTACAAGAGTTTGTTAAAAGCAGAAGAATACGCCTCAGAAGTCGACTAGCATTACCGTACCATCATTTAACAGAAAACTAGCAGAGGTTCGTCATCACTCAAATGATAGCATACTGAACCATGAACGTGGAAGAAAGGAAAAGGGAGGAATTAGTGTACAATACCTTGCAAAACGCTTCTGAAACAGGACCGTCATTTCCCGATGTAGTCAACTCCTGAACAACCTTTTCTAAGCCTTTGCTAATTGCTTGCATTTCTTCAGCCAAGTACTTGAGTTGTATCTGCAAAATGTGGGGGTAACAGATATTACAAGTTCAACAACTCAACCAGAAGTGTAGAACAAAATAACATCAAGCATTAGCTTGTCGCAAATTTATCAGAAGTCGCGATATTATTAATGTTAAGGCATGCACACAGCACCTGCGTGAGACAGATTTGTCAGAATTCTGATATTGTAAGAACCAAATCTTTTTCGTTTACGAGTTCCATAGGACGCTTATCGTATAACCAACCATGTTTCATGAACTTAATATGTCGTTATTGAAATGATATCGTATAACCAACCATCTTTTTTTTCTGGTCTGAGGCACTAGGCCATTACAACGGGGAGAGGGGAATCGAACCTGAGACCCAATGCTCAGGATACCTCCGCCCTAACCATTAGGGCAGAACATCTTTAGTAAGCTAAACTTTTATGTGTCCCAACATGCTCAAGTGTTTTGACATAAGCTGTTGCACCAAAACATTAGTCCGCCTTTTTTCTGAATTATTTTCTCTCGCTTACAGATTATATCAAACTTTGTCATGATGGTAACTCTGAGAAAAAGTTTCAGTACCTTTGTCGATCCCTCCAAGCTAACCAAGTCTTTAGGGAAATCTAGGAGTTCGGGTAGCTTTTCTGCAAGCACCTATAGATTACCAAAGAGTCTTAGTAACCAAAAGGATAATCCAAGAATAATGTTTTGTGTTGCTACCGAAGAGCATTTCATATGCGACAATGAGGATGACATTTACTATCAGGAAGTCGAGGTGTTTAAATTATTATTTTAATGGACCAAATTACCTTGCACAGATAATGCATAAGAGTCATCTTGTTGTTCCGAGCCCGAGTATCTGTGAGTTTTAAAAGGCTATCTAACCGAAATCCAACAGCAGCGCCTACAGATATGACAAATAGTATTTTAGAAAGTACGAGACAAGTCGTTTCACAAAGCAGAACCTCTAAAAACAGAACAACGACCAAGGGTAAGCGAGACAAAGACGTCACCTCGAGCAGTCCCTTGATTCAATGCATTGCCCAGGGACAAAATCGTTTGCATAACTCGTTTCAGTTTTGCTGAGGTTCTGACCTATTAAAAAAAAAAAAGTTCACCGTCAGTAAATTCTTTTCAAGGTTACAATCGGTAACTGTAAGTGCATCTAAAGTAAAGTGCAACGAGTGGCACTTGCCTCTTCTGATGCAGAGTTCACTATTTGTAGATCCTTTCTTAGGTCACATAACTACGGAGAGAAGAAAAAATTAAAACGACTTATAAACATATTAGCGTCAATGCAAACGAGTATCACAATATCACTAACCTGAGATTTAAACTGCATTTTAAATGCAAAAACTCGTAGTTTAGATTCTACTCGAGGAACTTTCATCAACTCCAAGAAGAACTGCTCATTAAATCAATGAATATAAGGAAGCATCAGCAATTGCTGTGCATCAGAAATTGCTACAATATGCACACTCGTCGTGAACTTCAGTATGAACCAAGACATTCTTATCCTTTTTTCTACGCAAATGCAACTAAAATAATTCTTAGACCTGGCAACTGAGTCACGTCGCTCCATTGACATCCTTATCAGGTCATTTTCGGGTTTTTAAGAGGTCTAGTTTCAGGTCTCGGGGTCAGTGGTGTTGGATTAGTTTTGCTAGGTCAAGATAAGATAACCCCTAACAAGTTAAAATGGCTGAAACAAGATAGATGAAGAAACTTACAAACCTGTTCACATTTTCCGAGATTCTCCTTATCACCTTTGTATCCCTGGCAAAACAAAATTATTTATCGAAGAGTTGATATATGATATAAAACCGTCATACAATGAGAACGACAAATGAACTGAAAATATTTTACCATGCCTGACTGAAGAAAAAAAATACCTTTAATAACTCCATCTCTTCCTTCGTTGGGCAAAATTTTATAAGGTTTTCAACTTGATCAATATCCAAAGCTGAATCGTCTAAAGCAAGCACTGCGTTCTGTATCAAAGGGACTTGAGAACATTAGAATGTCAGAACCCTTGAAAACTTTTTCGGATACTGCAAGATTTACTAGTATGTTTTGAGATCGTTAGCAAACTCAGTACAGCCATAAACTTTTCACTCTCTAGAAATATGTCATTATGAGAGCCGAATATTTAAGTTACAAATAACATAGATTTTGATGACCTTACCATTAGATCAGGCAATGGAATTTTGACCTTTGAAAGCATTATCTCACAATTGTAAGCTCGCCTTAGCTCAATCTGCAGTGAAGTCACGTAAACGGATCAAAGAGGGCATGTAAGCATGTCACGGTGGCAATGTCAAAATGAATTATCTAAGAAGACAGTGAACAACAGCCGATTCAAAAAGTGTTAACATTCGTGAAACAAAATGGAATTTTACGGCACAATTCACAGGTAATGAACATTTCTGTAAGTAATCAACATTGAACAAACTATTACCAGTTGAACTTTATCAACTTTCGGTCTGTCAGCACGACGACCAGACTTGCCATTTATTCCCCCATTCTCTGATTTCGGAACAGAAGCTGCAAAGAGATTCTCGAGTTCTGACATATCAAAATCCGGAGCTCTGTGAAAACAACAAAGAAACGAAACAAATGAAAACCTCAGTTAAACTTTCAGGATAAAAACAACAGAACATCACATCAGCAAACAAGGGTCAACTACTTACTTGGATGCCTCGTCAGCTTTTTGAGCATCTGCCCATAAACTACCTTGCACGACCCTCGTTAACTTTAACCAATGATACGGCTTCAAGTTAGCCTTTTTTGATTGCCCCAGGGTCTTTGGTGCAACACGAGACGGTATCCGTCCCTTCACTCCAGGGGGTCCAGGGGGTGGAGGAACAGGTCCATTCGCCCCCGCTCCTTGTGGCTGTGAGGAATGAGTAGATTTAGTCAAACCGTTGCTAGCTGGCATGGGTGGAGGTGGCACTGGTGGAGCCTTAGGAGGCGGCGGTGGAGGTGACACTGGTGTTTTTGGTGGTGGTGGTGGCGGCGGTGATGGAGCTTTGGTTGCTTGTGGGACACAAGGCGGAGGAGAAGGAGGAGGAGGAGGAGGAGGAGGTGGTGGTGGTGGTGGTAGTGTTGGCGTTGATGAAGAATTTACGGGATCAGAAGACGAGGGCGGCTTCAAAGGAGGGGGAGGTGGCGGTGGGGGTGATGTTGATGAAGAATTCACAGGATCACAAGACGAGGACGGCTTCAAAGGAGGTGGTGGTGGTGGTGGTGGTGATGGTGATGTTGATGAAGAATTCACAAGATCACAAGATGAGGACGGCTTCAAAGGAGGGGTAGGTGGCGGCGGTGGTGGACTTGACAAAGTGGTCTCAGCATTTGATGATAACGAAGTTGTAGAAGACGAAGGAGGAGGAGGTGGCGAAGGAGAACGAGAAGGAAGGGCTAACGAAGCTAGTTGAGACGGAGAAACAGGAGGAAGGGGTCCAGAGGACGTCTTAGTGGATTTTTGAGGTAAAGTGGAGGTAGAATGATATGATGTTGGAGGGGTTAATGGGAGTGGAGGAGTAACTGGCGGCGGCGGCGATGGCGATGGCGATGGTTTTCGGTCTGACGTAGGTACAGAAAAGACCTGTGCAGACGCGTCAGCTCGATATTCATCATGGTCGTGCAGAAGTGCTGTGATTCCAAGTGAAGATGGCGAACTATGAAACCTTTGAATTGATTTTGGTGATGGTTGGAAAGGACTGTTAAACAAGCCAACGCTTGAGCGAGAAGATTGGAGTATACGCGGGGATATGATCTTTGAAGAATGATCGGTTTTCTTCTCTACAACGTTTGACAGTGAACTCTTCATAGAATTTTCCGACAAAGGTGAAGTTGGCTTTTCATCTATCTTTCTAGAACTAGAATCTTCGGAATTATCTGATTTTGTGCTTTGAGGCGAAGCTATTGCCACATTTTCTTTGAGCATTGTGGATGCAGTTAATTTCTGGAGGACGTTTTGTACTACATCGGTATCAGATTCAATCCAATCCACGTTGCTGAAAATATCTTGCACCTGAGCAAATGCTTCGACAGGAAGACCTTCTTTCTCTTCAATGACAGGTGTGTCAATTACAGCATCAGAACACGCTGAGTCCATCTCTGAGAAAATAACCTTAAGAAGAAAACAAGGTTAAAACAATAAAAGACTTCAAACAACAAACAAAAAATAATAAAATAAGTAATACATCGGTTTTCGCTTTTGAACTCGGAGATGTGTGCACCTCTGTTCTGAAGTCCTTGGGGAACTTATCCTTGGAGTCCCAAAGGGTGTCGATTTCATCACGGTTGAGCATCAGAATGTTTGATCTGATGAAGGCTGTGCTGAACATAACCCTGAACATCATTTGCTCACCCTCCAAATCGTCAGCTAAACTGATGCACTCAAGAACGACGTCTCCTTGAACATGACAGTGAATATCAATTTTGACCAATTCGCTTTCTGTCTGAAGTAGATTTCGGAAACCAAAGTTACATTCGTGAGTAGAGTAAACTTTTGCAAGGTATGCATAAAGACTGAAAAACAGTGAACCAACTCACCTGCTTGAATTGTCGAACACTTCTGCTCTTTTTAGGCGTAGAAAACAGCACTTTAGTAGCACGGTCAGCATCAACTGACGGGTCCTGACCGTATATTCTAACGACGGGTCTACAACCACCATCACCGTCCATATTCGGAATGAGCCTAAGAATTACGCAATCCAACATCAACGCTCTATCTGGAGGAGGCCACTCAAGGCTCAAATTCCTTCTTGAGATGTACTGAAGATATCGCAACTGCGAGGGAACAGGATTTACAGCGGACATCTGCTGAAGAAGCTCACGAGGGGCTTGTTTGTATATCATATCCAACGTCTTTTGTTCCCCGCTATATATATTTCTATAGACTAAGAGTGCGGCTAACATGAATGCTAAAATAGGCCAACCACCTCGTTCGCAATGCATTAAGAGCACGTTACGCTGACCGAGCAAAAGCCAGCTGTCACCAGATCTAACGCAATGATTTATCATCTCTATTGTAAGCAATGGGCAACCCTCGTACTGTCGAGGGTAGTCCACTACTGTCATGTCGTGTTCTGAGAGTATTTCAGCGATTTGGCTCTGATTGGAACCCTCGTGATAGTTGAACACCATGAAGGAAGCATCGGGGAGATGACTGCGAAGTTGATCAGCAATTCCGCCAACGTAAGATTTATAATTTACATCCTCCAATACGTTGGTCGTGAAGCAACAGTCGAACACTATGACAAAAGAAAACAAGAAACTTTAAAATATGAAATAAGTGCGTACGAAAATGACCAATAGCCGAAAAAGTTCAAACAATCAAGAATAAAACCACGAAAATAGACACATGTCGCAATCAACAAAGCAAAAGAAAAATGTAGAAAGTAAGATATTCATGCACTAGCAACAGCTCCATCAAACTGGGAGAATGAAACCGAGTTTTCTTTCAGAAAGAATGTTTCACTAAACACATGAACATGCATAATGCTTAGTAGCTCGAGGAAAAAAAAAAGGGAGTTTCTACATCGTATGTTCGGCACAGTTATGCCATGCTAAAACTCAGCAGTATAGCAGAAGAAAGACATATTGTCTCGACTACTGTGCACGAATTTCAAAATAGAAAACCAACAGCGTTACTGTTACTGAAGTCGCGGTTTTGGCAAATTGGTCGGTCATTCCATGCCTACATCGCCAATACTAAACTGAAAAGATCCTCAAAGTGTAAGACTATTTTCTAAAACTACAACGCACTTTACCTTACCATCATATACCAAACGACAGCTCAACAATATCAATGTATGTCGGCGATGATAAAAGAACGCTTTACTTAAGGATAACAAAATACGTAATAGAATAATCACCCTTAACCTAGAGAATGTATACAGTGAGACCTCGTGCCAGGTCACTCAAATCGGGAGTTAACTGATTCAAGGCATATTCTAATAGCTAGAAAGCATACAACAATTCTAAACCCGCCAAAATCCCTCTACATTGTTAAGGTATCTTCCTACATTTATACGAGGGCATTGTACCATATCGGTAGAATTACAGCTACAGGACATGTCTACCTCACCGATTCTAAAAACCCGCTATAGAGCACTCAACAAACATTACTAAGGCCAATGTTTAAACCCCATCTACATTAAACCTATATGTTTCTCCCATGAAACCAAAACAACATGAAAGAATATGGAGTACATTTCTAGAATTGTATCCAATATATTGCTAATTTGAGGGCGTAAATGCACAAATTCTCGAATAAGACGGTTATATACCACACAAACAACACCCATATTACACAATGACATTATATAGTACCAAAAACATATTGCTATTTTGAGAGCGTAAATACACAAATTCTCAAATAAGACGGTTTTATAGCATACAAACAACGCCCAAATTACACAATGACATTATATAGTACCACAAAATAGACAAAAATTCACAAGCTCAAAATTAATTAAAGATTTCAACTTTATTATACCAAAATTAAAAACACATACCATAAACCCTTTCTGAAATCTCCAGTAAACCATCAGGTGGCTTCCTGTAAAAAAACTTCCTGAACAATGCCATTTCCTAAAAATTACTATCAAAAAAATCCCAATTTTTCCCAAATTACAAATGTAATAACCAATTTCATACCAAAAAAATACACCCAAATCAAAATCAAATAAAAAAACTAATGTAATATACTCCAAAATTAAGAAAAGCCCAAATCTTTTTTTTTTTTTTGTTTTGTTTTGTTTTGTTTTCAGATGTTTCTCAGTTGTAGAATTTAATTTTTATAAACTGTTAAAAATTGTTTTCTTGTGGTTTACACTTGCAGCAAAACAGCTGAAAGATGAAGACTTTGCTTTCACTGAGAGAAACACAACGTGGGTGCATACACTGAGTTTACATAAAAATTCAAAAAAATAAAAATAATAATAAAAAGATTGAAACTTTTTTAATTAGTTTTGAAAAAGATTGTAACTTTTGAAGAGGTTTTTTTATTAATTGATTTGTTCTTTTGTTGTTAATAATTATGATGTACGGAGTAGAGAGATCTAATGTTTTGTCTTTTTGAGTCCTTATCAAAAAATAAATAAAAAAATTCAAGTGATTAAATGATAATTATTATTTTTAAAATGTTACTCCTAGTATTATTGACTTATTGTACGGAGTATGTAATACAATTTAGGAACATTTAACGGGAATAAACCAACCTATGATTGGTATTCCATGAATAAACCAACCTTTAGATAATCCCACAATAAACTCATTTATTTACTACCTCTTCCAATATTAGACCCAATAACCGGCTACCTGTTCAGCCAGTAAAAGTTTAATCTAATTCCTAAATTCTCATATAATCTATCACTAACTTATTAGATTACTTTCTTCTCCATATTAATATTAATAAGGCTGCTACCTCCATTTTTGAGCTACCTCGCTTCACTTGCCTCGTCTTGTCTATGACCACCTTACTTCTCTTCTCGACAACCATCACACTTCACCTACAAAGTCGGCCAGAACAAGCAAAATTACAAAACCCCTAAATTTCAAATTTAGGGTTTATATGATTTTGAAATTGATAGAAAATTGGTGGTATGAGATTTGCGGTAGAAAGTCGTAACAACAGTAGTAGCACGTGGGTGATTGGTCGTGGTGGCCGTCAGCTGTCGGTGAGATGCGTGGTTGCCGCAGTGGCGAGGACGGGGCAGATAAGCCAAGACCGAACCCGGCAACGATGGCGAAACCACAGAAGGAGGAGGCAGGGTGCTTGCATAGCAAAGTAAGGAGGATTAAGGAGGAAGAAATGCAAATAAGTGATGGTTTATGTAGTGGCAAATTGTGGGATGATGTTTGGTTTAGGAGTAATTTGCCGCCTCCTTCTCCACTTGTCAGTAAGGGTAGTAATTAATCAGTCATGAAAATAGAGGTTCATGTCTTTTTTATTTGATCTTCTTCTTTTTGAAATTTTCTGATGTTTTGAGTTGTATCCAGTGACAGTAATAAAGAAACGGAATTAGTCTAACAATGGTGATTCAGTATTTTAAGAAAAGGAAGAAGAAGATGACCTGTAAATGCAAGTCATTAATAGGTTAAAATTGGTGTGGGTCTATTCATGGAAGAGTATAAGTATACTTAGGTTTATTGAGGGATTAAAGGAAGGTTGGTTTATTTATGGAAGATGGCTAATACGTTGGTTTATTGGTGGTAAATGTTCCTACAATTTAAACATTTTTTTGGAGGTATAAAATTGAAATATTTATAGTGTACTCCGTAATTTAATTAGTTTTGTTCTTAATGTTTGAATATTAAATTATAAAATTTATAATTAATAAAGATATATGTAACTAAAATACTCTATAAAATAAAGTGGCAATACAAATAAATTAGAATAGACACGTCTTAATGATTTTAAATGCATATATTTTTTTTTTCGTTGAAAATTACCATATATTAAATTATTTAAATTATTTTACTTTTTTCCTAATATGATATAACATTAACGTTTCCAAAGTGTACACACGATCAAAAACTTGTTAAACTTCTAACTAAAAATATAATTTTTTAAAAAAAAATTGTGTACATACAACTAGGGGAAGAGCTAGGGGGATGCAGGAGAATTGTCCCCCTAAATGTTAAAAAAAAAATTTTGAAAATTATAGTTGGAATTTAAAAAAAAAAAAAAAAAGGATATTTACTCAATCGTATAAAAGAAAATTATCTTGCTGTATTATCACTCTGCCTCCCTAAAAAATGATTCGTCTTCCGTAACTCTTAATGAAAATTTTAACTCCACCACTAAATACAATTAAAGTTTTTCAAAAGGGTGCATACAGATACAAATTAAAATTTAAAAAATATAAATAATTGTACAAAATTTCTAAAGTCATACATCCATAGTGGAGTAATCATTAATGTACACATTCTTTTAATTAATGTACACATTATAATTCCTATATTTTTAAGTATGGAAGGAAAATAGTACTCCCTTCGTTCTAATGAATTGTTTACACTTTTACTTTTTTGTGAGGGAAAATTGAAAGAAGTGTAAATAAATGACTGAGACATGGAGAATAATTAAAATGAGAAATGTTAGTATGGAAAATCACATGAACGTGTACAATTACGAAAAGAAATTTGAAATTCTGGCCAGTGTGTAACTCATCTATGTAATAAATGAGAGAGTCTGTGTAAAGGTGAGTGGGATTAAAAATTTCTCAAAAATTTTTATTATTTGGCTGATTTAAAATTTGAAATTTGAATTAGGAGCATTTTGTGGGGTCCTTTTATTTTATTATTTTTTATGTATTTTTTTTAATATATCCTTCATTTTTATTAACTGAATTTCATTTCATTTCATATTTCCATTTTTTTTCATTTTCAACCTACTTCTTCCAACCTTCTTTACAAACTGACATTTTTATTTGTTTGGTTTCTAATTATTTTTTGATAATCAATAATTTCCCATTAATTTATTTCAGTAAGAATATATTTGAAAAAAAAAAACGACCCCTTTGTTCTCACCGAAACGGAAACGGAGGAAGTATAATCTTTCTCTCCTACCAAAATCAATATAATTCTTGTGCATAAACGGAGGAAGTATGCACAAAAAATGGGGTTTTAATTACAAAGTTTTGAGTGAAATATTGTACTAATTTATAGACATGGAAGGCCAAACACCAACAAGTTTGATCGACAGGATTCACAATTCATCAACTGATTCCATTTTTCTATCATCTTCACTTCTCTCCAAACTACTGAATTTGATTTGGTAAAATAATTTCGTGTCTTTTTAATTCAACTTACAAATCCCCATCTGGGTTCTTATCTTCAATGAATTATTTGTGAACCCTTTTGAGGTCGTAGCGATGATCTGCGTAATTTTCATTTTGGGTTATTCGGAAACCGTCTCTCTATGTTACTGTGTAGTTGGGTTAAATTTCATGTCTTTTTTTGTTTCTGTATGAAATTCCTCATCTGGGTTGTTTTCGTTGATGAATTATTTGTGAACCCTTTTCAGGTCGTTGCGATATTCTGCGTAATTTTAATTTTTGGTCATTTGGAAACCGTCTCTCTCTATGTTACTGTCTAGTTGGGTTAAATTTCATGTCTATTTTTTTTTTTTTTTGCTTCTGTTTGAAAATCCTCATCTGGTTCGTTATTTGATTTTAGTTACAAGGATCCGGTCGAGACCATACCGCGAGTGTGTAGTCGGATATCCAGCGAACTCCAGTGATAGAATGAGAGAATAGAGCAGGTGGTCGAAGGTACAAGTAAGAAAGCCATGGCAACGGTTAATGGACGTCGAAGGTGGAGGTCGGCGTGAGAGAGAACGAGGTGAGGCTACACCGATAATGGTGGTGACCGTGGCAGAGGTGAGGGTGATGATGGTGGTCAGGGGCGGCTTGAAACAATTCGAGGCCCGGTGCTTAAAAAAATTGAGGCCCTAAAATTTTAAGTTGAAACTTTATTTATTTTTAAAAAAAAGTAATATAATCTTCCATTTGCTCAATGAATAAAAAAATGTACAGAGGTAAACATTAATAGCATCGTTAATACTCCGTATGTTTAAAATAGTCTTCAAGTTAATTACTCAAAAAATTAGACAATAAAATCTACCTTGTAAAGATTCTTCTATTGACTATCAAATTGATGACTGTTGAATTCTTATCAAAATAAATTACTACGTAGATGTTTGTTGTTTGGTTAATTTGATTAAAAAAAAAAATACTCGTAGAAGATTAAAAATAATTGTAGATTAGTGTTTCAGATTAAAAATAAATTTTCTCTCTATTTCACTATGTTTGTAATTCAACAATTTAACTTGAAGTGTTAATTGAACGGTCGGAATGCAATTTTGTTGAAATGAGTCGAACATAAGTGTACTCCTCACCTAATGCAATTTTGTTGAAATTGAATGTAGAGTATAAGTTACTCGGTATAACTAAATGGAGTAATTTGTGTGAAAATAATACTCGTAGTACGATTTTACGTTTTCTAAAAACTTTGTCACATATTGTATTAATAAATAAAGTTAAAAAATAATCGACACGTGTTAGATGCACTACTTAAAGACAACAACTTAAGTTCTCCGTACATTCTTATTTTAGATTCACTGACCCTTGAGACTTTAAATTTTACGTTTTTTAAAAACTTTGTCACATATTAAATTAATAAATGAACTTCACATATTAGGAAGTAGTTAAGTTTGCAAGAAAAAATTTATTTATTTATTTTTTTAATAAATGATATGAAGTTTCTTAAAATTTAATTAATTAAAAAATACAAAATAATGTATGGTTGAAAAAACAAAAATCCCTTCAATATAAAGTTTACGTTCAAAACACTTAAATATCCCTCCAAAATTTCCCTCCAAATGAAAATTGAATATGTTGGCCAAAATTTCTCTCCAAAACTCTGAAAAATATTGTATTAATAAATGATGTCAAAAAATAGTCGACACGTGCTAGACGCAGTACTTATGTACTTCGTACTTCCTAATTTTAGATTCACCGACTTTTGAGACTTTAAAATTTATATTTCTAAAAGCGGTGTCACATATTGTATAAATAAATGAAGTTAAAAATAGTCGACATGTGTTAGACGCAGTACTTAAGTACTCCGTACTTCCTAATTTTATATTTACCGACCCTTGAGACTTTAGAATTTAGTTTTTTAAAAGCGGTGTCACATATTGTATAAATAAATGTACTTAAAAAATAGTTTACACGTGTTAGACGCACTACTTAAGTACTCCGTACTTCCTAATTTTAGATTCCCCGACTCTTGAGACTTTAGAATTTAGTTTTCTAAAAGCGGTGTCACATATTGTATAAATAAATGAAGTTAAAAAATAGTCGACATGTGTTAGACGCAGTACTTAAGTACTCCGTACTTCCTAATTTTATATTTACCGACCCTTGAGACTTTAGAATTTAGTTTTTTAAAAGCGGTGTCACATATTGTATAAATAAATGTACTTAAAAAATAGTCTACACGTGTTAGACGCACTACTTAAGTACTCCGTACTTCCTAATTTTATATTTACCGACCCTTGAGACTTTAGAATTTAGTTTTTTAAAAGCGGTGTCACATATTGTATAAATAAATGTATTTAAAAAAAATAGTCTACACGTGTTAGACGCACTACTTAACTACTCCGTACTTCCTAATTTTAGATTCACCGACTCTTGAGACTTTAGATTTTACGTTTTCCAAAAACGGTGTCACATATTGTATTAATAAATAAAGTTCAAAAATAGTCGACACGTGTTAGACGCAGTACTTAAGTACTCCGTACTTCCTAATTTTATATTTACCGACCCTGGAGACTTTAGAATTTAGTTTTTTAAAAGCGGTGTCACATATTGTATAAATAAATGTATTTAAAAAATAGTCTACACGTGTTAGACGCACTACTTAAGTCATCCGTACTTCCATATATGATACGTATACGTGATACGTATACAGCAGATGATTAAATTATATTTAAATATTATTAAGCTTAAACATTAAATTTAGTTATATTTAATTTATGTTTCATTAATCTTAGATAATAAATATAGTTATATTTAATTAAATATTTATTGTACCTAAACAATGAATCTAGTCATCTTTATATTAAGATTCATTGAACCTAGACAATAAATTTAGTCATTTTTTTAGTTTAAGTTGTTCTACATAAAGGATGACTAGATTTATTGTCTAGGTACAATGAATCTCTAATTAAATATAACTACATTTATTAAGTAAGATTAATAAATCATAAATTAAATATGACTAAATTTATTGTTTAAACTTAATAATATTTAAATATAATGGGTTTTTCTAACGTATACGTATCACGTATACGTATCAATATATTGGATTCACCGATCCTTGAGACGTTAGATTTTATGTTTTCTAAACACTTTGTCACATATTGTATATTTAAATGAAGTTCAAAAATAGTCGACACGTGTTAGACTCACTATTTAAGTATTCCGTAATTTTTAATTTTAGATTTGCCGACTCTTGAGAATTTTTATTTTACGTTTTCCGTACATCCTGATTTTAGAATTATTTTTTAAAAAAATACATTAACTAAAATAATTATTTATGGTTAAAAATAAGGTGTTGTAAAATTGATGAATATATTAGGAAGTCAAGTTTGCAAATTATCCCTCCAAAACTTCTCTCCAAGTGAAAAAATTAAATATCTCTCCAAAATTTCCCCTCCAAATGTTTCCCTCCAAAAAATTAAATTACCCTCCAAATAAAAAAATTTAAAATGTGGCCCCATTAAAGTTAAGTCATTTCATCCACAAAAATTTCTTAATAGATAATGATTACATCATGTCTTACATCAAATATTTTTAAATTTAATTAATAAACCAATGTCAATGTTGATACTTGATACGGTAACATCAAAGTTTAGTCGTTGCGTGTTAGACGCACTACTTAATTATCCGTACTTCCTAATTTTAAATTCACCGCTCCTTGAGACTTTTGATTATGCGTTTTCTAAAAACGGTGTCACATATTGTATAAATAAATGAAATTCAAAAATGGTCGACACGTGTTAGACGCACTACTTAAGTACTCCGTACTTCCTAATTTTAGATTCACCGCTCCTTGAGACATTTGATTTTACGTTTTCTAAAAACGGTGTCACAAATTGTATAAATAAATGAAAATTAAAAATAGTCGACATGTGTTAGATGTACTACTTAAGTACTCCGTGTTCCTAATTTTAGATTCACCGACCCTTGAGACTTTAGATTTTACGTTTTCTAAAAACGGTGTCACATATTGTATTAAGAAATGAAGTTAAAAAAAATAGTCGACACGTGTTAGACGCACTTAATAACTATTCCGTATTTTCTTATTTTAGATTTATCGATCTTTGAAACTTTAGATTTTACATTTTCTAAACAACTCTCTGTCACATATTGTATAAATAAATAAAGTTCAAAATTAGTCGACACTTGTTAGACGTACTACTTAAGTCCTCCGTACTTTCTAATTTCAGATTCACCGACCCTTAGCACTTCAAATTTTACAATTTCTAAAAACGGTATCACATATTGTATTAATAAATGAAGTTCAAAAATACTTGACACGTGTTACTTAAGTACTCCGTACTTCCTTATTTTAGATTCACCGGGTCTTAAAACATTAGATTTTACATTTTCTAAAAACTCTGTCTTATTAATAAATAAAGTTAAAAAATAGTCGACACATGATGGACGCAGTACTTAAGTACTTCGTACTTTCTTGTTTTAGATTCATCGACCATTGAGAACTGTTAATATACTTTATTTATACGGTAAAAAAAAAACCATACTATGCCGTATTTAAATGGTATAAATATAAACTTTACTTTGTCTATCAATGTTTAATTCGACTATTTCATCATACTCCACAATAATACAGAGTATTTATTTATATCGTTCATTTGCATATGTTTGCCTTTTAAAATCTTAATATATGGTATAAATATAAACTTTTGATTTTACGTTTTTTAAAAACCGTGTCACATATTGTTTTAATAAATGAAGGTAAAAAATGGTCAACGCGTGCTAGACACACTACTTAAGTCATCCGTACTTCCATATATGATACGTATACGTGATACGTATACGGCAGATGATTAAATTATATTTAAATATTATTAAGCTTAAACATTAAATTTAGTTATATTTAATTTGTGATTCATTAATCTTAGATAATAAATATAGTTATATTTAATTTGATACTTATTGTACCTAGACAATGAATCTAGTCATATTTATATTAAGATTCATTGAACCTAGACAATGAATCTAGTCATTTTTTAGTTTAAGTTGTTCTACATAAATGATGACTAGATTTATTGTCTAGGTACAATGAATCTCTAATTAAATATAACTACATTTATTAAGTATGATTAATAAATCATAAATTAAATATGACTAAATTTATTGTTTAAACTTAATAATATTTAAATATAATGGGTTTTTCTAACGTATACGTATCACGTATACGTATCAATATATTGGATTCACCGATCCTTGAGACGTTAGATTTTATGTTTTCTAAACACTTTGTCACATATTGTATATTTAAATGAAGTTCAAAAATAGTCGACACGTGTTAGACTCACTATTTAAGTATTCCGTAATTTTTAATATTAGATTTGCCGACTCTTGAGAATTTATATTTTACGTTTTTTAAAAGCGGTGTCACATATTGTATTAATAAATTAAGTTCCGTTTTTCGAAAACGTAAAATCTAAAGTCTCAAGGGTCGGTGAATCTAAAATTAGGAAGTACGGAGTACTTAAGTAGTGTGTCTAACACGTGTAGACTATTTTTTAAGTACATTTATTTATACAATATGTGACACCGCTTTTAAAAAACTAAATTCTAAAGTCTCAAGGGTCGGTAAATATAATATTAGGAAGTACGGAGTACTTAAGTACCGCGTCTAACACATGTCGACTATTTTTTAACTTCATTTACTTATACAATATGTGACACCGCTTTTAGAAAACTAAATTCTAAAGTCTCAAAAGTCGGTGAATCTAAAATTAGGAAGTACGGAGTACTTCAGTACTGCGTCTAACATGTGTCGACTATTTTTGGAGATCATTTGTTAATACAATATGTGACAGAGTTTTTGGAGAAAAATTTTGGCCAACATATTCAATTTTCATTTGGAGGGAAATTTTGGAGGGATATTTAAGTGTTTTGAACGCAAACTTTATATTGAAGGGAAATTTTCTTTCAACTGTACATTATTTTGTATTTTATTAATTAGTTAAATTTTAAGAAACTTTATATCATTTATTAAAAAAATAATAAAAAAAAATTTGCAAACTTAAGTTCCTAATATGTTATTCCTTTTTACAACACCTTATTTTTCACCATTAATAATTATTTTAGTTAATGCATTTTTAAAATAATTCTAAAATTGGGAAGTACGAAGTACTTAAGTAGTGTGTATAACACGTGTTGACTATTTTTGAGCTTCATTTATTAATATAATATGTGACACCGTTTTTAGAAAACGTAAAATTATGGCAAGGGTATTTTGGTCATTTTCCACAAAAAAGTCGACGATTTCTATCAACCTCCTTCTCATTTTGATTGCGGATCACCTTTACGGAGTAATTTAGATGAACAAACTAAACTGTTGAATTACATACATAACATTCTACAAATTCGTCACAACTATTACCGCACTTTTCATTAACATGATTTACAATTGAAAACAAAATTTATTCTTTAAAGAAAAATTTAACACCAAGAATCTCTTCTTTTAGTAATCTTCTACTAATAATAAATCAATCTTTATTTAATTACATAATAAACTTAGGAAAAATTAACATTAATAATCTAAATGAGGTTCCTCCTACTATTAATTTCAACTCATTATTATCTCAATTTAATCCCTACTATTCATTCAACCTTCCAATAATAACACCCTACTTTGATTTGTTACCGACAATCACCCATTTTTAACTGATTAAAACCACTCAACTTCCAAAATCCTGAAATTAAAACTCAAACATAAATTTCTCTTAATTAAAAATCCTAACTTTTAACACATTTTCCAGAAATTTTACTAAATTAATCACCCAAAAATGGTGGTTCACCTAAATCCCTACCAAAATTCCAATTACGTAACTTTGAATTTGGAAGTAGGAGATGCTTTGATTTGAAGGTTTAACTTTAGAATTGAATGGATTGCCAAATTTTATTTGCACACAAAATCGTTCAAAATGGCGTCTGAAACTTTTGAATCAAAGCAAATGTTTTTCATGAAAACAAAAAATTGGAGTAAGTAGACTATAAACTTAGGTTTTTAATGAAAAATACAAGGGGAAATGGGATGTTAATCTGGATATGTAATGCAAATAAGAGAACTAAATTTCTGAGAATTAAATCTAAATCAACGGGGCTCGGTGGCGACCAAGGCAAGGACGCCGGTGGGGGGAGGCGTGTCCTGGTGGCGACTCGTAGTGGGTAGTGGTCGGTGAGGAAGTGGCCGAGGGCCAGGGTGGAGGCGGCGTCGATGGTGATACCGAGGACTTAGGACGTCGGCGATGGCCGTCGTGCTGAAAGAGGTTAAGTCAACTTAGCGGCGACCGGAGTACGGTGGACGTGATGTTGGTTTTTTCATCGGTGGGTGTTGTTGTGGGTGATGTTGTTGGGTTTGTTATTAATTATGAACATGACATGATGTGTTTATTAACAAGAGGATATTTTTGAGTGAATGAAGGAGAAAATAAAAAAGATTGGAGTATGAAATTTGCAGTGGTAATGGGAGGAAGTTCCTTGCCATACATAAATCATTTTTCCCAAATAAAATGTGAAAAATATTGCTGAAAATTGGAAGTATTTGTTGTTGTAGCAATCACTTTAGCCAAAGTTGCACAAATTTTGTCCATACACATCTCACTTCACCTTATCTCCTAACTAGGAAACAAGAGGAGTGATGCAGAGGATTAGAGAGGAAAAATGATGCCATTAATGGTGACTTAAAACTTGATGAATGGGTGAAAAAATTACATCGAAAAATTATCAAAGATCGTCGTTTTTTTTCAAATATATCCTTATGAGAATAAGTTTATGGAAATTATTGATTAACTAAAAATAATTATAAAACACAACAATTTAAAATATGAGTTTCTAAATTAGGTTGAAGAAGAAGTAGGTAGAAAATGAAAAAAATTGGGAATTTGAAATGTAATTCAGTTAATAGAGTAACTATGAATGATATATTAAAAAAAATATATATAAAAATTTTTTTTCCCTCCCACATAAAGTTTTTCCCTCCAACATAAAGTTTTCCCTCCAAAACAATAAAATTATCCCTCCAAAGTTTCCCTCCAAATGAAAAATGAGGAAAAATAAAAGTGTGGCCCAATAAGGTGATGTGTCATGCTCTTATTGGTTGGTGTGTAGATGGGATACACACCAGGTGTATCTCTATCACCTTCCGTACAATTAGGGTTGCATTAAAGTTGGATTATCTTTTCTGAAGGAATGTGTTTGATTATGAAATCATTTAAGGAATGGAGGAACTATCAAATCAACGTCAAATTATGGTATCAACATTCTTTTATTACTCGTAGTAATTATAATTTTAATTATTTTGCTTTTATTACTTTTTTGAGTGGAATTTTTTATTCGTATGTAATGTAATGTCGCTTTTGTAGTGGTTTTTGTCATCCTTTTGATGAAAAGACAAGTATTTTGCACGTCTACTTTTTTTGTTGCCAAATCCATAATTGATGACCTAAAAGTATTGAGATTGTTTCTACCAAATGTGTAGTCCAATTATTCAAATATGAAATATATAAAAAAAAATTGCTCTTTGTTTTATTTTTTATACATCTCAAATCCCAATATAACAACATTTCGTCTAATATATTTCAACTGTGAAAAATTTTCGACATAAAAAGTTACTGGTGCACCTTGTTTTAAATGTTTTCTCTGTTTGATTAGCTACCAAGTACAAACACTATTAATAGTAAATAATATACTCGATCAACTCAATCACATTATATTATCGTTGATCATATCAAATATATGTGGAACCATCAATGACAATTATAAGTCATTGGCAAACATAGCACGATTTACCCTCATGTTGAAACACTAGCTATGAACCTTATCACAAGGAAATTGAAGGAGAGTTTTAGGAGCTGAGGTCTTTATGGACCGTGGTGGTATATGGGTAGGTTTGTACATTGATGAAGGTCGGTTGACAAAAGTATGGAGTATGATAGTGCGTGATGTAATTCGTGAGTAGAATAGAAAAAAAAAAAAAAAAAAAACTTTTTGTATGGATAAACTTGCGTATAAATTTAGTTATTTACCCTTTTTTGTTGGTAGTTGTCAATGGAATATACTCCATATAAAAAATTATGAGTTATAAAATGGTTAGTTTTCTAAATTTTAATTACAATTGTATTTCTTCCTAATCCAAAGATTTGCATACACATGCTAAGTTTTTCGATTTACATACGTTTATGTATGTAAATATTGTTACATGCACATTGATAATTAACTGGTTATTACCTACAACATAATTGTAGCAACATTTGAGCCGAGCCAAAAGTATATGATGGAATTTTTAAGAATGAACAATGATAGTATCTCGATAATATAGAAGCAAGTTTCTCAAAAAGTTGTAAGACAACAAAGGACAAAAGTTTCAACCAAAATTCCATTTTTTAAGAAAAACTGAAATAATCGGAGTATAAATTTTGTACATAACATAACATAACAAAACTTCATCATACTAACCAGTACTAAGTTATCAAAACAATGAAATCAAAATACGTATAATTTAACATACGATTGATCAAGTTACATCATCTAATCACTACTCAAATTAATCTAATTACTTAATTGGCGTAACAAAGTGTTAATTAATCGGGTTTAATTGAGTAATGGGTTTGCAATGCAAAATAAGTCAACGCGCTGACTTTTATTACGATTACCTTCACATTGTACGTTGACATTGTACGTCCGGAGTAGTATAGACTACAACTACTTGTTGAGATGCTTAATTACCTTTAATTATACTCCGTAATGGCAAAAATGTTAGTCAAACGTCACTGTTTGAAGTGTTAGATCGATCAATTTTATACAGATTAAAATGATTGGTTAAATTTTATGCAATTATTATCAAGTAAAATTACTAATAAACTATGAAAATAGTCACAGTAACTCACAAAAATATTACCCCTTTTATGTTATGTACAAATGTACTATAATCCGTTGAAGTGTTAAACAGTCTGAACAATTTAACATTACTAATGTATGTTTCGATAGTCAGAGTCTAGCACGTCTTGAAACAATGATGAAAATTAGAAAAAAAACAAAATCAATCGTTTATCAGAGTGTCAGATTCTGGTTTTCGATTCATATTTATATTTGAACCATCTCAATTCAAAGCCTACTTGAGGCTGACCAATAAAGTTCTTATCTTCCTCCATTCAATTCCATCTTTTGTACTTCTTTTTTTGGCATTATTCATGAGTTTCGAGAATCTTTGAAATTTCGTGTAATATATAAGTGAAAATATAGTCATGAGTGATATTGTTTTGTTCGTCTCCGTAAATGCAATTTTAATATCAAATTTTTATAATTTTTGAAAATGTGTAACAAAAGATAATGTCGTTGCAAAATGCGCTTCGGTAAATGTGAAAAAGCATATGCACAAATTAATGGAGTGCTAGCTAATCGTCTAGTCTTAGCTAATATTTTTAAAAAATTAAAGAAAAAAGGGGCATTCCGAGAATTGAACTCGGGACCTCTCGCACCCTAAGCGAGAATCATGCCACTAGACCAAATGCCCAATTGTTGATAATTTTTTTCTATAAAATTAAATTAACAGATAATATCCTACAAAACTAAAATCTCCTAGAAATTAACGAAGATCCTGATTCAAAAAACCTTAATTTAAAGAAAAAGGGGCATTCCGAGAATTGAACTCGGGACCTCTCGCACCCTAAGCGAGAATCATGCCACTAGACCAAATGCCCAATTATTGATAAATTTTTTCTATAAATTTAAATTAACAGATAATATCCTACAAAACTAAAAACTCCTAGAAATTAAAGATCCTGCACAAGGCAGTGCACAACTATAATGTATGTACACAATTTATCTAAAACAAATAATTTTTTTGTACTCGTTTACCGTCAAATGTTTTTAAAACATACCAAGCAAATACGCTAAATGTTTTTTTTTTTTTTTTTTTTTTTGCCAGCTGGAGAAGGAGTGTTTAACGACTAAATGTACGGCACTTCAATCCGTACTTACAAACTACTAAATGTTAAAAGAATGAATACATACTGTGAAATACAAGACAGAAAGTTCACTAAAAATACTGTGAAGTTTACCACGCATATCGTGAGCTTGAAGAGTGAATAATGCTCCTGCTCATACCCATGCATACACTGATATACATATTATGAGGTTGAAAATTCCACTTGAGAAATTAAATGAAGACTTGTAAGATTAAGCTCCAAAACACACCAGATCTTAAATACTCTAATACTCCGTACGTACCTTCTTAATTAGAATCATCTAAACCAAAAGTTTAAACTAATAATGGGTAAGACTTATCAATATCAATATTTCTTATAATGCCAATTAATATCATAATGTCCTTAAAAAATAATTGTGTTTCAAGATTCATTTTATAGAGTAATTAAACATAGAAATGGATCTTTGGTTGTATATATCATGTGATTAGGATATGTACGTAGACGGTTGACAGCGTCATGTTGTACCTTTTTTTAAGTGGAACAAGCGATAAATATACTACTTTAAAGATTAAAATGACGTACTCCGTACAAAATAATGCTATGTGTTATAAAATTACTTATTAACATTCCTTCAAATATTTGAAGTTATTTTTATACTCTTATAGTTCTATGTCACAAATTGTGGAGTATCTAATTTTTGCATGATATAAAATTCATCTCTATAACTTCAAATAACACAATTAAAGACAATGTAAAGACAACTTGTTTGCTTTTTAATTTTTTTTCTTCTAGATTACTTGCATAGTTGCATCAATACGAGGGCTATCAAATTGCCGGCGGATCTTACGTGTTCATATTAAATCTCAAGTTTGACAATTTCAAAACTACAAAAGATTTTCTTTTGTACATCCTCAATTACTCATTTATGTATCTATAAATTAGAGGTGCGTGGTCACGGCCGAAACATTATCGGTCGAACTTTATTTGTCACCACCGCACAAACTCACTAGAGTGGCGGGCTAGGTCGGGCTTGCAAAATCAAATTTCGAAACCAACTCACTCTTTATAAAATAGCTTAAACATATAGGCGTGAGACATGGCGGGCTGGGTTGAGACAAGTAAATCACGACCTATTTGTTGGATCAGACCAGGTTGGGCTAATTAACCCGAATAAATGGCCACCTCGCTCTAGTAAGAATATGTATTATTTTTGCCTAAAATACAGAGTACAATATTATATTATCGATTATTTTTTGCTGAAAGTAGTAATTTTTTTAAATGATCTTTAATAAACTATGTAAACACTCTATATATAATTATTATTTTATTATTATGCATTTTTTTTAACATATGTATAGTCAAAATTTAAAAAATTTGACCTCAAAATATTAAATTGAAAAATCTTTATAAATATTGGGGACAATACCAATATGCTAAAGTAATGAGAACAACCGTATGTTTGAACGTTGACATTATTTAAGCTACAAATCTACAATTTGACCTTTATATAACAACAATGTTTCGAAACTATTTTCCATAAGATCTTCATCAATTCTTCTCTCTATTTTTTTCTTTTCTTTTGTATATTGACTTAATTTTAAAGTTCATGTATATAAAAATATAATGGCATGGAAAATAGTAGCTATAATTTCAATATTATTGGTGTTTAGAGTTCATGCAACTCGTCAACTTTTTGGTTACGACGAACCTCCTCTTTCTCATCTTTACTCCAATGGTGTCGTCTTTCAATGTCCCAAGTATGTCACTCTTATTTATTTTTATTTTTTTCGTTCGAGTAACTCTTTTACTAATTACTCCGTAACATTTATTCTCTGGTAAAATTGTCTCACATTGAATAATTACGATGTTAAAATTTGAGTATAATTCAACAAATAAAAAAAAAATCACGCTAAATGCGTGCTCTTAAAGCGTCGTTATTAGAGGTAACCATTTATACAGCTTGCTCAACTACATAATCTCGTGGGTTGGATTTTCGACAGCTTGCTCAGTTCTCTAAGGCGGCCCAATTGATATGTCCCTCGAAAATAACGGCAGAGACCATGTTAAATATTTCACACTATAAACCACGTAACCGTTGGATTTAACAGCATTATAGGAGGAAAGTGAAATGTCATGATTCAAATAAGTCAACATTTGACTTCATAAAAAAAATAAAAAAATACTCAATTATTAATTGGATATCCTCTCTCAAAAACTACTCCATGATATTCACATTATTCAACTACATATTCTTGACTTTACTCCATAAAATTCTTATAAACAAAAACAAAGAAAGGTCCATGTATGACATTAGAAATGTCTAGCATTTAAGCAATCTCTACCCGTGCCCCCTAAGTTTTGCATTAGATCCCTTTATAACAAACCTAACGACCTAATATAATATTTCTCCAATAATCCGCTATTAAAATAATAGAAAAAAAAACTACGTAATTATCTCATATACTCGATATCTTATAGTTAACCGTATTAAATAAAAATAACAATAATAATAATAATAATAATAAAAGTTTAACTTTACATTGAATTGTATGTACCTGTCAGGCTGTCAGCAATACTAATATCTTTTACGATTAATTATTAAATGCTCAGTATAATTTTTTAGTCACATGTATTTCTGTACACACATACACCCGTCTAACACTGGTCATTTATCAAAATATGAGTATAATAAAGTCGTAACAAACATTATAACTATAAATAGACAAGACAATTGACATAATTTTCTCCATAATCCCTTGATTCATTTCCACATAACTAATTACTTTAATTTGCAATTTACTAATAATTATTTTCATTTATTTATATTATTAATATTAATATTAATATTAATATGGGCAGCAATGGAGAGGATGATCTATCATTGGACTCTATAAGACAAATATTGATTGGGCTTGAAGACACAATTATATTCAGTTTGATCCAACGGTCCACATTTCCACTCAACTCTCCTGCTTATGAAAATGTCACTTTTCTTGGCTTTCATGGCTCTTTGATGGACCACCTTATTCAAGGTTCCGAAGCCGTTCAATCCCTGGTTAGTACTCCTACTCGTACTCGTCGTCGATCAATGTCTTTCTTATCTCGGTTATTTTTTTTACGTATTTTATTGGTTGTAACCAGGGACGAAGCCAGAATTCTATATTTCAGATAGCTTATTAAAAGAATAAAACACTTTTGTTCGCTAACGTCTTCCCCTTACACGACCATTTTGTTTCAGGGCGGAAGATACCAGAGTCCCGAAGAGGTCCCCTTCTTCCCGAAGGACTTACCGCCCTCGTTGGTTAATCGCAGAAACTGTTCACAAGTGAGTGAATTCGGACCTAATAAGTGATTGAGCGCCACTGCGCAATGACTTTACCAGCTAACCTAACAATCGTCGACTGTTGTTTTGTTTTGTTTCAGGAGTTGCCTGCTGCCGCTGCATCCGTCAGTGTGACAGCGAACATCAGCGACTTTTACGTTAACCAGTTCCTTCCCTTGTTGGCCCCCAAAGGCGACAACGGAAACTACGCATTATCTGTGTCTTCGGATCTCATCTGCCTGC
Source organism: Dianthus caryophyllus (assembly GCA_023091065.1). NCBI lineage: Eukaryota > Viridiplantae > Streptophyta > Magnoliopsida > Caryophyllales > Caryophyllaceae > Dianthus > Dianthus caryophyllus. Next base: position 3,090,965 of record CM041523.1, read on the forward strand.
AGGCTTTGTCTAGGAGAATACACTTCGGAAAATTTGTAGCAGAAGCGAAGTTCAGAAATGACACAGAAGGGTATAGTGCTGCGATTCGAGCAAATGACACAGAAACGCTCACGAATCTTCTGACGGACGAGAAAGTGGAAGCGCAGGTGAAGCAACGGGTTGCGAAGAAAGCCATGGTTTTCGGACAGGACGTGACCCTCAATGACAGTAACAACAGCACTGCTGATCTCAAGGTTGATCCTGCGTTGGTCTCTCGACTTTACGACGAATGGGTTATTCCCCTCACCAAAGTTGTCGAAATTCAGTACCTTCTCAAGCGTCTCGACTGATTTATTTCAACTGTTTCAATCTCAAAAATGATTGATATTATATTTAGTCTGTACAGGCTCAAAAGCCGCCATTCATTGTCGTCTTTATTCATGTACCTTGAATGAAATTCAAGGTAGATTAACCTGTGAAAACTTAATACAAGAAGTAATATTCACCCATGTTTCCTCGACTCAATAATCGTCTAGGCGAGGTTAATTACCACTTAACACGTCTGCTGCGATCAATCGGGTTGTTCAATTGGGTTTTGCGACAGGTTTAGGCCTAGTTAGTTAACGTCGTTTCAAGATTATGATTTAGGTTAGGTTAGATTCGTGTCGAAAATGATTATTTTGGGTTATATGAGACGGTAGATGCCGGATATGGTTCAATGCGTCATTTCGTAATGTTTAACGATTATGGTTCGACGGATTAGGGTTGTTCATTATCTGGTCCGACAGATTTCGACCACCAGTCAAGGATGAGAGTTGTGGAATTGAACAATGGTGGCTATAACGAGGGAGGGGATTTGAATTTGAGTCTTGCAACTTAGGATATATTCGTCTTGACCACTAGACCATGACATCCTCGGTAGAAAATTAACTAGTACATTAATAATTGAAATAAACTTGAAATGAACTTGTAAAACAACCGATAACAATTTAGATCAATAATAAAACCCGAAAGTGAACCTATTTTCACCTCCGACAACATCTAAACCTATTCTAACACGACTAGTCCACATAACTCATTCAAATCAAATAAAAATAATTACCGATATTCAATCTACCGTCTCTATTATCGTTCAACATCCACTATAAAATGATCGATTAATCATACACTGGACCTAACCATTCAATAAATTTATCGTAAAACTGTACCTACTACTAAACTTTAATATTCCACCTCCAATCCAATACTTTCTTCATCCTAATAGGTTGTATACGTTTCACTTTTTGGACACTATTCATAAGTGTGTAGAATTTTCGATATAACTTTTAACATACAAAATAAAAAAACAATCATGTGTGATCTTGTTTTAATTATCTTATCGAGCACATTATTGATATCAAAACTTTAAAATTTTTGTAAATATAAAATTAAAGATATGAACGAAATAAAACGAGTACGACCTATTGATATAGGTCAAGAACCAAAGTATACATCAAAAATGAAAAACCCCACAAAAATACACAAATTTATGAAATGAGGTTTTAAAAAGGCATTTTTAATAGACCCTCCAACAACTTTGTTCCTGACTCCACTATATTTTTCACGCAGAACAAAGCATCTTCTTCACTCTCCACTGTGAAATTATTTCTGGGTATTGATTTCTGTGAAGGTATTTGTTGCTCAACTCTCCAAAGTTTGAATCTTTTTCATCTATTATTTCTGGGTTTTCAAGGGTTTTTGAGTTAACATTCTTATGATCTGTAAATTTTGGTTTGTTTTTCTGGGGTTTTGTTGATGAAATTCTGCTGAATGACTGTGTTTTCTTGCAATGCATGTCCTTTTTGTTCTGAAAGTTCGCTCCTTTTTTAAGTTTTGTTTGAGATTTTATAGTTTAGGGTTTTAGATTTCAATGAATATTAACAATTCTGGGTTTTTAGAGAAAACAGTTCATGAATTTTAGTTTTGATGCTTATAAAATGTTGAAATGTCTTTGATTATGTTATGATGTACGGAGTAATTTTTTTGGTTCTTGGGTTGTTCACAACTTTCTCTTTTTAACCTAATTTTTTCTTACCAAAAAAAATTCAACATTTTGCAAGTATAGTTGATTTCTCACAAATTTTTTGGTGTTTTTCTATTTTTTGCAAGTGTCAGTGTTATAATTGTTAACAATATTTCTGAGTGATCAATTGATTTCAAGTGTGGTGTTAAAAAAAGTGTTTCTTTGGTGAGAGGTTTTTGAGAAAAGCTACAGTTTGTCATATGTTAGGGTTTAGGATTGCTGTAGGGTTCTAATGTAGTTCGGAGACACGAAGGTGAAGCCGAAGAAAACGACATATTAGCTTTTGTTGTGAGTGTATTGAGACGTCTGGGGTAATCTGTTTTCGTGGTTGCTTATGCAAATTTGGATCTCATAGATTTTTGAGGCATGTTAAAATGAGTGTTATAATTGTTTGTTTCCTGATGTGGAGTTCGTCACAAGGTTTTGCTGCGCATTGAATGTTTGTTGATTTTGTTATGGTGTGATGGCTTTGTCGGATGAAGGGGTATCGTGATGCGGGCATGAAACTCTGGATTTATATGATGTTATATGTAAATGTGGGCAATTTTGTCTTTGTAGAGTCTATCTTGTGTTGTGTAGCACTGTAGCCGCCTTCAAATTTTGTCGTATTTTTCCTTGAAATCTGGTATACTAAAGTAACTGCTGTTGTTGATCTAAATGCTTTGTATTTCATCTTTATTGTTCTAGATGGGACTTGGTGGAAAAGACGATATGGGGACTAGTAGCAATGGCAAAGCCGCATTTGATGATATTGATTTGGACATGCTGTTTGATGACGACGAAATAGAGTCTGATGACGAGCCCATGATGGATGGAGACGTTCTAGACGTGGGAGAAGCGTCTTTGATGACTTTCTGTAAGAAAGCGTCATCTTCTTTCTTCAAACAATATGGCTTGATTAGCCACCAGATTAATTCGTACAACAATTTCGTTAAGTACGGAATTCAGAAAGTTTTTGACGCTATTGGCGAAATCAAGATAGAGCCCGGGTATGACCCCTCGAAGAAGGGGGATGGTGAATGGAGGTACGCAACCGTCAAATTTGGGAAAGTCGAGCTGGAGCAGCCCATGTTTTGGACAGGCGATAAGTTTCACTCTGAGGGGGGAAAAGACTTCATTCAGCTGCTCCCTCGACACGCACGGCTGCAAAATATGACATACTCTTCTCGACTTAAAGTCGAAACTCACCTTCAGGTTGGTTTTGTGAACTAATTGTTTCATTCAGTTACTACCAACATTTTTCTTAACTTATCACACTTCAGAAAACTTTAGAGTAGTTAACCAGCCTGCGTGACCTGTTTTTGTTTTCTTCTTGCTGAACTTTGCAGTTTCAGTCTTTTTTTTTTCCCCCTTATTTGACTCTTGTGATATAACTTGCCGGCTTATTCATCGTCCTTTGTATCTCAGGTGTACACTCAGGAAAAGGTTAGAAGTGACAAATTTAAAACCGGGAAGTCAGAGTTTATCGAGAAAAAGATCCTCAAAGAGGATGATAGTGATACTATGATCGGGAGAATACCGGTCATGATAAACTCCGACCTATGTTGGATGAGCTCTGCCGACAAAGGTGATTGTGAATTTGACAATGGCGGGTATTTTATCGTCAAAGGTGCTGAGAAGGTACGTTATCGTATTGCCTTTTATTGGCGCAAAAATCATTCATCATTCTGCTTTGTCTTTTCCTTGACTAATATATGATGGTGTAATCTGCAGGCTTTCATTGCACAAGAGCAGATTTGCTTGAGGAGACTTTGGGTAACAAGCGATCCTTTCTGGAAAGTCGCATACAGGTCTGAGAATAAAAGGAGAAGAGTGCATGTTAAACTGGTTGAAAATCCGAAAGCGGATAATATACAAGGAGGAGAAAAAGTTTTGAGCGTTTACTGCTTATCTACCGTGGAGGTCCCAGTTTGGATATTGTTCTTCGCCCTTGGCGTCGAGAACGATAGGGAGGTGGTCGAATTAATTGACTACAACATCAATGATGGTCGCATCACCAACATTCTCTTTGCATCCATTCACGATGCCGATGAAAAGTGTGAATCGTTTCGCAGAGGTAGTAGTGCTTTCGATTATATCGACAGAGTGATAAAAGAAAGCAAGTTTCCTCCTTCTGAATCCACTAAGGAATTCCTCGACAACAACCTCTTTCCTAGTCTATCGACAGCCAAGCAAAAGGCTCGCTTCCTTGGGTACATGGTCAAGTGTCTATTGCAGGGATTTTCTGGCAGGAGAAAGCCTGATAATCGAGACGACTTTAGAAATAAACGTCTTGAATTGGCTTGCGAGCTTCTAGAGCGTGAGCTTCGGGTCCATCTGAGGCATGCTGAGAAGAGGATGGTCAAAGCTATGCAGCGGGATTTGTATGGAGATCGTGATTTGAACACTATTGATAATTATTTTGATGCGTCGATTGTCACCAACGGTCTGACCAGAGCTTTTTCCACCGGGGCTTGGGCACACCCGTATATAAGGACAGACCGTGTCTCTGGAGTTGTTGCCAATCTTAGGCGAACTAATCCTCTACAAACAGTTTGTGATATGAGGAAAAGCCGACAGCAGGTTTCTTACACGGGAAAGGTTGGCGATGCTAGATACCCGTAAGTCATTCATCTCCATGCCTTGAGTTCAATATTCATAAGAAATACTCGTATAATAATTGTGTTGCTTATTTGATACTTCCTCTGATTCCAAGACACATATACCCTTGCCTTTACACGGTCTTCTAGGCAACACTTTGACCAAGATCTTATCGATAATGATAATAGAGTTCATTTATCATATAGGACCATGTAAGCACTGTTAACTTATTGATAATGATAATCGATTCAATAAGGGTTCCCCATATTCTTAATTGTCGGGAACATGCTAACTGTGTCTGATTTTCTATTGAATTGATTTATTTATGATACTTGTTCTCATATGTTGAACGTCCTAAACGTCTTGGATGCCTTCCCTATGATTTCAGACACCCTTCTCACTGGGGTAAACTTTGCTTCCTGTCTACTCCGGATGGTGAGAATTGCGGTCTCGTAAAAAATCTGGCTGCAACTGGGCTTGTCAGTAGTAGCCTCATCGAGGAAGAACGTGAGCGTCTGCTTAAGAAACTGGTCAGCTGTGGATTGGAGGCGTTAGTGGACGACACCTGTAGTTCACTCGGAGGCAAAGCTAAAGTCCTCGTCGATGGTGAGTGGGTTGGAGTCTGTAAAGATTCCTCGTCTTTTGTTGGCGAGCTAAGAAGAATGCGCCGCAGGAACCAGTTCTTAAACCAGGTACTCTACGACTATATTTGGTCCTTTTTATCGGACGGAAAAGTTATACTTGATGCAGGCTTATATACTACGGAGTATTGCCATACAATCTGTTGCTCCTGTTACATGGATTTGAATAACAACTTTTTGTTTTTACTTTGTGAAGGTTGAAATCAAACAAGACGTACAGAACGCAGAAGTACGTATATTCTGTGATGCTGGAAGAATTCTTCGGCCCCTACTAGTTGTTGAAAACCTTAGGAAGATAAAGTTACTGAAGGGGGATGAATTTTCTTTTCAAACACTTTTGGACAAGGGAATAATTGAATTAATCGGGGTTGAGGAGGAAGAGGACTGTCGCACTGCATGGGGAATCAAATATCTCTTCACGGGAGATAAAGGAAAAGGCCCCGATAAGTACACCCACTGTGAGCTCGATATGTCATTTTTGTTGGGTGTCAGCTGTGGAATCATCCCGTTTGCTAACCACGACCATGCTCGGAGGGTTCTTTACCAATCCGAGAAACATTCAGGTCAAGCCATCGGATATGGAACCACGAACCCTAATATTCGAATCGATACCTTGGCCCACCAACTGTACTATCCTCAAAGGCCGCTTTTCCGGACTGTGATAGCTGATTCTCTCGGAAAACCGGGGTATCCCCTAGGCCGAAATCAGATACTCCCTAAGGCGGAGTTTTTTAACGGCCAAAATGCTATTGTGGCAGTAAATGTGCATCTTGGATACAACCAAGAGGATTCTATTGTCATGAATCGTGCGTCTTTGGAGCGCGGCATGTTCAGAACCGAGCATATCAGGAGTTACAAGGCCGAAGTCGATAACAAGGAGTCTGAAAGGTCGAGAAAATTTGACGATGCTGTTAGCTTTGGAAAAATACAGAGCAAATTGGGACGAGTTGACAGTCTCGATGATGACGGGTTTCCTCATATTGGAGCGAACCTTCAAAGCGGAGATATCATCATTGGTAGGTGTTCAGAGTCGGGCGCTGACCACAGCATCAAGCTGAAACATACTGAAAAAGGAATGGTTCAGAAAGTACTTCTATCGGCTAATGATGATGGCAAGAATTTTGCTGTTGTATCCCTTCGACAGGTAACACATCATTAAATGTTCGATCATCTAACTTTCTGTTTTTGTCAATTTCGTAATCATACTGTTGTTACTTTGCCATGCTTGGTTCCTGAGTAGTCTTGGTTAATTCAGAGTCCTCAGTGCTACATTGATTCAATAGAGTAATATTATCTTCAAATTGTGATTCTATATCGTTTCTCGAATTGCTGTAGGGCACTGTTACGTATCCAAATGTAGGACTAGTCAAGACAATATTTTTCACGAGAAACTGTTTAAACTGAGAATATGTACACGTGTTCTAGACTGTTATAGCTTAAAGTTTGAAATATTTAGATTAGTTTAGAGTGAAATTTACAAAAATGATTCAAACACGGTCATTTCGGTTACTTCTGTCATATGGACCTACTGTTTTGGCACTTTACGATAATTGTTGAAATGATAGTTTCAGATACATATGTAATTGCCATATCCCATAGTCTTGTGCTTGACACGGATACAAATTTATCCATTGATCTTAATTTCTGAAACTGCTCTTGGTGGATGCTTCGTAGGTTCGTTCACCGTGTCTCGGGGACAAGTTCTCTAGTATGCACGGTCAGAAGGGTGTGCTGGGATTCTTGGAGTCGCAGGAGAATTTTCCGTTCACAAAGCAAGGCATAGTTCCTGATATAGTAATCAACCCGCATGCATTCCCCTCGAGGCAAACACCTGCTCAGTTGCTAGAGGCTGCTCTCGGAAAAGGTATTGCCTGTGGTGGCACGTTGAAGTATGCTACTCCTTTCGCCACCCCCTCTGTTGAAGCCATAACGGAGCAACTTCACAGGTCAGTATCCATCACTCTTAACAATCAAACCTGCTATCATCTTCCTTTCTTGTTTTCCATGCCCCGTGCTTCTCCGTGTTATTACTTCAGAAATCACTTATGTTTCCACAATTATGACATTAAACTGTTAATTTTAGGGCTGGATTTTCGAGATGGGGAAATGAGAAGGTCTACAATGGGAGAACCGGGGAGATGGTTCGTTCCCTAATATTCATGGGCCCGACATTCTACCAGCGGCTGATTCACATGGCGGAGGACAAGGTCAAGTTCCGCAACACAGGCCCAGTTCACCCGCTCACTCGACAGCCAGTATCCGACAGAAAACGTTTTGGTGGGATCAAATTCGGGGAGATGGAGCGTGACTGTCTGATCGCACACGGAGCCTCCGCTAACTTGCACGAGCGTCTCTTCACTCTTTCCGACCATTCTCAGATGCACATCTGCAGGAAATGCAAGAACATCGCCAACGTCATCCAAAGAGCCGTCCCCGGTGGTAAAAAGATCAGAGGCCCGTACTGCCGGTTCTGTGAATCTGTTGACGAGATCGTCAAGGTTAATGTGCCTTACGGCGCCAAGCTCTTGTCACAGGAGCTGTTTAGCATGGGAATCTCGCTTAGGTTCGAGACCCAACCATGTTAGTTCTAAGCAACCTGTTGGTTTAAGATTATTGTCAAGACGATTTCAGTAGGATTTGTTTTATCTTTTGTTAATACTACTTTGTCGGAAACGTGTGCGTGTCGTGAATTGGAAACTAGAGTTACGCACTCGTCTAATTGTAGTCCTGTTATATATATATATCTGCAGCAGGATTGACCTTCGGATAAATATTTGAATGCTTCACTTTTGCCTAGTGTCGATTGATCTTAGGGTACTCGTGATCATTTTCATGCGAAAGTTTACACGATAAAGCTAACGTAATTTAATAGAGGATTAGAGGGTACTCGTGATTATATCTCCCTCTAATCTGTCGGTACAGGTCAAAATTGTGTTAGGATCGAATCATAGAGGGTACAATATACTCACAAAATGTCACAAAATTTTCGTTTTCCGTGAAAGCTATGCTAGAATCAGTAATTAACGGGTTGTTAATTTTGTTACTGTCGACATTTGCAGGACCAAGTTAAGATAGCCGTGACAACTTAAAACGTTACGAGTACTTTTTAGACCGTAAACTTCATAAAATCGTAGAATTGAATCGAGATTTTAATTTCTAAAAACACGACCGCGTACAAATATATTTTCAATATTAATTTGACATGTGTTTCTTGATTTTATTGGGCTAAAAACGGCAAATTTTGTTCCCCACTCTTTGAACACACTCAAATACTCAATTGACCCACTCAAATCATAATAAAGTTACGATTTTTATCCACTAATAAACTGTTTGATTCATAAAGATTTAATCTTTGGCACATTTATACAAAAAAACAACATGGCAATTTCTGCTAATTTCCACACACTAAATATAAAATCATTTGTGTGTTCACCCTTGCAAAGTTTGTCATCAACTGTGGTTTTGAAACCCTTGAAGAATTTGAGGGTGAATTCTGGGAAAAATGACCTTAAATTTGTGCTCAATTGTGCTTCTTCTGACATGGGTCATTCTTCTTCTGATTTTATGAGTTTTAGGTGATGTTTTTTTTCTCCATAATTTTGTTTTGATTTGTTGGGTGGATGCTTTTTTATCTACATGTATGCATAGATGAGACCGTCGTATGTGTACAACGATAATTTTTGTAGTCGTAGACAGTGTCTCGACTCTCGTATGCATACAACTGTCTGACACAAGAATTACAGCATGAACTTGGTTTTATTAAATTGTGGAATGTGATATAACAAAAAGGTTTGATGCATAATTTATGCCCTTTTGTTATGAGATGTTATTGCAATGTTATAAGTTATGCAGCTTCAAATAGTGAAAATTCATGGTATTTGGGTTTAGGGTTTTGTTTAAATCAGTTTTTGGTATCATGTTCTGTTGGTTTAGAGCAATGCTAACGACAGTCTCTTACCCATCGTCTCATAAATAGGTGAAATAATACGCCGTCTGTTTTATTAGTTTATGAGAGGTTTAGGCAGGACGTTCGAAAGAGAACGTCCATGGCATTTCTCGGCTGTTTAAATGTCATCGTCTGATAAAAGAAACAGTATTGGATTGAAGATGGTTGTAATTGTATCTTGTAAGAGCTGGTCATTAATTGCAAGGCGAATCTTTGTCGAGAATTGGGTGTTTGTCCCTGATTTGCAGTTTACTATAAGCGTCTGAAATTAGAATGTAGGAAGTTTGATGGACTAATTCTTCTTTTTCAAGTATTTATGCTAGTTTAGCTTTTACTAGGTAAGTTGCATTTGTTATTTTTGTACGCCACGAATCTACTGCCTAAGTGGAAGCCTGCTGCTCTCAGTCATGTGTGATGCACGAGCACGACGTAGGAGCATTGACGTGCAAATTAGAGTATCACCCTTTTTCTAGGTTAAATTCTCAAATACGTAGGAAAATATCTGTAGCTTCTTTCTTTACGGATAGCCAGCAATGCCAAGAGATGGTTTAGTAAGTTGCATATAACATAATTCCACGATTAATTCAATACCTAATGCCCAATTACGTACGAGAATTCTCTAAGGAATGTAGTTGTTTCTTGGGGAGGGATCGCCAAAAAGTGAGAATAAGCATAAGCTGCCAAGTTTATAGTTTTGGAAATCTATTATCGTAGTCACATTCATTGGCTAATACAAAATTAAGTACCTCGTATTCTATTTGTTTTTCATATTAATCTTCGGTGTTACTTTCCGCGAAAGCGAATAGGGGGTACCGTCTTTCATATTGCTTGACTCCTTAATGATTCTTAATTATGAAGTGACTTCGCAGGGAAGTGAATAGGCCGTCTTTCGGATTGTCATCAAATGACGACGGTTCAGCAAAGCCATCATATAAATGGCAAAGAGTTCTGCTGAAAGTAAGTGGAGAAGCCCTTGCTGGCGATAATATGCAGAACATTGACCCCAAGGTAGTAACTAATCACTCGCACGATAAATTTCGACTCAGACCTTCAGTATTCGGTTCTTTTTTAGCTGTGTGCTTTCCATACAGGTTACTATGTCGATCGCTAGAGAGGTTGCTGCAGTTACTCGGCTTGGCATCGAGGTAATGTGTTTGACCTAATTTGTCGCAGCCTTAACTACACTGGACTATGAACGAGGGTATTATCTGGCTGTCATATAATATGAAAGGAGTATTTTTTGATAAATATGTCGACGTGCGTATATTCTTAATCACTAGCAATGTTCAGTGTAGTAGGTCACTGATATTGGTCGTGTTCTGCTGGATACTTCAGGTTGCTATCGTTGTCGGTGGTGGAAACATATTTCGAGGATCTTCTTGGGCTGGATGTAGTGGTCTTGACCGTTCTTCTGCTGATTATATCGGGTATTGCTTTTGAAGTCTTTTATGTTTGTCGTTTTCGTGAATTCAGAGGCGCTAAAATTTTGTCGATGCTGTCATACTGGTTAAATCATGTTTTTTCGACAAAATTTATTTGTTGGTGTTTAGATGTTAGCAGTTGTAGTCGTTGTTGATACTGTACTTTGTGATAAATGGGCTTTTTTTCTTTCTCCGGGATTCTTTGCTCAGGATGATGGCCACCGTCATGAACGCAATATTTTTACAAGCAACAATGGAGAGTATAGGAATCCCGACACGAGTTCAGACTGCTTTTCGGATGTCTGAAGTTGCCGAGCCTTACATTCGTAGAAGAGCTGTACGACATTTGGAGAAAGGGCGAGTTGTAATATTTGCTGCAGGAACTGGGAATCCGTTCTTCACCACCGATACTGCTGCAGCTCTTCGCTGCGCAGAAAGTGAGTCACGCTTATTGCTGTCAATTCTGTGCATGTGATTTCAGCAGTTGACTTACGTTTCTATGGTGGGGTTATAGCATCGACAGTTAACATAATCAAGCTTACGCCTGCGCAACTGATTAATGTATGGACACAACATAAACTGTTAATTAATGTTTTTGTCTGCATTTCCTGCAGTTAATGCAGAGGTGGTGCTGAAGGCAACAAACGTTGACGGGGTGTACGACGATGATCCTCGGAGAAACCCGAACGCGCGGTTGCTCGACACACTTAGCTATCAAGACGTAACGTCGAAAGAACTTTCTGTCATGGACATGACTGCCATCACCTTGTGCCAAGAGAACAACATACCTGGTATTTTCCAATCACTTTTTCAATTTTTGCTTTACTGTCGACTTTGTTTGATACTCTGATACAATTATCGTTATAATGCAGTTGTTGTCTTCAATCTCAACAAAGAAGGTAACATTTCAAAAGCGATTCAAGGAGAGAAAGTCGGTACCATCATTGGAGGGCATAGGAATTCACCTGCCGCAGAGTTTCAATAGCCTCGAATTTCAGGGTGAGGGATTATAATTATTAATTTTAGTTATGACTGAAGTCTCGTTTTAGCTTGGAATTTCGTGTCTCGTGATCACAGAACATATTCATTAGTTGTTAGCAACCTGTAGATATCAGCAACAAATACTTCGACATGTTATTCATTTTTCCTAAAGGCCTTATATATGAACCCTATCTAACCCCAACAAGTACGTCGCATTAAACAATAATTAAGCGCATGCTTACACTCACTTGTTATATTAGCTCCGAAATTGTTTATCCAACGGAGTTACGACAATTCACAAGTAAGCTTAGCAAATAGTAGTACAATGTATAGTTTTATTTTCGATAGCAAGAGAATCGATAGGTGCATATGATCAAGCTATCAACCCCTCAACCTAAGAACGAGGTGAAGTGTAGCTTGCTCCTTGACGTTGTAGCGACTGAGGGTTCCCCCGTCTTCCAACTGTTTGCCGCGGTATATCACGCGTTGTTGGTCGGGTGGGATGCCTTCATGGTCTTGAATCCTCCCCTTCAAGTATTCGATAGAATCATACTCGTTAACCTCTAGATGTAACGGCGACTCGCACATCCGACCACATAAAGTTTTCACTAGTATATGCATCTTCACTCTCTGTGTTTTCGTATAAGAGTGTTAACTTCTTAGGTTCCTATTTATATAAGTTTGCGTGTTCGAATTCGAGATACGTTTCACCAGTAGATATTCGGCTTTGTTCTTCAATTTTTCATTGTTTGTTATTTCTTAAATTTTCATGTCACTTGCACTTAGAATCAGATACTTGTTCCATTATTTTATGGAATTCGAATAATAAGTTTGAAAAATGTAGCATCAATTTTGAAAAAGAATTACTTGTTTATAAACAAAATGAGTGATAATCGAAAAAATGTGTTATAAAGGTGAGAGCTATGAAAAAAAATACTACGGAGTATTTTGTTATAGTATCCGAGACTCATGAGTCACGGCTCATGACCACGAGGTCTCACGTTGATGTTGACGCCTACGAGCATTTGTGTGAAGCATTTATCCACGAAGTTACGATAACTCACTTAGACAAATACGATGCTTGAATTCGATGCATTTAAGTTAAGGAACTTACAGATCGATAACCTTTTATTTTATAGCCAATTGTAAGCTTAGCAAATACTAATACAATGCATAGTTTTATTTTAGAGAGCTAGAGATCGAATATAATTATCAATCGATAGGAAGACAATATCGAGTATCGACCTATCCACCTCTTAACCTAAGAACAAGGTGAACCGTGTCTCCATCCTCGACATTGTAGCTGCCGAGGATTACTCCATCTTCCAATTGTCTGCCGCGGTATACCAACCGTTGTTGGTCAGGTGGGATGCCTTCAGAGTCTTGGATTTTCGACTTCACGTATTCGATTGGATCAGACTCGTCGACCTCTAAACATAACGGCGACTCGCTCATCCGACCTAGTAATGTTTTCACTAGTATTTGCATTGTTACACTTTGTGGTGTTGTATTGGATTGTAGTCATGGAACTACTTAGGCTTCTATTTATACTACAGATATTGTCACTTTTAATTTTGTGTGTATTCAAATGTACAGTAGGTTATTCACTCCGTTTCACTCATTTGTTTACCTTTTTATTTCGAAAAACGACACAATTTGATCCAAAATAATTATTCCGTACTAAATAATCTATAAGCACCTTTTATTCAAGCCAAGTAAGCTTAGCAAATAGTAGTACAATGTATAGTTTTATTTTCGATAGCACGAGAATCGATAGGTGCATATCGACCTATCAACCGCTTGTTCTAATAAAGAGGTGAAGCGTATCTTGGTCCTTGACATTGTAGTAGCCGAGGGTTGCCTCGTCTTCCAATTGTTGGCCGTGGAATGCTAGGCGTTGTTCTTCTTGTCGTATGCCTTCACGGCAGAGGCGGATCTAGAACTTTAAAAATGGGGGTGCAAAATCAATGGTCAGAAAACAAAATAATAAGCTACGTAATTTTTACTTTTTTTTAGAAAGGAAAATATATATCCACCAACTCCAAAACGGCATTCAAAAAATTCTACACGTTTTCATCGTTCACAGATGAACACAAACCTCGCCACGAGATGTGCTACCGACCTACCATATTCCCCTCTCTCTTAATGTGCGACCAAGCAATCGAAGTAAAAACGCAATTTTAGTATGATGTACTTCGATTAAAAAAAAAAAATTCACATACAAAAAAAATTCTAAATCCTATGAATTGGATATGAAAATGAAAAAAATACATTATAATATAATTTATCTAGTATTAAAAAGATAGAAGTTCTTTCAAATTAATAAAATTAAAAAGCTGTAAAAAATTGCCCATGATGGGAATCGAACCCTTGCCATTGCTGTGGCACCTAACTCTTACTCCCACCAAGCTACAACTTCTTTCATGTCTCTTCTTAGCCTTTAATAAAAATTTGTATTTTTCAACTTTGGGGGTGCAAATGAACCCCTTGAACCCTATCTCAATCCGCCTATGCTTCACGGTCTTCAATCTTCACCTTCACGTCTTTGATTGTATCAGATTCATTGACCTCTTACTTAAGACGGTCTTCAATCTTCACCTTCAGGTCTAAGAGGACGCTTCGCAGGAGGATGGGTTTTTTGTTCTTTTAGGACGGTTTGTAACCGTTCTCTTACTTAAGATTTGTAGTAGTGCTAGATGTAACGGCGACTCACTCAACCGACCCATTAATGTTTTCACTATTATTTGCATCTTCACTCTCGCTCTGTGTCACTGTGTGATTGTATGTATAGGAGTTGCGGAGCTGTTGCACTTCTTTACGTTCCTATTATATAGCACCAAGTATGGCGGGACTATAGTTACGTCCACACCTTTAGTCCGAAGGACATTCGTGTGAAGCGGCGTGTTAGAGACTTAGAGCATTAAACCGATTTTCGACCTTCAACCGTAAACTTATGCGTGGTTTTAACTGAGTTTGTGTGTTCGAATATGAGATACGTTTCACAATGAGATACGTTTGTGTGTTCGAATATGAGATACGTTTCAGCATGAGGTGCTGATAAATTTTATTAGTCGTGCCACACGTCAGACAATTTACAATAGACTTAATCCTGTTAGAATTGTAAAAGATAGTTTCCATTTAGACAAGCACTAGAATAAGAATATTGCTTTAATTTATCTCTCGCTTGCGCTTAGAATCATAAACTTGTTTCCATTATTTCACCAAATTCGAATAATTAGTTCGAAAAATGTGGCATCAATTTTGAAAAAGAATGACTAGTCACGTTTTAGTTGAAACGATATTTTATCCATGAGGTCTAATAACCATGAGGTCTCAAGTTGACAATGTTCTGTGTTTATCGACATTAACTCCTACGCGCCTTTATACGAACAACATTTATCCACAATATTGTAGTGGCCGAGGAGTACCCCGTCTTCCAACTGTCTACCTCGGTATATCAAGTTATCAACCGTTGTTAATTGGTCCGGTGGAATGCCTTCGCAGTCTTGGATCATCCTCTTCACATGGTCGACGGGAACAGACTCGTCGACCTCTAGACGTAAACGTAACGGCCACTCACTCATCGGACCTGATGCTGTTTTCACTAGTATATGCATTGTCGTCGTACTTATTGAATTGGTTTTGTGTTGTGAGTTTTGGAACTCTATTGATCTACTTAGTCTCCTATTTATACACGTTTGTGTGTATCTCAGTAAGGTCTATTCTTGTCATCTTATTTTCTAATTCATTTATCCAAAAATTTACGGAAAATTCCGAAAAATTCATATAACTTCAAAAAAGTTAAAAGTATAACTAAAATTCCACAAATTTCAGACAATTTCAGAAAATTTCATACAAGGTAAGAAAAAACATTTCCATCCAGACAAGCGAATCTAAAATTAGAAAATTGCTTTGAATTTATCATATCAGTTGCACCTAGAATCAGAATATTGTTCACTATTTTGTCGAATTCGAATAATTATTTTGTAAGAAAAACTAGCATCACCTTGTAAAAGTATTATTTAAATTGATTTCTTAAATTTTATTTTATTTTTATTTTTATTTTACGTGTAAAGATATTTTTTTTTTTTTTTTTTTTATAACGTGGGGAACCCGCAGCCGCTACCTTCGTTGCGCACAGGGTAAACCCCCCGAGCGTGCATGATAGCCTGCAAACCATACACACCAGGTAAACCACCCTTTTTACCAGGGCGACAGGCTCGTGATCTATTAAAGATATTACGAAGTATATGTTACGGTTATAATTAACCTCTCACGCAAGCGCAACGTGGTCAATGTAGTATGAGAGGGTCGAATCCACGGGGATGGGTAATTAGGCTTTAAGTCTCGTGTTCGTCTTAGTTTAGTCGATAAAAATATGTTTTGGGATTTCTAAACTAAACAATAAAAGACAAAATGAGTAATAGAAAATATAAATAAAGGGTTTAATCGATAAGATAAAGAAATAAGGGTCCGATTTCTCCACTAGCACGCCTTAGACAAGTCAACGGATCGCAAATTCGGGGGATAACACCTATGAAGCTACCAAATACTCCTCTCCCGAGTTTGTACGGTCGCAACCTAAATTACCCAACACTTCCCTCCCGGGTTTGTGTGAGGACTCCTTAACTCACATAAAAGCTCACTCCCATGACACCCTATATGAGTCAAGGGGATGAAATGGTGTCTAAAATCCCGACTTCCACTCTCCCACTCCCATGGTAAGAGTCTCGGTCCTAGTCAAGGGGTGCCCTCAAAAGGTTGCCTCTCCCGAGTTTAACCCAAATTAGCGAACAAAAACCCCTTAACAAACCCAAATATCGCAACTCAATAACTTGTCTAGGGAAATTCAATCACAAGGATTAAACCATACTAGGGATTAATCAAACCCTAAAAACAAATTACTCACTAATCATAATTAAACCGATACTAATTATCATATAATAAGAAAACATAAACATAATACTAAGGATAAAAATCAAAACTTTAATCAAATAAAGTCACAAATAAGAGAGAACATCAACATTAATTGAAATAAAATAGATCAAATGTACACATGAATTATCAATTAAACTAATAAACTAAAGATTAAAGAGTAATTAAAGTTAAATCTAAATAAAATAAAGAAGAAATTACAAAATGAAATGGAGGAAAAATCGGGGTTACGTCTACTCTTCTACGGCTCTGTTGTCTGCTCTTCTACGTCTCACTACTCTTTTATGTCTGCCATTTTCTCTCCTGCGTGCTTCCCTTCTACTCCCCTACTTGCTGCCTTCTTTTATTTCTTTTGGGCTCATCTTTTTTTGTTTTCTTTTATGGGCCAACTTGTTTGGTCCATTTGTTTTCTTTTCGACCCGTTTCACTGACCCGTCTTAATTAGCTCCTGCAAACTTAAAACGACATCTCGCAGTACCAAATACTCAAAATATAACATTATTACCAAGAATTACAATAAAAAGTATAATTTATTATTGTGTTGTATAATGATCTATTTAACGATATTTGACCACAAAAATAGACCAAATAAGAGTAAAATGCAGGTGCACAATCGGTAAAATTATCACTTATCAGTATAAATTTAGTACATTGTTACTCCGTACATGAAATAATTTACTCGTATTATGAGATGGAGCACACCGCACATGATATGAACACTTACATATACAACAATTATTTTCAAAATTTCGGTAAGGAAAAAGAAAATAATCAATTTTCTTAAACTTAGAGAATAATATTTGAAAACCAATCATTTTTATTTGATATGTTTTAAGTTCACATTGAAAAAAAAAAAAGTCAAGCATATTTATAATTAGGTTTGTAATCAAATTGTATTATCAATGATTTTGTAAGCTATTTTTCGGTAGGGATGGTAATGGATCGGGTTCGGATCGGGTTTAGTATGATCCAAATCCGATCCACTTTCCTAATGGATCATCGATCCAAATCCATATCCGATCCAAACCCACAACACTAATGTCCAAATCCGATCCATTATGAATTTTTCATATCCAAATCCATATTTGATCCATAATCCAACCCACAATCGATCCAAAATCCAACCCAAATCCGGTCTAAATTCAATTTTCCGACATTCTACATCAATTTTTACGATATTTTTCATATATAAAGCTAAAATTATGAGCTTAACCCACTCTAAAACATAGTATTTTGGATCGGGTTGTGTTTGGATCTTAAGTGGATCGATAATGGATATGGATCGGGTTTTTCTATAATGGATATGGATCGGATTATTTTTGAGTGAATATGGATTTGGATTTTAAAGAAGTGGGTTTGGATCGGATTTTTATGCTCGGGTCGAGTCGGGTTCGGTTCGGTTTTGGACATAATTATCATCCCTATTTTTCGGTCATGACAATTTCTTGTGTGAGACGGGCCTAACGATAAATTATTGTGAAACGTCTCTTAAATGGTGGTTACTTTTTATTTTTTTATTATTTTTTTTAAATTTGTCTCACATAAGTTATCGTTAGGCCCGTCTCACACAAGAATCACTGGTCGGTCATAACATAATTAAAAATTAACTAATCCTTTACTCGGATTATAGATTATGTATTCTCTTTATTTAACTAATTAAATGTATGGTGTGAATTAATTGAGAACAATTATTTAGTTAATTAACTTGTTTATTATCATCCACTACTCTATTGTGCTTAAAATTAGCTTCAAATTGAACATTATTTAGCAATCTAAGCCTATGGCCAAGGATCAAACGTACAACCTATAAATAATTCATTCAAATTTCTTTATATCACAAATAAAAAAAATAAAAAAATAAAAACAAAATAAACATCTGGTTTACTTACAAAAATAAAATCAAAAAAAAAAAAAAAAAAAAAAAGAATAAGAGAAGAGAAGATTATATATATTCAATGGCGTCCTACACTCTTCACATTATTACCTTTCTTATTGTATGTGATTATTTTATTTTACTCTTTATCAATAAACCATTTAAATCAAATTGTGTAAGCAAATTATAAAATGTAAATGTTTCACGCATAAAACGAACAATAAAATTTGTCAGCAACTCATTTAAGGTTCATAATAAAATATAGTGTAGAGAAATTTCTCGTATAGTAGCGAGTTAGTATGAGACTGTCTCATAATAGACATACTCGTGTTATGTTGATAAGTTAATATTTACTCTCTCACCTTATTATACAATAACATTTTCTTATTTGTAAAACGACAAAGAGTTCTAAAAGAAAAACCTAATCAAATATATATCAAAATTTAAAATTTCGCATCAGATCACTATTTAAAAGAAATTAGTTAGGTGGATATATGATTTTATTTCGATTTCTCACACGTGTCAGATTATAATTTATTAGAAAAACTATTATTATGATCTTTTTGTTTGATTGTATGAACTTTGAACATAAATATTTGTAACATCTCGGTTGTATTTTACTTAATACTTTATAATGATCAATTATCATTTATAAATATCGTATATATTGTATTTTAGTCTAGATTTGAATGTGGTACGCTTATAACAATTTTATTTGGGCATCTTTAATTTTATAATTTGTTTGTTTTCAGATTGGTATTTCATTGAGCGAAGCAACGCTTCTACCTTTATTAGCTTTAGGAGCCGCGGGAAAACACATGGCGAATGGAGGGATTCAGAAAAATGGACAAGCCAATGGAGGTATTGGACTTAATGGAGGGGTTAACGGCGGACTTAATGGTGGACTTAGTGGTGGAGGTTCAGGAGGAGCTAGTGGCATGGGACAATTTGGAGGTTCGGGAAGCGGACAATTTGGAGGTTCTGGTTCTGGACAATTTGGAGGTTCGGGAAGCGGACAATTGGGAGGTTCAGGAGGCGGGCAATTTGGTGGACTAGGAACCGGGCAATTTGGAGGTTCAGGGGGCGGTGGTGCTAGTGGAACTGGACAAGCATCAGGAGATGCATCTGGAAAATTTGGATTAACCGGTGGATTTGGCGGCTCAGGACAGGCATCGGCACAAGGTGGGGCTAGTGGCTCTGGACAAACATCATCGGCAAAAGGTGCATTCGGGGGAGGCGCTGGTGGCTTGGGCCAAGCATCAGCTGATGCATCAGCCCAAGCCAAAGCGTCTGGAGGCGCAGGCGCAGGAGGAGATGACGATGATGATAACGGTGCAAGCGACCCATCAAAACTATGGGGTGCTAATGGTGGAGGTCAAGCCCAATTTAAAGGTGGGTTCGGATTCTCTGGTCAAGCGTCAAAATCTGGACAATTATCAGGCCAAGCTAATGGAGGCACCGATAGGAGGCGATCGAGAAAAATCTTAACAATACCAAACAATTACTAAATATATGCATTTGGTAGCATTACTAAATGGAATAGTTTAATAGGAATACTTAGTAATTATCGGTCCGCATGTAATACATGATGAGACGTAAAGTTAACAACCACAATAACGTTACATTAATCCGATTCCATAATTCTCAGTTGTAATTTTTGGTTGATAGTCCATTCACTTTTATAATCGTCTGTGGTAATTTATTACACGTTGAACGCTTGATTTGCCCTATTTCAACCTGTTATAAGCAACCAACCTTCTTAACATATGAACATTTACGTCATAACACTCTACAATTCGTCACTAAAGAAAAAGCCATTGTACGTCTATGGCTATATTGAATATAAAATCGTCGTAGGCTATTGATGTGTTTTGTACTTTTAAGTTTTTACCGTACATTTATAAATGCATAACAATATAACATTTAATTATCAGTTTATAACTTTGCTTTCTCTAAATATACGTAAACATAATTTCTCCAACAAAATCTTACTTCATGAACATTCTTAAAAGTGAGATATTGCTATCAAAAATCAAAAATTACACTTCAAATTATCACCAAAGAATCTTACTTGACTAACATAATTACCATTAATCATCATAAGCAATAAACCTACGGAGTATAAAGCAAATTTATTGAATTGCAACTTCGTAAACGTACTTAATGAACATTTGTACTAGCATATATTTGTTCATACAATATAAAAAAAATAAATTAAAATCATATTATGAACTAAAGTCCCAATTATATGTAACCGTACCGTTCATCTACTAGCATAAATTTGTTCCATCTATTAAAACATTATCGGTGATTATAATTGATTATAATATCTCCAATATAACTAAGAGCTCAAAGAACTATTTCAAAGTTGTATATAAAATTTACGTATTGGGTTATTTTTCACGGTATTCTAGGGGTTTCAATTTTTTCAATTGATACCTGTAACCCTAATTAAATACTCCCTATATTACTCCGTATTTTTTTCCACGTGTAACCAAAATTGTATAACTTTGTTATAATGAAGTTAAATGATAATGTATATGGGTCGTTAATTAAATTTAAACTAATTAATTATAGATCGAAGGCTACAATTTTCATAAAATAAAATTATGTCACATATTCAAAAATTGCAACACTTCAAAACATTACAATCTCAATGTTATTATTACACTCGGTAATATTGTCAATGTCACATTTCATCACGCTTGTTGCCATGCCTACTTGAAATCGAACTTTAATACTCCGTAGCAAAAATAACATGAGACGTAGCTTAATCAAATAATTTTAAGCAAAATGATCATATGTTGTTGTTAAAAGCTTCCTGGATTTGCTTTTCTTGATTATAATTACATGACCTTTACCATTAGCTTTTCCGGAAATTTTGAATTTAGTCGATGCCTTTCCGTCACCTTTGAATTGTCCCGAAAATTTAAATTTTCCTGATGCTTTTCCTCTCGATTTTCCAAATGCGTGCCCCTTGCTTTTAGCTTTCGCGGAAAATTTGAATTTCCCTGATGCTTTTCCCGAACCTTTAAATCTACCCGAATATTTAAATTTACCGGATATATCTTTAGCCCCGTGGAATGCAAATTGTTTCGATGCATCTCCAGATGCTTTTAATGCGCCGCCACCTTGAGCTCCTCCACTAAATTTGACATCTGTTGATGTATCTCCAAACGTTTTTCCAGCATCGATGACCCTCTTTGAACTATCGTCTTTGGAATTTTCAGTTTTATCTTCCGCGTCTGTTGACATTTTTTCGTCCTCATCATTTTCTTTCGATAATTCAGCTTGTGCAGATTTTTCATCGTTACTATTAGATTTACCCAAGTATGCGATTTTTCCAGATGTGTCCCCTGATACTTGTCCTTCATTATTAGCTTCTTTCGAACCTTCATCTTGTTCGCTACCTTTATCTGCCTTTGACTCGCCTAAATGCCCCGATGCATCTTTTGATATTTGTCCTTCTTTATTAGTTCCTTCTGAACCTTCAACTTGTCCAGTAGCTTTAGCTATCCCTGAATATCCAAATTTTCCAGATGTGTCTCCTGATACTTGTCCTTCATTATTAGCTTTTTTTGAACTTTCACCTTGTCTACTATCTTTGTCTGCCTTCGCGTCGCCGAATGTCCCTGATGCATCTTTTGCTTCTTGTTCTTTGTTATTAGCTCCTTTTGAACCTTCAACTTGACCGTTACCTTTAACTGCTCCTAAATATCCAATTTTTCCAGATACGTCTCCTGATACTTGTCCTTCATTATTAGCTTTTTTCGAACTTTCACCTTGTCCACTATCTTTGTCTACCTCCGAGTCGCCGAATGTCCCAGATGCATCTTTTGCTTCTTGTCCTTTGTTATTAGCTCCTTTTGAACCTTCAACTTGACCGTTACCTTTAACTGCTCCTAAATATCCAATTTTTCCAGATACGACTCCTGATACTTGTCCTTCATTATTAGCTTCTTTTGAACCTTCAGATTGTCCGATACCTGTATTTGCTTTTAAGTCCACTAAATTACCTGATGCATCTTTTGATGCTTGTCCTTCATTATTAGCTCCTCCTGAACCTTCAACTTGATCATTACCTTTAACTGCTCCTAAATATCCAATTTTTCCAGATACGTCTCCTGATACTTGTCCTTCATTATTAGCTTCTTTTGAACCTTCAGATTGTCCGATACGTGTATTTTCTTTTGAGTCCACTAAATTCCCTGATGCATCTTTTGCTTCTTGTCCTTTGTTATTAGCTCCTTTTGAACCTTCAACTTGACTGTTACCTTTAACTGCTCCTAAATATCCAATTTTTCCAGATACGTCTCCTGATACTTGTCCTTCATTATTAGCTTCTTTTGAACCTTCAGATTGTCCGATACCTGTATTTTCTTTTGAGTCCACTAAATTCCTTGATGCATCTTTTGATGCTTGACCTTCATTATTAGCTCCTCTTGAACCTTCAACTTTACCGTTACCTTTAACTGCTCCTAAATATCCAATTTTTCCAGATACGTCTCCTGATACTTGTCCTTCATTATTAGCTTCTTTTGAACCTTCGGATTGTCCGATACCTGTATTTGCTTTTGAGTCCACTAAATTCCCTGATGCATCTTTTGATGCTTGTCCTTCATTATTAGCTCCTCCTGAACCTTCAACTTGCCCTTTACCTTTACCTGTTCCTGAATATCCGTAATTTTCCGATATGCCTCCCATCACTTTTCCTTTATCACTACCTTTTTCTGAACCTTCAACTTGTCCGGAAATTTTAATTGACCCTGCAGAGTATCCAGATTTTTCAGTTGCATCTTTCGCTGCTTTTCGTTCATTATTAGCTCTGTTGGAACCTTCAACTTGTTCACTACTCTTAGAAGCCCCCGAGTGTCCAAATTTTCCAGATGCATCTCCAGATAGTTTTCCTTCATTATTAGTTTCGTTGGAACCTTCAACTTGTCCGATCCCTTTACTTGCCCCTGAATACCAAAGTTTTCCAGATGCATCCCCCGATACTTGTCCATCGTTATAAGCTCCATTTGAACTTTCAACTTGTCCGTCACCTTTACCTTCCCCAGAATAGCCAAATTTTTCTGCCGCATTTCTTGTGCCACCAGTTTCTCCGGATGCTCCAATTTGCCCTGATGCGTGTGCAGAGCCACTAGCTCCAGCAGAAAATCCAAAATGACCCGATGCATGTCCTTCCGCACGAGCCCTAACAGATGCTTCACCATATTTATTGAATTCAGTTATGCCACCATGTCCTATACGTTTAACCAATATTTTTTTTTTTAAAAAAAAAAAATGAATAGTCCATATATTTTTAGTGTAAATGGTATGGTGTTTTTCAAACACTAATTTGAGAAATACTATAAATTGAATTCAATAAGAAGTGTAAAAGATTAAGAATAGGAGATTGGTTCATTTACTATCTTCCATCTAAATGAATGATAACATAACTCACTTGCACATTTACCACAAAACAAGTTTTACGAGAGTAATATCTCTAATTATAAATTATAAAAAAAAAAATATTTATCAATTTGATATTTATATTCTACTCGTGAAGATAAATTAAAAAATCTCAAATAATTATATTACTTTTAATAAATTGCAAAGAGTACAATGATTCTCTAACTTATAAATATTGTCAAAATAATCAATGTTATCATTTGAATAGATGGAATGATAACTTTTGCCCACTTCAAATTATCTAATGTGACAAATCTACACATAAATATCAGTTGATTATTTTCAAAATTTATAGCACCAAAAAAAAAAAGGATTAATTGCCAAGAATAATCCGAACTGTTCCTCTTATTCCACAAATAATCCGAACTCGAATTAATCCACGAATAATCCCAACTATTGAAGTAACATTCCAATAATGTACTTTGGCCAATTTTAACATGCTTTAATCAATAAAAAAAGAAGTGAAAACGGTTTGAATTTTACTTAAAATAAGAGTGAGGCAAAGTTAGAGTCGATTTCACCATTTTTTTACGTGTTAGAGTCGATTGAAATTGGCCAAAGTACATTATTGGAATGTTACTTCAATAGTTGAGATTATTCGTGGATTAATTCGAGTTCGGATTATTTATGGAATAAGAGGACCAGTTCGGATTATTCTTGGCAATTAATCCAAAAAAAAAAATATTTTCAAAATTTAAAGATAATAATCAATTTAAAAAAACTAACACAATTATCATTATAATTGTGTTACATTGTAGTTATAAATGTGTTGTTATATATTGTGTCGTATAACGGTATTTATATTTTACACATTTTTTTTAACTCACCTTTTCCTTGTTGTTCACTTCCCTGCTGAAACATGGGATGAAAAAACGTTCCTTCACAAGATGAAATTGTAATCTAAACAAAACTCAAAAATACATGTTAGTAAATTTATTAACCATTTGTAAATTAAGACAACCATTAATTTGAAATATTAAAACTTAAATAGTTAATTACTCCAATTATCGAATTACATTTGTTTTTAGTTTGTCAATTTAAAACATATATTGCAACGAGAATCTATGCTATTTCATATTATCAGAAAATTAAAATTTTAATAGTATTATAATACTCATGTCAACAAATTAAATAAAATTTCAAATGACTATATGTTGTAAAATTTTAAAACTCTATACTTAAATAAATAGGGTAAAGAATTGAATTGAATAAAGTAAGCACTTACAAACACAAAAGCAATAGTTTTGTGTACATAAGATGCCATTGAAACCATTTTTAATTTCTTTTTCTGCCTTTTTTTTGTTTTTTTGTTTTTTTCTTTTTTCTTTTTTTTTTTTTTTTTACTTTTTTTTTTTTTTTTTTCAAAACTAAAATAAGGCAAATTTGATCTTAAAAGAATAAGTCCATTATTATTTATAGGGTGCACAATAAAAATTGTGATTTCATTCTTCACCATAAGTTTAAATTAGGAAAGTTTGTTAATTATATGCATGGACAAAATTAGTAATTAATTTTATTATCTTGAGACTACATGCATAATTAAGTTAATTAGTGTGTGATACTTTGTTTATTATGACATATTGAAAAAGGCAATGAAATTGTGACCGTAGGATTGTACTACATTAGAAATTAGATTAGAAATTAGAAAATATGATTTCGATTATATTTTCTTCTTAACTTTATAAAGTGGCCAACTTTCTCCTTACTAATCATTGTAGGACACTCATATAACTGAACTCTGAAACTTTTAATTAACAAAGTCAAATTATGATGATTCATCGTATACTAACACTATTTAAAATACACATTACACGACTGTGAACTTGCTTATATTATACAAATAACAATAGTTTTTTTTTTGTCTAATATGAGCCACAAGGACAATACAACAGGGAAGGGGGGAATCGAACCTGTGACCTATTGTCACGGGTACATCAACCTAAACCACTAGACTAAGACATCCTCAGTATACAAATAACAATAGTAACATCACCTAATATAGCTTTTTTTCTTCTTTTTTTTTTTTTGATGGAAATATAGCTTTTTTGTACCATCATTTATTGGGGGTAAATAATAAAATACAATACAACCATACATTATTACTTTATTAGCCAAACATATATAATTTTCTTAAAATTCTATAATTTTGCCTTTAATACATGTGGAGTGTTTGGATTATTCTTGTATCTCTCCAATCGTAAACTTGGATCTTCTCTTCGCCCTTCATACTTGTCACCACAATTTGATAATCTGTTGTCAAGTATTATAATACCGTCTCACACTGTAAAATTAATATAATAAAAAAAAAAACTTCATGTTGTAAATATGAAGTAAAGAGATATTTACCTCAAAGGTATAAATGCTCGAGATGAATTCCTATTATTAATAGGTAGGCTAAGTGAAGATTCACTTTTACTAGGCACCGTAAAATATTGATTTACGATATCGTCCGATACTTGATCCAAAGATGATGGATTCCACTGCAATTAAAATTAAAAAGTATTTGGAAGGTAATTATTATGTAACATTGTTATTAAACTTCTTACAAAATATAACAATTTATATATTGCAATGAACTTTCTTGATTGAACGATAGTCGTCGTACATACCTTAGGTGCAAAGGTTTTGTCGACCAACCGTGTACGAACGCCCTAACAATATGATCGAGAGATTAAAAAAAAAAAAAGGATAATCAATATCACTGAAAATTATTAAAAGAAATTAAAATAATATCTCAAAAGATAAATTTATATGAATTATATCGGTTAATTTCTTGTTACATTACATTGTCCATATAAGCGTTATTAAGTGTATGATGTATTATACGATCATATACTAATATCAAACTAAAGTGATTTAATTATCTATTTTTTTAGGATTTTATGTCTAGGTGTGTATCGGTATATATGCATCCCTCTGTCTTTTAATTTAAACCCCGTTCTGAAAATTTCGAAGAGTCAATGTTTCTAAGTTATCATTTTAAAATTCTTTTGTTTATAAACTACACATTATTCTTTAGTAGCCTCGTAACAAATAAATTTAATTTTTCGTTTGATTAAGGAAAAACTATCTGATTAATAGTAAATCACATTTGTTATTTATAATAAATTTAATTTTACCTCTCAGTTTAATACGGAGTATATTTTTACATTTGTTATTTATAATATAGATTTGTAGTCATTGGCATAGTTATAAAGAAATACGGAGTACCTCATGAAAGTCTTTAGAAATGTGACCGTGAATGGCTTGGGAAGTCATCCAATACTCACGCTCAAGACATTGCTCTAGGGTTTCGTGTCTACCTTCTCTAATCTGTTTCAATTTATCAAATAATTAAGTCTATTTTAGCTTATCATAAATAAATTCATTATTAAATTAGTGATAATATTGTAACATGATATATATTATATACTCGATAATAAATTCATAATGTTCAAAAATTCTCAAATACATGGATTAAGGCCTTAAGGGGTCAATATCGGTAAATTACTAGCTAATTATATACTCGTAAATATGTATGGTAATTTTTGCCCTTTTTTTGTTTTTCTCACCGGACAGTCAGACACACAATTTAAAGAGATAAACAAAAAATTCTTATACTCCGTACTATAGTAATTTTAAACAATTGGAATTCAGTCTCTTAAAACGGGATCCAATTTTGCTATCTATTATATATTAAGTCCAATGACAAATTTGGATCAACAATCAATCCAACATTTTAATGTCATCTCAATCTCATGTTTGTACACATCGTGTAACGATATTATTATGAGTATCATTTAATACAATAAATTATACGTAACGTTATTTCACAAAAATATACGTAACGCAATTTGATATACTCCGTATTAAGTACAATTAATTTCGGTAAAATACTCACTGATTTCAAGGAAATCTTCAAACTTAAAGGAGAAATTGTTTTGAGATGTTTGAGGGTTGTTGTGCACCATTCATTGTCAACTCCATTCGATCTGTTTTCCTGTATTAAATTGAATCATGCAATTATGCTATTGAAATAAAAATTAACTTTTATACGTTGTTATGTGAATATAACATATTAAATGCACTTAAAATATATAACTTTTAAAATTTAATTTAACTACTACCAAGTTAATTAAAGTTTATTCACATTATTAAACCCTAACGTTACTAGATTGTTGAACGTAAGTACGTAACTCAATAAATATACGGAGTATTTATTAATAAAATGTGAATGCTGAGAATTATATTTTACCAAGACGGTGAAGATGTCTTCAATATTGTCGCATCCAAAGCACTCGTTAATTATGTCCATCCTATATATAATTGAAAATTGTTATAAAAAAATAAAAAATTATTTGTTAAGACTTGTCCAAGAAACTACAAAAATATTTACGCGTATCTATCTAATCGATCGATCAAATTGTACGTACTTGTTAAGGACGCTATTATCTTCGAGGCACGGTGTTTCGCTATAATAATCCAAAACAGCTTGAATTGTTGCAATATCGTTAGTGTCTAATCGTGAAAGTTGCTCTTCAATCAACGGTATTTTCTAAAGGAAAAAGAAAAAACAAGAAAATCTATAAATTAGCATTAGCTAACTCGTGTACTTCCTATAACGTACTGTATTGAAGCTTATATTCACAGACGATATTTACTTGACCTAATTGATATATACACGTAATATTCATCGTGAATTTAACTTGATAAATTTGTCGTTTTTAAGAAATTGTAAAAGTAAAATAATTAAGACGGATGAATTAAAGAATAGATTTTCAAACATATAATTTTAATAATTTTATTACTTGTATAACTTTTGATATACGAAGTACGTAGTAATAAAATTTGTTAACATACAGTTGCACTAGTGTAATGGGTTGCAAGGCCACATGCGAACATTTCGGCTCCATTGATTTTGTCGCCGGTTAGAGCCAAGTACTCCCCTGAAAATATTCATCAAGTTATTAGTATGCTTAGGTCTTCACTTAATATATTATTATTATATATTATATTATATTATATTATATTATATTATATTATATTATACTCCGTATTATATTATATTATATTATACAAAGTATAATAATAAGATATATAAGAAATTCTTTTTGAAACATCCAACGAGTTTAGTCTAGTGACAGACTAGAAGGTTTTTAACTTGAGTAATTTTTTTATAAAGATGGTCGTATGTTTATAGAAACTAGGATAATACCCGTGCATAAATGCACGGGATGAAAAATAAGTTAATAGTTAATTGAAAAATTTGGTAATTAAATTAAATATTAAATTAAAATAAGAATAATAATATAAATATAACCTAAATAAACATGTATTTTCAGACCCAAAATACAACAAACTGTATTTTACCCGTCCACGTATTTATTTAACATGTAACTCCCGTATATGACCTGTTTAACGTAGTTAAGTATTATGAAAATATTTAAATCATTCAACACGTATTTGTCTTTTAATTAACCCGTTTAATAGGTTTGAAAGTTCCAATTTTGATTTTTCTTAATTAACTATCAAAATTTAGATGATGGAAACGTTGAAAATTATAACCAAAAAATTAGAATAGTAGAACTTTATTTTTTATACAAATAGAGTTATAATTTTTTTAAAAAAATATATTATAATTTGGTGAAAACCGATCAAGTATCGCAATACATTGTCTTAAAAATCATCATTTATAATAATATGGTAAAGCGCGGTTAAAATGTTATACTGAAAACACATTAAATATTAGTTTAATGGATAAAATGTTATATTGAAAACACATTAAATAAAAATGGATAGTTTAAGAGATAAAAAAAATATATGCTACGTATTACATAGAAGATCTTTACTTACTTATATGACATAATTTCAAAAAAGAAATAAAATAAAATAAAACAAAAAGGGATAAAAATAAAATAAAATAAAATAAAAGGGATAAAAATATTTAAAAGTAGGAGGAAAATTTGGAGGGAAAATTTGGGTAGGATGGTTTTTGTTATATATAATTAATATAGATAGATTGTATTATGACTAAAATGTACTCCACAATTACTAGCATTACTTTATATAATTATGATCTACGTAGTATAAGCATAATGATACTTATATCAATTAATATATATTTTAGACAGTCACTATGAAAAATTATATTAGTGTTTTTTGAAAAATATGTGATGCGATTTGCTTGCTATATTAACTTACCTAGGTGTCCAGGTAAACGGGAGATGTAATAAGAAGCCGCGGCATCCGGATGAAAGCCAATCAATGTTTCGGGAATCGCATAAATCTACAGAGGTAGTATTCAAGTCAGCACAGTTATGTTCAAATCTTTGATTGAACTAACGTCGATTACTCAGCTCGAACATATATAAATTTGCAACAACAAAAACAAGTAATACAGAACAGGTTAAGTTTCAAATCGAGATTTAAAAGTTGAATGTGTTTAGTATTTACAGTTCTATCTGTAGCAAGACGAAAAGTTCCAAGCACCGAAATTCCTGAGCCTCCTCCCATTGTTATACCATCTAATATAGCAATCTGCGATCAATCAAATATATTTTTTTTGTACAAAAGCTATTAATATTGTAATCATATTGAAGTATTTATATTTTTAAATAGTTTACGTTTAGACGTTAAAATGGTCACTTACATTTGGCTTTGGATAAGAACTTATGACATGAATAAGGGTGTACAACATTTTGAAATAAAATTTGGACTCCTCCAATTTTCCTGTGATGATCAAATATCAAAACTTTAGACTACGTAATAATGAAATTCAATTGTAACAACGATTAAACATATACTCCGTATGAAGCATGTAAGTAATTTGAACTAGATCGTGTTATAAGTATACAAAGTACTTCCTCCGTTTCAGTGAATTGTTTACAGTTTGACTTTTTTTGAGAGAATTTGAGTGAATTGTAAACAAATGACTGAGATAAAGGGAGTATCATTTAGATTACATGTAGGGTTTGGTATAAATCAAACGTATAAGAATTAAATTTAAATGATCTAACTAAATTTTACCAGAGTAGTCTAGGGTTTCAAGTAAGTATGGTCACCTTAACACATTTCATTATGCATGCGTTTAATCGAGAAAAAAAAATAATGAATAGGGAACTAAACTACTATTCCTCCGTAACGTGAATATATAGAGAACATTTAACCCTAACTTTTGACTAAAACGACAAAAGAATACCTAACCTCTAAGACAAAATCTACTGTAATTATATTAATGTTTTACGCGCCATTAATATTCGGCTAAAAAAGTTCGTGCAATATGAATAACATTATATTCTGATTAATTTTTTACGGGGTATTTATATCAAAAGAACGTATACGAGTAAATTATAGATGACGGGAAAATAGTGAGATTACCTTCTTTAATTTTGTGATAGATATTAACAACATCTCCACCTGCACTGAAAGCACGACCTTTTCCCTACGTACACGCACATGCACAAAAAAATACACATATTTATAGTAAATTGTCTAAATTAATTTACTACGGATTCAGTCTGTCTCAGTCAATTGCTAACATTTGCCTTATTTCTCCATCACAAAATAAAGTAAACGTTAACAATTACTGGAACGGAGGGAGTAATATTTTATGACTGAATGAACACATTTTAAGAGTGATCAATTTACCTTTAGTACTATCATTCCTACTTTCGGATCATTTTCCCATAATTTATAAAGATGCATGAGTTGAGCAATCTGCCAATAACATATATATAATTATGTTAGGAAATAATGTTCATGTTTTGCTAAAAATAAAATCAAAATGCATTATTATGATAAAACAATTAAAACCGAAGAGAAATGAAGTAGGTCATCAATCAATTTTATAATAAAACTGTTACATATGTACGGAGCATAATTAAACTTAAAACTTTAAAATAATTATAATAATTTACTTGATAATAATCACAATAATTACTCGAATTAATTGTTAAATTTTAGTCATAAATAATCAACTATACAATAAAACAATCTAATTGAAATATCATTCCAAGAAAGTAATAATTTTTTGTTACCACATTAATATCTAGAGCGTTGAGAACATGAGGCTTATCAAGTATCACGGTTCTACAATAAGTGCTTGTTTCTTTCACCATCACCTAAAAACAAAATTAAAAAAAAAACAAAAAACAAAAAAAGAGACAATTTGTTATTATATTACATATAATAGATGACAATTTCATTTTATTTGTATCATTTCTGGTTAATTATATTAGTCAATTTCAAATGCTATTATAATTATTATATAACAAATATTATATATATGTAAAAAAAAACATTAATAAAAATGTTTCAAATATACCTTTTATTCAAGGAATTAATTACCAAAATTGTTGAAGGAGTAGATTGTTATGAAGCTAAGATGACGTATGAAATAATAGGGCTAATGAACATGAAAGGTATAGTATATCTCGCGTATATATTTATGAAATTATTTTAGGGCACAACTATTGTAATTGTTTTTTTTTTGATAATGAGAATGTAAAAATAATAGGAAATGAACAAAAAGAGATAGTAGATCGTGAATTTTTAAGTCATACGGGAATTGCGGTTCTTCAGTGATGGCACAAAGTTTTAAAAATTTTAGCATTCAAGATATTATATTCAAGCTATTTATTTGATATAATATATATATTTATTTATTTTAAGCCGTACATTTTTTTTTTTTAATGTAAGAACGATTTTACTTTTGAAAAGTAAGAGTATGTTCAATTTTATGTAAGTTGCACACAAAAATGACGATAATAAAAACTCTACCTATCATGGATTACAAAATGTCATCTGGTTATATAAATTTTATCATTTTACGTTCTTCCGGACGAAATTTAGTTGTATTATTTTATGAATTTACAAGTTACTTTGTATCATTTGTACTGATCGTTGATTATTAAAGGCTAATTTTTAGAGGATCTCCTATGCAAATAAGTGTCTGAAGATATTTGTTTTGGAAAAAACAAACCTTAGTCAATCATAAAATTCTAAACCATACTAAAGTTACAATTATTAAGATTTTGGAATTCACTTAAATTGAATGAACAACAAAATATAATATAAAACAAGCACATATTACTACAAAATTTTCCACTTTATTTACGTAAATATGAACGCAAAATTTATTACTTACATGAGTTTTAGGGTTAACAACATCTACCATCGATGTCATAAGTTGAGGTCTTGTGTATGGTGGTAAAAATAGACGGTTGGTGCTAAAATTTCTAGCAATTACATGACTTATTCTCTGCATTTTTGTTTGTATTTTAATTCGGCCTTACGAAAACTCAATAAATCGAAAGTTTTTATACGTAAAATATTGTAGATATATATATTTGGCTTTTTAAATCTTACAAATAATTGTTATAGTGCTGTGAAATTCTACTGAAATTTTGAAGTTTATATAGAAGTGAAATTTGCCCTAATATGCGGAATTATGTACTTCAAACATTATTAAACGTGCGAAAAATGTACTGTAGTATAGATTAAAGAATTGTTTAACAAATCAAATAAAAAAATAAAATGAGTATTTTAATATTATGCTTATGTCCGGTGTGTGAAAATAAACAAGCATGAAAGAGTGAAAGACTATCTATTATCTGTGATGTTGAATATAATTAATAATTACTTAGAAGTAGAATAATACGAAATAAATAATATAGGAGCAATAATCAATGAAATATTTCACTTAATATAAGAAATATATGTACTCGTATTATCCTTCTTAGAAAATTTGATAAACAAACCTATATTTTTAAGTAATACATCCTAATCTAAGTCATTTGATCAAAGGAATTAAAGGCCAAAATTCAGCCAAACAAAAAGAAGCAAAAAGAAAATGTGCGGCCTGCTCAGCTGGTAACTGATACTTTTAGTTATACGCAGTGATATTTTGATAAACAAACATACATTTATGAAAATTTGATAATATATGTACTCGTATTATCCTTCTTAGAATATTTGATAAACAAACCTACATTTATGAAAAAATGAATTGATAAGCGAAATTATATGATGACAAATACTTTGTATATTTTATACGGAGTAATTGTTAGATGTTCAATATTTAGGTCTTTTTTAATACTCCGTTAATTGTACTTTATTTTCAACTATGTAATTTTTTCATAGCATCCTTAATGTAAGTATTCGACAAGAATGTAATGTGGTAGTGTACTAATGTGGTTATCAATTGAGGGAAATGATATACTCACTAACTTTTAAAAATATCACATACTTTTCATATCATCATATCACTACGTAAAATATTAATAAAATAAAATGATCATTGATAAAACCATCGAAAACAAAGTAAACAATTCTCAATAATTACATTGCGTATCTGAATTGTGCGATAAATTCACACCACAAAAACCAATTTTCAAGAGATTTATTATATTGTTTTAATATTTTAACCAAAATTGCAAATTATTCAATAACACTTTATCATAATAACAATAAATAAATGATTAACTATTATCTTCCACCTTTTTTAAAAATAATTTTAAAACTTCTAACATTTTCTATTTTTTTTTTTTTTAAATTTTCTATCTTTTATAAACATTTTCTCAAAAATTCCCACCACAGCCTCATTTTAACCATATTAAATGTTTGTTTTCATTTATGAAAACATGAAATTCTCGTCTTATTTTTTTACATTTTGAATTTCGGTGCACGATAAATTATACTCGTAACGAAAATATTTTAAAAAATAACTTTAATTTTAAAAAACAAATTGCATTTTGGTGAGAATTTTTAAAAAAATGCTTCTAAAATTGTAAAAATTTTTAAAAAAAATTATAAAAGGTGAAAAATATCATATTATCCATAAATAAATTATACATGAATCAATATTTCACTAAAGAATAGAATATAATAACAAAATTAACGCATGTGTCGATCGATGATTCGATGTCATTATTAGACCAAAGAAAATTCAATATTTATTAATGAAGAAAAAAATAGCAACTCATAATCTAGAGGAATATAATCTTATACATGTGTTTTGCTAGTACGTAGACATCATACAATAACATGTAACTTGTGCATCTTGCCTAAATCAATCACCATCATTCTTGATTTCTTTGATTAGCAAATAATTGAGTAATTAAATTAATTAATTATCATCAACAAATTCTCGTGTTTTTCTACTTCTCTTGTTATCTCATCATCGTAGTTTAAAGCTTCACGGTCATAAAATAATTCCAAACCGTGTACATATTAGCCCCTAGAAAATATTATTTTATAAAACAAAATTAAAATACGGAGCAAGTAATTGTGATTTTCGATACCATGAGACATTTTATATCATGAAAAAAGGTGCCCGATTAATACTATAGAATAATACACAATTTATTGCACAGTACTGTATTTTTTTTTTTTATCATCGTTTCACGTAAAAATATTTTAAGATATTTCATAATGTTATGTTATCGTTTCAAAAATTTCGACGGACTATCTGTGAACACGTTGAGAGACATTTAAATGGATAGCAGTTAATCGTTTACTCCCACCATTGTTTCTCAAACCT
This sequence comes from Dianthus caryophyllus, assembly GCA_023091065.1. Taxonomy (NCBI): domain Eukaryota; kingdom Viridiplantae; phylum Streptophyta; class Magnoliopsida; order Caryophyllales; family Caryophyllaceae; genus Dianthus; species Dianthus caryophyllus. Next base: position 3,126,355 of record CM041523.1, read on the forward strand.
TATTATATATAGGTTTAGAACAATCACATTGAGGAAAATTAAGAAAATTTAAAAAAATCATAATAGTGGAAGTACTATAATATTTTAGTAATACTCAAGCAGTTTGTACCCCATATGTATTCGTTTGAACATTTGTCGAAAAAATTAAACGATTTAAATAATATCAAAAAATAATAAAAGGAAAAAAAAACCTAAGGCCTAAACTATGAGTTTATTAGTGACCTATAAACATATGTGAAAAATCAGTCCCGATAAACTTGCTAACTAAAAACTGACCCTAAATTCAAATTGACATGATTCAAATTTATTTGGGAAAACATTTTTTAATGACAAAAAGTATACTCCATACTCGGTACTTACTAATTAATCAATTTTAATAAGTTATCTTACCTTTTTATTTTTTTTATATCTTACAACTAATTAACCCAAACATATCCAACCCAAGCCAGACTCAACCTGATTTGTCAGTCGTACCTAAACCTGGCAAACGGGTCAACTAGGTCGTGTTCGGATCGAGCCAGTTTGGATCGTGGTAATTTCGGTTTACTATTTTCGGGTCGGGTCGGATTATTTTGGGTTATTTTCGGGTCACCTAATAATAATCTGTCGACTGAAATAAACATTCAGGTTGAGTTATAGTTGGTCGGGTCGATTTGAGTTTTGGGTCAACTTTGGGTCTTGACTTTGGGTGCCGGATCGATATGAGTCAGGTTTTTCGGGTCAGGTAAATTTTACCAGGTCTAATCATACCCGGAATGACTTGGACCAAATTAACCCAACCAAAATTCGACCCGATTATGCCGTTTACTGGGGCTACATCACGAGACTAAACTAAATGTCATCGAAAAAATAGGCCCAAACAAAAAGGCCCAAAGTCATATTCATGTCACTTAAAACCCTAATTTCCGCAGTCGATGCAATAAAACCTCAGAAATCCGCCAAAATTCTGTGAGCCGTCGTCAATCAACCTAGGGTTTCCGCCATTGTCGACGCACCATGGTAAGTAACTATTCTTATCTCTCTATCTTTTCTTCAACAATGGCGGATTTATTACTATGATCATCGCAGTTCATTCGATACGATTAATTGATTGATCGATTGAAATGTGTAGGGAAAAGGTACAGGAAGTTTCGGAAAGAGGAGGAATAAGACGCACACGTTGTGTGTGAGATGTGGTCGTCGGAGTTTTCATCTTCAGAAGAGTCGTTGTTCTGCTTGTGCTTTTCCTGCTGCTCGTACCAGAAAATGTCGGTTGAAATTGTGTTTAATTTTATTTTATGTTTGTTGATTATGATGATGATGATGATGATGATGTTGTTGTTGTTTGATGCTAGAGTAGTTGATTTGATCTGGTATTCCTAGCTTAATTTCATTGTGTAATGTTTGCATTGCATTTTTTTTGGAAGGTTAATCTAGTTTTTCTGAGTCGATTTTTGTTTCCGAAATGTAGTTTGCTTGGGAGGCTCCCGTCTTTGGTTTGTTGTGTAGAAGTTTGGTTACATGCGATGTTTACTCGGATGTTTCAAAATGATTAGTACTTCACCGTTAAAATTTGTAATGGAGTGGTTGGATGATGTCGTTATTTGGTTTCATGTTTGTTTCTTTGTCTGCTACAGTCGTAAGTTGAGTATTTGGTGGTTATCGAAGGTATTTTAGTTAGTAACTCTGATGGAAATGTATAGATTTGAAGTCTTCTTGGTATAAGCATCACTAAAACAGTATGTATGATTTGAAATGTTCGTGAGGTTGTTAGATTGAATATGAAGGTTTAATTTCTAAAATATTAACAGTTGTAATTTATTTTGTATTGACTTTTTGGTAAATTTGGATAATTTAAATGGGAAGAGATTTCGAGCGGAGCATTTGGGTTTTTGATTGGTTTGATTTAGCTAGACTATAATTATGCGGTTAAGTGTTGATGTGAAGGTTGAATTTTGATTATTTTTTTTTTTTTTTTCAAACTATGAAGTTTCAAGTACTTAGTTGAGTCTTGCGATACTTTTGGGTTCAGTTAAAAGAAATATATAATTATTTGATGTACTAAAGTGATTAGCTTTGAAAAGGATTTTTGGGTAGATGAGTTGGATATTATACTGTTTATTTTGGGTCTGGTGGAAATGTAATAGTATTAAAGGATGGTTTCTTTATTTTATTGACTAATTAATTGTTTCAAGTTATGTTGCTTTGGGATGGTTGCCAGTTGTAGGCATTAGGCTTTTAAGTTAATTACTGTGGGAACCAGATCATATTTGATCAACTCACGAGTCATGGCTAAAAGTTTAAGCATATTGTTTCTTAGGAAGGTTAATTTCATTGTGGAATGTATGCATTGCTTTTTTTTGGAAGGTTAATCTAGTTTTTCTTTGTCTCGATTTTTGTTTCTGAAATGGAGTTGAAATGTTGTGCTTCGGAGGCTCCTGTCTTTGGTTTGTTTGTGTGGAAGTTTGGTTACATGCATTGTTTACTCGGATGTTTCAGAATAATTAGTAATTCACCATTAAAATTTGTAATGGAGTGGTTGGATGATGCTGTTATTTGGTTTCATGTTTGTTTCTTTGTCTGCTACAGTCGTAAGCTGAGTATTTGGTGGTTATCGGAGGTATTCTGTGATGGAAGTGTATAGATATGAAGTGTTCTTGGTATAAGTATCACTAAAACAGTATGTATTGATTTCAAGTGTTCTTGAGGTTGCTAGATTGGATATGAAGGTTTAATTTCTAAATTACTAACAGTTGTAATTTATTTCGGATTGACTTTTTGGGAAATTAGGATAATATAAATGGAAAGAGATTTCGAATGGAGCATTTGAGTTTCTAATTGGTTTGATTAAGCTAGATTAAAATTATGCGGTTAAGTTTTGATGTAACGGTTTTTTTTTTTTTTTTTTTTTTCCTTTTTTGCAAACTATGACTTTCCAAGTACTCAGTTGAGTCTTGTGATACTTTTGGGTTGAGTTGAAAGAAATATATAATTGTTTGATGTACTTTAGTGATTAGCTTTGAAAAGGATTTTTGGGTAAATAAGTTCGATATTATACTGTTTATTTTGGGATTTTGCGTGTAGTGGATTTGGATGACTGACTAAAACTATTTTGGATGTTAAATTGTGCTATATTTGTCTAGGTTTGGTGTGAATGAAGTATAAAAGGATGGTTTCTTTATTTTATTGACTAATTAGTCGTTTCAAGTTATGTCGCTTTGGGATGGTTGCAAGTTGTAGACATTAGGCTCTCAGGTTAATTCCTGTTGTAGGAACCAGATAATGTCTGATCAACTTCACGAGTCATGGCTAAAAGTTTAAGCATATTGTTTCTTACGAATTAATTTGAGGGTTGCAAAGTATTTAACACAGCATGTGGAGGAATTCTTGGAATTCGAGCTAAAGTTTTTGATTGTGTGGGTTTAATTTACTTTGCGCTAAATCACTAATGTCTTGCTTGGGAGGCTCTTCACTTTGGTGTTGCAAAGAGGTTCGCTTGTATGCAATGTTTACTCGTACTTCGTTGCTAAATTGGTGATTCGGTGGTTGGATGCTGCCGTTTATCGGTTTCATGTTTGTTTCCTGTATCTGCCACAGTCGTGAGCTGGTTATTTGGTGGTTATCGAGGGTATTTAGTTAGTTACTCTGATGGAAATTTCCCATGGGACATTTTCGGTATAAGCATCGCTAAATCGGTATGGATAGATAAGAAGGGTTTTTGAGGTTGTTAGTTTGATTATGAAGGTGTAGTTTTTAAAATATTAACTGTTGTAATTTATTTTGTATTGACTTTTTGGGAAATTAGGACAATATATATTGGAAGAGAGTTCGAGCATTTGGGTTTTTGTTTGATTTGAATCAGCTACACTAATTTTTTTTTTTTTTTTTTTTTTTTTCAAACTATGAAGTTCCTAGTACTTAAGTGAGTCTTGTGACGATTTTTGGTTGAGTTCAAAGAAGTATATAATTGTTTGATGTACAAAAGTGATTAGCTTTGGGGTAAAATGAAGTTATATTGTACTCTATATGTTGGCATTTTGCGTGAAGTGGATCTGTTTGCTGTATGTAGCTTCTATACAATAGGTAATAAAACCCAGCGGAAAATCAACTTTTGTTTCTTAGAAATTCTTGGCAAAGGTTTGGTTGGTAAATGTTTAATTGTCAAATTTAACTTGTGCTATTTCTGGATGTCTGACTAAAATTATTTTTGGATGTTAAATGGTGCTATATTAGTCTAGGTCTAGTGAAAATGAATTTTAAAAGGATGGTTTGTTTTACAGTCTAAATAATCGTTTCAATTTATGTCGCTTTGGGATGGTTGCCATTTGTACTTATATGAGTCTTATGACATTTTGGGTTGAGCTGAAGAAAGTAAAGAATTTGTCCGTTTTCTGAACTAAAGTGATTACTTTTGAAAGTGTTTCGGGGTTAAAAAGTTGGATATTGTACTGTCTATTTTGGGATTTTGCTTGACGTGGATTTGGTTGTTGAATTTAGCTTCATTGCAATAGGTAATAAAACCCAATGAGAAATTAGCTCTTGTTTCTTAGAAAATTTTGGTCAAGGTTTGGTTGGCAAATGTTAATTGTCAAATTTAACTTGTGCTATATCTGGATTATTGACTAAAACTATTTTTGGATGTTAATTGGTGTTACATTAGTCTAGTTTGAAGCTGAAGTTTACAAGGATGTTTTCTTTATTTTATTGACTAATTTTTTCGTTTCAAGTTATGTCATTTTGGGATGGTTGCCAGTAGTAGACGTAGGCTTTCAGGTTAATTATTATTGTTGTAGAAGACCATATCATGCCCGATCAACATTACGAGTCTTGGTGATAGGTTTATTCATATTGTTTCTTAGGAAATAATTTGAGGGTTGCAAAGTAGTGAACACTCAGCATGTGGGGGAATTTTTGGAATTTGGGCAGATGGTGTTGATTGCGTAGATTTAATTTACTTGGCACCAATGCGCTAATGTCGTGCTTGGGTGGCTATCGTCTTTGGTGTATTGTGATGAGGCTCGGTTGTATGCAATGTTACTTGGGATGTTTCATAATAGTTTAGTTACTTCATTGTTAAAATTGGTGACAGAGTGATTGGTTGGTGCTGTTATTTGGTTTCATGTTTGTTTCTGTGTGTGCTATAATCTTGAGCTGGTAATTTGGTGGTTGTCCAGGGTGTTTTTTTTTTTTTTTTTTTTTTTTTTTTTTTTTTTTTTTGGTAAAAGGTAAGTTTTATTAATCAAAGCGCAACATTACAATTGATAGTTAATACAAGCAATTCAAAGGAAGATAAGACTACATATCAAATCCTTCTAACGTGATTAAGCCAACTCAAGTCCTCTCTGGATAACACCTTCAAATCAAGGCCACTAATCCTCAGCATCAAGGCTTCCATTACAAGCTTAGACAAAACACTAGGATGTACTACCACAGCCTCGACTCGACATTGTCCAGTGTATTTTAGTTTGTACTAACTCTGATGGAAATTGCCCATATGACATTCTCGGTATATGCATTGCTAAACTGGTATGGATAGATATGAAGTGTTTTTGAGGTTGTTAGATTGAATATGAAGGTGTAGTTTTTAAATATATTAACTGTTGTAATTTATTTTGGTTTGACTTTTTTGTAAATTAGGACAATATACATGGGAAGATAGTTTGAGTTGACCATTTGTGTTTTTTTTTTTAATAGTTTTTTGCAAATTTTGAAGATTCAAGTACTTATTTGAGTTTTGTGACTTTAGGGTTTAGTTGAAAGAAGTATACAATTGTTTGATGTACTAAAGTGCTTAGCTTTGAATAAGGTTTTGGGGTTGAAAATTTGGATATTGTACTGTCTAATGTTGGATTTTGCTTGAAGTAGGTTTGGTTGTTGAACATAGCTTCTATACAATAAGGTTTGGTTGTTGAAAATAGGTTTGGTTGTTGAACATGATCATTCTTTGCTATAAGTTTAAGCATATAGTTTCGTAGGATATATTTTGAGGGTTGCAAAGTATTGAACATACAGCATGCATAAGAATTTTTGGAATTTGAGTTGATTGTGTTGATTGTGTGGGTTTAATTTATTGGGCACTAATGGGAAAGGAGTTGATTTGTTTGTTTTTTTAAATTGCTTGTGTTAGTTTATTTGATCTGGTTTTCTTAGCTGATTTTGTTTGTTTTTTAACGACGTCGATTGGTTTTCTTATTTCAAATTTTCAATGTGGAAGATTTGTAATTTTTTTTGGTGGAAATTTTGTTTTCTGAAATGGAGTTTGTTAATTTTGATTTCAACTTGGAAGATATTTAATTGTTTTTTTTTGGAGGAAATTTTGTTTTCTTGGAGGAAATTTCGCTTTGATTTAATGGGGTTTGTTTTTTGAATGTGGAAAATGTTTGTTTGTCAGACAATTATGATGATGATGATTTGATTTGGGATTCTTAGCTTAATTGTTTTATCTTTGGTGATGTAGATTGATTGATTTTATATGTCTGTGGAAGATACATATCGTTTCTTTTAGTTGATTGTGTTATTGAAATGGAGTATGAGTATGCAAATATTATTGGAATTTCGCGCTTTAGGGGCTCCCCGTTTTCAGGTCTGGTTGTGTGTAATATTTGCATGGGGTAAGGTTGAATGGTGGGGTATTATTTGTTGAATTGTTTGCCTGTTACATAATTTGTAGGTATGAGGTGGTTATTTGTTGGTTGTGGTGGGTTATTTTTATTGTTAAGTTTGATGGAAATTGTCATTCTGTCGTTCTCGGTTTATGCCTGTTGTCTCTTGAATATGTTCAGTTTGCATTTTATGTTACTTGATCACCCTTTTTAAATACCTCTTGAGTTACTGTCTAATCGAAGATGTAAAATGCGGTGAATGTCATTGCATTCACACTTGGGCAGTTAGTTGGAACGATGGTAGTGATGTCGTTTATGGAAGTGGATGTTTTCGGTTTTGATTAGTTTTACTGCTTGGCAAACTTTTGAGTGTATGTACTTTTAATGAGTCTTGGGATGTTTTGCGGTGGATTTGAAAGAAATCTAATTTGTTTAACGATGGTAGTGATGTCGTTTATGGAGGATTGGTTACAAATGTTTAGTTTTTTTATTTTTATTTTTATAAATGTAATCGTTGAATATTTTTGGGAATGGCCGGACCATTATGGGAGTGGATGTTTTCGATTTGATTAGTTTTATTGCTTGGCAAACTTTTGAGTAGCAAGTACTTTTGATGAGTCGTGGGATGTTTTGCGGTGGATTTGAAAGAAATCTAATTTGTTTGACATACTAAATTAGTTACCCATGAAAGGGCGCTTTAGTTAGAATGCGTAAATGTTTTACAGTCTGTGTTTTGGGTATGTGTAAGTTTATTTGATTCTTCAATGGAATTTACCATTGTAAATCAACCTCTGTTTGTTCGAGTCGCTTAGCTATGGTAGTTCTTTAACGCGATTTGATGTGGTCGTCGGAGTTTTCACCTTCAGAAAATATCAGTTGATATCTTGTTAATTTTATTTTATGTCTGTTGAGTATGATGATGATGTTGATTGATGATTATGTGTGGTGAGTGATGCTTGACTAGTTGATTTGATCTGGTATCTTAGCTTAATTTTTTTTGGTTGTGAAATTTATATACTGTTTTTTTTTTTTTTGTTTTTTTAATTTTTTAGTGGATTGAATTTTGTGTACTTGTGGAAGGTTTATATTGTTTTTAATGGAGTAGATTTTTGTTACTGAAATGGAGTTTGCTTACAAGTTGATTACGTTTCTGAAATGTCGTGCTTGGGTGGCTCGCCTTTGGCGTGTTGTTAGGAGGTTTGGACTTTAACTTATATACAAAATTGGTGAGGTAGTAGTTGGATAATGCCGTTATTTGGTTTCTTGTTTGTTTTCTGTGTGTGCTATAGTCGTGAGCCTGGTTATTTGGTGTTGCCGAATGTAGTTTAGTTACTAACCGTGATGGAAATTGCCCATATGGAAGTTTCCGAGGGTACTTTAGTTAGTTTCTGGATGAATGACGAAAAGTATTTTTGGATGTTAAATGGTGTTATATTACTCTATATGTGGTGAAAATGAAGTTTAAATGGATGATTTCTTTTTCTTATTGACTAATTAGTCGTTTCAAGTCATGTGTGATCAACATTACGAGTCTTGGCTATAAGTTTAAGCATATTGTTGCTTAAGAAATGTTTTGATGGTTGCAAAGTAGTGAACACACAGCAAGTGGAGGAATTTTTGAAATTCGAGCTAAAGGTGTTGATTGTGTAGGTTCAATTTATTTGCATTAATGCACTAATGTCGTGTTTGGTAGGCTCTTGTCTTTGGTATATTGTGAGGAGGTTTGGTTGTATGCAATGTTTACTCGGATGTTTCAGAATGATTAGGTACTTCATTGCTAAAATTGGTATTGTCGTGGTCCGTTGATGCCGTTATTTGGTTCCATGTTTGTTTCCGATGTGTGCTATATTCGTGAGCCAGTTATTGGTGGCTGTCGAGGGTATTTTGGTTAGTAACTCAAATGGAAATTGCCCATGTGACATTCTTTGTATAAGCATCGCTAAATAGATATGGATAGATATGAAGGTATGTAGAGGTTTTTAGATTGGATATGATGTTGTAGTTTTTAAAATATTTACGATCGACTTTTGGGGAAAGTAGACTATCCATGGGAAGTGAGTTGATTTGTTTTTTTTAATTGCTTACGCTTGTTGATTTGATCTGGTGTTCTAAGCTGAATTTGTTTGTTTACTAGTGGTGTCAGTTTATTTTTGATTTCAATGTGGAAAATATGTAACTTTTTTTTCGAGGCAATTTTGTTTTCCGAAATGGAGTTTGTTTTATGAATGTGGAATATGTTTGGTTGTCTTGCGGTTACTATGATGATGATTTGATCTGGTGTCATAGATTAATTGTTTGTCTCTGGCGATGTAGATTGAATTTTGATATGACTCTGGAAGTTATATACTGTTTCGTTTAGTTGATTGAAAATGTTTGTTTCGAGATTTTGGGATTGAGCTGAAGGAAGTCTAATATGTTTGTCATACTTAATTACTCATCTCTGAAAGGGCTCTTTCGGTAGAAAACGTAAATACTTTACAGTATATTTCAGGATTTTTTTAATCAGATATAGTGTTTGTAAACAATTGTCAGAACTTGTTTCATACGAGGTATACTGTTATTTTGTGCTAAATCGGTTTTCTTCGTGTGAAGATGAAGTTACTAAGGATAATTTGTTTCAAGTTATGTTGGGAGTCATATATGGTGGGGATTCAGTTTGATTACGGTTGTAGAAACTAGATCGTGCCTGATCAACATTTCAAGTCTTGGCTATAAGCTGAAGCACATTGTTTCTCAGGAAACACTTAGTGTGTCGTTTATTCTTGGTATTTGAACTGAACGTGTCGATGGTGTGGATTTCCATTGATTTTCGAGTTTTTTTTTTTTTAACATCTGTCATCACTTTCTTGATGCACAGATAACTGGAGCGTGAAGGCAATCAGGAGGAAGACAACGGGAACTGGACGTATGAGGTATCTTCGAAATGTCCCAAGAAGGTTCAAGACGGGTTTCAGAGAAGGTAATATTCTCTTGATTTTCAGCTTGTTATCCACCGTATCATTTTTTCCTAAGTTATTTTTGTTGTGTTTCTCCGATGATTTTAGTTCCTGACTCAATACCGTCTTATATTGTTTATAAATCAGGTACTCAAGCTGCCCCGAGGAAGCAAGTTGCTGCCGCATCCTCTTAGAGTTTAGTTTTCGAGTTTTGCTGATATCGTAAAATTGCTTTTGTGGGAGTTTAATGTTTAAATGATGTCTTTTATCCAATTTTGTTACACTGTCAAACATCTTTGGATTTGTATTAGTAACGAGGTCCTTTCGCTGTTGGGAAACTTTCAGCTGTTATGTTGTTTTGGTCATCTCGCTTTTCAGATTTCGATGTTTTTTGCTTTAATACTCGTGTTGATTACCCACGCAGCTGTAATCTTATTCCTAAATTTAGATCTATCCGATATGTTTACTGAAACTTTTCCAACAATTATATTTGGGGCTTGCATTATGGAGTTTGACATTTGGAATTTGTAGTTTGTTGTGAGAAATTTTAGCATACTAATTTTGGAATATTTCCATCTTTAAATAACGTCAATTTTGTGTTCTTATAAAACTCAAAATTTAGGCTGTTATTCTACGATTTACCGACAATATGTTTATTGTTTACAGACATCAACGGCGGTTTGTGTCAATTGCGAGTAATGTTGACGAGTAATGTTGTTGTATGGTTGAGTTTGTTTTAAATGCTGACAAATAGTGTTGCGACTTGCGACGTTGGTGTTCATTATCTTCATTCTCTTGAGACTCACGGTTTCTTCCAAATTCGTAGTGTGCAAATGAGATTTTGTAGTACTATCGAGTATCATGAAAATTTTAAAAGAGCTAAAATCAAATGAATAACGGTTTGTGTCAATTGCGAGTAATGTTGACGAGTAATGTTGTTGTATGGTTGAGTTTGTTTTAAATGCTGACAAATAGTGTTGCGACTTGCGACGTTGGTGTTCATTATCTTCATTCTCTCGAGACTCACGGTTTCTTCAAAATTCGTAGTGTGCAAAAAAAAAATGCCTCACACGACATTTTTCCTCAAATAAATCAAAAATTAGAAAAGAAAAATTAGAAGAAAAATATTTGCGATATAGGCATATAATATGAAGGCAAAATATTTGATTATAGGTATATAATATTTGCGTAAAAACTAACAGCTTAAAACTAGTTTTACAAAGAAAAAACACTAGCGTCTATAAACTGCATACGAAACAAGGTATACACACGTTAATGCATAGTACTCGTCGCAGTATATCCATTCCAACAATACAGTTGTCGTCTTCACTTAGCTCTTGATGGATACAAACTCAGTTCAGAATTGTCGCCCACAAACCACGTCCGACCAATCTCACCGTCTTTGGCTCCTCGGAAAAATCGTGGGATCTAATGACCTAATGTTTGAGCCAATAGTTGCGAAGTTGAGCCATGTGCAGTAGTACCTCTTCTCGGCCCTGATTAGTGACGCTGCTGGTCATTATCCATGGCGGGGGTGTTTCAAAATATTCTTTTATCAATTCCTGGAAATCCTCGACATTTTCCTCAGGTCTCTTCCCTCCGTTCTTTTTCTTCTTCCTCTTGTCACATTTAGTGAACACCAACGTCATCGGAATCTACATAGGTCCATAGACGACAACATTATAAGCCATCTCAAACTTTAGTTTCGAATATACAGCACGGAATTATTTGACTGTGACGGCCGTTTGATGTAAACTAATCTTATTTTTTCTGAGCTTATCAAACAATTTAGTTGACTTAGGAACTTCAGAATTTTTTTAGACAACTTAAGACGATGAGAACAAACCCTTAGAGACTAAGAGATATGAAGACCAACCTTGTTTTGACCGAGCCAACTAGCATACTCGAGGTCCATTTTTTTAGCAGGAATACTTGCATCAATGAGAAGGAAAACCGAGACTAAAGTTGATCGGTTCATAAAGTAGTCCTTGGTGAACTTACCCCATTCTACTCTAACTTCCCCGGGTGCTTTAGCATACCTGTTCAAAATTACATGTAACGAAACGAAGCTGAAGACTTGATACTGCCTCTTTAGTGAATAAAATGCACGAAAAAGAAAAAAAAAAAAGTGTGTTTTCCTCAATTAATCATACCCGTAGCCAGGTAAATCGACCAGGTACCAGCTATTGTTAATCCGAAAATGGTTGATTAACTGAGTCTTTCCTGCAGACAGACGGTGTTTTGTAAACGTTTAGGCTTCTAAAATAACGACGAAATGTCAGAGTAGTGAGTCTACATAATAGGGTTTACTCGAGCAAAGAATCATTAATATCGAGAAATTCTCTCGTATCAGTTCACACTGTTTATCCTCTCACTAAACATGACATGTGAATAACATGATGATGGTTGCAGACTCAAAATCATAATTTTAATCACAATTCACCTGAAACAAAAATTATCACCACGTACACTAATGGTGCACTTGAATGAAGATATTCACCGACTGTATCTCATCATCTCATCATAGATAAGATGTAACGACAACGTAACATAGCAAATAGATTGGTGCAAATTATTCGGAAGGCAGGTCTAGGTTTTGCCACAAAATATTCCATACCAATGTACAAGTTACTATCGACATCTCAAAGTCTAGAACAGTGTGATTTCCCAAACAGTTTCCTCCTAACAAAAAGACGCCAGCAGAACACGCTCAAAGGTACGGCTTTGATGTACCCCACCTTACTTTTGTGCAAACGACACATGCAGTGGAGCAAATTTCAAGTTCAGGGTCTATAAACGAGATTTAACAATTTAGGTGGCTGATATGTAGTGTCGATTAGGGACACAAGATAAGACAAGACAACTTTCTCTAATAACTCGAGGTTTTTCATTGCTTCGAAGACCATAACCCTTGCTTTCCCGCTTGCTCCACCATCGGACACAAAAAACGCTGCATTTTAACTCAAAAGTTTGCACCAAACAACTCCCACTTCATTTAACTTTGTCTACCACAACACTAAACCAAACAATTGTCACAAAAATGAGAGAACTTCCAAGTCAATAATTCTCTAATACGACCATTGTATGCTTACAACGAGCTACTAGCGACTAAAGTGTGACCATTAAGGCCACATTTCATTCATAATAGTTACACGTATCGTAATCAGCCACATTTCAGTCGGGAAAAATAGCCATAGCACACATACAACCGTCTTAAATAGTACTCCGTAAACACAATCAAAAACATCCAACAGACAACCAAAGCAGCATAAATCAAACCCTAGAACAAGAACAAGCATAGAAACAAACAAACTACAGACATGTTCTTCTCATCTTACTTTTTCGTAACTTATCAAATGCTTCAAAACATTTAAATAAACCCGTTCAAACGACTTCGAAAAAACTTAAAAAGACACCATAAAATACACAACACTTGAGCTTTTGGCTCAACAGAATACACAACACTTCACAGTAAAAAAAACACACACCCTGAAACCTAAAAAACCAATAAATTTATCGTGAAACCGTCTCACAGACACTAACTAACCAGGTTTCTACAATAGAGATTAACTATTTAAGTGACAAATATGTAGTGTTGATTGTAGCTTACTAAAACCAGACGAATGTAACTGTTAACCCGAGGATTTCATTGCTTCGAATACCTCAGCCCTTGCTTTCCCTTCTTGCTCCACCACCGAAAACAAAAAGGCTGCATTTAACTCAAAAGCTTGCATCATGGTTCATCCACTTCATTTTACTTTGGCTACCACAACACAGAACTAAAAGCCGAGAACTTCAAGGCAATAATTCTCTACTAAGACCGTTGTATGCTTAGCAACTGCTATTAGTGACTAAAGCGAGACCATGATGAGTACACTAATCACAATTAAGGGTCACATTTTAGTTGGAAACAACAAATGTACGCACACAACGGTTTCATAATACGAGTACAATACAACACCCAACAAACCTGCAGGCAAAAAAAAAAAAAAAAAACACCCAACAAACAACCACAACACATAACCAAAGCCAAAAAAAAAACCATGAATAAATTTTTCGTGAAACCGTCTCACAGAATATGACAATAACTAACCAGGCTTCTTAGAAGTAAGAGCGAGCTTCTTCCGCTTAACAATGGAGTTCAAAAGACTGGATTTTCCGACATTACTCCGACCAACAAGCGCAAATTCAGGGGACCCATCATCAGGACAGTCCTCAGTTTTGACACTACTCTTGACAAACTCAGCATTAATCACCTGAGCATTGTTGGCGTACTTGCTCAGGACAATGTTAGACCCCTTTAAAACCCTAGCATTCTTTTGTTTTGTCGAATCGATGTCGGTTTCCGGGGGAAAGAAGAGCTTTTCCACGGGGATTTCGATAGCGGGTTGTTCTTGTTCATGTTGATCAACATTGAAGGGCTTTTTAGGGAGGAAATTGCGGGGTTTGAGGGGTGAAAGTGTGGAAAAGAGGGATGAAATTGGGAAATTGAGAAGTGGGGTTTTTGTAGGGAGGAAAAAAGGTGTGGAATTTGGTTTGAATTTGTGGAGAAAGTGAGGTTGAAGCTTTGAAAAATGGTGTGTTAATGGTGTCATTTGATTGTAGAGAGAGCTTCAATGGTGGCCGTGGGTGAATTCAGATTTGAGAGTTAAAAGGGAAGGGATGTGGTTTATAAGTACGGGGCGGGCGGGGCATAAGTTCATGAGCTCGGAATTCCGAAATTCCGAGCTCGAGCCTTCTGTTAAATTAAAATTTAAAAAATTATAGATCGTAATTAAATTTAAAATTGTGTATTAGAATATGATTCAAAATTGATTTGAGGTGGATTGTTTGAATCCCTAATTGAATTGATAATAGTTATTTCAATGTTAGAAGTGACCTCACTGAATAGATAAGCAGTCCCAAAAATTCAAAATGAGCCGACCTGGTTTACGTGGTTCGTTATGCCTACTTACGAAGTAGTTCGTCCTTTATTTGTTTCGTACGATTCTAGTTTAGTATGCTTTGCGATTTTAAAAATTTTCTCTTTCTAATACGAATGATTTTAAAAATGGGTTCGGATATCGGTTGGGAAATCAAAAAAAATATACTCGATTAATATACGCCAGAAAAACGAGTTATATTATTGTTGTAATCCTAATAAAACGATCCCTTTTCCTTTCCTAACACGGATAGTACCCACATAAAACTAGAATGAAACGGCATCGTTTTAGCATTGCACTTTGTAGTCATCACCACAAACGACTTTGCTAACTTTTTTCTTTCCCCACAGATCGGAAATTCCCAAATCACAACTCAATTATTCAACCGGCGTCCCCCAATTTTCGCCGGAAAAACCCTAATTTCATTAATCTCCGGCGAATTTCACCAGATCGTCGGCGACGGAGGCGACGGTGAAGGCGGCCATGGCTCCTCCTGCTTTTCAATCACATCGATCTCCTTCCCCTTCTCAACCTTCCGGGTAACTTTTCGCGTTTTTTTTCGATTCTAGGGTTCATCACTGTCTAAGCAATTGCAAATTTAGGATGTTGTAATTGGATAATTAATTGCATTTTTTCGCTGATTTAACTTGCTTTTTGCTCAAGTTAGGGGTTTAATTTGATGAAATTTTGTGAATTTTATGCCTGTTTATTCATCTGATGTTGTGATAAGTAGCTGATATATTGTTTGGAGTGTAATGTGGTGCCTTTGGATCAAAGATATGATCTTTCAATCGTTGATCAATCGAAGTTTAGAGGGTTATAACTTATAATGCTCGATTACCAAAAATTTTGATGATATGGGAGTAGTAGAAACTTACAGTGTTCACACTTGAGCTCATGAGGGTGAAAAAGCGGTTTCGAATCGAAGCTGCATGATTGAGCAGGATTGGTCCTCTTAGATTGCTTATCTTCGACGGGGTGAAGGATCAGGGGTGCTAATTCATGTATTGAAATTAATCTGACGTTAAAAAAAGCTAAAATTAGTTCTTGAATTAGGCCTAAAAATCTAAGATGAATTTGTCATTTGGTGGATTAAGGCATCACAGTGTTGTCGAATTAAGTTAGATTGTTAAGTTCATGTGTTTGTTTGACTCTCAATGTTTTTTTTTTTTTTTTTTTTTTTTTTTGGAGAGTATTAGCATGTATTATCGTGTTGTAGGTAAGGTACTGAAGTTGCAGATTGTTTTTTATGGGGTAATGAATTTCTTTGCCATAACAGTCATTGGTAGTAGTTAGCGAGTGTAGAGGGTGAAATGCAATTTGTCATATTTGCAGG
Organism: Dianthus caryophyllus; assembly: GCA_023091065.1. Lineage (NCBI taxonomy): Eukaryota > Viridiplantae > Streptophyta > Magnoliopsida > Caryophyllales > Caryophyllaceae > Dianthus > Dianthus caryophyllus. The sequence continues at coordinate 3,142,130 of CM041523.1, forward strand.
AAAAGTGAAGTTACGGATCTGAAGCTACAACTAAGGCAACTTGCAGGTAGCCAAGCGCCTGGTGCCGATGACTCAAAACGGGACCTTTTCAAAAAAGTGATCTCATACATGACAATCGGCATTGATGTCTCAGCTGTGTTCAGTGAAATGGTTATGTGTTCGGCCACGTCGGACATAGTTTTGAAGAAAATGTGTTATTTGTATGTGGGAAACTATGCTAAACACAACCCTGATCTTGCTCTTCTTACTATCAATTTTTTGCAAAGGGATTGTAAGGACCAAGATCCGATGATCCGTGGCCTTGCCTTAAGAAGTCTTTGTACATTACGTGTTGCAAATTTGGTCGAGTATTTGGTCGGGCCATTGGTATCAGGGTTGAAAGATGGCAGTAGTTATGTGAGAACTGTGGCTGCCATTGGGGTTTTAAAATTATATCATATATCTGCCGTAACATGCATTGATTCTGATTTCCCAGCAATGCTGAAGCATTTGATGCTAAATGATCCTGATAGTCAGGTTTGTATGTTTTGTGTTTTCATTAAGTTGGAATATTAATTTGCCATATAAATTTAGAAGTATCTGTTAGGAATACAGTATACATTCTGATGAGAAGCTGTATTGTTGTGTTTGTTTTGCTGATTTAGTCTCGTTGGCTCTCCTTTGCCCTTATATTTCCGAGGGTGCTATGTGACATGTTTGTCATACTTGTATCAGGTTGTTGCCAATAGTTTATCAGCCCTGCAAGAAATATGGAGTGCAGAAGCAAGCTCTTCAGAAGATGCATCCATGGAAAGAGACGCTCTACTTAGCAAGCCAATTGTATATTACTTTTTAAATAGGTAATTGTTAAGTTGTTACCCTATGTCCGCAGAATTGTACACTCATGTTTTCTGCACTGGTTTCTAGGAATCCCAAAAATATGAGGGTAGGGGCATTACTACGCAGCAAAATAACTACGGAGTATTTTTAACATAGTATTTTTCCCCTCACCTCACCCTATTGAAGTCCTTCTCCAACCAACTCTTTTGCCTCTCTCTCTCTCTTTACCAACCTTGGCTTGTCCAACCACTGACCAGCTTCTCTTATCCCCAGGCCAGGCTTACTCGACCACCACACCCTGCTTGACCCAATCCTTACATGCCCCCTCTTTGACCATTCCGATTCCCGCCTTGCCTGCCAGGTCGTAATGAATTGTTTGTGTCTCGTGAGTGGGTGGTGTTATGTGATGAGAATGGTCTTCAGCGTCATGGGTTGTTGCAAATGGATGGTCGGCAGTTCCTAGGGTGGTTGACGATGAAGGTGTGGAGGATAATTATGGATTTGGTAGGTCATTGGCCGTGGGTGAGGTTTTGTTGGGGTTAAATGAGTTGGGTGAATGTGCGAATGGAATTATTGTATAAGGGCGTTATTGTAACTTTGTTTGGCTAAAATTTACTTACTGGAAATCAGTGCATTTGAGGGGAATCACTGAAAAATGAGAATGTGTAGTAACATATGGAACAAAGGGAGTATTTCAGTATTTGTTGTCTGGAACGATATGTATTTGCTTTACCTTGAAGGGCATTTTTTTTTACTGTTAAGTATGATGATTTATTATTTTCGGTTGACCTTCATAAACTGACCCCATGGTTACATGCTGATATTTGATGATCTGAAAGCATTTTGTACAGTACTTTCTTTTGTATATATTTGTAAACTGCAAAATGAATATTTCTTTTTGTCACTATTACGCGTCAACATCCACCATCCACCATCCACCATCCACCACTTTGCGTTTGATCATTGACTCTGTACTATAGAGATGGTTACAGAAAGTGACTCACTTTAGCTTTTTGCAAGCAACCATAGACGTGACCTTCTAAAACATCCCCTTCCTCACTTGTGGTGGTTAATTTTATGGAAATGATGTTTTCTGTTTGGGTCCAGGTCAAGTAGAATCTATTGTGACTTTGATTGAATCTACTTAAATTTCAGGATCCGAGAATTTAGTGAATGGGCGCAGTGTCTTGTGCTCGAGTTGGTTGCCAAGTATGTGCCTTCAGATAATAGTGAAGTGTTTGACATCATGAATCTTCTAGAGGATAGGCTTCAGCATGCTAATGGTGCAGTTGTTTTAGCTACTGTCAAGGTGTTTTTGCTGTTAACCTTGTCGATGACTGATGTTCATCAGCAGGTACTTATGTTCTCGTAGATAGACTTGTGTTTACACTTATAGCCAGAAATCGTAATGTATTCTCCTTCATTTGAATTCTATTACCCCTTTTACCTTTTGAAGTCAACCTTTGCAGAAATAACCTATGTGAAATCATTATCAAAATTTTCACAAAAGCATAATTTTAACGTTTTTTTTTTTTTTGCATGCATACATAGAGAATAACATGGGTGAAGTATTGTCTTGAAGACCGCCCAAATAGTGAATTGGCAATTAGTTTTGAAAGGAAGGATTAGCATTTTTATTATTATTATTATTATTATTTTTTTCTTTTTTATCATGTTATTCTCTCGAAATTAGATTTTCTTATCCCTTGATTTGATCCAAAGTTCGTAATGCAAATATACCCAAACTGATTGCAGTTGAGTTAAGTACTGATGCTAGAAAGTGCAGGGGTTCGCTCCCAACGAATTTGCTCTTTGCGTTGATACACGTTGAATATTATTGAAAATATTTAACTCAGTTGCCGTGGTGTTTTCTTTGTTTATCTTTATTTTGTTTGTTTCTTATGCTGTGTGACTTAGATTTGGCTGAAAGTTCTATTCTGGGGTGTGCCCTATTGTTGGGATCGTATTTATTATAAAATATCCTTATATTTTCCGTTTGAGATGAAGTGCTCTAGTATCTATTGATGTGTGAATGTCTATTGTTGGTCACGGGTACAGGGTACGTAAGATAATTTGGAAAGGAGGAGTGACATAGGTCTTATCTGAGGGTTTGTTTCAATTCCTTTTATTGACAGAGTGGTCAATAAAGTCAAATTATTTGGGGCACATGTGATTCTCTTCACCAATTCTTGGCTTTTAGGCAGAGATATATATATCGGGAATATTTTTTGTTGAGTCTTTGTTCGTTGATTGTGGATTATTGATGTATTATAAATTTGGGGCAAATACTAAGAATGCACTCCTCCAGTATGCTGTCATGTTTTCAGTAACTACCTTTTTTCTTATAGTATGACGCTATGTAGATATGATTGTCAATTCTTGGTGCCTCTTAAAAGTTACGGCTTTCACAGTTTCATGTTTGATAGTGATGGCAAGAAATTGAATGGATATTTATGTTATGTTTAAGTTTGTAATATTGGTATGATAAACTGGCCTTTTCTCCAACTTATAAAGCAAGATATCTTAAGAATGTTCTCAACGATTGCTCAGGTGTATGAACGTATTAAAGCTCCACTTATTACGCTGATGAGCACCGGGAGTCCTGAATTATCCTATGCTATATTGAGTCATCTTCATTTGTTGGTGATGCGTGCACCAATGCTATTTTCTTCGGATTACAAACACTTCTACTGCCACTACAATGAACCACCTTATGTTAAGAAGTTGAAGCTTGAAATGCTTACCGCAGTTGCTAATGAGGATAATACTTTTGAGATTGGTTAGAGTTCTCTCTTTTTTCCTTCCAAAATATTGCACCTTTTTATTACCTTTTTAAAATTCTATTCTTGTTCTGTGGTGATGACCGTCACTTGAAGTTCAAATTAATTAATGTGATCTTCTTGAGTGTATTTCAGTGACTGAGCTGTGCGAATATGTTGCCAATGTCGACATTCCTATTGCACGAGAATCAATTCGTGCTGTCGGTAAGATAGCTCTTCAGCAGTATGATGTGAATGCAATTGTTGATAGGCTGCTTCAGTTTCTGGAAATGGAGAAAGATCACGTGACCGCTGAGACTCTTGTGAGTTTTAACATCTTTTGTGTATCTTCTACGGAGTAATATATCTGTAGTTAATCCAGAGTAATTCATTTTTTTTTTTGAAAAAATATATAGGGGATTCAATTTTGATATTCTATTAAGTGTACTTTTGCTGGACATATCATGGTATGATGCACGTTTCTTGAATATAGTGACCTGGAAATTAGTCGTCTTGGCAGTCAGATTTAACACAGTTGTGCTGCAACTAGTTACTTTGTGTTGACTATGCAAAATTTTGGAATTGCGCTAACAGGTCCTTATTAAAGATTTGCTACGGAAATATCCACAATGGAGCCATGATTGCATTGCTGTCGTCGGAAACATCAGTAGCAAGAATGTCCAAGAACCAAAGGCTAAGGCAGCGCTTATTTGGATGCTTGGCGAGTATGCTCAGGACATGGCAGACGCTCCGTATACATTAGAAACCTTCATTGAGAATTGGGAAGAAGAGGATTCAGCAGAGGTGAGTTTATTGGATTATAGAATCGTTGCTTGCAAATTTAACTTGGACTTACACTCAATAGAAAGATTTCTTAAATTTTTGCAGTTTTGCGTTTTTTAACTTTCTAGGGTAAATAGTTAGTCCTTACAATGCAGTTCTTTTGTGTTGACCGTGTTGCACTGTTGGCAGGTTCGTTTGCACCTTTTAACTGCAGCTATGAAATGCTTTTTTATAAGGGCACCTGAAACTCAGAAGGCCTTGGGAGCAGCATTAGCAGCTGGGATTGCTGATTTTCACCAGGTTTGTCGTCTTTGCTTTGTTCAATAGGCTACGAATAAATATATTATTATAATTGAAAAAAACTTTCAGTTGAAGACACCGCTTATTGCAGGATGTTCATGACAGAGCGTTGTTCTACTATAGGCTTCTACAGCAGGGCCCATCTGTAGCTGAGAAAGTCGTGAACCCTCCAAAACAAGCAGTCTCAGTCTTCGCTGACACACAGAGTAGTGAAATCAAAGATCGCATTTTTGACGAATTCAACAGTCTCTCTGTTGTATATCAGAAGGTAGCTGGAATTCTGTACTGTCCTCCGTTTTGTTGAGAATATAGATTCATTAAATATTTTGACTACTTCTCATCTGATGTCCAGATTAAAAAATAAACACTAAATGCCTTTTGGTTTTCTTTTTGCAGCCGTCATACATGTTCACTGACAAGGAACACCGAGGGCCATTTGAATTTTCTGATGAACTTGGGCACCTGTCTATCGGAGCAGATTCTGCTGACAACGTGGTATCTGCCCAACGAATAGAGGCTAATGACAAGGATCTACTTCTTAGCACAGAAGAGAAGTCAGACAACAGAGTTCCCGCCAACAATGGTTCGGTTTACAGTGCACCTGTTTACGATGCAGCTTCTGGACCACTAGTTGCTCTAGACCCACAACCCGTATCACAAGCTCCACAGGCTAGCATGGCCATTGACGATTTACTTGGTTTGAGTTTAGTACCAGCAGCAGTGTCGACACCTGCTCCTACTCCGCCTTCGCTTAAACTTAATTCAAAAGCCGCCTTGGCTCCAGGGACGTTTCAGCAAAAATGGCGACAACTGCCCACATCAATATCGCAGGTTCTTGACATCTTACTTTTATGAGCAATGAATGTCCTGGTTATATTTTGGCATGTACCTAATTTCGGCAAATGTTTTGAATTTTTACCATGTACAGTGTTCTCCTTTTACTTAATTCTGATAAACAAAGCTTTTTTTCCAGGACATTCAGGTGGCGCCTCAGGGAGTTGCAGCGTTAACTACACCGCAGTCCCTTCTACGTCACATGCAAGCGCATTCCATACACTGTATTGCTTCAGGGGGTCAGTCACCTAATTTCAAGTACTTTTTCTTCGCTCAAAAAGCCGAAGATACATCCACGTTTTTGGTGGAGTGCATCATCAACACATCATCCTGTAAAGCCCAAATAAAGATTAAAGCCGACGATCAAAGTACATCTAACGCCTTCTCCGATACATTTCAGGCTGCCCTGTCGAACTTTGGTATGCCCTAAAAATGCACATTCAGCTTCCTTTTGCTTATGTTATCGGAAATGAGTTCCTATTTTTTTTTTTTCACCTCTGCGCTACCCCTTCCTCTTTTCATTTCGACTTTTTGTAGATCTAGAATTTTGTACCATGTGTAACATACAGAGAATTTGCTCGAGTTTAATTTCTAGCTTTACATTTATCTTCCAATAATGTATGATGTAGCACTTTTGCGGCTTCAGAAAATGTTTTGTTTTTCCCGCTTCAGGTGTTTTATTCGTTGTACTTGCTATTGAAAAAAAAAAACCCATCAATTTTATTCGTCTCCGTGCTATACGGGCTCACATATCTGAGTTTCGGCGTCTTTGCTACCTCTACTAAGTCGTTAGTTTTCACATAAATGTTGTATATACACCGTATTAAACGCTTGTTTATTCTGTTTTCTATCAGGTCAATTTAGGTCTTTTGGGTTAAGGTTCTTTAAGTGAATATGTCGGACCATTTTCAAGTCGAGTTATTTTGGATCTAACGTGTCATTTACCCTATTTGCGATCATTAATCCAAAAACTAATTTGTATCCATAGCCTGATAATGATGTAAGCGAATCTCGATCAAGTCGACAGAAAGTCGGATCCATTTCCGAGACACTGTTTGGAGATCTCTCATAACATTGGGAGCACTCATATCGCTATCGCACAAGATCACTACATTACATATACAGTTTTTTTAACATGTATATTAGCTTTGATATCTTAGCCAACATAAGATATCAAAGAATCAGCAGATTCAACAAGAACTAACTCAAGATACCAAAAAAAAAAAAAAAAAAGATTACCATAACCGCAAAAAGTTAACGTAAGATATTGAATAAGTTTCGTAAGCTATTGAATCCTTAAATTTCTTGTATGAGTCGAGCCTTACTATAAATGTGTCTCATTTGTAATAATCGATTATATATTTTTATACCATTTTAGTTTAATTATTTGTATCATTTTAACTGCAATTTATAAGGTTGCCGAATAACACATATTTAACTAAATTACAAATACTTTTTTTTTCTTAAACTGATTTAATTTATTATCATCAACTTATATAAGTAATAGTAAGACTAGGGTTTTGTGTGGGGCATCAAAGTGTAATTTCTCCAGCGTCACGTTTAATCTCTATAGGGTTTATTCAAATTTGTTGAATTCAACTCGATGGACGAGGTATTATATTATTTTATTTTATTTTAATCTCTATGTCTCAGTCATTTGTTTACCTCTTTGTTGTCGTTTTTGGTATCATCAGCCTATAATTTGTTGTCGTTGGGGAAAACGAATATCATTATTCTCGGACAAGCCAGCGCGGAACCTGGATGATAAATTGGATAACGCGCTTTTGTTCGACGACAAAGATGAATTTTTAAAGCTGATCAAGTACCCTGAAAGCTGGGATTGTCATATCAGTGTGAGATGTATACTTGAAAGCCATAATGCTCCTCAAATCGCTATGGCGATGTTAAATGGTGAAACTCGAGGTCTTATCCACGATGAATACGAATACGATACTGGCGGCCAACTTGTGTTTGAGGATGGTTGGACTCCATTGCATCTTGCGTCTGTCGTCGCTTTTCCTGGGTTGGTTAAGTGTCTCATTGAAAGGGGTGACCCTGTTGACGTCACCTATGATCATGATTTCTTCGATTTGGAACACGCCACTCCTCTCGATTTAGCTCTCCAAGTCATCCACACTGGTTACGAATATAATAGGTAAGCGGCGGCCCCGCTTACCTTGAATTGCTTCTCTCTAATTCATCCATTCTGTTACATTTTTCATCTAAATTATTTCTAACTGTTGCTTGATTCTTTCATTTCCCAGGATTTACTAGCTACGATAGACGACACTGGACCCCACGTAGTTCAATCTTTGAGCTGTTCGTAGATGTCTGCGAGTATAAAGTTCGTATTATATATATGCCAAGCATTTGTTTAATGGACTCATAAGTTAATAGTCGTCGTCTCTTTAACTCGGATTTATTTCCTTTGAAAATGATTACAGAGGTATTGTTTGGAAGTAATAAGGTTGCTGGTACAAAATACCAAAGATAAGGAGCGTATTAGAAAAGCTTTCTTCGATTATGCTAACGAGGGGAAACTTGATAAGTTAGTCGCCTTGTTTCTGGCTGCTCCCGAGTTGTTTTTATCGTCATCTTTCGGACGTGATAATGGCCTGTCTTCCATTGACGCGCTCTACCACAATTTAAATTCGTTGGACAAGACGACAGACATTCAAGACGGGCTGTCGTTATTACTTGACGTTTTTGATTCAGTCGGTCATATGCTCATTGCATATCTTCGAGTCAATGACCGGAGAGTAAGTTTTACCTTTATAGTTTCGATTTACACTTTTTGTTTACTCTATTCATTCATCAGTCGTTATGTTCTTTTCTTCATTTTAGGTTTGGATGAATCCTTATGCTCACCCACGCAAAATCGGTTTCTTCCTTCGCGAAGCTGCTCGCACGAAGCTAGGAATTTCTTCCCATGATGATTATCTTTTAAGGTTTGATTATTAGTACCCGGAATTCGTCAACAGACATATTACCGTATATTTTACATGTTGTTGTACTCGTGTCCTTACAGTTTCTTTAAGCCCGTCAGTGATGTTTACGAGCCCCCGTCTTCTGATGGGAGTAAGGTATCAATGGTCTTTGACATTCCCATATTAATACGCTCAACTTCCAAAGATTAGACTCATTAGAGCACGCTTTGAGCGTTAAATTAAATTAAACTAAATTGGTTCAGGTTGATACCAATATCACCAACTCGCGGTTAGTATCGCCCATGGAAATAAAGAGAAAAGATATCGATATCGATTATGTTAATAGGTATGATGCTTCACTCCTTTTGGTATTGTAAGTTGGTCTCGTCTCGTCTCATATTATTCTTATGTGAATCTGATGTTTCATGTCGCTAGAGAGACCCCGAGTCTGAATCGTCATGAAGAAGGTAAATTGCTACTACAAATCTTTTGCCTTTTTAATGTACATTTTACTTTATATTTTTAATGTAAAAATACTCCCCCAAAAACGATAATTTTTATACTGTAAATATTGTATTAATTGCAAAAACCAAAAAATAAACTTACACTGCAATCGTTAACTTCTTATAATCTCAACGAGAGAACCATCTTTTTTATGTTCATAATTTCATTTTTCAATATTGTAATTTGTATTTCTAGATATTTAAACCGTTTAAATTCAAAAACACATTATTAAGAATTATTATGGGTAATATTAATGTAAAGAGAATTTAATTTGTAATCTTTAAAAAATGTACGGTATAAAATTTGAATTTAGAAAACATAATTAAAGGGGGTCTGGGCTGTTGGGCCATGGCCGGCCCCAAGAGGGACCCTGATTGGGCCTCTATTAGACCCTAAGTTTTAATTGCAAAAACCAAAAAACAAACTTACGCTGTTCCAAGAGGATATTCTTTCCTAATTCTTCTTTTCTAATTATTGTTGTTGTTGTTTTTCGAATATTTTTCCCTGATTCAAAAATCTCAATCTTATATATTTGCAGGTAAGTCTAAAAACAAAAATCTTTTTCATAATTAACAAATATTAAGTGTAATTAATAAAAGTAATTATCAATTGAATTTAGTAAGCTAAGATTCCAACGGAGGAAACCAATTCTAGTTTTTTTTTTTTTTTTTTTTTTTTTTTTCGCAGCGATCCTGAGAAAGGCTATTGAAAAAAAACTATCAAAAATGTCAAATATATGTACCCTTTTTGAGGTTAGTGCTTAATTTATCGTTTTATTTTTAAGACAGATCACCAAGTTTATTAAACACGTTGTTATGTGCAAATGTGCAATACTAGCACTAATTGTAGTAGTAATATTTAATTACCAGAGAGCCTTAAGATATAATCGGACTCCCTATTCATTTATGATAGCTAATAATTTTTTTTTTTTTTTTTTCTTTCAATACTAAAGAAAGGGGAAAAACCAAGGTTTTCTTCTCCTAGTGCAAGGAGTATAAAGCATATGGGAGCGCGATCATTCTGTACCGAAGCAACTAATGCAAAATGCAGACTAAATTTCAAACTTAATCCTGAAAACGGTTGGAAGAGTCGGGTGATATATCCAACTAAGCTCGAGTCTTTTTCCTCGGCTGTGAGGCTATCCCATATCCCTATGATTGCAAAGCGTCTAATAAAATAATGTATCGACTACTGTACTCTGCTATTTATCGTTTTCACTCCCTCGTTGTTAGGACTATGTGAAATAGGAAACTTTCCACAAACTACCGCGACATGAATTATAAGAGGTTCAACACGACAAGAAGTCGTTGCATATATCAATTTTAGTTCCTTATAACGAGGGTTTTCTATTGCGGGTTTTCAATTGTATGTAACCCTTCCTTTCTTGGTTAAGTCGAAGTTTGTGCATGGGCGGATTTGGGTGGGTGCACCCACTGAGTCTGCAAAAATTAAGTAACAATGATGCGTAAGAATTAACACATGTATGTGGTAGCTCAATTGGCAAGGTATATTTATTTTGGATCATTGATTCTGGGTTCGAATCCCTATTCAATTTTTTTTTTAAGAAGTTTTTTTGGGTTAGTGAGTGTGTTTTATGGATTTGGGCCTAGACCATGAAATGAGGTCTTATGATACTAATTATGTGGTTTCTTAAAGGCTTTTTTTTTTTTTTTTTTTTGAAAATGGTTTTGAAGTTTTTACTTGTTTTATTTTGTTTTTTTTTTTTAATTTTTTTTTACAGTTAAACTTGTATAAAATAAAACTTTATACGCAATATAACAATGGATAGACACATAATTGAATCAAACATTGTATTACACCTCTAAAAGTTGGAGTATTTATTACTATTGAGTTTTTCTCGTGAAATTTTTTATAGAATGTATAAGAACTTATATATACGTATCAAAATAACGTTGATTTTTTGCGTCACAAAAAAGGTAAATTGACGTCAAGAGTGCACCCATATCATTTGAATCCTGCGTTCGCAACTGAGTTTGTGTATTTAGATCTCTCGATTTCATACGATTGACATAAGAAGTTCAAATCACAGAAGCTGGTAGACAATAAATCAAAGCGAAATTTGAGATATATTTGCGAATTACTTACTAGAAAGCTCAAATTTTCACACATAATAGAAAACCCTAATAGTAATAATTAAATTTTCTATCCTATGCCCACTAGACATATAATAAGAGACATAAAATAGAAAATATTCCCCCATTTTTTCATGAGAAAAAAAATACTCTCTCCTTATCACAATATTTATCACATTTAATTACCTTTTTAAGAGTTAAACTTTTAAAAGTTTGACAGTTAATATTTTAAAATGTATAAATAATGAGAATATAGCAATAAGATATTCACATTCATCGTTAAAACATCTTTCCAAAAATTATATTTTCAATGAAAAACGTCAACTACGGCCAAAGAAAAAGACGGTCAAACTATGACGCTGGAGACCGTATATAAAGTAAATGTGATAAACATTGTGATGAGGGACCGTGGACCCCACTTCGTTCAATATATGAGTTGTTGTATTATGTCTGCAACTATCAAGTATGTATTCTAATCTTTGATTCATATATACTTTGTGTCTGTAATGTCATTTGTGACGAACATTTATAACGGATTTCACTCTATCTTATAAAGAGTAGTATTAGTCGATTATATATGCACTTTATAATACTTCCTCCATTCCATTTGATTCTATACATATTCCTTTTTCGGAAATTCCAATCAATTCTATACATTTCTATTTTAGTCTCTACTTTATTAAACTAAAAGACCAATATACCCTTCACTAATACCCACTCAACCCACTTGCAAACAATAAAGTAGGGGTATTTAAGTAATTCCATTATCTACCCCACTTGATTTTCTTCTACCTTAATTACCGTGTTTTGGTCAAACGTATAGAATCAAACGGAATGGAGGAAGTAGACTCATAAATTAACGTAAGATATTGAAAAAGTTTCGTAAGCTATTGAAGTCCGTAAATTCTTGTATGAGTCGGACCTTACAATAAATTATTATAAATCCGTCTTATTAGTAATAATCGATTATATAGTTTTATACTATTTTAGTGATAATTATTTGTATCATTTTAACTGCAATTTTTATAAGGTTGCCGAATAACACATATTTGACTAAATTACAAATACTTTTTTTTTTCCTTAAACTGATTTTATTATCAACTTATATGAGTAACACAAATTCTTGTTTAAGACCAAGGTACTCGTTTTAAGCTTAAAACGGGCTGGGTATGACCCGTTTTGATTTTTTTTTTTTTTTTTTAATTTTTTTTTCAAGACCCAAAATTTACTTTTAAAAACTTTTGTCGAAAATCGTGTTTATAGAGGATTTGAAAATGGCAACAAAGTAAACCAAAATGGTGACATATTATATTATATTTGTAACATATTATGAAACATAGGAAATAAAAAATTGTCATAACATTTGTTTAATATGTTACCATAATTGTATAATATGTTACCAAAATAAGTTATTATTAAATGATAAAATTACACTTTAATGTAACATATTTATATTTTGCATTTTCATACTAAAAAACTTAATGACAATTCGTTAATAAATGATAACATACGGAGTAATATATTACCATCCAAACAAAATTAATTTATATTCGTAATATGTATTATGTTTTGATGTTTGAGAATATGTCACCAATATAATATAGTTAGTTACAATTTTTATCAATATTGTTACCATTTGAAATTTGTGTTTTTTCCGTTTTCTAAGTAAAAAAAAAAAAAAAAAAAAGGAAAAAGTTAAATGGGCCAAAACGGGTCATATTTGACCCGTCTTAAGCTTAAAACGGATACCTTGATCTTAACTAATTGAGTAAGTAATAGTAAGACTAGGGTTTTGTGTGGGGCATCAAAGTGTAATTTCTCCAGCGTCACGTTTAATCTCTATAGAGTAGGGTTTATTCAAATTTGTTGAATTCAACTCAATGGACGAGGTATTATATTTTATTTTATTTTATTTTATTTTATTTAATCTCTCTGTCTCAGTCATTTGTTTACTTCTTGTTTTTTTTTTGGGATCATCAGCCTATAATTTGTTGTCGTTGGGGAAAAGGAATATCATATTTCGCGAAAACGCCAGCGCGGGACCTGGAAGATAAATTGGATAATGCGATTTTGCTCGACGACAAAGATGAATTTTTAAAGCTGATCAAGTACCCTGAATTCCGGGATTGTTTTATCAGTGTGGGATGTATACTTGAAAAAGATGCTTCTCAAATCGCTATGGCGGTGTTAAATGGTGAAACTCGAGGTCTTATCTACGGTGAATACGAATACGATACTGGCGGCCAACCTGTGATTAAGAATGGTTGGACTCCATTGCATGTTGCGTCTGTCGCCGCTTCTCCTGGGTTGGTTAAGCGTCTCATTGAAAGGGGTGATCCTGTTGACGTCACCTATGATCATGATTACCGAGGTTTGGAACACCCCACTCCTCTCGATTTAGCTCTCCAAGTCATCCACCCTGGTTACGATAGACGACACTGGACCCCACGTAGTTCAATCTTTGAGCTGTTCATAGATGTCTGCGAGTATAAAGTTCGTATTCTATGCCAAGCATTTGTTTAATGGACTCATAAGTTTATAGTTGTCGTCTCTTAATTTAACTCGGCTTTCCTTTGAAAATGATTACAGAGATGTTATTTGGAAGTAATAAGGTTGCTGGTACAAAACACCAAAGATAAGGAGCGTGTTAGAAAAGCTTTCTTCTATTATGCTAACGAGGGGAAACTTGTTCAGTTAGTCGCCTTGTTTCTGGCTGCTCCCGAGTTGTTTTTATCGTCATCTCATGAAGGTGATGGATTGTCTTCCATTGACGCGCTCTACCTCAATTTGAATTCCTTGGACAAAAGGACAGACATTCAAGACGGGCTGTCGTTATTACTTGACGTTTTTGATTCAGTCGGTCATATGCTCATTGCATTTGTTCGAATCGATGACCCGAGAGGTGTAAGTTTTTAATTACCTTTTATTGTTTCGATTCACTCAATTCATTCATTCATTCAGTCATTATGTTCATTAAATCTTCATTTTAGGTTTGGATGAATTCTTATGCTGACCGACGCAAAATCGGTTTCTTCCTTGGTGAAGCTGCTCGCACGAAGCTAGGAATTTCTTCCCATGATGATTATCTTTTAAGGTTTGATTATTAGTACCCGGAATTCGTCAACAGACATGTTACCGTATATTTTACATGTTGTTGTACTCGTGTCATTACAGTTTCTTTAAGCCCGTCAGTGATGTTTACGAGCCCCCGTCTTCTGATCAGAGTAAGGTATGTAAGTACTATGTATTAAAGGTGTTTGCTGTCATTTTATGTGATTAATAGTACAGTAATTCTCCTGTGATGCGAAACTCACATTAAATTATCTTTTCTAACTTGGTTCAGGTTGATACCTGTATCACCAACTCGCAGTTAGTATCGCCCCTTAAAATAAAGAGAAAAGATAGCTATATTGATTTCGATAATAGGTATGATGCTTCACTCTTTTTGGTATTGTAAGTTGGTCTCGTCTCGTATTAATTATTCTTGTGTGAATTTGATGTTTCATGTTGCTAGAATGACCTCGAGTCTGGGTCGTCATGAAGAAGGTAAATTGCTACTACAAATCTTTTACCGTTTTAATGTACATTTTACTTTATATTATTTTTAATGTAAAAATACTCCCCTAAAAACGATAATTTTTATACTGTAAAATATTGTATTAATTGCAAAAACCAAAAAATAAACTTACGCTGCAATCGTTAACTTCTTATAATCTCAACGAGAGAAGCATCTTTTTTATGTTCATAATTTCATTTTTCAATATTGTAATTTATATTTCTAGATATATAAACCATTTAAATTCAAAAACACGTTATTAAGAATTATGGGTAATATTAATGTAAAGAGAATTTAATTTGTAATCTTTAAAAAATGTACGGTATAAAATTTGAATTTAGGTAACATAATTAAAGGGGGTCTGGGCGGTTGGGCCATGGCCGGCCCCAAGAGGGACCCTGATTGGGCCTCTATTAGACCCTAAGTTTTCATAGGGTGGGTCGTAACCTGAGTAACATGATTCCAAGAGGATATTCTTTTCTAATTATTATTGTTGTTGTTCATCGAATATTTTTCCCGGATTCAAAAGTCTCAATCTTATATATTTGGATGTAAGTCTAAAAACAAAATTCATTTTTATAATTAACAAATATTAAGTGTAATTAGTAAAAGTAATTGTCAACTGAATTTAGTAAGATTCCAACGGAGGAAACCAATTCTAGTTTTATTTTTTATTTTTTTCGCAGCGTACCTGAGAAAGGCTATTGAAAAAAAGCTATCAAAAATGCCAAGTATATGTACCCTTTTTGAGGTTAGTACTTAATTTGTCGTTTTATTTTTAAGACATACCAAGTATATGTGCAATACTAACACTAATACTAGGTTTTTTTTTTTTTTTTGCAATACTAAAGAAAGGGGAAAAACCAAGGTTTTCTTCCCCTAGTGCAAGGAGTATTAAGCATATGGGAGCGCGATCATTCTGTACCGAAGCAACTAATGCAAAATGCAGACTAAATTTCAAACTTAATCCCGAAAACGGTTGGAAGAGTCGGGTGATATATCCATTTAAGCTCGAGTTAGCTATTTCCTCGGCTGTGAGGCTATCCCATATCCCTGTGATTGCAAAGCGTCTAATAAAATAATAATGTATCAACTATTGTCCTCTGCTATTTATCGTTTTCATACTCCCGTTAGGATTATGTGAAATAGGAAACTTTCCACAAACTACCACGACATGAAAAACAAGACTTTCAGCACGACAAGAAGTCGCTATTGCATATATCGATTTTAGTTCCTTATAACGAGGGTTTTCTACTGCGGGTTTTCAATTGCATGTAACCCTTCCTTTCTTGGTTAAGTCGAAGTTTGCGTATTTAGATCTCTCCATTTCATACGATTGACATAAGAAGTTAAAATCACAAAAGCTGGTAAACAATATCTCGAAGCAAAATTTGAGATATATTTGCAAATTACTTACTAGAAAACTCAAATTTACATCAGCGCTTGATAATTGATATACCTGTTGATTCAGGAGATAAATATAGTCATTACTCATTACCGTAGAACGAACTTGTGTTGGCCATGATATATTCATAACAGCTGCCTTACGACTAATTAATGCATGAGATCGTATCTATCTTTAGAGTTATGTAGTCGTATATCTCGGAAATTCTTTGCCTCTGTGCCACCTTACAACGTCAACAAAGATTCGCATCGTCTCTTTTACTGAGAAATGAAGGCAACAGTTTAAAAACACTAGCCAAGAAGGCAACAGTTTAAAACACATCATATACCGGAAGTCCAGAAACGTAGTTAGGGTCAAATTTCGCCTATGGCCGAAATTTCCTATCACAACAACATGAGTATATAAATTTAAACATTGGCGTACATTTTTTGAAAAAAAAATCCAAAATAACAAAAATGTTCAAATTTAAACTAGAATTTATTAAACTAATACGAGTACTATTGATAGAAGTACTAATTTATAATTCTCTAAGAGGAGAAATCGACATATACAGAGAGAGTGATCGATAAAATTTAATGAGACATCTACCTTAATTTTATAGACATATTTTTTTGTTGGAAAAAATTATACTCGGTATTGACTATAGGATTTACCAAAAAGAATGGTAAAAAAATTTGGAAATTGTTGCTTAAAGAAAAAAAAAAAAAACAATATATAAAAAATTAATATAACATTACAATACTCCCTACAATATAATAAAATAAGGTTTCACAAAGACAATAGAAATAAGGAATGGGACTCACCAAAAATTAATCCTCCTATTTGATGAATTAATTCAAGCCTTTTGGGCTATGCTAATTATTATTAGACCAATTCATTGTTAAATTGGCTCAGTTACAAATTGACTATAAAAGGCTCTAGAATTTCCTGCCCGGCCCTGGCCTGTGCTCCGTCATTGCAGAAGTCGGAAGTCTTCATGTTAAGGTATTCAGTAATTTATTTTAAGCCCTAATAATAATTGTTCGATAACCAAAAAAAAATAAAAAAAAATAGATGGAGTAATACCCAAGTAGGCTTATAACAAAAAGAAAGACTAGGGTTTTATGTGCAAAAGGCTTCCAAGTGTAATTTTTGTTTGCTTTAATTCAATCAAAGTTTTGTTATTTATCTTTAATTTAATACTTCGTATAATTTTGTGTGCATGCTTTACAGATTGCTTTTTGTATTGATCGATAGGGTTTATTTTGATTTTGATTTCAAATTTGAATTCAACTCAATGGACGAGGTATTATATTTCTACTTATTGTTGCTCTGCTATATTATCTCATTGTTTACGTCTTGTGTGAGATTGTCGCGCAGTTCTACTCAAAACGATGTCTTTTTATTTATAAAACTTCATCGGTCTGTACGATCTCATATGAACACATGTATATTATTATTTGTAGGCAGACTTTTTTGTACGTACAATGTACCCTAGAAAAAAATTTGATTTGAAAATTGGTGCTTGTTGTTGTTGTATCAGCCTATAATTTATAGTCGTTGGGAAAGATCATCGTTGCTGAAAAAGCCGGCACGACGCCTGGATCATAAATTGCATAATGCGCTTATACTCGACGACAAAGATGAGTTCTTAAGTCTGATCAACGACCTTGAATTCGAACCAATGCAACAATATCATCGTAGTCAATTTCTGTTTCTTAGAGATGTTAATCTGAAACATATACTTGAACACAATGCTCCTCAAATTGCTATGGCGGTGTTAAATGGTGAAACTAAAGGTATTATCAACGACGTTGATCTTGTGTTTAAGGATGGATGGACCCCACTGCATCTTGCCTCTGCCACACCTTCTCCTAAGTTGATTAAGCGTCTTATTGAAAGGGGTGACCCTGTCGACGTCCCCGGTGATTATGAACCACTCGGTTTGAAACAGGCTACTCCTCTCGATTTAGCTCTCGAAGTCATCGACTATGGATACTCTAAAGGGTACCAATATCTAATCTAATAACAAATTCATTTCATTCATTCATTTTAATTTTCATCTAATTGTTGTATCGTACTTTCATTTCCTCAGATTTAATACTGTCGAGAGACCGTGGACTCCACTTAATTCAATCTATGAGTTGTTGTTTTACGTCTGCAACTGTCAAGTATGTATTCTAATCTTTGATTCATATATACTCTGTGTGTCTGTAATGTCATTGTGATGAACATTAACAACGGATTTCACTTGCCATCTTATACATAGTAGTATTAGTCGATTATATATATACACTTTTTAATAGACTCATAAATTCATAGTCGTCGTCTCTTGATTACCTTATTAGCTTCCCTTTGAAAATGATTACAGGAATCTTGTTTGGAAGTAATAAGGTTGCTTGTACAAAATACCGAAAATAAAGAGCGTGTTAGAAAAGCTTTCTTAGACTATGCTGACGAGGGTAAATTCGTTAAGTTAGCTTCCTTGTTTTTGGCTGCTCCCGAGTTGTTTTTATCGTCATCTCTAGGAGGTGATGATGGCTTGTCTTCCATTGACGCACTCTACGTCAAATTGAATTCCTTGGACAAGACGACAGATATCCAAGACGGGTTGTCGTTACTTCTTGATGTTTTTGAATTAGTTGGTCATATGCTCATTGCAAATCTTCGAGTCGTTAACCGATTCGAAATTGACTTCTTCCTTCGTGAAGCTGCTCGGATGAAGCTAGGAATTAAATCTCGTGACGATTATCTTGTAAGGTTTGATTCTATTATTACTACACCCAAAATTTGCCAATAAACGTGATACTAGATGTCTAGGTTGCACGGACACTCCTAGTTTTGGGCGTTCCCGTGTCGGACACAGACACACGTCGGACACACCTCGGATCCAAACGTGTCGAACACGCCTTGGACCGTGTCCTCGGTTTTTTTTTAAAAACAAGACATGTCGGACACGGCCCAAGTAACACGGACACGGCCCGTGTCATAGAGGACACCTTATTATACTTACTTTTCCACCAAAGGAAAAAAAATTAATGACGAAACTTGGTGGAGTTTGTAATTTGAAGCTTTTGCACTTTTTATTTACTTTGTAAGACTTGAAAGTTTATTTAAATTGGCTTTTTAATTTGGAACTTTGTAGTTCGTAATTTTGTAAACATTTGATTTTCAGACATAATTATTGACATATTGGTTGTTTTACGACTTTTTAAGTTTTGAATGACCATAATATACATGTTGATTGTAATGAGTTATGAATTCCCTTTAATTTAATATGCATATTGATTTTTTTCCTGTCGTGTCCCGTGTCCTAAAAAATCGGACTGGCGTGTCCTGTGTCCCGTGTCGTGTCCGTGTCCGTTTTGATGCAACCTAGCTAGATGTTTCACACTGCACGTCGTCATACTCATGTCCTTACAGGTTCTTTAAGCCTGTCACTGATGTTTACGAGCCCCCGCCTAATCCGAGTAAGGTAAGTACAAATAACATATATTAGAAATTTATTCATCTATTTCTTTGACACGACCATATTAATACACTCAAACTCTAAAGATTCATTTGAGAATTACATAATTAAATTGGTTTGGTTCAGGTTGATCCCCGGATCACAAATTCTTGGCATATATTGCCCTTTGAAATGAGGAAGAAAAAGGATATAGATATTGATGATGTTAATAGGTATGGTACTTCACTCTTGTGGTGTGGTTAGTTAACTCTCGTCTCATATTTTCTTACTTGAATTTTATGTTTGATGGTGCTAGAATGATCCCGACTTGCAAGCCTCGTGAAGCAGGTAAATTGCTATACTCTATACATGTGTACTCCCTCCGTTCCACAATGTTAGTTCCATTTACTTTTTTGAAAGTCAAAGTTTCGTAACTTTGACAGCTATAACATAAAATCTACACAAAATTGTTATACGATAATAAGATATTTACATTCGTTATTAAATTATCTTTCATAATATTTTATTTTCAATGAAATTTTTTTGCATATAAGCGATGAAAAATATGGTTGAAAAGGCGCGTTGGAGATCGCGTAAAGTCAAAGCGGGATTAACATTGTGGCACAGAGGGAGTATTTGTTTACATCATTAAATAAAATATAAAATATCAACTACTAAAACCAAAAAAGAACTTACATTGCAATCGTTAATTTCTTATAATCTCAACAATGAAAGTATACGAGTATCTATTTTATGTTTATAAATTTGTTTTTCAATATTATAATTTGTATTCGTAGATATATAAATTGTTTAAATTGCAAAAACATATTAATAAAAAATGTGCGATATAAAAATAGAATTTAGATAACATAATCGAAAAAAAGGGAGGTGGGCTGGGGAGTTTGTCCATGGCCTGCCTCGGGGCTCGGACCAAGGGAGACCCTTGTTATTAGGGTTAGGGTAGTTTAATTGGTACCCCACATCTTTTATAACCGAGATTTTTAAAACTTTTATATTTTGTAATTTTTTTTTTAATTTCATTTTCAAAATATTTTATTAAATACTCTCATTAAAGTGTAATTTTTTGTGAAAAAGAAATAAATTTTATTAAATATTTCCATCATTAATATAATATTGTCGTCCACTGAATCTCAAAATGTGAAAAGATAAAACGAAAATGTGACATTTTCTTGAGTAAAATTAGAATTTTATTATGGTGAAAATGAGATTTTGGTGGTGTTTATAGAATTTTTCATAAAAGGTGGGACTTTTTCAAAAAGTTTAAAAGGTGGGAATTTTTTAAATCATATTTTGAAAACAGCAACTCTCCTATGAGACCGTCTCACCATAGCTTATGGTGAGACGAGTCCAATAATAAAGCCCAATAACAAAAAAAAAAAAACAAAAAAAAAAAACTGATGCTACACATGGGGCAAAAAAACCACCTACATTGTGGAAAACTTATTAGATTTTTTTTTTTCTATGTTTAAATAATGAATGATGTTATTAAATAACATGTACTCCGTACTAATGTTACATTTTAAAAATTTTTGTTTAATTATTGTGTAAAACATTAGTTTTTTTTTTTTTTTTTTTTTTTTTTTTTTTTTTTTTATATTGACTCGTATTTCAAGTTAAAATGCAAGGTTTTCAAGTTAAAATAGAAGGTTATAAACCTAAAATATTAAGATTCGAATTTGTAGCCAATGTAGGATTCGAACCTACATCTGTCAGCGCCTTGACACTCTACCATGAGCTAATTAATTGGCTAATTTTTATTATCAAGAATGTTACTTTAGTAACAATTGTTTAAAAAACCTTTAAAGTTAAAAAATACACACATAATATAACGCTCGAATAATATCTCATATAATGCATACGTATCAAAATTTAAATCATGAGTATTATACTTAAAACACAAGGTTCCAAGCTTAAAGTCATAGGTTTGTTAGTTTGTACTCCAAACTAATTAATTTCAAATGTAAAACACAAAGTTATGAACTTAAATCTTTGGTATTATACTTAAAACACAAGGTTCGAAACTTATAAATTATAAACACAAGATTATTCTTAATTCTAAACTAAAAATGGTTTTAAACTTAAAATTATAGGTTTCAAAACAAATTATACTGAAGTCGGTTTATAATTAAAATTACAGGTTTCAAACTTAAAAACAGGATTCTAAATTTAAAATCACAGGTATAATAACAACATCATAGGCTCTCAATTATAGTCAAAAATTTTCAACTTAAAATCATAGGTTGTCAAATTAAAATCATATCATACATTAATAATCAACAAAAACTCATAAACCCTAAAAAAAAACCTTATTTTGAGATCATTGTCACCATTTTTCATTTATCAAACATTACTACTCGTAGTAAGTTATAAACACACCAAAACACAAAACATATCATCTAAAATTAGCAAATTTAACCGGAAAAAAAAAAATCAAAATTAACATCAAACAATATTAAAACCAAAAATATGATTATACTACTACAATTTAACAAGCTAAAAAATATGAGATTAAAAATAAACTAAAAAGAAGGTAAGATTACATACCTGGATTATATTAATGACAATAGAATTTGAATAATTTTGATTTTGAATTTTTTAGGGTTTAATGTTGAAGTAGAATGAAGAAGAAGAAGAATAAAAACAACTAACAATTAGGAAAAATAAAACTGCCGTTAAAGCTGCCTACATCTCTATATTTCTTTCTTTTTTTTTTTTAATGGGCTTAGGGTGTTAAATGGGCCTGTCTCACCATAAGTTATGGTGAGACCGTCTTCTAGAACAATTAGTGTTTTGAAAATGTGTGAGTTGACAATTAATCTTGTTATTATTAATATTCTTATAATTAGGTATTGGTCAAATAATTTCTTTTACCAAGAGTCAAAAAGTCCATCAGATCTACAAATTTCCATCCTCTATATATTTGTACGTATGTCTAAAACAAAATTCATTTTCATAATTAACAAATGTTGTTTTTAGTAAAAGTAAATGTCAACTGAATTTAGTAAAATACCAACAGAAAAAACCAATCCAATTTGCTTAATATTATTATTATCAGTAATTCTTCTGTAAGGCTGAACTTACACTAAGTTAATGTGAGACCAATGTATAAATTGCAGTTAAAGGGGTACAAAAACATAAAACAAATCTACTAAAGTCACTAACAGAGGTACTAAAAAAATTTAGTAACAATTAATCATAATTATCACTTAAATAGTACAAAAACTATATAATCGGGTACAAATGAGGCGGACTTACAATAATTTATTGTAAGTCCCGACTTACATAAGAATTAATGTATTATTATTAAAGATTACACGAAATTGGTTGGAAGCCGAGATATA
Organism: Dianthus caryophyllus; assembly: GCA_023091065.1. Taxonomy (NCBI): domain Eukaryota; kingdom Viridiplantae; phylum Streptophyta; class Magnoliopsida; order Caryophyllales; family Caryophyllaceae; genus Dianthus; species Dianthus caryophyllus. The sequence goes on from CM041523.1 coordinate 3,164,899, forward strand.
ATCTGGGCCCCCACCTCTTTACTTTTGTTATCATCATTTCACGACTTCTAAAAATTTAGTTGTGTATTTTATTTTTGTATTTACGAGAAATCGTACACTAAAAAAAATACATTTAAACTAAAATTTGAAAATATAAAAAACTTCCCACAAAACGATATTTTTATATCGTAAAATATCATATTAATTGCAAAAACCAAAAAACAAACTTACGCTACAATCGTTATTGTGGGTAATATAATGTAAAGAGAATTTGTAATCTTTAAAAAATGTACGGTATAAAATTTGAATTTAGATAACAAAATTAAGGGGGGTTGTCCTGGGTGGTTGGGCCATGGCCTACCCTAAGAGAAACCTTGATTGGGCCTCTGCCTGACCAATGAGTTAAGGGTGGGTCGTAACCTGGATAACCTGATTTCAAGTGGATATTCTTTTCTAACTATTGTTGTTGTTGTTGTTGTTCGAATATTTTTCTCTGATTCAAAAGTGTCAATCTTATATATTTATATGTAAGTCTAAAAACAAAAATCATTTTCATAGTTAATAAATATTAAGTGTAATTAGTAAAAGTACTTGTCAACTGAATTTATTAAGATACCAACGGAAGAAACGAATTCTAGTTTTTTTTTTTTGTTTTTCTGCAGCGATTATGAGAAAGGCTATTGAAAACAAGCTATCAAAAATGCCAAATATATGTACCCTTATTGAGGTTAGTGCTTCATTTCTCGTTTCATTTTTAAGACGGACCAAGTAAACACGTTGTTATGTACGTGTAGTACGCAGCACTAATACTAGTAGTAATATTTAATTACCAGAGAACCTTAAGATATAATCGGACACCCTATTCCAGGGGCGGATTTAGGGTAGGGCGCTCTGGGCCTTGGCCCAAGTAATTTTTGGGCTTCGAAAAAATCTGCTGCAATAGTATATATTTTGAAATGTTTGAAGTAAATTGACAAAGAGATGATAAGTGGTGCAATGGTAAAGCTACTAAAATTTTTTCTCATGGTCAAGGGTTCAAAACCCAATGCCCCTATTTTTTGAGGAATTCATTAAAATGCTATTGTTATTCCAATAAATTCATATTTTTTAAAAAACCTTTTTTTTGGTAAGATGGTTTCAAAATCACATAATTTCCTTTGTATTTATTTTCTTTATGGTCTATTTACAATATAAATTTTCAAATTTCATGTACAATAACTATACTAATATAAAAAGTTAACTAACAATTTTCGCGATATTTTTCCAAATTGTGTTAGGACATATTTAACAATAATATAAGAAAACGAATAATTTAACATGCCCTTGCTTACTTTATAAAAGTAAATATTTGTCCTCGATTGACAATTATATTCACTATTATTTTGCGTCCTATAATAATTATGAAGATAGGTTTCACTTTTGTAAAATTGGAATTGTCGAAAAAAATTTTTTGGCCCAAGGTACATTTGATTCCTCGATCCGCCCCTGCCCTATTCATTGATGATAGCTAGTAATGTTTTTTTGTTTTTTTTTTTTTTTTTTTTTTTTTTTTTTTTTTTTTTGGCAATACTAAAGAAAGGGGAAAACCCAAGGTTTTCTTCCCCTAGTGCAAGGAGTATCAAGCATATGGAAGTGCGATCATTCTGTACCGAAGCAACTAATGGTAAATGCAGACTAAATTTCAAACTTAATCCCGGAAATGGTTGGAAGATTCGGGTTATATATCCAACTAAGCTCAAGTCTTTTTCCTCGGCTGTGAGGCTATCCCATATCCCTATGATTGCAAAGCATCTAATAAAATAATGTATCGACTATTGTACTCTGCTATTTATCGTTTTCATACTCCCGTTGTTAGGACTATGTGAAATAGGAAACTTTCCACAAACTACCGCGACATGTATTATAAGAGGTTCACCACGACAATAAGTCGTTGCATATATCAATTTTAGTTCCTTATAACGAGGGTTTTCTACCGCGGGTTTTCAATTGCATGTAACCCTTCCTTTCTTGGTTAAGTCGAAGTTTGTGTATTTAGATCTCTCCATTTCATACGATTGACATAAGAAATTAAGGGTGTGTTTGGTTCAAATTAGTGTGGAATGAGGTATGGGTTTAGAATCACTTAAACCCATACCATGTGTTTGGTTGGTGTTTTTGTGATATTGATACTCATACCTCAAACCTTCAAGGTATGGGTTTTAGAAACCCTAGAGAGGGGGTGGGTATGAGTGGTTCCAAACCCATGGAATCAAAAAAGTAAAATAAAAAAAAAGCATTATTTTTCACTTATTTTTCTTATCTATACTTTTATTTTATTTTTTTTATCGTAAATAGATTAATATTTTATCAATACTTATTTTTCTTAACTATACTATTATTTTTTTTGGATAAAAACAATTTTTTTTTGTTACAAGGTAAATAATGTTTTTGGATGTAAGTTGAACGCTACTTTAATATATTTAGGGGTCGTTTGGTTGCCCTTCTAAAAATACAGGAAGTTGAAAATCTCATGAATTACAAATTTGGGAGTTGTTTGGTTGCCATGTTTATGGAAGAATGGGGAAAGTAGGAAATCCCATAAAATTCAATTTCCTACAAAATGTAGGAAGTTATTTACCTTACCCCCCTAGTTGAGTTGAAATTCCTATGGAACTTACTTCCTACATTGGTAACCAAACGATTTTTGCCAATTCCCAAGAATTTAGATGTAGGAATTAAATTCCCATGAATTACAAATTCACCTTAAGTTGTTCTTCCCGTGTCAACCAAACGACCCCTTATGTCACTTTACTTTGTTTATAAAAAGATTCTTGAGTGAAACAGTTTTACGATAATATTTTCGTGAAACCTCTCACAATAAAGGGTAGTTACTTAATTAGTGAGGGTAGGTCTCTTTAATAACTAATAAATCTCACATGTGAGGCGGTTTTACATGAGACGTACTGAAAATTCTTAATGGTATATATAGTTATTGGGACAAAATGTATAATTTATAATTTATTTGCCAAAATTGGAAAAAAAAATATTGAATAATGATTTGACTAATAAGTTGAATACTACTTTAAGTTTAATAATTCTGACATTTAGTTTGGTCTATTTTATGTAATTTTAAATATTTGACATTTAATTTTTATTTATATTTAGGATGATGAGATTTTATATTATATTTTTATGTACCTAACTTGGAAAAAAAATCTAAAAATAATTAGTTTAGGTGAATTGTGTGGAAAAAAAAAATCACAAATTTTGATTTGATTCCTGATTCCAATAGTTTCCATCCAAACACTAGGTATATGAATGAATATCAACCCGGAATTGAACCAAACACAAGGTTTCAGGAATCAAGTCCCAAACCAATACTACCTTGGAATGATTCCTGATTCCAAACCCATACCATCGTGCGAACCAAACACGCCCTAAAATCACAAAAGCTGGTAAACAATATCTCGAAGCGAAAATTGAGATATATTTGCGAATATTTTATTAGAAAGCAACAGTTTAAAAACACATCATATACCGGAAGTTGGAAGTCTTAATGTTAAGGTATTCAGTAATTTATTTTAAATATACAACTCCGTACCATCATCACGTGAAGATTTTGAATAATTAGGGTTATGTTTTCATGATTATCTGATGAGAAATTAAAAATAAAACTTTTAATTACCGTACTTAAAAGTTAAAACTCTTAATTACGATGGTAAACCCTAACAATAATAATAATACTTCTATACCCACCAAAAAAAATAAAAAATTAGATGGAGTAATAGCCAAGTAAAGTTGAACCATGAACTTGACAAAGTTAAACCGAACAAAGTACGTTTAAAACAAAAGGAAAGACTAGGGTTTTACGTGCAAAAGGCTTTCAAGTGTAATTTTTGTTTCATTAATTCAGTCAAAGTATTCTTAACATCTACTTTGTCTTTCATTAATTCCATCGAAGTTTTGTTATTTATCTTTAATTTAATTTAATACTTCGTATTATTTTGTGTGTATGCTTTGCTTATTGCTCTTTTTATTCATAGGGTTTATTTTGATTTTGCTTTCAAATTTGACTTCAACTCAATGGACGAGGTATTATATTTCTCATTCTTTACGTAGTCTTGTGTGAGATTGTCTCGCAGTTCTACTCGACAAGATGTCTTTTTATTTATACCTCATATGTTTGTACGATCTCATATGAGAATATGTATATTGTTATTATTGTTATTATTACTTCTTTCGTTTCCGTGAATTGTTTACAATTTAACCTTTTTTTTTGTACGTAATGTACCCGAGAAAAAATTGGATTTGAAAATTGGTGCTTGTTTTTGTTGTATCAGCCGATAATTTATATTCGTTTTGAACCATCATCGTTGCTGAAAAAGCCGGCACGACACCTGAATGATAAATTGGATAATGCGCTTTTACTCGACGACAAAGATGAATTCTTAAAGCTGATCAACGACCCTGGATTTGAACCAATGCAACAATATCATCGTAGTGAATTTCTGTTTCTTAGAGAAGTTACTGTGAAAAAAATACTTAACCACGTAGCTCCGCAAATCGCTATGGCAGTGTTAAATGGTGAAACTAAAGGTATTATCGACGATGATGAGCTCGTCTTTAAGGATGGATGGACCCCACTGCATCTTGCCTCTGCCACACCTTCTCCTAAGTTGATTAAGTGTCTTATTGAAAGGGGTGACCCTGTCGACGTCCCCGGTGATTATGAACCCCTCGGTTTGAAACAGGCCACTCCTCTCGATTTAGCTCTCGAAGTCATCGACTATGGATACTCTAAAGGGTACCAATATCTAATCTAATAACAAATTTATTTCATTCATTTTAGTTTTCATCTAATTGTTGTATCCTACTTTCATTTCCTCAGATTTAATACTGTCGAGAGACCGTGGACCCCACTTCGTTCAATCTATGAGTTGTTGTATTATGTCTGCAACTATCAAGTATGTATTCTAATCTTTGATTATTCATATATACTCAGTGTCTGTAATGTCATTGTGATGAACATTTTATAACGGATTTCACTTGCCATCTTATACGTACAGAGTAGTATTAGTCGATTATATATGCACTTTTTAATGGACTCATAAATTCATAGTCGTCGTCGTCTCTTTATTAACCTATTAGCTTCCCTTTTGAAAATGATTACAGGAATCTTGTTTGGAAGTAATAAGGTTGCTGGTACAAAATACCAAAGATAAGGAGCGTGTTAGAAAAGCTTTCATAGACTATGCTGACGAGGGTAAATTCGTTAAGTTAGCGTCCTTGTTTTTGGCTGCTCCCGAGTTGTTTTTATCGTCATCTCTAGGAGGTGATGGCTTGTCTTCCATTGACGCACTCTACGTCAAATTGAATTCCTTAGACAAGACGACAGATATCCAAGACGGGCTGTCGTTACTTCTTGATGTTTTTGATTTAGTTGGTCATATGCTCATTGCAAATCTTCGACTCGCTAACCAATACGAAATTGGCTTCTTCCTTCGTGAAGCTGCTCAGACGAAGCTAGGAATTTCATCTCGTGACGATTATTTTTTAAGGTTTGACTATTAGTACACCCAAAATTTACCAATAAACATGGTACTAGATGTTTCACATGTTGTCGTACTCGTGTCCTTAATTACAGGTTCTTTAAGCCCGTCACTGATGTTTACGAGCCCCCGCCTAATCCAAGTAAGGTAAGTACTATTGAAGTGTTTAGCTTATGTTTTATTTGACTTATACTCCCTCCGTTCCCGTGAATTGTTTACACTTTTTTACTTTTTTGTGAGAGAAATTTAATACAAGTGTAAACAAGTGACTGAGACAAAGCGAGTAGTACGAATAACATTTATTAGAAATTTATTCGTCTATTTCTTTAACATGCCCATATTAATACACTGAAACTCTAAAGATTAGTGCTAACTCATTTGAGCATTATATTCAAGTATACTCCGTATTAAATTAAATTGGTTCAGGTCGATCCCCGTATCCGAAGATCTTGGAGTTCATTAACGCCCTTTGATAAGATGAAGAAAGAGGATATAGATATCGATTATGTTAATAGGTATGGTGCTTCATTCTTGCGGTGTGGCTAGTTAACTCGATCTCGATCGTCTCATATTATTTTTACTTAGAATTTTATGTTTGCTCATGCTAGAATGATCCCGACTAGCAAGCCTCAGAAAGCAGGTAAATTGCTATACTCTATACATGTTTAACGTGTAGAGATCCTCTAGAGTTGGTGAAATAACTCTACCGGTAGAGTTTCTAAATTTCTGTCACCTTGTGTATAACAAAAGTTTTCTTTTCACCAATTTCTCGAACGGGTTTACTAAGTTCTCGAACGGGTTTACCGGTAGAGTTTTTAAACCGCCGCGACACCGTAAAATTGTAACCTAAATCCTTTTTTGGGGAAAAAAAATCAATTAGTAGCACATAAGAGAGTATTTGTATAAGAGTAATATAAAAATTAAATAAACTTATTATGATTATGCAGTGGATAATCGAAACTCTATTGTGTAGAGTTATATAAGAACTTTAGAGGATCCTAACCCATGTTTACCTGTTTCTATTGCATAAATTTTCATTTTAGACATTGCATGTCAAATGCCATATTACTTGAATATAGAGGATAATACAAATCTTTTGCTTCTTAAATAATAGACATTTTTCTTTTACATTTATTCATACTGCGTAATTAAGTCGTTTTAAGCTTCTATTGAACGTGTCGGGATCCACCGCAGTTGAGTTTCAACTGTATGTGTGAATATATCCCTTTTATGGTAAATATATGCTTAATATTTTTATTTTATATTTTTATTTATTCTAATTGTGAGCATTAAATTCAACGGCAGCATTTATAGTAAATATATGTTTAATATCTTTGGTAAATGCATAATGTATTTAGTAAAATAACAATGAAAAAAACCAATTCAATTTTTTTTTTTTTGTTTTGTTTAATTTTCAGCATTTATGAGAAAAGCTATTGAAAAGAAGCTATCAACAATGCCAAATATAAGTACCCTTTTTGAGGTTAGTTCTTAATTTGACAATTTATTTTTAAGACAGACCAAGTAAAGACATCATGTGGAGTACGTAACACTCATAGTAGTTATATTTACCGGAGCCTTATAAGATATACTCCGTACTTGTATACCCTTCTATTCGAGTATAATAATGCTTGGTTTCTTTTGGCAAATATCGAAGAAGGCGGAAAAGCAAAGGTTTTCTTTCACTAGTGCAAGGAGTATTGAGCATATGAGGGTGCGATCATTTTGTACCGAAACAGCTAATGGAAATCACATATTAGATTTCAAACTTATTCCCAAGAACGGTTGGGGGAGTCGGCTGATGAATCCGACTAAGCTCGGGTCTTTTTTCTCGGCTGTAAGGCTCTCCCATTTCCCTTTGATGGCAAAACGTCTAATAAAATGATGTAACACGTACCTTGCTATATATTGTTTTTATACCCAGTAGGTGTAATGCAATGTCTTATGTTGAACCTTCACGGGTTTGTTACCATTATTATTATTTTGACAAAATATGGTAAAGGTGTTTAGATTGCTGATTTCTTAAACTAATTCAAACACTTTAAATTATGACTTGTGTTAAGTTATATTGTGACAAAAAAAAAAAAAAAAAATTAATCATGACCAAATGAAAAAATAAATAAAGAAAGAAATTAAATGATTATAATAGTGTGAGATTGTCTTATAGAAGTATTTGTGAAAAAATCTTATACTCAGTCAAACACTTCAAATTATAACAAAAATAATATTAAAGTTGTTTTGGCAAAAAATTTACCAAAGCTTAATTTATTGTGTTGGGGTTAAAGCGACCTTATTGTATACCAAACTAAGAATCGTAAAAGAAAACTCAAGGAAAAGAAATGGCCCAGCGAAATAAGACGAAGGTTTTTTGGTTCTGGAACGCGATGTGGGAAAGCGATGACTCTTGTCCCACCAACTATCCACTATTCAAAGAAGGATTACAAGATTTTGGTGCTAAGGCACGTTATTTGGTACAATATTCGTTGAATAATGCTAAGTATTGCTGAAGAAAGTGTTTAGTGTGTTTGAATGCTGTAAAATATGTGTTTGGTGTTGAATGTAGTAGTATTGTTGCTGAATGTGGAATATTGTTCAATGGTCCTTCCTTGAACCCTAGCTGGCCTTTTATAGGTGCATCCTTGCTGATTTGGCTCCTAGTATTCCTTGGCATCTGGCCACATTAAATAGGCCTTGCTTGCTCATGTTTATGTAGCTTCCCACTTTACCATTCTTCCTTTGTTATCAGTTATGATTGAGATAGATCCGTTGGTGGGACTCCCAGGGCCACTGTGCCCAATCACCTTGAGGGTCTGTTCGAAGTCACTGGGGTGACTCTGGAGGGTCTTGCATAGTCGGGGAGTTACGTAAGTGCGGATCCTCGAAATACTCTAGATCGCCAGGGCCTGCGATGCTCAGGGGTCTGGCGAGTCTTCTTCAGCGACGAGACTGGCCCAAGCCGGAAAATTTGGGCTAACATTTGCCCCCAAAATTTACGCTCGGGAGGTCTCAGGTCTGGCAATTTTCATTCTCAGTTAGCTGCGTGACTTCCTCATATTTCGACTTTGGGCGTGCTTTTTGGCCGATTTTGTTAGGTGCTTGATACTTGGTGGATTAGCGGACTATTTTTCTTTCCGCTTCTTGGGTAGCTGATAATGACACAGGCGGAGGTTCTTGACATGGCGAAGGCTGCTGCCAATCTTGGGTGGTTCCACGATGCCCCAGCTATATGGGCCAGGGGACGGTGAAAGGCGCTGAGATCTTTGTAGTGGCCGAGGACTGAAGCGGAGGAAACAAGACCGCTTGAGGGTGGCGACAATGTAAGCGTGGATCGGCTAAACACCGAACTCTGCGGCTCGAAACATGTGAATAATCATCGCTTATTAGGCGAATTTTCCCTTGACTTGGAGCAAGAGGAAGCTGACTCTGCTGGCGAGGGTGGTGGCCTTCTTGCGAGGGATGCTTGAGTCCGAGGCGCCTCATCGGTGGTGGTAAACAAGAATAGCTCCCTGTGGCGCTGTGGACAATCGGTTAGTTAAAGATTGAGTTCAGAACTGTTATTTTGGGGTAGCGTACCTTGCTTGACGCTTGTACTTAAACATTATCTTTTCTTTGACACTTTGCGCTCGGGGTCCTTCTTTGCGAGGACCTTGAGTATGATGATGGAAAGTCATGGTGGCCAACCATGCTTTTGATTACGTTCGGTTGTAATGCGCGCGCGCTTATTTTGTGCATGCTTTTTTTAGAGTCGACTTAGTCGGCCTGGAGTCTGAGATGTCCAAGTGGGGTAGAGCTTCCCCGCGACAGAAGGCTTTGTTTGGTGGCGTGGTGGCACGGAGTGCGAGATGTCAAAGCGGGGTCATGTTTATCTGTCATGTTTATCCCTAGGTTCGTGCTTATCGCCACCACAGGCACGACTTCCTCTCGAGGAGGAATTTACGTGGCGCCCCTTGTGACCTCAGGTCGGTACACTGCGAGGCATTGGCCGGAAGCCCTTTAGAACGAACTCAAGTATTTTTGTATAAAAACGAGTTTAAGATAAAAGTTTTTTTTTTTTTTTTTTTTTTTTTTTTTTTTGAAAGGACAAAGGGTTTTAAACAAATCACAAATGTAAACTGCAGAAATACTTTAAAAACGATTCGGAGTGGGTTAAAGAATTTTTACGAAAGAATAATCCATAAAACCTGCTGAGGATACCTCAGAATGTTGAGGGCACGCCAGGATCCTGAGAGTACATCAGGGTCCTCAGGTCTCAGGATCCTCGGGGTATCTCAGCAGCGAAACGCAAAATAACTTTTAAAACGATTGAAAGGGTAAATTAAAGGTTTTTAAGGAAAAACGTAAGTAACCTATTGAAAAGAATGACAAAGTTTTCAAAGCGGAAAAATAAAATAAAACACGGATTAAAAAATGAAATGTGCAAAACCTTTTGAGGACATAATGTTCAGGTGGGCGTCGAGACCCTCTGGCAAAGGCGTGGCGGCGATGTCTTGTTGTATGCGCCACTGTTGGCCGCGCTCACTGTATGATTCGCGATTCTTCTTGTGGACTTTATCGTAACCCATTGTTCGGTTGAGGCTTTTAGAAACATTCTCACGAGAGGGTTAGTGACCACAGTAGCAGTATGCGGCCCAAAATAAGGACGTAACTTAAAGGAGGCTATAGCCCAAACGATTTTTACGGTCAGCGTACCTGGTCCTGGGGGCGAGAGACTTTGCTGGCCGACATAGCGATCATTCTTGGGATCGCCGTGCCCAAACCATCACGTGACTCACGGCTCAGGATTGGCGGTGCGGGAGGCCACGATTTGTTCTCACCGGCCTCTTCTCATTGCTCGCTTGCCTCTTGAGTCGTAAGCGAGTTGGCCAGCCTGACCCGGTCCCCAGGTTGCCCTGCGCCCGATCCTTGTATAAAATGGAGGTGGCAACGGCGGGACTTACGATCTGAGACCCACCTTTGCGGACTGGACTCTTTCGGTAGAATGTGGTCGAGGTGCCCCCTGTCCTGGAGGTGCTTGATTCCTCGCCGAGAGGCTCACGCGTCTTGGGTGTTATGCGCGTGCCGTAGTGGAGCAACCTCCTCCCAGGATCTGTCCGTGGCGTCCAGGCTCTGCGAGGCCACCTGACTTTGTCTCCGAGGTCCTGCAAATATTTGAGAAGTCCATCAATATCAGTAGTGAACTTGTATTCGCTTACCTTGGGTGGGAGGTTCTGGTTGTCCTCCCAATCTCTGGCTCTCCAAACTTGGTGGGCTGCTGGCCTTTCGTATGGTCTGGCTCTCTGATTTTTGCGGTCGCTGGTGGCCTTCCTGGAGGGGCTGCTGAAGGTCTCTCCGATGTCTCCAGGGACACAGGCATTTGCTCGATGTCTCCCTTGTTGAACCTTGGACTCAGGGCTGGACCTCCTGGTGGTTTCCTCGCTTCCCTGCTTGTCGATCCATGCTGGGCCGACTCCGTACTCCTCGGGAGGGTGTGGAGCGAATCCTCGAGTGGCCCTTGACATGATTGCTAGATGAAGGAATGAATCGCTCTGGATGATCGATTCCTCCCATGGCGGCGCCAAATGTTTTGGCAAAAATTTAACAAAGCAATTTATTGTGTTGGGGTTAAAGCGGCGCTTATTATACCAAACTAAGAATCGTAAAAGAAAACTCAAGGAAAAGAAATGGCAGCGAAATAAGGCACGAAGGTTTTTGGTTCTGTGAAAACCTTAGATGTGGGGAAAGCGGCCTTGAGGAAAGGCTCTTGTCCCAGCATTATCCATATTCAGAAGGATTCTGAGATTTTGGTCTTTAAGGCACGTTATTTGAGTACAATATTATTGAATAATGCTAAGTATTCTTTGAAGAAAGTGTTTAGTGTGTTTGAATCTTTGTAAAATATGTGTTTGGTGTTGAATGTAGTAGTATTATTCTTTGAATGTGGAATATTGTTGATAGTCGCTTCAGCCTAGTGCCTTTATAGGTCATCCTTCTTGATTTAGCTCTAGTATTAAACCTTATGCTATCGTGGTATTTTAAAATCTACTTCTTTCATACATGTTATGTAACTACAAGCTTTACATTTCTCCTTTGACTACTAGTTATGATTGAGATAGATCAGTTGGTGGGAATTTCACGGGAAGCACATGTGCTGACCTTGAGTCTGCCAGGGAGTCTGAAATGTTCGGTCGCAGAGGCTGGAGTGAAACTCACGGAGGTCTTGCGTAGTCGAGGGTTCTGTGTAATGCGGATCGCCGAAATCCTGCAGATCTGCCGAAGCCTGCGATCTTCAGTCTGGCCGAGTCTTCTTCTTGGCAAGTGGCCCAAATCGGGCGAATTTGGGCCTAACAAAAGTTAAACAATAACAACACTAAAGCGATAAATCATACTCAAACTATAACTAAAATGATATTATTAGTTAAATTTTATTCAAAACCCGTGCATAGCCCATGGATGAAAGATTGAAAACTACTCCCTCTGTCTCAGTCATTTGTTTACAGTTTGACTTTTTTCCTCTCACAAAAAAGTCAAACTGTAAACAATTCACTGAAACAGAGGGAGTAGAATCATTAAATTTGTTTGTAAACGGAAATGGTTGAAACAACTAAACACTTTTGTGACAAAGTCATTTGATTTTTTGTGGGATAATGCTTTGCATGTGAGTGTTGTAGGTCCAATTATACTCTAATTCTCACTTTTTTTATGACCACATATATAAATCATCGAATTTCCAAATTCTATCTAAAGCTACCTTTTTACCCACTCACTTACCCTTTTCCATATCATGGCTTTTCCCTACCCTTAACAATTATTAAAGGTTTTAGGCTTAAATAAGTCTCTTGTACGATAGATTGACGCGTACGATAAATTATTAGTAACTAAATGTGATCATTTTAATATTTAAAGTGACTATTTTAACGTTTAGTACTGTGACCACTTTAAATGTGATAATTTTTTAAGGTTTTAAAGTAGTCACTTTAGACGTTAAAGTAGACACATTATACATTAAAGTGATCACATTTTAGTCAGTAATAGTATCGTCGTACGGATGAAGCAGTTGTATTTTAAAATTTGCCTTGGGATAAATTTATGTTATCACGACCTAAAAAAATGGGTGAAATACAAAATGCAAGTTATATGGCACTTGTTTAAGCACATGAGTGCTACTACTAATCGTTAATGATGATGAGTTAATTATCCACTAATTTGAGGGATAATGATATTCCAATGACCCAAATGAAAAAGTTTTGTTGTCCACCATACCCTTTTTAAGGCACAAAGTCCATAAATGAAAAAAAGTGATTGCGAATTTTTTTTATTTGGATTTTTCTATATGGTAATTTTGTACTCTTTCGTTTCAGTGAATTGTTTACACTTTATATTTTTGTGAGGAATTTGAGAAAAATGTAAATAAATGATTGCGACATATAAATGTAAATAAATGTAATTAAAAAGTAGAAGAAGGTTGATTGCGAATTCAAGACAAGCATAGTTAAGCCAAATTAGAGCATCAAACTCGTCAATCACGGACTTACCTACCTACTTGTCTAAATTCTAGTGTCATTTTCTATCACAATAACATCCTCTTCAACATTCATTTTAACTGACAAAACACATTTAGTTACCAACTCACTCTATCACACTTTTACTAACTAACACTGCTGTCTGCCTGTCTCCTGGCATTGTCGGGATTCGAGCAGGGTACGACCATTCCACGTCGTCAAAATTTATCCAATTTCATATCGTCAGGTTTAAGTTAGAACAGCGCCTTACCAGTTAATTAACTGTCGCGACTCAAACTTGTTTTTGTGACAGTTTGACAGACTCGACAGGATAATGTCGAATATACTGGCACCAACTGCGCAACCGCCAGTAAACGATGGAATTAATCCACCGTTGACGACACCTGCTGTCGTCTCGGTACAAGTTCCCTTACCTTCACTGTCTCCCCCACAGCAAAGCGAGGGCGGTACTAGCATTATTCCATCACCTGTTGTTGTTGTTGCTGCAGCTCCACCGTCTGCTGTCACTCCTCCTCGTCCTACATTGTCGCCTGTTGAGTCACAATCACCGCAATTGACGCCACAACTGCCTCTTCAACCGCCTTTAACTGCTGCACCGACGACACCTGTTACAGAAGTGGTCCCACCACCATTACCACCACCTGTGATTACAGCTCCACCAACACCTGATACACCAGTCACTGTAACACAACCATCACCACTGTCATCGTCACCACCTGTCACAAGCCCGATAAGCAGGCCCGTTACCGCCAGGCCAGGCCCATCGGAGCCCGGTCCTCGTTCAAGTCCCACACCGATTCCAGCTGCCAGGCAGGCGAAACCCGGGCCCGCTGCCACCAAACTAGGCCCGTTGGAGCCCGCCCCGCATTCGCCACCACAGCTGACCACGCCGTTTCCAGCAGTCAGACAGGCAAAACCCGGGCCCGCTGTCACCAAACCGGGTCCGTTGCAGCCCGGCCCGCATTCGCCACAACAGCTGACCACGCCATTTCCAGCAGTCAGGCAGAGGAAATCAGGTCCCATAGCTACCAAACCGGGCCCGCTGGAGCCCGGGCCGGCAACACCGCCAGTGTCCATGCCCGCCGACACGAAGCCCCGACCGCCTGTCACGGCGTCGGCAGTTCTGCCGACACAGCCCCCGATGGCGCTGCCGGTCCCGCAGACACCGCGGGGCGGGGCGTGGTTTCCCGCCACGTCAGCAGCGCCACCTTCAGAACTTCCAGTCATCCCTGGCACACCTGCAGTGGTGGACACCCCCTTTTTTGGCGGTGGTGGTGGGGCTGCGAGCGGAGGATCATCGTCGTCGTTGTCATCGTCTGCGCCAAGGGGTTCCGTGTCAGAAGGAGGAGGGTCAAATGCGTTAGTTGTTGGGTTGGTGGTTGGTGGAGTTTTGCTTCTGTTAATTGCTGCTGTTTGTGGCATTTTTCTCATTTTCTGCAGGAGAAAACACAAGAAATTTGATCAACATGTATCTGAGAAGTTGCATGCATCTTCATTTATGGGAATTGAAGGTATTTTCGATTCGTTCTGTTGACTGTTGAGCTCACGACTCGCTGTTCTTTGGTCTTTAGATTACGACTAATTGAATGAAATTGACTATCAAATGTCACAGTTAAGTAACAGTTTAGTTCGGTCTAGGCATCGTTATCGACACAAATTTGTTATTCTATTTGATTCTGTTTTTTAGGCATTCTAATAGTAACTTCCTATGTGTTCAACTGATGCAATTCATCAGGTAAATCTTCACTACCTCAGTACACAAAGCCGAATCAATATCCGCCCGATCACACAACTTCTGCGCAGCCACTTTCAGCGGCTAAAGCGGGCCCCACTTCTGGGGTAGGGACGTACCACTCAAGCGGGACATTCACGTACGATGAGCTAGCAGCGGCCACCAGCGGGTTCTCGGACAAGAATCTTCTCGGGCAAGGCGGGTTTGGGCATGTCTACAAAGGTGTTCTTCCAAATGGAAAGGAGGTTGCTGTGAAACAGCTGAAAATGGGAGGTGATCAGGGGGAACGAGAGTTTCGAGCTGAGGTTGATACCATTAGTCAAGTTCATCACAAGCATCTTGTTTCGTTGGTCGGGTTTTGTATTTCGGGTGTCGAGAGGTTGCTTGTCTATGAGTTTGTGGGTAACAATACCTTGGATTTTCACCTACATGGTATGTTCAATTCACCTGTCACTTTTGGTTTTTACTTGTTTGGTGTAAAATCAAGCCTATATTTCAGATTCACAATCATTTGGTTCCGAGTTAAAAATGAAGCAAAGTGACTCATTAAAGTGTCTGCTTGTCGGTTTTTTTACTGTGAAGTAACTGTCACTCGAATCAATTCTGAATGCACTTTTCATTACATATCATCCAAAATCAGTCCTCCATCGTATTTGCGTGTGTTGTGGAATGCAGGAAAACATGAGGCTGTAATGGACTGGCCAACTAGAGTGAAGATTGCAATCGGGTCTGCAAAAGGGCTCGCTTACCTGCACGAAGACTGTGAGTATTACTTTCGGTTCCTACAATTTCGAGCAATTATCATGTAAAACCCTTACATGTCGAGCAACACTGCAACAGTCTCACATTACCTTCGACGCCTCACTTAACAGTAGAAATAAACGGGGTGTGCACAGTGCACAAGTACACGCATTAGGAGGCTGTTGCACAGCGAAGAATGGTCAGACATGTAACATTGATTTCGGAAAATATGTAATTTGTTGCAGGTAGCCCATCCATTATCCATAGAGATATCAAAGCTGCTAACATTCTTCTCGACTTCAACTACGAGGCGAAGGTAAAAATTCTCCCATCTCTTGAGTCTACTACATCTGTTAAACAACGTTTACTCTGCACTGATGCATCACACTTTCATTTTGCAGGTCTCTGATTTTGGATTGGCAAAAATTTGCTCGACTACTAATCCCGCGGTTACTCACATAACAACTCGAGTTGTTGGGACTTTCGGGTGACGCATTCTCTCTCTTTCTTTTACGAATCGAGTCATGTCATATCAAATCACGTCTATTTTACGAATCTTGAACTCTCTTGTTGAAGGTACCTGGCTCCAGAATATGCGTCAAGTGGTAAAGTTACGGATAAATCAGACGTATATTCATACGGCGTAGTGCTCCTTGAGCTCATTACAGGCCACCCACCAATCAGTAACTTCGGACCTGCGACAAGCGGAAGCTTAGTTAACTGGGTTAGTACTGAACATTCGACCATACTGCGTCTAAATGAACTGTTTTCCGAGGTCTGTCATATATCTTAATTTGATTTTGTTCAAACAATGTTACTGAACATAGGCTCGTCCTCTCCTGGCGCAAGCTATTGCTGACGGAAACTTCGATAGTTTGGCTGATTCACGCTTGCAGAATAATTATAATGTCGACGAAATGTTAAGTATGGTGTCGTGTGCTGCTGCGTGTGTTCGCCTCTCGTCATGGCGCCGCCCTAGAATGAGCCAGGTACATCATTACGTTTGAGTAAACTTCAGTAAAACGTTACAGTATTTGTCAACTTTGCAAATTATGTGAAAAGTGCAGGTGATTCGAGCATTGGAAGGAAATCTGTCAGCATCAGAACTCGACAGCGGAATCAAACCAGGACACAGCTCGATGAATTTTCCATACGAAAGCTTAGATTTTGATGCACGTAACTACATAGACAACGTGAAGAGGATGGCGCTAGCTAGTAGGTACAGCGACAACACTAGCGACTACGGTCTCAATCCCTCTGAATCAAGCACCGATTCTACTCAGCACATCATATAACTAAAACTGGCATCGAATTACTAGACATTTTCCCGAAGTACATACTTGTGTTGTGAATGCCAAAGAAGAAACGCCTCTATGGCTCTACGAAAACGTCAATGATGATCTACCAACGTCGGAGGTATCCCCACAGAGAAGGGTTGTAATATTGTAACAGCTTGTTTTGAGATGAATATTTCTGGTAAATAGGCATGATTTAGTCCTTGATTCTTTTAATTTAAACTTACGGGAGTTTCGAACCTGGAATGCATAAGCTTGCTTTTTTTGCGTGTAGTTAAGACGTGGTAAGGCTGCGTACAGTCGACGACCTTTACCCTGTTACTGGCGACAGCATTTGTTGCTTCAACATTTCGTTCCAAGTTTCGAGTTTAGAGTTTAGTCTTAAGAGTATTGGTAATTTTATTACGAGAAACTGCTTTGTCAATTTCAATATCCTTTGCATTTGCTTAAACCTTTCTGTCAAAAAGCCGCTTCATCCATCGAGGGCAACATCAACCAAATAGCAACATTTTGGTTGGACACAGGAGAAGGCGGCAAATAAGACGCCAAACTCGAGACTTTTGAACAGTGTCACAGAAGGAGTTTCCGAAAAGCAAGAGCATAACCAAATCCTTCACCATCAATCTATAACGATAGAAGATGTACCGATAATCAAGTATTTCAGTAATTGTGTATTGTTCAGAATATTCCTGCAGTATGACGCTATAGCCACACACACTAGACAACCATATAGAAGAAACAACAAAATTGTCGGAAAACGCTGCCCGTTGTAGTTTTTGAAACAGATACAACCCTTTCGATTGCAATAATATATTTTGAAGCATGTAACATGAGAAACAGCAGTATTTCCACAACAAAAATCATTCCATCTATCCTCAACCACAATGTTCAAAATCTACAACCCTTTCAGAATTTTATTTTCGCAGTCAAAAAGGCAATTTGTTAACAAACTCTAGAATTTCAGGATTACGACAATATCAGTTCGTAACTATCACCAATTCACGTAAACTCGCATACTTACGCAGCTCGGTAATTCAAATTCTAAATATTTGTCCTCAAGATCAGAAATGACGACAACAACCTCCAAGAAATCACCCACTTTTCCGTTCTTGCTCCTTAAAAAGTTGCCTAAACCATTTCTTCCACGCCGCGTCTTCTTGTTGGTCAATCCACGACAAGAAACAGCTATCTAATAAACAGAAAAAGTTGACGTAAAGAAGTTGATATCTGACAGGTATGTAACGGAAATTGGCAATCTGAAGGATCGGCCATATGCCGCCTTCCAAGGCCAAAGCCGGGATGAAATCTCTCTTCACGTCTTCCTTGATTTGAGGCATAGCTTTCCCGTTGGCAAAACCCATATACGTAAAGAAAACTAGTAAATCCAACGGTCCAAATATGATCCCGTCAAGTGCAACTTTGGTGCCAACAAATCGAAATGAATTTTGTTTCATCTTTAACCGTGTTTTCAAAGCACGGTCTAGACCTTCGTACCTACAAAGAGATGAATTCACTTACTCAACAATGGATGTAAGAAGTAAATTTAATATACTTTAATGTCCCTAGGCGGGATTGCAGGATCGTTTATACCATCTAATTTAGTCCAACAAGTATCATCCAATGTAGGCATATCGAAGTGCGAATTGATCTTCTAAGTTGTAATATACTTTAAAGTCTATGAAAACGAGATCATCCAGACCAAAAGCTTGGGAAACCAAGATAGAGCATTTGAGCAAGTTCACGTAGAGTATTAACGGAAGGAGATGTTTTTGATTGGATAAGATCCTCAAAAGAAACTCGAGATAGAAACTTTAACACATCGGAAGGAAAACTATTGAACACAAGAATATAGAGTGAAATTAACCACACACTACGCTAATTATCATAATACCCACTTCCCCAAAGATAATGACTACTCAGTACTCACGCTGTCACGCGTTCGTCAGTGAACAGCGATGCACTTCGATAAATGATTAGGATTACAACATTCCTCACCACATAGCTAACACAATGGTTACTTGAATAAGAAAAATCTCGGGCACTTAGCCACTATGTAACACAATTTAAATCTACATTTCAAAACTCATCAAATAACTTTATTTCTTCCAAAGTGATCTAAAATAACAAAGATGCACCGGTGCTCGTCAAAAACATTAATGATTCAAAACAAGTCATTCACCCATGATACACTCATACTCACATAACGACAAAAAGATTGAGAAATGCAGGCTCAAAGTTGTATACAAAACGATAAACTAACCAGAAGTGGCCCACAGGTCCAACAAATCCAAAGCCAAACAAGCTAGTTGCAGCAACTCTTTTCCAGTTGATATTCCACTCTTTGTCCTTCTCCTATCAAAACACAAAGTTCATAAACTCATCATCATACATTTACACTAAAACAAAAACGCAAATTTCAATGCATGATCGATGTTTAAATTACCATACATAATATCGAGACAATGAAAAACATCTATGACCATACAGCTAATAAGATATCAATTAGTTCAACAGCACACAGGTAGAATACATAACGAAAGGTGAAAAATCGTAAATGTCCTCCTCAACTAGAGCAAAATCACAAAACAGACCTCCCCACATGTTCAACCAGCTTACAACCTACACTTGAATGAAAATGCTGCATTTGAACACCTACTTTTTTCGCTCCACTCAACAACTTAAGTTCTCTTTCTGCCCACGGTGATACTTTAAGCCGATGAATTCACTGATTAAACTTTCACCTTTCAAGCACGAAACTAAAGAAACGTTTACCATCACTTGAGAGATCAGAGCATTATACCTCATAAAAACACCATTATACACACATCAAACATACTACATTAACACATTTCACCAATTCAACCACATAAATTAACAACTTCAATCATAACCATTAATCAAAAGATCAAAACTTTCAAACACAAACCAAAATATAAATCGTAAAAAAATACAAATCAACACAAAAACAAACACTCAAATGAAGAACATCAAAAACACAAAACTTTAAAGAAACAGCAAAAAAAACTCACAGAAATTTGAAGTTTTTTAAGAGAAGAAGAAGTAGAAAAAGTGATGGTTTGAGCAGCAATATCACCAACACCCCAAAGAACACCAGAACTAATCATTTGAGTCTTCACTGGATGAAGTGTCAAGCAATTTTGATACCATCTCCATAATCTCAGCATTTTTCTGAGATACCCACTTTGTTCAATCGATTAATCACTGTGTTTTCTAAGTGGGTTTCTTGTATTTTGTTGAATTTTTCAGTAATTTGGGGTCGATTAATTTTTGCCCAATTTGGTTTTTTTAAAGGTTTTTTAGGGTTTTTTTTGGGGTTGTTTTAGAAGGAGTGATTAATTGAAACGTTTCAAGCTATTTTATGATAATTTGGTCATTTTTGGTGGTGGTAGTTGATGTGTAATTGTGTTAAATCTATGACTTTGTCTCAATTATGGCTGAGTTATTTTTACTTTTCTTTCTTTCAAATTGTTATTTCGTATTTTTAAGCCGATGTCATACGTAGCGAATGTTTAAAGGGCAGTGAAAATTTCAAATGATACAGTGAAAGAAAAATTTTATGTGTATTTATATGTATTGATAGGTTTTGATATGTATTTAATATGTAAATAATAAAATAGTCGTATACATAGTCGACAATTCTGTTATTGTCCTTTGTGAAGTTGTACCATGTTTACAAAATGGTCACTAAAAATGAGGATATATGACTAATAAAGCTTAAATTGTACGGAATACAATTTAGTTGCGGAATAAACTTTCATGTCAACAAAATAAGGAGAAACAAACTCACGACGTAAGCGAAGGTATTAAAGTATTAGAGTAGAGTATTTTATTTGCTACGAAGTATTAAGGTAATACTCATTTATCTAGGTAATTTATTTGCTACGGAGTATTAATGTATTTTACAATAGATGTTAGTCGACAATTTTCTTCACATAAACATTTGTAAGAAGTTATGAAGTACGGAGTAATATTGTGCTTCTTATACAAAACGAAATCTAACATGTCAAACTAAATGGTAACAAATATGATTATGATTGCTTTAATATGATGATCTATAAAATACTACGGAATACATCACTGAGGTAATCGGACTCTCAATTTCATTATGTACCCTACTTTGTTAGTCAATTCATATCGACTTAGAGTCGACCGATTCTAATAATTCAAACTCACCCACATTTTTATGGACCCAATTTCATTGCATGCACTCTTTTATTACAGGATCATGTTGATTTAAAGTCGACTAATTCACTAATAAATCAACCTCGTCCAAGGCTTGTCTCATCGACCCAATTTCATTCTGCGGCCTATTTTCTTACTGAATTCATGTTGATTTAAAGTTAACTAATTCTAATAAATCAAACTCGCCCAACTATTATCTCATCGACCCAACATATCTCAAAAACCGGTAAAAAAGTTGTCTCAACACTGAAATCGGTTCACTCCGATCAAATTAAACTGATCCGAATCCGACCCGTTTACCAAATTCAATAACACGAGAACATGAACAACACGGCAAGCAATTTGGTGACCAGGAAAAAATATTCTTCCTTTTTAACTCCATAAATAAATAACAATACGAACAATATTGTGGGCGAAAAATATTTTCATCGATAAAATTAATATTTTGGGAGAATTTCATCAATAAAATCAATCCAAAAACAATGGTTTTCTACTTCAAAGCTAGACCTGATGCTGGAGATTACAACATTTTTATGGGTCTTGATAAACATGAAAATGAAGAACTCATCAAATATGGTGTTCCTGAAGATATTTGGTACAATTTTTTATTTTTTTGCATTAAAGTTGATTTCTTTATTATTTTTTGTGCTGAATTATTGGTGGGTTTCTGCTGGAATTTGATTCTATGTTCGTTTTCATTGATGGGTTCGTTATTATGGTTTGTAATTTGGAATTTTAGTGTGATTTATGGAGTAAAGTTATGCAATTTGATCTTGATTTTATCCTGGGTATTATTTGTGCTCCAATTGTGATTTTGGTTTCGATTTTTTTGTCGACGGCTGATCTTAATTTTATTCTGTGTTCATTGAAGGTTTTATTTTTAGAAAGTTTACAAATTTAGTGCATTTTTTTTTTGTATTACAGATTCTTCAGATTTTAGGGTAAATTTTAACTAATGTAGCTGTGTGCAGAGAGTTTTATAGCAGTTGATATATTTCCGTCGAAACTAATGTTGATAATGAATCACGTGTGTGAATTTCTGCAGCTATTTGTCAAAAGTTGTTGGATTATCTTTAATTGAATCATGTGATGCTTGAACTATGGAGCTCATGGTGTAGATTGTAGGGTATAGACAGTTGTTTTCCATCGATTGTTAAAATTATCAGGTTGTTGGTATGCCTTCAAGCTTGTTCGTACGCTATTTTACACATCGATCATAGTGTTTTATGTAGTACAAGAGCACTGTCTCAAAGACTCAAACCCTATGTCATGGTTAAAGGGGGTAGGTTGTATGGAGTCTTGCCTGTGTTGTGGAAACAGAATGGTTTCCAATGACAGATGATTTTTGTTGAGAGTTGCAATAGCCGAGTGAACAGTAATCAAATTTATCAGAGATTGGTCGACAGTCGATAGACAATCGTAAATAAGCTATATCTTCAAATGGATTCCAGAACTTTACATTTGCTGTTGCTTATATAGGTTTACAGCAGCTATTAAAGATTTTGTGTTGCTAGTTTAGTCGGTGATATGTTTGATGCTAGGTCCGAATTTTATTTATATGCATACGTACTTCGCTCTGCCATTTGAGGGAAGCGGTTTGTACTTTGTATTCAAGAGAATCATTCAGGTCATTACAATGTAACACCTGAACTTGCTCAGCCACGGCCCACGGGCTTATGAGTATTGAGGTCTTTATATACTTTAGCTCAACACTCCTTCACAATACTTCTGTCACTTGTGATGATTTCTGGAAGCTTATTCAGTTGTGTTATCAGACTTCGGCATAATTTCGTACGGAGTATTTTGTCACTCTTATTTGTTGGTTCTTTTCAACGAGCCTGAGTTACATGGACTTCGAACTGGAAAATGAATGTGATAAAAGATTGTCAATTCTCATAGAAGCTAGAGCTAGGGTCGTAGGTTGTGGTTTTGTATCTACCAAACAGCTGATTTGGAAAGACAGATAAGATTTCTCTACTGAAAGTAGCCGACCAAATAGCTGATTTTACTTGAGGATACGCAAAAGTATCCACCTCTCGGGAGTTTGTTTAGCATTTGTCTCTTGGACACATGTGAGGTGCTCTTAATGCCTCAAGTCAACGTTACCGATGTTCACTTTACTCTCGCTGAATTTGATGTCTCAAATCTGATCAATGATGCGCGTTAATGTTAATGATGATTTTTTTTTGGCAGGTTTCATGTCGACAAAATGTCTTCGGCCCATGTCTACGTGAGACTGCACAAGGGTCAGACAATGGATGCCATTTCAGAAGGTTTGTTGGAGGATTGTGCACAGCTTGTAAAAGCAAATTCCATTCAAGGCAAGTCACCCTTTTTATTTGCTGATAAAGGAAAGAGATGACCTAGAATTTTTCGAACTTAACCCTGTTAGTTACGGGGTACAAGGCGGATGTCTTACTGGCCACGCCGTTCAATTTTCTTCAACCGCCTTTTTTTTTTTTGTTTCTCTGACTAAAATCTTATTTACCAAGGATGTTCAATTCCTGTAAAGTTCCCGTACTTTGCAGAAATGGTGTCTGAATGTTTTAACAAATTTTCACTTTGATTGGAACATAACAGGCAACAAAGTGAATAATATCGACGTTGTCTACACTCCCTGGGCCAATCTGAAGAAAACTCCTTCCATGGATGTGGGCCAAGTTGGTTTTCACAACTCCAAGATGGTAACTTCTCGTCTAATTTTTTCCTCATCTCATCTATCTTAAAGCTTGTTTTTGACGTTTCATCCCTGAAGCTTTCCTTTAACAGTAATTTGATTGATTATTGATGTAGGTCCGAACTGTTCGTGTAGAAAAGAGAATAAACGAGGTTGTGAATAGGCTGAATCGTACGAAAGTGGAGAGGACGCCTGACTTTAAAGGTGAGTTAACTGCAGTTGTGCCTGCAAGTGCATAACGAGATTCAAAATGTCCATTTTTGAAAAAATTCCCCTTGTATGAGTGTACTCTGTTGTTTCCTATCGCACGCTTCTCAAACATTATGTACATGTCTGCCTGCAGCCGAGCGTGAAGCATATAACAATGCTGAGAAGGCAGAAAGAAAAGCCGTATTGAGAGACAAGGTAGGTTTGACCTTGCTTATCCTTTGGATCTCTTTATATGTTTTGTAATTGTTTTCACCGTTTCTTCAATCTTAAATGGATGAATATTTAAATGGGCGGTTGTTGTGGTGGTTGTTTGTTACCTTATGAGTTATGACAACTTTACTCTTCTTTGAAATTGTTTGAATATAAGACGTCCAAGGACAAGTTCCCTTCGAGTCTTCGTCTAAAACAGTCGGAATTGTAAAGTTTCTGAAAGCCATATGAAGTTAACGACTTCAAAAGTTTCGTGTGTTTTATCACTTTATGTAATATTTCTGATTTTTCTAAAAGTAGTGTGAAGTTTGAAGTTACTAAAGTTTTTTGAAATCTTTAATTAGTTAAGAAAAAATAAGATAAACAGAACATGTCCTAAATGGCCAATTGGAGCAATCTATCTTGCACAAACTTTTGTGAAAAAGCGAAAATCGGCTCTTCATATGTGGTGGATTAATAGCTGACCCAAGTCATACACATTGCAGAGACGTAAAGAAGAAATGGAGAGACTCGAGAAAGAGAAGCAAGCAGAACAGAGAAGCTACAAAAATCTGATGGTGACCGACAAAATGACGTCTAATAAACAAGTTGCTTCAGCTAACAAATCGCTGCAAGAGCTCGAAGAGGATTTCATGTGAACCCCCCCTTCTCAAACTTCAGCCATCTAATTGCATGATTGTACTACACATAACACCCTGACATGTTACTCGATGTTGTTACTTGATTACATCATATAATCCGTCTGTTTGTTTCATTGGAAGAACGTAAGCACGTCGCTCTAATGATGAAGAAGAAAGAGGCTGCACTGCACTGCACTGCACAGGGGACGCAGCAGACCGACGTGGTTACCCTTATACTACTTGACAGCAGTATGTTATGGAGTGATTCTTATTTTGGTTGTTGATTAACGCGGAAATTCTTGATTAACTGTATGAGTTATGTATCCTATCGTCTTTATATTATGTGGGGTCGTCTCTATTGGTGAATGTCAGCCTTGTTTACCGTGATAGTATGTTTGCATGGAGGAATTTCGATGAAAAGAGGGGAACACTTCCCGTTATTATGGTCCAATTGAAATTCCTTTGAACGCCGCCCTTATACTCTAAATGACTGGTTCTAGGTCGAGCGAGCATGCTTGAACCCGCCCTAGGCCACCTCTAGCCATGGCATACCCGTTTCAACATTAGTCACTAAGTGTGTGTTTATCCCTTCACTATCATATTATTAATCGAAATGTTCTTCCGATGCAAATTTAACATAACAATATGCAATTAGTATAATTTGAACATATTAGTTGAATTGATTTCTGGTTCAATAAATTTATGATTAAAGACAACACACGGAGTATAGTACTTCTAATCCACTCGTTTTTCTTTTTTTTACCATGTTTCGGATCATTTACTCGGCTTTTTTGAATAAATAATTCGTTTTAGTTTAATTAGTTTTTTTTATGTAATAGTAGCTTTATTTACATACGGAGTATTCCCTCCCATTTTTTTTATCTTCCCACTTGTTTATTAAATGAGTATATTATTTTAATCAAATGGGAAGATTAAAGAAAATGGGAGGGAGTACATAGTATGAGTCGGTAGATTGTACGAGTATCTTTTTCGAGAATAAATTTATTTATTAAATGTTAAACACTACCACTATGACCGTAAAAATAATATCTGCAAGAGCATGTGAAATCTTATTTAATTGTAAAACTTTAACTTTAATTTAATATTTAACATATTTTAGATATTTTATAATTAAATACTTATTTAATATTCTCCTAAAAATTCAATTTTAAAGTAAGAATAAGAAAATACTATAATTAATGGGATTATTTTTAACATAAATACATGTTCACAAAACCCTAATCATCCCACTTTCCTCCCCCTCAACCTCAACTACGCAAGTTATAAATTTTCACTCTTTCAACTCTCAAAAACCTCCTTAAAAAAACCATAAAATTTTGTGAAAAAAAAAAAAAAAAAACCACCCATTTTTACCTCGCAAAAATGGCGTCACACACCTCATTAGATGAAGAAACCGTGAAGAAAGTCATTCGTCAGGTAAATTTTCATCAATTTTCTGTAATACCCTTTTCATAATTTCTTCATTTCACTCCAAAGTTTTCATCTTTTTACTTTTTTTTTGTTCGTCTTTTTTGTTGCAGGTTGAGTTTTACTTCAGTGACAGTAATCTTCCGAGAGATAACTTTTTGAGGAACACTATTAGTGAGAATGAAGATGGGCGTATCCTTTACTCTGAAAGTTTTAATTTTTAATTTTTGTTGTTTTTTTTTTTTTTGGGTTTTTATTGGAATTTTTTGGTGATTTTTGTTGTTTTTGATCGAAAGTTTGGTTCTTTTGTGTATTATATTGGTTTGTTTAGAAGGGTTTTAATATAGTTTGATTATTATTTATGGACGATTCTTGATAAATTCATTCTAGCCGATTACCCTTTGATTTTGGGACTAAGGTTTTGTTGTCGTCGTCGTTGTCGCTAAACGACTTTTTTGTATTGTGTAGTACTTTACATCAGTAAAAGTGAAGAAAGTTTGATTCTTTTTTCAAATTTGTTTTAGATTGAGTTTTTGGTTATTGTAATTGTCTTGGATAAAAACGTTCAGCTTCTTTTCTTTGGTTTTATTTGTTTGTTTGGAGGGTTTTGTTTTTGTTTGATTACACGCATTTTAGTCGATGATATTCAAATTGTTTACTTGCTTTCTATTCATGTCACCATTTTTGGCTAATAATTGGAGTACTCGTATAATGTAACGAGATTATTATCGGTAATAAATGTAAATATCTTTTTGATTACGGAGTATACTTTTAAATTATGGTCGTACCTCAGTTGATTTTGGGGGTTAGACATTGTTGTTCTCATGATCATTGAGGCTTTCTGCTAACTTGCTTGATGTATACTCCGTATTATGTAATGCATTTGTTGTTGGACTTAACTTAAAATTGTTATACTTGAAGTGGTGAGTTTGGCATTGATATGTTCATTCTCGAGGATGAGGACCCATCTTGGTTTGGGTGATGTTAAGGCCGATGGCGTTCCTGAAGATACTGTTAAAGCTGTGGCTGATACTCTAAGAACTTCTAACTTTCTCAAGATTTCCGAGGATGGTTCGTGTTTTGTTTCTTTAGATTTCAACGTCGTATTGTTCTGTTCATGATTTTTCTGTGATACTTTTGGTTGACTTTTTGACTTTTGGTTTATATGTGTATTTTTGGTGAGTAGATTCATGGTCACAAAGTTATTTCGTGGGAGAAGATAATATTTCAATTACTTTGATTGCATGGAAATGTTATTGTAGCTCTATAATTTTACACTTGGTTTAACCAGTTATGGTTTCTACTTCATGGTAATTGTTTATGTTGTGATCTTCTGGTGTCTGAATTTTATCGTTGGCCCTTCGATGTGCTTTGAGAATTTCGTGATGTTTAGCATAGCATATCAAAGTGTACGAAGGTGGATAAAAAAAATGATATCTTGTTCATATCTCGCTTACCAACTGAAACTCATCTTAAGCACCGATTTCTTATATATTTTGAGGAATTCATGTATGTATAGTCTAGTACACGACTTGAATACTGACTTATGGAACCATGTTTCATTGAAGCAATTCGTAAGAATCTCATGGTTGTTCCCCTGCATCTTGAAGTCCGCTACATTAGTGTGCTTTTTTATCATCTTTATTGTTCGAAAGTCTTATCATTCTAATGTTTTGAATTTACGTTATGTTTGCTATTTTAGCTCATTTATTGATTTGTTCGTTGATTTGTTTATTTTAGGAAAGAAGGTTGGTCGGAAAACCGAACTTGCAAAACCAGAAGAGGTAATTGAACAAGTTGATACCAGAACTGTTGCTGCGTCTCCACTACCTTATGATGTGAAGCTTGAAGACGTGGATTCTTTCTTCACCCAGTTTGGCAAGGTAGTTTCTTTATTGAATTTGCCTTACGTGAATCATAAACTACTAGTTTACGACCATGATAACTAATGTTGTTGATAAGAACGGAAGCAAGATGAATAAGTTCATTTTCGTTAGATATGTTTTTTTAGGTTAACAGTGTCAATATTTTTTTTAGGTTAACAGTGTCAGGCTTCCAAAGCATGTCTCGCATAAAAATGTATTTTGTGGGACTGCTCTGATCGAGTTCTCCACCGAGGAAGATGCAGAGAAACTGTTGACGCAAACTTTGGCTTTTGCGGGTGCAGATCTTGAGCTCAAACCTAAGTAAGATTTCCAACACAGTTTTATGTTCGATTTTTTTTTTTTTCCCGTTTTGCTGTATTACTTAAACATTTATACAGCAATATCTCTATTTTTGGTTTTAAGGTGGTGACATTAAGTTCAGTTAAAACTGTAGTTTTTTGTTTTGTTTTGCTTTTATATAGGAAGGACTTTGATGCTGAAAGGGAGAAGCAAACAGAAGAGTATGAAAAGGTTCACGGAAAGGGAAATCAAGCGAATCAAAAACGCTCTGAAGAACCTAGGTACGTTAACGTCCTACTTTTCTCGACAGTGAAAAGTATAGCACCAGAGAGCGTTGTCCTTCATCGCTGCTTACGGCATTTTTCTTTTTTTTTTACTGTGCAGCTACACTAAAGGCCTGATTGTTGCGTTCACTCTAAAGAGCAAGTCGTCTGCAAACGACTCCAACAAAAACGGAACACAAGAGCATGCTAGTGAGATGGACGTATCCAAGACAGATGGAGAAACGGTGGGAAACGCGCCTGAAGACACGAAAGTTGTTTCTGAAGAAAACAAAGGAACTGCAAGTGATGAAGGTGATGCTGACAAGGAAATGAAGGAAAGTAATGGTAGTGAAGAAAACAAGGAGACTGCGAGTGATAAAAGTAACGGTGATAAGGAAGTGAATGAGAGTGAGAATGCTTCGGAAAATGCAGATGAAAAGGATGCACAGAAACCCGATGAAGGACCCACGGCTGCATCCTTCAAGAATAATCAAGATGTAGTTATTCGCGAAGATCTAAAGGCTGTGTTTCAGAAATTCGGCACTGTTAAGGTACATATATTTCTCAAAATCCATATTCCCGAGATACATATTAACTTTTAGTAGGTATCTCCCGTCAACTTTGACCATATACTCGGATTACTCGCCCATGTATTCGTGAAGCTGCATTGATGTTTAAAATTTATCACCTTTGTTTATAGTGTTCTCCTTAAGTTGTTACTCTGCATTTGATACTATCACTTTCACAAAAGCTGCTACGATATTTACTGCTTAGTTTTATATCCTATTGATTCGTTACTTTCGGTGTTAATTCCCATGTATTAGAGGAGGGATCGACTGCCCTTGTTCGAAAAACTCGTGCCTAGAATCAGTCTCGTCTCTGCATATTGTCTTTCATATCCATTGATTATGTCCATTTACGATATTGACTTGCTCTTTCTTTCCTGATCAATTTTGTTCTGAAGTACATCGACTTCAAGATGGGAGAAGAATCAGGTTACATCCGGTTTGAGGAACCAGAGGCGTCTCAGAAAGCTCGCGCTGCTGCAGTCTTGAACGAGGAGGGCGGTTTACTCGTGAAGAACTACGTTGCCACCCTTGAACCTGTCTCTGGTACGCACCAATCATTTTGTATTTTTTTTTTTTTTTCACTTTGGACATGTTTCACTTGTTTACTACTGACAAATAAATAGGGCTGAGTGCATTTTGCCCCATACAGCATACACGATAACAACCGTAACCATGCATCTCTTTCACTTTGCTTGTGCAGGCGATGCTGAGAAAGAATACTGGAGCCAAATTCAAGGGAATCAGAAATCCTACAAGGGAAGCCGAGGAAGGTACGCGAATTTCTTTCACGATTCTTAAAATGTGAAGGACTACTTTATTACGTCTGGTGAACTGAAAACTATTGCTTTGGTGGAGTACAGGGGAGGGAAATTCAACAGAGGTGGAGGTGGAAGACATGGAAGGTCACGTGATAATCGTTCACCCGCTGGTGGACGCCCAAACAAAGTACCGAGGGTTTCTGCCTGAAGTTTTGGACTGAACTAGTTTGTTTGCTTTGTACTCTCAAGTACATTTTGTTGACTGTTATAACTTCATGCTTTTTTTTAGCGAGTCACAAGAAATCTAATGATGAAATTGAAAAATAAGAACCCTTTTAGTTCGTATATTATTATTACCTATAGTCTATAGAGTACTAAATGCCTTCGCTTTCCCTTTGAAATTAATTACGTACGGTAGTGTTGTTTAAAATAGTTTGATATCCGACTATCCGTAACAGCAATTATTATTGTGCACTTCACAATATAAATTTAAAGAGATGACGTTGTAGAAGGTTAACAACGATGAATGAGGAAAAGGGAGTTGTGTAGTTCGTGACGATGATGAATTTGGAGGTTATTGTCGCATTTGAACTTTTACTAGAACCACCATCATTTTACCATGAATTTTATCGGTTTTTAACCTTTTTACACGGTTAAAATTAAAATTTGAATTTGAGCATTCTAGAACAAAAACTAAAAATTTAAGCGATTTTACTCAAGTTATATACGTTTTTCATTATTTTTTCCCACCCTATGAAACTAGTGGAAAACATCTTTATCACGAAAAACGTTTTCAAACTTAAAGAATTTGGTGGAAAACATCTTTATCACGAAAAAGCATCCAAAACATCATTTTATTATCATTAAAAATGGATTTTGGTAGCAAATTTTAAACAAAATCATTTCATAAGGTAGTAATTCTAATACTTTCTTTTAAAAGGTAGTAACTTAAAAAAACAAAAAAAACCGTATTTTATAAGGTAGTTATTTACAATTTACCGTTCATTTTATAAAATTTGCAAACCGTTCTTTTGTGAAACCATTGGCGATGTCCTAATATTTTGCTAGTTTATTAAACTATGGCCCATCAAATTAAATCATGACTTAACATTGGAGAATCGACTGTGGCGACAGATACAATTTCTGGGGCTTCTTTGGACCATTTGGATTGTTAGGAATGATGCAAGATTTAGCTTTAAAATTGGGTGTCCGCAAAAACGCAATAGTAATTTCCGCACCGTTACCAATTTAGCTCAGCTTGCTTCCGAGAGATTGGAGTCTAGGAAACTACATAACTCAATCTTTTTGAAAACGGTTAAGGATGTTTCTGAGGTTGATGAGGACATCTCTTCACGGAATGACTGTGGGGTTCTTTTGGCAAGTTTTATGTTGTGTCCGGGTTTTTGTAGGATCGACGTTGATGCTTCGTGGCTGAAGAATGGTAAGTCAGGCGCAGGATGGGTGCTCTACATTAACAACACTAAAGCTGAGGTTGGTTTAAAGTCTTTTCGAGTAGCTTCACCATCACAAGCAGAAGCTTTTGGGATCCGAGAAGCACTCAGTTGGGCTATTCGGAAATCTATCAGACATTTGGACATCCAATCGGATTGCCAACAAATCATTACTGAGTTGAAGAATGTCTCTGACATGAAGCATCAACATAGAATTCTGCTTATTGATATTAGGGGTTTAGCTGTTTATTTTCATTGTCTTTGTTTTAGGTTTTGTTCCAGATTGGAAATTAAGGATGCTCACAACTTAGCTAAGGTTGCGAGGAGTTCTTAAATTCCGTTCTACTACTGGCAAAAAAAAATTAAATCATGGCTAGTTTTGACTTTTGAGGAGTAACCATATGGTTCACTTCATTTTGGTACTTTCTTGAACCTTTTTTTTCTTTTTTTTTTTCGGTTTGTGTGTTTTGATTGAAATGTTACTTGGGTATGTTTTTTTTTTGCGTTTTGTGATTGAAATGTGATGTGAGTATGTTTTGTTTTGGCTTACTGGAGTTGTATTGCTTGGGTGTTGATAGGTTTGGGATGAAAATATTGAATTTGAAGTTGGGGTTTCGAGATCTATGTGTTTGAGTGTTTGGTGTGAGTGTGTGTGTGTATGTTGATTTCTGATGCTGTGATTTAATGAAGGGTTTTAGAATTTAGGGTTTATAATTGAATGGAGCTGAATGAGCCTTGGCTCAGTGGAAATGTAGCTCTTAAGTGCTGTGTCTCATTTCACAAATTTAGTTCCTACAATGTCTAGCAGGTAACATACATAACCCTTTTAACTCAAGGTCCCATTTCATGTCTCTTAAACTTCTAAATGTAGGCTTAATAACCTAAATTTTGAGGGCTTGAAGCATCTTTGTTAATTAAATTGAGTTCACGTCTTATCTTGATCTGAAAAACAAGCCTTACTAGTAGTCTAAGTCACTTTTCCAAGCCTAAAACTGAATCCTGAACCAAACATGCTCGATGATTAGAAACCTCTTGGCATCCCAAACCCGATAGGAATGACAATTGTGCGCGAAATCGAACTGAATCTGACTTGATCCAATTCCAAATCCACCCAAAAATAACTCGATCCATATCCATATAGAATAACTCGATGCATACCCTTTCAATCTAAACTCAACCCAATTCAATTCTTGTGTTTTAGAGTGAGTTAATCTTTGAATTTTAGGTTTAGTAAGAGAAAATATCATAAAAGATAATATAAGAAAGTAAATCGGCTACTATTTTTTGTTAGTACATATCGTTTCAGTAGCTACTATTTTTTTGATAAATTTTGACTACGTTGTAAATAGTATAATATATGTTGAGTTTATACCTTAAGCTGACTTTCTCTTATTGTTGGCAGTTTGCTTAATCAAATCGTAAGCTTGGCTATCAAATAGGATAAAAATGGTCTTACCGGTATGATCGGAAACTTTGACTCTTACTTTGTACCTGTTATAGAATCAAGCATAACAATATTCATATACATTAATCTAATATAAGTATTTATTAAATGTAAGTTAGAATCGTATGTCATAGTTAACTTGAGAAACACAAATTTGGCATATCCATTGCATTCACCAGTACATATCCACCTTATTTCGTCATCCAACTCAACAGAACCTTTGCATGTGGAGGCAAAACTCCGCAAACCATGGATAAGAGTTGTCAAACCCTTTGATTGTGGCTAAGATCACAAAGTATCCTGACTACATTAACATCGACAAAGACCTTATAATCTAAAAATTTAATAGTAGCTGACTTTATTGAATTATGGGTTGATATGTTACCTCTCGTGTTTCTTTAAGTTCATCTATTGTCCTTCTATCGAACATATCTAATTAACAGTTCGTTAGCAACCAATTCTGAATAGCTTGAAAGATGCGTCAAACTTGATGGGGAGGACATATGTCCTATTTCAGTCTTCCTAAAGGTTTGTAGATGTTAACAATTATAAGACAAAAAGAGATTTAATTAGTATTAAAATCACGAACGTCATCTTCTAATAAACTCACGAACTTCGGGAATCTCAGGATCAAATAATATTCTTGAACATATTGTATTAGAGAGCATTGAATCTGGAAAATGAATAGGTCAAAATCAGTAACAAATATTATGTAAAGTTTTATAAACCTTAATTATATTGTTTATAACAGAAGCACCTTTGTATGGTTTAATTTTCATGTAGCGGATGATGACTATACGATATTTTCAAGCTTTTTTCAAGCTTTTTTCAGCCCACAAGATTTTTCAGCCCACAATGTACAACCCACTAAGCTCCAAAATCATTTCCCTATTTTTTTTTTTTTTTTTTTTTTTTGGTTGTCTCATGTTTTCATTATTTTACACATTTTAGTTGAATAAATTTAGTAAATAAAATTTCAATTACACTACATATGTTATTTTGCGAATTTATATGATCAATTTTTAAGAGTATATTTGTGCCAAACGGATTAGCAGGAGGACGATAACAGATCGAATCTAAAGGGCAACACTTAATAAATGAATTAGATTGGCGAGTAAACATGTTTACTAAATACTCTGTCTGTAAACATACAGTGTGTTAAATTTTGGGTTTTGAAAATACATGTTTATTCAGCTTCTATTTCCGTTGTCTGAGGACGGGTTAACAGAAAAACAATATAAAATTAAATTAAAAATAAACAGAAATTCAATTTTTCTCTTTATTTGATCAATTTTTTATGTCAAACTTTCATATTTCAAATTTTGCAGTAATTCTAAATACAAATTTTTTCTACGA
This sequence comes from Dianthus caryophyllus, assembly GCA_023091065.1. NCBI lineage: Eukaryota > Viridiplantae > Streptophyta > Magnoliopsida > Caryophyllales > Caryophyllaceae > Dianthus > Dianthus caryophyllus. The sequence goes on from CM041523.1 coordinate 3,199,027, forward strand.
TTAATATCTCTATCGACTTTTGAATTGGGTCTACTCGTATAAACTAGAACTTCATTCAATTCCAATACCGGGTATCAAAATGCGCCACTTCAAAAATTTCCGTCAGAAGTGACATGTCATAACATTGCTTCCAAACTCGATTATTTTGATCATTGTTCAGTTTCGGATCTCCTCGGCCACGTCTAAAAGCGATAAAATACACGCTACATCGTTCGCATTTGATTGTGACTACCCTCTTATTGTCGTCATATTCCGTAAGCTCCAATATCAAGTTGCATAGTGATGGACCTCTGTCGTCTGTAATTTGAAAGTCGTAGTATTGCTCACCCCCGAACATATCTCGCATAACGATCGTAAACACGCATCGTATCCACTACAACAAATAATAACTTGTGCCATAAATTATACCACAAAAATTTGTATGGTGTAACATAATTTTATTTAGCCACGGAAAAAATTGCCACAAAACAATTTTGTGGCACAAGAGAAATAATTATGTGGCAAATAAACTCTTGTACCAAAGAAATTGTTAAATTTGTGGCAAAAAAAATCCATTTAACCACAATCAAGTTATTCATGTGGCAAAAACACCTTTGAAACCAAATATCAAGCCACGCATGTGACAAAAACAACTTTGAAACCACATATCAAGCCACGCATGTGGCAAAAACACCTATTTAGTCACAAATTATTTTACATATGTGGCAAAAACCTATTAATATTGTTAATGAAAATAGATAAAGTATATTGGAAATTTGCAACGAAATATAGATATGTCGATAAAAAAATTTTACTAAAGGAAATTATTGTTTGAGACGAAATAATTTCATGGATAAATTATATTTCACATATGTGACAAAAACCTATTAATATTGTCTTCATTTTTAACCCTCATCTTCTTTGAGCGTGTCCCCTTAGGAAAAGTTAAACAAAAATTACGTGACGACACGACCTTTCAAGAAGTTCAAGCCATTAGTCATGGTTTTAGGTCGGTTAAACGTGAATTCCCTCACATAAAAATGTTGAAATTCTCACCGATTCAAGGCATGCCAGCAACCATTTCAACCGAGTTAACATTTCCACGAAAAATCACTACCTCGATGAGTTGAAAGCCTTAGATGACATGTTTTCTGATGTCGAGAATCATTTGGTGACGCCGGTACCACGTGAGAAAACAACTTTGGCCGACATCTTAGCCAAACGAGCCGACATTGAATTCATCGACTTGGTCATTCGAAGCCACATTCAAATGCTTGAAGACAACAAAATTGTTCCCAGTCTTCTATTGATCGAATTTTCCGTTGATCAACTGGAAGAGAAGCTAAGGAAAGCTGAAAAGCTTTTACTGAAAGCAGTAAAAGCGGAACACAAGGAAGAACTTCAAAGATCTCGAGTCAAAGCGGCCTTGTTCGAGGTGGAAGATTCTCTGGATTTCATGACGTTGCTTAAAAAACGTGGCAGTCTAGTAGCCATGTATGTCAAACTCCCAAACCTCGAAGAGATTTTAAGTCAGATGGGGTCTCATTTGTCGAGTCTTGGTAATGTTTCTTGGAAGAAAAAGACCGTGATTGAAGGGGTTGAAGTTGTTGCCGAATGGATGGATGTGCTTTCTAAAGAGTTTGGTACGCATCTTGTGTCGAAATGAGTCGAATTCAAGTTAGGTCATTTTTAGTGTCAAAATGAGTCGATGGGTCATTACGCTTAGACAAATGTCCTTTGATTCATTTAGAGTCTAGCTTGTCTCGTCTTTCGATTCGTCCGGCATGAGCATCGCATTCGCAATTTAATTGGCCCTTTTACATTAACATGACCCAATTCAATTCTCATAAATTCCTAAATTTAGGCCCGGTAGCTAAAACCACTATTTAGTATCCTCACTTACAAAATACGACCTCGCGGGTCGTCTTATTTCACAAAACACAAGCAAATGCACCCATTTTACATTTTTGGGTCTCGGGCCCAAAACCGAGCCCAAACGCATTCTTGGCCCGCTTCCCAAGGCCCAAGAAATCACACACATAGCTTCTAGATTGATTATATTCGGTCTACTTGAGGCTTAAGCAAAGAATATTACCGAATATTTCCAAGATTTGGCAAACAGGATTAAGGAAATACGAAAACACGAAACTCAGCCCAACCATCAAGCCGAAAGAGCCTTTGCGGCTCACTAGGCAAACTGCAGTACTCCATGCGGTTTGTCCCACCAACCGGATCACCCTTTGCGGTTTCACACCCTGGCTTTTATTCCCGAGTTTCCTAATTTCGCTCGGCAATTCTCCTATATATACACCCCTAGAGGTGGCAATCGGGTCAGTCGGGTCGGGTTTGGGTCGGGTCAAGTCGGGTCGGGTCGTGTCGGGTTCGGGTCATATTAAGTCAAAATGCTCTTTCGGGTCGAGTTCGGGTCGTTGTCGGGTCGGGTCGTTGTCGGGTTACATAGTGTCTCGGGTCGGGTCGGGTTCGGTTCGGGTTGGGTTGTTATCGGGTCGAGTCATTTCGGGTTAAATAGTATATCGGGTCGGGTCGGGTTTGGGTCGGGTCGTCATCGGGTCTGCGCGGTTTTATCGAATTACTTCAATTTTTTTATGCTATAACTAGTTTTTCGACCATTATTTGATTTAATTATTTCATTATTAAGTGTAATGTATCAAACTAAATACTAATTTGCTTTCGATTTAATCAATGCTGAGATTAATAATTACCGAGTCATCAATTTAATCGGGTTAATATCGGGTCGGGTCGTCATCGAATTCCGTCCGGGTCGGATTCGGGTCACTGATTATCGGGTCGTGTCGGGTTACGGGTCATCGTCGGGTCGGGTCGGGTCGGATTCGGGTCACTGATTATCGGGTCGTGTCGGGTTGCGGGTCATCGTCGGGTCGGATCGAGTCGGTTTCGGGTCACAATATTTTCGGGTTAATCGGGTCGGGTTTATCTCGGGTTCGGGTCGGGTCGCTCGGGTCGGGTCAGCCTTGCCAGCTCTATACACCCCTTTGCACAACCCTTTCTCATAAGTTTTCCACACAAGAAAAACACAACTTCTTACAACCTTCTCATAAGTTTAGCACCCACACATGGGTCCCACATAAACACCGTCTAGCATGGTATACACACAAAACATTCACAAAAGCCTCATGCATACAAACTTTGAGTTCAACACACAATCTCGTGTTGAATTCATCCTTTTAGTTCATTTCAAGAAGCGAAGCACTGCCGGATTTGAAGCGTCGAGTCAAGGTAGGTACCGATCCACTTGGATCAAAGTTTTTTCTTATCTTTTATGGACTAATAAAGGGGGCTACACTCTAGCGCCCCCCGGCTTTGGCACTGAATCCGCTTGCAGTCAAGTGGTCTTATTACTCTGGGTACATACCATATCCAATGATACCGCCAAAGTCGCATAAGCAACCGACCTTTTAAAATAAATCAATGGACAATTGAACTTTATTTTAATTGTATGCATCTTGCACCTTCTTATTTATGCATTTTAAAACAACTTAACAATGAATTCGACATTTGATTGAACCGTTTTCGTTAACAAGTTAAGCATGCTAAACTGAGGATTTTAAACAATCTTTTGCATGTGCATTTGCACTCTTTTACAAACTTTTTCGCACTTGTACGTAGCGATTACATTAGCTCAAATATCATTAAAACATGGATTGTTCTAGAGTTAGTAAAGACTATTTTTAATAGGCTTTTCTAAAAGGTTTTCATAAAACATTAATTGAATTAATCTTAAGAAGAGTACCCTCACCCCGAATCCGAATCTGGTTTCACAATGCATTAAATTCTAAGACGTGTCTTAGGGCTTAAGACATGTAGACGGGTTCCTAATTACCTCACAATTTTGTGGCGACTCCAAATAAGTTTTACAAAGGTTTTTCTAACTTAATCTTTTAAACTTAAGCACCTTAGCAAGACGTTGAGTGGTCGGTCCGCACCCCGGTACCACAACTGGTTGACGACTGTGATAGCTAATGTTGTGTTGATAAGAACGAGAGCAAGCTGCATAAGTTCATTTTCGTCAGATATGTTTTCTTTTTCTTCATTGTCTCAATATTTTTATTAGGTTAACAAAGGAACGGCAAGTGATGAAGGTGATGGTGACAAGGAAATGAAGGAAAGTAATGGTATTGAAGAAAACAAGGAGACTGCGAGTGGTACAAGTAACAGTGATAAAGAAGTGAATACAGGGGAATAAAATTCAACAGAGGTGGTGGTGGTGGCGGAAGACATGGAAGGTCACCTGTCGCCCAAACAAAGTTACAAGGGTTTTTTTTTTTGCTATGTAGTCTCAAGTACATTCTGTTGAGTGTTATAAAAACATTTTAGTTAGTACTCCTATATTATTACGCACGGTACTTTTTTTTAAAACATTTTGGTATCCGCAACAACGATTATTATTGAGAACTTCGTAGTGTAAATTTTGAAGAGATGTGTATTGACGTTGTAGAAGGTTTACGACGATGAATGAGGGAAATAGAATTTTTTGTAGTTTGTGACGATGATGAATTATTGTCGCTTTTTCTTACTTTTACTGGCACCACCGCCATTTTACCATCAATTTTATCATTTTTTTTAAAAACATTATTACATGGTTAAATTAAAAATTAATTTGAGCGTTCTAGAAGAAAAACTAAAAATTTAAGTATTTTAAATAAGAGATATTTTCCACGATTATATGAGTATTTTTTTTCCTCGTGATATCCTTTGTTTTTCTAAAAAATTTTAATTGAACATAATTTCTAGGTATGAATTTTGAATTCAACCATTCTCTTTTTTCAAATTAATCGTCGTTTCGAACTCTTCGATTTCAAATATCATATTGTCATGTTCAGATCATGTAGTTTCAAGTTTCGATCAGTCAATGTTATATTGTCGAAAAAAAATTTAAACGACTATATCTACTAGTCACGGACTGACGGGGTTGCGAATCTGGAAATTGATTTTCAAATTGACCATCTTAATGAGAGATACAATTTAGGACAAACAATAGTCAATATCGAAACTCATAATTACAAGTTGTGGTCAGTCATTTTTTTTTTTAAACTTGAAAATAAGGATAAACGGGTAAAGTGGCAAATCTCATAGGTATTGTAAAAAATATCCCTTTAGAAAATATGGTCATTCTAAGTTTCTTTTTAAGCATGTAAAAAAGAATACTAAAAATTTGACATTATTGGGATATGTACGACGACATGCTTCATAAGTAGTTATTTTAATGTGGTGAGAAACCATCTAATCACACATTAACATATTATGATTAGGAACGATCAAATAATGTTGGACATATTAGTCATTCAACTTTAGATAAAATAAAATTAAACATTTCATTGTCTCATCACATTTAAGTATTTAACAGTGACGTAACATACATTAGCTAGCTTAATTGCTAAACAGAGAGAAGGAATCTCGTAAACTATAATTAAAATATCGTTAACATCAAAACTACTACTCATATATTACCTCTCATGGTATTTTACATTTTTACACCACTATTAATTTTCAACAATTCAAATTAAATCAAATCTATTTCTTGTTAATTTTTTTAATAAAAAAGAAGAATACTACCGAGGTAAAAAAAAAAAAAAAAGTAAAAAATTGACAAGAGTAAGTAAACTAGAGTAGTAAAAGGGGTGATATTCAAAATGTTAGAAAATTGAGTCAAAGTTACCAACTTTGGGAAGAAATCTCAAGAAACAAATTGCAGATATAAAAACCCTTTTGATTTTGGTCTGATTTTCCGCATTAAAATCCACAGAAACATTGAATTTTAATCTCATCTACCCAAATACACACAATTCAATTGTATCCTCCAATTTATAATTTAGGGTTTGTATTCATTTTTTTTTTTTAATTTCACATTTTTAGTCCAATTATTTACACTCTATTTTTAGCCCTCCCCTCTTTTCAATTTGAATTTCTTCCCTCCCATCATTTTTTTAGACCGTTTGATTTTGCCCTTTTTCTTTTTCTTCATCATCATCAACTGTTGTGAGAGAAACAACTTTGAAAAAAGATGATCTTTCATAGTACATTGGTGTAAAGATGATGTTTTTATGTGTGGTTTTGTAGATCAAATGCTCATTTGTTTTCTTCGATCATCACTGGTTTTGAGGAGTAATCATATGGTTCACTTCATTTTGGTACTTTCTTGAACCCTTTTGTTTTGTTTGTGTATTTTGATTGAAATGTTATTTGGGTAGGTTCTCATTTTGTGTTTTTTGATTGAAATATGATGTGGGTTTGTTTTGTTTTGCCTTGCTGGAGTTGTATTGCTTGCGTGTTGATGGTTTTGGGATGAAAGAAATGAATTTGAAGACGGGTTTTCGAGATCTTTGTGTTTGAGTGTTTGGGGTGTGTGTGTGTGTGTATGTTGTTGATTTCTGATACTGTGATTTAATGAAGGGTTTTAGCATTTAGGGTTTATGATTGAATGGAGCTAAATGAGCTTTGGTTCAGTGGAAATGTGTTTTTCCAGTGCTGAGCTGTGTGAAAGCATGCCCATGTGTTGTTGTCGGTTTTTGAGGAGGTCTGGATATACTCGATCATACCACCGATCAATTGATTGTTTTGCTGAGAAGTCCCAAAAATTAAAAAAACATGAATTTGGACTTTGGAGTTTAATCAGTAGGTAGATATGCGAGTTCATGACAAAGTCAGCAATGTTGAGGCCTTGAAATATCATCTGATTATTCTGTAAGCTTATAGTATATGTATAATGTGGTTTTTTTAATTGACTTGTGTTATGGTCTTGTTGTAGCCTTTGGCTTCGTTTTGCATCAAAGAAGCGCCTGCTATTGTTTGCCAAGACTGATAATGCCTTGGGGAACGTTCCCTATAGAGAATTGTTATCGAGTGGGAATTGGGGTACACAACTTCTCCTGTTTGTCAAAGAAACATGGGAGGTGACAGGAAAGTAACGGCTGCACTTCCTCCGCCGCCACCAGCTCCTCCCCCTGCCGCGAATGGTTCTAACGAGGATTTTCCTCGAGCAAAACCTCTACACGGGTATTCTTTTTTGCATCACTTGTACACTTGTGACTGTCACTGACTTTGTTATTGACTTGGGTCATTTGGACACAGCCTCTCTGTTTAACGCAGGGGTAAGGCTGCGTACATCCGATAGACGTTTGTTTATTTTTGTTGTAGGCCTTTGGGCCTCAAATAATGTCTTATTGACGCGTTCTTGATACCGTTCTTTAATCTCCAATGACTATCGTACCATCACAACTTGCTGATATACTTGACTTTCTGTTTCCCTTGTTATTTATGTCATAAGAAGTAGGACTATGTTTTTCCTGAATCAACAACTTAATATGAATTAATGTACAAGAACCATACTCTTTCTCTCCTTGTGTTTGTAGCGATGACTATGCTTTGTCAATATCAGCCTATGCTTTTCCAACTTCTCACTTCCACCTTAAAGCTAATAAACTCTGTCCTGCATTTAGGAGGACCAGTGGGCCTACAAGGCGATCAACAAGGGGTCAATGGACTCACGAGGAGGTAATCCTTTTCAAACCTAGTTAAAGCGTTTATATGTTTGAGGTATAATCGGTCTTGGCCTTTCCCCTGTTCGTGAACTAAGATTTAGAGTTTTTCAATTAGCCAGATATGTAACAGCTTGCAGGCCTATAAACTCTTATTTTTTGCATTCCATGCTTTTGTAATCCTGAAAATTTTCTTTTGACTTATAGGATGAGATTTTACGTGCAGCAGTTCAGCGATTTAAAGGGAAAAACTGGAAGAAAATAGGTATTCCTCTTTAGTTGACTTTATGTGCAATCATCTGCTTTTCTATTTCGCTATATTTTTTTTGCCTTTTGGAGTCTTGTGCTTAACGCCTTAACCTATAATAAGATGCATGTCGATGTGTCGTCTTGAGAAAGACCAAAATACCATTGGATTAAGGGTCAACTGCTCATTCTACAGGCCTCCTGCCTACAGCTATTACTGCATTGTCATAAATTTCAGTTTGAAGTTGCATTCATCTAAAATACCTCAAGAGTCACATGCTGCAGTTGATCTTCTGAAGCTATCTAGAGGATCAGAAATAATCTTCTTTTTTGCTGTTTGCAAATTGCACTCTTTATTCAATATCTGATTTGCATTCTTCTCGAAATGTTCTTTGTAATGACTGACGAGCCCCCCACGCTCTACTTGAATCCCAAACAATTTACAATCTTGTTATGTTGGTCAGAATTTTTTTATCATCCATCTGTAACTTATTTATATCACTGTCTAATTTGCAGCCGAATGTTTCAAAGACAGAACCGATGTTCAGTGTTTGCACAGATGGCAGAAGGTCCTTAACCCAGATCTCATTAAGGGTCCCTGGTCGAAAGAGGTTTGTCACAGCAACCTTCCCTGTACATATCTCTACGCTGCGTTTTCGATATTTTTATGAGGTGAATTGCTCCAGTCAACTCATTCTGATGCTTGTCTAAATCCTTTTTATCAGGAGGATGAAATCATTGTACAATTAGTGAAGAAATATGGACCAAAGAAATGGTCCACCATTGCACAACATCTTCCAGGACGTATTGGTAAACAATGCCGGGAAAGGTACAAAATCTCTTTAACCTATTTGGCTCCTTGTTACCTTAACTTGCTGGCAGTCATGAAGTGCATTAGCGGACTTAGTTTGTTATGGTCTACGTCATAAACTGTTTTGGCTGTAGAAAGTCATGATTTTGCATAGGCATTACCTTTGTGTGACTAATAAAGTCGTTATGTTCGGAATTCTTTGTCAACAGATTAGACTGTATGGGTTGTGAAAGTATTATTGTTTCACGCAGTAATAATATTATTTTGTGACTGATGAGTTCCGTTGCGTTCACATTTTCTAGATGGCATAACCATCTCAATCCTGGTATAAAAAGAGAGGCATGGACTCAAGAAGAAGAACTGATACTGATTCGTGCTCATGAACTGCATGGGAATAAATGGGCTGAACTAACAAAGTATTTGCCTGGAAGGTACGTCTTTTTTTTTTTATCGCGTTCATGTGATTCACTGGCATAATGTTTTGCCCCAGCGACGAGGCTACACATCTGTTTTTCATCGTTTCAACTTTAATGTTCTGAAAGCTGACCTTTTTGGTGGTAATCAGGACAGACAACTCTATTAAAAATCACTGGAACAGCTCTGTGAAGAAGAAACTGGACTCTTATAAGGCATCGGGTCTGCTCGAACAATTCCAGGGCGTACCTTTAACTATCCATCAAAACCCGTCCATCCCCGAAAATGATTCGCGAGTACAATACAGCAGTGGAGACGGTAGTTTTTTCAGAGATGGAATAAAGGGAGAGGAAATTTCCGAATGCAGTCAAGTTGACGTTAGCTCACAAACACCGAGTGATATGTCGAACGCAGGTTGCTTAAGAGAAGACTTCCTTTTGTCTGAAGAATCAGATCAGGGAAAGCTGCAGAGTACCAGTCCAACAGCGCCTTGTTCGGAGCAGTATTACACAGATCTCGATGAAATGACGTTCACCATTTCTGATATACCGTGTGACTTCACCTGCTCCTCAGGCTATCTCGAAGGGAACCCCTCGGAAGATGTGGGAGTCAGTGCGAGGGAATGCAACTTTGGCTCAATTAGCTTGCCTTTGAATTCTGATGTGGATTTGGCTGAAGATTCTTGTCTACCTCAAAACTATTATGCTGCTGGTGCAAATCAGAACTCAGTTGCTTCAGTGGCTAAATGTGGTAACGATTGTAATGTGGGTAGTCACATGGTGAGACCTGAAGAAAGATCTTCCCAATTCATAGTGACTAGAGAGGATGGTGACACCAATGTTGAAAGATGCTCTGACATGGTAGATTTGGAGAAATACGGTGACTTTATGAGTTTCCAGTCACTTTTACAGTTCGCTGAAACAGACGGAACTGCCTCTTTACAGCCGTATAATCATTCAAGTGCATTTTTGTTGGAAGGTTCAAACAATGACAATATTACCTCTATTCCCACCGACATTTCAGGCCTAAATGGTGTAATAGCAAGTGACAGGAAACCCGATCAGAGAAATGATAGCTTGCCTGAAGAGGGATACGTGCATGAACACGGAAATGCAAGTTCTCAAGGATATACCGAACAAACACATTTGTTGGACTCATCAGAATTAGTCCCTGTAAATAAATGTAACTCTGAGACATCTGATGATCAGCAAAGAACTCCTCCGAGAGCGAAACAGCCTGTTTTTTCGACATTTGGGAGTGAGGGGGGAAGTCTTTGTTATGAACCTCCTCGTTTTCCGTCGTTGGACATGCCATTCTTTAGCTGCGATCTTGCACAGTCAGGCACCGATTCACGGCAAGATTTTAGTCCACTTGGTATCCGTCAGTTGATGATGTCAGCTAGCAGCCTTACTCCTTTTAAGCTATGGGATTCACCATCTTCGGATCATAGTCCAGACGCTGTGTTGAAGAGCGCTGCCAAAACATTTGCATGCACACCGTCGATTATGAAGAAACGACATCGTGACCTGTTATCTCCTTTGTCACCTTTTTCTGAAAGGCGACTCAACAAGAAGGCGGGAAACGATGTAAATCAAGGCTTTGTTTGCACGTCTAGGTTGACCAAAGAATTTTCGCATCTAGATGTTATATTCAGTGAGACAGTTCAGTGCAAGGAAACAGTATCTATGTCAGATAATTCGAAGGAACAGTTGAAAGCATCAACTGAAGATAAAGAAAATGTCTGCCCTGAAGTTAGATGGTCAACGGAAGATACAAACCATGACAAAGAATTTGAGGCCAGAACACCAGACAAAGACAGACATCAAAATCATCTCGACAATCTGGAGAAAGGAACAACTCCTAATGCAAATTCCAAAACGACATCCTATGAAGAATGTGCTTTGGAAACGGTAAGACAACATTAACCTGTTATGTCTTTTGTTTCCGCACTGTCGTTATGTTGTCTGCGTATACTTGTTCTTTGATTTCTCCTTTTAAGTTTCTTTTGCAACAGACGATGGGAATATAACAGTAGTTGAATGCTTATTTTCTTAAATTTGGTGGACAGCCTGGGGGAGTTCTAGTAGAACGTCATGTAAATGACGCAGAATTTCCATCTGCGGATGGCAAAAACGCAAGTGTCAGAACATCAGAAGATGACGGCTCAAAATGTACCTTGAAAGAAGTTGCCTTTTCTGAGTTACCGATTGGCGACATTGAATTTTTCGTAAGCCCTTCCCCGTTTGATCGTATGAAGCAAAACAACGGTGCTGAAGCATCATCATCTGGTCAACCAGTCTCAGCAGTTACTACAGTGATGGCTGATAGTCTTGTTAATGAAGTTGGTGCCGAGAATCTAAACTTGTGAGATCCGACAACAACTATTAGTTTCACATTTTTGTATACAATCTTTACTCTAGTACCTTCACATTTTTCAAGACGTTAATTTTTGTGTTTTTTGTCTCACAGTTTTGGTGGGACTCCATTTAGGCGCAGTATGGAATCTCCTTCAGGATGGAAGTCACCTTGGTACTTCAGCTCCTTAGTTTCTTGCCAAAGGTTTGAACCTGATATAACAATCGAGGTATACTTTTTGGCTAGCGCTTCTTTACACTCCCTTTGATTCAGTACTGTCTTATCATTTGGTTTGGGTACAATTTTAAGATGAGTTTGTGTAAATGTTGGACCTCACTTTTTGCTGATATAACGATTGATCCCTGACCCCTTTTTTGGATAGAGGGATTTGGAGAGAAAAGAGGGCATGTAATGCAAACGGTGTGATTTCTCTTCATTGGACTTTGGACAGTGAATTGTGTTGGATGGGAATTAGAAGGATCCATTTTCCCTCGTTTGGAAGGCGAACGACCTATTCCTTCTACACCCCACGCTTCCTTATTAATAGCTACGGAATATATAAAAATGCCTTCAATTCTTCATTGTTTTTCCTAAATTCAGGATATTGGAATATTCATGAGCCCGGGGGAGAACAGGAGCTTCGATGCAATAGGGTTAATGAAGCAGATAAACGATCAGGGTGCTGATACATACGCAGATGCCAGGGAAGTTTTAGGAAAGGAAACTCCTGAAAGTATATTAAGACAGACATGCTCGAAAAAGCTGAATCTCGAGGGAGAGAGCAGTAATGTCAAAGATAGCCTGCTCAAGGGTCGTCCCCATATGACGCCGAATATCATGGTGCGTACACTTTGCTTCTTTAGATATATGCTGTGCACTCGATTTTTCATATATCTAAGCTTGCCCTAAAACCTATGTTATACCCACTCGACTGTTATTGTCGAGCACCACACTTGTGTCATGCTGCGAAAGTAAGTTCGGAAATAACATGGCCGATAAAGATAACATTATAGAGCCGTTTTAAAAGTTACACAATCTATTGATGAAATTAAGCTATGTGAGTCATCACATATTAATGAAAGGCTTATCGCCTTAATGGTATTTCGAAAAACTAATTCCCCGGGTTTTGTTGTTTGTGACATTGTTGGCTCTTAGACCGAGAGACGAGTTCTCGATTTTAGCGAATGTGGGACGCCAGCGAAGTCGATGGAGAAGATGAAATGTGTAGGTGTCACAAGCTTGTCAAGCCCTTGTTTGCTAAAGAATTTTAGATAACAAGTCGTTGGATGAAGGCTATTTAAGCAAAAGAGTAGTCTTTATTTTTGATCCTAAAAATGGGTTTTTTTTTTTTGCTCATTTGTAAGTTTTCTTTTTTGGGAACATTGTAATTGTGGATTCTATATATACTTCGAGTTTAAATTGCATACAATTCTTGTGGTAAAACAATTAACTTATTATGCACTCTTACTTCTAATGTCTTCAAGTTCTTTGATAAATTTAAATGAGCTAAAACTTCATGTAATATATTCCGATTCCTTCATGATAAGTACCTTCCAAAAAAGATCTTGAATTGAATCATCCCCAAATTGACGGGTTAGTGTGAACTTATCCATGGGACTACTTGAGAACCCACAAGAGATCTTGATCGAGTCAAGATTAGGAATTAGGAATTTAACAATTTTAGAGTACTAATCTAGTATTGCACATCAACCTCTAATGAAAATTGTAAAGGTACGGTTAGACGAGAAAAATAATGGTTCATATTTTTACGAGTACATCGAAAATATTCACTTTTATATTTTTTTAACAATGCAAAACTATGCGTATTCCCATACCAACATGTGTTTTGACAAATGTGATAAAGTAACGGACATGAAGAGAGGGAGCACTTCATAAAATACCACTTGAAAATGCGACAAAATGAAAATTTAGACACGGCGACAACACATGAAACACCGTGTTTTTATGTACACAAATTTGGTGCACACAAATAGCTGACCATCACATGCATGTTTTTGTAGTTAAGATTACATCAATTATGCATGAAGAACAATGTATTCACGAACCAGCAATACGAATAAAGTAGTACATGGAGAGATCAATTTCCGATTCTAGATTGTCTTCATATTTTGCAAGTAAATTTCTCCAACGCATAAAACTTAACAACCTCTTGATCACATTACATTCCACTAAAGAAACAAACAACGGAGTTGACGGTTGGAATGAAAAAACAAGAAAAAGAAAAACGTCTAAGATTTGGAGGAAAGTTACGACTTGAGACCACAAGGGATTCTCCGTAACAAAATGGTTATTACAAAATTGTTTTTACGGGTCTACTCAAGCTTGATCCTGTCCACTTCATTTATCACGCCTTCAAGCTGCAGATGTAAGCGTTTTGTATCAGAGCGATGTCATTTGTACAGGAGTAAAAGTTATAGCCGAAAAGCAGATTTAAAAGTTCCAACATTGACGCTACAACAAGGGGAGTCAAGACTAATGCACGAGTGATTTTCGTACCTTGGCAATTTGACGCAGAAAGTAATCACCGTATCGCTTAGATGGCTTAGAGTCCACAATATGAATCATGTCCTGCAGTAACACAAAAACAGAAGATATAATTCGTAACTGCACTGAGGCCTCGTATTATGAAAGTTCAATCACACAAGTGGCATCGAATTAAAAACACCGCAAATTTACCTATGATTGTGAAAAAAGAAAAAAAAAAAAAAAAAAAAAAAAAAAAAAAAAAAAAAGTGCGGAAATAAAAAAAAAATTAAACCATGTTAGGGATATTTTCAATTACACTCGTATGAGTTAGTAGGGCTGGTGAAGCCGAACTATGAATACAAATTACGTAACATCCTAAACACAATACAAACCAATTGGATATGCACGATATAGACTATAATCATAGTCAAGTCACGAATACTCGTAAATCGGTTGAGCAAATTCGATAACTCAACCGATTTTACTCAATGGGCGAGGGTGGAAGAGCGTATATGAGGTATATCTACCCGCATTCTGATCCACCAACATTCCCAAAACATTCATTACCAAATGCATGTGCGTGCTTTCCGATTGTAGAGTGGGAAATTATCCAAGGAATAAACATACGTACAACGAAGCAGAAACTAATAACAGCATTCGAGAAAGATAAAGAGGTCAACGTACATCATCAAGGTAGAAATCAATGTCTGCATTAGAGATAATTTTCCCCTCAGCGCCAACGGTATGCGTTTTATGTTTGTATGTCATCAAGATTGTCCTAAAGAGAAAAGGCCACAAACATGGTTATTAGGTTAAGTACACCCTTCAAAATCGTAAAACTGAGAAGAACAACAAGAATAGAGATTTAACCGCAAAGTCGCTTCATCCACTTCCATGTGAGTAGCAAGCTTTCCGAGGGAGATGGTGGAATAAACCTTCAAAAATGCTCTAACACTAGCCAATAATTGTTGTTGCTTCACTTCGTAAAGGAACAGTTTCAGTTGAAGTCTATAAGCATCCTGCATACGACAAATTTCAACTAGATAAGCACACTGCACACACTCCCGCAGTAATCAAACTTCACATTTATATTCTTGAAGTAAAAGTTTAAACTTTAGAACGCTAAAAATAAATGTAAACAGCTGCGGAGTATAACATATTAACATGATACGGGGTACTAAGATACAATACCTACATGTGGCATAAAAAGTCTTTTACCGGAGCATATTTTTCAATAGTAATTTATATACATACTATCAAATTGTTGTCTTAATGACCCGGCCATGTAAGGTTAAGTGGTAAGTTTAAACTAAGATAGATGGAGCTGAAAGCAATCAAAAATAGAGGAAGCATAAACACGAGGTTACAATATTGGAGATCAGTAATTTAGTATGCACACACAAAGACGACAGATCAACCAAAGTGAAATCAAGCGAGGCTAAAAGGGGAGCAGCAGATTTGACTGTGTCTCCAATCATCAAAAATTGTTGAACAAAGGGCAAAAACACGGAGCATCCAATCCAAAACATGTATCACAAAAGGTGCACAGAAATGCAACGCTGTTTTCAATCAGCTTAGAATATTTCTATAAGTTAAAATCAGTCAAAAACCAACTTCTCCACTAGCACAACATCCAAAACAAACTGCAATCTCAACAAAATAATTTGAAGAATTTTTCGTTATAAAATATAGAATTCACTTAAATCCAAGCATTGAACTAATTAGCAAATTATCATGGACAACAAAAGCCGACAGGACAATAACATAAATGGGATAGCCTGAGCATGTAACGGCATACCTGATTGTAATTGACTAGAGGTTCATCAAAGTTTGGACCTGATGGGGTGATAAATTTTGGACATGCGTAAGAGAAAAGCTCGTCATACAAAGCAAATGCCTCCTCGTCATATCTTTGCATCCTATTCATCTTCTCCCCATACTTCTCCCTCAGCTGAGAATTCACGGTTTCATCGACAAGCTTCGTCTGAGGGCAAAGAGAGATACAAACTGCCAGCAGGGCATACATCTGCTCATTTTTCTTCAGTAGTTGCTCATATTGTGGGGATTTTTGATGATATTGTTTTGTCTTGAAAATATATGCTAGAACTTTGTTAAATTCAGTAATAGCAACAACATATCTGCCAATGAAAACGCTTTAATAAGTTAAAGAAAAGACTCATTAGATTCATCAGACAAAACCAAGAGCACGAAGAGTCGAAGATGCATACCTTCGCAACATGAGGTTTGCAAAACCATAATGATAGATGGTCGCGATGTGGCTACCTATGACAGTGGTGTACACACCTGACTGACTAATGTCAATCGGTAGAAGACACTTCAATCCGGTGTGGTAGTCACCGAGCAGGCAGTGAACCCGAAGCAAACCAACCATACTAAAATACCCCAACACCCTCAAAACATTACTTCCTCCATTATAATCGTAACCGTCATTTGTGGTAAACTGCTCTAGTCCCTCTTTCTCCCGCTCCAAAATCTCAATAATCATTGACTTGTCGACCAACGCTTGCAGATAGTTAAGTACGCCGTACACATTCCAAGCCTGAAGCAAGGCAAATCTTAAATTATGACAATGATCTCTAAATTTCAACAGATATACACACATTTATTGAAGTTTAAACATAAAATAGCAAACTTCAACCAAGTTGCTCACAATCGAAACCAACAAGCAGGAGCATTCTAATGTCAAATTAAACAAAAGAAACTTTCCCAAAATTCAGGACTGTAATACTACTAAACTATGTTACTCCGACACTTCACTTAGTTGCCATGTCGCGTGTCAGACACATGTCGTGTCCGACACGACACGACACGACACTTCATTTTAGACCAAAAATTTGAAAATTTCACAGAAAATAGCCGTGTCCGACACTCCGACACGTGTCAGACACGACGCCGTGTCGAAGAGTCTGAGTAACTATGCTACTAAATAAAAAAAGTACTACGAAGTAATCACTGAGGCGGCATGTGTAGCTAGATGTTACTCCGTACAACTTTATCAAATTGTACGCTGATGAAGGATTTGAACATGCAAGAATCTGTGAAGTGTATGTCGTAATATCGTCCTATACCACAAACAGAAAGTAAAAGCAAATATGTACGACTTCAGACAATACTGAAAACTACTCGTATAAACCTAGATAAGACAATACTGAAAACTACTTGTATAAACATAGATAAAACTTCACTGCTTAGTACATAACAGCAACTATAAGTCTATAACCCATAGGCCATAGTCAAGAAAAATACACGAATCGGGGGGTTAAAGTTATTAGACCTTTACACCAAATAGAGCAGATTTCTTGCAATTAAGCTAGATGCCAAGCATATCATCAAAAACTGTATCCATCTTTACGGGAATCCATATCACGATTTTACAGACGGATATCAAACATTGGTAATTTATTCTATCATGAGGTTGCCAGCAAGTATAACAACCACATTATGTTTACTATAACCACGGAGCGACTTTGACATCAATACATACGCCAGGCTACTAGACAAAATCACATGTCAATTAATCTCAGAAATCCAAAAATCACTTTTCGGCAATATGAGCGTACCAGTATCGGCAAGACAAAATCAATAACACAGAAATGAGCCGATCAGCGCACAATTTCCAATCGATTAAAATATGTCGAGGAAACAGACCTGACTGAATTGACGAAGCAAGGCAATCTCCATCTCAGTCTTGCTCTTCATCTTAGCACGATACTGACAAAAACTCTGGAACTGGTAAACAAACTCGTCCACCATGTCCCACAACCACTGATTAGGAAGCTGCATGCTGACGACTCCACTGAGAACAACCTGGAAGAAAGTACATCATCGTCCCGTGAGTCCGTCAACAAGGGAATGAAAACAAATCAAAGAGCGTTGAAATTTGCGTCGAACATAACAATTCAGTGAGCACAACAACACTAAAAAGAAGCCACAACTTACTCCCTCCATCCCAATTTACTTGTCCCCTTTTGGTTTTTGAAAAATCCCAATTTACTTGTCCCTTTGAAAAAATTACTTAATTATCCTTAGGTCATCCTTATTGTGGGAATATGTATTTGCTCAAATGGGTAAACCAAGCCCTCCCACCCATATTATTTTAAGGGTAAAATTGGAATTATAGGTAATTATTGTGAAAATTAGCGACTCTTTTCTAAATTTCTTAAATCTAGCATTTTAGTAAAAGGGGACAATTAAATTGGGATGGAGGGAGTAACAATAGAGTGAAAACAAAGTGCATTCTATCATTGAAAGACTAGAACTTAGCAAGCGCAACCACAACAAAAAAAACAATCTGCAAATCAACAACAGAGCGCAAACAAAGGCAAATTCCTTCGAAATTTGCATCATATTACTACAGCAAAGCGAGTGCAACGACACCGTAAACAAGCCGTAAATCAACCAACAGAGCGAAAATAAAGCAAATTGTACAACTTCTTGCATCAAATTAATTCTGCTAAGCACACCGAAAACAAATCAAATTTTGCATCAACAAAGCAAAATCAAAGCGAAGACCTTCGAAATTTGCATAGTACTATAACAATTCAGTGAGCACAAGAACGCTAAAATAGAAGCTGCAACTTAACAAAGTGCATTCCATCATCAAGTGACTAGAGCTTAGCAACCGAAACCACAACATAAAAAAACAATCTGCAAATTAACAGCAGTGCGCAAACAAGGAATTTGCATCAAATTACTGCAACAAAGCGAGTGCAACCACACTTCAAAGAAGCTGTAAATCAACCACAGAGCGAAAATAGAGCAAATTGTATAACAAATTTCATCGAATAACTTCAGCTAAGCCAAGCAACACGCCGAAAAGAGCAATGACACTAAAAAATAAGCTGCAATTTAACAACAAAGTAAAAACAAAGCAAATTGCGTGAAACGACTTCGGCATACGAACGAAACGACATTAAAAAATCAGCAACCTGAAAGAGATTACAGTAATTATCCCAAGAATCAACGCGCTGCTGAAGCGAAGGCGAAAGACGAGCAAAAAGGTGACGAAACCAAAGCTCCTGATAAAGCAAGCAGAAAACGTGATCATTGTCGACGTACGGAGCGACGGCGTCGACGGAGGGCCACGGCGAGTCTTTGAAGAGACGATCAGAGAGAGAATTGAAGGAAGTTTCGTACATCTGGTGGATTTCGTACACGTTTTTGTCGCGTATGTGTCGGTAAAGGTGAACGGCGAACGATTTCACGGCGTCTGGGACGAAGTTAGGGTCGTATGCGTCGGAAATTGCGCCGCCGGCGGACGGAGGACGGTGGTCGGAGTGTGGAGCCGCCATTGCTGCGGTGGTGGTTGTTGGAGGAGAGAGAGAAAGAGGGCGGGTTTTAGAGATTAGAGATTGATTTCTAGGGTTTGTGATTTTTGGGGGAGTGACTGGTGAGAGAGTGATTGGGGATTGATGGATGAGGAAGGAATACCCGAATACGGGTCGGGTTTTGTTTTTAGGGTTTACAAAATCTTGGCAATTTATTTTGATATACTTCGTATAGTTTAAAAAAAATCAATAAATTTAAATAAATATGTTTGTTGTGATTATATAAAATCTAAAATTAATACGGAGTATATGGAGATTATTAAAAAAAAAAAAAAAAAAAAAAAAAAAAAAAAAAAAGTTATAGTAAGACTTGTAAAAATAATAAAAACTCAATAAATCTTACTTTAAACGGTAAAATTTAAGGGTATGTTATATTGGCTCATGTACTATTTGTAGGCCTGTGTTTAGTACGGAGTATATGTTATAGTAGTGCAATTTTTTAAAACTAAGGAAATATTCTCTTTGTCTAAAGTCGTCTAAAGTTCAAGAAACTAGTTTAGGCGTTTAGTTCCCGATTTTCAAAATTCCGGACCTTAACTCACACTCTCCTCCTCAAACAAGACTACGACCAACCTTAGGAGTAAACGACAACTTTGGTGGCCATACCAAGAGGTTAAGTACTATAGTGTGTTGGGGAGTCGACGTTACCTGTAGTGATCAAAACATGGGTAGTATTCTCAAATCTCAATCGAGACACATAGTGCAGTGGATGGGATATTGGCGGTTGAAATCCTCAAAATGATGAACGACAACATTTAAAAAAACAAAAAATGTCGCATATATATATCTTTTCATATTGGTGAGTATAACGTCTACTTAGTTTCATATTGGGATGTCAACGACACTGAGCATCCCGAATAATTTTAGGATCAGCTAACATGAATCACACTTAAAAACCGCGCATAAAATAGTTCCACCACTACAATTTACGGAGTAATTTTGGGTCAATTGCCTTATGTACATTGCATGATGATAACTGATTAGTGATTATTAACAGCTTATGAGATGTAAACTTATAAAGAGAAGTTGAGAGAGACCATTTTTCATTACATACATTTATCCCTTGTGAACATCCAATAGAACCGAACAACCTCGAACAAAGAGTCAACTAAGGCGATAACTGTCAGCTTACAGTAACAATTAACGCCTTGAACAGCAACGGCAATGATTAGTAAGGAACGGGTACACGAACTGATGATGGACCTGATTTCATGTCTTCAAGCACAAGGTCCAACAACGCTCCTGAAATGAGGCCTTCCTTTCCTACAAATATCGACAAATTCCATCAGAAACACAAACATTAATATTATCAGCCGGTGACATTTCTGAAAAGTTCACTCGAGTAACAAAATCGTATTTTAGGTTTTACGGTAATGAAATGGTTAAATGGATGTTTATCAGAAGGTTGCTTGGTTCGAGGTCGACAGACTGATCATGGAAGTGAATTGGCCTTGCGAAAGACGACTTTGTTTGTGATATATGACGTTTTTTATTTACTTTTGAAGTTATCCAATTAAAAGATGAGGATAACAAATTTTTAGTAACTTACCATTACCAATTACTTGGTCGTCCCACTGAATAACGGGACTAACAGCAACTCCGCTCCCAATAAGCATCATTTCCTCGGCCTTTTTCCCTTCTTCGACAGTCACGTCTCTGACACTTACTCGACGGAGCTCACCCTTCCTCAACAGCTGCTTTGCAAGGGTAAGCACCCTATTAGCGGTACAACCACGGAGAACATTCTTAAATCTAGGCATCACAAGCTCTTTTTCGCTGGTAACGAAAGCCACGTTCATGTTCGGACCCTCAGCAACAAACCCTGAGTCATCGAGCCAGATCGCAGCAGAGCAACCGTTTTCCTCGGCCTCCATCTTTGACAAGACGTTTGGGAGGTAATTAACACTTTTCACAGTGGCAAATATCGGAGGCTTAATCGGGATTGAAGAGGTGATTACTTTAACTCCCTTGCGTCTGTCAAACATGGATTCGTCTGATATCACGATTGCGTAAAACGCAGACTGAGAAGAACTAGACGGGGAGAGTTGAAAGTTGCCGGGTCCCGCAGAAAGCCAATATCGCAAGGACCCGTTTTTGCATTTGGATGCACTAACTGTCTGTATAAGTGTACTCCAAATGGTATCTTCGTCGAAGGGTAGCTTGATTTTGGCCATCCTTGCAGATCTCAGAAACCGATCGAGGTGTTGATCTAACTCGTACAGATGACTGCGTATAAGAGAAAGTCGAATAGGGTTAACTACACTGACACAAAATTTGATACACGATTTTAAATCTAAAAACGACATAATCAATCTCATATGTAATAAATGATGCGACTTCAGGCCAGTTCAGATAATCATAATCTCAACAAGCTGCAATGAATCTCGTACGCAACAAAATATGTTATATTTCTTTTTCAGCGACTATTGTGCTTGAGTAGTTGATACATAAGATAAGGCAAGATGCTGCAGTATAAGACAGGACCCTCGACATTACAAACTTAACACTAGGCGAGGTGGAACCAAACAGCAACCAAAACCAAACCCGTAAAAAGAACAGTCACAATAAACTTAACATTTCAGTTTCCTGAAAATCAGATAAGATACTCAGAAATGGTACCCGTTGACGATAAGTGCAGTGTCAAAAACACCATGACCACGATGCACCATGTGGTCATCCATAGGAATAAGCATAACAGCAGTATCAGTTACAATCCCGCCAAACACACTTGAGTACATGGCTACGAAATCCTGACCGTTTTTCTGACCACCTCTGCTCCATCTATACCTCTCAATCGCCTACATATATGTCGTACCATGAGATGTGTCAAAATTGTATGAAACAACAAGACAACAACATTACCCTCGAATCTCAAGGGGTCCCGCAACTAGCAAGGTTTGGGGGGGGGTCAGATGTACGCAGCCTTAAATATACGTGTTAACATTCCACACACAGTTGTCTTTAAATGATCCAATTCATCCAAAATGAAAATTTTGTCGAGTCACTGATACTTTATACAGTAAAAAAGAAGCGCAACCATTTTAGTAAGCGGTTTTACTCCATTCACTTATTCCATCGAAATGAACAAATAGTGCCATTCATTGAATGAATTCACCTCTTACCAACTATGAATCCAACTTTAATTGATCATTTGGGCAACCAACAAATCGAGTTATAGTTCAGTTCATTAATGAAAACAAAATAGCCATAAATTCTAATGTCTTATATTTTTTAGGAGCTGAAAATTCACGTGAATTATGACATGAACAAAACATGCAGTAAAAATTGCACTGAATTCACGTGAATCATCTAAAAAATTTACCTCTTCACTTGACAAGATTGGAACTTCCTGGATAAATGTTGAATCTGTCACCCAATTTATAAAAAAAACATGTAAATTCATCATCACAAATTCACAATCATCCAAAAAATGTAACTTTTTTCGTTCATACACATGCTGGGTTGTGTACGTTATAGTCATTTATTTACCTTTCTATCTTCGTTATCAGCCTAAAATACTAAATTACTCATTTTTCTGCATGCAAATATAATTTGATCAAGTATCATTTATGTCAAATTATACTTCTATATATAGAAAAATGACCAATTTATTATGTCAATGATGATCACAATTTATTGTTTATGGAAATCATTTAGAACAAAATCAAATGGCATGAGAAACTGATTATAAAAAAAAACACTAAAATATACTGTAATTAAATAATACAGTAAAATCCAACTAAAAAAAAATTCTAAAACTTACTATTATTGATTAAGGAATGAGTTTGGGAAACTCTAGTGTTAGATCTAGAAAACCCAGAAAAATAAAGGAATTTTGGAGATGAAAACTGAGAATAATTTACATGTTGACATGATTTGGTGGTGTTGAATTGAAGTTGGTGGGTTTTTGTGAAGTTAATTTTGAGAGATGTCATTATAATATTACTACTATATGAGAGAGTTTAGTGTGTGAAAATGATTAATGACTAAAAAGGTTGTTCAACTCCTATAATAAGCACTTAGATAAACAAAATTAGTGTTGAGTTGTTCTAGCTTAATTAAATGGTTCTGGTTCGGTACCTAGTAGGTTAGTACTCGTAGCTTGTAAGGCAATCGTGTTAAACTCATGAGGGATATGTTTAATGCCGTTTGTGGTTATATCCGACTCGATTTCAAACTAAACCGGAAGATATATCTCATAAATTATGGATTGTCGACCTGTACTCCAAAAAATTATGGGATGTTGTGAACTAAAACGTACGAATTTATATAAATTTATTTATGACTAGTACGGAGTATGTATTTTTATAGTATCAAATTAATATTCTGACATACGCTGGAGTAATTTATAAGTAAAATCACGTAGTTATAACTGTCCTAGTCTCATATAATCGATTTAAACTTGTAAAAAACGAAAATGGTAATAAAAGAGTGATATTTTCTTTTAGGGAAAGTGAGAAAAAAAAAGGTGAAATGAAAGGATTATGTTGTATACGTAGATCTATAAATAGTTTAAATCTAAAAACACGTTAATAAATACTCCATTATGAGTAAAATTATTGTAAATGAATTTGTATCCATACATCCTAAAAAGCACCGAGTTGTTGATTGTGACTAAACTGTAGCTCTACAGTGAAGTCGTCCTTCAATTGTCCTTTTGTGTCTGCTCATTTGTCCTCTGCCATCCCCACTTTTCCTGCTTCTTCCCCCTTCCCTGCGACCCATGTTTTCCTTCCTTTAACCCATGTTTTCCCCTTTCTTTACACGCTTCATCTGCAACTGTTTCGGTCATCATTTTTTTTCAAACCTCTTTTTTACTGTGCTTCCAATTTAGTTTGTTCTATATTGCCTTGAATGCATTTCATTTTATCATTTCTGCTTTTCCTCTTTCGTTTTATCATTTCTACTTTCTCACTTCATTTCGTTTGCTTCATATATTTGGTGTTTATGCAGGCCATGGAGTTAAGGAGGATGAAGAAATTGCAGAAGGATTGTCTCAAGTTATTGGTATGCTATTTTAAGTGGGTTTTGATTTCAATTTAATTTTAGTTATTTTAGTTATGATTGATGCAGTTGTGAAAACCTGGTGGTGGAATTGGTGGTCTTCGAAACTCCAAGTTTCTCGACCCACTTTTCGAAATGTCCTCTTCTTCAACCTCTTCTGCTTCTACGGCTGTCGATTCTCAGCTTTTTCGCTGCCATGGCGGTGCACCTTCCCTTTCTTTCAAGGTCTTTTCTATATATTTAGTTAGATTAATTTGATTTAATTGAAGATTTTGATTGTTCCTAATTTTTTTTGCTAAAGTTGATTACTTTTTGTAGATTTTTGGTGATTTAGCTGATTTTAGGATCTGGGTTTGTTTTATGTGGGATATTTTGTTTTTCTTCTTCACATTTTTTGTATCCCCAATTCTCTCCCTCCAAATTTTATTATTAGGGTTCATCAAATATCTCAATTTTACACCTATTCATCTTGCTAATTTTGTCTATTTTTGTAAAGTTTAACAATAAAGTAGTAATGGAATAATGATTGAATCAGGGTTTGAAAAATCGAGCCGAATTTGAAATTGTGTTATATAAACTAGAGACCAATTTAAAGTTAAAAAATGAAACGGGTATTCTTTTTTTCTCACCCCTATTATTAGGTAAAGAAAGAAGAGGCACAATTATAAGCGTATTAGAAAAGGTATTATGAGGAATAAGGATATAAGAGCTGGATGAGAAATGAGAAGGAAAAACATAATAGGGAAAAATGAGTATGAGAGGTTAGGTAAGGAAACCATCATGGGAACAAGTAAGAGGAGAGGAAACGAGGAGAAACATGCTGAGAATATTAAACAAAAAGAATACGGTGAATAAGATTATTATGAGAGGTAAAAATGAGAGCCGGAGGATCAAGGGAAAGAAGAGACATATGAGAAATGAGAGGGGCACAAGTAGTAGTGAGGAGAAAAAGGATGATGAAGGGAAGAAGAAAAGGGTATTATGAGGGTAAGTAAAGAAGATACGAAATAAAAATGAGAGGAAAACAAGTAGTAAAGAGAATGAAAAGGTTAAAAAATGAATTTAGGGGAAAAAGAGTAAAAGGAGAGAACATGACATCGAAGAAAAAATATGTTGAGAAAGGAAAACATAAACAATGAGAGGAGCATTAAGATTCTATAACGATCATTAAGATTCTACAATTTGATAAATGTCCATTTACGAAGTTAAATAATACGGAGTATATACAATTCGAGCATCTAAATTATTAAGGCTTTCAAAAATTAGCCCAACTAAAAACTAATTTTAAAACAATCTCAACTTAAGTGTCCACCTTATATGGAGTTAAAGGAAGGGTAGGATAAGAGTAGCCTCAGGAGAAATGGAAAATGAGTAAAATAAACGAAGGGAAGAGACACAAGAGTAGGATTAGGAAGAGAACGAGAAAGAATGAGCGGTTGAGGACTTGAGGAGTATGAGGAAGTGAGAGAAAGTAAACGAGGCGGAATGTGTTGATAATGAAAAACAAAAGAAATCAGGAATACGAGAGGAGAAAACAAAAAAAATGGATAATGTGAATAGAGAAAAGGTGAAAACACAAGTTGTAAATGTTACGAGTACTATTTACAATTAGTGCGCCTTTTAGTTATTTTTATATAATTTATGAAATATGCTAATAATATTCAAGATATAGAGACATGTGAATTGTGATTACAAAACTCCATTTTATAATGTACTCCCTCAGTTTCAAAAAATTTACACATTGACTTTTTTGTTTTGAGGATTTCAGAGAAGTGTTAACAAATAAATGAGACAGAAGGGGGAACACTATGGCACACCATGCCGCTAGGTTGTGCACTGTCGTTAACGATCATCGGTTGTATGCTGAAAACATTCCGAGCGCTATTTTGGCGTTAGCGGAAATTGATTTAATATAAGTTTTCCCTTTCAAAAAAATGAGACAGAGGGAGTATGATTAAGATAAGTAAGTTTAGATGAAATTTATAAGCCTCAAATGTCTACAAAACAATAATATAGTTCAGCAATAAAAATGAATGAAACGAATTATTGAAAAGGGCAATTGACACATTAAAAATGAGATCCCTTCAAGGATTACATCGACCGCATAACACCAAACAAGTCAATCCGCGTTGGGGGAGCGCGCGCGCTAGCGCGCGGTACAACAACTAGTTATACAAAAAAAAATGTATAAAATTGAATTTAGGTAAAATAATTGTAAAAAAACACGTGTGGATTGAGGAGATAAGGCATTGGACAGCCCTAAGGGAGACCTCGGCTGGGTGCCTGCCTAGCCTTGGATTTTCTTAGGGTGGGTCGTAACCTAGCTGGTGTGGAACCCGGGGTGCGGAGCCCACTCGACGTCTTGCTTAAGGGCGTTTAAAATTAAAAATATTAAGTTAGAAAAACCTCTAAAACTGTTTTGGAGTTGTCACCTAATTAACGCGGTAACTAGGAACCTGCAAACATGTACTAAGCTGTAGAACACGTCCTAAATTTCGGAGCACGTCGACACCCCTAGATCTAGGTTTATGAAACCATATTGGATTCGGGGTGAGGGTACTCTCCTAAAGATTAATTCAATTTGTTTTATGAAAACCTTTTAGAAAAAGCCTATTTAGAAAATAGCCACTACTAGCCTAAGAACAATCCATTGGTGATTTTTGAGCTTAAGTAATTCGCTACGTACATGCGCGATATTGAATGCGAAAAGATGTATGACTGCAAATGCAAAAAGATTGTTAAAACCCTCAGTTAAGCATGGTTAAACATGTTAACGAAAACGGTACAGTTAATGTCGAATTCATTGTTAAATTGATTTAATGCAGATGCATAAACTTAAAATAAAGTCTGTTTGGTTCATTTTAAGGGGGCGTACTTATGCGACTTTGGCGAGGTGTGTTACAGATGTGGTGTGCATTCGAGGTGCAAGACCATCTTAATGTGAAAAACGGGCTCGCGACCAAAGTCGGGTTGGACACTAGTGTGTAGTCCCTTTGTTAGTCTAAAAGCAAAGAAAAAGACTTAATCCAAATTAGGATCAAGACATACTTGTCTCGAGCTTCGAAACCAGCAGAGCTTCGCTTGAACAAAAAGGGATGAATTCAACACGGGATGTGTGAAGAATTGAAGATTTGGGGTGCTTGAGGCTTTTGTGAGAGAATTGTGTGTGTGTGTGTGTTGTAAAAAGCTTAGGAATTCATGATTTGAATGTGTTGGGGGTGTAGGGGTATTTATAGGAGAGATTACGAGGAAATTAGGAAAAATCCTATAAAAACCAGGCAGGTAAACCGTAAAGTACATTACGGTTTACCAACCAAACCGTAAAGTGCTTTACGGTTAGGCCACCAAACCGTAAAGTATTTTACGGTATGAAGGTTGGGCTGTAACTCATATTTCCTAAATTCGGTTTAACGTATTTTGGAAAATCTCTTGCTTGTGCATCAAGAATACCGTGTGTAATGTTTATGCAGCTATACAAGATATTTTGAGAGAGCTCCGGGACTAGGGAAGCGGGCCAAGAACAGGCCGGGCTCGGTTTTTGGGCCGAGACCGAAAGATGTAAAAAGGGTGCATTTGGATGTATATTTTGAAATAAGGAGACCCTCGAGGTCGTATTGTGCAAATGAAAATGTAAATAGCGGTTTTAGCTACTGGACCTAAATTTAGGAATTTAGGAGAATCGAATTGGGCCTTGTTAATGTAAAAGGGCCAATTAAATTGCGAAGAGTATGCTCATGCCGGTCATTTACTCAAGCGTGATGACATATCAACTCATTTTAACACTAAATGAACCAAGGACATTTACTCAAGCGTGATGACACATCGACTCATTTTGACACTAAAATGACTCAACTCAGAATTGGACATAATTAGTACCGTCTAAGTCAACGTAAAAGCATGCAAATAAAAGTCCGTTGTTATATCACATGGTTTGTTGCGTGAGGGTACGGATACGGGTATCCACAGCTGGTTGGACCCAATCGAACCTTTACTTGTCGTTATTATTAATATTATTATTATTATTATTATTATTATTATTATTATTATTATTATTATTATTATTATTATTATTATTATTATTATTGGTTATTGGTTATTGGTCAAGTAATTTTTTGTTTATATTTGTAGGTAAGTCTAAAAGTAAAAATCATTTTCGTAACAAACAAATGTTAAAGGTAATTAGTTTAAGTAATTGCCAAATGAATTTAGTAAAATATCAATAAGAATTGCAATTCTACTTTTTATTTGTTTTTGCAGTTAGATTTAGAAAAGCTATTGAAAACAGACTATCAATAAGCTATTGAAGTGACCATTAGTGATAAGTAAATAAGCGATAAATGTACTTGCCAAAACGGTGTTGACAACATCAAAGTTGGTTTTCATTCTGCTTCCAAGGAAAACAGTTGTCAATATGTCGTAAATATCCAGAGAAGCCCTCGACAATGTTAATGCTTGCAGAGGCGTATCACAACTAATTCGGTACTCTTTTCACCAGATCAAACGCATGCTAATTTAAGGTAATAATCAATAGAAAATGAACAAGGTCTAAGGAAATTGGAAACGTATTCAATTCACATAATATTCAATAAGAATGTGCATGTTTACAATACAAATATTAGTAACCGCGATATTTAATATTAACATGCTAACAAAGTTAAATTCAAGGCAACATTATGGCAACGACCGAATTGTAATTAGAAGCCATGTAATCAAACCCATATTATTATCCTAGCTTCACCGGATCATCTCTTTCCGAGGAACACGGTACTCAGCACTTAAGTCGTTTCTAAGGACGCATTCAATATATCCACTCCTTGTAAATACATAGAAGCAACCATTAAAAAGGAGAATAGGACATAATATTTCCTATACACCTACGAGTACATCGCACCAAAGCATAACACATATTCATTTACGTAGAGGATAACAGCGTTACCTCACTTAAACCAATCTGAACCTCTTTCTCCATCAAGGAACTGATACCTTTAACAAGGAACTTTGACAGGCTAAAGTCGTATCACTTAGTCAAAAATAATCCTATAAAATTAATAACTGGTAGCTAGTAGTAAGTAGGGTATCTTATTCGCATAGAGAAAGCTAGATTCTACTGAACTGGTTTCTAGACTACTACGAAAGTTTTTAAGATGGATTCAAGACTAAACCTAAAATAACTAAAATTAAGGCTAAAACTAAGAATAAGACTAAGACTAAAAGGGTCTAAAGAAAAACTCTAGGATCGCAGGTTCACGATGTCAGAAAACGTAGCAAGTATAGAATCATCTAAGTTCGCAGTTAAATTATTATGCTTTGGAAACAACTACTCTCGGATGATAATCTACTCTAAGGTTCAATTAATGGACTCTCGTAACTTATTAGTGTATACCTGATCTTAGGTTCATGTTTCTAAGGTCAATTCACTAATTATGACCAACAATCAAACAATCATCTTATTAAGACTACGCAATCTTAACATCGATCCCCTATAACCCTAGATTGGGTTTAGCTAGTAATAAGAAAAAAAAAACAAAACAACATTTAAGAACTAAACTAAACATGAGAATTGAAAAGTTGAACAACAATAAATCTAATCTAAACCAAAAGTGATAAAGAAAGTGATCGGGAAAAATGATTATCTGGACGAACTAATGGATTTTGAACAATTGGTTAACGATCTCCGCAATCATAAGATAAATTGGAATTCATGGAAGAAAACATTGTCAGCAGATGTATTACACTATAATTAAAAATATGGCATAATTATGTTAGCCACCGGAAAAAACCATTTTAATTGCTCCAAAAAAAAAATTACGCGACAAAATTTTTGTGGCAAATAATCAAATAAGCCACAAAAATAGTTAAAATTGTGGCAAAAAAATTCAATTCAGCCACAAATCAAGTCACGCACATGGCAAAAATATCTATTTATGTCACAAGTGTCATGCGGCGAAAAAAATTTGTGTCATAAAAATAATAATCAATGGAAGCCGATTTAATCCGAGATTTCTGAAGGTCGAGGTTGTCCTGACAGCTTTCAGTGAAAGCTTTTCAACGATCCTGAGTTTTTCTTCGAGTCGATCGACACAGAACTTGAGTAATAGAAGATCGGGAACAATTTTCTTGTCTCTAATTAAGCATTTGCACGTGGTGTCGAATGACCGAGTCTATAAATTCGATGTCGCCTCGCTTGGCCAAGATGTCGGCTAAAAGGGTTTTCTCACGTGGTACGGAAGTCACTAAATGACTCTTGACATCGGCAAACAACTCATCTAAGGCTCTCGACTCGTCTATGTAGTGACTTTTTGTCGACATGTTAATTTGGTTGTAATGATCGCTAGCATACCTAGAATCTGTGAGAATTTCGACGTTTTTGATGTTGGGGAATTGACTTTTAAGTGACCTAAAGCCATGGCTAATCGCCTGAACCTCTTGAAAGGTTGTGTCATCGCGTATTTTTTGTTTGACTTTACCTAACGGGACACGCTCAAAGAAGGCCAACTTGTTGCACTCACAAGTACCATAGCACCCACCATGTCTAACCCCCTCAACCGAGGCACCATCAACAAAACACTTATATTTACCCTTAACAAATTTCAGACAAAACGATCCCAAACAAAGTAAATTACAGTCTCGAAGAATACGATGCCTAATCGGGCCTAAATGTTTACCTAAAGAACTAAAAGTAGACATAGTTATGCAATAAGAACAGAAATAAGGGCATAATTATGCAATATTATTGGGGTAAGCCCTCATTTCTATTGTTATTGCATAATTATGTCAACTTTAGGTCATTAAGTAAACATTTAGGCCCGATTAGGCAGCGTATACTTAAAGATTGTAATTTACTCTGCTTGGGACCGACTTGTTCAAAGTATTATAAGGGAAAATATGAGTGTATAGTTGATGGTGCCTCTATAACGTATGGAGGTTCTTTTACAACTTGTCATTGCAAGAAGATTGTGTGTTTTGAGCGTGTCGCGGAAAGTAAAAAACAGAAATTGCGTGACGATAACACCTTTCGAAAAGTTCAGGCCAGCACACTACAACAAATTAACACTTGGGCCACGAATATGCCACGGTAATTAGTGAAACGTGACATAATTTGCTTTAGCCACGGAAAAAACTATTTTGATTGGCCACAGGAGAAATTTATGCCACGGAAGAAATATGTCGTGACAAATAATCACTTGCGCCACGGAAAAAAGTTAAAATCGTGGCAAAAACAATCATTTAGCCACGAATATAATTTTTTCCGTGGCAAAAATGAATATTTGCCACGACATCATTTTTTTAGTGGCAAAAAAATCTTTCTTTAGTTATATTAGATTATAACTTATATGTCACATAATAAAGTTAAAATAAACCGATACATGATAATAATAAAAAAAAACTGTTATTGCTTAAAAATAATACGGAGTTTATTCTTCGTATAAATCAAACAAAAAAAAAGGTTTATAGTTCTTGCTTAAAAATAGTACAAAAAATTTATCTCTAGTATGTTTATATATAACCTCGTTTATTTAAAATAATATTGAGAAATAATTATTTTTAAGAATATTTACAATTTCAAATTTAATAGTGTAAAATATAAATTTATAACTTCAAATAATATACAATCATGCTAGTTTTACCCATTAGCCACTACAATCTTCGTCCACATATATCCATGTTTAGTAACATTTATTGTTTGACATTCAACAAGTTCACCAATTACATCTGTCAAATAGAATGTTATTGTTACTGCATCATGTGACCAATTTATTATCTTTGAATGTTTGTGAAAATAAATATTTGCTGAAATTGTTTACCTATGTAGATGGATTCGTCGAAGTGCTCGTTGAGTATATCCTCCAAAGAAGTGAATCGAAAACCATACATGGGTATTGGTAAGTTGAGCGCTTCAATAACGTTTGAGGAAAACCCGAGGTCGATCTTAGTATATTTGGGAGTAGCTCTATCCTCTGGATCAACGTTTGGTATCACCGTGAATCGTGAAATGGTATACAGTTGGCTTTCAGAAATCTCTTTGTCAAACCGTCATACTAACTTTTGTGGTGGGACAGATGCTTGGATCACCGATGATTAAGTATATAATTTAAATAAATAAATATTGCCGTAAAAATTGAATTTAATCAATATTGAAACATGAAAATTTATGGAAAATATTGGAAACATAATAATTGAATTACATTAGAGTCCATAATATTGGAGTCTCTTTCTCATATTTTTAGAGACTGCTCATTCACAAGTCACATATGGTCATGTGGTACGCTAGGAATTAATTCATCAAATAATAGTGTATGTACAATAAAAGAATGGATTTTGAACTGGATTGTATACCTTTACAAAAAAGAAAAAGGGGCTATCAAAGGTCCAGGAGAACTTATGGTATGCAACAATGAGATTCATAGCTACGTTATGGTCGATCTGGATTCATAGAAATGAAATAAGGTTTCAGAACAACAAAACGAATCCATCGTCGGTCATGAATTACATTTCGGACATTACGAATTCTGCAATGTTAGCTTTAAAAGAAAGGAATGCGGAGCTTAAGGCAGTAGAAATGAGAATAGGAGAAACAAATTCGGAATTGGATACAGATAATGAAAGTGGTAAAAAATTTGTGCTAACGGGAATGGATAACTCATGTCCCTTGGTTTCAATTTTTGTCGATGCACCATGGAATATATGTCGGAAAGCAGCAGCTGGATGGTTCTCCGTGACGTGTGGTAGGAATCATAATGATTGCAGTATTAGTTTTTAGGCAGAGAATGCACTACAAGCTGAAGCATATGGTTTAAAAGTAGCAATTGAATGGGCTAAGAAAATGGGTCTACTACATATCATTATATATACGGACTGCCTATAATTGGTCAACCAACTATCAAATAAATCAACGCTACATCATAGTTTATGGAGTATCTCTGAAGACATTACGGAGCTTTCTAGATTTTTCCATTGTTTAGTTATATGTTTTATTCCTCGATCCAACAACAAACGGACTCATAACCTTGCTAGCCATGGGCAATGTTTTGTAATTGATGAATCTGTTATCTGCAGGCAAAAAAAATAAAAAATAAAAAATAAAAATAGAAGCTACATTCCCTTTGGCCAATTTTGGTGCATATCTTTAAATGTGAACCATTTTCTGTTCACTCGGACATTGATTTCAGCATTGCGCATTCCATTTTGGAGGTCGTCGAGCATCATATTGTTGTATATGAAAGCCATTTTCAGTATACTTTAGAGCTAAAAGAAGAACATTTGGTGATAGAGTTTTGAATGCTTTTTTTTTTTCAAGTTAATTTTGTACTCATTTATATTGTACTGCGTGTGAACTTTGGTAACCAACATGAAGTTGGTGGTTATCCCCGTAATGAAGATCAGTTGAGACGGTTTCATAAGTTCATGGGACATAATGATTTTTTTTTTCCTGAGTAAATAATATTAAAAATAATATAAGTAATAAGTGAACTTAATAAATTTTGTACAACACGTTAGGAATGACAGAAGTGGGTTTCATCAGTTAATAACATGAAGTTGGTGGTTTTTTTTTTATTGTGTAAATAATATTAAAAATAATGTAAGTAATAACTGAAGTTAATAACCAAAATTTCCACATCAGAAATGACGTGTAGTGACATGGCATTGCAAATAAATCTGTGACCGACACGTAGGCGAATTCAATGTGGTGTTGACACATAGGAAAAGTTCAATTTTTTTAATATAAGTAATGATGATGATGATTTTCGTACTCTCAAACTCATCTAACCTACTTTTTAATTATTAGTTTATTACTTATTTCTTATTAAATAATAAATATTATAAAAAAATACTATTTAAATAAGTAACAAAACACAATAATAATTTATAATCGTTTAAAAATAAAAATTGGTGGTTCAAGTTACGGTGCTGATGTCAGTGCTTCCAATGGTGGTGGTGGTGATGCCGGACCTATCGGTGCTCTCGGTGGTGCTGGTAGAAATATATCTTTCATTTGCTACTACCACGAAAAATACTTTATACTAGATGATCCAAATAAATTCTATGGAACTTGTAAAATATGTTATGTCCAAGGAATAACAAAAAAAAAGGTTTATTTGCCATTACGACCAAGGGTGTAGTCGTGTAGAGCATTGTACCGCCAATTGCATAAACAACACAATGTTAATACAGACACCGACCTGACCATGATCAGAACCAACGGTAAAGTCAGGCAAGTACGAGTAAGAACTACATGGCTTTTATTCTTTTAAATACTTACACATCTTAATTGTTGTAATTTTTAAAATAATAATATTATAACAATTTTGAGCAAGTCTTTTTTTTTTTAAATGTCAATTATTTTATAGGGTACATCTTTTAGCAATTTCAAGTTAAAGTGCGCACCAAAGGTAGCGGCTGCAGGTTCCCCACGTTATCTAAAAAAAAAAAATCAAGTTAAAGTGGCGGACCGCCTGCGGGCCCCATTGTTCAAGCTTGACCCTCCATATTTCATGGGTTGGGCCCGAGCTCAAACTTTTTTTTTTTTGGCCCGAGCTCAAACTTGAAAGGTTGACCCTTGACAGACCAGCTCAGGCCCGGCCCGGTCCATACGTCCCCCCAAACCCCAAAGAGAAAAAAAAAAAGGTTTTTCTACGGTGTACCCTCCAAGTTTTTGGTTTTCTATCGTGTACCTCTATTTTTTTTCCCTTATACCGTGTACCCTTGAACTTCATTACTCATTCTATAAGATGACCTAAAGTCACTAAACTGTTAACTAAATACTAACACCGTTAGAATAAAGGGTTATTTCATAGGAATAATCCGAACTAAGTCTCTCCTTCTCAATTTAATCCAACCTATGCTTTAACTCATATTAATCTAAACTATACACTCATTTATCTTTCAATGAACTTAGCCAATTTTTTACCTATAACAATGGGTAAAGCATCAGGTCATAAGCTATGGGCCCTATTTAGTTTGTCTTCTTCAGCTAATTCATCTTCTCCTTGTAACTCCTCCCAAACTAAAAACAAAACCATGAAATCACCTTCCTTAAGTCCCTTAATTTGTCACCCCAACAATCCACATACCCAATTACCAATTAACCTAATTACGCAACCTACAAATATTACCCAGATTTATGTACCCTTTACCCAATTGGCTACTGCTCACGACCACTGCCACCATCCATTCGAATTTCGCAACATACTCTATGGATTTCGGCTAAAATGCTACTACTGGTTTTGTTGTTATTGTTGGAAATTGCTGGGAGAAGGGAAGAGACAGCGGGTTTGCATCGTGTTGATCGCATAATTGAAGGGATTTTTTCTATTGTTGTTGTTGTCATCGTCGCCGTCGAGTTTCTGGGTTCTTTGAGTTTAAGGTGGTCTCCAATGGTGGAAATTAAGCTTTGTGTCTTTGTGAAGAAGGTATGCACACTATATCTTCAAATCAAATTGGGCATTAGAACTAATCTGAACTTTGGGGTTGTATAACGAAAAAGATTGATGATATAGAATTAGTAATACTATAAGAAGAAAGATTATGGATGATGAAGATTATAAAGAAACAATGGAGAGGTGTTTTTTTTTTTTTTGGTACACAGAAACAATGGAGAGGTGAAATGAGTATTTGGGGATTAGTTATGAGAATGAAGGGATTATAGGAAGGGGGTGAGTTAAAAAAAGAAAAGATGATTATTGTTTACGGAGTAATCAATTTTTTGTAACCGGACAAACAAGTAGACGGTTACTTGGTGTATTTTGAGAAAAATGAGTGTATAGTTTGGATTAATATGATTTAAAGTATAGTTTGGATTAAATTGAGAAGAAGAGCCATAGTTCGGATTATTCTTATGAAATAACCTAGAATAAACTCCTATTTTTTCTATTTTTTATGTTTTTCCTTCAAAATTATGAAATATCCCCTTCTTTTTTCTAATTTTCCACTATTTTTCATCCTTATTTATTTTTTTCTATAGTATATAATTTTTTTTAAATTGTTGTTAAAAGTCATAAACTTTATTGATTTACTTTATCGTAAAATAATCATGAATATTTGAAATTCATAAATTTAGAAGAAAATATTAAAAAGAGGGACAAATGAGAGCTTAATGTAACGGTGTTAGTGTTTAATTAACGGTTAAGTAACTTTAGGTCACGGTTGAGAATGAATAATGAAGTTTGAGGGTAGTAAGTGAAAAAAATAGGGGTATACGATAGAAAACAAAAAAGATGGAGGGTACACCGTAGAAAAAACCAAAAAAAAACACCACCAATTTCATCAACCTCAATCGATCGATCGATCGATCGATCACCACCAATTACACCCTCAAATTCTCTCTCTCCGCCGTCGAAAACGCCGTCACATCGGCCATGGAGTTCATCGGCGACGCTCTCCGACAAGCGTTCATGCCAAAACACGAGTACCAAAACTTGCGCGACGAAGATAAGGCATTTCCGAAACTCAGGCGTCCAATTTGCGTCGCAATTGTGTGTATTCTCTCTCTTTTGATCGTCGTTTCTACTGCAATTAGCTTGAAGATTGTGTTTCCTGGTGATTCCGGTGATCGTCCTTTTTGTTATGATCGCCGTGTTTTGCCTTTGCCGGTGAACGCCAGCTCAGAATCCGGCGATTTCGAACCTATTTCCGGCGCCTTCTATTTGACTGATCAAGAGACTGTTGATTACTTCTATATGGTGTTGTTTGTGCCGTCACTGATGCTGTTTTTCGCTTCGTCGGCTTTTCTTGTTGCAGGTCAGTGTCGTTGTTTCGTTTTTTCTCTTGATTAAGTTCAGCATTTACTGTTTGATTAGCGTAATTTATTTCGTTTTCAATTGATTGAGCTGTAGTCTTAACTCTTAATGATACTGTTTAATTATGCTTTAGTTTGGTCGTTTGTCGAATCGTCTGATTTTTTTTCTTCACTTGAGCTGAATTCTTGATGATTTTGTTCTTAGTTGAGAGCATTGATTGTTCAGTTATGCATTATGTTCGTCTTTTGTCGCTTTCTAGAGAATTTAATTTGTAGTTTTCAGCTGTTTTTGTGATGCATTATCGTCGAGTTTGTTGCTGTGTGATTTCAGTTGATTGATCCGAGTTCATGATGATTTTGTTCAGCATTTTCTATTCAGTTATGCATTAGACTAGACTCTGTTTGTTGTATTTTAGAGAATTTAACCTAATTTTTAGTTGCTTTAATGATGCAATGTCGAATTTGATGCAATATTCTGTGGATAGCTGCAGATTTTGCGTTTTTCATTTGCTGATTGAGGCATTTAGCTCAATCTTTTAATGATTTTGTTCAGCATTTTCTATTCAATGCGCTCACTGTTTGCTGCATTTATATATTTAACTCTATATCATTTAACCAATGTTGTTATGAATTTTCGTGGAATTTGATACCATGTTGTGTAGATTACGCCATATTTAATATGTTGCGGAGTTGTTGATTGATTTCTTTTTCTCAATCTTGTGTGTTCAAAGTGCAAAATTAGTGCCACAATTTGTAATTTCATTTAGTTTGCCTTATTATAATATAACACTAGTCATTCGATTCAATCTTCAGTGCAATTTAAAAGTATTCATTTGGAAACAACCTCGTGATTCTTAGGTGCACTTAGGGGTATGTGCTAGTTGATGATGTTATAGTCGATGTAAACTGCCACTACCGTGGTTGGAGGTTCATATGGCTCTGCATTTTAGGGTTTCTGTCGATCGGAAATCTGTACTATGAATGTATATTCAACTGTAGTACCTGTGTTCCCCTTGATTTATAGTATTATACTATTATGGCAGTGGAATGAAGGGAAATTATGGTGGTTTTGTCGGTGGTTTGAAACTTTGAATTGATGTGTTAGAATCAAAATACTGCAGCGTAAATCATCGTGTAGATGTGTGTGTAGGGTAGGTGGTTATCAAAATAATGCATTCATGCCTAAAGAAGGCTTAAGGGTGCAGCCAAAATCAGAACAAAATAAGCAAGGACTTTTAAACCGACTCAATTATTTTTAATAGAATGCAGAATACCGTTAAATTGCAACGTATGGCTGCTGCTGATTCCTTTTGGTTCCAAAATGCCTGCACCAATAGTCTCTTTTTCCGAAGAATTCCATATGCGTGTTGCTTCAGGTTGCTATTATTTTCGGTTACTGATATCGGAAAATCCCTTGTTGCTGTAGGAGTTATGGTGGCTTATTCTGCCCCACAGAGACATGGATGTTTAAAGGTGGTCGAAAACAACTATTGTGCTTCAAGGCGGGGTATGTTTTCACGTGCTTTCAAGTGACCTACTCGCAAGTAGTGAATGCATGTTATATGAGAACGAGAGATAAATGAACCGCAACATTACGTTTTAATCTTCTGTCTATCACTTAGATGAATTTTCCGTGTTTGAAAAGTTATCTGTGAAGAATGTCTCTGATTTATCGAGTTTGTAATTAATTTGCACAGGGTCGTGAATATTCATGTTCATAAACATAATCTGTGCCTACAATTCCATGCTCAAAACTGTAATCGGCTTCCATCACTAAATAGCGCTCGACTATTTTTGCTACGATTCAAAAGCTCACAGGTTCATTTTTACCTTGTAAAAATTTACAGGGGGAGTTCGCTGTCTTGCAATCATTAATGTGGTATTTGCAATAATTTTCGGTCTTCTTGCACTTTTCTTGGGTTCAAGTCTCCTCACTCTAGGTAGCAGCTGTTCCGTGCCTCTATTTTGGTGCTACGAAATTGCGTCGTGGGGGCTGGTCATTTTATACGGTGCTACCGCTTTGTTCTTGAGAAGAAAAGCCGCCATAATTCTTGACGAAGGGAATTCTTCTGGGAGATACATGGGTTTAGAGATGTCGGAAGCAAATCCTTCCGAATTTCCGCCAGACGTTGAGAGACGTGTAAACGAAGGATTTAAGACGTGGATGGGCTCCTCACTATTATCGTCCGACGAAGAAGAAGACCATGATGAATATGGAGAAATTCCAGGTGGAAATATCAGTCAAAGCAGGCCAAGACCACCGTCAACGTGATTAGGGTACGTTTCAAATCGCGTGATTCTGTAACGGCTTTTTAGGAACTTTGATGGCGGGTAAATGGTGGAAATTGGTGGATCGTCCTTCGATCGCTGAAGGTATGTGCTAAAATGTTAAAAATTCGAGCAATTATCGGGTGAGATTTTCTTGTCGTACAAGAGTATGATACTGGTCGTGTTCATCCTTTTTCCGTTCTTTGAGTCTCTACCGTCTCTCACCCCCTCGCTAGCAGCCACCACACTGAACGATCCCCTTGCGGCCACCAGCTGCAACCACCACTTGTGGCGGTGCTGTTAAAAGATCCTTTTAACCAGCAACAATTTTAACACCGAGATTCATATCTGTAGTTGTGCTTTTTTTTTTTTTTTTTTTACTCCGTACTATATTGTAAAAGTAAATATACTGAAGCCACAATTTTGTTTCTTCGGAAATGGTTTTATCAGCGGCAATATACAAAGGTTGTTTCTTCTAAGTTTTACTTAAATTTCAAGCACGACTTAGTTAGTACATACTTGGGTCCTTCGCACAATGAGACTGTCTTATGATATAATACGTATCAAACTTCTCATCGTACAAATTAATGAATATTGAGACGTTACTCTTTTTCTTTTTCTTTTTTTTACTGTAAGTGCAGATGAATTCAGTTTTTTTCTTGCTTTTCTAACAGTTGCACATTTGTTTTCATAATAATATATGTAGAATATCTATAAGCAATACGTTAAGGAGTCGACAAATAACATCAAAGTTTTCCGAGTATTACAAATCGAGAAACTAAACATCAGCCAACGTAGCAATACAAATTTCATCATTCATAACATCAACAAAAACTTGTGCTAGATTCACTTTGATCTTCGTTTTTTTGATACACTCAAGCTCGAGTGACACAGAGGACACGAGTTCTTTTTCTTGAGCCACGTAGCAATACAGTGTCCGTGAAATACGTGATGACATGGCAACCTAACGTGGCTGCGGTAGTTACCCCCGGTAAGGTCATCTCCACGCAAGCATATGGAACAGTCGTTGTCTTTCACTTGATGGTTTTCCACAACTTCCACCCCGTTGAACCTATCGAAGATCGTAGCCAACTCGGCCGACAGCGAAGTTGCCCATTCCGCAACGTCAGCGTCACTTCTTCGGTGGTACAGCTTGGTAGGCTTCATATTAAGGACTTGCTCAAAAGTTATGACGTTTTTGACGTCCTGCTCACCGGCTGAATACACCGCCCTTACTTGTCTTTTGTGTTCTCGTCTGGCTTTCTTGAGTAACTTATAAACTACGCTCATTTGTTCGCGACAAAAATTATCACGCGACTTGTGGTTCGGCTTGAAAATTTTATATGAGAAACCAAAGAAGTTGTCCCTACAAGTACGGCAGTTTAGGTCAAACGGGTTTAGGTCAACACACTCCATAACAGAAGTTGTTGGCCTATACTCGGTTTCAAACATTACGTCGTCCTCGACTTGGTTGTAATATACTGACCGCTGGGACTCCCGGTAACTTAATTTCACCAATACTCGACAATGGTCACTTGGAGGCTGATTACATGGCACGTGTTTGCAACTCGTCATCATCGTTAAACTTAATTAAATCGAATAATTTCTAAATATATCTGTAATAAAATTGATTTTTGTTGTTGCTTTCTTTGTTTATTTTTCCTAAGAGTAAAAACTAAAATCTACGAGTTCTATGATTTAATTTGGTTTTTAAGTGACTTACCTATATATATATCAGTAGTTCTCCTGAAAGACGGGTCTAACGATAATTAACGTAAGACACAAGCAAGAAAAGAAAAAAAAAACTAACTCGTAACTACCTTGTGTGAGAGGACTTACGATAAATTTATCGTTAGGCCCGTCTCACACAAGAAATTGTGTATATATATAATGCAGAAACATAGGTGAGCAGTAAAAACTTGTTATGGTAATTTGACTTTGTCCATAATTTGGCACTTTCCATAAGTCAAAACCGAGATTTTTACTTGCCAATAATAATAACTTTCAATATTTCCAAAATCAAACTAAACAAATTGTATAATTTTTATCAAACGTAACAAATCTTTTTGACTACCGACAATTTAACATCAAGATTCTTAACACGCAGTTCTATTTTTTATTACTAGATACTTTTTTCATTACTCAATACATGACGTTTTCATTTTACGAGGGGGATTTTTGACTTTAATTTTTACAAAAATATAATTCTCCAAAAGATATAAAAATTATACTATAAAATTATTTCTGAAAGTGCTTTCATATGAATATAAATTTGAAAATATTTACTCAAATATTTTGAGAGATATCAAATAAAACAAATGAGTGTCTCGAATGTGAGAAAATCATTTTAAAAAACAATTATTCTATTCTATGCCCACTGGCATAGGATAAGAAGCTTAAATGGGAATAATCCCCCACTATCTCGTGAGAGAAAAATGATTTTAATTAATTTTGTAAAATTTTTGA
Organism: Dianthus caryophyllus; assembly: GCA_023091065.1. Lineage (NCBI taxonomy): Eukaryota > Viridiplantae > Streptophyta > Magnoliopsida > Caryophyllales > Caryophyllaceae > Dianthus > Dianthus caryophyllus. The sequence goes on from CM041523.1 coordinate 3,240,658, forward strand.
TGAGAAAAATAGTGGATTCATTCATTTTTTAAGTGTTTATCATATGGCTACTAAGCATAAATAGAAAAACCGTAAAAAAAATAGAGGGAGTGTACAACTGTACACCAAGAGTTGAGATCCTCTAGAGTTAGACATATATTGAGGCCACAAATCTATATCTAATATATATATATATATAAAGCAGAAACCATAGTCTCTATGGTCGACATTTGTCTTAATATAATTGGTTGATTAAAAAAAATATTATTTTAATATATATAATCTAAGTTATTATATTAATATATAATAAAACTTATTAAGCTTATTATAATTGGATATTTTAATATTATTAGGATTCTAAAATAAAATATGTTTTTTTTTAGTAAAGCATTTAAAAAAAGAAAAATTACCTTAAACATAATCAAATATCCTTAAAAATATATAATTAAATATTGTAGCAAACACTCTATATTTCCAAATTAAAATTGGAAAAAAATAATTGGTTGATTAAAAAAATATTATTTTAATATATATAATCTAAGTTATTATATTAATATATAATAAAACTTATTAAGCTTATTATAATTGGATATTTTAATATTATTAGGATTCTAAAATAAAATATGTTTTTTTTAGTAAAGCATTTAAAAAAAGAAAAATTACCTTAAACATAATCAAATATCCTTAAAAATATATAATTAAATATTGTAGCAAACACTCTATATTTTCAAATTAAAATTGGAAAAAATAGATACATTATATGTGGAAGGTGTGAAAAATAAAATAACTAAATTTTTGAAAGTAATATACTTTTTAATGACAATTAAATTAGTTAGGTTACATTAGAAAAATTTAGAATTTAATTTTTAGTATTATTTAAAACAACTAATTCTCTGTGATATTTAAATAAAACATACCTAAAAAATATTATGATTCACATTAGGAAAAATTTAATATTTGTGAGTTTATATTTGAAATAAAACATCAAGAAGAACTCATAGATTTAATATCATTAATTTTATATCAAAATAATATTTTCCATATTTTCCATGAGAGTATACATTGATAATGTATGTATTGAGAATAATTTTATATTAATTGAAATATGATTAACAATTATACTTAATTATGATTTTGCATACAAATATGTCATAAATAATAAATGTATAAACTGGACAAGTATTTAATATAATGCTAATATGTCATAAATAGTAAATGTATAAACTGGACAAGTATTTAATATAATGTAAATTTATATAAAATTAATTTTTAATGTAAATATAGTTAGCCCGGGCGGGGCCGGGCATGCAAACTAGTTAATTATATATAACAAAAACCATTCACCACAAATTTTCCCTCTAACTTTTACATATTTTTATCCATTTTATTTTATTCTTTTTATCTCTTTTATTTTATTTTATTTCCTTTCCTTTTTGAAATTATGTCATGTTAGTTAATATCTTCTAAGTACAAAGTATATTTTTTCTTTTTATCTTTTAAACTATCCATTTTTATTTAATGTGTTTCTAATATAACATTTTAAGCGCGTTTTACCATATTATTATAATAAATGATGAATTTTAAGACATTGTATTGCGATACTATAATCGGTTTCGTCATATTATGATATATTTTAAAATAAATTTATAACTATATTTGTATTAAAAAAAATGATATAGTCCATTATTCTAATTGTTTTCTTACAATTTTTAACGTTTCGGTCATTTAATATTTGATAGTTAATTAAGAAAAATCAAAATTATTTTAAACTTATTAAACGGCTTAATTCGAAGACAATTACGGGTCGAATTTTAAATATTTTCATAATATTTAACTCCTTTAAACAAGTCATATAAGCGGATTACATGTTAACTAAATACGCGGGCATGTAGAATACAGTTTGTTGTATTTTGGGTATGAGAATACATTTTTATTTAGGTTGCGGTTATATTATTACTACAAAGTATTCTTATTTTACTTTAATATTTGATTCAATTAACTATTAACTTATTTTTATACATCCCGTGCATTTATGCACGGGTATTATGCTAGTTTGTTATAATTTGAAAATATAGAAACCTAGCTACCCTCCAACTTTACTTACTTTTTAAAGATGACACGGTTATTTAAGAATGTATGATTGGTCTCTTACGATAGAACGCATATAGATAGCCTGATTTTACCATATTCAATTATTCATTCCAGTAATTCTCCTGTAAGGCTGAACTTACACTAAATTAATGTGAGACCAAGGTACAAATTGCAGTTAAAGGGGTATAAAAACATGAAACAAATCTACTAAAGTCATTAACAGAGATACTAAAAAGATTTAGTAACAATTAATCATAATTATCACTTAAATAGGACAAAAACTATATAATCGGGTATAAATGAGGCGCACTTACAATAATTTATCGTAAGTCCTTACACAAGAATTAGTGTATTCCTATTCAGATCGTACTTAGGACTTCTCTACAATCGTAATTCCACAAATTTCTTGTTTTTATATACTCCGTAAACAATATCAAAAGAAAATTGACAAACAACATTAAAAATTCCGAGAATTATCAAAGGAAACAGACTAAACATAACTAAATAGAATTACAAACAGTACAACACCACTTTGATCTAACGACACCACTTTTTTTCTTTTTCTTTTTTTTGCCCTTCATCTAACAATTTTTTTTTTTTTTTTATTAAGAGCTTAAATATTTAAAAGAATTTACATTATTATTATTACTATTATTTATTACCCCGTATTATTATTAGAAAAATAATACTCCGTATGATATATTGATATGTCTTTATAAAAAAAAACAATTTTTCTATCCTATGCCTATTTAAAAAAAAACCGATAAAAAAAAAAAACTACTCCCGCTATTCCACCGAATTATTTACCTTTAATTTTTTTTTGAGGGAAATTTGAAAGAAGTGCACACAAATAACTTAAATAGAGAAAATATATAAAAAAAAAGAGAAAATATTCATAATTCTTTTTAGTATTAATTTATTAATTTTCCAGAAAAACAAAGCCAGGTAACAAAGTATTCCCCGAAATGCGAATTATTGTTGTTTTGCCCTCAAATCAATAAGAGAGAGAATATCTAAAATAAAAATAAAATCAGATAATTATTTCGTTCCAAAAACATTCACTCATTAAATTTTGATTTTATTTTTGATTTTGATTTTGATTTTGATTTTAATTTTAATTTTTAATATATTAAATTAATAATCGATTTCTTCGTTTCGAAGTTTTTCGATCCACTGTGATCGATTTAGCGCGCGAGAGAGGAATTTTTTTTAGGGTTTCGCCGGAATTTTTTCGTCGGAGAATTTTGATTGATTGATTGATTTGATCGGAGAAGATGGTGAATTCGATGGTGGAGAAGGCGACGAGCGATTTGTTGATTGGACCTGATTGGGCGCGGAATATCGAGATCTGTGATATGCTTAATCATGATCCTGGGTAAATTTCATTCAATTTTGCGATTTTGTTTGTTGATCGATGCAATTAGGTTTAATGATTGTCGTTGAATTGATTATTGTATGTGGAATTGTAGGATTTTGTGATGAATTAGGGTATTTTGTGTGACTTGTATTTGGAGCTGAGGTAGTACTTGATTGTTGAGCAGTTTTTTAACGATTGCGGAAGATGAATTGTTTGTAGATTCACTGAAATTGGGTGATTGGAATCACAAATTTTTAGGTGAGACGGTTTCACGACCATTGTACTATGATGATTTAGTGGAATTGTGAGTTTGTGGTATATAGTTGGAGCTGAAATTGGTAGTGATTGTTTGAATTAAGCTTGTATTATTGTCTTTTTAACCAATAAAGTGCTTCTAATGATTGCGGAACAATTTGTTTTTTCGTTAGTTTGTGTGCATGAATTATATTTGTTTGATTATAATCGCAAATTATTATGAGGGGGTTATTGCTTCATATTAATTTTTCCACTTAGTTGACGAGGTGGATGAAGGAGTGTTTGATTTGATTTGGTGGTTTGGCACTAATTTAGTGTGAGACCGTCTCAAGAGACTTGATTAGAAATTTATAGTAATAGACAATCGCTACGAGTTGTGGTGAGGTTTGGTTGCTGTGAGGTCTATGCGAAATTTTCATGTGATAGCAAATTACTTGTGTTGAAATTTTGAGCAATCATTCAACTTTTTTTGACGGGTACTCTTGTAGTCTTGTATACATTCTGATCTTGCTCATTTTGATTAGGTAGCACTCGTTTGTCTTGGCTTTTCAAGTGTTTGTAGTAGATTCTGATTTCGTAAATAGATTCACTGTTGGTTAAAATCCCTTTGGGCTTTGAATGTTAGGCGGTTATAGTCTTTGAACACAGGTTGACATAGTTAGCTAGTACCAAAACTGCCTGTGTGGTTGTATAATCCGATATATTTAATTCGTTAAGTTTGTTGCCCAACATGTTTTGTATGGGTGTTATATTGAAGTTGCATTTGACATGTAGACTTTCAACGTCTGCCTATGTTTACATTGCTTTTAATCTTCCTTTATCGGGGGGTGGGTGTTGAACCTGAAATTATAATAGTACTTCTTCTATTTCGATCATTTTAGTGGGGTATGGTAAATAGTGATTTGTGCGAAACGTATATCTTCAAAATCATACCCAAAATGTAAACATAAAAACTGAATAAAGCTTCCCATGATGAAGTACTGTTTTTGTACTATTATTTCATGGATTCATGTATTGATTACTTTCAGCAGTTGGGAGCTCATAATTTGCTAATTTTTGTATGGTTTCTTAGGCAAGCTAAAGATGTTGTAAAAGGCATCAAGAAGCGTATTTGGAGCAAGAACTCTAAGGTCCAGCTTCTAGCTCTAACGGTAAGATCCATCTTGAGTTCACACTTTCCAGTGCATTTGTTTTTTTTTTATTTTAAGAGATTGAGTTTTGTTCCCTGCTGTAACTTTATAGATCGATAACATACTTATTAAAATTGACTTATTTGGGTGATGATTTACATTGTTCTGTTTCTAATTCTTTTGTTCATGATATACAGAGTAGATTATTGCGCTTTTTTTTTTTTTTTTCCCTTTTTTGTGCACTAGTTGAGTTGATGATGGGTGCTTTCCTTGTATCTAGAAAAATATGTTCGACTCTCTGCTGTGTATTGTGTGGCATTGTTTATGCATTGCTTTCATATTTTGATCTTAGTTGATGTTTCTCTTCCTTTCATAACCATTTTTAAGTTGGAAAAGAGGGGTTGTGTGACCTGTGTGTGTTTATGTGTTGTCTGCTTTATATTTTGCAGTACATTGACTGGTTATTTTGATATGATTATTTCAAATATAGCTGTTGGAGACTATAGTAAAGAATTGTGGCGATATTGTTCACATGCATGTAGCAGAGAAAGAGATCCCGCATGAAATGGTGAGGATTGCAAGGAAGAAGGTCAGAATTCATGTTTATGTTTTGGCTTCTTTGTGGATTTTATTGAACTCGGCGAATTGCCTCTAATATTATTTTTTTATTGCCTTTTTAGCCCGATTTTCATGTGAAGGAGAAGATTTTGATTCTTATAGACACCTGGCAAGAAGCCTTCGGTGGACCTAGAGCACGGTATCCTCAGTATTATGCTGCATACCAGGAGTTATTGGTATGTTTGTTTAGTAATTCTTGTTGCTTTTCAAAGAGGATGAGTCGTAGTATATGTACTTTGGCTGAATTTTCTTCGTTTCTGGGCTTCTGCAACTTTTTCCCTTTTGAGGAGATATTCTTTTCTGCTCTCTTTAGTTGGTGTTTTGGACCTCTTTCGGTTATTTATAGTCTGATATTATTTTTTCCTCTTTTGTATCAGCGTGCAGGAGCGGTTTTTCCTCAGAGAGCAGAAAGATCTGCTCCTGTATTTACTCCACCGCAAACACAACCTCTATCTTCTTATCCCCCAAATTTGCGCAACCCAGAGACTCGTCAGGAAACAGGAGAGGCTTCTGCAGAGCCTGAATATCCCACCTTGAGGTTCATGATTTCCTCTACAGTTCACAGTTTCATTTGTTTGGTTGTGATTTTGGTTTCTTTCTTATATATACTTTTTACGTTTGAGAGCTTGCTTTTAATGGGGATAGCTTTCAAGGGTAATGGAGAGAGAAATTGGACAAAGGTTGAGGGAGTTGATTATGGTGTACAGAGGAGAAAGTGGTGGCAGGGCAAAAATTGTTTCGACATGAGGGTAATGTACTTGGGGGAATATAGATAGCAATTACCGCCCATTATGGTATCTATTAGTCTATTACCCCTTCTATCTCATTTTCCTGTCACTACCTATTTGTTACCTCTATATCCTTTACTCTATTAATGTGTTGGTGCATGGGCATTGGCTATTGTTTCTCCTGCTGATTATTTGAGTAATGGCATATTAATTTTTGTTTCCTAATATTTTGTGTTCCTTATGCTAATCCTTCTCTCTTGAGCAGCATGACAGAAATTCAAAATGCTCGAGGAATAATGGATGTCTTAGCTGAAATGCTAAGTGCAATAGATCCAGCAAACAAAGAAGTACGTGGCATCTATATTTCTGACTCTCATACTATATGTAACAATCCTATGACCATGCTAAAAGGCTGTTGAATAGTGTTTGTTGCCTATGCAATATTGCTAGCAAGCAGTAACCACTGTAAGGGACTTGTGGCGCAGTATTTATCTGTCCTTAATACATACATATGGTCAAAATGCTCTTGTACCCGTGGCATCGATTTTAAGAAATTTTCTTTTCGTTTGTACTCTAGAACGATGGCCATGGCTTATCTGATCATACTGTAGTACCAATACTGCATTGTTTTGTTTTGGCGAATATGTGCAATTCGATTTTTGAAATTTATGTCATGTCCTTGCAAACACTATACTGAATTGAAGGTTTTCTTCCTTCCATACCTAGCCTGGATGAGTAGATTACTAATAGCTCTATAGTCCATATCAGTGTGGCACTGTGGCTTATGTTTAAGTCATTTTTGTGCTGATATTTGTAGGCAATAAGACAGGAGGTCATTGTCGATTTGGTTGATCAATGCCGGACATACAAGCAAAGGGTTGTACATCTTGTTAATTCAACGTCGTAAGCATTTTTGCTTCTGTTTCAATATTGTTTTTAAGCTTTATGCAACTGAGGAAGGTGAAAAGATTTGTTTAACTTTTGTTACCCTTTTAAGTTTTACCATTTTGTTACTCGGAATGTTGGAGGCACTTACGCTTTGTATTCTCTCATTAATTTGAGAGATTATCTTCTGAACCCCAAGTCGATTTCGTCAGCTTGCTTTGCGCATCCTGTCCTTGCACATCGTGTATCCTAAAGATTGACGACACTAGCAAATTTTAGCTTTGATTTCTTTTCTTTTCATAGCAATTTCTAGCATACATTAATTATTGTTTTGTTGGTTATTAAGTTTTTGCTCTTTCTTTTTAAGGGATGAGTCACTGCTTTGCCAAGGTCTAGCATTAAATGATGAATTGCAGAAAGTACTCGCAAAGCATGAAGCTATTTCTTCCGGGAAGGCTCCTTTATTGCTGGAAGACTCTAAGCCTGAATCAAGTAAAGGTCTTGTGGATGTTGATGCTCCTTTAGTTGATACAGGGGAGACCAGCAAACAAGCTGATGCAAGGTAGCTCCTTTCCTGTGGATATTTTTTAACATTTTTATTGTGCCATAAGTGCATGCTTGTGATATGGAGGTTGGGTTATATTTCAAAGTGTGTAGTCCTCAATTATTATATTCATTCAACTTTAATCACGTACTCATTCTCATGTATCACGTATTCGTACTACACTACAGCTTGTTTTTTGGTAAAAAAAAAAAAATTGTGACGTACTCTATAAAGTGCATACTGTGTTGTCTGTAAGGCGTAATACAAGGATGTGGCTCTGTAAATTAATATCCTTAGAAGATATATTTTGCTTCGTCTAGTTTCACTGGTTCCTCATGGTAAGTTGTGGCTCTGTCTTAGTCAGAGGCGGATCCAGAGCGGTTGAGATGGGGGTGCAAAAAGTAAAACACACAAACTGATAAGTAAATTTCTAAATTTTTATGGAGTATTAATTTAATCTTAATCACTTTTTATTTAAATAATAATTACGGATTATTTTATGATTATTTTTTTCGTAATAATTTTGTTGTTGTACTTATAGTGAAAGATTTTTAGATAGGTTAATATAAAATATTATACATTTTTTATTTAAAGAAATAAAGCAAAAAGAGCAAATAATTAAAAGGTAAGCAAAAAATGACTATGAAGAGGCTTGAACCCCTAACCTATGACAAGCAAAGCCCAAATCCTTATTACCCAACAAAATTACCACCAGGCAATATTATTCTTCATGTGTATATTTCTTGTAAGTCAAATTTATCTTTAATGTTTGCGGGTGCACCTGCACCCCTTGAACCTCCCTTGGATCCGCCGTTGGTCTTAGTCCAGTCAACTGCATACATGGTCTGAGTTTGCAGTTTGCATGTGTAGCGTGGCCCCACTTCTATGTATTGTCCTGCTTTTGAGCTTGAGGCTTATCATGCACATTGTTGTGTTATACGTTAACCACTGAGAGAATCCATCTTCTTACTCCACAAGCATTAGTGTTATTTAACTTTAAAGTGGATTGGTGTCCATCTTTTCAAGTATGTCAAACGTCTATTGAGTTATCCAGTTGCGCTTTGATACTACAAGTAAATAGCCAGTGCAATGAGATTTTTGTTTTCAACCAAGCAATTATGAGCTTCAATTTGAAAATGTTCGAGTAAATTAGCATACTGTTCCTTAGTTTAAAGCTGCATACATCTTGGTTGTGGAATTCTTACTATATGGTTTTTTGAGGAGTTGGTTGTATGCATCTTATTACCTTATATACAAGGGTTATCGTAAACGGAAAGCCAAACATTATTTTCCCTTATCCACCATTAAGCGGTCTGGCCATCCTTGCGTTTTATTTCGTGTATAACAACATGATAGATTTGATAGATAATCTAGTTTGTATTTTATATCATTTTTACTTTTAACTTTAGTGACCGAATATTATTTCACTGGTCCCCGTTTGATTATGGTCCGGCCATCTATTTTTCTCCCATTCAACTGACTGAATTTTTTTTTTTTTCTTAAATTGATCCGCCTCAAGTGCAAGTATTCCAGCTCCGACTGCGAATGGTTCATCAGACACTCCGACAAAGGTGGATCCTAAAATTGACCTCCTTAGTGGTGACCTTTTAAGCGGTGATGATTTCAACGCACCAAATGCACAAGACACTTTGGCCCTCGTTCCTGTGTCTGCACCTCAGCCGTCTAGTCCTGCTGCATCTCAGCAAAATGCGTTAGCCCTTTATGACATGTTTGCCGCAAACAACAGTACTCCAGATTCTTCGAACGCTCAACACCCCGTTCCTCCCAGTCAAGGGTACCCTTTGGCACCGGATTATCAGCAGCATCAAAATTTTCAAGGAGCACAATCTTCACCATACGCAAATGGGATGGCCGCAGGTATGGGATTACCCCAAAATGAACATGCCGGGTATCCACAACCTGCAGGTGCCTCTTGGAGTGCTCAGCCTGGTCCACAGCAGCCACAATCACCAGAATATGGTACTTCTTGTGCCTATTTTTATTCGTATGTTAAAGATAATGTTCGGTATTAGGAATATTTCCCATAAAAAGGGTTTTCCTTTCTTTCTTTAGAGTGGTCGTATAGGGCGATCGGGGCAAAATGTGATCGACATATTGTTGAATAAGATGGTCTTACACTTGGGGTAAGACCAATCCAATCCAACAATTAGAAAAGCCCTATAGATAATAACTTTCCACCCTTTGAATGAGTTCAACGATTAGACTTTTTCATATAATGGGCTCGTCTTATGTCATATGATGATGGTCTTATGAGGGAGAGTTACGGTTGAGATAAACAATGAATGCATGATTGTGTTTGTTTCATGAGCATCTTATTTCCTTGGACATTTATTGTTACGAGATAAACCCGACTTTCCCACTACTTCTTGCGAGATAAACTCCCCCTCATCATCCTCTTTTATCTCTCTTCATTTTCCCACACACCCTAATGAATCAGACCGTTCCCGCATACTCCTGAATGAAATTCTATTGAAAAGATTATTTTATAAGAAGAATAGCTGTCCTCGGATCTAGTTAAGCCTTGGTTACGGAGGGAATGCTTATCTCTATCTCTCACTATGTTTATACTTAGCCTTCTTTTCTGATCTGTGCATTTATTGTACCTTCCAGGTGCCGAAAACGGTGGTGCTTTACCTCCACCACCATGGGAATCTCAACCAAACGAGACGAATCAACCATTCAGCCCTCAATATTCTCCATCAATGGCTGCTCAACAATCACCAAGCTTCCAAGGGGGCATGCAACATCCGTTCACGCCTCAGCCTTCAGTAAACGACCAAGCTGCAGGAATGTACAACCAGCAAATGGCAGGTCATATGGCAGCAATGAACCCACAACAGATGCAAGGGATGTTTCAGCATCCTTACCCGGGCCAAATGATGGGCATGGTCCCACAGGGAATGCAACCTGCGCAAATGGGTTCGATGTATCCTCCTCAGATGTATCCGAACCAAATGGCTGGTTACGGGTACGGTGGTTACCCACAGCAGCAGCCTGATAGTCAATATCTTGACCAGAGAATGTATGGTATGTCGTTGAGGGACGACACCTCTGCGAGGAAATCTTCGAGCCAAACCTCCATGGCTTCTTACTTGCCACCTATGAGGCAACAACCTAAAGGAGACGATAAATTATTCGGCGATCTTGTTGATATGGCAAAATTGAAACCGGTGAAATCTGCCCCTAGTGGGAGTATCTGACGACGGTACTTGTTTTTGCCCTTTCTCTTATCTACACTATTTTGCCTTTTAATTTTCGCTTTTTCACTACTCTGATGCACTTAGTTGCATTATTCTCAAACCCTTTTCTGAGAGCGTCTCAAAATTTGTGGTATCGGTATATATATATATATGTTTCCGCGTTGATGTTTGATTCAGGTCTGAGCACAACATTATGGCAATGGGTTTCATGTACATTTAGTATAATGCAGAGAATAACATTCAGGGCAAAAAGACCTGCTAGTTCAAGTCGACATTGTTTGGAGATCTTGTAATTTCTTCTACTTTTTGTTTTGTCGTTGAATAAAATTCATTTGCTGATAAATTTCATGAAATGGTCAAGGGTTTAATTCTTTTCATTTCAATTCAAAGGGGTTCTGTTTAATGTCAATTGTTCATTGTTTATGTTAATACCAAAGATAGGAATTTATTGTACTTGATTCTGAAATCCGCTTTCTAATGTGGCTAGTGTTTTGCCTGCCGTGTTCCACTGTTGGCAACTCTAGAGGAAGTCGGAAGTCGCAAATTTAGATTTTGTCCCAAATGATTATCTATCATCTTCTACTGCTATGTCCCGTCCCACCTTCGAGATTTGATCTCGGTGATCACTGATGTCAAATTGTCAATTTTAACCATCGACTTTTATAATTATGATTGGGTGTGTCATGATGATAGTACACTATATGGTACGGAGTATTATTTTCCTACATTATCCCTACGTCGCTACTCTTGATCCGCTATTTTTCTACTCCGTACAATGTTCAAAATTTCTCGCAAACATGAACATTAAAGAATTTGATACAAGATTTCTCTCACAAATGTGTACACCAAGAATTTTTTAAACATGGTAGATTGGTAGTTTTTTCCACCTTTCGTCAATTTAACATCAATCATTATTACTTACGGAGTATATTGTAATTGTGATCACATGCGGAAAAGTATAACATGTTAAACGAAACGTGACACAAATTTGGAAAACATACACCGATCTCCTGTGAGTTAAATTGGATATATGACCTCCCACATTTACCATCTAATTCATAATTTGAGATGGTTGATTACATTATAAAATTGAATGTTATCAATCAAGTTATTAAGCATTTCCGAATCAGGTCACCACAGACATAAACGCAACCCAAGCACAATCACCACCACTCCGCCGTACTTGCATGCTTGCAAAGTCACACTATCAAACGCTTTGCGAACAAATCGATGACTAGAGAATTCCGTCTAAATCCCTAAGTTCCGAAATAATCAATTGATCATAGTTTAAGAAGCCGCTTCACCGAAAGGAAGAAACAAGAAAATATAATTTAATCCATAAAACAAGATACAATGTGGCTTCCAACCACAGCAAAATACGACCACGGTTAAGTAGAAACTCAGTCAACAAAAGTTTATAACTAAAGGAAATGGCTGCCTGTCTACAGGTTTGTATTAAAATTTGATGGCTGTCATAAAGGCATCGACATTCCTGCAACAACACCGGCACAGAAAAATTAATCATCAGCACTCGACTAGACATTCTGTATGAAAGTTCGGCTTTTCAAACTAAAACACAAATTGTTTGAACGGCAAGATACTGGAAAAAAGGAGGGGAATAGTGTTTGATACAACAATCGACTGTATCTCTATGAAACCAAAGAAAATGATTTTTTTACTATGAATGATTCAACGATATAATGGCGCATGTTAATACGATGAAGTAAGGTCATTATATGCACTTTCCAATCAAGTTTCCAATAACCTTTTTGTGTGCTTACGATTTCCCCTCATCCCGCCATTTGCAGGATCCTCGGAGACATTAGGTTAATAACTTTGTCACTCACATAAACACAGCCAAAAAGGCGATCCATTTGGGTAAAAATAGGCTTCTTTCTGGTCGAAATATTTAGTTTATAATTTGTACAGCGGAAGCTATGGTCCTTGCTGATACAAGTGAATTTAAAAGCGCCTCCTTGACAACAGTAACACATTAACTTCAAACGCAATATCACACAGACGTTCAAGAAAGACTATATAAAGCACACATCAGTAGCCCGTGAAATTAATCAATTATTATCTACTATAACTTCATCAGAAGTCAAAGTCAACCATGCTGAGCCTTCAAAGTGAAAGAGCTGAGATCAAATGATCTAGCAGTCAAAGTTACTACGGAGTAAACAATATGAGTTCATGCACACTCAAAAGTTGAATCAGCAACGTAACGGTGAGAGTCACCCGCTGTCTGCTGTCCTAAGATGGTAAAATCAGGTTGTCTATATCCCCCAACAAGGTTAATACTATGCCATACTTGTCTCTTCCAGCCCGATTAATAATCCTCTAGTACAAATAAATAAAAGACATAGTTGTTCTAAAAACAAAATTTAGAACAAATGTCTTCTAGTGCGAATAAGGACACGTTCTCTTTGTATTAAGATGTGGAAGTCTTTCGAAAATAATTTGAAATTTTCTAAACGTTAAGTGTTTTTTTTTTTTTTTTTTTGTTTTTTTTTTGTGGTTTGTATCTTGAAAATTTCGAAATCATATGAAACTGATGAGAACATGTGCCTCAATGTTGATAACAATGAAGCAGTAAACGGGTCAGAAATCTTTTCCTCAGACTTGGTACAAAGTTTTATACTGCAGAGTATATCTATGGTGCTACTTTTGGCCTAGGAGATGACCCTAATCGCTTGTGATTGCCGTATACAGGCATACATCTGGCATAAAGACGCCATAATGCATAAATGGAACATTAGCGTCTAACCTTGACGACATTTAATAATATAAACAGAAACTCATCCCAAAGTCAAAAGCTTAGTTCAATGTATGTCACATATCAGAAACAACAAAGCTTAGTCGGCAAAATAATGACGAAGCCCTGTACTTTATATAGTTCTTCCATAACAAAAAAAAAGTCCAGTAATTTTCTCCACCTTCATTGAAGTCAAAAACGTCCTACTTTCTACTTTCAGAGCACAGATTAAAAGCTAAATGGCTCATTAATCTAATTGTGGTTCTTCATACTGCGAAGTATGAGTCATTTGATGCAATGCTAAACAGAAATTTCATCGTGGATGATTTGAAATTAGCCTTTGTTTTGCACTTCACTATTATTAGCGGCAATTCTACGTCTTTTTACTAATGAATAGTTCTTCCTCAAAGTAAACCTTATCCACACCCCTGAAACACCTATTTTTTTTCTATGTACAGCTAAGATGTACTCCGTATTTATTTTCAAATATCTCACCCGTCATATTTCATTATCCCACAAACGTGATGGATCCATGAAGGCTCATAATATTTGACTCTAAAAACCAATCTTACAACGCGAACTATAATTAAGAAAGAACTCAACTTCACCCTAAACTGTCATACGAAAACACTTAAGAAACCTTAAGGTACTAATATAGTATCGATTGATGGCACAAACCATAAAACAACCGTCACTTAGTAGTTAGTTCTAGTCATCTATATTATTCTAAGCGGTATCATTAATGATAATGCATCTGATTTTATGCTTAATCCTTGAGGAACTACAACCTAGACGGATTATTATTTTAATGATTCACTTAATGTGATGTCTCGTGCCCGACACTTGATACTCCAAACCCCAGCACAACACCTCAACACTTGATATTAGACCAGAATTTTGACACGAAATGGCCGGGGACATAATTCCTATACCATACAAGCATAGCCAAGTTTAAGTAACATCGGCTAAAACCCATCAAAATCAAAATAAAGAGTAAAACGAGAGAGCAAAACCTTGAGGAACTAAACACCAAGAGTGAGAATCAACCGAAAGCACAGACTGTAATCTAGCAGATGCAATTGCACTGTGCAGAGGTAACATCGTCATTACGCAGCTTGTCTCCACAGGTAACCTTCTACATACAAACACAACCCACAAAACCCTAATTCCATTAATCACCATTTAATATCATAGACAACATAAATCATCACAAACAGAAAAAAAAAAAAACCCTACAAAACCCCATTAACATTAATCATCATAATATGAAAAAAATACCCAAAAAAATAATCACCATTCATCAACATAAACAACATTAATCAGCATATAAAAGATCAAAACCCCCATTAACAGTAATTATCATTCAATTAGCAAACAAAATTATTCGCCGTAAAACGAAAATTTCACAAAAACCCCCCATCAACATTAATCATCATTCATCAAATTCACCATAAAATGAAAAATTCACAAAACTCCAACAACATTTATTATCATTCATCAATATAAACAGCATTGACCAAACTAAAATGAATCAAAACCCATCAAACAAATTCATCCAAAAACACCAAATTGAAAACTCCATCAAACCCACTTCATCAATCATCAATTTTTAAGATAAATCCAACATTAACCATCAAAAACGACGAACCCATCTAATAAATTCATACAAACACACCAAATAAAGAAAAAAAAAAGTGAAAAAAGTGGGGAAAAAAAAGGAACAACCTTGAAATGCGAGAAATAGAATTAGAGGAAGCAGAAAGAGAAGATTGAGGAGAAGATTTAAGGAAATTAGAAATTGGGGAAATTGATTTGAATTTGCATCGAAGATTTGATAATCTGCAGATTACATTTGCGCTGTTCATCTTCAATGTTCACTCTCTACTCAATTCTTAGTGTTTTTCTTTGGTGATGTTTGCCCTACTACTCTTTCTTCGCCAAACCTAATCGACTAATTTCTTTTAAATTTTTCCGTAGTAAAACCGTCTCATATAACTATTTGTGTTTTTACTTTTTAGCACTACGTATGGGTCTTAAAAGTACGATTATTATAGTTAATCGTTAATATCGAAGATGTTCTGGTTTAGTGAGTAAAACAGAGGTGCCCTGAACATAATCCCCTTCCCCCGTTGTAATGGGCTCGTGTTTCTCTAGGACCAGAAAAAATAGTTAGTTGTCAATAGTATAATACTTGTCAAATTGTTATTGTCGGGATTATTTGAAAAACATGAATTATTAGTTTATATTTTGACTTATTGATTTAGTGTGTGTAGACAAGTTATTTAAAGATCTTCCAACTATAATGAAGATCGAAATTCCTTTGAAAAGAAACAAAATGAACTAAAAATTAAATTCAAAAGAATAAAACTTTAGTCATTTAGGTTATACTATGTATATGTAACATTACAAAATCAATCTACTGTAGCACAAAGTTCGTAATATTAGGTTTATTTCAATCCACGATTAGTAAATATTCCTAATGGAATTAATTGAATTCAGGTCATTATCGAGCGAGAAGCCGAGAATGATCAATAGTTGTGTTTGGGTGAGACGAAATGGATAGTATCAGTTATCTATTTGACTTTAGTTAAACTGGGTATACTTAATTAACACACAGAATATTCTATATTTAGTTTTGTAGTAATCGAAAGGTTCTTTAATATTCTATTATTATCGAAAACGAAAATGTAATTTGAAATGAACAAAAATGCAAATGCACATAATATGATCCATCACATTTTTTTTTTTGGAAACAACATTCAAGTGCATCATTGATGTTTTTTACTATCACTACTAAATTCAAACATCAAACTTTTGTGTTTTGAAAACCTACAAACCCTAGCTTCTTGAAAAACAAGCCCAAACTCACAAAAGTACCCTTTAGAAGGATTACAATGCCTATCTTCTAAACACACACACAACCCTTCCAAAGCACAACCATCCCAATTTTCTTCATTATTTCCATACAAAATCTCATTTGACCATTCACTAGAGAACATCCCTTTTGGGTCCAATTTATTCTTCACATCAACAAATTTGCCCCAATTTGGGTACTTCTTAGAGACACCCTTAAAGGCTAAATTCCTATTCTTAGCCCAATGTGGCCTAGCCCCATACTTAAAGAAGGCCATTTGCTCGATTTCCTCGATTACGTCTTGGTTTAGTCTCGCCGCCTTAGGGTCATCCGCACGAAAGTAGTTTATGTCAATGACTATGGAATCCTCGGCTTGTCCTAGATACGCGTTTGAGGCTTTAATAAAACGAATTAGTATTCCGTTGTATAGGTCAATGCCACAAAACTTTTTAGGGCTGGTAGCATCACGTAACCTCTTTACATCCCTTACAAAATCCCCGAATTTTGAAGCGGGGAATATTGCGGTTGTCTCAAAGAAAAACAACCCTTTCACACTAGGGTCCCATGCACAAGTAAGGTCGAGTCGTAGACGAGATGAGTAGAGACATGAACCCGAAGTTTGCATTTTGCCTTGGGTGCCTATAACTGGATAACCAGTGAAAATAAGTTTGTTGTTCTTTAAACCATTTGCGGTTAGTTTCTTGTACCCTATAATTGTCGATGCCATTAGACATTTGCCATTTTCGTCTCGAGTGCTCTCGTATGTTTTCTCTGCAAATACACCATTTTGTGAGATTACAATAACTTTGTACACACTATAAAAGAACAAAACATGTAAGCGACTCTAAGGTAACGACAATGACTACGATTGACAAAACTAATGCCACTCAAGAAACCTAATTCGAAACCCAACATAAATAAACCCGCATACGACCAAATATCCAAACCGACCCAACTCGATTCGATCAAAACCCGTGTATAGTTTGATGATAACAAACCTCAACACTCCTCAGCTCGAAACAACACAATTCTCCACAAAATCAAACACAACCTTGAATATGACCCTACCGAAATTTAACTAGAGTACTTTATCCAATCTGAATGACTCGTTTGCCAGGTCCAACTAAAACCGTAAAATTTCATAACAAAGCGTAAAGATGTCAAAAGAGTAATAAGTGAAAGTACCAAAGGATCTAGTTGAAGAAGAGACCAAAATAGATTGAGATTGAAATCCAAGAAAATCATTGAAACCATCACCAGAAGTGTTCAAAGGAACCCTAGAATCATATCTATAAACAGCAATGTGTTTAGATGGATACCACACAATATCCCCAAATTCATAATTGTTTGCATGAATCATATACTCTTCCTCTATATCTTCATCTTTGCTATAATTATATGTTATACTTCTCTTGAATGCTGCTTCTAATGAAATTGTCACCTATGAAACACACATGTTATGTAATCATCATATGCATTAAGGTAGTTCATAACGAAATTCAGCATTCGCTCTGTTTCAGTTATTTATTTCTTCTTGAAATCGAGATGATTACTTTATTGATTTATGACGATAAAGATATTAATTCACATATAAAGGCGTCTTATTTTTGTGATTGTTCCAACGTAACGAACAAAAAAAAAAAAGAAATCATTTCGACATACCTTAGATATGACACCAAGAACACCCAAAGAGACCTTAGCTGCCCTAAGAAGAGGATCATTGCCCTCCAACTTAAGGACTTTAGCATAACCTTGTGAGGCATCCCAAGGAACAACAAGCCTAACACCGATAACGTGGTCGTGGACCGCACCACCTTTCCCCCACCACGAGCTCCCGTGGGCCCCGGTGCTAACCACACCGCCAATGGTCACCCCTTCCCAATAAGGCGCAGCAACCAAACTCAATCCAACGTCTTCGACTTTGTTGATTAAGTCCCTTAGACTCACCCCTGCATCGACTGTGACCGTCATGTTTTGGGTGTCGATTTCGATCATGGAGTTGTATAGCTCTGTACTTATTAGCATTGTGTCGTTTAATTGGTTCGATGGGCATGCTAGTTTTGTCATTGTGTGTGAGAATTTCGTCACCACTTTCACCTGTTTGCATCAATTCGTACTTGTTATAATCTCTACTTATAAATTTTGCGATAAATGAAATCATATTAAACAACTTTGTTACCCTCACTCGAACCTACCTCAACCACTCACCACCTCAAAAAAATGTCGACACAATTTCGAGGCATTACCTTGAGATTGTTTCGGTTAGCATCGGCCACAGCCGATACAAGATCGTCTTCGGAAGTAGGGTAGCTTATGGTGGGTGAAGTGCAAGTTCCTCTATCACCCCATGCACCATACCCATTGTTGACGGTGCATGAAGTCATGTCACATTGTACCGTACTTGGAGGAGATTTTGCTTGCGTGTTCAACACTAAGATTAAGAACACCGAGCTGACGTATAATATCGACATTATTGTAGGTATGAGCAAAAAACGGTTGCCCATATCGGAGTAGTGTTAACAATTTCACATGTATGGATTACTATGAAATTTAGCCTTTGAGGTTTTGAAGTATTTATCATATCATCATAATTAATTTTTATTATATATATTTTCAGTGTGATTTTTTTAGCTGGTGTTACTTAAATTAAAAGGCAAGACTTCTTGAGTGTACTAACAAAAGAGATTCTTGAAAAGCAGAATTCTTCTAAATTTGGCATGATGAGAAGCTTATCTGTAATGGTGACAATAATCAGTCCCTCGATATGGCGAAAATGAGTTGAGTGGTGTCGGTGGCCAAAAACCGTAATTTGATCGATTTCTTTGAAAATATAAAGGATAGTTGTTGCCTAAGAACGAGAGCGCTTACTAGAATTGAAAGAAAAGAATGCCTTAAGTCGTATACTTGAGCATAGCGAGTCATATAGCGTCCTATGATAATGGTGGATTCAATGACGAATTGGGTTGGCGGGAAACAGGCGATGAGTGCGTAAATGATAAGATCCTCAACGGAAAAATATACCGAGGAAAATGAACAAAACTAAATGCAAGTAGCAAAATTCATCAGAGAACCTAAAACCACAACGAGTGTTCCTGATTGCAATTTGCTTCAATAATTTCGAAAAAACTTTAAGCAAATGCGAGCATAATCCTCAAATATTTCTTAATTTACAACATCAAAGGGCTAAACATCATCATACTACAAAATTTGTTAAATGTTACAGAGAAAACGTCGTCGATTGAAAATGCAAAGAGGAAAGAGAAATCGCCGTGAGTAACATGAAATCACCTCCACTTGTCTCTCAATTCTTTTCGCTCAGACAAGATCCATGTCACGATGATCGCACCAATTAGTCCGACGATTGTTAACAGAAGTAAAGCGTAGCTAAAGTCCTCTGTGAGGGAGTCGTAGGTCCTTGAGGGTGCTAGGCGGGTGAAAAACAGATCAACCCCGTATGAGAAGACAAGTGTCGTCGACTCTAGCTTGGCCGGTACAGAAACTATGCCTCTAAGACCTTCCACTTTGAGTGCATGCGTCACAAAAGACTGCAAAGGAACCCATTAACGTTATCGACGAAAAAAACATAAAACATACTCCCACCATTTTAATCCATGCAATACAAACCACTTTTGGGCACAATTTATTCGACTATGCTCTCATCGCCTGAATTTTCTAGGAAGGTATACGAGAAAATATAGTAGTACAGGATCTAGTTAGATTTGTATTTTTGAGTACAATTGGAATATCAATTTTTTTATGATTTTTAATAATGTAAAACTATATATATTATCGCTGCAGCATCGAAAGTGAAAAGGCAAATGTCAAAAGTTTTCAAGTTTTCAAGTTTCATGAGTTATGGAGCAGAAGAGATAGTAGGGCAGTAGTAGGGGTCAGCCACGTAAGAGACGATGGAAAGACGGTTCTCAGCACTGATAGCATGTTTGCAAAATCAAAAGTGAGTCAAAAAGCACCGAGTAACCAAGAAGTGACGCAAATACAGCACAGCATACCTCGGGGTTGATGGGTAAGGAATCTGTAAGAGGTATGATTCCTTCTTCCTTCTCGGCTGCAGTAGGGCTGATAGACCGACGAGGATCAACAAAACGCTTATCAAGTGCCAAAACCTGTGATGCAACACACAACGAAATCAGCCTGATTGAGCGAGAACAACATTAAGCGGTGTTCTATTCAATACGCATCCAACGAAATTTTACCTGATCCCCAATAGTTCCTATGAGAAGCTGCTTTGATGTTATTCCCTTTGCTGTGAATGTCACCGATATTGTCTTCACCGAATGGGAGAAAAAATAAGATTGAGATTTTATCATGATTTCAGGTCGAGAATAAGATGAAATTGGAGATGTAAGATTGTGCTTTCCGACAATGAGCTTCAAAACGTCTTTGTTATCCTGCAGATAGAGAGAGAATAAAATTACAAACACACCAGGAAAAAAAAAAAAAAAAAAAGTGAAGAAAATTGAGTTCTAAATTTTACCGCTCGGGATTCATCGTAGATCTCAATCACCGACATCTCATACCGATGAGCTCTCAGATTAAAATAGTGGTAGACAACCCAGTTCTCACTGAAAACCTACAGAGAAGTTAATTAAGAGGAAAAGTGGACACAAATAAGTATTCATGGTCTCGTAAAAGTAAATCACTGCAGACATGGATGAACGGAGAATATCAACTTACAGCACGAACAGGACCCTGAGCAGCATGATGCGTCACACGGTGCAATACTCGACCTGTTACTGTATCAATAAGGTACGCCACTAGCCATGACTCTTCAGGGGTCGCAAATCCAATTTGACTTGCAGCTTTTGGTGCAACAGTAGCCATGAACAGCAGATTTTTGGATGTGTACTTGTACAGCATATCTCGATCTGGCAATACTTTTGCTTGTGTATGTAAAACCTACAAAACAGAGAACGATTCTCAGAAAGAACGCTTATTTCTAACAAGCACAAGGCAATGAGGAAGAAAGCGCGACAAGGTGTGTGCCTCGTAGTTATTCAGACTCTTCGACACAGTGTCGTGTCTGACATGGCTAAATTCTGTAAAATTTTCAATTTTTTGGTCTAAAATGAAGTGTCGAAGTGTCGTGTCGTATCGGACACGATCACACGACACGTGTCTGACGCGCGACACGGCAGCTAAGTGAAGTGTCAGAGTAACTATGGTGTGCCTTACGCACTGAAGTTTGCAGTTTTAGCAAATAAATTTAGTTAATTATCTTTTGCTACAATTCCCTTTTTTGGATACTAAAAAAACATACCTCGCCCTGTTTTCGTGTAGCAGTTGCGATAATCTTCTCCGATTCAGAAGGGAGTATAATCGACCACAGATCCTTTGAAGTAAAGCAAAACTCGTCAGCTACCTCACCCTTGCAATTGC
Source organism: Dianthus caryophyllus (assembly GCA_023091065.1). Lineage (NCBI taxonomy): Eukaryota > Viridiplantae > Streptophyta > Magnoliopsida > Caryophyllales > Caryophyllaceae > Dianthus > Dianthus caryophyllus. The sequence continues at coordinate 3,262,472 of CM041523.1, forward strand.
TTTTCAATGCATGTCCAGTCAAAATGTTGTTTTCGGTATCAACAGAGTACCAGTACATATTAGAAAACTCGCGTTGGAAAATGAGAGCAGCTTCAGGAGTTGGAGGGTATAGATGGACATTCTTGTCTGCATCTCTTATCAAATGAAGACGCTTTTCTGTTGAATCGGTAAGCCTCAACGGAATGACATCAACAATGGAGTGACTTAGGACCAACGAGTTAAGCTCTTTTCCTGTATACGTGTCAACAACTGAAAGAACTCCAGGGGCATCAAGTCCTAGCCCACACCGACCAACGACAAGAACAGATGGGTCCTCATCTAAAGCGTGATGATGAGGAACCTGCCATTGATACAAGTTTAGAGCAACAGGATTTTTGCATGTTTCAGACTTTCGCAAGTTCGGCAAAAGAAGCGACCAAACAATGTGTCCATCTCCAGTGTGCAGCGCAGAAAGTTTCCCAGCTTTAGTAAGAACTATGAGCAACTTCCTAAAGCCATTATGATCTCGGGTTAGCTTGCTTTTTTCAGAGCTTTGCAACCTCAATGCTTGGATGGCAACCATATCTTCAGGGCTTGCAAGCATCAAAGTCCCTTTAAGTTTCAAAAAGTGTCCCTATTTTCAATGAAGCATGATCAGTAAAGCAAAGCAAGAAGAAAGAATTTATAACCCGTGAAAAGAGCACATTATTTTCAACCCTGTGTAAGGCAGAATCATGCAATGGCATTTATAGCGGAGGAGAGGCTCTCTCATGAACAAATAAATCTTTATGCTTTCATTGTGAGGTTTTTTTTTTTTTTTTTTTTTTTTTTTGATCAATAGCCATGTTTCAATGAGAATGACCAAGATTTATGAATTTCACTAATCAAACAGCAATTATATACTCAGATTCCATATCTAAATCATCCATAGTAGGTGCAGAGGAAATGCAATTAAGGTCTAAACAAAATTTTGACCTTCTGTTCCTTTAGCCCACTCTACAATCACACGAACACATTTTTACATGAAAAAGATTCTTACGATCTCTAAAAGCAGTGGAATTATTTACTAAGGATGAATCACACTGCAAGACAAAGCCACAAAGCTACAAATGTAGTCGAAAGTCATAACTATACCTTTAGCCACTCTAGAAGGCCCTGCTCCACTTTGGCGACGGATACACCTTTCTTTTCGACAGGTAGCTCCGAAGTCACTACATCTACAACTGAAGCAAGCCCATCTTCTCTAGCCCACACTATATTACCTTGTTGTAATAACAGTAAAGAGTGATCCTCCATAACAACTAACGCCCTGAATCCATAAGATCTATCAGTGCGTATATAATAATTCATGAAAACTTTCTGAACACGTCCTCGATGATGGTCTATCTGAATGCTTTCCTTCAGAAGATCATTGTTATAGTCATGACCAAGCTTCACTGTGAGGTGAATTTGACCATCACCTTGTTGAACGATCGCAAAAGCGTGCTGCTCTTCCGAGTATGAAATAATATCACTAACAGATGCAGAATCGTCAATTTTGTCAACTGTTTCAAGCTTGCCTGCATCATTCACCCTCATAAATACTATATATGGACTGAACTTGATGGCGAACATCCCTTCTAATTTCAGAGGTAGTACAGCTGCTGTCCCAGAAAATCCAGTAACAAGATCCCGAATATGCTCCTTCTGAAAACTGATTTTCCCGTCTTTTAAGGTTAGAGTCACCAGGATTGTCTTACTGGCATCCAGAGCTACTAAAATGTCACTCGAAACTAGAGATAATTCCCCAGAGAAGCCACCGGGAATTTCTACAGAATCTTTCGTGACTACCTCACCAGTCCTGATATTGATACCATAGACGTGGTATGTGGAGAAGCCTGAAAATCCTATGGCGTACATGACATCACCAGTAACAGGCTTGATAAACTGTTGAAATTCCACACTGTGACAAAAAAATAGGCATATTGCCGAGAAGTTAGAAGAAAAATCTTCAACTTATACATTTGGACGTAATAAAATCAAACTAATGAATATTACCACCTCTCATCAGTTGATTCCACGTTCCATAATACTGCTCCATCTATGCTTGAAATAGCATGGATAATTTTGTTGCTGTAAACAACAATCAGATTATCACGGTCCAACTTCATATCAATCTGCATGACAAAAGTCATTGTAACTATTACAAAGGAACATCACTTCTCATGCAGGTACACCAACTGCATGTAGAACTTGAGTAGGTAAAACCAATTGGATACAAGACATCAGTCAATAATTTTCAATCACGACAGATGCATATGCTACACCAATGTTGAGCTTAAAAGAGAGAACTTTCAGGCTACTAAGACAGGAACTAACATCGTCAGGAAAATGAGTACGCAAAACCAGATGAATACACGAGTGAATACTTTTCAATACAGCTGTTACATATGCTACACCAATTTCGAACATAAAAGAGAGTAATTTCAGGCAACTAAGACACACTCCCTCCATTCAGGTTCAAAAGGAAATTTTACTATTTGGCATTATAGGGAATCTTCAAAATTCCTTGTAAAGTACTCCCTCCATTCAAATCCAAACTAACACTTTCCTTTTACACATTTGCTGAGGTGACTTTTGCGGATTAAATATCGTAAGCTACGCTTTTGCAAAAAATATGAAATTTAGTTTTTAATTATGTACTCATAAAGACGAATCAAACAAGATCCCACATGAATATATTTTCACTTATATGTCGAGAGATAATTGAAATTAAATGGTTAATGATGAATAGTGACAAAATTAGATAATGGTAGTTTGGATTTGAATGGAGGGAGTAGGAGAATAAAAGAAAATATAGTCACGCAAGACTTTGTTTAATTTGTCTATATGAGTACAATTACCTAAAACCAAACTGCTAACAATAGGGCAAATGCAAACACAAAAATCGAAAATTATAAATTATCATAAATAATCCGGGTAAAAAAATGACTAACCACAGTCATCAATGACGATTCTGAAGGTGTTTTGCCAGAGAGGTGTGATTCCCACACCATCTGACCATCAGGAAGGTTCCATGCTCTAGCAATGCTTCCGTTAGATGACAGTGTAATGACATCTGGAAATAATTTTCGTCAAAAAACATCAATATTAGCAAAGGCAGGATCTTCCCCCAAATCAGCTCTATTAACGAATCCATTCGATTTATTGACAGAGAAGGTTTTACGTACACAAAGCTTATTGATTTGGCTACTTCAACAACATATTCATAAAGTCTTTACTATAATGGACCCCACCTCTAACACTCGATAAGATTCGATGGAAAATACAACTATTTCAAATGAACAACTACTTTCATTTTCAATATGACTATTACCAATCACCCACCTTTCATCACACATATGATGAATATTTTCGCAGACTAAACGGTGAAAAGGGATCATTAAACTAAAATCTATGACTAAAATAAATTCGATATTGATTTAAGTATCTAACTAAGCCACAGAGTAATAATCTTCATAACCAAATTTTGATGTCGGCTTGAATTCGAGCAAGTGTATGCTCCGTATCTCTTCCAAATTTCACTTGCACAGACCACTAGTAATCCATTACAGTAGAAGGTACAAAAACCAGATGATCAACAAAGTAAATAACGAAGCGGAAAAAAACTCACATTTTCCGAGTGCAAGATCAATGTGATCAACTGAATCATTCTCCCCAAGCACATGTCGCCAAACTTCAAAATCATAGAACAAAAACAATTCAAAAAAAAGAAAAGAATAATCCTAAATTCTTCCTCCAATTTCAAAACAAAATCAAAATCAAACTGAAACCGCAATCAAAATCATACAAATCTCGCCACGACGAAGATCAAGCGAAGCAACAACATTCTCATCAGTAGAAACAATAAGCCTCTTTCGTCCAGCTTTCTGAGTTTGAAAAACAGCTTGCTTCACTTTCCCTATGTACTGCTGATGCCTGCAACAATCAATCAATCAATCAATCAATCAATCACACAAACATTCATCATCAAAAACAACAACTGCGAAAACTACGAATTGAAGTTCAAATTGAAAAAAAAAAAAAAAAAAACGAGGAATAATTGAAGTAGTGTACCAGTCGACAAGGCCGATTTGATCTTCGTAGAGAGAAAAAGAGAGGAGAAAAGAGGAGAGAAAGAGTATGAGGAGAAGAGAAACCCTAACCCTAATCGCCATAGCCATGGCGATTGAACAAGAAATTGAGAGATCTGATGAGTGATGATGATATTGATGCGATGAGTGCCTAAAGCTTTATTAAGTCTATTAAGGTGGACTTTCACTTGTAGACTACTCCGTATACCGGATTATGGATACCGAATACGGTTTGAATTGGGTCGGGTCGGGTCGGGTCGGGTCACGTTTGTTTATAGTCTTCATTTTATCGGGATGTAGAGGTGGCTAATTGAATAGATCTGTCGGGCTCTAAGTATTTTCTCGAAACTATTTAGAGAAGTCTCTCGTAAAGGCATGCTTGGCTAATCTCGTATAGAGTATGGGTGTGGGTCTAGTTCTTAATGGCTTGATTGTGCAAACCACTCAATTTTATGTGCTTTTGTCTTTAATGACCAATAGGTCAAAATCTGGTTAGGTTTGGATTGATCTTGGCCAGAACGTCCTCTTTTAAAGGGTCTTAGATGGGTCAAGCTAATCAGAGTTAACAAGACAATATGTTAGGCGAACTAGGTTAAATTTGATTTTGTACCACCTATATTAGGTAAAATTATCGTTGATGGTTGATTATTGATAGAGTGAAGGGTGTAGCATAGGGTTTAGCTAACGCATAAATAATAAAAGCACTTATAAAGTCAAATGTGGAGCCATGTGGGATATGGTTTAGTCTAGTTAACTACTTAGCTTAACTTCCACGATAAAATAACATCTAGCGTATTGTTAAAAGATAAAAGGAAAACTAGAGCTCGAAATATCAGATACGAGTATCACCTTAAAGATACCTAAAAATACTCCGTAATTCTTATAACTAATCTACCACATATTCCATTAATTCACTTCAGAAAGAGCCACACACTTTCAATCTTAGCAAACCAAGGATGAACTAATCTCATAGATAACTCGATGCTAAGTATGTCATCGCTATTTCAACATTACTCAGTATCTATTTCAATTGGATTAATTTATGACATCTATATCAACACTTTACAACGTAAAGATTGTTTCTTCCCAAAACAATTGCGGTCAATTCTCATATTATGTTTTTCATTTTCGATTCATCACATCGAAATATTTATTGTTAATAGATAAAGACGGACATTATTTAACCAAATTGTAGTTGACTCTTACCTATATTTATCACTCGATCTAATTGTTTCTTAATTACAGTAATATTTATTAAAATGTAGATAATTTATTTAGGCTTTGATACAAGCTTCTCAAATGTATCAACAAACTCGGTAAAATAAATTCTTAGGTCGAAGACCATGTTATAAAAGTAAGACTAAGTTTTCTATAAATAATTCAGTATAAATAATAAATGGTAGTTCTTATCGGTTAGAAAAAATGATGACGTGATCTCCCAAAATAATTAAGAATTTCTCATTGCTTAAGACTCCACCATTTAAAATATGAAACCCATGCTTTTTGATTTATGGCAAATTATTTAATGTTTCCCATGGTTAAACAGTTATACCCCAATCATTTATAGCAATGTCCTTCAAATAATGACACATATTGATTAAGATGCTTTAACATGGGGTTAGGGTTTGTAACACCCAACTCCATGGTATACTATTCTCGCGTGCAATCGACTAAAAGTGGTTATCTGTGGCATAATACTATCAGTTAAGCTCGATTCAGTATAAATAAAAAAGTTGTAGGAAAAAAGTTATTCTCAATTATTGATTTAACCTCAATATGAATCGACTAATCGAGTTGGTTTTAATTCACCTACTCGTAATTTTTAAGTTTAGAATAATCACATTGAATTTATTGAGGAGTTTAAATTTATATCTAGACAAATAGAGACATCGTATATTGTTTCTCATAAGAGTAACCTATCATAGAACTCAATCAACATTTGATTAGTAATTATCAGAGGTGGCCATTTGTGCGGGCCGGCCCGGACCACCTGATGGGCCTTGATTTTGATGGCCCGACCCATCAAAAGCCCACTCAGCCCTTTCAAGCAACGGACCGGGCCCGCGCTTTGATTTTATGGGTCCGATCGTCCGGGCCCGTACTTTTAAACAATTTTATAACCAAAGGGTCGGATTTGGACCTTAATTATCAAGCCCAGTCCGGCCCGAGCCCGACATGCCACCCCTAAGGGTTGGTTACGAGTCTTAAAAATGAAGCCCGGCCCGGACCACCTCTAGCTCTAATCATTGTAAAACTAATTTACTTCCCAAAACCGTATCCGATATCGATTTCTCATTTATTACTCCATAACACACTATTAATGTTAAACAAACTCGGATCAAAAATCAAAAAATATTTGGACTTTGTCTTAAAAGTTCAAACCCCAATCAAGTCAAATAGTCATTGTCACTCATACCATGTTACTTTCTATACCATTTCTTCACTAATTAACTTCATTACCTCTTATAATCTCTCATACATAAGTAATTAATTAGTTATAATGTGGAAAATTTAGCAGCTCATCAAAGATTCTCCAAAAACATATGTGAAATTATTACCTTCTTTACAGCTTCACTCACTCATTTATTATTTTGTTTATATTTTAATTAATAGAGATCTTAAATAGAAGAAGTACTTTCTCCTGCATAGTGTTGGTGGAAAGCTGCAAACTTTGAGCAAATTTATCGGTATAATCATCAACCCATTTCATATCTTTGCATTATATTGCTTCCCATGTTAATGATTTTGAATTTGCTGTGGATTTCATCTTCTGGGTATTGTTTGAATTCTTAGTTTGAGTTTTGAAAATTTTAATTCAAGGGTTCTTTTCTTTCTTAATTTGTTGTTCTTTGATCTGTTGACTGTTTCATGGTTATTTTTACAGTTTACTGAGTAGATCTTTGTTGTTTTTCAGTAAATGCCATGTGATATGCTGGAAAGTCTGGGTTTTATGCTGCTGAAGTAGTGCTGAACAGTGTTTTTGATATTATTGGACTGTTGAAAGTATAGTATTAAATCTCGGTATCGGTCACGGTTGCAGTATCGGTTGCTTCCAATATCACTTTAAAATACAGCCGAGTTTCGGTGTAGTGGCCTTAATTTGAAACCATGGTTGGAAGTATTGTAAATGATGAGGTGTAAGTGTTTGATGGAATTTCTCTGGTTTGGTTTGAAAGATTAAGTTTGCATTAACTCTGTAGTTTTAAGCTAGATTTGGAGCGATTGCTGTAATTTGGTTAATTTGTAGCAGTTTGAAGAAGGAATTGTGTAACTGAGGACTTGATTGTCTTTGGTTTGGTGAAAGTTAAGTGTGTTTCGGTTTAAATCAATGTTCTGAGCTTCTGAGAGGTAGTTGCTGTCTGTTGTTGAGGTTGTTAAGTTAGTTACATGGCTTCGATAAGAAGAACCCTTTCTCCAGTTGCACGTCCCGGTGCAAGATCAAATGGGGAGGCGTGCTTGGTGGCATCTCCATTGTCAAAATCATCCTCATCTACGCAAAACCCGTTACAGCCAAGTGGACTGTCATATTCCTATTACAACTCCTTAGAGTATGCATTGTATAGAGTGCATAGTTTCATTGTAGGATTATTTTCTTATAGATCGTCACGCCCTCTAGAAAGGTCGAAACCAAAAGTGCAAGTATGGAAGCGTGCTCTCTTACAGTTTCTCGCGTGTTTTATGATTGGAGTGTTCATCGGACTCACTCCTTTTGCGTCCATGGAGTTCCCTGGAAGACTCGTTCCTAATCAAAAGACATTTTTCTTTGACATGATCCCTTCTGCTGTTAAATATGAGTCTATGGCAACGAGAAACAATTCTCCAGTGGTTAGGATTCATTTGGAAAGTAACCTGTCTCTCAGTGTGACCCGTGAGAATTGGGATGTCGAGAATAGCACCTTGGAAGAGTTACGTCAAGGATCCAAAGAGCAGAAAAGTATGATTTCTAGCGAAGTACTAATGGTTAAACCTGTTCCCGAGAATCCTCCATCCGAAACTCACAAGCTTTTGATTGTTGTGACTCCCACGTATACCCGGCCATTTCAAGCTTATTATCTCAATCGCTTGGCACAGACGTTAAAACTCGTTCCTTCACCTTTGGTATGGATTGTTGTTGAAATGACTTCTCAGTCGACAGAGACAGCTGATATTCTGAGGAAGACTGGAGTTATGTACCGACATCTTGTCTGCACCAAGAACTTAACGGAAATCAAGGATAGAGCTGTTCACCAAAGAAATGTAGCGTTGGCGCACATTGAAACACACAAACTTGATGGAATAGTTTACTTTGCAGATGATGACAATGTTTACTCTCTCGATCTATTTGCACAATTAAGGCAGATCAGGTAATCATCCCTTACTTTCTTCTCTGAATGTTTTAATCGCTTGGAACTTATTTTCATCCGCGAGAGTACTCCTACCTATTCGGCTATTCCCTTCGTAGTTGTCTGAATTCATCTGAAATTTTATTATACTTGTATTTTTTGAAGGTTTCTCATGTTAAAAACAAAATTAGTTTTTTTGAAGTGTTTGATAATGTAAGAAAAAAATAAGACGAGGAAAACAACTCCTTACTCTAATTTTCTTTGATTTCTAATTCTAGGAGATTTGGGACCTGGATAGTGGCGAGACTATTACCGACTCTTAGTGGAACTGTCTTAGAGGGTCCTGTGTGTAACGGAAGCGAGATCATTGGTTGGAAAACTAGAGCTTTATCTCGAAGGTTCCACGCTGGTATTTCTGGATTTGCTTTCAATAGTACAATTCTATGGGATCCAAAGAGATGGAACCGTCATTTTCTTGAGCCTGTTCGACAGGTCGACACTGGCAGAAAAAGCCTTTTGGTTAGTTTCTTCCACTGTGTATATTTATGAGTTTCCCTTTTGTTGCTGAAACATTGGAAATTTGGAAGTGTGTCATACACATTTCATCTTACTCTTTAAATGTGTAAATTTCAGGTGAGTGCGTTCGTTGAGCAAGTTGTGGAGGAAGAAAGTCAAATGGAAGGTCTCGTAGGGGGTTGCTCGAGAATCATGGTGTGGCATCTTCCTCTTGAATCATCTTCGTCGTCATACCCTCAGCAGTGGCTGTTAAGCAGGAATATGGAGAAGCATCTCCCTACCGAAGTTTTATGATCTGAGTTTTCAAGGTATGGAAAGTCCTCTTTCACACTTTACATGCTGGTGGTAGCGTAAAAACCGACAACAATGCTAGTCTGTCTGGTTTGAAGTGTTGGCGTGACTAGAAAGTTGTTGCAGATCTTTGAATGCTGAAAAACAACATTGAAGCTTGTATTCATTTTCACGGAATTTTCATGTTCTCTTCACCTAATTTTTGGGAAACTAACATCGAAGATAAAATGATTACATAGCTCTCAATTTGGTGACCAATTGGCTTAGCATAACCGAGTGATCTAAATCGATGACGATTTATGTATAATGAAACATGGAGATGTTTTACTAATAATTTTCACATGAATTTGTAAAAACCACTCCACTGTATTAAATTCTTATAAGAATTTGTGATTTTGACGAAATTTTGGTTGAACACACTTAGGTCAAAAAAAAATGGAAGATGACGAAAATCTTAGATCTTCTTCCAACGGAATTTTCCTCACCTTTCTACGTCTAAATGTTAGCGGAAAGTCGTTTTGCATGTTTCCCTTTGTATATCTGTATTTTCGTGAAGCTAACGATGCTTCAATAATTTTCCTCGATTGTTTAGGGTGCTAACACCTATAATCTCTTTTCATCTGCAGTAATTTTTAGATACTCCAAGGCAGAAACTCCGCAACTCACCTTCAATAGCAATAATTAAATGCATTCACGGTGATGAGTTCAGACACCCGTGTGCAGGTCTTACTTATATTTACGCCTCCCAAAGGACAGGCGAGAGGGCAGGTCTAGGTTTTAGAAATTTTCTTGTACGACAAGGCATTGTTTTATGTACAGTTCTTCTGTGGTCTTCTACTCTAGATTCAATTTTGCCTTTGAAAAGACGCTCAAGTGCCGTGAAGTTGTTGCACTTGAGATGAGTCGAAATCAATACCGAATTTCCCGCTCCCACAGTTCCTCCTCTTTTTGGCTAGTTGTCGTGCGTGTGAAAGATTTGTACGCCATCTTTCAGTTCCGAAGAAATTCATAATTGTGACACCCATTAAACTGTGTTTTTTACGAAGAAATGATTGTTTTTTTCCCCCCTCGCTTCTGAGCATCTGATGCATGAGAATTTCTGCAGTGCTTGTAAGCTACGAAAACTCATTACTCCGTACTTCTATATTAATATCCAAACATTATCGAAGGACAGAAAAGTTAGTTGCAGAAATCCCGTTTCATACTCGTAGTGGTTGTTCTCAACGTCTTGTCTTTCCGACACTATCCCCTCTTCCTCGCCTACTCCTCTAAAACTGAGGGCGTAGCGAGTTAAGGTGTCTCGGAAATAACACAGAGATCAACCTGACCGAAACTGAAGCTCCTCCGCATCCTCAGTCTTCATTTGCTAGTCATAAAAATCTACATTCAAATTCAATTCACCCGTCACCCAAATTCCGTCCATAATCGGAGAGATTCTTAATTTCAAATTTTGATCACGCAATTATGAGACTTTTGTAATATAATTACGTGATCACAAATTTTTGCCTAAATTTCATCCTAAATGATTTTCTAGTTAAACCTCATTTGGAAACCAAATCAAAAATTAATATTGATTAAGACAATTTAAACATAATTGACCTTTAAAATCAATGTCAATGTATTTTTCAATTTGATACACTTTTTTTTATATATAATTGTGTTTTTGAAGCTCAAATACAAGTAAACAAAATCTCAGTCAAACAAGTATGATCACATCATCAATTGACCTAACATTTAAACCCCTACAATTATTATCAACATATAATAACCCCCAAAAATTCCCAAATCAATTTAGCCCTAATTTCCGACACTCATTCATCAATCTTAGTTTCCCTCCTAATTCAACTTTTCAAACCACTAATTCCAGTAATAATCACTTCAAAATTAAACCCAGTTTCTTCAATTGTTCATCAATGGTGGAAAATGGGTCTTCTACTTCTGTAATTGATCAAGATAGTAGAAATGACGTTAATACCCTTTATTCACCTACTCCTCCTAATCGTTCTCTTCGAACTCCTCATAGTGGGTATGATTTCTTTTTATTGATTTTTGTAATTTTGAATTTTAATTATTTAATTAATATTTATTTACTTTAGGTTGATGAAGTTCATTTTGATCAAGCATGTTATGTTATGTTGGGTATTTTTGTTTATGTTTGATGTTAGTGATAATTTTGCATGTGCATTTAAAAAGGTAGGTTTTTATATGAAACCTTTTTTTTTTTTCATATAAAAAATTCAGCCATTTATTAATAGTAAGTGGATAGTAAAATGTTACTATTACATTGAACCCATTTGTAACAATAAGATGATGTTCTTCTGGATTTTGTTAGAGTTGAATTGAACTAAACTGAGCTGAACGAACGTGTAGATTTATATTGAAAAGGAGCAAACTTTAGTTATGCTGAACAATATATCCTCCCTTTTTCGCTTGTATGTGCGACGCATGCTTTGTATTGATGTCGTTGTATTAGCTTTTGTTAGCTCTTGTTATGTTCACTTTTGGGGTTGATCATATGGTGAGAGCATGTAGATTTGACCTTGATTTGGTTTTAAGAACAATATATTGATTATCATGGTGTGTACTTGACATTTTGATTATTATAGAGTCGTTTAGTTTTGCGAGGAAGTATTGGCACGATTATTTAGGCGGTGAGGCAAGGTGGGTTGGAATGTTGGATGAATGTTAATGAGAAAGAAAAAGTGGTGGATTAGGATGGATTATGTGAGTGATACTCAAAGAAATGTTGCAATTCATTGAATGCGACGAGAATAAAATATGTTACAATTTCAATGAATGATAGTAATTTGTAATCTGAAATCCTCCAAAGTTAATTTATACAACCTTGCATTTGGACCTTTCTGTACTATCCTTGGTATGTAATGGAAATATATACAGAGTATCTTTTAGTTTGTGAATGATGTGTCTTCTGGGTTTTCCTCTGCTAGATACCACTTCGACGGGAGCCGTCGTCAGTTTTTTGAGGGATGGTATTTCAAGGTGTCTATTCCTGAAAAGAAACAAAGTTTTTGTTTCATGTATTCGGTTGAAAATCCTGCATTCCGTAATAAATTGACCCCGGTTGAAGAAGCAAAATACGGCCGCCGATTTACTGGAGTTGGGGCGCAGGTTCTTGGCCCTAATGATGAGTACATATGTCAGTATGTCGATGATTCACAGAACTTTTGGGGAAGTAAGTCTCTGGTCGCATTTTAGCTCATTGTAATCTTATTGCAGAGTGCAGACGTCTTCTGTTCATATGCACACTTAGGTTTTCGTTTCTAGTTTTAAAATTTGTGTTATTTGATTGTTGGTAAATGTTCCTTTTGGTGAATGTAAAAACTTTTCGTGTGGTTCTATCGATTCTTTGAGCTTCCTTTTATTTACATACTCCGTATAAGGCAACACTTGGGTTGACGTGAATGCTGTGCCCACATATGAATATCACTCAAAAAAATGTTAAAGAAGTCATAATACCACCATCTAACTTTACTAGTTTACTTGCATCCCGCAAAACAGTTTGATAATCAACTTTTTTTTTTTTTCGTTCAAATGGCTAGGTAGGCATGAGTTAATATTGGGAAACACATTTAAGCCCAGTGGAAGTTCACAACCTCCAAAGGAAGAGGTTCCTCCAGAGGTAACGGAAGTTTCCTTCATTTGTACTCCGTATGTAATTATTATGAATTTTCTGTCGCCAGACAATAGTATTGAATCACTGACAATACGACACTATGTTAGCGTCATTGCAAAATAGATCATGCAGTTTTGTCTGCTGTTTTGTTTTCTTATCATACTGATTTACTTTGGGGACAGGAATTTAATAGAAGGGTATCTGAAGGTTTTCAAGTGACTCCACTCTGGAATCAAGGGTTTATCCAAGATGATGGCAGGTGAAACTCTTTTGTCTATTTGTCATCTCAAATTTTCAATCATTCGTGTCTTCTATTCTGTTGATCAACTTGATCTTATATGAATTTGTTGCTTAGCTCAATATCGTAGTACGTTTTTTTGTTGCTCGACTTAAATTGTTTTAGCTTCTGATGGCAGGACAGACTATGCTACAACAGTGAAGACAGCTCGTTGGGAGTACAGTACCCGACCTGTATATGGCTGGGGAAACGTCAGTTCTAAGCAAAAAGCAACAGCTGGCTGGCTTGCCGCTTTTCCCATTTTCGAACCTCACTGGCAAATATGCATGGCTGGCGGACTATCAACAGGTATCGACGATTTTTGGGAATATTGAAGTCATATTCGCGGCATCTTATAGTCAATACTTCATTCTTACCTCATGAGAGCGAGAAGTGAAGTAGTCTGTCTAAGTACCTGTTTGGTATTGTAGCAGTGCTTTCTATATGCAGAATGAAATGGTCACTCAATTTTTTCCACCCAAAAAATTGATCTTACATAATAAAATTTGGAAATGCAGTGTTTTTGAATGGAGGTTCTTGTGCTATCTAATTAGCTGATCAGTAAATTCAATTTATAAAATGTCTCTGAACCTTGACTTTATCCCCTTGGTTTACCCTGTCATGGTGTTTTCGATTTCAGGTTGGATTGAATGGGATGGTGAGAGATATGAGTTTGAAAATGCCCCGTCTTATTCTGAAAAGAACTGGGGTGGAGCGTTTCCGAGAAAATGGTTTTGGGTAAATTCAGAATCCTTGCATGCTTCTTATTTTATTCCATACTGATGTCCTCAAATGTCCTGCCTGACACAGGTATAGGGGCCATAGGTAAAGAGTCGAAGTAATACAGTTTTGCAATACGACCATTTTTTTAAAAATCACCTTAAAAGTGACATGAAAGTTCATAAAATTCATTAGATGTGTACGAGAATAGACTTCTTTTGAATGGTGGACGCCTGGGTCTAGCTGTGTAATTGTGGTGTCCAATTTTTTTTTTTAAATGGATCAAGTTGAAAGCGTTTTGCTGTGTCTTTCAGGTTCAGTCTAATGTTTTTGAGGGTGCCCGTGGCGATGTCGCTTTGACCGCAGCTGGAGGGTTGAGAGAGCTTCCTGGTAATGTCATAGAGGATGCAGCATTGGTACGCTTATTGAATTACGTTGAACATGATTTTTTCCTACTATACGTCATTTAAGTTTATTTTATTCCTTGAGGGTTTTGGTTTTATGCCTCTTTTATCCTTCAACTTTGTTATCTGCTTATACTGACGGTTTTTGGATGAATTTAAACATTCATCATTTATTATGCCTTATCGTTAGTTTGCATTATCCATGAGACTTTTTCTTCCAGTCATGTATGGAAAATTGTCGTAAGTTTTGACATTCACGACTCTTATGTTGTAGATTGGAGTTCACTATGGAGGAGTTTTCTACGAATTCGTGCCATGGAATGGACAAGTGGAGTGGGACATTGCGCCTTGGGGTTACTGGAAAATGTCTGCCGATAACGGATCATACTTGGTGAGATATATATGACTATACGAGCATTTTTATCTTTCAGAAGTACTCGATAGCATTTGCTGACGTGATCACATAACCACTCTATCTTTGTCTAGGTCAGGATGAATGTTGGGGTATAAATTAAATCGCAAAAAAAAAAAAAAAAAAAAAAAAAAAAAAAAAAAAATTATTGCATTTATAACGCTGCTAATGTTGTCAACCTGTGACGGTTTAGGTGGAGTTAGAGGCGACAACAGATGACCCAGGTTGCACATTACGTGCTCCTACTAAAGAAGCTGGTTTAGCTCCTGCTTGTAAAGACACTTGTTTCGGTAAACTTAAGTTGCAAATATGGGAACGGAAATCCGATGGCAGCAAGGGCAAGGTTTTTCTCTATTCCGTCTACGATTTTGTTATTCATTTCAGCTAATCATATGATCCCTTTTTGGGAAAGACGCTGAGAGAACGAAAAGAAACGCTGATTAAATGCTGATTACAATTTAGCTTTTTGATGATGGTCACGGTAAACTTGATGTATGCACCCGTCTTAGGCAAGAGTTACAATCTACTATGACGTAGGATTGAAATAAACAATTATGAAAGTTTCATTTTGGTTGATTGAAGTTTTGGCACTTTTGTAGGTAATACTGGATGTTACGAGTGACATGGCAGCGGTGGAGATAGGTGGAGGACCGTGGTTCGACACATGGAAAGGCAAAACAAAGACACCAGTCATCCTGAGTAGTGCTCTTCGGGTTCCTATTGACGTCGAGTCTGTTTTCAGTTGGGTACCGTTTCTGAAGCCTCCTGGCCTGTAAGTAAACCCTATTTCCCGACTTTCTTCAGTAAATCCTCGAGTGATTGACCCAGCTGAGTTGAAGTCTGTCGGTTGCAATTGTTTGGAAGAATGTTTTTCGTAAAGTTTATTGAAATATAGTGTACAGTACTAATTCTTTTCTGGATGATCTTATTACAAAACGCTTATTTTGGTTCAATGGTATACTCAATAAAGCTTTTTTATGCTCCAAAATTGCGTCATTCACCTGGGTGAAAACCGTGATTTTTTTATTCGGGGGGAGCATTCACTTGAATTCGTGAATAATATAATCGCTATGTTATCAATAATTTTCATGAAAAATCGCCTCCTAGATGTGAATCATGTGATATCGTCTTTATTTGATTTTAACAGTCAAAACACTTTCGTCTTTGAAAAGTCGAGATAATTATCAAAGATTTACAAAACCTTTTTCCTTGTATGTATACAATCAACTCGAAACATCCGAAACTGTATTATTGTATACTGTACGTCGGTACGATACTCTGAATTAGTAAATTTCATACAAAAATATGCACAATTTCATCTAGTTATTCTCATATACAACTATTTTATGTTGGATATGTTCATTTTTTTCCTCAGAAACCCTCTTTTGTTCCTTGTATGATCTACTACAAGCTAGAAAATATATGTAATTTAATAAACTAAAACCCGCAAGAACCCAATAGTAGTAGTCGTAGTGACCCTTATTAGGGTCACTCGACACCCAACTCTCCTTTCCACCTTGTGTAGTGACATAGTTTATGACATTTAGTATCAAACTTGCTAGCAAACTCGCAATGCCGTAGCATAAACCCGAGAGGTTTGACGATATGCTCGACATGCTCTTTGGGAACTCTGAGTAAAAGAACTCGAGCTGAGCAATGGATGTGAAAGCGTCGGATAAGCCAAGTAGGCAAATTTGTGGTACTAACCATAATGCCGACATAGGCATGGGTGGGTCCTTATCGTGCGATGGTAATGAGGAGGTTCGGCGAATGTGTTCAACGAATCCGGTTACTACCATGCACACGAAAGAGAGAAGGAAACCGATACCCATTCTAGTTATGATGTTGATTTGTACGGGTTTTCTCATTACTTTAGACGCCAAAGGGATGATCACACGGTCGTAGAGAACGAGCCATGACATGATCGAGATTAGGGCAAATGTGCCGAAGGAGGCGGATGGAATTTCGAAGTTTGGTGTGAAGATGTGTCGATCCATAGACCTTGCTTGAATCACTAGAAATGACGATAGACTTGTGCTATTGACACCCATCATAATTGCGGTTGACCATAACGGTATTACGTTCACGATTGACTTGAATTCTTCGACTTGATCGGTCGTACATACACGCCATGGATCAAAATCCATTTCGTCTTGGGCGAGATCTAACATTGGTTCCTTCACGATGCATGCCTTGTTTAGAAACCTAGCAAAACATATGAAGACATCCTATATGTTAGCGTAAATGATGGAGAGTGCTAAGAGGGGTGAAATATGGGATTGTACCTTAGTTTCTCAGTCGGGACTTCGATGGCCGATCCTTTAGCAACGTGATAGACGTGCTCGGTATATAGGTGGCTTGGCAGTTTATAATGTCGGTTTCTCCAAGTAGCAACGACAACTTGAGCATACCGAGTGAGTATGCTAGCCGCAGGCTTCAACTTGATGTAAAACGAGGAAGCCGAGAAGAATGAAACCGCCGAAATCAACATAAGCGAGACAGGAATCGCGAAACCAACTTGCCAACCGAAATGATCTTGGATGTACACTATGCATGTCAAGGCAAAGAGCGTCGAAATTGTGACTGAAAAGTAATACCAATTAAACAAACTAGCCAAAGCCCTACTACTTTCGGGTTTTGCATTGACATTGTCTTCGATGGTTACCAATTGATTGGCCGCAAATGCGAGGGCCGAGGACCGTATCCCTCCTGAACCCACCGACATTAGGCCGAGCGAAAGGCAAAGGTATAGAAGTTGAGTTAGTGTCGCCGAAGTGGATGAGTTCGACGCAATAGGTTCATACAACGGATTTACTATTGGGATTATAGTAGTTGCCCATAAAAGCACCATTCCCTGTAAAACAATTTGATGGTTAACTTCTAAACAAATTATTAATCCGTGTCGAGTATATAAACGCCACGTATTCATGCTGGATACTATGTCACGTCGTCTGCCCAACAAGATTCACATCACACCGTCTTCCCGTTATTTACTCGGCAGACGATCTCATGTTAACATAGTCGAAACAATTTCGACACTAGATCGTTTATTCATAAACCCTTTGCTCATTGATTTTGTTATGTTCTTAAGTCTTAACGCCGTTACATATCACTAGGATAGAATGAACTAGTAATGTAAAGAGTAGAGGATATATATATGCGTAAACAAGTACCAGGAGAGTCGAAATGGATCCAAACCCAATCATCCAAAAGCGACCGATGTAGGCATCGGCCAAAAAAGCGGCGAGAATAGGTGTGAAACACGTAGCGGCGGACCATAAGAAAATGATATTGGCACCAGTAGCCATGTCCAAGCCATAAGCTCCCATCAAATACAGGATCATATTGGGCTGAAGCCCACTGTATGCTGCTCTCTCAAATCCATCATTTGCTGCAACATTGTTACAAGTAATCGTAAGTTCAGATAACTTCGAAAAATTTTAGGAGTTTTGTTACTTGAAAGTACTGGACTTGAAAAAACTTCAGATTTCTGATTTCAACCTAGGGCAAAGAGAACACGTCCTAATTCACCAAATAACTTGAACTTATAGATTCAGCAACTACTCCGTATATAATAGGACTGTCTCATCTCATAGTATAAGACAAGTCGGTTATAAAATAGGCCCAATTGTTGACCAATTGATAGGATAAATTGTCGATTATTGTAGGTAATGTAAATACCATTTTGGTCTTTTCAGTGTCGAGTGTTTCATATATTAAATAATTTATTCGAGTCATTTCAGTTTTCGAGAAAATTCTGAAGTATTATGGTGGAGGTTGAAATCGATCGTGCATTGAAATCGATAATTTTGGGGTAAAGATAATACATTCGATCATCTACACGGTTTTTGAATCAAGAAGATCATCAGTTTACATTCATTCCTACTACAGAACTCCTATTTCCCCCGAATCCTCTTTTCATTCCATCGGCAAATGGTTGGAAATTTATCTAAAACGACTAATTTACTACGGAGTACATTTTTTTAAAAACGTATGCTCATTAAAATTGCCCTTCAACCGATAAATTATCCTAAAAGATAAAACAAGTACTTCGTAAGTATTATTCTCTCCATTCAAGTTTATTTGCCTCATGATGCCATGTGGCGTTTGCCGAGGCAGTTTTTGTAACCATAAATATCTATAATTACACATATAAAAAAATTTATAAATTTGATATAAATATTTTATTTAAGAAGACGAATAAAACACGATCACACACGACTACATTTTTTATTTATATATCGTTCATAATTTCACAGATTCTCTAAGTTCATGAACAGTGTCTAAACGAGACAAATGAACTTGAATGGAATATTTCTCTTTTTCCATATATGCATTGTTTTCCTTTTCACTAGGAATGATGTTAGTCACCACACCAAATTGATGTCTAGATTTCAACTAATTTCACCCTATTTTAAGGCATGAAACCAAAAAAGAGCCAAATTCTTACGGATATCTCCTACGTAACATTTCAAGTACTTAGGGTAACTAAAGTCTATAACTTTTGATTTTATTCACCTAACCGTCCAAATTTTGTAATGCCCAACTTATTTCTTTTAATCGTAATTAATACGCGTTTAATATTATCGATTTCTTCTACGGAGTAGTAAAATTAAATATAGGTGTCCAACCAAAAGTTTTAAGTTAATGGTCAGGGGATTAAGAATTACATAATTTTCGACATTTTATTATGATTACATAATTTTATAGGTAATTTATCGTTTTAAACGTTTTCACCCTTGTAACGACACATTCTAGCCTCGTCGCTAGCAGCATACGAGACTCGTACGCTAGACCTCAAGTTTAGCTATCGTAAAACGGATTATTATACATTTATATTGTACCTTTATATTAACACTTAAACGTGCGATTATTCAATTAATTAATGTGTTCCAATAACATACTACTACATATTATTTCAATTGGAAATTAAAGTGGGTTATGTTATAAACTTTGTAATAGTTGTAACGTTGTTGTGTCCTTTTCATTTAATAATTTTTTTTTATATTATTATCGACCATTTTTCTTTGACAACAATGAAATATTTGTTTTTTTCTAAATCACATATTTTTTTTAGTGATGATAATATCTGTATTCATTTTATCAATAATTGTATTTTTAGTAATCATTATACTCTTCTATATTTTTATACTCTTTTTTGGTCTAGTTTATTATATTATAATTAAACTCATACTCCCTCCATTCAACTCCATTCACTACATGATGTCATGGTTCATTTGCCGAGGCACATTTTGCAACGGTAATATCTATAGTTACGTCTAATAAAAAATTGTACAAATTTAATTTTAATATTGTGCGTAGGAAGACGAACAAAACAAAATCACGTACACATGACCATATTCTCAATTATATATCAACCACAATATCGAAAATTCTCCGAGTATATGAATAGTGGCAAATAGTGTTGTGGGGAGTATTAATTTATCGTCAAATAAGACTCTACTTTGATGGAAGTTTTTAATTATATGCATGCACAATTGGCAACCGTTAGAAGCTTTCAATCCCTTTTTATCGATGTTTTTGTTGTTTCTCCTCCTCATGAAACCGCTAATTACTTTGAATAATTCTCGTATTAAACAATTTCGTATAAATTTATCGTGAAACCTCTCATATATCTAATTATTTTCCACAAATTCTCATAAGAAAAGGTTTTTTTACGATGATTATTTCTACATTTTAAAAATATGTTATGTTTCTTATATTGTAGGTCTCATGTATGTAACGGTTTCACGTGAAACCTCTGATTATTTTAATGGTTTTCTTTGATGATTAATAAGTCTCACTTTAATTTGCACTAAATAAACAAAACTCTCATGAAGAAAACAAATATAGGATGTTTAGTTACAAATTTTTGTGGTATATATCATATATCATATATCCATGAGTATAAGAATTTGTGGTATATATGATATATCATATTTCCATGAAAATTTACTTAAAAAAAACTACATAAAAAAGAAAATACAATGCAAATTGTAAAGAACGAAGAGTAAATTAATAAATTAAATTCAATCAAATTAAATTAAATTAAATTAAATTAAATTAAATTAAATTACCAAGAATAAAAGGCAAAGTTTTGACACCACCCAAAGAAGATTTAGAAGGGTGATTTAAGAGAGGCTCTTTTATCCCTTTTTCTTCATCAATAATTCCTTCATCATGCTCCATTATTTTTATTTATAATTTTTTTTTAATGTTATTATATTTATTAAATTTTGTAAGTTACAAAAAAAAAAAAAAAAAAAAATGTAGAGAAAGTAGAGAAGAAGGTGAGGAGTTTTAGGAGAAGAAGTGGAAAAAAAAGAGTGTGAAAAACGTATTTTTATAAGGTCGCAAAAATAACTTAATACGGAAACAATGCACTTTTAGACACCTTCGCTTTTGCTTATGTTTTATGTCGCCTACGTGACATTTATCTAACTTGCCATGCTACCTAATTATATTATATTATCTTTTATTGTTTTTTAATTGAAAATATGTATCAAACGTTTTAAATTTGACATAATTATTATAATTATTAAGTGATAAGTGATTATAATATGTTCGATCATTACTCATTAGTTATTCGGGTAGGAGAAATGAAAATACCTTTTTAATTTGGAGTAAGTGTTGTAAAAGATGACGGTTTTTAACATATAAGTTGAATTACTGAA
This sequence comes from Dianthus caryophyllus, assembly GCA_023091065.1. Lineage (NCBI taxonomy): Eukaryota > Viridiplantae > Streptophyta > Magnoliopsida > Caryophyllales > Caryophyllaceae > Dianthus > Dianthus caryophyllus. The sequence continues at coordinate 3,283,813 of CM041523.1, forward strand.
GGTATGAAAGACAAGTTTTATGATACATAGATCAATGTAAGACTGATTGTGACCATTATTGTCTTATCGACCAAAATGTGACCATTGTTATACATGTTAATAGTGGTTACGGAGTGTAAGTTATAACATACTTAACAAGATTGCAATTAGTCTAGCTAGAAGTGATTGCCTTTTGCATCTTGGAATTCGTCTTTCACTTTCTTAGTGAAAAACAATTTTTTTTAAGACTTTTTCTTTAATTAGCTACTTTTGTTAAGTACTATAACACTATGTAATTACGAGAATTGTCGGTAGTATCAAGAAAAATATACTTCGTAAATAAAATTGATTGGTTATGTTACTTATTAATTTGTACATAAAAAATCTAGTCTAATGGTTAGAATTTAGGATAGAAATTTCTGAAAAATAAGACTCAAATTGTAATCTTTTCTATACCATTGTAAGGACCTTACGTCTTCTATTATACTCTGTACTATAACTAACGACTCTAGCTAACGATAAGTAAAATATTCTTGAAATACAGCTGTGAAAGTAGGATAATGATTGTGCGCCACCGGGTGATACTGAAATTCAGTACCACCTATATTTAAAAATAAAGAAAATAAAAAAGAAAATACTTAATTTTATATTTTGTGCCAAATTAAACGCTCAATGTTATAAATATACTACTATTTTAGGTTAAAAATTAAAATATTAAATTGTATTTCAACTATATCTTTGTTTTTAGTCACACTCAAGTGTATTTATCACATCACATTTAAAGTTATACTCAATTCGTCATTATTATAAACCTAACTTATAAATTAAACCTAACTTATATATGCATCCCAAGGAATTGAATCAGGTGAGACCACTCCCTTAAAATGAGGCCACCCCTTAAAATGAGACCACTCTGTTATAATAACATAATATCTTATTACTGTAACAATGTATCTTTTTTATTGTTTTTTTTTTTTTGGTAAAAAAAAAAATTAAAAAAATAAAAAATAAAAAAAATAAAAATAAAAATAAATTAGCTCAATGTTGAAACTATGTTATAATAACAAATATTCATTTATGTTATAATAACATAATTTTAGATGTGTTACTATAATAAACATAGGGTGTTATTATAACAAATTACATGCATCTAGTAGGTGATTTTTAGATCTAACGGTCCAGATTTGCGGGACGGTCTTATTTTAAGGGGTGGTCTCACCGGATCCTCACTGTGCATCCCAAAATCTTTTATAGAACAACTTTAGAACATATGTTTAATTTATGCCATTAATACTTATAATATCCATATCTTTTACCATTAAAATTTTTCATATATTAGAGAAAAATAAATTAAATAGAATATAGTATTAGTCATATAATTAATTGAAACTAATATAATATTACACTCGTATTAGTCGTATAATGTTTTTTTTTTTTTGGTGATTGTATTAGTTTTATAATGTAACATAAGTAATACTGTATTTTTTTCTCAATGACTATTATATACGGAGTAACTAACATTATGATTATGAAGATTGAGAGTTTCATCGTTAACAGAAGAAGCAAACATGAAGAAAAACTTGTGAGGAAAATAAGCAATTTGTCAAAGAGATAATTGAAGAGATTCTCCTTAGAGCATCCTTAGATTATGTTTTAGTTAGTTACAAAGTATATCTATTTTAACATTATTTACAATTCCTAAAATAACCTTCATATTAATTTATTTTAAATTTGAATAATTAAAAAAGAAAAATAAAATATACACGACAATTTACAAATATAGCCCCAGTGATACTTAAATTGAGTACCACCCGATGGCACAATGTCATTTCCATGAAGGTATATTTATTGATAATTCTACACTAAATCGTTGGAAGAAAGCTAAGGGATCAATTATTATTATCTTTTTTTTTTTTGAAAAACTCTTTTTTAATTAAAATGAATTTTTATCACTAAGAACAAAATTTAGGCATGCTTTAGTGATTAAAGACAGAATCTGTTAATAGTGGTTAGGCCACTACTAACAAATCTAGATGATAAATCATCTTTTTGATAAATTAAATAATATAGCCACAAATTCTCGTGTAAAAGTGTAAAACCGTCTCACGATAATATTATTGTAAGATCTCTCACACAAGCCGCAAGGGTAGTTACTTTATTAGTTTCATATTGTGTAGTTTAATATTTATTGTTCACATAATGTAAGACGGTCTTATATTACATGATACTTATCATTAAGTTGATTTGTCGTATAATTCCTAGAACACAAATACTCCTATAAAACGGTCTCACACAATTACTGGAAGATTTTTTGTAAAGTGTTATAGATTTTTATAGCAAAGAAATAACGAAGCCGGAAGACGTGATTCTTCAAGCTACTACAAGTCAAAGACCTAAAATTTATTTATCTTCAGTTTTTCTTTTTTTAATTAAGAATGATCAAAATATTTAAATTGATATTGAATGACTAAAGTTATAGATACCACGATAACTATTGTTATAGCGGCAACTTCAACATTAAGATACACAAACACCACATTATATTATCCTTAATTTGAAAATGTGTTCAAAATTTATTCGCATACGTTTTGTGAAAGATTTTATTTTCAAATCAATTTAAAAGCGATCTTTATTGCTCCTTTAGATTTAGTTATTTGTTTTTCTTTTCTATTTTGGGATGAAACGAAAATCCATCATCCTCCTTATATAAAACTAAATGTAATTCATCGAAGAGGTCTTAACCTAGTGGTTGAGACTTGAGACTGAAGTATTCTCAGCAGTAGATCACAGCTGAAGTATTCTCAGCAGTAGATCACAGCTTCGAATCTCCCCTCCTCTTATTGTAATGCGACTAACCCTAACTAAATGCATGTAATTCAAAAACACCTAAATTAAAAGAAAATACCCTAACCCTCAACTCTTTTCTCTTTATAAAAAACCTCCAAATGCATAGAAATTAAAAACATGAAACAAATTACTAAAATCACTTAAACGAATACCAAAAGATTTAATGACAATTAATCATAATTATCACTAAAATGATACAATCAAGTACAAATTAATGAAGTTGACTTACAATAATTTATTGTAAGACCTGACTCACACAAAAATTTGTGTTAATTAGGAAAATTTTATTTGTGGGAGTGAGAAGTGAATATGGACTAATTGGTTCACTTGTGTGATAAAAGTTTCCTAAAAAGAAAAGGTAAACAGATGAGAAATAAAATAGTAAAAACAAATGATTGAGACGGATGGAGTAAAATCGTCAAAACTTTTGATTTATATTCATTTTGATTGTAATTTTCGATGTTGCTAACACGAGATCAAATTGTTTGTTTTTTTAACGAGAAAAACGAGTGAGAGTTTCAAACGATATTCTACACAACCAAATAATAATTGGCTGTGGGTAGATTAATACAGCAATTTGTGAAAGATACTAATATTAGTAATCGAGCAATAATGGACGTATATCTCGGAGTGTATTACTCTTTATTATCGCCTTCCACATTTATTTTTATATTTAATTTTATTAGTGTAAAATATTTTACCAGACTTGTATTTAATTAATAAATTTACAATTTTAATATATAATCGAGAAAATTTGCAAAAATTTCAATACTCAATTCACTCTCATTCTTAAGTACTGTATCTTTTTATCGGATTCCTAAACTCTTCAATTTTGTTATTTGTTTTGACAAAATTGAAAAAGTAATTCCACAAGTTTTTATATCATATTCCGTGGTACAAAGTACTCCATATTATATTTTCATTTTTTACGTTAGGTTTTTTATTTTTGATTTGGGAAAAAAATATAAATATGGTGACAACAATAGTCCCTTAAGAAATACTCCGTACTCCGTATGAAGTAGCGATATTTTTAAAGTAAATTAAGAGATATTAGAAATAACACACGGATTATATAGAAATAAAATAACGTCAAAGTTTAGCAGTGGTACAAATTTTTTTTGTCATTATGAATAAAGTCAATATATTTACCGTGGAAATATCTATAAATCATTAATAATATATTTGTCCATTTATAAGCTAATATTGGTCCAAGCATAGTGGAGTAGGATTTTTTATGATTTTGTATTCACAATATCTTACCAATATGAAAATCATTCACAATTATTTTTTGCAGCCGTGACGACGGAAAATAAATCAATCGATCTCTTTATTATTTCTGTATATTAATTTATTTCATAATTATTTAAAATTTGTATGAGAATTAATAATATTCTTACAGTTGATATTAGTATTAGTAATCATCTAGAATTTATTTTTTTATTTGTCAAAGTAGCGGGGAGGAGGATTTAAATCGAAAATTCTCTCGATATCATCGATTCGAATCTTGGAATTTAAGTCGTGGCGTTCTTGCACTAATTATCTATAGTGAAATTTGGGTGAAGCGATGGTTTGCGGATCTGTCATCGTCCTGCAGGATGACTACACTTGTAATGTGGTTTGCGGGTATTGCAGTCTTAAAGCCAACCCCTCGTTACGGTTCCCCTCGTTACCAAGGAAAAAAAAAAAAAATCTATAGTGAGATGTGGAGTGCTCCTTGTTTCATGGGGACCAACCTTTTTTTTTTTTTTTTTTATGTAAATTCCCATTTTTATGTTAAGCACATGGTTATGGAAGTACTATTTTGTGCTTTTATGTAGTGGAGTTACAAATACGGAGTATTTAACATGTGGTTATGGAACTACCATTTTTATTTGTCACATAATTCTTTTGTATTCCCTTTGTTTTAGTGAATTATTTATAGTTTGACTTTTTTTTTTTTAGGGAAAAAAAGTCAAACTGTAAACAAATGACTGAGACAGAGGGAATACAATAACATATTGACCTACATATTCAATTTTTTATATACATTATACGTACACATTTATTCTATATATACGTATATTTATTGATACTCATTTTATTATACTAATATCTTAGTTATATCTATCGTCAAAAAAATATAGAATTGGAGTAATATTTATAATGCACTTATATTTTGTTAAATATTAAAGGTTGTTGTGTTTACGCATAAATAGAATACGCAATACATTGAAATTGAGGAAGTACGTACTTTGGGACTGCTCTTTCCAAATTATTTTCACTCGATTCGATTGGGCCTAGCCTGGGCCTGGGATTCGCCACCACTTCGCCTCGGCCTCGATTAGCTCGATTCGCCTGATTCGATTCTGGGCCACTATTTCGATTCAGCTGGCTCAACTCGATTCAGATTGATTCAGATGGGTCAGATCTAAAAAGTTTGAAAGAACTGGTCCATAGTAACATACGAGTGGTGACTTTGTTTTGATACATTTTTATGATAATGTGGAGTAGTATGTTGTTGGTTATTTATTCCATAGCTTTTGATCCATTGTTTAAATTACTTTGAAAAGCTTACTCTATACATGATACAAGTAATTTTTTGATGCGTGATTATATGGTTGTCGTACTTATAAGTTATAACTAGCACCTAAACAACGAAGTCCTCCCACCTGGCAAAAAAAAAAAAAAAAACTAAGGGAGAGCAAATCTTAGTCTGAACCGAAAAATTGGACCGGATCGGTCCATTTGAACCAGACTGAACCTGGACCGAGGATTTTTTTGGCCTGTCCTCGATCCACTTTTTTCCTTTCGATTTGGTAGTCTTCGGTCCACTCGGTCCGGGTTTTTAACTGGACCAAGGCTATTCGGTCCTAATTTTGTTCGGTCCGAGGTCTAACTAAAAAAAATATTTGATCCTTGGTCCGATCCGGTTTGGTCCAGTCTTTGACCGATACTCTGCCCTACTTATAACTTATGCATATTTAGTCATATTTTAGACTATCCATATTTATACGGAGTATATTTTTTTATATAATCCGTACATAGTGACTTGAATATATTACGAAATACCCCTTTTAACTTAAAACTAGAGGAAAGCATGTGATAAAATAGAGAATACTTTGGCATACCACTTTATAATAATAAAGACTACATTATTTTATTAAAAAGAGTCTTTATTATTATAAAGTGGTATGCCAAAGTAAAGTATGGTAGTTAATTTATTGGAAATGGATAAAAAGGGTTTGATATAAATATGAAATTAGGTAGATTTGATTCCAATTTCCAATTTATGAAGTATGTTTGCTACAAATTCGACCGTCTTCTTGGAGATAGTTTATAACGTATCTTCATCATCTTTATTATTCCCCCTTTTGCGGTCGACATGGACACGCGAGTTAATACGTTATTGTAATTATGACTATAAATAATGACTTCATAATTTTTATTTTAATCACTTGCTATATATTTTCATTTCAGTGTAAGATTCTGTAAGTAAAAAGTTATACTCCGTACTTTGTATGAGTAAATGAAAATAATCATACTCTCTTTGTCTCAGTCATTTGTTTATCTTTATATTTTTGGATGAATCACTAATTGACGTTTTTCTTCATATAATAAAATAATTTAACCCGAAACGGTTATTGATTTTGAAAGATCTTGATTTCGCCTAACTGATTTTAGATGATAATTGAGTTACATTATAGAAAAAACGGGGCATTTATGTTCCGTTCCAAAATAGAAAGGTAAACAATAACTTAATCAGAGGGAGTATTTATAACTTTATCATATATGGTATATCTTCGGCATTCCTTGCATTCTGTGAAATTTGTGCATAATAGGAATGCTGCTTTAGTAGTAATACCTAAATTAAACACCAAATGAACAAATCAAATAAATTTAAAAAAATTTAAAAAAATCCTATAAAATTGAATGAATAGTGTGAAATACGGAGTAGTAAATACTAAGAATAATGTTCAAGCGAGGGAATAATAAAGTAACATCGTGTAAATTGTATTCCGTATAACATTTAATTTGAATAATTTCCCTACTTTCCAAACGTACATACATTAAGACGATTTATAATTCGAGCTACAAATCATAAAACTGGTCGACTAACTTTATAGTTTTTATAATGTAATATGAATTTTGTATATTAAAATAATGTTTTCATAAATCCCACATAAATTGAAATAGTGAGATTAAAATTTCTAGGTCGCTGCATCTTCTCAATCTTTATTATACTAAATGACAGTTTTCGCTGACATCATCAATGCCACATGTCGCGATTCTATGCATTTTTTTCCCGCCAAAATGCAATGCTGACATCATTCATCATACTTTACGTTTTTAAGTCTAGGTTCATTATCTATGATTATAATTTCTCAATAATCATATTCACACTTATGTTTTACATAAAACAATAAAAGTTTAGTTTTATTAACAATATAGTAATATGTATTTTAAATTAATTACTTCTTTTATTATAATATTTTACTTTTCATTAAATATATCTATAATAAAATATAAAAATAAGTACTTAATCTATTATTTCGTTTATAACTCATATTAAAGGTATAAATATGTACTTGGAATAGCTAATTAACATTTTTTAACAAAATATTTATTCTCTATTCATTACTTTCTTATTTTAATATTTATCTTATTTAATATTTTCTATTCGAAAATAAATGTCGAAAAGTCTATAAAATAAAATTTATGTCGGTCATATATTTTAGATCTTTTGTATAGATTCTTTGTTTTTTCATTAATATATATATGTACAGTAAAATATTATTAAAGTGATTATTATATTATTTTTCTATTGATTTATTACTTATATTTTTATTAGTTAACAATAATATAAATCTATAGTAACCGTGCATCAATGCACGGGATCTAAACTAGTTAAAAAATTAAACTACACCCATCAAAGGAGTTTGTATGACATGATAAATGACAAAATTGATGAATTCATCTAAAAAAAAATGACAAAATTGCATCATAAAGGACGACCGTATTCAAGCACATTATTTTGGGATGACATTTGGTATGTAATAATGTAAGTGTCATTTCCTCATGCATGCTCCTTTTGTGATCTTTCGATTATTACGCCTTCTGTTCCGGGCAATAGTTTACGTTTCTTTTTTTTTAACACTATTTAAAAGAATTAAAAAAATCATCAAAATAATTCCATATACGAAGTACATTACATAAAATTTATTCATGCACTATTTTATTAAACTTTGTCTTCACTAGTATGCTAAAATTTTTAAAACTTTTAAAATTTTACAATGACATTACTCAAGCCATTTTTAATATAACCAAAAGAAGTTTGGCAAACGTATTAACAGTAAACGTAAACTACTTACCGGGAGTCCGGGACGGAAGGATTATTACTTATACAACACACCGATTGACGGCAGCTACGAATTTTACGATCGACGGGGAGGAAAAAGAAAAACAAAGGGGGGTGAGCTACGCAGCCCACTGCCCATGTAACTACGCCTGCACACAAAAGCTACGATGAAACAAATACCAGCCCAGCCCAACCCACGAAGCTGGGCTTAGTCGAGTTTAAATAATGTTTAATTCGACTCATTTTCAATGTAACAAAATTGTTATACAAATTTCATTTGATCACCGTTGATTTACCGTCAGTCGTCGATTAGAGTTTATTATCTCTGTGTTACGTTATTCGAAATATAAAATGTATTTAAATTATTTAAAAATATTCGATTTCGAGTTTTATCTTTTGTTTCTAAATCAAACCATACTTGAATTGTGCAACACAATACAGTCCACATCGGTGTCCCAGCTCGAAACCTATGACAATTTGTTCTGATGTTATATCGACACTTTACTATCCTACATGGCTACACCTTATCACGGCACAAAATTTTGATACTTAACATTGGACCATATACATCGAGTATTTTCACAAAATAGTCAATGTTCGTGTCTGACACTCAAGACCACGTCGATTGTCCCGAGTCAAATTATTTTTTGCAAATAACACAACAATGAAAGATAATCTTCTGAACACTTGGGTAACTAAAAATTTGTAATGTTCAAGATACATTTCAAATTGAGCTTCAACATCACCCTAAGATTTAATCATCTTTAATTTCGTCATCTTCGTCCCGTAACATCTCCTGAGCATCGGACCGACCATAAGCCCGACTACAGAAAAGGTAATAAAAGAAATTGAGCAAGTAGAGAACGGTAAGAAGCCAAAAGTAGTAATCAAGATGACCCTTGTTTATATTACTCGAAACCCAGCTGTCTTTACCGCCTTTACTCGTAATAGCGTCGACTGAGTTCATGAGTACTGTCGATAACAAACTCGCCACTGACCCGCCGAGCGACCCAATATTTGTGGCAACACTCGACATGGTCTTTGGGAATTCCAAGTAGAAGAACTCGGTCTGAGCGATCACGAGGAACGCCTCAGCTATACCCATGAAGAGTGAGTGGAATAACAACCAAAATGCGGACATGTCAACCACGCCACTCGGGTTATCCGCAAAACCTTCCTCGATCGCCTTTCTACGACGAACGCTCTCGATGGTGGCTGTGGTGGCCATGGCCGCAGAGAAGAAGAGGATACCGATACCCATACGAGTTCTTGGGCTCAAATGGGCGGGCTTGCCCGTTATTCGGCTTGCAATAGGGATGATAATACGGTCGTAAATGATGAGCCATAGAACGATTGCGAAAATCAAAAACGAGCCGAATGAGCCCGCGGGGACTTCAAAGTTTTTGGTGACGTGACGATTCATGGAACGCGCTTGGAGAACCCCCGCGGTCGCCATGCCGTTTACTGACACCATAATGGAGGCCGACAAGATAGGGAGGATCTTGATTATCGCTTTTACCTCTTCAACGTGATCCAGCTCGCACAATCGCCATGGATGTAAGACGGTTCCGTCTAAGTTGAGTTCTTCCTTTGCATTGACAATGATGCAGGCCTTGTCTAAAAACCTATACAATGTCGAAAACGTATTGAGAATGCGTGAAAATAAGAACGGGAAACTCGACTCTGACACGGTCTACCATACAGCTATGCTCAACGGTCAAACCCCTACGAAATATCAAGATAAAAGACCGGAGGATTTCAATGCTATAAAAGTTGGGTTACTTTGCTCGACATATGACGGTACTCGACAATTTAGGACCATTTCTCCTCATTTTATTTTTTGTATTAAAATAAAACACTTCAGATGAATTCAGGAAATTGTAGGATACAGACTACTATAAACACACGCAATTTCATGCAACTAGACTTAAAACTCAACTCGAGAAAACTTATAACAAAGAGAACATGTCCTAGCCAATTAGCCATTCATGTGATTCCTCGACACTCGATTATAGGCGCAAAGCACGAAGATTTTTCATGTCAAACACACCCAACAGATTATATCATAGATCACAACAAATTTCTCTTGAAACATAACAGAAGTATGTATACCTTAGCCTATCAGTCGGGATTTTCAATCTCGATCCCTGTCTCCGATGATACACAAGATCATCACGTCCAATCAAAGTCAAATGCCGCTTCCTCCATGCAGCAACCAACACTTGAGCAAACGACACGGGAGACCCACCCTTTGCCTTTAACTTCATGTACATGGGAGAAGCCGCGTAAAACGAGAGAGCACCCAACAGCATGAACACGACTGGAACACCAAACCCGACTTTCCAACCATAGTTCTCTTGAATGTACACCAAAACCGTCATCGCAACAACGGCTGCAACCCCCGAGGCAAATTGAATCCAGTTTAATACTTTCTCGATCATGTTTGGATTTCCTTCGCTCTCGCTCGTGGTCAGTTGGTCTGCTGCAAAGGGGAAAGCGGATGACCTCACGCCCCCTGCGCCAAGGGACATGAGAATAAACGACGAGATTAGAAGGGTTAGTTGGGGTGCACTCGGTGGTCCGCACTTATTGGATTGCGACTCATCACATGGTGTTGCTCCGGGAATTATTGCGGTGAACCACAGAAAAATCATGCCCTGCAAACACACAATTTTATTAATTGTCTTCAAATTCATAGTCTTACCTACATTATTGAAAGCAGAAGACTACAGCAAATGCACAAAAAAAGTTACTTCTCACGAAAACTGAAATGCCCTCTTTTTCCATACGAAAAAGTCTTAAAAACTCTGACTTGTGCTGAGAAAGTGAAAGACGGTTTCCATTTTCCGCGCATTTAGGCTGATGGTGGGTGACCACAATTGAGTATATTGTGACCATTGGGTACAAAAGTGGTCATGTTTCAGTTCATTAGCACAGAGTTAGGATCTCACAACTATTTTTTTAATCGACCGTAGTTGTGACCAACTCTAGTTTAGGGAGACCTATTTCACCTGTGTACATTCGCTCGGACCACCTCGTAAATGGTACACATCAGAACTATTTTAATGTGAGACCGTCTGTCTAAAAGTATATGGATAATTGCAGGATGGTCAAAAATAAAGACGGAATATATACCAGAAGGCTAAAGAGGGAACCAATCCCAATAATATGATATCGACCGATGCAAGAATCAGCGAAGAAAGCACCGATGACGGGAGCAAAACACATGGCAGCATTCCAAAAGGCAATGTAATTAGACCCAGTTGTCAATTTCATGCCATAACTTCCCATCAAATACACTATCATGTTCGGCGACAGTCCCAAACTCGCAACATTCTCGAACGCCTTCGTTACTGCGTACGTCACATCCAAAACGAGTAAGTCTTATGTAAAAACCGTCATACAAAATCACGATCAACTTCTTGTATAACGAATAAACAATATATTCGTACAAAATTGTGGGTAAAATAATCAATTTCATTGCATTGTACTTCTTAGAACATGTGACGAGGATTAAATAAAGTGTGTATACTAAGATTGGAATTAAATGAGATTATTGCTCAACGTTCTTAATTAGAAACATCAAAAATTAATAATTACGGAATATTTCAGAAGTTTTTTTTTTATGAGCGCTTAGATCAACTAGCAGTAAGAAATTGTTTTAGCTTTACTAGAGCTCCACTAATAAATTAAATTGTTTCCTCATGCATGCTATATCATTAGTTCTCCCTAAATTGAACAATACTATATCATTAGTTCTCCCTAAATTGAACAATAAACAATTCAAGCCATAATCTATCTACTATTATAATGCTCACATACAAATTGGACATATACAATCGAAGTGCTAATTTGTTGTAGTGAATTTTGCACTATTGACCTCAAGTCTAATATTTAAGAGAGTCAACATCCATACTCAACAAACAAGTGAATTTACACCAAATAGGAATATTTTTTAACCTAATGGTTAAAATGGATTTCATTCGGACTACTAAATACTAGGAAAAAAATGTGATAAATTGTTGGAGATGGTTCCAGCATAATATAAATTCCCACACATTGCGTCCCACATCGGTTGTGAGATGAGAGTTGCTCTTGGTTTAGGGGTTACTCCTCCTACTGCCAATTGGTTTTAGGATGGAACCTCCTAGACCTTATAAGCGGACTCTCTCATACTCTCGGGTGTGGCCCAGGCCCGTGGAATTTAACATAAATTGACATAAAAAATTTAATACTTAAAAGACCTAAACATAACAAAATTTAGTATTATGTTATAACGTATTAGAAACAACTCAACCAAAAATTTAAATTTTAAGCTGATGGTCGAGGCCTAAGCTTCAATGCTAAAGGCAATAGTGATTCATATAATTTAATGCAATTTTACTACTACTATTTATTGCTAAAAGTGGACATGTAATGAACAAATGTATGGAATAATTATTACTCCTTCCATTTCACTCGTTTAACCTCATACCTTTTTGGCAATTTCACTCGTTTAACCCCATTTCTATATACGATAACATTCAACAAACAAAATAACAACTATACCCCTACTAATATACTCATTTTACGAAAATACCACACATTTTCACCTCTAAAATGAGTCCACTTAACCAAAATACCAAAACTACCGTTAACTTTACCACCTTTAATTTTTTAATAATTGTGCAAATTCCAATAGGGCTATCCGATTGAAATGGAGGGGGTATGATGTAAAAAAAAAAAAATGAAATATAAAAAAAGAGAAAAAGAAAAGGGAATACCAATGATGAAAGGGAGGGTCCTAAGACCACCCTTGTGAGGGTGGTGGTTGTGGGAGGAGCTCAAGAGAGGCTCCCTACTTTCACTCATTTTGATCTTCTCTTCTTCTTCTTCAATGATAATGTTTGTATTTTTCATATAAGATAATAAATATAAATATACTATATTTATATGATGATGTAATTATCCTTTTGTATCACACACACCTTAGCTTTCTACCTATACATACATATGAGAATATGAGATTATATCATACTCCTATGGTTTATGTACTCCAAGTCTCCAACCAATTATAGTGTTAATCATTCATTTAAGTCAACCATATCACCATTTTATGTCATTCTCCATGCTGTACTTATTTATTTATTTATGTTGTAGTCTTATACGGAGTAGAAATGATTTTGTATAATTACTTGGTTCCTGGGTCATTCCTCAGTGATTTTGTTAGCTTTTTTTTTTTTATTTGAGACATGTGTCCTACGTGAATGGGAAACGTGTCCTTTTTTTAAAAAGTGATTTTTTTTTTCTTTTTCTACCTAGACGTAAATTATTATTTGCTGAGAAATTAATACGGAGTAATTTTTTTGAATAGATAGAGCAGTTGATATTATAAATTTACTCTAATTAGTTAAATTATAATGAGTTTATAAAATAAAAGAATATAAAAAAACAAAAAAATAGTACGAGCACTTTATTTTGGAAAGGGTCATTCTAGATTTTCTTTTGCATCTTGGGTTGGGTCATTTTATTTCTTGGCTCGACAGTTAATTTAGTTTTTTGCGGTCAATAATTTTCGATAAAGAAATTCTTACGGGTACTCCGTATATAACATGGTTTTATCGTACAGGCCGGGTACAAATAACAAGTCCACTAATTTTATAATATGATTATTTATTTTAAAATAATCAAACATTTTATACTTAATAACAATGAAGTAATTAAACCCAAATACGAAGTATTTTTACACCTGTTAAAATTAGTAAGCACCAAAATAAAAATAAATATAAAAATAAAAAACTTGTAAATCAAAACAAAAGAAAAACAATTATTTTTGCATGGGATCCAAGATGGATCTCCTATCTTTAATATTCTATATTTAAATTCCTCTATTACCTAATCACTATAAAATTATACAAGTATAAAGTTACGGAGTAATTGTTTAGGTTTATGTTTTGGGATGGAGGGAGTATCTTGTAACTCGAAATATTAATACAATAAAACGTGCATTTACAAACGTATAAAAGACTAACGTAAACTATTAACCGAAACAGAAAAGATATCATCCATCTCAAATCAATCATATATATGTGACAAAGTTTTGTTTAAGAAAATAATCATATAATTTAAAATGATAATAATAATAATAATAATAATAATAATAATAATAATAATAATAATATTTTTTAAATTAAGGAGTCCTTAGCTGTGGATGCCTAACAATTAAGAGACCGTAGAAATAATTAATCTGGTAAAAAAAGTCGTTGTTAAATTGGGGTCATGAGGGGGGGTGCACGAGAACCTCGAGTGATGGATGTGTGCCACTGTGCCTGTGTGCCTGTGTGCCTGTGTCCCTTTCTCTAATTAAATTCTATTCTATGTTTTGATATATTTTTTATTTATTTCGTCAATTATTATTGTCCCTTCACATTATACTGCATGGTGTTTAGTGGATGACTAGTCGTAGATATTTCCAATTAGTATATCATACACCCTAGTGTATGATACTCCAAACACCCATGTTGTGTAGTTACTTTTTTACCCTTATTTCTTTAACCCTAGTTTAAAAAAAAAAAAAAAAAAAAAAAAAAAGGTTTTACCCTCTAAAATCGTGGCCCCCTAAAACAAAAACCAGAACTTCCATTAACCCTTCCTTTTTGCTTTTTCATCTCTACTCCAATTTGTACTCAAAATCAACCAAAAAATACATTAAATTTTAATTATTTGCACAATTATTCAATGAAAGGACATGTAAAAACAAATCGGTGAGTTCTAATTTTGTTTTTGTGTTGATTTCGTTTTTTTTTCAATTGTAAACATTTTTACGGTGCTTTTATTTTTATAATTGTGGTTTTATTTGTTCTAGTATTATGTATTTGTCAATGTTTTGATTTCGAAATTGGGGGAAATGGTTGATTATTAGATTAGGGTTTTTGAATATGTTAGGTTTTAGAAATATAATTGGGCTAAATTGCATTTTTTCTCAAATTATGAATTAAAAGTATCAGTTTTTCATAAACTTTTTCGGAAATTGGCAATTTGTACCGATTTTCTGAATCTGAATCCATTAATTTTGAATATGTATGTTTTAGAATTGAATATCTTTGTTTTATAATTGAATATGTATGTTTAGGAAATGAATATGGTGTTTTAGAAATGAATTTGTAAGTTTAGTAAATGAATATGGTATTTTAGAGATTTACTCCGGTAGTTAATTTTCTGAAAATGAATATCCTGAAATGAATATATTGTGTTTTTGAATTGAATATATAGTGTTTTTTAAATGTATACATAGTGTTTTGTAAATGAATATGTACTTTTCTGAAATGAATATGAATATACTGAAATGAATATGTCATTTTCTGAAAATGAATATACTGAAATGAATATATAGTGTTTTAGAATTGAATATATGGTGTTTTTTAAATGTATATATAGTGTTTTGTAAATGAATATTTTAGTATTTTGTAAATTGTTATATAGTGTGTTAGAAATGAATATATAGTGTTTAAAAAATGAATAGATAGTGTTTTAAAAATGACTACTGTGTTTTGGAAATGAATATATGGTGTTTTAGAAATGAATAGATAGTGTTTTACAATTGAATATACTGAAATGAATATATAGTGTTTTGTAAATGAATATATGGTGTTTTGAAAATGAATATATAATGTGTTAGAAATGAATATATAGTGTTAATGTTAGTGCACATAAGTTTGTTACTGATTATTTGTTTTTATGATTTGTAGCAGTGGTAGCACTAGTGGAGATTCAGCAAATGAGACCCGAACCAGGCTACGGGCGAAAAGAGATATATAATGAATATGTAGTGTTTTAGAATTGAATGTATTGGGTTTTGTAAATGAATATATAGTGTTTTAGAAATGAATATATAATGTTTTGTTAATGAATATATAGTTAATGAATATATAGTGTTTTGTAAATGAGTATTTAGTGTTTTGTAAATGTATATAGTGTTTTGTAAATGGATAGTAATGGAGTTTTATAAATATATAAGTTCAATAACAATGAATATAACACCCTACGTACACAATTAAAATCATACCTTGACTAGAAACATGTAATTCAATACTAGTAGATGTTTCGCCAATCACCGTTAATGCTAATTCTTCTCCCATGTCCAGTGAAACCAAAAATTTAATGGAGGAAATAAATACCAGGAATGGCTGAGAACAGAAAAAAAAAAATAATACTTTTACCCAAATAGAGTCAGTTACAAGAAAAAGAAAAAAAAAAATATAAATCCCTAAAGTGGTGTAACAACTAACGTAAAACAAGTCAAAACAATGTGGTAGTAGGGTTTAGATATTAAGGGTAAAATAGTAATTTAGGATGATTGAGTGTTTGATACTCCATACACTAGTGTGTATGATAGAATTTGCCAGATATTTCTAGCTACGAACTTATTATTGCACGTGTTTAATAGTATATCTACTAGTTTAGATCCCGTGCATTGATGCACGGTTATTATAGATTTCTATTATTTTTAACTAATAAAAATATAAGTAATAAATCAATAGGAAAATAATATGATAATCGCTTTAATTATATTTTATTGTACATATATACTTATTAATGAAAAAATAAAGAATCTATATATAATAACTAAAATATATGACTGGCATAAATTTTATTCTATAGACTTTATACGGAGTAATATTTATTTTCGATTAGAAAATATTAAATGAAATAAATATTAAAAATAAGCAAGTAATGAATAGAGAATAAATTATAAATATATTGTTAAAATAAGTTAATTAGCTATTCCAAGTATATATTTGAAACATTAATATGAGTTATAAATGAAATAATAGATTAAGTATTATTTTTATATTTTATGGAATTGAAAATAGTATCCAAAGACCACATGTATAGAATTGAAAAAAATGGAGGAAGTATAAATTATACTCCGTAGTAAATTTTGTGATTAACAACTTTTAGTTACAAGCTTACAATACTCTCGCATAAAAGGTGGCCATTTGTTCAGGCCGGCCCAACTCGACTCACAAAATGGGCCACAATATGTTCACACCAATCCAACCCAACTCGCCCAAGTAATGGCCCATACTTTTAGGCTATTTTATAACCAACGAGTTGGACTCGGGCCTTAAATTTGCAAGCTTGGCCAACCACCCCAACGGATCCATTGCGGGTCGAAAAATCAAGCCCAACCCGACCCGTGGCTAGGTCTACCATACTTTCATTAATTTGCCATCGAAAATGAAAAAAAATTCCTTAATGCTTTTATCATTATTTTTAAACTTTACGGATTATTAAAATTTTACGGATTATTAAAACTTTACGGATTTTTAAACTTACATACTTAATATTAAAATTTTACGGATTATTATTTTTAAACTTTTATCATTTGGTCGGCTAGGACAAAGAACTAAAAGACTGTTTACAAGTATATTTTTATATGCATATACTATCTCTTTTTTTTCTTTTTTTTTTTAAATACGTCTTGACTTTTAATTATACGAAGCAATGTCTAAAGAAAGTTATAAACTTATTGTTAGAGACTTAGAGGCTTAGAGCCATAGCTAAAAGCGTTTTCAAAAGAGTATACCTTGTATTTTAGTAGGAGTAATATGCTTTTTATTTCAAGATATTAGAAAATAAATAAATAAACGTCTCAAAAAATGAAACATATTCTTCCTACGTTCTCTATCTTTTTCAGCTAATCTATTTTCATCTACTCTACAATTTTTTTTTCACATTTTCATTTTGTCAAATATTCGCGATCCTTATATAACGTAGGATTTTTTCACAACTCCCACCTTTTATAATACATAGTTTCAAATCTCTCACCTTATATCATTTTTTTCAAAACTTCCACCTTATATGATTAAAATATTTTAAAAAGCCACCAAATATTCATTTTGTGAAGAAATAATGAGAATTTGAAGATGTGAGTTAGACTAATTACCGAATAAATCATAAGTTTACGATTCACGTAAACAAAAATTAAGGGCCGCTATAACCGGAACGAATTTTATTTCACGCTTTACAGTGTCGGAATGAGGATTTGGTAGTGCTTTTAAACATTATGGTTATATAAGATGAGAGTTTTGTAAAAAAATTATAACAAGTGGAAGTTTCAAAAATAATGTATTATAAAAGGTGGAAGTTACGAAAAAAAAAAAAAAAAAACCCCTAAAATGTATGATCCTACAGTTTCTTCTCTGTTTATTTTCAACCACGCATTATCAATTACTCCATGCTTATTTTTTATTCCAAAAGAAATGTTCAGTTCGCACTGAATCGTTTAGTTATAGTGATACAATTCTTCTATTTTGTTGAAAGCTTTATTTTTAACTTTTTATCGTCAAAACTTTAAAATTTTGACCATAAATTAAATATATTTAAAATTATATAAAAAAAATTAGTACAATGAAACTTCATTCACCGGGTTTTTTTAGTCCAAAAACATGTCATATTTACGTGGAAAAAGGCAATCAAAACATTAGAAATTTAGAAAGCCATGCAAAATTAGGAAAAGTTTAGAAAAAAATGAAAGGAGAAAGAATAAACATACGAATTATTGGGCTGCCATAAACTTGATACCGGATTGGCAGGATATTGGAGAGTCGTGCAAAGCCCATGAAAACACGGACAACTTTTTTTCATAGTAATCATAACGCTTGCCACTTTGTGAGTATTTTTCACTCAATTTGATTGACGTGGATGAGACTTGGTACTAGACCTGTCAAAATTCGACCCGACCCGAAAAACCGACCCGACCCGACCCGTTTTTTTAGGGTCAAGACCCGTAAAATTTGACCCGTGACCCGAAATGACCCGAACCCGAAATGACCCGTTAATTTAGGGTCAAGACCGCCGATTCGGCTCAATTCGATGGGTCAAGTGTAATTTCGTGTAACAAGACTTTTTGAACCTACAAAATTAATATTTCATGAAAAAAAATAATTTAATATTAATAATTATTACAACCTCAATATTATAAGTTGAAATATCAAAATGATGATGGAAATTATGATTGAAATATTATGAATATATTCATAAATAGACTATTTTAATTTTATAAATTACAAGAATGAATATATATCAACTTTAGTATTACATATGTACAATAAAATATGTACATAATGTAAAATAACAATAAAAGAATTTTTTTAATTAAAAAAATAATAAATAAAAAGGCGCGAAAAACGTATTTTTGACCCGTATTTTGACCCGAAACCGACCCGACCCGAACCCGACCCGACCCGTATTTGAGCCGAACCCGTATTGACCCGACCCGTATTTTGACCCGACCCGTATAACCCGAACCCGAACCCGACCCGCCCGACCCGTTTGACAGGTCTACTTGGTACCCAATATTGGATCATAAAAAAAAATCTGTCAAATATGTGAAATAAATTAATAATAATACTCCGTATTAAAGAATCTATAAATGATGAAAGTTTATGATGATTTTTTTTATTATTATTACGAGCTAATCCAATAATCGTAAAATTAAAGTAATTTAAAAATTAAGAAGCAAATAGAGACTCATAATTTAATTACGAGTGTTGATACCGTGTGATGCATAAATAATGACTAGTTTTATCCCTTATCGTCACCATTATTAAATAAAATGTGATAACTTTTATGAGATCAAAAAACATTTAGACAAAACCTAAAATTATAATCGTTGTACAGGTACAACAATTAATAACATATTCATAACTATGTACGCATATAACAGTCTTACAATAGAAGTACTTAAACATCTATTGCATATCTTATTTAATAATGATTGCGATAAGCAGAAAGTGGTTTTATTTTTATACACTAAAACTCGTCTGATACGTCAAACTATCTCCCCCGATACCCTATTGATTGATTAAGTCCAAAGAACACAAATAGTTGCGTCTACTTTCCGTTTGCTGAATTTAAGGACTTCTTTTAAACATCTTTAAAAAGTGTAGGAACATTTGTTTAGTAAGATAATCATGCTTAATGAAACAGTTTTTTTTTGTCAGGTCAATATTGGGTTTGGGGGCAAAACTACTCATGGTATTAATTTTGATAAATTCTTATTTTAAAAAGCCCATTATATTTTGTTTGTATTTGTGTTATGAAATTTTGACCCACGTAATCATGATCATTTTGCACGATGTGCAAAACAAAAGTAATGAAACAGTATGAATAAAAGAAAATGTGATTTAACTCATAGCATTAAGAATTGGAGATCACTTATACAGTTATACTGCTATATTATAACCATATTGTATAAAATTGTGATAATATGTAAGTTGTAAAATTATTCTTATTTCATAATGATATACGTAGTACAATATACCTAAATTTATACTCCGTATTATTTTCATAAAACTATAACTAATTATATGGGGTCAAAAGATATTTGATAAAGTTTATACCGCTTGACCACCAAAGTCAAATTATGATACTCCCTTTCGCAGATAAACCGAAAAGAAATCAATGAGCACTCAAAAAAAAAAAAAAAAAAAAAAAAAAAAAAAAAGAACACATCAATATAAAAAGTATAAACGCCAAATATATTAAATACAGAATAAGGATTAACATACCTGACGAGATATCCCGTAAAAAAGTGAAACTTATCCAGCGAGAAAATCACGACCGGAGTTCAACCCTCCAACTCAACACATTAGTCCACATTATGGGTGGCCACTAGGATGCAGTAGTGAGACAAATTGACTTGACACTCCAAAACTGTGAAAGCAAAAAAGAAACATCAAAAACCAAAAAACACCAGATAATTGCACACAACTTTGTGCAATAAGCATTTGAACAAACTATATGACCCCAAAATCATACTTTAGTCAGAGATAATGGCACAGAAAAGACGGGCCCGGGCCCAGGTTCGGGGCCCCGAGTCATCATACTTCTCGCCGCTCGAGACTCAAAGCCCAGTCTTCTGCACTTCCACTACAAAAAGAGAGCATAATACAAAAGATGGGATTAATATCAATCACTGCAAAATATATCTTTTATATTTCATGTCCTTTCAATTTCAGTTAGACATAGAATAATATTATGTGCTCCACTTTCACTATTGGCTGACACACAGAATAAATATAGTACCAAACTACTCTTTGACACTTCACTTAACATTTTTCTAAGCATAAAACTTTTGAGTAGTTTAGGAAATTCTGTGATGGAAGAGAAGAGTTTAGATACCAAGATATGCGGGATGAATAAGCTCGAAAACATAGACGAGAATGGTCCGACGCATTGGCTTCCGGCTAATGTGCCCCCTCCTGAGACTCCAACTGAGACCATGGAGTTCTTGGCAAGATCGTGGAGCGTTTCGGCTGTGGAACTGTCAAAGGCTCTGTCCACCACCCAAAACACGTCGAAGATGCTTGAGAATAATACCTCTTTCGGCTTTCTTGGCGATGAAGTGAACGTCACGAAAGCCATGTTGTCCAAGGATTATGTAAGTTACTCTCTTTCTTTCGTACCGTCTTTCTGAAGAGATAACATCTGACTTTGATTGGCGAATGTAATTTGCAGCAGGCGGAATCATTTCAGGGTGAAAGTCCTCCTATGTCTCCAAGAGAGAGTGATGAAACAAAGGTATGTGCTAGTTTTATTCATGCAATTACGGAAACGAAAACGAATTTCATGTTGATAAAACAATACAGGTAACTACTTTATAATTAAGTCTGGAGTATTAACCATTGACAGGGACTAGACTGTCAGCTAGGGTTCTTGTTAGCGATGATTCATCTATAACTAAGATCTGAATTCTACTACTCCATTCTAATGTCACAGCATTGAATCCTACGCATTATTCTGCATGAACCGGTTTACATGTTTCCATTCTCATACAAGTAATACGTAACTATCGGAAAAAAAAAAAATTACGCATACATTTTATCTACTCCGTACATTCTGTAAAATTCTAAAACAAAGTAGTATAAGAATGTGTAATATATCAAAAAATTTGGTTCTCTAAGGTACTCTCACATAAGCAGAGAGGCGGAGTCAAGAATTAAGAATTGGGTCAATTTCAGTTTTATTATCAATTGTTGCTTTTACTCAAGGGGTCGTTACTCATAAGTCATGAACATTTCGGTGCAGAACATCATCAGTCCACGGTCTAAGCACAACCGGCTAAATCTTTCGTCCAAATAACACTCAAAGCTAATGAAAGTTTAATTTGTTCAGGAACTTTTCTTACTTCATCAAGCACTTCATCCCGAGTTTCTGTCGAACCAACACCTTCTCAAAAACGGGGTAAAATAATATTTTCCTCCCCCCTTAAACGTAAGAGTTCTACTCCCTAAAGCAGTGAAACTAACATTACACATGCTATTCTGCAGCTATGCAAGAGCATAATCAAAGGAAAGACGATGGGGAGACGACTGAAGGACCAAAAGGAGAGAAAGAAGAATGAAATAAGAACTCACAATGCTCAGCTACATGCTGCAGTATCTGTCGCTGGTGTTGCGGCAGCTATTGCAGCAATAACAGCTTCAAATACAACATCGGCGGCTATGTTTACAGGTCAATCAAGGGAACCGTCTAAACCAACTGCTGCTCTTGCTTCCGCGACAGCATTGGTTGCCTCTCACTGTATAGAGATCGCTGAAGAATTGGGAGCTGATCATCATCAGATATTGACAGCTGTTGACTCTGCAATCAATGCAAGGACTAACGGAGATATCATGACTTTAACTGCAGGAGCAGCAACAGGTACCATAATACGATAAAGAGAGAGGGAAATCAAACTTGAGACCAACTGCATTTACAGCCTCAATCTTAATAAATAGGCCAGAAACTCACCAACTATAGTTTTGTGATAACAATGAAAGTTTGATTGAATAGTTTGACAAAAAAAGACGGCCATATTCTATTACCAGTCATAGAAACAATTACACATAGAAAAACTTGAGACATGTGTCACCAAATGTTGCAATTGTAAAAATGCAGCACTACGAGGAGCTGCCATCTTGAAGTCAAGATTACAGAAGGGATACGGAGGAACAGGACTCACTCTAAATGAAGAGCAGTCCGAAGACGGCAGGGAGTTTAGCTCAGTGACTGCAATGAATTTCGTGATGCATGGTGATGACCTTCTGAAACGTACAAGAAAAGGTAAAAACAACAGTTGACATGTGATAATTGGATGAGGATTGAAGAGTTAGCTGACTCTCCGACAATGTTTGATCACAGGTGACCTGCACTGGAAACGAGTCTCTTTCAGTATAAATTCAGCACTGCAGGTACAGCAACTAGCTTCAGTATCCTCTTATACCGATGAATACAATCCGATTTTTTTTTCCAATAATAAATCAATCTTATCATCTGCAATTCTGCATAGTTCTTTTTAGAACAAAGCAATTCCTTCAATAGCAACAGATAGAGTTCTTAACTACCTAACTTTTGTAGCTGAGCGAAAATGACTAAATATTTTATGCAACCAGATTGTTGCGAAATTGAAAAGCAAGCATATGGGAGGTGCATTTACGAAGAAGAAGAAGTGTAAGTCTGTAATACTTTTAATTATAACTAACCCGTGGTGCGAATTGATATCTTGTTCAATATGGTGATGGCTCACTCCTTGATTCTGTCTGCAGTTATAGTGACTGGAGTATACGTAGATGTTCCATCTTGGCCGGAGAGAGAACCAGAAGACGATATAGACAACAGGGCTTACTTCGGAATTCAAACAGCTGACAGAATTATAGAATTTGAATGTAGAAACAAAGGTGAAAAACAGTTGTGGACTGATGGAATTCACCATATGTTGAACTGTCGTGTCGGCTTATGAATTCGATGATAGTAAGGTTACATATTGGCAGGTGTGCATTGTATGATTTCTCTTATGAATGTCATGAGTACTTTTAAGGAATAAGAAAGACAGGACATCTTGCTCTACTGCAACATTCAGGAATATTAACACATCTTACACAGCCGTATATACCTCAGATCATCAGAATGTGGTAATGATTCGATTCTACAAAATGCGAAGAAAACTGGCTTTGGTCATTCAAGTTCCTTCTGAAAATCAACATTATCAACCAACACTTGGTCACTCAAGTTCCTTGAGAAAATCAACATTATCAACAAACACCTGCAACAAACAACTATGTGTAACAGATGGCTTTGATTATCAAAAAAGCAAATATAAGGTGTTTTAGGTATGAAAAATTAAAAGGGTTCTCTCCCACCACGTAAATTTAACATTTCTGATTTTATACTCGATTGTTTCTACAATCAC
This sequence comes from Dianthus caryophyllus, assembly GCA_023091065.1. Lineage (NCBI taxonomy): Eukaryota > Viridiplantae > Streptophyta > Magnoliopsida > Caryophyllales > Caryophyllaceae > Dianthus > Dianthus caryophyllus. Next base: position 3,308,190 of record CM041523.1, read on the forward strand.
ACAGCATACTTCCAAATTTACTCTTCATTAGCATTAAACTTTTAACTACCCTAGCTACCCTAAGAAACATCTTAAGAAGCTGCAAAGCTCAAAGGCTTTAAGCAGTTTTGGAAACCTGAACAGCCAGCATGTTCAGTTCTTTGGACAGCCTTCATTTTTCAGGATATATGCAATTCTATTTGTACATGTCAAATCTAAAATAGAGACGCTGAAATATGTTGACACACAGGTAGCCGAAAGTTACGATGTTTGTCCATGGTACTTCACGGGTTTAGCACACAAAATCCTCATGATTCTAACGTGTTGGTTGAGGCCCAAGAATTGATTTTTATTATCTTTTCATTAGTGTCTAGGATATCCCACTTTCGTTCAAAAGGGTGTTCAAGTTATTGCTACTCTATCGAGAGTAGTACGATCGGGATGTATTTGATGGACGACCAAAGCAAAACCATAAACTAAAAGTTGCGGATCAAAGAAAAAGGATAATAAATAAATTCTCGGGTTAAATATGATCATTAAGGTGCAGCCGAACATACTGTTTTCCAGCCATCAGGATCCAAGCAAGCAGTTATCTTGGTATTGATTCCAGGCAATGGACCAGGATCAAGTACAATTTTTCCTCCATTAAGCTTGACCGATTCAGCGGTTTTATAAACATCATCTGTACCTATAGCAATCTGACAATTAAAAAAAAAAAAAAAATACCCCATAAGGTATGTTAGTTGTATGTAATTAGCCAACCAAGCTTTAGAGCAGGAAGATATTATTCTCCGAACAGCAGATGCTGAATAATGAAACGTGTTCTACCTGTCCATAACCACTTCCTTTGTCATAATCCTTTACTCCATAATTGTAAGTTAACTCTACAACGGTATTTGCATCTTCAGGACCATAGCCCATCAGGGCCACTGAGTACTGAAAAGAAATATTGTGCTATCAGCTGCCCATTCAAGCCAGAAACGTTGAGCAAAATATCTAAAACAACCATCTAACATGTGTGATATCTATATCTAAAGGCTTTCGCTCGCTTCGCGTATCGAAAGAATTCCAAATATTCTCTAGGGGGGGCACGTATGTTATTCTTTGCATTGAATATGTTTTACAGGTCAGAAATGGCATGCAAACCACCTCTAGGCTTCATTTTTCATAAGATGGTTGGCCTTTTGGTCAAGGGTCACTTGTAGACAATCTCTCTACTATTGCACAAAACACCTGCGTCTTTGACACCCTCTACCCCGCCTTCTTGAGTGGAAACCTCTTATAGGTATCACGACAATGATAATGTTGACGACTATGATCGAAGGAATTCTACCACTTGCAAACAGAAGCTATTTCTTTGATATCTCAGTTTATAATCTCTACAAGAGATAATATTATAGATAATAATATACGGAGTATTCTCTAATAGATAGGAGCAAACAAAATAATAACACACAAGTATAGTTCCTCGTCATTCTCGTCGACTGATGACAGTGCCGTTTCATAATGTTCAAAACAGATAAGTGACTTGAATATGAAGCCCTAAAGCAAACAATACGAAACACTGGAAATTTTCAACACACTCAAAAGTTACAAAAAATCATTTAAAATACTTTCAAGTCTAGTGACATCATATTCAACTACCTATGACAAATGCACAATTTATTACCTTGTCCTCAGGATTATCCCTCTTGCGGAGCAGATCCATACCATAAGCCTTGACATTAAGAGTAAAAAGAACTAATTAGAGCTCGATTTTCAGCAACAAACACAAATAACAGCAGTGATCACACAATACACTAAATAATCATGCTTAATAATAAATAGGCGAAATTGCAAATAACTACCTTTTAAAACCACTTTTTTTCAAATAACTACCTTTTATAAATTTTTTTTCAAATCACTACCTTAAAACGTATTTTTGTTTTCAAATCAATACCAGTTCCCCGGAAAACGTCATATTTTATCAAATTCCGACCACTTTGAAAATTTTTGTTGCCTTTTATTTGAAACACCCATGTCAAATACCCATTCTACCCTTCTACCATTTTCTAACCTTTCTTCCTCTATTTAACTTAACCTTTTCATTTCATCCTCTTTACCTAAAATTTCTTCCATTGTTTTTAATTTTTTTCTCTCATATTATTCAATCAAACAATGATTCTTTCACTTTTCAGCACTTTCCATCCTTATTTTTTTGAGTTAAATGAGATTTTCGGGGAACTGGTATTGATTTGAAAACAAAAATACGTTTTAAGGTAGTGATTTGAAAAAAAAATTATAAAAGGTAGTTATTTGAAAAAAAGTGGTTTTAAAAGGTAGTTATTTGCAATTTCGCCTAATAAATATTACCTTCTTGTAAAAATCAACAGCACGATCTAGATCTCCAACTTTAAGCATCACCTGGCAAAAGGGTTCCGGTGTTGGCCCCCTTTCCAAAAGCTGAAACGTATACCCGTCTGGATCTTCTATTGAAGCGGTGATTGAACTTTGACCATTGGCAGGACCGGGTTCCCTTGTAATTTTTCCTCCCTTTGCCCTGATAAGATCCACCTTTTTGGCAACCTACATCATTTTTCTCTCAATAATCAAATTATACATTCTCGCATTATGTAGAAGACTATAGTGAAAAATGGAGATACTATACAAGAGGCCTTAAAATAGAGGGAAAACAACGTCGCAGATGATAGAAGAAAGGCTAGTGCACTACAATCAACAATCTGAAAAGGTAAATACAGTTAAAAGTAAAATTTTGAGCTCCCATACTTCAAAATCCGATCTCTATAGGTAAATACAGTAATGCCAATAATTTATAAGGGTAAAACTATTCAGTAAGAACTAATGTCACACACACACCGAAGAGAAAGGAAAACAGGAAATCAATCATGGTATAATTAAGATGACAAGAAACACAGTAATTTGAATCACATGCAGAAGCAAAATAAATTAAAAATCGAGAACGAGAACTCACATCCTCAACTGCAATACCGAAATGACCGAAGCCTGTCCCGATGTCATACTTGTCAACCCCATAGTCTATGTTACATCATCATTAAAAACCCCTTGTGATTAACCTCATTCCCACATGTATGGTTTTAGTTATGGAAATAGACGGTGCATTGACAAAAGCAACAGCTTACTAGAAGTAAGTTCAACCGTAAAATTTGATTCTTCAGGACCATATCCAAGAAATGCGTTAGCATATCTCTCCTCTGAAATGTCTCGTTGTCTCAAAAGCTTCATCCCTAAACATTCTGTGTAGAACCTACGCACTTCAAAACGTAAACCACTCCTCTACAACAAGCAAAAAAGAAACGTAAAAGCTATAGATTATGATGGTTAAGAAATTACTTTATAGTCTTATTCAAGTCTCCAACACGATAAACGACATGTAGCATCCTTCGTTTGTCATTTTTCGCGAATTCAACAGCATTTAGTTCACTGAAAGTGCTCGCTTCAGCTATGTTTTCAAAGATTCCAGTCTCTATAATATTCGTTTCCAGACCTCTTGATGATATCGATCTTCTTGAACCAAACATATGAGGCTGATAAATAGCTGTAGAACAAGGTACAATGTATTACAAGAATTTCAAAGTCACAAAGTATTCAAGCAACTAGCAGTAAATTACGAATCTACTCAATTATGTGATCTATTTCTTGCTATCTTACATCCCTATAAAATTATTTTCCGATGTTCTGATTTCCGATCATACACCAAGAAAAGTTGAGAACATCATTTTGAATGAATAGAATTGAGCGCATCAAAGTCAATTGCGAGAACAACTTAATAAGTACAACCAACGGCAAAGCCGTGTACAGTCCAGTTTAATTTGAACACGGCATTGCAAGTGTTACTCGACATCACAAGAACTCAAGACGCAGCTCGCTAGACTTATAAATTAGTGCCGTCACGTGTGCATTACAATCTTCCAATCTAAAACAATTACCTCGCACACGATCTACAAACACTAAGCTGTATTTCAATTGCGATTTAAGGTCGGACAAACTCAAGTTACCGAAATTCACCAACACGAAACCAACTAAACTAAAATCAATAAATAATTACTGGTGAAAATAATCGAAAGCTCCAAACTCAACATCCATTGCAAATTCACACAGTTTATAGCTAACACACAACATTAATCCTCGAGAATCAATCAACGTTTAAGATAATTGCACATTTTATTACGATTAATCACTCGAAAACATATAAAAAACGCGTAGGAGAACACAAATTATCTAGTACTCCGTATGACATAAAGAAATACCCGATAATTAGTAACGATATACAATACACATAATCAAGTTTATAGCTAAACACAACATTAATCCTCAAGAATCAATCAACGTTTAAGATAATCGCACATTTATTACGATTAATCATTCGAAAATATACAAAAAAACGCGTAGAAAAACACGAATTATCAAGCATTACAATAATGAAATACTTATACTCCATAATTAGCAACGATATACAATACACATAATCAAGTAATTTAATAACAATTTCAAGTAATTGTAACTAGATTTTCAAAAATTTAACGACGAAACTCTGAGAATTGATATGGAGAAGGAAGAAGAGTGACGTAAGTTACCGGCGCCGAGGTAGAGAAGAGAGGTTCGGCGAGTGAAGTTGTGCGAGGAGAGAGAAAACGAAACACCGTGCGACGTTGGAAGACGGCCGACGGCGGCGGTGGCGGAGACGGCGAACGGCGGTGATATTGACGCCATTGTTGTTACCGTCGATGAGTGGACTTGACAGATTTTGGCGCTATCTAGTTCCTCTGCAGTCTGCACAAACAAACATAAAAATAATAGAAATAGAAATGAAAATAAAATGGGAAGTTACCCACTATACCCTTCAAGTTTTTTTTTTTTTTTTTTTTTTTTTGAAAGTCCCCCAAGGGATTAAGATTCCATAGCCGGTAAATCAAGGAGTACAAACGGACCAATCTGTAACGGAACTTCTAAGACCCAACTACGACTACCATTCACCCATGGTTGCAAATGCGCTAACTCATGGGCTACTTTATTCCCTACTCTGTTAACATACAACCACTCAACGGAATCAAATGAAAGCGATAAAAGTCTAATATCCTCAACAATTAAGAAAAAAATACTACGACGGGACTCATAACAAGTTTTTCAGTTTAGATAAAAAAAAATTAAGCAAATTCTCACATGAGATGGGACTCATAATAAGTTTATGTGAGTCCTTTCATATGAGTGATAGTTTTTTACTTATTGTTTTATTTATTTATTTAAATTTTTTTAAGGGGTTAAGGTGATTGTCTTAGTACACTAAATTAGTTTGAGACGACTCTTTCAGAACAACTACTTAAAAAATTAAATTAGAAATAAATTTTAGGTATGTTTTTGAAAAAGTCTTTTAAGAGATTTTTCTTTTGCAAAATTAAAATTTGAGCTAATCTTAAGTACGACGGTTTAATATAGATGATAAATAATTTATCCCGTATGCTTTAAATGCAATTATTTTAACTTGTATTCCGTATGATGAATTGATGACTTATTTAAAACAATTGACTTTACAGCCACTTCAAAACTTGTATAGATCACAATAAATATCATAAATATTATTTTATTTATTGAATATTATTTTATTATTATAATTAATTGTATACAAAGGGTATAATTACATTGATCTTATAGATAAGTTTTTTACAAAATTTTAGAAGTTTTTCACAAAAATGTGTAATTTGGCAAACTATTTAACGAAATAGGGTTAGTTTGAAAGTTATTACGCTCAATGGGTCCACGTCATCACTTTTTTATTTTTCCGTAAAAATTTGGAGAAACATCTGTGGCCCACAGCGGTTTCACTAAAAATTTGGGAAACCGCTGTAGACCATGGCGGTTTGTCTTTGTCATGTAAAGGTTGCGGCTGTGGGTGTGGCGGGTGGGCTGCCAGGGTGTGTAGGGGGTGTTTCGGGTATGTCGGAGGGTGCTGTGATACTTGAAGCTGTAGGAACTGTTAGTCGGCATAAGCTTTTCATTCATTGGACTTCGTATGTCGGCATAAGCTTTTCATTCATTGGACTTCGTATGTGTTGTGGTTGAGAAATGAGTATGTAGTCGTGAGAAAGTTTATGAGGACGCTTAACAAACAAAATTCGGGTAACAAACGCACTCAAGGACACGGTCCTAACCTTGACACCAACCCCCTCTTATAAGACCACGTTACCCACTCCACAACACACCCTGCACCACCCTCCAACGAACCCGAAACGATCCCTACACACTATGGCAGCCCACCAGCCACACCCACACCCGCAACCTTTACCTAGCAAAGGCAAACCGCCATGGTCTATAGCGGTTTCCCAAATTTTTAGTGAAACCGCTGTGGGCCACAGAGGTTTCTCCAAATTTTTACGGAAAAATAAAAAAGTGATGACGTGGACCCATTGAGCGTAATAACTTTCAAACTAACAATATTTCGTTAAATAGTTTGTCAAATAACACATTTTTGTGAAGAACTTCAAAATTTTAAGACAAATTTAGCTCATTTTTAATCGATCAGGTAACTATAAGATACGCTTATTAAGGGTCTGTTTTTTTCGTTTTATTTTTTCTGAAGTCTGAAGGCTGAAGTTTTATTGCTAAAAATAAATGTGGATTTTTAGAAAATTTAAATAATTTAAATAATACTCCGTAATAATAATAAACAAAAGATAATAGTAGTAGTTAGGGGTGTAAATGATCAGAGCCGGCTCGGCGAGCCCTCGGAATCAGATCGGTCAAAGCTCGGCTCGAGCTCGGTCAAACTGATCTCGAGCCCGAGTCCGAGCCGAGTTAGGCTAAATCCGAGCCGATTCCGAGCTTAGTAAAGCTCGGATCGGAAGCTCGGATTTGGACTCGTTTTCATTTTTATATATAATTTATTCTATTTATTTACATTATAGTTTGCTACAAGTATATATATTTTTTACTTTTAATATCATTTGATCAATGTTTTAATAAAATATATTAATAAAATGGTTATATAGATATTTATTTTAATGGATATTGAAAAAACAAACGTTGAAAATAATATCCAACAAAGCTCGAATTGGGCTCGAGTCGAGCTCGAGACTTCTTCTGAGCCGATTCCGAGCTTTGAATTTTTGAGCTCGGTAAATTCAGAGTCGATTCCGAGCTCAAGAAAAATTTTCCGAGCCGATTCCGAGCCTACATGAGCTCGGTATCAGATCGGCTCGGTTACACCCCTAGTAGTAGTAATAATAATACTCTTATTTTTAGTTTTCTGAAATTTTCCTAAATTTTTGATGTTTTTTAAAGTTTTGATAAGATAAGCAAAAGTAAGTTGAAAAGAACCTCATCTACCTACCTTAATGCATTGTGTTGGGTTTATGTTTTTTTTGTTTTTTGAATAATTGGATGATATACTACACTTTATTAGGATTTTTTTTTTTCATTTTAATGCTCAAAAATAAAACAATTATGAAAAATAAGGCTTATTTCAAACTAATTCTCGAGAATAGATCCACGTCATTGTTTTATTTCATTTTTTGAAAAATATGACGTTATGCTACTACATAGCTAGAAAGCTAATTTTCTACCACGGTGGTTCGAAGGAACACGGCTCGAGCACGCATGAGGTATGATGTTGAGCATTTAGGCCCGGTGGTGGGCATAAGCATACCACACATTGTTAGATTCATGTGCCCTCACGTGTAAGGTCGCTCTTTTCAGTCGTCTTTTCTTCAAATTATTCGATAAGTTAGCCCAGTTTTGTTTTCATCCAGCACGTAACCATGGGCTCTGATACCATGTTAGATTCATGCATCGGGCCTGGGCCACGCCCGTCGAGAGAGGTGAGCGCGCACTGCATAAGTCGAAGGAGGTTCCATCCCATAACCAATTGGCTATGGGAGGAGTAGCCCCTTGGATTATATAGCAGTCAACTCTCTTTAATTAGATTGGTCGATGTGGGACGACATTGCACATGAAACTCTTCTTCACACACATAAATAGCACGCACTTATTGGTGGTCTTGGTCTTGTGTTGCTGTCTAAGGAAACCGATATTTGAACCAGCGGCTTTATGTCTCTTCACCCAGCATGGTCTATTTTGTGACGTGTGTCCCTACAAATTAAAGTCGCTACTGATTAAAAAAGTATATCGCGAGACTGCGAGAGCGAATTTCGTATATGAAAAAGCACTACGTACCATATCAAAATTGACGACTCCGACAATAGCAATACGGAGTATTATTGAATGAGGCTGAGGGTTGTTCATTAAATGAGGCAGAAGGTTGTTAAATTAGTACTTCTTTTATGTAAAGAATACTATATATGTGTAAGATATTCAATGACAGTTTGTTTCATTTAAATGAGGGAAGTTCATCTACTGACATACTCCCTCCTACCCAACTCTAATGTCCCTTTTGGGAAAAAGGTGGAAATTTATGGAGTGGAATAGAATAAGAAAAAGTAATGGGTAGGGGTAAGAAAATAGGAGAGAGGGTGTATGAAATTGAATAGAATAATAAAAAGTAATGTATAGTTGGGTGAGTGGGGGTTAGTTTAATCCAAAAAATTCATGGGGAAAAGCAAAAGGGACATTTTGATGGGTAAGAATTTGGGGAAAAAGGGACATTAGATGTGGGTAGGAGGGAGTATGAAAGATATGTCATGCAATAAGCCTCAATGAAGAAATTAAACTCAAACAACAACCTTTTAAACCCTAAGATGTCATATTGTCATACCAACAAAAATTCAATGAAACAATTTACCTAAAAGTTTTAGTGAAATTTTTTACTTATACCAGTACCTTTTAACTTTCTAGTTACATAGTTTCCGTAATTTATGATGTCAAATTAAACGCTAATTAAATGTTATTTGGATAATACGAAGAAAAATACATACACTAGTTAAAATGTTTATTTTCAGTCTAACAAACATTATTTTTTTACTCTAAAATTGTACTTCGTATATGGTACTATTGCCCACAGACCACAGTACCCTCGTTTTTTGGCAAATTAAAGAAAGGTACCCCTTATTTTAAGTTTCTTCTCATGGTATTCCCTAGTTTTGGTTTTTATTTCCCAACATAACTTTTCTCAATTTAACGTTATAATGCAATTAAATTTCAATTATTAATATTGACATTCTTCCCAGTACTGTACTTTTGAGATTTGTCACTTTACATCATTACATGTTAAGTAAGAATAGTTTTTGATATATAATTAAAGAATTTTTCATAAACATGTATGTTTGAGGAAAAGTTACTCATGTGTAGAGGTGCAATGAAGTCGATCTATCTAATATCAAGCTCCTGTGAAATCGAATTTTGTTGGAAATTAAAAATTTATATCTAGGGCTATATATAAATCAGCTCGAAACTCACAGAGGTTAAAATTGTGAAGCACGAAATGGCTCAAAATAGTTTTGAGCTCAACTAGAGCCTGATTCGAGGTTTGTTTTATGTTTTTTGTCACTCTATATATAGTTTCAATAAAATTATATATTTCGATAAAATAATTATATTTAAAACACTTTTATAAAATTGAAAATATAACAGAGAATCACATATAAAAGCGGCATATGTTTATCAGCTTAGAGCAAAAATAAATATTTATATAAAATAACTAAATTAAAAAGAGAATAAAAATAAGCTTAAATATGATGAGCTTCTGATTTGAGGTTTATTACGGAGTACTAAGTTGGACTTCAATGAAATTCGGCCTACTTCGGCTTAGGCTCGGACTCAAGACCGGTTTTGCCAAACTCAAACCAACTTATATTAAACACTAAACCGATCGAATAAAATTAAAGAGAAAACAACTGTTGAATTAATTAACCTGATCCATTAATCGAATAAAAAACCCTAGCCCCCTCTCCCTCTTTTGTCTCTAAAAAAAACATTGAACTTCCTCGTTTATGGGGCTATTATCATCACTTTTGATGATAATAAGCCCCTCAAATTCGTAAAATTCTCTACAATATTATCGATACTATAGTATAATTAAAATAAATTAGTTCTCTCATAAGGAGAGTTTTGTTCCCACTAATTGGTGGGTTTGTTCTCTATTTAGGCCCTGTTCTTTTCAGCTTAATTTCAGCTCTTATAAGTTCAGCTCAGCTCCTATAAGTTCAGCTCAGCTCCTATAAGCTCAGCTCAGCTTTTTCAGCTCCTATAAGTTCATTTCAACACATAAGTTAAATTTCAATTTCATATAAGTTCAATTTCGGCTCACTTATAAGTTCAAATTTCCTATAAGTTCAAATTTTATAAGTTCAAATTCTATAAATTCTATTATGTTTTATTTTTATATAACTATTATTATTGCATAATAATAATAATAATAATAATAATAATAATAATAATAATAATAATAATAATAATAATAATAATAATAATAATAATAATAATAATAATAATAATAATATGTTTCTCATATTTTTTTTTTGTGGAATAAAAAAATTAAGGGTCGAAAATGAAATAAATCAACTATATATTGAGATATTTAACTATACTAGACCGCAAAATCGATTTTGAACACTATTGTTTATTATTAGTAAAATTAATCATTTTGAATAAATTAAAAGATTTTAATTATTGTAATCATCATCATCATTACTATAAATATCATTGTTATTATTGTTATTAATTTAATAAATTTTTTCATATTATATTAATATTAATATTAATATTAATATTAAAATTATTATTATTGTTATTGTTATTATTATTATTCAATAAGTTTTAAATTCTAATAAATTTTACTCCAATAAGATTCAGCTCCTATAAGTTCAGCTCCTATAAATTCAGCTCCTATAAATTCAGCTCCTATAAGTTCAAATTTCACTCTTATAAGTTCAAATTTCACTATAAGTTCAAATTTCACTCTTATAAGTTCACCACTCTATAAGTTCAAATTTCCTATAAGTTCAGCTCCTATAAGTTCAGCTCCTATAAGCCGAAAAGAACAGGGCCTTATTAGAGTTTTCTTTTGTGTTTTGGCAATGAGAAGGATTAATATGATGTTACAAACGATATCGAGTTTTCGACTACAATATATGAAATCCAATGAACTCTCTCTACAAAACCATATTGGATCCACAGAGCCCCTCATGGAAGGCTGTATCATGGAGCAGCGATGTAATAAAAGCGGGTGTGCAGAAGCGGTATATTTTTCACTAGAGATCTTTGTTTTACGGAGAAAAAATTCGTTTGGATCTTTGTAGTTTTGTTTTCGGTTAATTTTGTTATCATTTGTATGCGCGATATAATTTATTTTTAATGAAATTAATCTTTCTCTCAAAAAAAAAAAAACACTATATATACTCCTCTATAGTGCTAGAGTTAGTCAGTGCTATCTATTTCTTGTAATATGAAGTTATGAACAACTACAATTAATACTCCGTAATAAACTTCACTTTATGAGTAACTTCCCCCTTTCAAATTCTAATAATTAAACAATGCAATTATAAATTATAAATTACAATTAATACTCCATAATAAACTTCTCTTTATCAATTATTTCCCCTTTTCAAATTCTAATAATTAAACATTGCTAATTCATCAAGTAACGTGCCACTAAAACAAAAACTAATCAAAGAAGACTTTGCACCAAAACCCTACAAACATCCATGACTTACAAATTTAAAAAAAAAATATAAAAATAAATAAAAATAAAAATAAACATACAACAAAAACTACACCTCATCTAACACAAATAATCTACACAGATGTCATAACCTAAGCTAGTAGTCAAAGCTGAGGTATACTGAACGATTAGTCTCACGTCGAATCTCCCTTCCCCTCGTAATGACATTGTGCCTCATTTACACACAAAAAAAGTAACACAGATCATCTCCACTTATTAATAAGCCCTAACTTCACTACCTACCGAATCAGTAATCATTAACTAACCATTACATCTAATTCATCCCTTCTTCGAGTTGATCTGAAATTTCATAATAGTAACAAAAACACCAAATTAATTAGACCGATCAGAAAGAGTAATATCGTCATCAACTAGCTAACAGATAATCGGAACTTCTTTTGAACCCATGACGGAGACAGTGCAGGACTAGTTAAATCTAAACTATTGATATTATCGTCACAAAAATTGTTATCCATTGATTCTTGAGGTGGAACCCTAACTCTCCACACCTTAAATGTCTTGTCGGAGCTAGCACTAAACACAAAAAACCCCATAACCATGTTTTCCTTTTCTAAACATGCCCCTAAACATTTAATTGGACCCTTGTGACCTTCTAAAACCCCTACACATTCATAACTCTTCCCCTCCCCTCTCTTCCAAATCTTAATCAGCGCGTCCTCTGACCCGCTGATCACCATATTCCCTAGGGTCACCAGACAAAGAATTGCAAACTGGTGACCCTGGATACAGCCCTCATGGTCGTACCGTCCAGAGTTTTGTTGCTCAAACACATTTATACACCCGTCTGATGACCCAGCGTATAACAGGCTTCTCTGGGATTGTGATGACGTGGAATCAGACAATGCTAACGCGTAAATAGGGTAAGAAATGAAGGTCAAGGTCATGGCCAAGGTGTGGAAATTTTCACCACACACTTTATTCCACATTTTTACCGTGCCATCGGACGAGCAAGTAAAAATAAATCCGTCTTGGTTAATTACCATGTCGTTAATATTATCCGCGTGTGCGGCAAAAGAGTCAATACATTTTTTCTCGTTTAAACTCCATGCTTTGACCGTTTTATCCCACGAACCCGTGTAAAGTATAACCTCCGCATGATTAAAGGCCATGCATGAAATAATGTCCTTATGTTGTAGTGTGCTATGACTACTACTAGTCCAAGAAATTAATAATTTTAAAGGATTTATTTTCGGTAGGGTCGTAATTTTCTTAGGTTTAAATATCGAATTTTGTGAGATAACGCTCCAAACCCTAATTTTATTATCTTTATGTGACGTGAATAACATGCCACCATGGGCTAACATGGCACGTACCTTAGGAGAACTTGTTTGAATATAACCCTTTTCGCGACATTCTAATGGTTGCCAAGCACGTACGTACGTGCTACTTGACCCAGTGAAGACCAGTCCCCTTGACACGACAATCGAGAAAATGGTCCCCTCGTGCCTGAGCGAGGAAATACACCTGTGCAACAGAGAAGGGCACGGTGTACAAGGAGGAGAGGGACACCACTTCGACTCTGGGCTTCGAGGAAACAAAGGTGATGAGTCAGGGCTCATCATCATTATCGTCTCATGCTCATCAGCATGAGACGATAATGATGCTTCGTATATATCGTGTCGAAATGAAGGAAAGTTATTGTGTAGTGACAAGTGGTGGAAACTTGGTGAATTGTCCTTAGTTTTTTCATCTTCATCTAAGATTGTATTATTATTAAGAGGGAAGGATTGCTTGTCACTCAAGTCAACATCATCAGTTGATGAAAAATAATTGTAACTATTAAAATTAAATGTTGAAGAACTTGGGATATCTGCCATTTTGTTCTATATTAATATTATTATTGAAAATTGTTTTGTTCTAAATTTTGTTGGTGTGATTTCAGGGAATTTGAGTAGAACAAGCATATATAAAACCAAAAATTGACATGTTGCATGGTGCAGTTAAGATAAATGACCCCACATAAGGATAATACTTCCTCCGTTCCACAATGATAGTCCCGTTTCACTTTTAGAAAGTCAAAATATTAAAACTTCGACCGTAAATAATTACTTAAAATATGTAAATAATCGTTATACGATAATAAGATATTTACATTTGTTGTCAAAATATCTTTCACAAAATTTAATTTTCAACCAAAAAAAATCGTATATAAGCGATGAAAAACATGGTCGAAGAGGAGCGTTGGAGACCGCGTAAAGTCAAAGCGGGACTATCATTGTGGAACGGAGGAAGTAATTTGCTACATTTTGTGGTAAATATTAAATTATATAGTTAGTTCATTCAAATTCAATGACACTTCTTTTTTGGTATTATTCATGTAGGCCGAGAATTTTCGAAAAATACCTTATAATGTATAAATAAAAATATAGTCATGCAAGATCTTGTTTTATTTGGCTTAAAAAGTAAAACATTAATATCAAATTTTTATATTTTTATACAATTTAAAATATAGATATTGTCGTTACAAAATGTGTCTCGACAAGTGTGAAAAAAGAAAGGAATGTCATTGGATTTAAATGGAGAGAGTATTTCGTATGCATTTATAATACCCTGAAGAAGTGTCTCAATCGAGTTATCAACAAAATTATTGTTAGAATCATAAAATGAGACTGGTTTAATCCAAGTGAGGAGAGTAAGCTCATTTCATAAGTTCAAGGGAGATCCACATTTTTTAAAATCTATTGGCAATAAAATGACCCTTAGAGTCTTAGACTATACGAAGTACACAATTTAACTTTTTAATCCACAAACAATGCGAGACTCTCACAAGCGTGTACATTCCAACACTGCCCCTCAGAGATCCCTGGAAACCCAAGGCGAAACCATGGGAGCGCACCGAAGTGGTTTCCAGCAATCCGAACTCATCACGAGGGCGAAAATAACTCAAACCCAGCCGCAACGGCAAATTAAACTGTCAAAGAGGACCTCCTCCGGTGACATAATTTTTTGGGTCCAATTTTAAATCTATTAAATTTAGGGTGAACTCGGACTCTGATACCATGTATACAAAAAGAGTATGTAGAAGATCTGATTTTTCTCAATTTATCATTTCTCATTAACTTTTTGTTTTATTTACAACGTAATTTTAACGATTTACCTACTTAGGATACTTTTGTCTGAACCACTTGGCAAGGATATCTTCAATTATTTCGTACTCTGTATAATACTTTGTTGAGTAATAATATACTGGTAATTTCGTCAAACTACTTATGTCTACTAGAATATTTATGAGTAACAGAGTACTCCCTTCGTTACAATGAATTTTTTAACCTTCGTTAAAAAATATAATTAAAATTTATTACAAATTTAAGGGTCATAATTTATTATACTCCGTAGAAAATTGATTTTGATAAGAGCTTAAAATATATTTTCAAACAAGGCCAAAATTTCTCAAATATACAAAGATTTTATATTTTTCAACAAGTCAAACACATGTTCAAAAGGATTCTTGTTTAAAGAATACGGAGTATTTTGGCACATACACCATTTAAAATACTCTATTTGTCCCAGCAAAATTGTTAACATTTGTTTTATTTTTCCCTCAAAAAATAAAACAAACGTTAACAATTCACTGGAACGGAAGTAGTAGTAAATAATAAATACTGTAGTAAATGAGTTTAATTAAATAAAATTGATAGTGGAAACGTGATGCACGAATCTTTATCTTTACAACAATTAATGCAAAAATTGGTACCTTCAACTATCTTCTACCTTGTACGTAACTCTCCATCGACTGCAAACTCAACCGTAGTAGTACGTCCTTTTACTTCGAGTAAATGACTAATTTAATTAGTTCTTTATTAATTTGCATAAAATAATTTTATCTACCCCGTATTTTTTTAAGCATTTTTTGATTAAAGTCCGTTTGAAAACATGCATTCATTCTCAAATTTGTATTTGGTCAAAAATTCTTATCTTATGTGCGTGCATGAGTGCTATATTAGAAACTAAACAAGAAAATATTTTTAAAAGTCTTTGAATTGATAATCTGAAAATCAAAATAACTAAATTTTTCAAAAGAATATTTTATTTTTTTTCATTTTAAAATCATTTTTTTTTATAAGAAAACATGCTTAAAGAATAATATATTTTGTAAGTATGATGTAAAATGTGTATAAAAAATTTGATTTTGATGGGGAGTAACATGTTATTTTCGAGAGATAAAACAAGTTTGGAAACGGCTAAAAATTTTGTAGAGGCGTATTTATAAATTTCATGTTGGGGAATGGGGATTGCAAAAAAAAAAAAAAAAAAAAAAAAAAAAAAAAAAAAAAAAAAAAAGTACGAATCAACGCATAGTACCATTAATTTTCGATTGAATAATGATTAATAAAAGATAAACGGGACAACTTTTTTCAAATATGAAATTTAATTTCTTCAATATTATTAGAATAATATTTTTTACTATTATATTGGTTGATCCAAAATATTAGTGAATTAATTAGTTGCTATATTAAATTAGTGAGAAGTTACAAAATATACGAGTATGTGTTAAGTTATATTAGTGGAAGTTTTATAGTTAGTGAAATTAGTGGGTCTAATTAGTGGCATTAGTGTTAGATTATTAGTTGATTGTCTTGCCTATATAATGACTAAGTTACTATGTAATTATTTGAGCAAGTTTAATATAATTAATTTCTCCATTTTCTCTCCTATTATATTTTCCCTTTAAAATTCTACAGTCGCTGTCAATAATTTTGTATTACAACTCTTCTGTAAGATCATCATCATATGCGATAGAATGGACCCAGAAAAGATAAGTTCACTTCGAACATGATATATTATAATTAAAATAGAAAATTTATTAAGTTAAATGTTGAACAACTATTGTAATGAGCTATTGAGCTCGATGTATATGATTGGATGACCTCATACAACACTTTGTCCTTCTTAAAATTTCATAGTTTAACATCTCCTAAAAAGTCCATAAATACATTTTGTCTCGGACAATATGAACATATATTTGTGATCAATAATTCTCCTTTAATTCTGTTTTATATCTAAGACGGAACCAATAAAAGAAAAACTAAAATATAACTTCAGTTTTGGACGTAAAACATTTTGTCAACAATGAAAACGTTGGGTTATCTTTATTTGGATTAGTCGTATGATATAACTATATAAGACAGTTTTCTACTTCCTCGGCCTCGATCATTTATTTACCTTTATTTTGGTACAAATATCAAGGAAACCAATGAAACGACACTTTTACCCTTGTCCCATAGATAAACTACTTTTCCAGTGAGATTATATTTGTTAACATGTGTGGGAAAATAGATGAGTAAATTTGTCCATTAGGATCATAAAACCTCACAAAACATAAAGGTAACTACATGATCGCTATGGAGGAGTATAACATTTTTTCAATCTTAACACATGTCCAATCGCATGGCTTAACCTCTTTTAATTAGCACATGTCAGCGACTGAGGGTTAAAGACTTAAAGCTAATTATAGCTCTGTTCATCTCTTGTGAAATCGTATTACAACATGTTAGAGTATATATAATCGATTTTGGGCCTCCAATCAGCAGTTTAAGCTTTTGGTTGAGTTGGTTCCTGACATGGTATCAAAGTCTTGCGACAAAAGGTCACGGGTTCGAATCTCACCACCCCTCACTTTCAAAGTTGGTATATTTCGCACCAGGTAGGAGGGCCTGTAGTTGCGTCCACGCTTCAAGCCCAAAGGGCATTCGCGTGAAGGGGCGTATTAGAGTATATAATCGATCTTGGGCCTCCAATTGGTTCCTGACACAACATAAGCTAGACCTACTAATTAAGAAATAAAAAGTCTAAAATATTTAAGTAACTATTGTCGATATCCAACAATGATTATAAAGGATCGAAGTACAAGTTCAATTGAAAAAACAAGCATAAAATGAACGAGAAGTACTTGACACAATTTAATTAATTCATTATTACGGAGTACTTTGTACCATAACTCTAGGTACGAAACTTAAAGTGCGTGGATAGTGTACAATAGTAAAATCATATCAAAGGGTTAATAATGTGTCAAGTTAATGTTTTTGGCGATTTCTAATATGAAATCGTTTTATTGTGAAACGATCAATAGAATTTGTCAACATCTCATTTAATGTTTATAATAAATAAAGAGAAAATGACATTGTGTTACTAGACTGAGGTTATACTCATAAATTATTATGTATGGAGTACTCGATCGTATGTTTTATTTTATTTTAATTACATAGTGTTAGTTGTATAATAGTCATTGAGAGAAATTATATATATATTTTTGTTACTACTACATTATAGTCTGTATAATTACACAATTTTCAGCTAATTACATGAATAGTACTATATTCCGTAGAATTTATTTTAGTCAAATATATAGAACTCTTCTATAATACTTTGTACAATTATACAGATATTATAAATATTAGGGACAAATACCATATGGATTCTAAAAGTGTTATTTAAAATATATTGGAACATATATATACGGGCTAATAAGCAATTAATACTAAGTACTCCGTATTAAGTTTCGTGTATATTTTATTTTTATGTCAATGAAAGCTGCGCATTTAAATTTAAAAGAAAAAAGAAAAAAGAAAAAAGAAATAATAATAAAATAATAATAATAATAATAATAATAATAATAATAGATTAAATGTAAGTTAAATACTCCGTATGATAAATAAATTTGAGTAGGACTAAAACAAAGATTTTAGTTTAGGTACAATCTAAATAGTACTCCGTAAAATATACTCTGTATTAAACAGTAAAATACATTTCAAACTTTTAATATTTGGTGCAAAAATCTAAACAATAAAATACATTTCTAACCTTGAATATGGGTGCTACAGAATTTCAGTACTATTCGGTGG
Source organism: Dianthus caryophyllus (assembly GCA_023091065.1). NCBI lineage: Eukaryota > Viridiplantae > Streptophyta > Magnoliopsida > Caryophyllales > Caryophyllaceae > Dianthus > Dianthus caryophyllus. The sequence goes on from CM041523.1 coordinate 3,326,661, forward strand.
CGCCAAATCATTATCCTAATAAACATATATGTCTATTATTCGGTTTAGTCTGAATTGAGCCGCGTTGGAATGTAGGATCACAAAGGGCGGTAAAACTTTCTCTCATGAGTTTAAACACAAATGCATTCCTAAGACGTACTCGAATTCGAGACTTCTGATTAAATTAGAACAACTCCTTACCGATTAATGTGCCAAACTAACATCGTATGTGCAGGAAATAGTTTATCACTTGCCATTTTTTCAAGTACCAAATTTTGATGATGAGTGATTTTGAATCAAGAGTGTTTTAAAATGGATTCTCTTTTAAAAAAAAAAAAAAAAAAAAAAAAAAAAAAAACATATAAGGATTCTGTGTAATCTTTTTATAGCATAGGCGGATTCAATAAGAAACATATCTAAAAGCTGTTCTTATATTTAATTGTTTTCTTATTTTATTTCGAGAATCGACTATTTTAACATGAGTTCGAGCAAATTTAAATCAAATTCAATTTAAAAAAAAATATTTGTTACCATCATGTAATAGTCGGTGGTGAAAAAAAGATATTTAAATAAATAATTGGCTTTACTTATTACTGAAGTTGATTTTATTATAAGATCGTTCGACAAAACAATTTTTTCTTTATCTCAAGACGCAAGCTAGTCTTATCCAGTACTGATTTACAATTAAGTCTGTAAAATATTTATAATATCGCCAATTTTATAATATCGTCACTTAATCATATCATGGCTTTGATCCAACACAAATTCTCATATAAAACGGGTAACCTGTTTTAAGCTTAAAACGGGTCAAATAATTAGGATAAGACAAAAGTAAATAGTGTAGGAAAAAGTAGAGTGTTTTGTTTTATGTGTGCAAGTGGATTGATGTTGAAATTACTTTTATCCAACACCAATTTGTCACCAAATTGCCACTTTTTTTTTTCTTACCAAACATATATATTGGGCTTCTTTTTAGGGCTCATACAAGCCCAGTGACAAATCCCAACTCTTTTTTCAAGTAGGCCAATGATCATAGTTCAAATTTATGTAGCAGAAATATGAAGCACATTCGTATCATTAATTACTAATTAGAGGTGGTCACGGGTCGGGCTGGGCCGAGCCGCTCTGAATTGGACTTTTTCTCAAGGCCCGTCCTTTTGCTCAAGGCCCTTAACCCGCTACGAGTTGGGCCCCGATACCAATGATCAACGCACGAGTTCAATCGGGAAAGCGATTTCAAAATGAAGGAAAAGTAGTGAAATCAATTTTAATTATTATGGCAAGTACTTTTATAAGATGAGAGTTATTAAAGTTTATGATCGAATTTACAAGTACATTTTAAATGATACGAAGTAGTTACAATTTTTAGAAAGGTAGTTCAAGTTTTATGATCGATTTTACATATTAATTGTACTTCCTCCATTAAATTTTATACGTTTGCTTTTTGGGTACTATTCACAAGTGATAAAAATATTCGATATAACTTCTAATATATAGAATAAAAAAAATAGTAATGTTTGATTTGTTTTAATTGTCTTTTTGAGTGCATACTGATATCAAATTTTTATAGTTTAGTTTTCGTAATATGTAACTAAATAATGAATAAAAGAAAATGTGCATTGGCGTACATGCAAAAGATAAATATATAGAAAGGCAACCAACAACTTCAGGGTGAATAGAATTTAAATACATGTGGTAAATGATACGGAGTAATTTATAAAAATCGAGAAATTAAATATTGAAACGAGAAAGTTGCTAATTCATTATAGAACTTTTACTAGAAAACCAAAATTGCATACAATATAACGTGCTACTAGATCGAACAAAATCTCCTCCAACAAGATTTTGGACCAAAACCATATAGACATTATAAATTTATAAGATACGGAAATAAAATAACCCTACTATATAATTAAAATTGCACTGTTATAAAATTTTGATCAGAAAAGAAGTCAAATGTAAAAAACTGAATGGATCAGAAAGAGTAATATCGTTATAACTAGCTAGTTAAAAGATTGTCGGAACTTCGTTTCGGTCCATGACGGAGACAATGTGGGACTACTTAAGCCTAACCCGTTAACATTTTCGTCACCATTATTATTATTCATTAATTCTTGTGGTGGAACCCTAACTCTCCACACCTTAAATGTCCTATCAGAGCTAGCACTAAATACAAAAAACCCCGTAATAATCATGTTTTCCTTCTCTAAACATGCCCCTACACATTTAATTGGACCTTTATGCCCTTTCAAAACCCCTACACACTCATAACTCCTCCCTTCCCCTCTCCTCCAAATCTTGATCAGCGCGTCTTCTGACCCGCTGATCACCATATTTCTTAGGGTTACCAGACTGAGAACTGCAAACTGGTGACCCTGGATACAGCCCTCGTGGTAATATCGTCGAGAGTGTTGTCTCTTGTACACATTTATACACCCGTCTGATGAGCCAGCGTATAACAAACTTCTATGGGTTGCTTGTGATGATGACGTGGAATCAGTCAACGCTAGCGAGTAAATAGGGTAACAAATTAAGGTCAATGTCATAGCCAAGGAGTGAAAATTTTCACCACACATTTTATTCCACATTTTTACCGTGCCATCGGATGAGCAAGTAAAAATAAATCCGTCTTGATTAATTACCATGTCGTTAATATTATCCGCGTGTGCCGCAAAAGAGTCAACGCATTTTTTCTCTTTTAAACTCCATGCTTTGACCGTTTTATCCCATGAACCGGTATAAAGTATACCTTCCGCATGATTAAAGGCCATGCATGAAATAGTGTCCTTATGTTGTAGGGTACTATGACTACTACTAGTCCAAGAAATTAGTAATTTCAAAGGATTGATTTTCGGTAGGGTCGTAATTTTCTTAGGTTTAAATATCAAATTTTGTGAGATAACGTTCCAAACCCTAATTTTGTGATCTTTATGTGACGTGAATAACATGCCACCATGGGCTAACATGGCACGTACCTTAGGAGAACTTGTTTGAATATAACCCTTTTCGCGACAATCTAAGGGTTGCCATGCACGTACGTACGTGCTACTTGACCCAGTGAAGACCAGTCCCCTCGACACAGCAATCGAGAAAATGGTCCCCTCGTGCCTAAGCGAGGAGATACACCTGTACAGCAAGGCTGGACACGGTGTAGATGGAGGAGAGGGAGACCACTTTGACTCTGGGCTCCGAGGAACCAGAGGTGATGAGTCAGGGCTCAAATTACTACTCATCATCATCGTCTCATACTGCTGATGAGCAGGAGACGATGATGATGACCTGATTATGTCGTGTCGAAATGAAGGAATGTTGTGGAGTGACAAGTGGTGGAAACTTGGTGCAATGTCTTTAGCTTCTTCATCATCATCATCTAAGAGTGAATTATTAGGTGGGAAAGATTGCTTGTCTTCACTTAAGTCAACACCATCATTTGGTGAAAAATTGTGATGACTATTGAAGTTGGAAGTTGAAGAACTTGAGATTTCTGTCATTGTCTTGAATATTCTTAATAATAATAATAATAATTATTATTATTATTATTATTATTATTATTATTATTATTATTATTATTATTATTATTATTATTGTTATTATTGTTATTATTAATTGTTGTTATTATTATTCTTTGTTATAATTATTTAGTTTTGTTGTGTAAAGTACTAAAATGTGTAGGGAGATTGAGAAAAAGAAAGGTATATAACTCCAAAAATTGACATGTTTATTGCATGGTGCAAATTGAATGGAGAATAGATAACCCACAAAAGGTATATGCGTAGTAGCTTTTTTTTTTTCTACAATTAAATTCATAACTTTAAAATAGTACCCTCAATTATTAATGTCTCTGCCGACCTTCGACCGAGCCTCCCGTGGAATAAATTTGTACCGTTACCATCGGGTCGGAGGAAATTAAAATAATAACAAGGTTGGGAACAGGAACGAAGCTAGAATGAGACTGCTCGGAGAGTCGAATTTATGTAGCATGTCCACTTTTCTGATAAAATACTTCATATATAGTTACATCTTATATTTTTATTACTATAGGTCTATAGCTATTACTATAGGTCCACTTTTCTGATAAAATACTTCATATAGAGTACCATATTTATTATTTCTAACAAACATAAATAATCACATCCAATTTCTTAATTTATTTAAAATCATATTTTGAGTCATTAATGGATATAACAAATTTTGCACGGGTTAAGCCTAATAAGAAAATTTAGACCACTTATAATAACATCGTCGTATATTAGTATTAGTAATATATTTCAAAGCGACATACGGAGTATTAATTTGGATTCTTTATCTAAATAGTAGATCAGTAGAACAATCATGTTTTGATGTCACATATAATTAAATATTTATGTAGAGAATATATTATATTATTTCATTTTTATTCATTTGTTATTTTAAAATAAAAACTCGAAGTAATTTTTGGAGCAAATCATATACGAGTAAGTAGAATAGAGAAAGTAATAATCGATAGAGAAATTTTTTTAATAATTAATACACGGAGTAGTCAAAGTATATCATTCGTAATGATATAAAATAATTACTAGGAAAAAAAATGTGAAGTGGAGTATGTGAAATCTTCTTTTCTCCAAAAATAAAGCCTCAATGCTAACCCGGGCCGGAGTCTCGCGGGCCTACTGGTAACTCGGTTCGTGGTTAGAAATGGCTGAAATTTTATTCCGTCTAATTATCGGTTTATATATCTTCTTATTCTAAGAAGATCGAGATAAAGATTAACGGTTATATTCCTTGCGATTAATTATTTGTTTACTTTTTTATTTTTGGAAAGAGGTGAAAATGTATCAATAATGTCGATAGGTGTCAGTTTTTGCTAAATGGTTTTGAATAATATAAAATATAATTAGACTAAATAATGTTACTATGTACCGTACCACTTTTATACGCATAAAAATGATTTATTTACGTCGATTTTCAAAATTAAAAGTCAACTAAATGATTGAAACTAGAGGAATAATATTAGTTTTAAACTAAATAATTTTACAGGATGATCAGATTATATTTTAACGTCTACATCATACTCCGTACATATTGATTAAAATACATTCGGTACATTTATCTATTTTTTAAAATTCTTGCAAAGTCTTAAATAGTACTACGTTGTATGTACTACTACGTACTTGGTACGTGTGTAATAATTGATACGCAGTAAGTAGTACAAAACTACAAATAACTTCTCTGCTTGAATACTTGAATATGCTTGTACTACATTCACGACTTGTAGTTACCAAGAGAAATATTACCGAAACAAAAACATACCCTCTTTATCTCATTTAATTTTCATTGAGTTAAATTTTATAAGTTTATAAGTTTGACCATATATTTTAAAACATTCAAATAAAAAGGTGTAAAAATTAAAAATATTACATTTGATGACATGAAAATATCTTTCCTAAAATTATACGAGTATTTTCAACACAAAAAATGTTAAGTATGGCCATAAATAAAATAGGGATATTATACATGCATGTATTACGTGGTACCCTCGTGTTTTTTCAAATTCTATGTGGTACTCCTTATTTTTCAAAAATATCGGTGATACCCTTTAATTTAATGAAAATATCTTAAAATATCCAAAAAACTCTAATCCGCTTTTATTGAATATTTAATTATTTCATGTTTAACTCATTTTATGGCAATAATTTGATATGTCATTAATGTAAGTACCTTTTTACACAATTATAAACATATCTTCTTTACAAATTTGACCTGTTTAAAAAAAAAAAATTTTAGTAATTTGGATATTTTGTAAATATTTTTTTTAAGTTCAGAGGTACCATATATTTTCTAAAAACTATGGATACCACGTAGTATTCGAAAAAACGCGGAGTACCAGAATAGAATATCCCAATAAAATTAAATAAAAATTTAAATTAAAATAAACGGAGGGGGTAACATTGAAGACTGGAATGTATACTAACTAGTTTAGTTCCCGCGCATAAATGCGCGATTTAGCAAATATTTTTAATAAACATTTTCTTAGTTTTAAAAGAAAGTTAACTCTTATTTTTTTGGAGAATAAATATTTGAGATCATTGCTTAATAAGTTAATTATAATTTATTATTGTTATTAAAATTTAAAATTATGTTGTGATATGATCAACAATTTATATTCTTATATCATGTGTATTGAATGCACATGATAATAAAGTAAATGAGAAAATATAATGATTCCTTAATGTTGTGTTATAAGAAAAATAGAACTGCAAAAAAAAAAAAAAAAAAAAAAAAAAAAAAAATTTGAACTGCATAGGTGTAAACATAATATTATAAATAAATAAATGGCGAAATTGCAAATAACTACCTTTTAAAACCACTTTTTTTCAAATAACTACCTTTTATAATTTTTTTTTCAAATCACTACCTTAAAACGTATTTTTGTTTTCAAATCAATACAGTTAGGAAACGTCATATTTTATCAAATTCCGACCACTTTGAAAAATTTTGTTGCCTTTTATTTGAAACACCCATGTCAAATACCCATTCTACCCTTCTACTTTTTTCTAACCTTTCTTCCTCTATTTAACTTAACCTCTTCATTTCATCCTCTTTACCTCTTTACCTAAAATTTCTTCCATTGTTTTTAATTTTTTCTCTCATATTATTCAATCAAACAATGATTCTTTCACTTTTCAGCACTTTCCATCCTTATTTTTTTGAGTTAAATGAGATTTCCGGGGAACTGGTATTGATTTGAAAATAAAAATACGTTTTAAGGTAGTGATTTGAAAAAAAAAATTATAAAAGGTAGTTATTTGAAAAAAAGTGGTTTTAAAAGGTAGTTATTTGCAATTTCGCCTAAATAAATAAATAAATAAATAAAAGACATTATGCAATTTATAATTATAGCATATTCTTTAGAAAATTATTATTGATTTGCATGAATCTATTTGATAATATAGGTTGACTAAAAATATTGTTTATGACTTATTTGCATAAAAATATAATATTCTTAACCTAACTAACTTTATTTAAATAAGTTGCAAAGTTATAGGGTGATGATTTGCATAATATTTATTAACTTACATATTTTTTTTACTTAAATAAGTTCTAAGACTACATGTTATATTATGTTATTTTATTTTTAAATTATTAAGATAATTATGATGTCAGCAATTAAATTTGGCGGGAAAAAAATGCACAAGAATTCGACATGTGGCAAAAGTGACATCAGCAAAAACTGCCTTTTAGTATATAGAAGATATATGAGATGATGTTAAAAAAAAGTTATTACTCTGTACTTTTGTAAAATATACACATTAAATATTTTGACATCATTCATTATTCAACATGTATATGGCCACTAAAAATACTTTAAAAAGTTAAAAACAAAACTATCTTATTATTATTTAAAATAATAAAAGTAGTTTAAATATTTGAATAACACTAATTCTCATGTGAGACGGGACTTACGATAAACTTATCGTAAGTCCTCTCACATGAGGGTAGTTATTAATATTTTTTTTTTTTGTTTTTTAATTTTTTCTAAGTGGTTGTAGTGTGAGGCAAGACTCACACAAGAACTACTCTTTGAATAATTTAATTTCTTCTTTAATCACACATTTAATTTTAGAACATTACTTCAAATTAAAGTACGAGTGTTGCTTAAGCATCCTCAAGTTTTACTCAATCGTACCTTATAATAGACAGAATTTATCCCCCTTCATTTCATTTCTTCCATATATTGTAATCACACAAGGAAAATAAATTTTACCATTTTTCTTTCTTTCCGTTCTCTCCAATCCGATCATTCCAGACACATCGTACCCTTTGTATATCGTCGGACATGAACACATCCAACAAATTAAGATATGTGAAACCTAGCCACTTAAATAAATAAAAAGCAAGCCACACACTTAGAGATGTCCGATGTCGAGAACTACATATTATTGTACGTAAGTCATTACCCAACGTGAAGAAGCAACACCAACTATGATTTCATTGTGATAGAGAAATACGATTAGGGTTTGGGGAATATCGACAATTCCGACCACATGTCATCCTTTCAATCGTATTTACAAAAAATTCGATTTGAGGATCTATTGTTTCAATAAAACTAAACAAAAATTGATTGAATTTGAATGAATTTAAGTTAAATTTCATAAGTTTTTTTTTTTTTTAGACAATGGATAAGAAAACATCATGAAAAAAAATACAAATAAGTATACTTAAGCATGATTGAGCAATAACTTTAAATAATTATCCATATTATAACAAGAGTCGATTTGAGCAATAAGTCATTAGTTAATGTTGGTAATTGGAATGTATTACTAGATTATTTTACTATTTTACTGAATATAATCAGGTTTCAACAGATATTTTTGAAAAATTGCATCTCTTCATAAATACAGACTTATATCCCTATTTCTCCCCTCCACCTCCACCTTATCTATAAAAACAAGGTACTCCGTAAAGGGAATTAGATAAAATATAACAAACCGCAAAAAAAACTCCATAGTTATATCTCTGTCGAGTAATTCTCCTAAAAGACCGTATTTTATTGTAAGTCACAAGCACAAAAATCAAGAAAAGAAAAAAAAAAGTAAAAATATAAATAACTACCTCTTGTGTAAGTCCTCTCACACAAGAATTAGTCATCTCTGTTTTATGTGCCATTAACAGAGAGACACTGTCTTATCTCTGTAGAAAATTCGGTACAACTCAGATATATATTGGTCAAAATTATTTTATAAAAACAACGTAGCGATTCGATATTATTTTTCATTGTTTTATTTCGATTTACTGTAACTTTTACCCAAGAGTTAATACCCGATGTGATATGTCCCATTGTCCCCTTTGTTTTTTTTGAGCTGCGGCAACACATTTGGACTCGTATCAATAAATGATACACCGTGATTTACGATCATGTGTATTGTGTAGTAGAGTTAATTATTAATGTAATTAAGGATACTAATTTATTAAAGGAACAAGTAATTTTTTACTAATTAATAATCTACGAAGGATTTGATCATATGATTCAGCTATTCACTCTTGGTTTTAATGTCGGCGATTTAATTATTTTGGGTATTTATGCAATTTCTTTGAATTTATTTAAGGACCATATACTTAAATTCTTCTTTTAATATGGAAAAAGCACGAAAGATCCTTAACACTTTATTTGGCATTCAATTAGCTCGAAATTGGGGTGATATTTTTTTTAGTCCCCCTAAATAATACTCGTTAGAATCGGGGGGAGTATGCCCTAAACATTATTTTTGAATTAAACTGGGGCTCTTGGGATGTAAATCTATGACTGTTAGAGAAGTATGAAACTGATTTTATTTATGCCTTTAACTACCAATTTACATTTTTGGTTCACCTGATATTTGACATGGTATTATCGTATCAAACGCGGTCACGCAGGCGGGTTTAAGGTTTGGGGTTTAGGTTTTAGGGTTTAGGGTTTAGGGTTTAGTTGAGTTGAGTCGAGCTAGTTTTTGACAACTACTACTATGTGCTTTAATTTATTTCAGAAGTGTATCATTGTTGACTTGTCGATCATTGATTTATATATAACTACGGAGTATATCGCAGATTCGCAGCCATATCTCTCTTATGTCGTTGACATGCTGTATGGACGGTATATCTCAATTTATGCATCAACCACTCACAAGTAGAGGCAAGCTAGGTTAGACCCAGGCGACCCATAACTACTCCGGCTTATATTGCTCAACCTAGAATCGGCCCATTAGGGTGGGATTGGGCTCAGATCAGTCTCGACAAATCAAGGTCTGAGCCCGACCTAATAGGGCGGCAGGTCAGGCCTCAAAAATTAAATCACAACCCGACACATCTCATACTTGGGTGAGCCGTGCTGCCTAAATCACAACCCATTGATAAGACCGAGGTGGGCTAACTCGCTCAAATGATCACCTATACTCATGATTAATAAGAGCCTACAGTATAAACAATTGATACTTTAAGGCCACTTCAGTATTTTTCTTTCTTTTTCTTTCAATCTAATTTACATTTATCCTAACTTGGTTGGTGCGACTTAAACTGAGCATCCAGTCCAACCGCTCGTCGATCTAATTTCTCCCAGTTATGACCGCTCTTTACGAAAATCGGGCCGGCTTGTGTGTAAATAGTTGGAGCAAAAACAGCTAATCATACTATTTGTGGAAGTAATGTGTTTGTGAAATAACATTATTTCACAATAATGAACCAACAAACCCACATTCATTTACTGCAACTACTCTCTGCTAACAATTGCGTGAATTGTTAAATGCGATATAACGAGTTTATGGAGTACTCTGTATAATTACTCCCCCAATTGAATTGTTATAGTCATTTTTTTACGAGGACCCCCCTCTAGGCCTCTAGCACGTATCTAATCTAATCTAATAGGGCATTAAATCTAAACTTGCTCTACATTTGTCTACCTATCTTTATTTTAATTCGGGGACCGCCTATTTTAATACGAGTACATACATTTATTAATTTAAAATATATTTCGTAGAGTATTTGTTATTGTCATAAAATAGTTAATTATCAAAATAGAAAAATTATGTCAAAAAAGTTATTTAGGATTTATTTGTTATGGGGTCAATCTTATCATAAGATCGTCCAATGTATATATTATATAACAATTTGTCGATTATTATATCATCTTTCTAGTAACATCCAATATTGTTTTACTATATCAACATTACTCGTGTGGTTGCTTTGATCTAAAACCATGACGTCGAATTTACTCCGAAATAAAATCAAATCAAACGCTCGAGACTATTTTTTTGAAAATAACCTCGCGGGCTATTTGTTTATATTCAAATCTCCACTCACAAAAACATTGATGTAGCTCGGAAGGACAGACCATTTCCTTAACCCGAGGCTCCATGGCATCACACGAGCGAGTTCATGTGCCACATTATTGGACTCACGACTAACATAATTAAAACTAACCAAATTTGTCACCCTTTTTTTTTACCAATCTTCACTATTGGGCCTCTTTTAGGGCCTTATATATGACCAATGGCATGACTCAACCCCTTTTTCGAGTGGCCATGTAGTCGTAGTTCAATTTTATGTAGTTTGTAAGTACAGTTGGAGTGTCATATAACTAGACAATAAACACTCTTTTTACTGCTTGTAAAAAAAAGCGCAAAAAAAGGACTCGAGACTGAAGTTAGCATGCCAAAAACCAGCCACGACTATCATTGATAACGCACGAGTTCAATTGGGAGAGCGATTTTAAAATGAACAGAAGCATTTGAAAGCAGCTTAACCGAATATTAGGGAGTACTTTTTAACATAACTCTCGGTATGAAACTTTGAGTGTGTAGTGCAGAAAATCGAAAATCGAACAAACTTATCATAAGGTTAATGTGTCATGCCAAGATTTATATCCAGAAGGAATATTGAGATGAATGCTTTCAGATTTTGATAAAAATAAAAAAAAAATAAAAAAAAAAAATAACTACTGATGTATAGAGATGTATAGACCGTCACATGCACCACGGCCGAGACAAGCTAACCAAGCTTGACAACAAGTTAATCTATCGTCCCATGGCACGGCTAGACCTAACAAACGGGACACCCGGTTACGCTAGCCTAGAGTAGATCATTTTGATTATGGGTCATTTACAATTGGGCTAATAGTGATAGAGTACCCACGATCTTTATACAACTAAACTGAAATGTACTCTGCACAATTTAAGTATATTTAGACAGGTCAAACAATATCAGGTTAGTTCAACTTATACATTCAAATTTAATAGTTTTTTTGAGTAAAATTCAACTTAAGTTATACGGATCGAATTATTCAGGCCGAGTCAATCGGACCGGGTCGAGAAATTGATAATTTGGGATTTTGGGTGTGTTTACTTTCATACAAAACTGAGTAAACTCCATTACCAGACGACAGAGATTGATGAAATCAAGCAGACATTGAATAAAATAAAGGCTTTATTATTATTTTAAAGTATTTTCACACTAATTGTAATTTTTTGTGCTATTTTCAGTGGATAACACTAAAATATTACAAATTGATCAAATTTTTTTTGAAGAAAATAAAAATCAAATAATCAAATGACAGGTGCAACAGTGAAGAAATCAATGAGTAGTAATAATCAACTTGGGTCTTCTTCATCATCAAAGGGTAAAATTGTTGCTTCAAATCAAAAGAAAAAGATTGAAACTTTAAGTAAACAACAATCTGTTGATACCAAGAACAAATCTATCCCTCAAAAACTTGTAAAATCTGAGGTACCCTTTTGCTAAATTTTTGTTAGTTTTTTGGTTTTTTGATTTATTGTGTTGTTTGTAGATCGAGTAAGTCTTGTGAAAAACCGTCTTTCTGTATCGAGCTGTAAGGCCTGCAATACATGAAGCTGTATTAATTAGATAGTTAGAAAGCCGTCTTATTTGAGACTTTGTGTTGTAGATCAAGATCAAGGTTAAATGTGCTGAATTGCTGATATATTGAGGGTTTGAGAAGTATTAGATTGTATAAAACCGATCTTGGGCCTCAACCATCAGCTTAAGCTTTTGGTTGAGTTGTTTCTAACGTTGTATCAAAACCTTGTGACAAGAAGTCACGGGTTCATTCGTGTGAGGGGGCGTATTAGAGTGTATAAAACCGATCTTGGGCCTCCAACCATCAGCTTAAGCTTTTGGTTGAGTTGGTTCCTAACGAGAAGTTTAGTTGGTGAAATTTGTAGTGAAGGATTTGCTGATGAGTTACTGTGCATTTATTGCGAGTTCGTGACTCCCTCTGCGCTGATCAATAGTTTATAAACGTCTGAAGTTCCCGTTAGAAGGAAGGAAATGCCAATAGATAAAAAATGATCGAGACGGAATGATGGAGGGGGTGCGAACCAATTTTGAAAATTTATCATTTGAGGACTGCAGCTTGTAGTTGTCTGAGGATATTAGATGTTCTTCTGATTTAGATTAAATTTACTGAAGTAACAGTCATTCATTCACATTTTTCGTCTGTGTATTTCTATGTACAATGTATTTTTTTCTGGTGATTCGGGTTGGTAAACTCACTGATGTTAGCTGCATTATCGAGTTGTATCGATTGTGACCAGTAGATTATAATGGGGTGTGCTGCTGACGTTCGTTTATTCTGCGTAGTTTGGTTTTAGTACTTTAGTTAGTGTTCTTACGATTGAGTCATTTCTTCTGTAATTGCTTTCAATGTGAAGGAGAAAGGAAAGGGACTTTCTTCGAGAACGCCTGTAAAAAAGGTAGTTAAACGAGAGAAGAAGGTTTACAGTTTGCCGGGTCAGAAGCATGACCCCCCCGAGGAGGTACGTTTACACAGTCGCCTTTGTTTCGTCCACGATAGTTATCCTAAATGTTAAATAGTTATCTTGTTCTGGTTGACAGAGAGAACCCTTGAGGATATTTTACGAAACGCTGTCAAAACAGATACCATCAAGTGAAATGGCTGAATTTTGGTAAGCGCTTCTGCTAATTTGTTGCCTGCGTTACTTTGTGTTTTATCTCGTTGATGATTGGTCTTGGCTTTCATAGTTTGTCGTCAAAGTAATGTCTTTTCTTTTTTGGATCAAAAAATGCTTTCATTTCTTCGTAAGATGTTTGTGAGAAAAGAATATGCAGACATAAAAAATATGGTCTGTCTAAACAGCAGTTGTACACCAGTTTCAGCTGTAAAATTTTTGTTGAAACCGCCTTCTTGTAATAAACATTCGAGTCATTTGCTGGATATTGTGGGTATAATACAGTTTTCAGTAATCCCATTTCGCCAAACTCCTACCTAACGAATCACCGCTTTTGGATCCAGTTTGCTTGTCAGTATTTACTCGACAAACTGATTGGAATCGAAGAAACTAGACTTTCAGAGTTTCAGTGTATCAGTGTCTCTGAATGGTCTGACATGGATATTACTTGAGTCTTGACCGTTTTCTTCGTCTTCAATTGTTTGAAGAACGAAGTATGAATTTTTCTGACGTATGATGCATTTTAAATAATGAATATCTTTAAGTTATCTGAAGTTTCACTAAGTGTTTGATAAGTTCTGAAAAAATAAGATGTCAACACGTCTATAGTCGGAGCAAAAAACCTAATGACAAGGACTGCGTGGCGTATATCTGCTGTTGTATTAAAGTAGCACTTTCATAATTACATTTGTAGCAGTCCAATTCGTTGCTCTAAGGTGCTGATTTCCGCTGCTGTGTGTAAGGATCTCGTAAACAAGTTCATAACCATCACGTCAAGCGTCTAATATCAAGTTTTTTTTTTTGTTTTGTTTGTAGGATGATGGAGCATGGTATGCTGTCACCCGATAAGGCTAAAAAAGCGTACGAAAAGAAGCAACGGAAGCAAAAACAACTAAGGACGGGAACTCCTATGAAATCCCCGCCATCACGAGCCCCACCACGACGAGCCACGCCACAACGGGCCCCGCCCAGTAGGCCCGAGACTTCAAATAGGCCGAAAATAGTGTCGAAAAATAATGGAGACGGAAAAGTCAAGAGAAAATTCGTCGATGATGACGAGGAGGAGGAAGTCATTAGAAGCCCTAAGATTAGAAAGACATGAGGCTACTGCAAGTGATATTTCTCTCAATTTGTTGTTGTATTTGTATAACATTTTTAGAATGTTTATGGTCTTGTTCATTTTGGATCACACACACACAAATAAATTAGAAAAAACACAGGTTTTTATGTAACATTCATATAGTTCATAGATTTAATTATTTTGATGTATTAGAATTATTAAACCTCTTTTTTGAGTGAGAACGATATTACTTTTTAATTTGCTTTTACGAGTATGTAACAGACCTCAACATGAGAAAATGTTCCATTGTCGAAACTTCTTTGGGTAAGTTTTCCATGACAAGCCTCGACATGGGAAAATAGTTTTGCATTTTACGACATTTATACTAAACAATCTCCTCTAATATACTTGGTTATTGGTATCAAACGTTCATGGTTACTCGGTTGAGACTTGAGACAGATGAACGACTCTAACAAATCTCTTCGAGTTTTTATAGTTCAATGCCAGTAACGTAATTTTTGAGCTCAAAACCTAAAATATACAGAATAAATTCGTAACAATTAATCTCGTACTTAATAAAAATGTGTTTTAAAATGCTAGTATTATGCATCTCATTATTATTAAAAAGTTTTGTATTTCATGATAACATTATCTATTTCACCATCTTCATCCTTTATTTAAGGCCAATTTTAGAATTAGCGCTAATAAAAATATACTCCGTACTTCGTAAGTTCGTATGTTATCTTTGTATAAATATAAAATAATTTAATTTAATTTAATGTTTTAGACATATAAATTTAGTTAGAAGAGTGAAAATGAAGCATGCTTAAAAATAATGGGGCAAAGCATGTGGGCACAAGAAAAGGGCTGTCTAAATTTTTAAGTCATTTTAATGTCAAGTTATGGGAATTTACATATGATTAATTACCCTAATTAACATGGTTAGTTGCCTTAATCATTACTCTATGTATCATTTAATTTGTCGTTTACCTTATGATATGTCATTATTTAATAAACATTTCACCAATTGCCACAAGTTGTTTTTCTATACAACTTAAGAAAACAAAAAAAAATCATCAAATTATTATATATACTGATCACATTTTAAAATTGAGGATTTAGATTTACCCGTAATACTTACATTAAACGATAAAAATCATCTCATTAGTAATCGTTAACAGTATTTGTAGTTTTGTAATTAATTATTTGAGTGATTATGATCATTTAAAATATATAGTTTGTGCTATTGAAATAGAGTAGATGAAAATTTAATTAATTTTTGTTTTATCACTTATAATACTCCCTCCGTTTCAGTGAATTGTTTACAGTTTGACTTTTTTGTGAGAGAAAAAAAGTTAAACTGTAAATAAATGACTGAGACAGAGGGAGTAATAATGATAATATTAATCAATCAGACGACCTAAAAATTACGTTACTTTAACTTTGATTGAAAAAATTGCACCAAAACAAGCTAGTATTGCCGACAAACTTGTGTACTTCTAGAACTTGCAAACAACTTTTAATTTGGTGAAAATAAAGAATTAATTATTACGGAGTAATAATTTCATATTAATCATACTCCGTACTATTTTTGCTAGAAATAAGTAGTACTCCGTAGTAAATAATTACGAGTAACATTAAATATCGACACGTTATCTATTTCGCTAAATATCATAAATCTAAAAATTACAGTGTAAAACAGACAATTGTTAAGAATGAATGCGTCGAGAACGATAGAGACAACGATAGACATGTATGGAAGAATAAAGGGGAGAAAGTATATTGATATTCAAGTGTCTGCATTACATTACATCGACACATATTTATAGTACAAATACGAGGTAATCGTAACCTTTCGTGAAGAGATACAATAACCGATAATGGTCATCCACATTTCACAACACTCCCTCTTGGATGTCCATTATCTAAAAACAATACAATAATACAATTACAGTCAGTACAAACGAAATGTTGCCTCATTAAAACCTTATACCAGGAAAACCCAGTGGGAAAAAACCATAGTTAAGGAAAAAGTCTGGCATAGTTTACTCTCATGATGATGATAACACTTGACTTCTTCAGAGTTGATTTGGATAAATCATTGATCAATAGGATATTGACCACCATTATTACTTTAAAGCTCGAAATGAGAATATGAACATTCTCAATGATCCTTTATTCTATAAACGCTTATACTTTTACAACATTTGTCTTCTGGACAAACTCGTAATTATAACTAAAAATATTTATGTGCTAACCATGCTACCTCACTAAAAAACCTTGCTAGGAAAAACCCGTTGGGACAAAAACCTAGTCGAAGGAAAAAAGAGCATAGCAATCATTTATACAAGGTAATATACAATAGTCTCTTCGGGAGATCAGACGCTAAATCAGTTTTAACGCTATTTAAAAATTTTGAGTGTGGATGTCAATTTCAATATTTAGTCATTATCTTTCGATATGACTTATCACAATAGTACTGTGGTTCTTCTGGAACATAGATTTATTACTTGTAATAAAAAAATTATTTTCGTGAATACACAATCTTCAGGTTATTTCAAAACATATAAACTCTTCAGGAGTTTTCACATATCCTTATGGAGACTTGAATTTTATAGTAGAGACATCCAATACTTCAACAATCGTATATAATAGTTTTTTTCAGGAAACTATCAATTATCGGAGTATATTCGTCCTTAAGAACGATGTACATCAAAATCTCAACAATTACTTAAAATATTTTCCTGCAGGGAACTATCACTCATATGAGTACGATCCTCGTTAGAGAATAACGTACATAATTATCCACGTATATGCATATGATATGAACTAAATGATGCAATATTAAATAACATAACTAAAATGCAAAAATGTGACTATCCTATATATGCATGTGCGCATGCTAAAGATTGACTACTACAAAATGCATAAAAATATTTTCAATATTTATAATCAATGGACTTCTGGTCCTTTTCGGAAGTTCGAGTTCAAGAGCTCATTACAAATCGAAAATAATAATATGTCGACAATCAAAATAGACCTTATATATCAAACCCCATCTTTATAGTCCATCATATAAAGCGCCCAAAATCTAAATCATATCGGTTCCATACATTCATCAATGTTCTTCCAATGTAGTGCGCATGTACATTGGTTCATATGTACATCAATATAATTTCAATTGTCTCTTATTATTATCAGTACTGATTAATAATATCTGAATACAAAAACACATTATCCTTTCCAATGTTTTAGGCCATCTATTATTCACATATCCATATCACTTCAGGGATATTTCAGGTATAACAATAATTATTGTTTCATATAGCACCAACTGCTTAATAATTCTGAATGTAATATATTTCATCATCATATTGGAACCGCTTGAAACTTCAGGTTTCATAAATTACATTCCAACATTTATTTCATAAGAGTGCTGGTAATAATCTTATCAATTTTCATTAATTTAGTATCTGTATCACACTTATGTAAATGTCATTCTATTGGGGTCATAACTTGTCTATTTTACCAGCTTTTCAATGACTTGCTCCCCCTAAGATGGTAAAATTTATATCACATATATATTTCACAAATTATATAATAACTTTACACCTTATTCTTCTTCTAAAATATACAAATTTTATGACATTTGATTCTTGGGCATTTTATAATGTCACAAAATATCTCAGGGAGTCGAGTGTGATTGCAGTTGATTATTAGTGTGCTGAATCACATTTGCCCATTCAAGAGATCATTTTTATCACATTGTTATATTTAATAACAATTGAGTATAAATCCATGTATGTGGGCTTCTGGCCACTCGTATATAATATCCACCATAAATATAAATTTGCAACTGCTTTATTGTATCTGATAACAATATACAATAAAATCATGTATATAGGCTTCTGGCCACTTATGTATATCATTACTCATGATAAAATCTAGCTATAATTTCATTGTTCAATATCATTAATAAGATACATACAAATTTCACATTTTTGATCTCCAAAATAAAATATAAGAAATCTCGATGTAGTGTCTTGCCGCTAATATAATTTTGAATTCTACATGAGAATTGTTCAGCACTTTACTTCATATACTAACATAAACTTCAGGTTTATTTTCACGGGTATAATTTTATAGGAACCCGGACAGCCTTATTTGTCACGTCTTATTTTTTTCTTTCATGTCGATTTTCAATTTGCCATAATTTGTAACAACATTTCATGTACAAAATTATATCTCAATAATTTCACTTTTCACATACTAACATTTTGTTGACTTTATTCAACTTGTGCTAAACTTCTGGTTAGCTCTATGTCATAAAAATCAATTTATTTCTCTATCTGGCCAGATAAATGACGTGACAGACACAAATTTGGTGTCGTATATATGGACAAGACTTATAAATACTCCTTCATTGTTTAAAACCGTTTGGTTTGCATTTAATCATACACCATTTTGTTGGTGGCATCCTATTATCATTCCACTTCGGGTGGATTTATTATGTTCTAATTTCCTTGTCTTCAGCCACCGTTAATAAAAGTTATAATTTCCATCATCTTATGATCAACACTTATAACTAATTATAAACACTTCAACTTTCTGTGATTCAATCAAAATCAAATTAATGTATTAAATTAGATATTCACATAAAAATGGATGTAAATATTCCTCTGAGGAGATTAGTTCCATTAAGTAATGTTCTAATGTTCTGTCGTCCATAATATCCCACTTCAGGTGGGAATTTTGATATTCCTTCAAGGAAGCATCTTATATATCAAAATGGCATGAGTCCGTGTACAAAAATCAAAATTATAACTCTTAACACTTTATAAGTTTACCAATTCAAGCAATATACTCATGGCCTCATGAATGAATTAAAAATTAGAAATTAATTTTATACACTTAGTTAGCAACAGCCATTTTTATATTCAATGCATTTCAAAATAAATATGTGCAAACGTGTTATATTCACAATGATTCTTCAATCACTATTTTAACCGATTATAACATTAGAACAAGCCGTATTTACTTCGGCGAATGAATTAGTGCATTTGCTATGCACTTTATAATGAATTAGTGCATTCCGATCACATAATTTCGGTATATATAAAGGCAAGACTTATAAATATTCCTTAGTGAAATTTAATCACTTCACTTGTTCCTAAAATTAAACCCGATATTATAAAATACAATTATATAGACACATACAACACGGAGTATATCTTTTCAAGTTTCCCAAATACGATTTAAATATTCATTTAGTTGAACATTTATCCATATGGAATTGCACCAAAGCAGCAATAAATTTTCAGATAATTGAGTATTAACATTTTTACCCATTAATATGTTGCATGAATCATCAGACTACATAATATCAATTCTCCAAAAGAATAGAATTATAGTCATGCATTCTGATAAAACGTAGTCAATATATATTGTTGATTGCATATTGGGAAGTTTACAGTTTTCTATTTATGTATGGCAAAGTAACGCACTAATGCACATATCTAATGAAAACATAGAGATTATGCATTACATAGTGATGAATAATGATAAGATAGCATTGTATCATCACCTTTTATAAAATTTATTTAACAATTCCTCAAGAAACAAAACAAATAAAAAACACACATTAAAGAATGCTTAAGAGATTCATGTAATCACCCTCTTAACATGTAAGTTTATGCAAACCCTTTTTCTGTGAACATATAATATATATACGTAATCACAAAAGCAAAAACTGCTTTCAATTATGAAACCAAAAAATAAAAAATCAATTTGTATATTACATTAACTTTGTCAAAACATACACATATAATTGGCATGATCGAAATAATTAAAATCAAGCGGCTAATTTGTAAATAACAAAAAAAAAAATCATGCACATAATAAAGTGAAGACAAATACAATGCCGTTACATTCAAAAACCAACAGTATTATTCCGCGTATAAGAAAGTGAGGAGTATTTAACATGGAAATCAATTACTACATACAAATTGACATCAATTATTTACATAAATTATACCCTTGTGTGTCCTAGAAAAGAAAAACCAAAATTTGGTTCCACTTGTGATTTAAAGAATGATAAAACATACGGAGTAACTCATAATATGGACACAGAGACATGAAACTGGAAAAGTAACAAACCGTGATTCAACGTGTATAATTATAAAATTTCACGGGAAAAAAAAAAATGGTTACTTACATATTTAAAATGGTAGAGTTTATAATATAAGAATCAAAAATGTGTATACCCGATAATCCTTTCACAACAGAATCGAAATAGATGACCAAATGATGATATTTTCGTCAACAATTATCGGCATTGCGTAGAGAATCGTGCTGATAACGTGTTAAGAATGAATGCGTCGAGAACGATAGAGACAACGATAGACATGTATGGAAGAATAAAGGGGAGAAAGTATATTGATATTCAAGTGTCTGCATTACATTACATCGACACATATTTATAGTACAAATACGAGGTAATTGTAACCTTTCGTGAAGAGATACAATAACCGATAATGGTCATCCACATTTCACAACAACAATAAAATTATCTTGCATCATAACAAATGAGAAATAAAAATAATTTTATTGATCAATTTTACATATAAAACAGTTTTACGATTAAAAAAATCCAAATTAATTGTTAAGTGTATGGGCCTCGACAAATTGCAATTTGTATTGCTGGATTTAGCAATAGTGCTGGCCCACTTTGGTTCTCTTAAAAAGCTTAACAAACATTCTCTGTAGTTTATAATGGACAACATTTAATTGTATTTCTATTTTTATCTTGTTTTCGTATTCTATTTTTTTAAACCCAAAAGTATAAAAATTTAATTACAATGGAATAATATGTAAAAAAAAAGTAACTATCATATTTATAATTTTTACTAGAAATAGTCAATGAAAAGAGTACTTTTATTATAAAACATTAATAAATAAATGCAAATTAATGTAACAACTAGTTTAGATCCCGTGCATCAATGCACGGTAATTATAGATATTATTGTTTTTAATTAATAAAATTATAAGTAATAAATCAATTGAAAATTAATAAAATTGTTAATTTATATGATATTTCAGTGTACATTTAGTAACGAATAAACATAGATTCTAAATAACAAACATATATGAAGTGCATAAATTTTATTTTCTAAAACTTTATGTACAAAATTTTGGTAAAACATTTATTTTTGATTAGAAAATATAAAATGAATAGTAAAAGATATTAGAATAAGCAAATATTTAGTTTAAGAAAAATAATTTTTTAACAAAGCTAAAATAAATATTAAAGATACACATATTCGAAATTAAAAGTGGAGTTATAGCGAAATAATACATTAAGTACTTACGGAGTAGTTTTCAACTCTAATACGTAATTAAACAAAAAGTAAAATATAAAAATAATAAATAATAAATTTAGAATAAATATATTGTTAAAAACTATATGATTTTATTATTTATACATAATATTAAAGTGAATATGATTATTGAGTAATGATAATTATAAGTAATAAATCTAGACTTAAAAATATATAATAGAATGGATGATGTCAGCACGACATTTTGGCGGGAAAAAAACGCATAGAATTGCGACATGTGGCATTGATGATGTCAGCAATAACTGTGGTTTAGTATAATAAAGATTGAAAAGTCGTACTTGTGAAATCAAAGACTGCCCGGCCACACCACAGTGGTAGAGAAAGGCTCATGTTTCGGGATTCCATCCTAAAACCAATTGATAATAGGAGGAGTAACTCTTAGGCTTTATAAGGTGGACATTTCAACTCTCCACAACCGATGTGGGACTTACATGTGGGAATAATAAGGGATTCTTCACACTCCCCCCACACATGTAAGCCCATTAACAAGCCTTATGTTGGAGCCCAACAATCGTGGGATTCTTCTCCATGGCATACAAAGCCGAACCGGACGGGTAATTTTAACAAACACGAGATAACGTGTAACCCATTAAATCCGGCGGCATATAATTGGCCCGGTTTCATATCAAAGAGACCCAGGATATAACCATGGACTCTGATACCATGTAAAATCAGAGACGAGTGCGGGTCACACTCACAAGTGGTAGAGAGAAAGTCCACCTCATATGCCCAAGGGGTTTCATCCTAAAACCAATTGGCAATAGGAGGAGTAACCCTTAGGCTTTATAAGGTGGACATTTCAGCTCTCTACAACCGATATGGGACTTACATGTGGGCATAATAAGGGATTCTTCACAGTACTCCGTATAAGAAACTTGAGAAACGAGAAATATTTGTTTTTAGGACTATGTTTTTTTTGGATAGTGTAATTGATATGTACTCCGTATTCTCTTACACTAAGACATCCGAAGTACATAGTATAATTAATTTACTACGTGTCAGGATCCTTTAGAGTAACTCTACCGTAGAGTTACTCTAAAATTTCGGTTTTTAAATTAGATAATCATAAAAAATTTATTTAACTTTGATATTTCTCTTACACAAATACCCTCATATGCGTTCCTCATCGATTTTTTTTCCCGAAAAAGGGTTTAGGGTACAATTTTACGGTGGCGGCACCGTAAAATTGTATCCTAAACCCTTTTTCCGGGATGTTCCGGCGGCTTCGCCGCCGAATCCGAACCAAAAGATACTCTACATAAAATTGGTGAACCCGTTTGGGGATGGATGAAAAGAAATTTTTTATTCTATGCAAGTAATGTGATAAAAATGGAGTAACTCTAAGGTAAAGTTACTTTAGAGGATCTCTACACATTTACTATTAACATACAAAAACGTACGGATATTAATTACGGGATAAAACTTTATTCTCTATATCTCAATTTCGACGAAAAATAGTACCGAGTATAATGCGATTTCATCATTAATGCAGCTTATATTAAATCCAAATCCGGCAATGTCAAGATGGCGGTTGGGATGTTTCAAGTAAGTATGATAAATAGAAAAAGAAAAAAAATGAAAATTTCACATATGAATATACGCTATATCGCCCGTAATGGTGTGATTTAGTGGTTAAAACATGAATGAAACTCCCATGGGTCTCGGGATCAATTCTCTCCGAGCGCAATCTTGTGGAAATGTTAGGCAATAAATCACGAGCCTGTCACCCCGCTCTGAAGTTTATCTAGTGCGCACCGACGCTATATCAGTATATCACACTGATCTACTTTATTTATTTATGCAACATAATAACATCAAACTAATGAGTTTTTGAGTAACAATTCCATTTAAAAATTGTTTCGTAAATAAATAAATTAAGAAAAATTATCAAACACAAATCTTAATATTTATTTTTTAATTTTTAATTTTATTTATTTTTTAATTTTTTATTCTTTTGGAAAAGATATTATATTTGTTTTTGGTAAATTTGATTTGAAACAAAAAGAGGCATGTAAATTTCTTAAAAATTCAGTAAGGCGTCAGCGCAACTTCTAAAGCTCACCCCACTCCAAAACTTTCTCTCTCTGTTAAAAAATGTCGTACCTTTTCCGAGACAAGTCCGCCGCAATCTCCGCCTCATTCCGGCGAGAAACCACACCACCACCACCACCACCGCACCAACCACCTCCTCAACCACCGTCTTCCCCTCTCCCTTCTCCCTTCTCCACCGATCTCACCAACACTCTCTCCTCCGCCGACCTCCGCACCACCGCCTACGAGATCTTCGTCGCCGCCTGCCGCACTTCCTCTGGCAAAACCCTCTCCACCACCACCACCTCTACCACCTCCTCGCCGTCCTCCGCCTCGCCGTTGCAGCGGTCGTCGTCGTCGACGCTGACGGCGGTGGCGGCGAGCAGAATGAAGAAGGCGTTAGGGTTGAGATCTTCGGCGTCTTCGAGCTTAGTTTTGCGCCGGAGTAGCGGCGGCGGTGGTGAGGGTTCGCCGGCAGGTGAGAGTGGCGGCGGCGGAAGTAACGGCAGTCAAAGTAGAAGTAGTAGTAGTAGTAGTGTTAGATCGTTGACTGTCGGTGAACTTATGAGAGTGCAAATGAGGGTTTCTGAAACTGTTGATTCTCGTATTCGTCGTGCTTTTCTTAGAATTGCTGCTTCTCAGGTTTGAATTTTGACGATTTTCGGAACGATTTTTTGTGTTTCTTGATTGAATTTATGTATAATGTAGTGGAATTGGTGAAGTTGATTTGCTAGATTTGAAATGTGTTTGATCTTCAATTGATTGATGGTGAAAATTTTGGATCTTTTTTGTATTTCTGAGGTTAATTGAGTGAGTTTGATTGTTTTGTTGTATTTTTTGATTAAATTTTGATAATGTGATTAGATTAGTGGGTTGGATTTACTAGATTTAAGGTCTTTTGAGCTAAATTTGATACAAATAGTTGTGAATTATTTGTTTATGGTGAAAAGTTTTGGTCTTTTACATAAATCAGGGGTTAATTTAGTGAGTTGTTATAATTTCGAAGGTCTTTTGATTGAATTTTGTTTATTTAGCTCGATGAGCGAAGTGGATTGGCTAGATTTGCAAAGTGTTTTGACCCTTAATTGGCATGGGCATATATGTTGTCAAATTTGGGTGATAATATCGAATTTTGTTTTGGTACATCTCGTGTTATCGACATGTATTGTCGAGATACCTCATAACTTGATAGATTCAAGCCTTTTAAAACCATTCAAGCTAAATCATGACTGTTAAATAACGTGATAACGACGTTATGTTGGGAAGTATTGGGCCAGTTTTTCGGATTAATGTCACCAAGCTCAGCTCAGCTCTTCCTAATACTGTAATTCATCTACTTATCATTTTAGCTCAAATCCTTTTCCACTGCATATTTAATCTTATTATGTGATCAACGATTCAACGATGTTTTCTTGTTTGTCTGTTGTGGGTTATCGGTAATCGTGTAGCTAGATTCAAAAGCCATCCGAGCTTAGTTATGGCCTACGTTTTAGGTGTAGCTAACATTGAATAATTCTTGAAGTTATAGGTGTTTCTGGGTTGTGGATTTTTACCGAATAAAAAAAAACATGCTCTTGGTGGAAATGAAACCACGACACTTTTTACTTCTCTTTTCGTTCGTTTTTGTTCGTTGTCCGATTAACAAACTTGTTCATATGGTAGCTTGGTAAACGTATCGACAACTTGGTTCTTCCGCTAGAGTTATTACAGCAGCTAAAATCATCAGATTTCGAGGATCAAAAAGAGTACGAAGCATGGCAAAAACGTAACTTAAGGATTCTTGAAGCCGGCCTTATCCTACATCCCTACCAGCCGATTGGTAAAGCAGACGCCTCCGCTCAACGTTTACAAAAACTGATTCGAGGATCTCTTGACAGGCCAATTGAAACCGGCAAAAACAACGAAACAATGCAAATTCTCCGAACTGCTGTCATAGCGTTAGCGTGCAGGGCCGCTGATGGATTATCTGATTCATGTCATTGGGCGGACGGACTCCCTCTAAATCTCGCCCTTTACGAGATGTTACTAGAAGCATGCTTCGACATTAACGATGAATCGTCCATCATTGACGAAGTCGATGAGTTGATGGATCTTTTCAAGAAGACGTGGCCAATTCTCGGGATTAACCAGATGTTGCATAACCTCTGCTTTACGTGGGTGCTATTTAACCGTTTTGTTGCAACTGGTCAAGTTGAAAATGAGCTTTTATCTGCAGTTGACGGTCAGCTAGACGAAGTTGCAAAGGATGCAAAGACGATGAAGGATTCGGCGTACTCAAAGTTTCTGAGTGCAACACTGACTTCAATCTTGGGATGTGTAGAGAAAAGATTGCTTGCGTACCATGACACGTTTGACAGTGTAAATATTAGTACAATGCCTAATATAGTTTCGGTTGGTATATCAGCAGCAAAGATATTAGTCGAAGATATATCTCATGAATATCGCAGGAAGAGAAAAGGCGAAGTTGATGTTGCCCGCAGTAGAATTGATACGTATATCCGCTCTTCCCTCCGAACAGCGTTTGCTCAGGCAAGTTTTCGTTATGCCCAGTGCTTGCTAATGGATTATTTTCGTTTTCACAGATTTTAAAACTACCACGCTAATATATATAGTTTCACAAGATTAAAACTTTAAAATCTAATATATTCTTTATATTTACAAAGACAAATCAAATTGCAATGAATTCGAAGATTCCCTAGTTGAGTGGATAGTGCACTAAGACTAATTTGCACAAAATGGGGTTGAATGGAGGGAGTATTTATTTATGTAGTGTGTGTATATTGTAAATAGACTTTTTATATTATAAATTAACCTTTATTATTTTATGTATTTTGTACTTTTAAATCTAGTTTTATATTTCACTCATTTCAAACTGTCTCACTGATGTTATTTATGGACGGCTCCAAATGATGATTCACATCCGCTGACCCCGATTTTTTAGGGCTAAGGCTTTGTTGTTGCGGTTTGTCTCGTTTCTTCTTGCAGAGGATGGAGAAAGCGGATTCAAGCCGCAGAGCATCGAGGAATCAACCGAACCCTCTTCCCGTACTTGCAATCCTAGCAAAGGACGTCGGCGAGCTTGCCGCTCACGAGAAGAAAGTATTCAGTCCAATATTGAAAAGATGGCATCCGTTGGCTGCTGGTGTGGGGGTTGCTACACTTCACGCTTGCTACGGGAATGAACTCAAACAGTTCATTTCCGGAGTAGGAGAGTTGACGCCTGACGCCGTGCAGATTTTGAGAGCGGCCGACAAGTTGGAGCAAGATCTGGTGCAGACGGCCGTTGAGGATTCCGTGGACAGCGAGGACGGTGGCAAGGCGGTTATTCGTGAGATGCCTCCATTTGAGGCCGAAGCCGCTATAGCCAATTTGGTTAAAGTGTGGATCAAATCGAGACTTGATAGGAGGAAGGAAGGGGTTGATAAAAGTCTACAACAAGAGGTTACACTCGTATACCTAAATCATATTGTAGCGTATTATCGTCATTTGTTGTAACGGTATTAGTTCTCATATAAGACCAGCTTAATTCTAACTTATCATGAGGAAGTGTTTTCTTCATCTTAACTCTTAAGCCTTTGAAGTCTTAAAAAGTCGTCTAAAATTGTGTGAAGTTTTGTGAAATTTAGTTTTTCTTTTAAAATCTTGAGAGGAGTGTTTGATAAGTTAAGAAAAAATAAAATGAGAATAGCTTCTAGACCACAATATTCATATTTTATTGTGCCTACTTTTATAATGTTGGTGTTTTTCTAGCGTCATTTGTGACCTTTTTTTTTTTATCATAACAATTTTTATAATTTTCATGTCCATCTCAATGTAGATAGTAGTATCTATTTGACGATATTTAGCGATCATTTTTTGATACTTTACTGTACTAGCATTTTCAATCTATTTTAAGATGGTATAGTATAAGACCGTCTTACCAAATACTTACTCTTTCAGGTTTGGAATCCACAAGAAAGCGAAGGAGGCCTTGCCCCATCAGCGGTTGAGGTTTTACGGACAACAAATGAAACTTTGGATGCTTTCTTTCAGCTTCCGATACCAATGCATCCAGCACTACTTCCCGACTTGGTCATCGGTCTTGACCGATGCTTACAGTACTACGTGCAAAAAGCTAAATCTGGTTGTGGTATGTGCTTTTATAACTAAGTTGTTGCAGACTACTCTAGATTTTTCTCTGATTTCAAAATTGTTAAGTTTCTAATCTGTCGTCGCAGGATCTAGGAGCACTTTCCTTCCGACTATGCCTGCACTAACAAGATGTCCATTAGGGTCAAAGATGGGTGTTTTCAAGAAAAAAGACAAGTCATCGCAGAACTCTCTACGAAAAAGTTCTCAAGTTGCTGTCAACGGGGAGACTGCTCTTGGCGTACCACAACTCTGTGTTCGTATAAACACGTTGCAAAGGTTACGATCCGAGTTGGAAGTGATCGAGAAGAGAATAATCACCCATTTACGGAACTGCGAGTCGGCTCGTGAGGAAGACTTTTCCAGTAGCGTGGGGAAAACATTTGAGTTGACGCCCGGTGCATGCGTGGAAGCGATCCAACAACTCTCGGAAGCCGTAGCGTACAAACTTGTCTTCCATGACTTGAGCCATGTTCTATGGGACGGTTTATACGTTGGCGATGCAGCGTCTTCGAGAATCGAGCCTTTCCTCCAGGAGCTCGAGCAGAACCTTCTAACTGTATCTGATACCGTGAATGAAAGAATTCGGACACGAGTCATTACTGACTTTATGAAAGCTTCGTGTGACGGGTTCCTTTTGGTTTTGCTCGCTGGCGGGCCTAGTCGTGGCTTCTCGCTTCAGGATTCGCAGATTATTGAGGACGATTTCAAAGCGCTGAGAGACCTGTTTTGGGCTAATGGTGACGGTCTGCCTTCTGATCTGATAAACAAGTATTCGTCGACTGTGAGGGAAGTCCTCCCACTTTTCCGTACTGATACCGAATCTCTAATAGACCGTTTTAGGCGTGTGACGTTTGAGACATATGGCGCTTCCGCCAAGTCAAGGTTTCCATTACCTCCTACTTCAGGTCAATGGAATCCCTCGGAACCCAACACATTGCTGCGCGTCTTGTGTTACAGGAACGATTCTGTCGCGTCAAAGTTCTTGAAGAAGACTTACAATCTGCCAAAAAAGTTGTGACGAGTAAACGAATATAGCTCAGTCAAGCCACAGGAGACTACGCGGCCACTCTGGTACTCCCTCTATTTTCATACAATTGTTTACGTATCCCGTTTTGGTCCGTCTCATGCAACAATAGTCGACGGTTCTATTTTCGCTATGTTTGGCAAATATGAGGAAGATGAAGTCGATTTAAACAATCTGTGCATGGAGCGTACAGACAGACAGGGAGTATTATTCATCACTAATTTGTGTCGGCTGAGTGCTCGGATCATTACGTCAGTCCTCCAGAGAGTTAATATACTTAATATCAGAAACTTTGCGATTTTTGGAGTGTCTTCTGTTGATTACGCTTGTAAGTTTTGGAGCGTATTTGAGCGACGATGTTGTGGCTTCTCTTTGGGTGTTTATATCAGCCAAGGCGTTATGTTTATAATTCTATTTGTTATTTTTTTTTGTTATATAGTAAGCCAGTTTTCAATGTAATTCTTATTAATATTTACTAATAATTCTTTCTACAATTGTCCATTATAATTTTCATAGAATTGTACTCTCATGTACTTTGGTTCACGAAGTATACGACTTCGACCGTCCATTTTAAGTCACTGCATTTTGATTGAATGGAGTACTTGTCGAGAGTTACTGAGTTTCACATCAATCGAGCTAGATAAAATCGACTTGTATTTATGTATCTATTCATTTCTGTAATAGTAAATCTAATTTGAGTATTCATGTTTTACCGAAATTTGTTGTCTTTAAACACAACCCCGAATTTCATATTATATGTAACACTTGGGACACACCCGAGTGAATATGTGAAATACGATATAAATCCAAGAACATTACGAGCAATAATTTCACCTAATTGTCAAATTGTGTCCTGTATTTTAAAATTATCGTGCAATAGCATCCGTTAAATGGTTCATACATTTACCGAAAGAGTAACCAGAGGAACAAAACAAGAACAGTGAAATGTGAAATAATTTAAGAATTTACATCATGTTTAATCCAAACCCGAGATAAAAAAAAAGTTTGACAACAAGTTGCTTTTCGGGTATGCAATATGTTCAGTTAAAAATCACGCCAATTGATACTCCGTATCACGTAAAACAATACTACTCCGTACTAAATACATAAATATTCCGAAACCAAAGCTACATAAAATACACTACTACAGGTGGTTTCCAAAAATCACATTTAACTTACAAAAGTCTACAGCACCACTAAACGGCTATATAAGGGGTAACAAAGTAGTCTACCTTTCATGTATTCGGCAACAAGTCACAATAATTTTAGTATGCTCACTGATGAACTGTTGTATCACCGATTACGTAACTGGACGACATTTCCAAGATACGGGATACCGAAGGGTGTTGACCTTACCACTGTTCCACACGAATCAGTTTTATCAATCTGTATCCTTCAGCAGGGCCAGTTGCATGATTCACGGTCTCAAAACGAACGAAGGTAATTTCTTTCATGAACGCTTTTGCGTTGTTAGATACGTAGTAAATACAATGTCTTCACTTTTATGTCATCATCTTGTTTTATAACATAGGGACTGCAGATAAACAAAATAGTAACATAATGATATAAGGAGCGGAAGCAGTTTAGGAATTATAGGGAGAGAAAATGACGCCATTACCTACGTAAAATGTGTTATCGCTCTTCAAGGATGGCACGCCCGAGATTTGTGGCGAGAGCTAATCTAATACTCTTTAGGGCTTCAGCAGGTAGGTCTGCTTCAACATAGTCGGGCCGCAGCCTTGCCATAGACAATTCTTGAAGCTTGTTCAGTAGGAGATTGGTTTGTGGTACATCAAGCAGCGGACCCTCACGCCACGTAAGCAACTTCAACTGAACAAAAAAAGAGTCATGAAAACATATTTTTGTAGTTTGAACAGAAATAGTAAAACAAGTTTGCCATTGTGTATCGACAGAGGACAGAGTAAAAGTATAGAAATGATGTCTCACGGAATCATAAAGAATAGGCAACCAAAACCGCTGCGGTGTGGATGGATTTTGCATAAGCTGCCACAGGAGGAAAAACCGGTTTATGAGAACGAGTAAGCAGGATAAATGACTATAAAGCTGCTTCTAATATCTAAACATACTACATGAGTCTTACGAAAAAGAATTTGAATCCTGAAGATAAGATGAGTGATCTACCAGTATGAGAGATTCCACAGCTTTCTTAGCGGTGTCTTTGGCCTTTCCATCACTTATGTGATGCAGGGATTTCTTGAAATCTCGGTACCTGCAGAAATCATAATGTATATACATCAGAACGACAAAAAAAAGAAAATAAAATATATGTAATTGAGGAATATCTTTCCACATGGTCTGTTGGAACGAGAACGGTGAAAACTTCCAAATTCTGCTAAACATAATATCATTTTCAGGCAGATTGACTTGAAAATGTCTTCTGCTGTTTAAATAAGGCGATGCCCTACAAGTCCCATGGACTGCACAGTTGAATGCGGGGAATTTCAACCTTCGACATATCGTTCACAAGCCCTCATTGTCAAGGAGTTCGAAAAGTCGTTATATTATCTCAATGAATCAATTTCCATCAGTGATAAACTGATAACTATAGAAAAGACCATCTACCAATTAAACGTATTCATAATGAAGATAAATATGATGAGGCATCCGAGAACGTACTTGTGCAAAAACTCAAGACCACCAGCGGTTCTATTGTCAGAGCCCAGTAACTCTATTAATCCTTCCCATTGCTGCAAAGAGTTTTCAGAAATATAAGCACTTAACGTGATAAAACTCAAACAAGCTCCACATAAAAATATGGTAAATGGTCAAACATTATTACTTTAAAACTCTCGTCGGTTATTGATCTTCCAACAAAATCAAAGAGCTGCTGAGCAATCTTGCGCAGACGGATTTCATCCTGGGCTTGTTGAAGCCAGAAGATGCCAGCACCTTTCCGACCATGTTTCCAGTGATGAACAGCAGCAATCTGGAAGGGGAAGAAAAGACAGAAAATGACACAAATGGTTTATGCTGAGTTATTATTACTTTAAACTTTCGCATAAATCATTGTCATGCAACAGATTAAACACTGGCATACCTTCATGATATTTGAACTGATGGTTTCCAGTTCATACAAACGGCAAATCTCCAGGTTCTACTCAAACACGATGAAACAAAGATGAGCGAAGTAGCCAAGAGAAAAGAAGAGTAAAGGACCAATAGAAAATAATCAATAGCATTTACGACACCTTTAGCAGCTCCTGCTTATATTGTACAGGTTGCCTGTATAATAAGATCTCCAACAACCCTAGTCCCGACTTCATGCAAGATGACAAGTACACCGGAGCAATCTAAGAAAATGTCAGAAAAAACAAGAATGGTAAGGTTGCCACATCAAACAATATTCAATTGAACTAACAGCCAACACTGCCAAGCTATCTTTCTGACTGATGCATTTGAAATCAAGATGAACTCACAGACACTTCAGCGGCTATGTTCGTCAATGCATTGATAAATTTTAATGTGCTACTTCAGGGAATCGATTCATAGAATGATCAAAATGTATTCCATAGTAGTCTAAGTGCATAACTGCATACTAGAAGAATAAAAAACAAACCACAAAAATCCTGGAGTATTTGGCAGCAGACAATAATATATACCCTCAAGTATTATACAAGCATCGTAAAACAGCATTTATTTACCTGCCAGGTTAGTTGATGAGAGGCAAGAACTTGAGCATAGACAAGTCGATGGAGTTCTTCAATACTAACGTCCCCCAAATTATGATGCACTTCACGTAAAGTAATTTCTGATTGATCATTTCCAGCTGTCAGCAACTCCATGGCATGGGTCACCATCCTACCAAAAAGCAAAAATCGCAGTCAAGAGAGAAAAAAAAAAAAAAAAAAAAAAAAAAAGAGAGTGAACAAAAAAACAATAGCCCTAGTACGAACATCTTTCTCACATGACAAACCAGCAAGAAAAAATTGATAAAAAAAACAAACACATGAAAGGCATTAGCAGTAACATCTCCTAAAAAGAGCTATTGGCTGCAATTATAATGTCATTCTATCATGGGTCATCCGCAAGACTGCAACAGACCTTTCAAAGGTTTAAATGTTTTCAACAGAAGCATAAATTTACAAACATCCAGTCCCCCTTACATTTCAGATGGGGTAGGAGAGGTCTATGAGGCCATAGGGTATATGGAATACTGTAATTATAGATTGATAGACATTAGATAGATATTGTTAAAATTATCTGTTTAAATGTCAAGTCATCTCGTTATGCAAAATATACACTTAGGTGCTCACCATGGGCCAAAAGCTTTAGAGCACTCGGCTAACACAACCTGAATCAAACAAAAACAAAGAAGAGGTGATTAGTGAAGACTAACAGTTCAAGATGATCATCTGAGTCCTTTTTTTTTAACAAAAACAACATATGCTTCACCTCTGTGTTTTCTCCAAGGATCCCACCGAATATTCCCATCAAGCAATGAGGAAAGGTTGGGGGCTTTAATTGGGTGCATTTCTGTGCAAGGTCGTGCATACTTTCTAACGCCTGCACCCAAAAAGGCGAAAAATAAAGAGTTGCTGCATCTAACCTCAAGATTGCTAGATCATGGTATTCAGAAGTGCCATAAGTTATGAATCACTTACCATAGTGAATGGTTTAATGTAAAGAGAGTGAGCTATGTAAAGTTCAACCCAGTGGCAGGTTACAGAAGCAATGTGATCCCGATTACCGAGCAAGATCTGCAAAAGTTTTCGCAAACCTTCTCTGGATTGCTGATGACCACACTGGACCCAGAAAGCACTGCATTCTAATTTAGTAACTCGTCCACGCCATGTCTCCCAAGCCTAAACATTTATATTCAGCATTGTAATAATTAATATACTGCACCCGCACATATAGTGGCTAAGGAAACGTGTGGACTATATGTGACAGGTACCTTGATTGCATCACTTTTGTTTTTATAGCATTCGCCCAATCCTCCTGCGGCCAATTCAGGACGCAGACGAGGCATGATTGAGACCAGCACAGCAACTGCTTCAACAAGCCCATTTTCTGTCTGTTTAAATTAGAACGCACTTGTCAGTATACAAATGTCAGCCTCAGCTATTCGTAAAAAGTGAAGAAAAACAATATTGTTTCTGGATAAAGTGTTGAAGTGTCCATTTATATTAAAATGTCGAACTGCCATATACACATAACTAGCAACCAAAGTGATACATCAATGCAACATACACTGGGACAAGAGCCAAAAATAGTAAGACAGACTTAAATTTTGTCAAATCGTGACAAAATTAGAACCGAACACGCACAAAAAATTGGGCCTTTACCACTTTGCAAAACTATCAACAACTCATAACCCACTATGTAATGTTTTTACGAAAAAGAATGACCAAAATAAAAACCAGCCAAAAGCAGCAAAGGCAAACACAGTAAGTTGGACCAAGGATACTCAAACATGTCAACCTCACAGACTCACAGTAGTAAACTTAAACACAATAATCAGTAAAAGCAAGTAGCTTCCATACCTCACGTCGCCCAAGTTGATCAAGTTGATAAGAACCGTGCAAGCGCAGTAGTTTTATCTGAAGCAATCAATCAACGACTTCAATTTACCGCAGTACATATCATAAACACTTAAGTTTGATGATTATTAAGTGATATACCTACCACAACGTCCAGCCAGCCAACAGCTAGTGCTGATGATAAACAATCCCAATATTTCGGATCATCTTCAACTGCCTGCACAACATTATAATTCAGCACAAATATACACAAATTACTGATGAACTAACTATACATTGATTTCATTTCAGAAAGGAGTAAGGGCAAAATCACTTCAGCGTAAAACAAATACATGTATATGCACGAGGTCTTGTTGGAGATCTACAACTTTGGAGTATACTGTAGAGTGAGTTTCTGAAAATAGGCAATCGTAGTCCTGATATAACGCAGCAAAAAATGATTATTAGTAGTAAGCATACATGGAGCACAGAGGAAAAGGCACAAATATCAATCAAAACATAAAGAAACAAAATAAAGCTTAAGGAAGGTATTTACAGCTAACCAATCAACGAGGCGTTCTGGAAGCCAAGCATGATATCGCTTGTCTGCATAAAATATTTCTAGCAACTCCCATGCCGCCTTTAAGCTGGTCCGTTCCTCATTTACCTGAGCAAGCAAATAAATAAGAGAGCCACATATTACAAACAT
Organism: Dianthus caryophyllus; assembly: GCA_023091065.1. Lineage (NCBI taxonomy): Eukaryota > Viridiplantae > Streptophyta > Magnoliopsida > Caryophyllales > Caryophyllaceae > Dianthus > Dianthus caryophyllus. The sequence goes on from CM041523.1 coordinate 3,361,908, forward strand.
GCAATAACAATCTAATCATTGTGTACGTGAACCTGTTATGAAATATGAATATCCCATATCCATAGTATAACATAATTACCATCACAAGTGTTCTTGGGTCATCAATGGGTGAGCTAGCCATTGACTTTTCAGTATCAAGTAGTGAATTAATCTCCTTGCAGTACTCCATGATAGACTCTGACCTAATCATTTTCATTATATTATCGACTTGCTCAAGAAAACTAGAAAAGATGCCACCGTTGTTAGTAAAACTAGCAACAGGTAGGAATAAGTTAACCGGAAACATGGAAGACATCAAATAGCACACAGCATAAGTCCTACAGAGAAGAAAACGTAAGTGGCAATTAAATTAATAGCACATTGATCCACCAATGAATTTGGCCATTAGAACAACTATGACAATCAGCTGCTAAATTTAACACAATCAACGTCGAGAGAAATTTACAAATTCAACTTTGACACAGCCTGTGTAAGGGTCACTCAAGAACATACTCCGTATAACATAACACTCACAAAGTACAACTGTACAACTTTCACTAACACCACTTTCGACAGTTGCCTTCTTCCAATGACTTCCATTACCCAGGTAATAATTAACCAAAAAGGAACAAGCCTAAGAGTTAAAATAACGGGTCATAGACGGCTGAAATCTCACGTGTGGATGACAATCCATTGCCAAAATCTGCGGTGATATCGTTGAACAGTTCATTTACTTCTATTTCTGCTTACGCAAATTCGACTACCAACTTGTAAGACAATCGCACCCTTCCCATAATCGCTACCATTTCGAAAACATAGCAATCTTACTTAGAATCAAATTGTACACCAAAGCATAAAAAAGTATACAGCCAAGCATCATCAAAACGATGAATTTCAACTCAATTAGAACAAATCATCAAACACGCCTAAAATTCACAACTTTCAATACAAAATTCAACAATTAACAAGCAAAAAGTTCAGAAAATTTTCCAAAATCAAACAGAGCAAAGAATATACCACTCGCTATCCGACAATGCGGGAGTAGAATTCTTTCGTCCCTGAAGAACAGCAAACGGCGAAACCGAACCGTAAACGATCTTCCGCCACCGAGCCTCGTCCTCACCGACACCGCCATTGCCGCCACCGAGCCTCACCTCCACCACTCGACCTTCACCATCGCCGCCGCCGCCACCGTCACCGGCAGCGGTTTGGTCGGCGGCGTCGGAGAAGAGTGAGACGCGGAGAGTGTTGCCGCGAGACCAGCTGACGGCAATGCGTGAGATTGGAGAAGTGAGAGAGTGATGAAGTGGATAGTGTGTCGGTTGATTTGATTGTTGTTGAGGAACTGGAATTAGAGAGAATTGTTCGTCGGAAATCGCCGATTTCGCCTGCATTTTCGCCGGAAGTACGGTGGTTGGTGATTTAGGGTTTTGAATTTGGGGAAAATTTTTAAGGGCGGGGGAAAGGTTTTGTTGGAGTTTATTGGTACACAAATTCTCATATGAAACGGGTAACCCGTTTCATATGAGAAACGGCCAAATATTTACAAAGAAGGGCAAGTGGGGAAGAGCGTTTCTTCTTCTTTGTAATATTTGACCGTTCTAAGCAGTTCTGCTTTCAAGACTTACACTTATTGGTATCTTACATTGATTAAAATTGATTTAAAAAAGCACGTATAAGTTCAGCTCTTATAAGTCGAAAAGAATAGGGTTATAATATCAGTTCTAAATACTCTTTAACTCGAAATATACTATTTTTGAAAGTTCTCAAAAGTTTTATAACAGAATTTAAGTTATAAGGAGCACAAAATAACAAAGGAAAAAATTGTATAGCGTATCAAAATTATTTTTTAAGGGAAATGTAATGGTGGAGAAATTATTGTTTTAAAGTAAAATTCATGTGTGATATACTGGTATGTGATTAGATGTTTCATTTTTATGAATACCACCTTAATAGTTTTTTATTTTTATTTTTTTTGTTTTATCGTTATTAGAATTTAATGGACTTATACGGAGGTGTTTTACTATAATGTTCGAACAAAGATATCATGAATTGTAGGTTATTACCATTGACCATCATGTATTTTTTTTGATATCAAAAGACATGTATTTTGAAAAATAATACTCCGTATTATATTTGTTTTTACGAGTAAAATAAAACTATAAAACTTATTGACAATTGTAACGACATTTTATTCAATAAAAATGATTATAAATCCGGTGAAAAAGGAATTCCGGTACTAGGAATCCAACTGGGCCCATCAAGCAGACTTCTAACAGTAAAAAACTGGGCTTCATTTGGGTCCACAATGGTCTTACAGCCCAAACATTTAACTCGTGAATCTACACTAGAACTTGGACCATTATTACTATACTCACCATAATAAACATTATCTAATGACTTTAAATCACCATCCCAATATAGCCATCCTAAGGGATTAACAACACCACCTATGTAACTCTTCATAATCACCACCCTAGAGTACTTCTTCCATGGCCTCCCTAGGTACGCCACGGTCGATAACCCTGGCAACGGAGGTTCTGTAGTGATATTGCAATTCTGCATTGATATTGCGCTGTTGATTGTCGTGACTTCACGCCCTTGTGCGGTTATCACAGGTGTGTGTTGGCCGTAGTTTTGTCTGATGTATATTCTGCAGTCTTGGAGCACCATTGCTGCATTACCGAATATGAAATCGACTGTTCCGTAAATGTCGCAGTCTTTGTAGAACTGGCGGTTGCTTGCGGCCATCAGGGTGTCTTGGTAGCCGATGAACGCGCACCGGTACATTGCGGTCTTGTCTGCTGAACTTCTGAATGCTACCGCTGGTCCAGCCCCTGGACCGGCTGTGTTTTCAAATGTTATATCTTTTGCCACAAAACCAACCCCGTTTACCCCTATGTAACATGCAACAAAAAGAAAAAAATAGTGTTATTAATTTGTTTACCTAGCCCTATAAAAAATTTATACATTGTGACAAACTATAATACGAAATTCAATTTATTAATTGTCGCTATAGCGTATAAGGTACGGAGTACATATATGACACATTCATCGCAAATTTTCTAAAGTCGAAACTTTTTTAAAATTTCCTTAAGTTCAATATATTTTAAATAAGTTGATAAGATATACTCCGTACGGAGTAATAGATTTTACATGAGAAAAGCAGACCCATAGTGTAATAATTGCATGTTCTCAATACAAAAAATACATTAATAAACTTATTTTGTAATTTACATAATATTGGACTTTTATATATAAAAAAAAAAATAACCGGTTAAATAGTACGTACGGGGTAAATATTAAGTAGAGAATTTACCTACGGTAGCCGTATTCTTTGTGCCCTGTTGAGTTCCCCGGCTTCGATCGCTAGTAATAATAGTATTTTCAATACCGTCACCGATAAAAGCGATATTAGTTTTGTAATAATCCACCAAAATATTTTCTTTATAAATACCTTTTTTAATTTTAATGTTAATTAAATTTGGACTGTTGTTTGGTGCAGCTTCAAGAGCTTGTGATATTGTAGTATAGTTGCCACTTCCGTCTTGTGCCACGGTTAATTGGAATAGTGAACATGTTGTTTTTAAAAAACACGTGAAACTCAAAAATAATATAAATAGAGTTATAACCTGTCAAAATAAATTATAAACGTTAGTCGCGTAAGTAACACTGTAACAATATAGATTATCATAAAATATACCCGAGTATAATTTATTGAGTGAAAATTTTTACAGTCAGCGAAAATAAAAAGATAAACCCTAGAATCATATTTCTCTGTATTGTATATTTATTGAAAGATTGACAGAAATAATAAACAGATTACACTTTCATATTATTTGTTTGACAAAAGATAAATTGAAATGCAGTCATTGATCAGAAAATACATACTCTATATTATTCTATATGTAATGACGAAAATAATAATTTCAACCACGTTGCACTTGATAACGATGAAAAGGTATATACACACACGTATAATCATCTGATACTTTGTTTTTCTTCTAATAAGATCGTTTTTATATTTTAAACATACACTTTATACTTTGTAATAATAGTATTTTCAATATACATACACTTTATGTTTCGCCAAAAAAAAATTACCTTCTCTTCTTCCATGTTACACGTCTTATTAAATATAAAGGCCTTGTTCTTTTCAGCTTAATTTCAACTCTTATAATTCAGCTCAACTCTTATCAGTTCAGCTCTTATAAGAACCACTAAGCTTTAATTTACACAGAATTCAGCTCCTATAAATTCAACTCCTATAAGTTTAGCTCAGTTCCTATAAATTCAGCTCCAATACGTCCAACTCTAAAAAGCCGAAAAGAACAGGACCAAAGGGGACTATATATATTGGACACTTCTAAAATACTTCGAGTACAAGAAGTAAAAATATTTCGTGCCAACAAATTAAACACTCCAATTAATATAGGGTTTAGGACAAATATATATTATACTCCGTATATATAAATAAAATATATGGAATTAGTAGACTTAATTAACTTATTTATATTTATTTATTCATTCATTAGTCCACTTTATGTTAGGATAGATAAAATAGTATGAAATCCTACGTCCATATTAGTGTCTTTTCATAGATGCTCCCGTATCCTAAACAAATTATGATTTTAATTTATTAACGGAATTGCATGAAATTTCTAACAATTTTTTTTTTTTTTTGGACCAGAACTTATTAAAATTGTGTTAATATATGATTAATTTGGATTTATACATATCGGTATATTTACTTTACCTATATATGTTTCGGATTAGGATATATAACTAAAAATTGTGTACTATGATAATTAACCATGGGAATTAAAGACTTATCAATCATGATCCGTTAATATATAATCGAATTGTATAAACAGGAAATGAACCGAATCGTTGGTACAGATATCGGCATATTGATACTTGAAGGGATCATATAGAGCAAATTAAATGAAAAGCATTAAAACGCAGTTTTTTTTTTTTTTGAGGACAAAATGTGTATTGAATTTCATATATTTAAGATGATTCGTACATAAAAATGAATTCATAGAAAAAAAAAAAAAAAAAAAACTGTGTAATACAACAAATTTTTTGGTTAAATATAATTAAAAATCAAGTGAAAAGGGGATTCCAGTGTTTGGAATCCAATTGGACCCCTGAAGAATATTTCCAACGGTGAAATAATAGGCTTCATTTTGGTCTCGAGGGTCTATAAGATATTTACAACCCACACATTTAATCCGTGCATCTATACTAGAACTTGGACCCAGAGGCGGATTCAAGGGGGGTTCATTGGGTTCACATGCACCCCCAAAGAATCAGAAATAAATATATTCTGTAGAAATAATTGGCATGGTTTCATAGTAGCAGAGTTGGTGTAGGTGGCATTATTTTAATCTACTGGTTGCGTGTTCGAATCTCAAGCCTTGCATATCTTTTTTCCCCCCCACATTGGTAATATTTTCGCTTAATAAAAAATTAAAATTCTTTCATGCAGTACTACAATTTTTCGCACCCCCATCTCGAAAAGTCTAGATCCGCCTTTGCTTGGACCTACGTTATCATATTCTGCATAATAAACATTGTCTAATGATCTCTTATTTTTACCCCAATATGACCATCCTCTGGGTTTAACAACGTCTCCTATGTAACTTTCCATGACCATCACCCTAGAGTATTGCCTCCATGGCCTTCCTAGCAACGCAATGTTCGATAAACCCGTCGAATTAGGTTCTCGACAATAGTGCAGTTTTGTAGCACAATTGCGCTGTTGGTAGCTAAGAGATCTCGCCCTTGGGCAGTTATAAAACTCGTAGTTTCTTTCGGGAATGATCTGATGTATATGTTGCAACTCTGTAGTACCATAGCTGCATCACCAAATATGAAATCGGTTGTTCCGTATACGTTGCAGTTTTTGTAGAACCGGCGGTTTTTTACGCCTAATAATGTGTCCTGGTACCCAATAATAGAACATCGGTACAATGCTGTTCTGTCGGCTGAACTTCTAAATGCTACTGCTTGCCCTGCTCGAGGGCCAGCGTTATTTATAATTGTTATATCCTTTGCCACAAAACCATCACCGTCTACACCTATATGAAAGGAAAATAAAATAATGTCTATTAGTATCCTTTTAGATGGTAAATTAGTCAAATTTTATTGTCAATGTAGAATAACTAGTTACAAAATTTCTTTTTTAAAATGAAAAAGTAAATAAACGACTGAATACATACTAACAGTCGGAGAAGTTATTAAGCTCCACGTCGGCGGGCTTCGATTAGCACTAATAAAGTAATAATAGTATTTTCTAATCCCTCACCCTGGAAAACAATATTAGTTTTAGAATAATCAACCAAAACATTTTCATAATAAACCCCTTGCTTAATGTTTATGTAAATAAAATTTTGGCTATTGTTAGGTGCAGCTTGAACAGCTTGTGATATTGTAGTATAATTTCCACTTCCATCTTGTGCCACAATTATTTGTAATTGTGCATTTGTTGTTGTGAAAAAATATGTGACACTTGATAGTAACAACATAAATAGGGTTACTCTAACCTGTCAAAATATATAAAAATAAATAAAAACATTTGTTAAAATAATACTGTAGTATATAATGAGTACAGGGGCGGACCTAAGTAGTGCTATGGGGTAGCAAGCGCTACCCCATACAAAGAATACATCGAAAGTTGTACTAGCAACTCCTAAAAATCGAAATATATTTACAATATGTAATATATTGTACAAAGTAATATATAATCAATATATATATATATATTAGACACCATAAAAGAAGTAGAAGTTATTAAAGAATTATGCATTAATGCTAATGATCTCTTATTTTTACCCCAATATGACCATCCTCTGGGTTTAACAACGTCTCCTATGTAACTTTCCATGACCATCACCCTAGAGTATTGCCTCCATGGCCTTCCTAGCAACGCAATGTTCGATAAACCCGTCGAATTAGGTTCTCGACAATAGTGCAGTTTTGTAGCACAATTGCGCTGTTGGTAGCTAAGAGATCTCGCCCTTGGGCAGTTATAAAACTCGTAGTTTCTTTCGGGAATGATCTGATGTATATGTTGCAACTCTGTAGTACCATAGCTGCATCACCAAATATGAAATCGGTTGTTCCGTATACGTTGCAGTTTTTGTAGAACCGGCGGTTTTTTACGCCTAATAATGTGTCCTGGTACCCAATAATAGAACATCGGTACAATGCTGTTCTGTCGGCTGAACTTCTAAATGCTACTGCTTGCCCTGCTCGAGGGCCAGCGTTATTTATAATTGTTATATCCTTTGCCACAAAACCATCACCGTCTACACCTATATGAAAGGAAAATAAAATAATGTCTATTAGTATCCTTTTAGATGGTAAATTAGTCAAATTTTATTGTCAATGTAGAATAACTAGTTACAAAATTTCTTTTTTAAAATGAAAAAGTAAATAAACGACTGAATACATACTAACAGTCGGAGAAGTTATTAAGCTCCACGTCAGCGGGCTTCGATTAGCACTAATAAAGTAATAATAGTATTTTCTAATCCCTCACCCTGGAAAACAATATTAGTTTTAGAATAATCAACCAAAACATTTTCATAATAAACCCCTTACTTAATGTTTATGTAAATAAAATTTTGGCTATTGTTAGGTGCAGCTTGAACAGCTTGTGATATTGTAGTATAATTTCCACTTCCATCTTGTGCCACAATTATTTGTAATTGTGCATTTGTTGTTGTGAAAAAAATATGTGACACTTGATAGTAACAACATAAATAGGGTTACTCTAACCTGTCAAAATATATAAAAAAAATAAAAACATTTGTTAAAATAATACTGTAGTATATAATGAGTACAGGGGCGGACCTAAGTAGTGCTATGGGGTAGCAAAGCCTTACCCATACAAAGAATACATCGAAAGTTGTACTAGCAACTCCTAAAAATCGAAATATATTTACAATATGTAATATATTGTACAAAGTAATATATAATCAATATATATATATTAGACACCATAAAAGAAGTAGAAGTTATTAAAGAATTATGCATTAATGCTAAATCGTCGTCACTTTTGTACAGATGAACTTTTTATGACTTTGTAACGAATTAAAATTAGTTATGCTACCCCGATTTAAAATTTTTGGGTCCGCCCCTGAATGAGTATCTTAAGTAGGTTCGAAATGTCATAAAGTTTGCACTAGACTTTTGAAATGTATACGAAGTTCGTACTTTTTCTAGAAAATAAGCACTCTGTACAATAAAGAAAACGGAATTTTCAAAAGAATAAAATACAAATAACTCCTTAAAAATGCATCATACAGAGTATAAAATAAGTGTATAATATATTATCTGTACTTACCTTCTTTTCTTCCATAGTTCTCATATTCTTTGCGATTATTTTATTATAACAGAGAGAGGAATTATATAACTTTGAATATATAAAGCACTTAATCTTGTATGTAAACTACTACTAAATTGATTAATTTGAGAACATCGAGCAAATATACTCTAATTAAGTATGTATTCATTTTTTTTGCATGTAATTACAAATTTGTTTAACATATACTCCTATGAAATCAATGGACACCATTGATGAAGCTTTGAAGGTGTAATAATGGTGATGAAGGTTTGTTAGAGAGTTTGTTGTGAGAGAAGGACAAAATTAAAGTGTGATTTATTATTAATGAATAAATGTAATGTACAATAATGATTACTACACCTTATATACTTGTAGCAATAACTAACTAATTATCTACTAATACACATGTATACTAAGTGAATACAATACATACTAAATGAATACAATACATAGTTCATATCCCCCCCTCAAGATGGACTTCGAGGAACATGAAGAAGACCAAGCTTGGAGCATAGAAATTGATGTTGTTGAGCGCCCAAGGCCTTGGTCATCAAATCGGCAAGTTGTAATGAAGAGCGAACGTGAGAAGTAACAAGGAAACCCTCTTTGAGCTTGTCACGAACGAAATGACAATCCACATTCAAGTGTTTCGTTCGTTCGTGAAAAACGGGATTTTGAGAAATATGTTCGGCCGCTTTGTTATCGCAAAGGAGAGGAATAGGCAAAGAAATAGGAACGTGAAGATCAAGAAGAAGATTATACATCCAAACCATCTCGCTAGTAGTATAAGACATACTACGGTACTCGGCCTCGGCACTACTCTTACTAACCGTCAATTGCTTCTTCGTCTTCCACGAGACGAGGGAAGAACCAAGAAAAAGGCAATATCCACTCAATGAGCGACACGAAAAAGAACAAGCACCCCAATCAGCGTCACTATACGCTTGAAGCGAAAGAGAAGAGTCAAAAGAGTAGAATAGGCCGAGATTAACAGTGGTCTTTAAGTACTTAACCACATGTTGAGCCGCTTGGAGATGAGGAACACGAGGTTGAGTCAAAAATTGACTCAGATGTTGCACACTATAGGAAACATCAGGACGAGTAAGATTAAGAAAGAGTAATCGTCCAACGAGACGACGATAAACGGAGGGATCAGGAAGAAGATCGCCTTCGTCAATAGAAAGCCGCAAACCCTTTGGTAAAGGGAAGAAGGTATCCTAACAATCATCCATGTGCAAGTCACTGACAATATCAATGATGTACTTACGCTGATTCAAATAAAGACCAGACTCAGACCGAGTGACCTCTAACCCCAAGAAATATCTCAGGAGGCCGAGGTCTTTAATCGTAAACTGATGATCAAGAGCCTTCTTAAGGCTAGCAATACCATTAACATCATTACCAGTAAGTAAGATGTCATCAACATACACTAAAGCAATGATAAAAGAGGTAGAATCAGTAGAAGATTTAACAAAAAGAGAGTAATCATGCCTAGACTGAGTATAACCCAGACCAAGCAAAAAGGAGGTAAGCTCTTTGTTCCATTGTCGAGAAGCCTGTTTAAGGCCATACAAGGAACGTTTAAGTCGACAAACTTGACCCTCTTGAGCCTTAGAGTAACCAGGTGGAGGCTTCATGTATACCTCCTCATCAATATAGCCATGCAAGAAGGCATTATTGATGTCTAATTGAAAAAGCTCCCAACCTTTAGAGGCCGCAAGAGCAAGAACCACCCTCACAGTGGTGAATTTTGCCACAGGAGAAAAGGTGTGTTTGTAATCCTTGTCCTTGAATGACTTGGGTAAAACCCTTAGCAACAAGCCTAGCCTTGTATCTAGCCACTGACCCATCAGGCTTATGCTTAATTTTGAAAACCCACTTACTCCCAATCGGCTTTTTACCAGGGGGAAGGGAGGTAAGGGACCAAGTGTCATTTTGCTCTAAAGCATTAAGCTCCTCTGTCATAGCATCAAGCCACTTATCATGTTGAATGGCTTGAGCAAAGGAGTGAGGTTCAACCTCAGTGAAAACAGCCTGTAAAGAGGCAGTATAAGCCTGCCCCAAACCAGAGCAACTATTAAGGACTCTAGCAGCAAAAGAAGAGGAGGGAGAGGGGTGAACAGAAGGAAGAGTAGGGCAAAGAAACCCATGAAGATGTTTAGGAATAGACCTAGGTCTAGAAGACCGTCTTAAAGGCCCATGAGAAGCAACTGAAATAACAGGAGCATGAGAAGATGGACCTGATGCAGCTGAAAGATCAGAAATAACAGGAGCATTAACAGGAATAACAAGAGCCGATCGTCGGAGGTATTAGGAGGGTCCAAATATCGAAAGAGTAGGAATATCATGAACAATGAATTATCGCTAAAGGAGGTGAACCAACAGTGGGTTCAATAATGCACTGGAAGAAGAGGAGGCGGAGAAGGATCAAGAGTGATAGGGGCATCGATGCGGGTGATGTATATGGAAAAGCACTGGATTAACCAGATGACACCATCCGATGGAACAAGAGAGAAGACTACGAAGTATGTTGTTTACCGAGAAGGGAAGTCAGTTTCCCTAAACACAACATCCCTACTAGAGAAAACTTTGTGTGACTCTAAATCATAGAGCTTATAGCCCTTTTGACCAAAAGGATAACCAAGGAGAATGCATTTCCTAGCTCGACACCCAAATTTATCACTATAGGTGGGAGGCATGGAAGCAAAACAAAGAGAACCAAAGACCCTAAGATGGTCTAGAGATGGAGAAGATCCAAAAAGCACCTCATAAGGTGTCTTCCATTCCAAGATGGGTGTAGGCATAAGATTGATCAAATAGGAAGAGGTGAGTAAAGCATCACCCCAAAAACGAATAGGAAGATGAGCATGAAGCATGAGAGCCCTAGCAGTATCCAACAAATGTCTATGCTTGCGTTCTACCCTACCATTTTGTTGGGGTCTACCCACAATGCTAGTTTGATGAACTATACCTTTAGAGGCAAAGAAGTGAGCACATTGAGTTTGAATAAACTCAGTGTGTGGATACCCATATCCGTACCCTCCCAAACAAAACCCTGTGATGTATCACGGACTTTTATTACGCATGCTTTAACGTTGACTTAAACGGTTCTAACTAATGTCGAACCGTTTTGGTCGTTTTAAATGTTAAAATGATTTAGGTCACCTTACATCGCATTTAAATAACGTTCATTTTGTCCATTTGGAGTCTAAATTTAGTCCTTGTCTGTAACCGTTTGGCATGAGCTTAAGCATTCTGTACAATTAGTCCTTTTACATTAACAAGATGCGATTCATTCACTAAATTCACTAAATTTAGGCGTGTAGCCTAAAACCGCTTTAGCACCTCTCACACAAAAATACAACTTCACGTCTTACCTTATTTCACAAAACTATGCAAATACACCCTTTTCATTTTAGGGTCTCAAGACACGGCAAACAAACCGACCTTTGGCCCGCCTCCAAGTCCTAAGCATCACAAAATATCTCACAAATATCCCAGCACTTTTCTTGAGCTTCCGTTAAAGATTATCTCATGATCTTTCAAAGATTCAATCTGGCCAAAACTTGGAAAGTAGACAGAACCCGCCCAAGCATGTAACCTTATGCGGTTTGAGAATAACTTATAAGCTTATGCGGTTTCCCGAACAACCGCATAAGGCTACGGTTCTAGGCTTGTTTTTATCCCTTATTTCCTAATTTCTCAGGGTTTTTAGTATATATCATTTTTATGCCTCGGCATTCAAACAATGACTTTGGATCACGATTGGCACGATTCACAACACACAAATCCTCTTCCACAAAGCCTCAAGCACTCAAATCCTTGAGTTCAACACACCATCCGTGTTGAATTAAATCCTCACTTTCAAGTTCGAAGCGAGCTCTGCCCAGATCTGAGCGTCGGAGACAAGTGTAAAGTCTGCAGATCACTTGGATCAAAGCTTTTTCTTATTTCTATGGACTAACAAAGGGGTCTACACTCTAGCGCCCCGGCTTTGGCACCGGCAGCGCTTGCCTTCAAGTGTTCTTATTACTTGAGGATACGCTCCATATCGGAGGTGACCTTAGTCGCGTAAACAGCAAACCTTTTAAAATAAACGATGGACAATTGAACTTTATTTTATTTGCATGCATCTTGCACCGCTTCTACATTTTGCATTAAATCAACTTAAACAATGAATTCGACCTTTAAGCCGAGCGGTATTAGATTAACAAGTTAAACATCTTGGCGGGGTTTGATCAAATCTTTATCTATCTGCGTTCTTCTTACAAATTTATCGGCATTATGCGTGGCGATAACATTAGCTCAAATATCATCTTACAAGGATTGTTACTAGGTTAGTAGAGGCTATTTTTACATGAGCTTTTCTAAAAAGGTTTTCGTAAATCATTATTTGAATTAACTCTTTTTTAAAAGTACCCTCGCTTTAGAATCAATCTGGTTTCATAAGCCTTAGATCTAGGGTGTGGCGTACTCAAAATCTAAGAACATGTTTTTAGCTTAGAACATGGTAGTAGGTTCTAATTTAGCGATAATTAGGTGGCGACTCCATGCGATTCTTAAAGGTTTTCAAACTTGTCTTTAACTTTAAAAATCAAGCATGTAAGCGAGGCAGAGTTGGGTCCGATCCGGTTCCAGTTTGGCGACTCATTTGAGAGATCTTATTTTAAAACCAAAAACTAGCTTTTTCTTTTTAAAAATAAAGAGTGAAAACGAAAGCCTTGAACAATCAGTATACATATTTGAGCTATACACATTACGTTTTTAAAGTCAGTTCTTTTGGAATCTGCACTCACTAGCACCGCCTTGAGAGGTGGTTAAACCACGCTTGAGCTTGTCCACTCGATAAAGCACGTGCGGGACTAACTTTCTCTCCCCTCCACGGCTTCGTAGCAATTATCTCGGCCGGTGCTCCTCTGAAAACCTGTCGGCTCGGCGTGAAATAGAGGAGTTAAGTATCTGCCAGCGTGCTAGGTAGTTGGAGGTGTCCCCGACTCATTTTCACCCTTTTTGAGTCATACGCATTACAGGAGTTGAGGCCATGCACTCCACGTCACTTTTCAAAATGAGGCATATCACATTCGTATCTTGAAGCTTCGCTTAAGCGTTTCAAGATAAATGAACCTAACATCTAAGACCTAACACCCAAACAAAACTATATGATTTTGAAACAAGCTTTCAAAACTTCCTTTTTCACTCTTTCATCAAAAACAGAGTAAGGAATAAAACCAGGGCTCGTGGTTTAGATCTCTAGGTCACCACGGCCTAGACTGCATTTTTAACATCCTCGGACTCGACTTGCGTGAGTCGAATCCGTCTCTTTTACATCCGACTCGAGCTGCTCACCGGTAATTACGATATGAGTTGACGGGTATTTGCAAAACAAAATATTTTAACATCGAGGCAGATGTGCGCACATCCTCATCTCAAAGCTTCCCCTTAGCCAAAACTCTTGAAATCTCCTTTTTCAAGCTTAAAGGTCTTTCAAAACAATGAAATGAGCTAAAAATGACGCCTAAAATGAACATTGAACCTAGTAGGACTAACTAGATACCGCACTTGCAACCTAATCCGTTTCTTCAACATCCTCAACTCAACTAGCTAAGCTCTCAAGTCAAACCACTTTCACCGCTGAACTCGGGCCTAACGATGAGCAGATTAAATGGGCGCAAACAAACATCATCGGGGAGGCGTGAGCACACGTCCTACGCCTCAAAAAGCATCCTTTAGCTAAAACCTTTTGAGAACCTCCTTTTCAAAACTTAAAGGTCTTTCTAAACAAAGAAATAAGCTAAAAATGAATGCTTAGTGATCGTGAGTCTAGTGGGTCAGTCGTGTCACTAATATCACGAAGTGAAATACGGGCCTCGGTGGATACTTGTGCTAAGAATCGCATATTAATCCGCTTACAAAACGACCTACACCGCAAAATGGCGTGATTGGCGATGTTAACGCGCTGGTGACCAATTTCTCACAAAGGCGGCCAGATGATCTCGAGCGCCTCTTGAACCACCATAAGGCCGAGATAAAGCGTTTGGAACAGCGTATCAAGGACAAGACCGACAAGCAGGCCTCTAACCACACTCTGAGGCCGCCTTAACCAGCAAGACAGAAGGCTTCAGAGTATCTCTGCCGATGGGGAAAAGCTAAAGCGCACAAATTCGGATCGTCGCGTGAGGGCGAACGATCTAAATTCATAAAGCGACCCTGCGACCAGGTGTATCCCGATTATACATGCGGATGCGGCAACATCAAGACTTGAGCAACTCGTGGGGTTGGCGCTCAGGTGAAAACGATCTTAGGACTAGCGCCATAGCAGATGCACCCACGCACACCCATCCAAAGCGACCCGTCAAAATCTCTACATGGCGAGAGTAAGAAAAGCGCGCTACGGACGGTTTAGCGCATTTCTGACCAAAAAGTTACGGGAACCGCACGCACACTGGGCGTTATGGGTTGTTTGAAAACAACTACTGACAATCGGGCCCACTAGCGAGCCACCCAGAGACAAAAGGCCAAAACTTTGGAATCAGAAACGCTGTGCGCATACCACGAGGCAAAGGCCCGCGACAGCGGCGCTTGGCGAAACGCAGCCAATCAAGATCCGACGAGAAGCTCGACCAAGCCGTCTCGTAGTCAAACCGTCGCGACAACGACAACTTGCGCCGACCGCAATCTTCGTGTGAGATCACCTCCGTTATAGGCTTGCTCGACCATATCAAACCAGCGACAATCAAATCATTGGCGCCGATTCGGCGATAAAGGAGACGAATGGCTATCGTCCCAAGCCACGATCAAAGTAGCGAAAGATTAACTCTTTCACCATGCAACCAAACCATCCAACAAGATCACACTCCTTACAACCGCACGATCTCACGGGACCGCCTCCCCAGATCCCACTCGGACTTTGTCATGCCAGAAAAGCAGCCCGCCTAACGCAGCGTGGAGGATAAACTAACAGAAGAAGGTGCACCCACAAAATGCAAACCATCCGACTTAAAAGGAAGATGGCGAGAAGCGGGCGTCGGCAAATGCAAAGAAGAAGAAACCCTCTTGAGGATCTAATCCTTTAGGTGTGGTCATCTGTCGGCCAGCTTCAGTTTAAGCTTAGACTTTTTATTTTCGAGCTAACTCATTTCTTATACTGCGATTCGTCAAACAATTCTTCTTTAATGAATAAAAAGCGAATAAGTTTGCTTACTCCTAGTTTAGCTAAAAACAAACAAATAAACGAGAACAAGCGATCAAAATCAACAAACAACAAACAAATCACAAAATACAAAAAATTTAACTTTAAATGCGATAAAAATGAACTATGAATGAACATTCGTTAATTAAATACATTACGAACATCATGACAACTGACACAAAACTCACTTTCCCTAAGCCTTTGAAAACATAAATGGATTTAAATAACCACGGTTATCTAATCCATTTATCGTGTAACTTTCACGAAGCATAACCCGAGGATTAGAAACGCGTTCTTGGTGCAGCCGTAAGCGGACTCACGATCGGATCGAATAGCTCGAAACCACCTCGATCCATTTTTTCGCTGACAAAATCATGTGGACAAGCAAGCTCGTCCTCATGGCATTTGACACCGACTCAAATAAGCTTAGCCATTTTAGAGCATCCACAGCGGGATCTTAACTTGCAGATTAGCATAAACTTAGCTTTACATCACGAGCATGCGTCGGAGCATGAAGCGTTTTAAAACATTTCTAACTCAAAATCGGCCACATGGCTCGCGGTCATCACTGACTCTTTTTAGCGTGAAACTCTTTTCGAACAGAAAGTGTCGACCCATTGTTATCGAAGAATTTCGCAAAAACAAATCGAGCGGCTCAAAGCCCTTTTCTTTTAACACCTCTTTCGATATAAGCACTTTTAGAAGGTTTTCACTAGCCCAAACCTTCTAGGATCGGACATTCTCTTTTGCAAAGAACAAAACGAGGGAATGAGCGGCTCGATCCAGGGACTTTGATGTCGGACCAAGTGGCTCTGGCGGCCGGTCTAATAACTGCTTTCTTAAGTGAATGCATGAAAATGGGCACTCTGTTTCCATCGCATTTTCAAAGCTGCTCTCGGTTCAAGTAGCTCATCACTACCTTGAATCATCTAACTGCAGTCGAAATGTGCGACCGCGTTTCAACTCAAAGCATAACTACATCGAGGCAAAATGTGACATGCATTTTGCTCAGCAAACATCCTTCTTGAAAACAAAACTTTTGCAAAATCAAAGATAAATCTAAGTATGCATGAAGCTTGAGTCAGCCTTGAGGCATCAACCCCATCAGAGACATGTGCGTCTCAAACACCCGGCGAAGAATCCATGGCAAAGTATATCGCGGATCTCGCCGAGAAATTGAGTCTTTTGATCTGAATTGAGTTTTTAAGCATCGAGTCAATCTCAGTCGAGTCTAGGATAATCGGTGTTCGGCGTCGACATTTTAACGTCGATAAGGAATAAGTTTGCCAACAACCCGGTTTCCTTTTACCACTTTTTACTCATAAAAAACATTTTGCAAAGCGTACATCGCGTCCTAGGGTAATTTATCAGAAGGAGTCTGGGCGGATCTGAAGGTCGAGATTAACAATTAAGTCAAAGACACAAAGACAAAGAAGGTTAAGCTGACTAAACACCAAGGTTCACTAGTCTACTCGTGGTCTACTACTCAAATTTGCTTTTGGAGGAGGATCCGTTAATTTGGAGCTCCCGCGGTGGTCATGAATTTGATGCGACCAAAATGCGAGTATTCTGGATCGCCCTCCCCGTGCTCGATCGCGTGCACAATAAACAAGCGAACTTGTCGGAGGGCGGCGTGATAGACACCACGATCACGGTGACCAGAACCCACAGGGTTTAGCAAGGTCAGAGCTCGAGCCCGAGCCACGTAGGCGTGGGATATTCTCGACCAAGCGGGAATACAAGGTACAAGGTCAAAAACCAAAGTCACCAAAAGCAAAAGTCTCAAAGCTCCGAGAACAAAGGCGAAACAACCCGAGCAAAAGCTTAAGAAGTCAAAAGCTTAAGAAGTCAAAAGCTTAAGAAGTCAAAAGCTTAGAAGTCAAAAAGCTTAAGAAGTCAACAAGCTTAGAAATCAATAGCGGTAGAAACCCCAAAGGCAAGAAATCTGAGCCCGAAGCAGTGGCGAGTCCTTGAAATTCCAAATTCGAACCACATAATGTAATGACGGCTAGATCAGCTAAGGAGAACCCACCCTTAGGATGCAATGTATCAAGGTCAAACACATAAACACCCCTTGGACGGCGGGTCCTTAAGCACGCACCTTTTACAAAACACAATACCTCTTGACGGCGGAGTCCTTAAACACGCACCTCTTCACAAAAATACAATTGAACTACGCTGGGTTTGATTAGTAACCCGCGGATCGTAGCGCTCTCGAGCTCAACCAACCTTCTGGCAACAAACCCACAAAATATTCCCGTCCAAAGCTTTCCATGCTAAGGATGTGTCCACAAAAATTCCCAAAGTTCAAAGGCAAACTATTTCTTTATCAGTGACTAAAGCAGATTAAATCAGAGAGCAAAGTTGTCATAGACTTAGGAGTAGTACTACTCTTTTGGTCTGCATTTGGGAACAAATGACATCCCATGCGAATGACAAGCATCCTTTGGGGCTCCAGCGCATACGTGTTCAGAATATGGCATCCATTGCAATCGAGTCTCGAATCACGCGTCGATTAAGTCTATATTTTGCAAACTTTTGGCATTTTAAGCATCGACCCGCGTCGGTCAATCCTCTTCGATCAAACAATTTAGCGACATTTAAACGGCTCGGCTTTCAAAAACTCTCGATCTTCAAAATGCTCCCGCAGACGACGCTTTCGAAACTTGCGAAGCGATGCACCTCGAGCTAGGTAATCACCTTTCAAAATTAACCCGATACTCAAGTTAATCTGAAAGCACTTTGCAAATCACTTTTTGCAAACACACCCTTCCACGCAAACAAAATGTACCTTTAGAAAATGCATCTGAATCATGAAATGCATCTCGAATCTTCAAATCTAAACTTTGCCAAAAATTTAACTTTCGCTCGAGTTAATACATTTAGTATGACATTCTTGAATTTAACTGCATCTCGAGGTTAACACATTTTTAAGCAGAAAGCTCTGTCGAACTTCGGCAGGTTTTGATTCGCGTTACGTGAATCGTGGCGACTTCATAACCGGCAATGAATTTTAGCACTACATCCCATCCGTGTTGTCGCGAGATTTGCGGATTCGTCCTCGACAAGCGGGGCTTTTGACTCTGGCTTAAGCTCCTGGCGTCAGCACTTTTCATCTACGCGAAACCTTACAACCGACATTTCAGCGTTCATTTTTAAAGCTCATCGACAACTAAAATGAATCTTTCCACAAAAATGATCTTTTAAACAAAAACATTTTAATCAAAGCATCGATCGGAATCATTTCACTTTGAACGAGCCTACTAACTATGCGAGGTCCACGGGAAGCCACGGCCGCAGGCGAAAGCAACTACAAGCTCGAAGCCAAGCTACAACAAGCAGTCATGTAATGAAGGGTTCACTGACCTTGTTACACAGATCAATTAGACAACTAAGGGTGAAGGCGGCGGTAATCGAAACACCATGCTCTTGGCTTTGACTCGGTTTCATCAAAACTTAGTCAAACTCGAGGTTATCAAAAACTCCTCACTGCCAATGCACATCCTGCACCCGCTTTGACTTAGTTTTCCTCAAAACTTAGTCAAACTCGAGATAATCCAAAAACAACCTTATCCTAACTTTTCATGACCTTCTTTATGGTTTGACTATCGTTATACATCATAACTCAGTCAAGCTGAGAATCCTGCCCACGTCACCGATATCCACGAAAAATGGGATAATTTTTGGCATTTTAGCAATACACCACACGAGGGCTCATGCAAACACCATTACCAGACAAGCAGAGTGGCTTCTATCGAACGCCATAGCGAAAAATGGGATAATTTTTCGCATTTTGAAGACACCGCTGCTATGAATACCCACATCAACATAAGCATCTACGGTTGAACGCACTCAGGCAGCTACAACCACGAGCATGCGCAACTCTGAACGCTTTCATGTGTGCATCGGATGACCACCGACGTGGGTCCAGTCGAGCACCAGTACTAACATGTCTAAGAAGCATCCCGAGCACCATTCAAGTCGAGACATGTATCATCAGATCAAGCGAATCGCAATGATACCACGTTTTCATGGTGAAAGCGAGTGAAGATCTCGAAAGGAAAATCGCGAGTTCGAATATTTCGGTTGAAACGCGACATGTCTGCGAATGAGTTCAAGCTTAAAGTCGCGGATTGATGAGAGACTCCGGAAAGTCACTGAAGTCTCACGAGGCAATTTCGAGGCATGTTTTGTTCCACGTTTTCTCCTCATTTTTCTTCTTGGCAATGACTTTCATGGTTGGCGTCACCTCTGATCATGACAAGCCTTGCTTACATACATTATCGCTATGCCTTGGTTAAGCGTCACCTAAATCGCCCGCGTCTTGGCCCACGTCCGTATGCCTTGGTTAGCGTCACCTCTGATCGCCATACGCGTGTACTAAGCATTTTATACCGCGGTACCTGGCGAGAAATGCGAACAACTCTTCCACGAGTCACCGCTCTTTGCGTCCTGTAGGTATTACTTCTCGTGGAGTCTTTATCTGAGGACATTTCCCAGAGTCGAGACATATCCTTGACTTCCCGGCAAATCAACGCTCTGGCCGTAGCGGATACACTCTACCAAAGCATCACGAGCAGGTCACCCATCGGCCGGGCATAAACACAGCGTCTCGTCGTAGCACATTGACAAGTCGAGCAATTACGCGGCGTACGCGAGCACGCATACACCTTCCTCGGTCCATAATTCGGCGAATATACCTGCACCTTACAAGGCGAAACACCATCACTCTCCCCAACAACCCAACTACCTCGGCTCCTCGGCGAGACCATACATGCTCCGCTTCCACTGCAAGCTAGTACTTATAAAGCGATACTACACACTCCTTTGCGACTCCTCGGCGAGACCCGGTTCGGCATCGGCATCGGCATAGCGGCAGCCAAATGACGTCGGCGAGGCCTCGACAGCGACAGCGGCCTTTACCCTCTCGGCGAAAGCGATCATATGCAACTCGACTACATGGGCTCACTCGGCGAGCCTGGCTTACAAGCACTCGCAGCATACACTAACTCGGCACTACAAGAAAAAGGGGTTTTTTCTACCAACTTCATTGGTAGCAAATTAACTAAAATTGGTTGCTAATGGCATTTAGCAACTAACTAGCAACTAATTTTCAGTGGTTGCTATACCCTCAGTCGCTAAATTAGTTTAGTTGCGAAATTAGTTGCAAATGAGCAACTAACTTGAATTAGATGCTAATTTGAAACCAATTTTACCTAGTTGGTAATTTGAGACTAACTGAAAGTAGTAGCTAATTTGCAACAACTTCTAATTAGTGGCTAATTTGCAACCGACAAGAATCGGTGGCACTTTAGCGACTACCTCCAATGTTGGTTGCTAATTGTATTTGAAGAGAATAAAAATAAAAAATAAAAAAAACCCAATAAAAATAATTTTATTGTTATTGAGTTAAAAGTCCGTATACAATACAGTATATTGGGTAAAAAATACACCATACAGTCAAAATAAAGCACTATACATAAAAAAAATAATAATAAAATAAAATAAAATCCATATTACTGTGTATAAATCCTTGTACAAATAAATGTGATTAATTCTCATTACAACAATTTTAAAAAATTACTAAAAAATTTACAGTAATAATACCATATTATGAAATCATATAAAGAACTCTACATATGTGGTGCAAGCAACTGAAACAAGAAGGTCACTATGGTGGCGGTTGTCAATTTGCGGAGCAACAGAGGCGGAGGAAGAGGGAAGGCCCACGATGGTGGTGACCTCTGGTAACGACGACAGTGTCAGATCTGACGGAGGGAGGGAAAAGAGGACGGCGGTCGCCGGTATGGTTCTAGCGGTTTGTCGAAGGGTGGTGAATTGTGTGGTATATTTTTCATTGTTGGTGGTGGTGGTGGTGTTTTAATGATAAAGAAGTTGTAATAATGGAAGGAGAAGGTGCAAAATGTGGTGAGAGAATAAAGGGAAATAGAAAGGAAAGTGTGGTAATGTGATATGTATAGTCTGAACTGTAGTGTATGATATGAGCAAAATGTGTGCAAAATGAGTGGAGGGGAAGCATAGACGTGTAAAGAGGAGGCCCTTTGCTTTTGGTTTGTGATTTACGAAGTACTCCATACTTTATTTTATTTGCCCCTAACTACAAATTTTAATACGTAATGCTGCTAAATTATACTCCACGGAGTATTTTCATTAGAGCATTATTTTAATAAGAAATGGTATCTAATTTGCAACTAAGAAATAGTTTGTTTCTGATTAGCGTCTATACTTAGCAATTAATTATAAATTAGACGCTAATTTGCAACCAAAAAATAATTAGTTTCGAATTAGCGTCCATATTTAACAACTAAATACAGATTAGACGCTAATTTGAAACCAATGAATAATTAGTTTCTAATTAGCGTCTATATTTAGCAACTAATTATTAATTAGACGCTAATTTGCAACCACTGAATAATTAGTTTCACATTAGCGTCTATATTTTGCATCTAATAATAAATTAGACGCTAATTTGCAACCAACATATAATTAGTGGCTAATTAGAATCTAATTTTTGTTGGTTGCAAAAATTGGTAGCAAATGACTCTTTTTCTTGTAGTGCAAGCATTTGATCATAAACGGCTCTCGTGCGAGTTCAGCGTTACAGGCGCTCTTTCACGAGACCTACACCTACACTGCCAGCATCCTACAAGCATATCGCTGCCTCCGACCCCGCATACTGCGTGCATACGAAGACATTACAAGCACGGCCTGGGCATTTGACATTACTGGCACGCGAGGCTGCCAGCGGCGACAACAAGCACGGCGAAGACATCGGCGGGCCCGGCGGTACTATAGCATGCACGGACCGCTTGAGTCCTAAAAATGCGCCGTCCTCTCCCGGCTGCGGTTGAAGTCTCGTCTCACGGCATGGACACATGCCGTTCGTGACTATATCCCGAGGCGTAATGGAATGGGATATGGTCGTGGAGTTTGACTAGCGCTGGTCAGAAGCTCGATCAAGCGGGGCTGCTGTGGATACCCGTATCGTACCCTCCCAAACAAAAACAGCTGATGTATCACGGACTTTTATTACGCATGCTTTAACGTTGACAGCGGTTCTAACTAATGTCGAATTCATTTTGAGTCGTTTTAAATGTTAAAATGATTTGAAGGTCACCTTACATCGCATTTAAATAGCGTTCATTTTTGTCCATTTGGAGTCTAGCTAGGTCATGTCTCGCGTTTGGCATGAGCTTGGCGTTGTCTGATTAGTCCTTTACTACGTTAACGTTAGTCGATTGACGTTCTAAATTCCTAAATTTAGGCATTAAAAGCAGCTATTTAGCACCTCTCTACTAATACAGCTTAGCGTCTTACCTTATTTCACAACTATGCAAATACACCGTTTTTCACCGGGTCTAGGGACGAAAGCGAAAACCCGACCTTTGGCCCACATGGCTCAAAGTCTAAGCATCACAAAATATCTCCTGAATATCCAGCACTTTTCTTGAGCTTCACGATTGAGATTATCTCATGATCTTTCAGATTAAATCTGTGAAAGCTTGGAAAATAGAACGCAAAGCAAGCCCCCAATGCGTAACCTTATGCGGTTTGAAATGAGTTGCCTTATAACATGCGGTTTCCCCTACAACCATAAGGCTATCACGGTTCCTGAAACTATTTTTATCCACTTATTTCCTAATTTCTCAGGGTTTTTAGTATATATCGATATGCCTCGACATTCAAATTTGATCACAGATCCGCAATTTCACGCCACGATTCACAACACAAATCCTCTTCCACAAAGCCTCGAGCACACCGAATCCTTGAGTTGACGCACCATCCGTGTTGAATTCATCCTCTTTCAAGTTCAAGCGAAACTCTGCCAGATCTGACGTCGAGGACAAGGTAGTGCAGATCCACTTGGATCAAAGCTTTTCTTATTTTCTATGGACTAACAAAGGGGTCTACACTCTGGCGCCCAGGCTTTGCTTTTGGCCTTGCCTTCAAGTGTTCTTATTACGCCGGATCCTCCATGTCAGAGTGACCTGCATAAATCGCGTAAGCAAACCTTTTAAAATAAACCAATGGACAATTGAACTTTATTTTGTTGCATGCATCTTGCACCCTTTCTATTTTGCATTAAATCAACTTAAACAATGAATTGACGCTTTAAGCCGAGCAGTATTAGTTAACAAGTTAAACATGCTAGCGAGGGTTCAATCAATCTTTTTGCATCTGCGTCTGCATTCTTTTACAAATTTATCGCACTTGTAAGTGGCGATAACATTAGCTCAAATATCGTCTTACAAGGATTGTTACAGGTTAGTAGAGGCTATTTTTACATAGGCTTTCTAAAGGTTTTCATAAATCATTATTTGAATTAACTCTTTTCTAAAAGTACCTACTTTGAATCAATCTGGTTTCATAAGCCTTAGATCTAGGGGTGTCGGCGTGCCAAAATCTAAGAACATGTTTTTGGCTTAGAACATGGTAGTAGGTTCTAATTTCGCATGATAATTAGGTGGCGACTCTCATATGATTCTTAAAGGTTTTCCAACTTAATCTTTTTAACTTTAAAATCGCCCTTAAGCAAGGCAGGGTTGGTCAGATCCAGGGTTCCACTTTTGATGCCATTGTCAGTTCTAACAAATTTAATAGCCTTGTGAAAATGATTGAGAACATAATGCACAAACTTTTCAATCAAAAAGGGTACCTGAGATTTGTGATGTATCAAAAAAGTCCAAGTATTCCTAGAATGATCATCTAAAATAGTCAAAAAAGATCTAGCACCAGAAATAGAAGCAATTCTATAAGGACCCCAAACATCCATGTGAACCAAATCAAAGCAATTATTAGCATAAGATGTGCTCCTTAAAAAAGGAAGAGTATGATGTTTTGCTCTTACACAAGTTTCACAGAAAAAATCAGAATTAACAGGAAAAGAAGAAGCATGTCTAAGTTTGTCAAGAGAAGTATGACCAAGTCTAGCATGAAAAAGAGAAGTACTAATCACATTGCCACTAGAGGGCATGCTTACATTATTAAAAGGAAGAGCAAACAGTGAAGATGACAGACCACCAGAAGAGGCTGGAAGAATAGGAAGTAACCTATATAAGCCACCAGTTTTGTACCCAACAGCCAAGACATCCTTAGTTAAAAGGTCCTGAAATAAACATTTTGAAGTCAGAAAAGTAACAAACATATGAGAGTGTTCAATAAGTCTACCAACAGAGAGCAAGTTCTGTTTGAAATCAGAAATATGAAGAACATTATGTAAAATAAGAGAAGGAGAAAGAGAGATATCCCCAAATTGATGGACTGATTTAACAGTACCATCTGGCAAAGCAACTGAAAGAGGAGGATTCAAAGACTGAACACTAGAATGCAAGGACAAATGTGAAGTCATATGGTCTGAGGCACCAGTATCAATTATCCAACTAAGAGCAGAAAGATCTGGTGCAACAGAAAAGGCAGAAGAAGAAAAAAGCATACCAGAGGAATTGAGAGAAAAGTGAGCCTGAGGCGCGGCGAGCGGCGAGGTTTTGGACCAGAGAAAGCCTGCATCACCTGAGTCATAACAGATTGAACAATATCCTGAACCATAGTAGGGTTAAGAAGATTTTGAACATCACCAGAGATAGGAGCTGAAGAGTGAGGAATCTCAGAAGTAAGAAAGGGAGAATCATCCACATAGTTAGGTGAAATAACACCAGCATTATTGACAGATTTTCTGTGGAATTGTGAAGACTGTGGGAGAGGTTTCTTACCCTTAGCATTGAAGGCCTTAAGCTTGTAACAATGCTCTCTAATGTGTCCCTTATTATTACAAAAGGCACACGTTTTCAGCTTAAAACACTCATCAACAGTGTGACCACGTCTTAAACAATGGGAACACTCCCTCACAGAAAGTCCACCTCTGTCAATACGAGGTTTCTTATGGACATGATCAGCAACAGCAGTATGAGCAGGAGAAGCAGCATTGTAAGCAGAAACATCATGAAAAGCATGACCAGAAGTATCAGAAATCTCCATTTGAGTCTCAACCTTTTGCAACAAACTTAAAGCCTTATTAATAGGAGGCAGAGGCTCAATGGACAGAATATGAGTGCGGACAGTTTCATAACAAGATTGAAGTCCCATTAACAGATGAATCAACTTAGAACAGGTTTCACGATCTAAAAGCCGCTTCATCAGGTGACAAGTACAAGATTTAAGAGCACCACAAGAGCAGTCATGTAACACCCCGGCCCTAACTGAAGGCCGGAAGGTCACTCACGGTAGCTCGCCAGGCTGCGTACATCGCCCACAAACCAATACGGGTCCTTTCCAGCGCACTTTGTCCTCACTCGTGCACATCCTGAGAACTTCCCAGGAGGTCACCCATCCTAAGACTACTCTCCAGCAAGCACGCTTAA
Organism: Dianthus caryophyllus; assembly: GCA_023091065.1. Lineage (NCBI taxonomy): Eukaryota > Viridiplantae > Streptophyta > Magnoliopsida > Caryophyllales > Caryophyllaceae > Dianthus > Dianthus caryophyllus. The sequence continues at coordinate 3,387,808 of CM041523.1, forward strand.
CTGAAGAGTTCTTAAGATGAGCCACCAGAAAAAAAGATGCATCTTGTTGATATGAGTAGTACTTACAATCCTTTTAAGCACTAGGTCACTTGAGCTCATCACATGGACCACTTCAACGGGGAACCCGGCCCGAATAACCTCGGACAACACCGGGTGTTACAAGTCAGGTATGGGATCAACGCTATCAATACACTCCCAAGTACGCTTAAGTTGACTGTAATAATCCATGAGAGAGGCATTACCTTGAGAGAAATCACTGAGAGCTTTCTTCAAACGATAAAGTTCGAGAGCGTTCAACTGACCATACCTCTCATTCAATTCCAACCAAAGCTCCTTAGTAGACTTCGCATAGCGTACATTGTCGTAGATTCGTTTGTGTAAAGAATTAAGAATCCAGCGCAATACCGTGAGATCACAGCGATTCCATTGATTACGCTTCTTCACATCAGTCGACGGATAACGACAAGAATCAGTGAGAAATACCTCCTTGTTCTTTGCCGTGAGTGCCATTATGACGTCACTACGCCAATCGAGAAAGTTACGGCCATCGAGCAGTGCAGCGGTGGTGGAGATGAAATTGTCCCGGTAGGAGAGGAATAATGGATCATCATACTGATCATAAGAAGGAGTAGGTGATCCAGAAGCAGAAGACGAATGTTGAGACATGATTGAAGTAAATTCGCTGAAGAAACACGAAAACCAGGTAGTACAGTGAAAATGATCGAAGACTTAGAACGAAAAACACACTCAATTGAAGGAAAACAAGAGCGATTGAAGCGAAGATTTGATGAAGAGATGACGAAAAAATCAAAAAATTAGGTATTTGAGGTGAAAAATTTGGGGAAAACAATGAAAATAACAAGAAATCAACGAAAATGATGTGAATTGAAGAGAAAAAACAAAGAAAATGATGAATCAAGGAAAAAAATTGAAGAGAAATTCAATCGAAAAAAGAACAACGAAGAATCGATCGAAGAGCTGACCGAAATGATACGAAAAAGTGATGAGAAACTTTGAATTGATGAAGAACACTGAAGAGTTGATCGAAGAAGTGAGCGAAAATTTTGACGAAGAAGAAAAAACAGAAAACAATTAGGTTTTCAATTGATCAAAGAAACACACAAAACAATTAGGTTTTGTGATTTACGAAGAAGAATTACGAAAAGCGGAAGCAAAATAAAGATCCGAGGATCGATTACTGCGAAAGATACCATATGAAATCAATGGACACCATTGATGAAGCTTTGAAGGTGTAATAATGGTGATGAAGGTTTGTTAGAGAGTTTGTTGTGAGAGAAGGACAAAATTAAAGTGTGATTTATTATTAATGAATAAATGTAATGTACAATAATGATTACTACACCTTATATACTTGTAGCAATAACTAACTAATTATCTACTAATACACATGTATACTAAGTGAATACAATACATACTAAATGAATACAATACATAGTTCATAACTCCGTATATACTCATATTTTTAAAATGAAAGTGTATGTGTTAGCTAGCAAAATAAGAAATGGATCAGATACAAAAATCAAACATTCCAATCATCCAATGTACAAGGCTTAATTACTAAGGTAAGAAATATTATGAATTGGGTAAAATATTACTCTGTACTAAATCTGTATCATGGTATTCTAATTTTTCTGATGTTATATCCATGCAATCGAAACGTGAGGAGGTCGAATATTCAAATTGTATCATGATTATGCTAATAGGAGATGAACCAAACCGTTGGTGTAGATATCGGCATATTGATAATTGGAGGGATCATAGAGCAAATTACATGAAAAGCATCGGCACGGATTGTTTTTCGGTATAAAATGTGTATCAATTCAATTTCAATATATTTGATCATTTGTTAAGTAAAACAGTTTCATGAAAACATTAAAAGCACCACGATGTTTAGCCTTAGCGTTATGTAAAACAGTTCATAAATCAGAATGAAAATGTTATGTTGTAAATCGTACATTTGACTTAGTTATAAGAAATTCGTTAGCAATATTAATTAGCACAACAAATGATAATTAGGTTTTATAGACACTAATTGTTGATCAATACTTAGTCTACAATTGCTCAATAAGTCTTCATCAGTGCGAGTAAAAACAATTTTGTTAGAATATAATCATCTCTAACAAAGGTACAGTTTAAATTAATTAACAATCAAATTTCAATTCGATGATTTCTTAAACTGAAACTCGTTTTAAATGATTTGAGGCTAACAGGTAACGGATTAAAAAAAGTTCTAGTTTGACCAAAAATTACACATTATGAACGGTAAAGCCGTAAAGGGATGATACCCTCACTTCATTGATGACCGTAGACAAAATACTAGCTTAAGATCATCAAAACTAAATGATAAATTTAACGCTTAAATCAATATTTTTAGTCAAACAGTATCATTAATTAGTTTAATAATCACGTAAGCTCAAGATTAAGCACCTACATGGCTACATTATAAATAGTCGATGACATATTTTGATACTAACCCGAACTGATTATACGACCCCATCATCCTCAACTAACCCCACACATCTAAGAATAATATTTAACCTTAACCTAGCTACTCGACCTTGATGAATGTTTAGACTCGACTTAACTCGGTCCACATGTCTCAACTCTCTTAAGAGGGTCTTGCACTCTTGCCAATGGTATTTGTTATTTTTTTTCTCTAAAATTAAATTCAATGTTAATTATAAGATGATCAGATATCAATGAAGGTCAATTATAATATTACGTATATAAAAGTTGAAAAAACACAAATCGAAGAAAAACAATCGAACATCAACAAAATAATCAAGAAGAAAATAACACTACGTAATAACTTAACTAAAATTTAAGAAGAATCAAACTAATTTACATTATTATTATATTTTTTTTTTCTTAAGAAGTCAACAGAATTAATTTATAGAAGTGAGAAAAATTACACAAAGCACCTTATTATAAATAACTAGAAGGCAGAATCCCTTTTTGACATGTATAAACCTGATTACATTATATACGTTATCGATTTATTGCTTTCTTGACAATAATTTGTACTAATTTATAATCTATAAGAATAAAAGCAATTCATAGAAAAATAAAAAAAATTATTACTCCGTATAAGTTATAACAATATTTTTCATTAAGGTAAAATATTATTATTATGGTATTTATGGTATTTCATTTTTCTCATGTTACGTCCATGCAATCGTAACGGGAGGAGCTCGAGGTCGAATATTCAGATTTAAGTAGAATCGTGTAAACAGGAAATGAACCGAATTGTTGGTAAAGATATCGACATATTGATACTTGAAGGGATCATATAGATAGAGCAAATTAAATGAAAAGCATCAAAACAGAGTTTTTTTGGGAACAAAATGTGTATCGATTTTCATATTTTTAAGATGATTCGTACATAAAAATCAATTCATAGAAAATAAAAAAAAAATTGTGTATTACAACGAAATTTTTGGTTAAATATAATTAAAAATCGGGTGAAAAAGGGATTCCAGTGTTTGGAATCCAAGTGGACCCCTGAAGAATATTTTCGACGGTGAAATAATGGGCTTCATTTTGGTCTTGAGGGTCTATAAGATATTTACAACCCACACATTTAATTCGTGCATCTATACTAGAACTTGGACCTACGTTATCATATTCTGCATAATAAACATTGTCTAATGATGTCGTATTATCACCCCAATATGACCATCCTACGGGTTTAACAACGTCTCCTATGTAACTTTCCATGACCATCACCCTAGAGTATTGCCTCCATGGCCTTCCTAGGTACGCAATCCCCGATAAACCCGAGGAATTAGGGTCAGCGTCAATACTGCAGTTTTGTAGTACAATTGCGCTGTTGGTAGTTAAGAGATCTCGCCCTTGGGCAGTTATAAAACTCCCGGATGGTCTGACGATTATGTTGCAGCTCTGTAGTACCATAGCTGCATCACCAAATATGAAATCTGTTGTTCCGTATACGTTGCAGTTTTTGTAGAACTGACGGTTTTTTTCGCCAAATAATGTGTCCTGGTACCCAACAATAGAACATCGGTATAATGCTGTTCTGTCGGCTGAACTGCAAAATGCTAATGCTTGTCCTGCTTGAGGGCCAGCGGTATTTATAAATGTTATATCCTTTGCCACAAAACCATCGCCGTCTACACCTATATGAAAGGTAAATAAAATAATGTCTACTAGTATCCTTTTAGATGGTAATTAGTTAAATTTTATAGTGAGTGTAGAACAACTAGTTACAAAATTTCTTTTTTTTAAAATAAAAAAGTAAATAAACGACAAAATACATACTAACGGTAGCAGTAGCTTGTATTGTGGGATAAGTCAGCACGCTTCGATTAGCACTAACAATAGTATTTTCTAGTCCCTCACCAAGAAAAACAATATTAGTTTTAAAATTATCAACCACAACATTTTCATAATAAACCCCTTGCTTAATATTTATGTAAATAAAATTTTGGCTATTATTAGGTGCAGCTTGAACAGCTTGTGATATTGTAGTATAGTTTCCACTTCCATCTTGTGCCACAAATATTTGTACTTGTGCATTTGTTGTTGTGAAAAAATATGTGACACTTGATAGTAACAACATAAATAGGGTTACTATAACCTGCCAAAATATACAAAAAAAATAAAAACATTAGTTAAAATAATACTCGGTAGAATATAATGAGTATCTTAAGTATCCCCGAAATGTCACAAACTTTGAACTAGACTTTCGAAATGTATACGAAGTACGTACTTTTTCTAGAAAATAAACACTCTGTACAATAAATAAAAATGATGAATTTTCCAAAGAATAAAATACAAATATGGAGTAACTCCTTAAAAATGCTTCGTAAAGAGTACAAAATAAGTGTGTAATATATTTATCCGTACTTACCTTCTTTTTTTCCATAGTTCTCATATTTTTCGCGATTATTTTATTATAACACAAAGAGAAATTATAAATTATGAACGTTATAAAGCACTTAATTTTGTATGTAAACTACGACTTAATTATTGATTAATTATTGCATGTAATTACAAATTTGTTTAACATATATATACTCATATTTTTAAAATGGAAGTGTATGTGTCAACTAACAAAATAAGACATTGATCAAATACAAAATTAAATATTCCAATGCACAAGGCTTACTAAGGTAAGAAATGTTATGAACTAGGTAAAATATTACTCCGTACTCTGCATATATCATGGCATTCAATTTTTATGATGTAATATTCATGCAATCGAAACGTCGGGAGGTTGAATATTCAAATTGTAGCATGATTATGCTAGTAGGAAATTAACCAAATTGTCGGTGCACATATCAGCATATTGATAATTGGAGGGATCATAGAGCAAATTACATGAAAAGCATCGACACGAATTGTTTTTCGGTATAAAATGTGTATCAATTCAATTTCGATATATTTGATCATTCTTTAAGTAAACAGTTTCACGAAGACATTAATAGCACCACGATGTTAGTTTAACCTTAGCGTTATGTAAAACAGTTCATAAATCCGAATGAAAATGTTGTAGATCCGATGGTTGAGTTAGTTATAACAAATTCGTTAGCAATATTAATTAGCACGGCAAATGATAATTAGATTTCATAGACACTAATTGTTGATCAATACTTAGTCTACGATGGTTCAATAAGTCTTCATCAGTGCGAGGATAAACAATTTTGTTAGAATATAATCATCTCAATCAAAGGTTTAAATTAATTAATAATCAAAATTCAATTCGATGATTTGTTAAACTGAAACTTGTTTTAAATGATTTGAGGCTAACCGGTAACTGATTAAAACATTACTAGTTTGACCAAAAATTACACAATGTGAACGGTAATGCCGTAAAGGGATGATACCCTCACTTCATTGATGACCGTAGACTAAATACTAGCTTAAGATCATCAAAACTAAATGATAAATTTAACACTTAAATCAATATTTTTTGTCGAACAAGATATTAATTAGTTTAATAATCACGTAAACTCGAGATTAAGCACCTACATGGCTACATTATTAATAGTCGATGACATATTTTGATACTAACTCAAACTGATTTTATATTGACTAATGCAAACAATAATTTGTATTGCTTTCTTGACAATAATTTGTACTAACTTATTTATAATCTAAAAGAATAAAAGCAATTCATAGAAAAATAAAAAAATTATTACTCCGTATAACAATATTTTTCGTTAAGGTAAAATATTATTATTATGGTATTTCATTTTTCTCATGTTACGTACCTGCAATTGTAACTGGAAACGGTCGAATATTCAGATTGAAGTATATAGGGGTTTTTGGAAAGTATATAAAATATATGGACCGCACACACAATAATAATGATAAGAATCGTAATAACGACAAAGACACAATTTAACGAGGTTCACCAATTTGGCTACGTCCTCACTGCAGTCGCACTAGGATTTTACTGATCACTCTCAGAGAAATACAATAAGAGTAATAATATACACAAGAGACTTAACACTGTTCTTATTATTACACTTATACTTTGAATGAGAAATGAGAGAGGATGCCATATTACGTTGTGCATGTCCTCCTTATATAGCAATTAGTGTGCATGCATATCAATGTGAAAGAGCACCTAAGATTGTAGCTTTGTACTGCCATTTTCCAATATAGGCATGAGCCTGTAATGACTTTCACTATGACATTGCTCATATAACTCCAAATTTGGAGACCCACCACAACAAAGTAAAATCGTGTAAACAGGAAATGATTCGAATCGTTGGTGCACATATCAGCATATTGATACTTGAAGGGATCATATGAGCAAATTAAATGAAAAGCATCAAAACGGACTAACGGAGTTTTTTTGCAGACAAAATGTGTATCAAATTTCATATATTTAAGATGATTCGTACATAAAAATCAATTCACAGGAAAAAAAAATGTGTATTACAACGAAATTTTTGGTTAAATATAATTAAAAATCAGGTGAAAAGGGGATCCCAGTGTTTGGAATCCAAGTGGACCCTTGAAGAAAATATCCGACGGTGAAATAATGGGCTTCATTTTGGTCTTGAGGGTCTATAAGATATTTACAACCCTTACATTTAATCCGTGCATCTATACTAGAACTTGGACCTACGTTATCATATTCTGCATAATAAACATTATCTAATGAACTTATATTATTATTCCAATATGACCATCCTATGGGTTTAACAACGTCTCCTATGTAACTTTCCATGACCATCACCCTAGAGTATAATTGCCTCCATGGCCTTCCTAGGTACGCAATCCCCGATAAACCCGACGAATTAGGATCAGCGACAATACTGCAGTTTTGTAGTACAATTGCGCTGTTGGTAGTTAAGAGATCTCGCCCTTGGGCAGTTATAAAACTCCCAGATGGTCTAACGACTATGTTGCAGCTCTGTAGTACCATAGCTGCATCACCAAATATGAAATCTGTTGTTCCGTATATGTTGCAGTTTTTGTAGAACTGGCGGTTTTTTACGCCTAATAATGTGTCCTGGTACCCAACAATAGAACACCGGTACAATGCTGTTCTGTCGGCTGAACTACTAAAAGCTACGGCTTGTCCTGCTTGAGGGCCAGCGGTATTTATAAATGTTATATCCTTTGCCACAAAACCATCGCCGTCTACACCTATATGAAAGGAAAATAAAATAATGTCTATTAGTATCCTTTTAGATGGTAAATTAGTCAAATTTTATTGTCAGTGTTAAACAACTAGTTGCAAAATATCTATTAGGAACCAACTCAACCAAAAGCTTAAGCTGATGGTTGGAGGCCCAAGATCGGCGTGGACGCAACTACAGGTCCGCCTACCTGGTGCGAAATATACCACTTTGAAAGTGAGGGGTGGTGAGATTCGAACCCGTGACCTTTTGTCACAAGGCTTTGATACCATATTAGGAACCAACTCAACCAAAAGCTTAAGCTGATGGTTGGAGGCCCAAGATCAGTTTTATATACTCTAACAATATCTTTTTTTAAAATAAAAAAGTAAATAAATTACTGAATACATACTAACAGTAGCAGTAGCTTGTAGTGTGGGATAAGTATGTGCGCTTCGATTAGCACTAATAATAGTATTTTCTAATCCCTCACCAAGAAAAACAATATTAGTTTTAAAAGAATCAACCACAACATTTTCATAATAAACCCCTTGCTTAATATTTATGTAAATAAAATTTTGGCTATTATTAGGTGCAGCTTGAACAGCTTGTAATATTGTAGTATAGTTTCCACTTCCATCTTGTGCCACAATTATTTGTAATTGTGCGTTTGTTGTTGTGAAAAAATATGTGACACTTGATAGTAACAACATAAATAGGGCTATTATAACCTGTCAAAATATATAAAAATAAATTAAAAACATTAGTTAAAATAATACTCGGTAGAATATAATGAGTATCTTAAGTATCCCCGAAATGTCACAAACTTTGTACTAGACTTTTGAAATGTATACGAAGTACGTACTTTTTCTAAAAAATAAACACTCTGTACATTAAAAAAATGAGGAATTTTCTAAAGAATAAAATACAAATAACTCCTTAATAATGCATCATAAAGAGTACAAAATAAGTGTGTAATATATTTATCCGTATTTACCTTCTTTTCTTCCATAGTTCTCATATTTTTCGCGATTACTTTATTATAATACAAAGAGGAATTATAAATTTTGAACGTTATAAAGCACTTAATCTTGTATGTAAACTACTACTTAATTATTGATTAATTATTGCATGTAATTACAAATTTGTTTAACATATATATACTCATATTTTTAAAATGGAAGTGTATGTGTCAACTAACAAAATAAGATATGGATTAGATACAAAATTAAATATTCCAATGTACAAGGCTTACCAAGGTAAGAAATGTTATGAACTAGGTAAAATATTACTCCGTACTCTGTATATATCATGGCATTCAATTTTTCTGATGTAATATCATCAATGCAATTAAAACAGTTTCACGAAGACATTAAAAGCACCACGATGTTTAGCCTTAGCGTTATGTAAAGCAGTTCATAAATTCGAATAAAAATGTTGAAGATCGGACATTTGAGTTATGTAGAATTTTTAAGGGGGAATATAATTGGAGAGAAAAGAGAGAAGTTAATTATATTAAACTTGCTCAAATAATTACATAGTAACTTAGTCATTATATAGGCAAGACAATCAACTAATAATCTAACACTAATGCCACTAATTAGACCCACTAATTTCACTAACTCTAAAACTTACACTAATATAACTTAACACATACTCGTATTTTGTAACTTCTCACTAATTTAATATAGCAACTAATTAATTCACTAGTATTTTGGATCATAACTCCAACAAGTTAGTGATAACAAATTCGTTAGCAATATTAATTAGCACGACAAATGATAATTAGGTTTCATAGACACTAATTGTTGATCAATACTTAAGTAGTCCACAATGGCTCAATTAGCCATCATTAGTGTGAGTATAAACAGTTTCGTTTGAATATAATCATCTCGAACAAAAGTTTAAATTAATTAATAATTTAAAATTCAATTCGATGATTTTGGTGCCTCAATATACACATCCTCTTGTACCAAAAAAAAAAAAAGAAATTACGAGTTCCGGTATCAATTAGGTATTAGATTTTGAATTTGGGTGGCTAATAATCGTGTCGACTATAATACGATAACCCTCTAGAATCGTGGAAAGATTAATTAAAAGAATAATTCAAAAAAATTAAAATTTATCTTACTTAATAACTATTTCAATAAAAAGTTTAAAACGATGAAGATGGTGGTTTAATGACTTAAATAATAATTCTTTTAAATTAACTAGAGATTCAAACTAAAAATGGATTGAAAAATTCTAAACATTTTAGTTATGGAGTATAAATTATTAAATATAGGTAGTGAATAGTGATGATGGACAAATTTACAAAGATACTCCGTATAATTTTGCATTGTCAACCAAAATTGGGTGATTAGATCGAGTTTATTGATTATAAATAGATGTATATCATACATTTGTCATTTACCAAAAGTTTTTCGTACATTATTTCTCCATATACTTCGTAGAATATAATGCTAATTACCTAAGGTAGAAAACAAGATTAAATAGGTACGGAGTAGTTATTTGAGAAAAAATAAAATTATACGGAGTATAAGGTAGTTGTTTGCAAAAAGTTAATTTTATTAGGTAATTTTTTGTAATTTCGTTCAAATTTAAATAATTATATTTAAATAAGTAGATGTGGGGTAAGATAAAGTAGGAGAGAGAGAAAGATGATGAATGATGATGAATTGTGGATAAATGTAAATTTTTAATGAAAGATGATGAAATTAAATTTATATAAAAAAAATAGAATGATGAGAGGTGATGAGTTATTGATAAAGATGGTCTAACCGTATTTGGGCCATGCCAAATTTTGGCTACAGCACGCCATGCCAGCATGTGGACCGGCCTAGCATGGCCCACTTCCATCTCTACCTCCTACTATTGTCAAAAAGTGAACTGTTTGGACCAAAAGACTACCATTGATATCTACCCTCGCTGGCCATGATAACTTATATCAACCACTGTGTATTGTGGAGTTGTTTTAACTTAACCCGAGGTTTTAAGTTTGAGCCCTAGAAACGTAGTCTTGTTAAAACTCACGAGGAAGAGTTTCACCGCTCATTGTGGTAAAAAAAAAAAAAAAAGTGAATATACAACTGAGACATGAAATAAACTAGACAGAGTATATATATATATTCAATAAATTCGTTAGTATATAGAAGTCTTATAGAATAACGTGTCACACCAATATTTACATTCAAATTATATATAGCACAATAACACAACAATATAAGTGACTTAGACAAAATGTACACAACTAACACAACGAAGTGAAATGTACAACACAATATAACTCATAGGCCGAAATCATCGTACACAAAACACCGAATAAGACCGTCTTATCTAAAACTTTGTACGCGTTAATATGGCGTACCGGTCGAGGACTGCATGCACTCCCTAACAATATCTTTGATCTTCCTTTTCATCAACTTATCTTTCACTCCTCCAAGCATATTTCTGTAGAACATTTCTAATCTTCTCAACTCCTTCATGTCCGATAACTCCAACATGTTCTCCCATTCTTTAGCGATGTCGAAATTACCGGAATCCAGCAAGTATGTTGGTACGTCCCGTTCAGGGTCGAAGGGCTTTCCGAAGAGCGACGCGTGAAGAACGCGTGTATATCGTTCCATGTCTGACAGCTTAGACTGTAAACGCTTCATTTCCTCTGTGACTACCAATGATTTTTCCTCTGAAGTGTCTGATTTTACATCGCCTTTGACGTCTGTCTCCTCGACCTTGTTGGAATTCTTGGGAGCGTCTTTGAAGTCTTCTGAGAGCGGGGGCCAGAGGACAGTTGTCGGGAGGTAGGAGTCGGTCATTTTACCATCACCGAGGACCCCGCTCCTTCCACGACCCCACGACCAAAGCTTATAACCACCGTCGCCCACAAGTACTGTGTGGGCAGCCCCACAGGCTACCTCAAGCGGGCTAGGAAATTTGGGCCGACCCGGCCCGTCATACGGGATTTGGAGCGGTAAAATGGCGTCCCCATGATCAATCCCAGAAAAACTAACGTCGGGACAGAGTCCGAGACCCTTCTCCATCCCCCATGACCACACTTCCCCAGACGACGAAACTAAACTCGTATGAAACAGCCCGCAATCTACCGACACAAAGTAGGCATTTTTCGGCAATTCCTCGACATGTTCGGGGAGTAACGTGTTCTGAGTCGTACCGTGTCCTAGCTGACCGTTTTCTCCTTGACCAAACGTCCAGCAGAAGCTCTCGAGAGTGTCTCTCGGTCGTTTCTTAAGGGTTAGCACCACAGAGTGATAGGCCCCACACGACACTTCATACGGTGCCCAAGGAGATTCGTCGTTGAAACTCGGAACGATTTGGGGGTGTGACCGACTCTCGGTGTCCCCCAGACCTAGCTGCCCGTGACTGTTGTTACCCCACGAGTAGCATATTAGGTTGTCGCCCGTGTGTGTTTCCCCGACACTTACTAGAGCGATGACGTGCTCGTTTCCACATGCCACCTTGACTACAGTGTGGCCGTAGAAATCGTAAACTGGCACTGGTGAAGAGATGCTCGAGAACGAGAATGTTTCGTCTGGTGAGTTGGTTGGGCATGGACAATTGCCCCACATCCAAAGTGTACCGAGGTTGTCGATTGCTAGTGACATCATTCCACCAGCTCCGATTGAGGAAACCTGAATCAGAAATTGGAAAACGCATAACTTTTTAATTACAATTGCACAGTTACCTCCGTTTAAGTTGTCCGAAATATGAAATACTCTAAATATTGAAGTTTAGTGACATTTTTTAAGTTTTTGAAGTATTTAATAAGTTACTCCGTATTGAATAGAGCAAAATGACTCACTTAACTGATTGCACTTACAAAATGTCCATTTCTCGACATAATTTTCATACGGGTTTTTAGAAACAGAGGTTTGGCATCGAAACCAACATAGGAAAGTTAATGAATGAAGTAGTGCAGAGTTTCGTAAATACCTTCACTGGTGTTGTACTCTTTTCTTCGGATTTATCACCAAGAGAACGGGGAGAACTCAGCTCAATAAATTTATCTAATCGACAGGGCACAGACACACTACCTCCATCAAATCCGAGTTGGCTATCTATGAAATTTCTGATATTAGCAAACACGGGAAAAACAATAGACAATAATAGGGTACGGCTTAGCTTATGGATTAGCTACAACGTGATCAAGAGCCTGAAACGAACAAATATAAGTGGAATAATTACGAAAGAAGTTAGAACAATACAGGTGTTATAGCCCCAGCCCCAAACTGATCCGTCATCTGCACACAATTAAGCGAAATTGTGAGAGATAAAAATGATGTGCTTCTTCAAGCTAACATCGAAAGATGTACAAGAGTTAGAAACGAATGGTTACTGCTCATCTACTGAAGAGTGAAGATGTCGGCAATTTCTAAAGCAACAAAAACTTTCACTTTGCATGACAGTCGACAGATATAAGTCTAAAAATTGCAGCAGCGGAATTGAAAGCACAGTATATGGTAAATAGTGGCACCGACAACCATCCTACCTTAGTACCTCATAAGCTCTCACTTGGAGAAGAGTAAATACGTGTGCTCTTCTAATCAAAAATTTCGAATTACTTTAAAAAACATTAGACAACTTCAGAAACTTTCAAATAACTTAGGACAAAGAAAACAAGTCGTAAGAAGCATTAAAGGTGTATAACACAAGCTCCCGCCTAAGGTGTGGAGTAAGGGGAATCACACATATGCCGCCTTTACAAATGACCCAAAACAAAGATTTTGACGAGATATATATAGAACTTCAAACAGTATGTGAAGAACATCAAACAATGAGTAACGAAATATTACCGGAAAGAGCAAGGCTATGATAAGCACCAGCAGCGACAGCAACAAAGTTGACGTCTTTCTCCAAACCGGGACTACCCAATTTGAGCTTGACGGGCACGGGCATAGTCTCATCGGACTCAGACCCGTTTCCTAGCCTCCCAAACATTCCCCTACCCCATGAATACATCTTCCCATCTCCTGCAAAATTTCTTCAAATATTATAAAAACCGTTGTACCCCCGTCATATTTAACAAGAATAACTCCAATGATTCTGTTGTAGTACTCCGTATTATTCTAGGATTTGAGCTCGGCTCCACAGAAAGTCGATTAATTGTTCAATTGTAGCTGGTAATTCGCGTGCTACAACAGTTTCAAACCGCTTTCAAACGCAGTCGTACCCACATCTAGCCCATTTCACTACCTTTTTTTTTTCACAATTCTGCGAGGATAATTTGATTCGATTGTCGTAAATTGAAGTAACCATTTTTGATTTTGATACCATACAACTTGACTCAATCACCCACCATAGTCGTAATCGACAACAACACCATTACCCTAGTGCCTCAATCGCGAGGAAAAATCGAGACTTTTGGTTAAATTTTACTCGGTATTAAATTCCTCTCATGGTAATCTTTCAAATAAAAAAGACCCATGATATAAAAAATCGTGTCAAACATTGCACCACGTAAGTACTCCACAACAGTAAACATAAAACCAAAAATAAAACCGCAACCAGTTTAAAAACTACGAAAGGTGAACATGAATCATCGTCTGAAACCGTCTATAAAATAAGATAAGCCATGAAATATAAGTAAAAAAAGTACCAGATAAAGCGAGGGTGTGAGCTTCACCAGCAGCAATGGAGATGATCTTGTGTGCTATGTTGCGTTCCACTTTTTCCGATGTTTCACCATTTTCATCCATTTTTTTACTTTTTTTTTTTTTCGGAGTTTTCAGTTTTTTGTGCACCAGATATAATGATTTTTAGGATAGCGACCGTCACGTGAGTAGGGGTGAGCAAAATATACGATACGGTTTTTATATACGAATACGATACGATATACGGTTTTAAATATACGAAAATTCGTGTCAAAGTCAAATCGTATATACGAATTTCGTATATACGAATTTCGTATATACGGTTGAAACCGTATCGTATCCGTATCGGAAATTAATATTTTCGTATATACGGTTTTGACCCGGTTTTTAAAAAAAAAAAAAAAAAAAAAAAAAAAAAAAAAACTGAAATTGATATGCAGTGTGCTGTACGCCTTTACCATTAATGGGCTTTGCCTCTTTAGTTTCTTCTCTCAACCATACAAAACAAAAACCCTACATTTTCTCTAGTTTTACTTTTCTTTCAACCATCACATTTCAAAGACATAGATCTAAAATCATTTGTATCTAAAATATAATTGATCAATTAAAGAATGACTAAGGTAATAGTTACTTGTTTTTTTTTTTTCCTCTAATGTTTTCATACTCCGTATATTTTAAATTGTAATTTTTTAATCTCTTTTTCTTTTCTTTTTTTCCTTCTAATAAGATCGTTTTTTCTCTATTTTTTATATTTTGACAATTTCGTTTTTAATTTTACTTTATTTTCGTATATTTACAGTTTAATAAAATTTTCAACTTTTTTTTTTTTTTTTTTTTTTTTATGGTTTTTATATCGTTCTAATTTAGTTTGATAAATTTTTTTGATTTTTTTAATGTTTTTTTTAATATTATTACGTTTTTTTTTCATTAGTCTTTTTTAAAATAACTTTTTAATTACGTGACTTTGTCTTCTGTTTTTTTTTTTTTTCTTTTTTTAATATTTTTACTTTTTTAATAGTTTTTTTTTTTTTTTTTTTAATATTTTTTTTTTGAAATTTTCATTTTTTTAACTAAAACCGTAGTCGTATATACGAAAACCGTATATCCGAAAAATTCGGATATACGAAAATCGTATATACGGTTTAAACCGTATCGTATTCATATCATAAATTTTTAAGTTTGAAAACCGTATATATGAAAACCGTATCGTATTCGTATCGTATATACGGTTTTGCTCACCCCTACACGTGAGTGAACAATTACCCGCTTACGATGAGAGTACCAAACAAATTTTGGGGTCATACTAAAGGGTCGGGTTAACCTCTATTTAAATTCAAGCTTCGCATGATGTCATGGTCCATTTGTCGAGGCGCGTTTTGTAACGGTAATATCTATAATTACACATTATTAACTACCAAAAAAAAAAAAAAAAAATCTATAGTTACACATTATGAAAAATTATATAAATTTTGTACTAAAATTATATTTAAGGAGACGAATCCAACAAGATCACACGTGATTATATTAGCCAGCGGCGGACGGAGGTGGGTGCACCATGGTGCACGTGCACCCACTAAGGCTGAAAAGATGAATAAGATTAAGTAGTGTAGATGTTCGGTACAAATGAAATAGTGCAGATGGTAATAGCCATTCAAGTTAAGCTGTGGGTTAGGGGTTCAATTCCCATGCAAACCCATTTTTGGTTTTTTTTTTTATATGTGGGATGTTATTGGATTTGGGCTTAGAGTTCATACAAAATTATCTACTCTCTATGAACATCTTTGTTTCTAATTTATTTTATCACTATTTAAAATGAATACAATTTCAAAAATACTTCTCCTATAACAACTTCGGAAAAAATTACTATATCAAAAATAATACATAAATGCGTAGATAAGATTGTATTAATTTTAGTGGTCGAGTCAAAAATTATACTCGTTAATTTGATCTTATCTCCTTAGAACATTATACGTAGATAAAATTGTATTCATTGTTCACAAGATTTTACTATATCAAAAATAATAAATAAATGCGTAAATAAGATTGTATTCATTTTAGTGGTCGAGTCAAAAATTGTACTCGTTAATTTGATCTTATCTCCTTAGAACATTATACGTAGATAAAATTGTATTCATTGTTCACAAGATTTTATCTTATCTACTCTTATGATGAGTTAAAAATTACTCTATCTTGTCGACTACTACATTATACGTTAATTTTTTTTTTCCGTACCAAAAATTAGTACTCCGTATCAATTTAGTGGTCGAGTCAAGTGCACCCACATTACTTAGATCCTGGATCCGCCACTGATATTAGCACTTATATATTGGAAGTAATTTAACAGATTCTCTAAGCACATGAATAGTGTCAAGTAGTGACATGCAAAGTTTGGATTTGAATGGAGGGTTTTTTTCCGGTTAAGTTGTTAACGGGTCAATTCCACATCGGATTTAACTTAACTTTTTACTCCCTCCGTTTCGATGAATTGTTTACATTACTTTATACACAATTATCTAGGAGATGAGAGATGTAACGAAAAATATTAAATAAAATATTCCGTAATAGTGTAACTGTAACACCCCGTGTTAATTTAAATCAATAATTAGATATTGAATACTAAATTCAAATTGTAAATCTAATCTTAACTTTTAACTTTCTCTTTTTCTTACGCAAGCCACCATATTCTTCATTGTACACCTACTTTAAATCATCTTTTTGTGATTTACATTTTATATCATTTAACAAAACAATCCTTTCGTTTAAATTATTGTAACCCGTATACATTTTTGAGACCTAACTTTTGAGGTCCGAAAAGTGATCATACGGACTCGGAATTTAACGAAACAAAAGCCTAAACCACCTAACTTTTCGAAACGGATTTAATGGTACAGTTTTCATAACCATTGGACAGACCGAACTAAAATCATGTTTCTGTTTTATTTCAAAGGTTTAATTTCATTCCTCGAAACCTCTTATTCTATTTTCTCCATCTCGACTTTTAAAATTTTATCGACCTTCTTAACTTTTAAATATTTTCTTCAATAATAAATAAAATATTTTAGTCTTAAAATTTTTAAAATAGAAATATGTCCAAGCGCACACACATTAACTTTTATCGCTTTTGACACCCGATCTTTTTAAAACTGATTAATTTCGTAAAAGTTTTTAAACATCCATGGGACAAAGCATACACCAACTAATAATGTGGACTTTTGTGCTTTAATGTGATGATAATGTTTGATTTTATTTTAATCAAACTTTAATTATCTAATTTCTTTACTTAAACTTTACAATATTATAACACGGCTTAAAGAATTTACAAAAGCAAAAATCAACCTACTCTACCTCCACTTTGTCGTGTAACATGCATCACACATCATCCCATTATCTTCTTGCTTCTTTTCCTTCCTAAATGATCCAAGTATAAGCTTTATTAGCTAATAAAGCAAAGCAAAACCTAATTTATTTATCCTAAAAGCTTACCAACTTGTTCCATTATATTCTAAGTGCAAAACACAATCATTTTGGAGCTCCAATATTGCCGAGCTACGTCCTCCAATTCTCCCTATAAATTGCTTCCATTTTTACTCCTAAAACACACTAATTAAAACACTAATATTACTCTAATAATTCCTAGTATCATTTAGCTAATTAGTGGGTATATTTGGAACTTACTTACTACGGGTTTTTGAAGGTGAAGACGGGTACTTGGGTGAAGCTTTGGACTTAGATAATTTAATTGATCCGGATAACCAATAAGCTTGCCGATTAAGGTGACTAGTTATATCTCATAGTATTCTCTTAGTAAATTAATTTCGTTTTTATTATAATTTTATAATTATGATTATTATGTTAAAATATGTTAAACATCATTTATGTGTACTTATATGTTATGTGAAGTATAATAAAATGATAATAAATAAGTAATATTGATAATAGTTAAATTGTTTTTGAGCATTTTTAATTATTGTTCATATGATTTATATGTTTATTTATGTTTTAGTTAAGTAGTAATCTTATATAAAAATTATGTGATATATTAACAATGAGTTTAAAGTGATTAAAAATCGAAAACGAAAATATATATGTGTGTATTATTAGCTACGGTTTTCCCCTTAAATTTTGGGTCAAAATTGTTTTTATCATTTTTTTCTTTTAGTTTATTGTTAAAATAATTTAATTATTAATTAATTATTTAGAATTAAGAAATTAAAAGAAATAAATGAATTTAGTTATATATATGGTCCACACGGCATTACCATTATAAATTGTCTAAATTTAATCAAAATGAAAATATCACTAAATCACTAAAGTTTAATAGTTATTAGAATTGAAATTTTGTATAAATCGTTTTAATTATAAATGAAATATATTAAACCGATTAAAAAGTATAACCATTATAAAAATGAATTAAATCGTGTGCTACTACCTTTGCCAATATTGGACTACTGAACTTGGACATACGGACTAAAATGAACCAACCACGACACTACTATTTTAAAAATGAAAATCGCTAAATTTAGTAAATAGATGACTAAATTTAACTAAGCTTCAATTTTAAAATAAATACTATTATCACTAAATACAAAACGAACTTAACGACTTTAAAACTGTAAGTTTTTACTTAGTAAATAAAAATGGTTTAGTTTTATACCTAAAATATCTTAAGTATGAAAATACGATAAAATACGATGAAAAGTGAATGGTGAAAAATGAATAGTGAAAATTTTTACTAAGTATAGAAAAATTTAAAAATGAATAAGTAAATGACTTAAAGTGTTTTGAAAAACACTTAAATAAAATTGGACATATTAATAAATATTTCAATATAGAAATTTAAAAACATTAATAATTAACCACACTTCAAATAATAAACGAATATGTGATGTGATCATATGAAACCTCTGATTCAAATAAAGCGTTTGACGTTGAGACTAAGAGAGTCTAGTAATACGTGATATGTAATATCAAATAAATAATCAATCTTGAGTAAGTTAAATAAAAGGTCAAGCTTGGGCCTCGGATATGAAAACGTCGATCGTGGTGAAGTGGGGTTAAGATAGTCTTGTAGCGGATACCACTATCTCGGCCTTCTGGCGTTGGCTATGTCGAATAGTGTGGTTTTGCCGGCAGCTTTATTGCTTAGCATGCTGCCCATGCCTTACGCCTTAAGTCGTATTGCCTAAGCCGTACAAGATAATGAAAAATTCAACTCTTAGTGGGTCAGGCTTTAGGAAATAGTCGTTTTATCCAGAGTTAAGGTGCTCTATGATTAGCATAGCCTATTCTTAAAGTGGATATTAGTGTATGCATACTAGACTAGGGTTAATTCCCCTATTTCGCTAAAGTTACCAGTGGCACCGTGACCTTGTGGATTCAGGTCGATTATAGCGGTTCAAGTCTCCTTGCCGTGTTTCGTTCTTAGTGGGCGCGACACTTGCATTCGTTCTTATCCTGCGTAAAGATCACTTGACGAGATTGTATCTGAAGTTCTAATCATTTCGAACACTAAACGATGAGATGCAAGTACTATAGTATTCGGCGTGGTTTACGAGTCGAGTAAGTCGCTGCACTATGGTAGTGAGATGCAAACGACTAGAGTACAAAGGCCTACTCAGTGGTCAGGCTCGTGAAGCGATATGTTGTTTGATTAAATGAAAGTGAGTCAAAACCTTTTTGAAAACTAAAGACCACGACTTCCTGAAGTGAATCGAGTCTGCATGATGAGTATGTTACAATATGCCTGTTTGTATGCGATCTGATATCGCTTTGTAATCTTGTTGTTATGTTGTGACACTATTGCTATGTTATTATCTGTTAATTGCCTTCATAATTGAATATCATGTTTATATGATTTATCGCTTTTAAACCGCATGCTTATTATGACTTATATGCCTTTATATGCTATAATAATAAGCATGTTTACATTTTTATCATCATGTTATAGTTATAAAGCGATAGTAATAAACCAAAGTAATCGAAACCGAGGGTAAGTATGAGCGTAGCTAGTCATCGTCACTTCAGTGACATCCCCCATCGCTTATTGTGCGGGATAACCGTGGACTAGAGTGGATTTTGGAAGGGGCCACGAGACGTGTTTATGCTTTCCTTGTTATTTCTTTTCGAGAGATATGTAATATATACAATAATACTCTTTTAAATTTCCGTACTTAGAGTTGTTTTATTCAACTCTCGAACGATGTTATAACATTTGGGTTTTTATGTATAATTAATGACGCTGGTTTAAGACTTAATTAATTTCCGCCTTAGTAATTAAAGTCGACTAAAAACCAGGTTGTTACAGTAACTACATAAAGGGTCCACTTTATATAAAATAAGCATAAATAATATGGAGTACTTATTTTGAAATATGATTAGTTGAAGAAAATAATGGTTCACTTATACGTGGTCGTACAGTACCATTTACAGAAAATGTAAACAAATTACTGATACACCTTAAAATTGAAAGTGTAACAATTCACTAGGATGGAGGAAATATATGATTGCGCATATCTTATTTTGTAATATGATTAGTTGAACAAATTACTGATACACCTCAAATTTAAGACCTGTTCTTTCCAACTTATTTTCAACTCATTTCAATTGGGCTCGAGCCTGGGCCACTTCATTTCGCTCATTTCATTCTGCTCAGCCTGGGCCTGCCTAATTTTATTCGATTCAAAGACAGCCTACATTATTTAATTGAACTTCATTCATTTCATTTCGCTCGCCTGGGCTTCAGCCATTTCATTTCGGCCTCACTCATCCTTATTTAGTTCGATTCGATTCGATTCAAATTTATAAAAGTCCGAAAGAACAGGTTCTTAGGGAGGGAGTACTTTTTAAGGAATAATAATGACAATATGACATAATGTTATGATTGCATGTTTTTCTAATAGATTTCTACAATAAAAGTAAATATTTTTATTATTTTACTGAGGACCCATGCAAATGTACGAATTTTATAATTAATCATGTCACTTAGTGCCGCTACGAGCATATGACTATATATATAGAGAGAGATTTAGGATCCCGTCACTACAAAAAGCGATCGATTTCACGGCGACGGATTAAAATCGCAAAAGCCTCTAAATCCGTCGCAAAGTGATCATTTGCGACGGATTCTGCGACTAAACCGGCCCGTCGCAAAACCTGGTCGCAAAAAATAATTTTGCGACGGATACGTCGGTCGCAACCAACTTGCGATTTCGGCCATTTCAACAAGAAATAGTCCGTCATGAACAACATGATTTCGCGATTTTAATATATGTCCGTCGCAAATTTTGGCGACGGACTTATCCGTCGCAAATCATAGTCCGCGACGGATTGTCCGTCGCGAAACCATATTGTTCATGACGGAATTTCCGCCGCAAGTTGTAAAATCCGTCGCAGTCACCGCACTTTTCCAAATAGTCACTGCTTTTACGCTCCCAAAGCCTCGCTTTTTACACCCAAAAAACTCCGCAATGAAATTCGCTTTTGCGTCAATACAATCAAAAATCAAAGCACACCAAACACACAACACACAAACCGAACATAACATATATATATTACTGCATTTAATATACAAACGGCCACTACCACCGCCAAAGTTAACATTCATCGCCAAAGTTAACAAGTTAACATTCATCAAAGTTCAACTACCACCGTCAAAGTTCAATATGGGGACATCGGCCGCCACTACCACTACCACCATCACCGCCAAACGCCCACGCCTAAATAGGTCAAGTCGGCGCCAAGGTCGCATGTCTGAGGAGGCTCGATTGAGGCGTTGTGACGTAATCAACTCCTCAATTGTAGAAATCCTTTGACTCAGCGACCTGTTCTCTTGTGTCAGGCGTGTTAGAATCCCGGGACTGTACGTAGACTGCTCCCCGACGGATGAGTGACGAGGCGGCGGACGGTCGTAATACATTGACGAGGCTGAACCCGTGCCGTAAACACGACCTTTCTTGTCGTGTCCTCCCACTATCTCATAATACAGCCGGTTCTCGTCTAAGTTGGAAGTTCTCTTTCCTCGAAACATCGTAGGTAAATACTCCATTTTCCCACAACTCTTTTAATTCTTTCACCAACGGCTGCAGGTATACATCTAAATTTTTCTTTGGATTGTTTGGACCGGGAACAATTAAAGAAAGAAAAATGAATTGTCTTTTCAAACAAAGTGAAAGAGGAAGATTGTATGGTGTTAACATTACTGGCCAAGTCGAATAGGGTTTACCGAATTGATTAAATGGTGCAAATCCATCCGTACAAAGGCCTAATCGAACATTTCTAGTCTCGCTTGCAAAATCGGGATATGTAGCATCTAAATGTTTCCAAGACTCACAGTCAGCCGGATGAACCATAGTACCACCTACTCGAGGGTTCTTCGCATGCCATCGCATTTGTTCGGCTATATGTTTAGTAGCATACAACCTTTGGAGTCCAGGTCCAAGTGGAAAGTAGAGAGCGATCATTGTGCTACACGCTTCCCAGCTCATCCTGTGTTTGGTTTATATCTTTCAAGACCACATTTTCGGCATGCATCTAAATTCTCGTCTTCCTCCCAAAACAACATACACCCTTCATCACATGCATCTATCTTCTCGACTAGTAATTGAAGACCTTTTAGCAATTTTTTAGCAGCATAAAAATCTTTGGTCATTTTGTTATTTTTAGGGAAAGCGTCTCCAAGCAAACTACTAATCGAGTCAACAACCCTATGAGACAGATTATGGTCACACTTTAACGTGACTATTCTAGATGCAACTTCCAACACTGACATTGGGCTATTATCATACAAGGGTTCATCAGCCTTGTTTAACATGTCAAAAAAAGCTTTCACTTGAGGGTTTGGGGCCTCGTTTATTTCATCTGCATTCAACGCTTCCTCCCTAATTGTGTCTACTTCATCTCGTAAGGCGTCATTTATCATTTCTCGATAAGGATTATCATCAACCTGCATCACCGCAGTATCTAGGTCTATCATCTACGGAAAATCCTCCGTGACAAAACCAACTGAAGTAATTTTTCAGAAAACCTCTTTTAATCAAATGAGTTTTGACATCAGACTCATTCAACCATTCTGAGTTGCAACAATTCACACATGGACACCTAATCTTTTCACCATTACTGTTGAAATCCGGCAAAAGTTTAGCATGTTCGATAAATGAGATCACCCTATTAGCATATCCAACTTTCACTCGCTTATTATCATCCAAACGGTCGTACATATCCAACTACGTTCTACTCTCTTCATGGTCAATCACCTACAAAATAGAGTTTCAAAGAACATAGTTAAATTTGTAGTGGTTTCCTTTTTTTTGGAAAAAAACGTGTAGTCATAGGTAACTTCTTATCTCTCCAACCTAAACCCATCTTTGAATGATCAATATCACTAACAAATAGTTACAATTGTTTATGTAATAGTAAAATTTCGAATATTCGCATCGCCTCTCAGATACACAAATAAATCGAGTTTCCTCAAAATATATGTATCCGCAGTAACATCACCTTAATAATTGCTACCAAAATTTATACTATTACATAAACAAATATAACTAGTTGTCACCTAAGTGATATTAATCATTCAAAGATAAATTCCCCAAAATTGAGGACTATTCAAAAATTATTCCTAATGAATAATTCTCGAATGGGTATACTACTACAACGCAAAATTTTTTTCATTTTACATCATTTCAATAAAATATTTATTGTTAACAAAACACACAATCAACCTACTAATAATGGCTCTATAATTCTCTAAAAAAACCGAATAATAGCTCTATTATTCTCTAAATTAACCTAACAATGGCTCTACAATTCTCTACATTAACCTAACAATGGCTCTACAATTCTCTACATTAACCTAACAATAATGGCTCTATAATTCTTATCATTAACCTAACAAAGGCTCTACAATTCTCTAAATTAGCAAATGTTAAAGTGATTCAATTAATATAAACAATTTTAAACACATAAACTCAAAGTAATTCAATTTTAATTAACATAATCAACTTAAACAACCCAATTAACTCATTATTTATAACTAATTCAATTAACTTAAAAAACTTTAAACTTATCAACTCAAACATAATAAACAAATTCAATTAACTCATTATTTATAACTAATTCAATTATTTATAATCAACTTAAAACTTAACATAATCAACTCAAACTAATCAACTTAACATAATATATTAAGATCATAAACTAATCAAATTAACTTAACAAAACTTAAAACTAATCAACTCAAACATAATAAACTAATCAACTTAACTCATTATTTATAACTAATTCAATTATTTATAATAACTTAAAACTTAACATAATCAACTCAAACTAATCAACTTAACATACATTAACATCTAATCAACTTAACAAAACTAATCAACTTAACCCATTCAAATTAACTTAACAAAACTAATCAACTCAAACATAATAAACTAATCAACTTAACATATATTAACCCTAATATCAAACTTAATCAAATTAACTCAAACTAATTAAATGAAAACTTAACATAATAAACTTAAATTAACCTAAATTAACATAATAAACTAATTAAATCAAATCATTTTCATCTGAGTAGTGGAGGTCACGAGTAGGAGTGTCACGAGTAAAGTGTCGCTTAATAAACTAAATTAACCCTAAACTACTTAATTTATTACAAAGAAAAATTGAGAAAACCATACTCTAATTAATTTGGGGAAAGTGTCGCTGAGTATGGAGGCCACGAGGGTTAGTCTTGCCGGAGTAGGGGAGCTCACAGTAATGGGACGACTACGATTTGGGGCGATATAAGGGCGGTTTTTGTTTTTTTTTTTTTTAAGTCTGAAACAAATGAGGAAGGAAAGAAAATCGCGAAATATTTAATGGGTGTTGCGACGGATATTTGCGACGGACTACTTTATCCGTCGCAAAATTTGCGACGGACTGCTTTATCCGTCGCAAAATTTGTGTATCTAGCTGGGTGCATACGGTGCTCACCGTAACTTAGTGCACACGGAATCTTAACCATTGTAACTTCTCAAAAATCACTACTCACTTTAATTTTTTTCCACGAATATTTGGATTTTATGCGTCATATATATTTTGATTTAATCATGATAATATTTGCCACGAATGTGACCCATTTGATTGGGGTTATTCACATATTTTTGTCATTTGACTTAATTCGTCGCTAAAATATGTATTTGCCACGAGTATAACATTTTTCGTACTGCAAATGAATATTTTTCTTAACATCATTTATGTCGTAACATAACATTTTTCTGAAATATTTTTTTTGTGACTAAATAAATTTTTACCACGTTTAACAATTTTTCGTGGCATAATTCGTGGCCAAATGTTTTATTTTGCATGCATGATTTACGTTTTTTCCAAATCAAATTGTATAATTATTTTTTTTTACAGAAACTACTATATCTACCCTCGACTTATTCTATGTCTAAGCTTAAGGTAGGCATGTTTCCACCCGAAGAAGTGAACGAGCCACGAGATTTGTGTTTAATAGAATAATTTGCTCATGTGGGCCAAGTGCTGTCTCAATAAGCATCCTAAAACTTTAAGGGCAAAATTGTCCACAACCAACAAATCCCGTGGAATTGTGGCTCCCCTGGAATTTTGGCATAAATACCAAAGAAAGTTTACAAAAAAAAAAAAATATATGTGGCTCAATTGTGGCACAAATACCAAAAACAAGTTTACAAAAAAATATATCAAGAGGGTGATAAGGTTGCGAATCATGGTGAATTTTTTGTTGTTTTTCCGAGATCTTTCTAAATCGATCGTAGAAAATCTCTCGAAAAACTTGCTAGAATGCATACAGAGGATTGGGTGCAACAAATGATTCGCAGTTGTAATGGGGTGCTTTGGTTGACTTGGTACATTCAAACGAGAGGCAAATTTACAGGACTGATATTCCTGGTTTAGGTCCTTGTGTATTCTTCATTGACGTTGACGTCTCGGGTATCAAGGTTAGAGTATTGTCTTTTGCATCTGGCCATATGAAGATGCTTTCACAAGGCCAGTGACATCATTGAGGTAGTGAATTTCTGATCAGTTGATTCTCTCAGCATGTTTAATGTTTTCATTTGAAAGTCGTCTAATTCTTTTGTTATATATCTGTATAAGTCATTGTGTATTATTTATTGACGTTGACGTCTCGGGTATTCAGGTCAGAGTCTTGTCTTTTGCATTTGCCGATATGAAGTTGCTTTCACAAGCCAGGGACATCAATGAGGTAGTGAATTTCTGATCAGTCGATTCTCTCAGCATGTTTAATGTTTTCATGTGAAAGTCGTCTAATTCCTTTGTTATATATGTATAAGTCCTTGTTTATTCTTTATTGACGTTGACGTCTCGGGTATCCAGGTCAGAGTCTTGTCTTCTGCATCTGGCGATATGTAGTTGTTTTCGCAAGCCAGAGACATCAATGAGGTAGTGAATTTCTGATCCGTTGATTCTCTCTGCATGTTTAATGTTTTCATGTGAAAGACGTCTAATTCTTTTGTTATATATCTTTATAAGTCATTTTCTATTCTTTATTGACGTTGACGTCTCGGGTATCCAGGTCAGAATCTTGTCTTTTGCATTTGGCGATATGAAGTTGCTTTCACAAGCCAGGGACATTGAGGTAGTGAACATCATTTATGTCGTAACATAACATTTTTCTGAAATATTTTTTTTGTGACTAAATAAATTTTTACCACGTTTAACAATTTTTCGTGGCATAATTCGTGGCCAAATGTTTTATTTTGCATACATGATTTACGTTTTTTCCAAATCAAATTGTATAATTATTCTTTTTTACAGAAACTACTATATCTACCCTCGACTTATTCTATGTCTAAGCTTAAGGTAGGCATGTTTCCACCCGAAGAAGTGAACGAGCCACGAGATTTGTGTTTAATAGAATAATTTGCTCATGTGGGCCAAGTGCTGTCTCACTAAGCATCCTAAAACTTTAAGGGCAAAATTGTCCACAACCAACAAATCCCGTGGAATTATGGCTCCCCTGGAATTTTGGCATAAATACCAAAGAAAGTTTACAAAAAAAAAAAAAAAATATATGTGGCTCAATTGTGGCACAAATACCAAAAACAAGTTTACAAAAAAATATATCAAGAGGGTGATAAGGTTGCGAATCATGGTGAATTTTTTGTTGTTTTTCCGAGATCTTTCTAAATCGATCGTAGAAAATCTCTCGAAAAACTTGCTAGAATGCATACAGAGGTTTGGGTGCAACAAATGATTCGCAGTTGTAATGGGGTGCTCTGGTTGACTTGGTACATTCAAACGAGAGGCAAATTTACAGGACTGATATTCCTGGTTTAGGTCCTTGTGTATTCTTCATTGACGTTGACGTCTCGGGTATCAAGGTTAGAGTATTGTCTTTTGCATCTGGCCATATGAAGATGCTTTCACAAGCCAGTGACATCATTGAGGTAGTGAATTTCTGATCAGTTGATTCTCTCAGCATGTTTAATGTTTTCATTTGAAAGTCGTCTAATTCTTTTGTTATATATCTGTATAAGTCACTGTGTATTATTTATTGACGTTGACATCTCGGGTATTCAGGTCAGAGTCTTGTCTTTTGCATTTGCCGATATGAAGTTGCTTTCACAAGCCAGGGACATCAATGAGGTAGTGAATTTCTGATCAGTCGATTCTCTCAGCATGTTTAATGTTTTCATGTGAAAGTCGTCTAATTCCTTTGTTATATATATGTATAAGTCCTTGTTTATTCTTTATTGACGTTGACGTCTCGGGTATCCAGGTCAGAGTCTTGTCTTCTGCATCTGGCGATATGTAGTTGTTTTCGCAAGCCAGGGACATCAATGAGGTAGTGAATTTCTGATCCGTTGATTCTCTCTGCATGTTTAATGTTTTCATGTGAAAGACGTCTAATTCTTTTGTTATATATCTTTATAAGTCATTTTCTATTCTTTATTGACGTTGACGTCTCGGGTATCCAGGTCAGAGTCTTGTCTTTTGCATTTGGCGATATGAAGTTGCTTTCACAAGCCAGGGACATTGAGGTTGTGAATTTCTGATCAGTCGATTCTCTCAGCATGTTTAATGTTTTCATGTGAAAGTCGTCTAATCCTTTTATTATATATCTGTATAAGTCCTTGTTTATCCTTTCTTGACGTTGACGTCTTGGGTATCCAGGTCAGAGTATTGTCTTTTGCATCTGGCGATATTAAGATGCTTTCACAAGCCAGGGACACCGATGGAGTAGTGAATTTCTGATCTGTTGATTCTCTCAGCATGTTTAATGTTTTCTTGTGAAAGTCGTTTAATTCTTTTGTTATATATCATCTGTCCTTACATGAAACTTACTGACCGCTGCAAAACTGCTCTTATTATTCACTTGCCTGTTTACATCGGTACTTATAGGTTGAGGATTTTTATACCTCTCCATAGGACTTAGTTTTGTAAATGATGCTCCAATAGACGGAATGAGCGTGATTTGACCCACTTTTCTAATTTTTTTTTATTTTTGTGAAAGTCGTCTAATTATTTTGTTATATATCTATATAAGTTTGCTGTTGCAGATCATTTGTCCTTTTCATGAAACCTATTGACTGCTACAAAACTGATGTGCTCTTTTTATTCACTTGCCTGTTTACATCGGTACTTATAGGTTGAGGATTATTAATTATTATACCTCTCCATAGTAATTTTGTAAATGATGCTCCAGTAGAGCGATGAGCGTGGTTTGACCCCTTTTTATAATCAAACTGGTTGGTACTATGAGGTTATATTAAGTAATTGTGATCTTTTGTGCAGTAGTAAGGCATAAATTCTGTTCTCCCGCGATAAATACCTGGCGATCTTGGATATCACAATATTGTAGGATGACATCCGTGTGTAATTAAAAAAAAAAAAAAAGCAACAATATAAGTTCATTTATGTTATATTCATTATCGGTATAACTGACTATAATTGACTCCCTGGTTTATGTTTATTGATTTTTGTGAGTGCAACGTCTTTTTCGATTGCTATATTTTCTTGCTTCTCGTTATTTCTATTGGCCATTGTTTCACCTTGTTACCACATTGACGTCTCGGGTATCCAAGTCAGAGTCTTGTCGATCTTCTGCATCTGGCGATATGAAGTTGCTTTCACAAGCCAGGGACATCAATGAGGTAGTGAATTTCTGATCCGTTGATTCTCTCAGCATGTTTAATATTTTCATGTGAAAGTCGTCTAATTCTTTTGTTATATATCTGTATAAGTTTTCTGTTGCAAATCATCTGTCCTTATCATGAAACTTACTGACTGCTGCAAAACTGATGTGCTCTTTTTATTCACTTGCCTGTTTACATCGGTACGTATAGGATTGTATTAATATCTTTTACCATTGCATTTCACTTTAATCTCAATTAAAGTAGTACTCGTATATATTTATCTTTTACCATTGCATTTCATTTTAAAGTAGAATTGTATTAATATCTTCACATTTCACATTATATTGCTTATATAATTATTAGTTCTCTGCATTTTAGACTTAGCCACAAGGTGCCGAACCCTAATTTTCGGATATTTTCGGAAATCAGATATCCGAAATTTCAAAACTAAATATCCAATAAACTTCGAATCAGATATCCAAAAAAGCGGATCGAATATCGGATCAAAATTTTCGGATTTCGGATATTCGGATATGTTGCTCAGCCCTAATAAATGCCATTTTTTTTTTAAAAAAAAAGGTAGGGTTTAACAAAACTCGTTAATAATTAACCTTAATTTTAAGTAATGTATTATGTGGGCCTTGCACTCGTATGAACTCGATATGACCCGATCCGACTAGCTCAACCCGGCCTGACCCTTGTTTTTACTACATACGACGGCTATTTAAAAGACCGCGAACTTCAAAAGTGGAAAATGCCGCCATAAATCCACTTTTCTTCCTAAACAAGGTACCATTTTCAATTTATCAAGCACTCTTTGAACAAAATTAATCCCCTTCTAATTTCTTCAATCATCAATGACATTAAATTCAAACTAATCAACATACAACCTCAAATTTACACCCATGTATCATATGTAATATAGTTTAAATCAAAAGAATTGATCTTCTTCCCTCTATAATGTCCGGCGAAAATGTGGTTCAATGGACATCGAAAATCCGACAATGGTCACACAAAGGTTTACATCGTCGAGCGATATCGCTGTTTCGTAAGATGCAAGAAGCTGGTGTCGAACCCAATGCGACGACTTTTTCGACGATTTTGACTGTATCTACTCAATCTGGGTTCAAATCATTTGGGTTAAGTTTGCATGGTGTAGTGCTCAAAAAAGGGTACTCAAATCAGGTTTTTGTTTCAAGTGGGTTGATTTCAATGTACGTGAAATATGGTTTTGTGGCGGATGCACGGAAGGTGTTCGATGAAATGCCGGAAAGGGATGGTGTTGTTTGGAATAATATGATTTCTGGGTATGGGCAGAGTGGTCGTGGGGATGAGGCTTGTAGGTTGTTTTGTGGGATGGTGAAGGAGTGTGACGGTCTTCGAGGTTTTGTTAATGATTTTACGCTTGCTAGTGTGATCAATGCTTGTGGACATGTGGGGAGGTGTAGATTAGGTGGGTCTGTGCATTGTTATGCTTTGAAAATCGGGTTTGATTCAGATAAGTTCGTGGGTAGTTCGCTTGTTGATATGTATTCGAAGTTTGGGGACTTGGGTTGTGCTCGGACCGTGTTTGATCATTTGATAAATAGAGATATTGTGGTGTGGAATACTATGATTACAGGATATGCTCATAATAATCAGGAAGTAGATGCAATCGAGTTGTTTCTTGAGATGGTACTCTGTGGGATTTCCCCGAATTATGGTACGTTTACTGCGGTGATTAATGCTGCGTCAGTGATGCCGGATGGTGTGATTGGTAGATATTTTCATGCTAAAACTGTGAAGCGTGGTTATCTAGTGGACGTTTACATAAGCACTGCTCTTGTTGATATGTACTCTAAGTGTCTGATAATGGCTGAAGCTGAGCGAGCATTCTTTGAAATGCGTAAGAAGAACGTGGTTTCGTATAATGCACTCATCACTGCTTATGGATTGTCTGGTGATCATGTTAAGGCACTCAAGACTTATATCTTACTACGAATTCAGGATATGATACCCGATGATTTGACCTTTGTTGGGTTGTTTACGTCTGTTTCTTCGTCTTGCGCATTTGTTGAAGGAGCACAAGTTCACTCGCAATCAATTAGGCGTGGAATGGACCGATTTGTTTTAGTCGAGAATTCCATTGTGAATTTCTATTCAAAATGTGGTCGTCTCGACTGTGCAGTGCGTGCATTTGAGAGTATACAAGGGAGTCGGGTTGCTGCTTGGTCTGCTATTATCTCAGGACTCGTCCAAAACAATGAGGGCATCAAAGCTTTCGAGGTGTTCCGTGAAATGCACAGACTGTCGGAAAAAGCAGAAAAATTTTCCACTTCCAGTGTTATCAAAGCGACTGCTAGCCTAGGTGTCGTTGCACAGGGAAGACACTTGCACTGCTACGTGATAAAGGTCGGCCTAGACCGAGAAATATATGTTGGCAGTGCGCTGATTGATATGTACTCCAAATGCGGGGACGTGGAAGATGCTCGTCAATTCTTCTCAGAGATGCCCAAGAAAAATGTCGTCTCTTGGAACTCAATGATAACAGGCTACGCTCAAAACGGTTTTTCAGACGAAGCGTTCCTCCTTTTTCAACAGATGGACAAGTTTGGCGTCTTGCCTAATTCAGTATCGTTTGTCGGAGTGCTCTTTGCGTGTTGTAACGCACGAATGGTTCAGCAAGGCAGGGACTATTACAAACTAATGACATCCAAGTACGGCATTTCACCGACAGTAGAACACTACACTTGTATGATGATCCTCTTAGGTCGTTCTGGTTACGTGGAAGAGGCAGAAGAGTTCCTAAGAAGTTCACCGTATAAGGAGGAAGTCGTGATATGGAAGTCTCTCCTTGCTTCCTGTGAAGCTCACAAAGATTTTGATGTCGCCGCTAGAGTTGCAGAGTATTGTCTGCGCTTAAATCCAGACGATACTTCTACGTATACCATGCTGTCGAACATCTATGCTATTAAGCACTTGTGGTCAGAGGTTGGAAAAACGAGGGATTTGATGAAACGTGCAGACGGTACAAAGGAACCTGGGCGTAGCTGGATTGAAGCGAACACATGGCGCTGGTGAATAGACCCGAGATGCATTCCCTCTGATACTCGGAATTCTGATGACGTTTTTTTTACTCCCCTACAATATTTGAAAGGATAAGAAATCTGAGAAATGGGGAGAGTACCTGCCACGGCTTCATCTAATTCAGCTGATACTTCTCTGCGTGGTAATGATGCTGGTAAGTTTATTTATCGTGAAAAAGAGTAGGTTTAGCATCATTTATTTGATGATATAGCTAAATTTGCAACTTTGACTGAAAACAGAATTGGTTATTGAGTAATGTCAACAATGACAGAACTCATCATCAAATTCAGGGCAGTGGTCGTCGGAGGTTGTGGCCGTATGGCCTAAAGTCCATATAAGCGATAAGCGTTGCTGATTTTACAGGCCTGCAAAACATCAGGTGAAGCTCGGAATAATTCTTCATATATGTGACTTGTTATCGCTATCATCTCTGCCCGTGCAAAAATCCCGAACAAAGCAAGGTTTCTCAAAGGCGGTTTCAGAGAGACCCATAGCCTAATATACGACTACCCTTTGCACTACACAGAGGGTTGTTTTTGCGAGCGTTTTGATCGACTCCATTATATCCTAGACGCTAGAGGTTACAGGACACTCGGTCTTCGACTCTATCACAGCTCACAAATAGATATCTCCTGCTCAAGATCAAAATTCAACTGACCATAAAACTAGCGATCATTTGCTGTACGA
The DNA here is from genome assembly GCA_023091065.1 of Dianthus caryophyllus. Taxonomy (NCBI): domain Eukaryota; kingdom Viridiplantae; phylum Streptophyta; class Magnoliopsida; order Caryophyllales; family Caryophyllaceae; genus Dianthus; species Dianthus caryophyllus. The sequence continues at coordinate 3,420,904 of CM041523.1, forward strand.
AGTACTTCAGAATTTGTCAGGTGCCTCTTTCAATTCAATTGTACTCCGTATTTGATACGTGTAACTTTTAATCGTGATGTTTTTCAGCGGGTCACTCCCGTCATTTAGCTATTTTACAGAAATTTCACTCATTAAGTTGCTTGTACTTTTATACTCCGTAGTTACCTACTCTTTACTGTCCCATTGTCTTCCACGACGAATTAACGAAATGATCGGGAAAACACGTTCTTCATTTATTTTTTTGATAAATTAAAAAGGAAAAAAAAAAAAAAAAAAAAACTTTTTAAACTACACAAATTAAGGGTGTTTTGGTTGGGGAAAAAAAATAACAAATTTCAAAATTAAAGATACTAAAATTCCGTTGCCGGGACTTGAACCCGGGTCTCTCGGGTGAGAGCCGAGTATCCTAACCAACTAGACTACAACGGATTGTTGATAATATTAATTCTATCAGTTTATATAATAGTTAATGTAATTTTTTGTACCTTTTTATCCTCACCATCTTCAAAGTTCAACCCAAAAATCCCCAAAATTCTGAATGTTTGGTTCAATGATTCCTTCAATAAAGGTATCACCTTTACAATTTTTCAACATACCCATTTGCTTTTCAATATTAATTTTATTAAGTTTTCAACAAATTCTAACATTTGAGTGTGTATGTGTGTGTTTGTGAAACAGGTGAAGCATGGAAAAGATGGGGCAAAAGAAGGAATTGGTGTGAGTTTTAGGGCTGAAAATTTCATACCAGGTGTTGTAATTGGTTTCATTTTAGGGTTACTTCTTGACTTAACTAAATTCCCTAAAAACCCTCCAAAATCACATGTTTTGGGTGGTAAAAACTCTACTAAACCTTCTCCTACTTATGGTGATCCTGATGAAGACCTCAAGATGGTATCTTTTTTGCCCTTTTTTAATTTTGTGTTGAATCTTCATTTTTTGTGATGATTATGGATGTTAATTTGTTTGAGAAGTAGTATTGTGTATGTTAGAGTATATAATCGATCTTGGGCCTCCAACCATCAGCTTAAGTTTTTGGTTGGGTTGGTTCCTGACATGGTATGAGAGCCTTGTAACCAGAGGTCACCACCCCTCACTTTCAAAGTGGTATATATTGCAGTAGGCGAGGCGCAGAATAAGTTGCGTCACGCTATTCTCAAATGGCATTCGCGTGAGGGGCGTGTTGGAGTATACTCCAACAGTAAGATTGTTGTTGTATGCATATGATGGGAAGGTTGGGGCTTAAATGTGATTGTTATTACCCATTATTGTAGCCATTAATGTGTAAAATGGATTAATTTTTGAATGCGCAAATGGTCATATTTTACTTACGGGTACCCGTTGTACTGGCCTTTATTAGTGGATGGAAAATGGTTACAATTTAGCCAATAATGGTTATAATAATTGTTATAGTGGTCAGATCTTAACTACACTTATACACATTTGACGGCCGTGTAGGATGATTAATATAGTTCTGGAGTAAGATATAGCGATCGAGTCGTTTGTTATATGCCTTTTTCAATTAGTTTTCCGTGGGTAAAATGAAGCTATGTGGGCAAATTCAGCAATAAGGTTAGAGCTTTGGTGCTTTGTGGAGTGTACTGTAGTTGATGTTGAATGTTGAGTGAAGTAACTGAAGTTACAATACGGGTTGTGTGTACAGCATTGACAGTGAGCTTTGCGTAGTTGAAGCTTATCTGGCATGTGTGCGAACAGTTTTAGTTTGTTCCCGAAAAAGGAGTGATAATTTCATTTAGGTAATCATGAGTCATGACACTACATGAGCTCTAGTGGTTTTTTTTATGGAGTAAGAATTATATTATGAGCTTTTCACTATTATATTGGTTTGGTTGATTTTTGACTTTCGGCACTTTGCCTTCAAGTACATATGTCTTATATTGTGCAGTGTGTACCTACTCACTAAGTCGCGTTTTAGTACACAAATCATTAGGCGTAGATTGGTTCTAGTGCTAGATTCACCTATAATATAGTGGTAGACTTGTAGGCTTGTAGGGTGATTTTGCAAGCGTTATGGGATCACAAAACTTCACGTAAATTCGTGAACCTGTGTGGATGCTCTTTCATGTGCTAATGTTTATTTTTCACTTTTATTCATCAGCATAAACATACCTTGCCTCGCTTTGTATTGCTGTTATAATGTTGTTTTTATTCTTGAAACTTCCGATTTCAGGTCTTAGTGGTTAGGCAAGACTTGAAGATGGGACCAGGAAAGATTGCATCTCAATGTGCTCGTAAGATTTTAGTTCATAGTTCATTTTAGACAAATCATGGCATCCCTTTGTTTTTACCGCCTTCTGATAATATTTCCATTAATCAGATGCTGCCATGGGCATGTATGCCGAACTGATGCAGAGGTAAACTCCTTGCGTTTTGTTTTCCTATTTGAGAAAACATCAAAAGTTTGTTTTTTTTCATTGATGATTTCAAATAACCCTTGCAAGTTCATGACTTCATGCTTGGTATCGGTACTGCATACTAGCACTAGAACCAGTTTTTCGTGTCTGTAGCCTAGTTTTTCGTGTCTGTAGCCTAGTTCCAGTGTAAGACACCTTATAGTGTGACGTACATACTAGGCTACTAGCCTTAGAAAGTGATTGCGTGTATACGAGTTGAGAATCGGTCGATTGAAAGATCTAATCGATGATTTAGATGCCGTTTTCTTATTAAGCTGTCTAGTTGAAGGCCTCTGACCTTTGCTGTTTGCTTGTGTTCTTATTACACTGCATAATGTTAAATCTTCGAGAGCTTCTCGGTAGTCTAAAATTTTGTTTGTAGCCAGAGGTCCCTGTTGAGGCAGTGGGAGCAATGTGGGCAAGCTAAAATAGTCGTCACATGCAAGAATTTAAAGGAAATGTAAGCGGTTTTTATGATGCTCCAATTTCATTACATTGTTTAGTTTCCACATCATTGCTAAATTTTGAGTTGCTGCACTTAGGACTAAGTTGGAGCAAGAAGCGGAAACCATTGGTCTTCCGACATTCGTTGTTGCAGATGCTGGTCGTACACAGGTTTGTCATTTGTATTCTGTCTGTTCGAGCCAATTTCCATACATGTTTGTTTAAGCTGCTCAATCGCCTTGAATGTTGCGTTGTTGTTTAAACGTTAATTCATGTTCTATATTCACATGAGATGCATTATATATTCCCGCATTCATTGTGATATGGTTTAAAGTAACTAATCAAACAAAATAGGCTGTTTAGTGAACAGACCGCTTTTTAAGCCACAACGTGAAACGCACAAAGTCACTTATGTTGAAGTCTCGTCTTTAAATTTCGAGTTTGTCGATTGTTAATTATGGCTGTTATCAAATACTCGTACTTTGTAATGCCTAAAACTTCAGGGAGTTTATGTTTAGTTGAATTATGTATACGTACGCAATAATAACATGTATTTTTCTTGATCTAATAGGTTGCATCAGGTTCAAGGACTGTTCTTGCAATCGGACCTGGTTTGTTTCTCTAATTTCCGACTGATATTCTACTGCTTTATCATAAAGTACCCCGTAGTATATTTCAGCCACACCCTTCACAAGGCAGTAATGTAGTTTAACCGGAGATCTCGAGCTCAAGCCTCAGTAATGTAGCAGTACCAAAACACGAGAACTGAATGCTAAAAAGTAAAAACCACAAATTTAAACGACTACTCGTACATGTATAGAATTTTCGCGAGGACCACGTACGAGTACAGTTCTTATGCATGACTGACTTCTGGTTACAATATTGTCCCAAACGTCGCAGGAAGAAAGACGTTTGTGGATTCAGTAACGGGAAAGCAACGCCTTCTTTGACATACAGTGCAGGAGAAACAGGATCATGGGCCTCGGGAATTTCATCGTTTCCACCAGCTGATCAGGCTCGAAGCATCGACAACCACATAGGTCCACATTCATGAGCTGCAGAAAACGCCGTTTTTAAACAACAATCTGAATGTAGTTGTTCCAATCATCCTTCATTGTTTAGGACATTCAAAATAATATACTTTGTAAGGCCCTCGTACGATAGTTCCTTGGTTTGTTTTTTATTTTGATTGTGTAAAGGGAGTCGTAAGGCAGTTTTTGTACTACCATTTTCGTGTCTGATAAACTCGATCAAGCATTTTCGGCAACTTTTCTTTACTAAATGAGTGGAAAATATGAAGTTTGGGTTAGGTTAAAACTTCCTCTAAACTTCGGCAATACGAATATGAGTAGTTAATCAGGGTACTTGTAGTAAATTTTCACTTACGGGTTTGTGGCGTTGTATATATACATGCCTTATCATGGTTTCAGGATATAATTGATTTTATACGATGTTTTTGTTTACGAAACCATTTTATTTTACGAGTTACCGAATTTTTAATATATCAACTGATTATTGCAATATAAAATACTAGGTCAAAATTCTAGAAGAGTTATCGTTGCATTTGTAACTAACTTTTAATGACTTCAATCAAAGTCACAATTGAATGTGAGGACTTGTGTGTGTGAATTTGAAGTCGTCCAAGACTCCCAAGTCAACCAACTTTGTAGTCTCAATCAACCATCGTGGAATGCATACTTTTGCAATTGTAGTATGCTTGGAGACTTGGGGTAGGCTTTTTGTGACCAAAATATTAATATGTACTCTATTCAGTACATTTACTTTATTGATATTGTTTACCTATATCGAAAATCTTTGAAATTTTCGACAATCTAAATGAAAATATAGTCATATGTGATTTTATTTGATTTGTCTTTATAAGTATAAGACATTATTAATATCCAATTTTTAAAAAAAAATTCCGTGTGAAATTATAACTATTTCCGTTCCGACATTCGTTTCAACAAATGTAAAAAAAGTGAAATCTTGTGAATGAAGTTGAATGAAGATCGTAATTTTTTTTTTGTTTGGTAGTTAACGAAGATCGTAAATTATAAGCGTCAGATTTAGTAACACATATTTCATCGTCTTACGATCAATTTACTTGTTTTACTACAGACTTCGTAATATAATGAAGTACTGTATGATTCAATAAATTTGGTCGAATTATCGTACTAAATACTACAGTAAAAAAAAATAGGGTAAAATGTTATACAGTAAATGGTCCAAAATTACTTCAAAACTGGGAGTATAAAAAGAGAGATGTGAAAACACCCAACAATGGCGGATCAAAATATGGCACTCCTTTCTCTCCTCTCACTCCTCGTCCTCCTCCTTCCACTCACGCTCCTCCTCGTACTCTACATCATCACGCGCCCCCGTCCCACGCGCGTCCCAATCAAAAACCGCCACGCGCTCATCACCGGCGGTTCCAGCGGCATCGGCCTCTCCCTCGCCCACCGCTTCGCCGCCGAAGGCGCGCGTGTCACTATCCTCGCGCGTGACGCCGCAAAACTCGCTGATGCAAAGCAGTCCATCAAGCTCTCCTCCGGCGTCGACGTCGCCGTCGTCTCCGCCGACGTGCGTGACTTCGACGCGCTCAAACGCGCGTTGAGCGCCGTGGAATCGCCGATTGATGTTCTGGTGTGTAATCAAGGAGTGTTTATTCCTCAGGAGCTTGAATCTCAGCCGTTGGATGAGATCAAGTTCATGATTGATGTGAATTTGATGGGGAATTTTCACTTGATTAAGGCTGCTTTGCCGTTGATGAAGATCGATCGCAAATCGCGTGGTCCTGCTTCGATTTCTATCATGTCTTCTCAAGCTGGTCAGGTTGTTCGATTTTTTCGACGATAAATTTTCTTTTGATTGAAGTTAATTGTGAAGTAAATCGTGCGTTCAAATTTTGATGTGCATGTGGTTTTATTGGTTGATTCGTCTTCTTAATTACGATAATAATATCAAAATTTGTGGCATATGTGCGATGATATCATGCGAAGATTGAATTTGAATGAATGAAGGGACTCTATGTGAAGCTTCTTGAGTTATCGTATTGTTGTAGTGCTTCATTTGTTTCGGTTATTTGTTTAGTTTGTGTTCTTAGAAACGAGATTGATATGTTAACCAGTCGTATGGTTTATCTTTCTATTTTGAGAATTAGTATAAATTGAGTACGGAGTTCATTGTTTGCGTAAAAATATAATTTGGCGAGGGAAAGAATGGTAAATGATAAACATACGATTATATTTATCACAAAATAGTCGTTTATCTTACGGGAAAATAAAATGGAAACAGATGACTAGGTAGGATTCGAATTTCCGTTACTTATGATCTAAGCTCAGTAGCCAAAGTTGTACCCTTCCTATTCACTGATATAAGTAGATTAAAGTATTGTTTAATAAAATGGCGCATTTACATTCATTTCTGGAATCGAAAGTTAAACGTTGACTGAAATAGAGGTGTAGTTGTTGTTTGATTAAAGTTCGTTAAATTTGAGTTGGTGTATATTCTGGAAGATCTTTCTTTTTGGTCTGTGGTGACTTTCCGAACTTTGACTCTGTACTTGTTACTTGCTACGCGTAAGCGTTTTTGTTTAGGAGTATTTTTGTAGCTCATGTTATTCAGTAAACTTGGTTTATACATCATACGGGTTGTTGTCGTTGTATGAGACGACTTAAAAACAGTTATTTGTAAGGTTCAATAGTGTTTGTCCTTCCACGAGATGGTCGTGAGTAATTGCAGTTTAATGTAGTTAGTATTACATTGGGAGTTGTTGATCACTGAAAGATTGAGCTTCGCTGTTGTATAAATGTGGTTGGTTGGATGGTGATCTTTGTTACTCCGACACTTCGTAGAATCATAGTACCTTGCCGTACCCATGTCCCACACTCGACTTTTGACACTGACATTACATTTCCACGCTTCATTTATAGGCCTAGAACACGATTTTTATTTTCAAAAAATAGCCGAGTGCCCAAGTCTGACGCTAGGATACATGACCGTGTTGTACAAAGGGGACTCGGAGTGAAAAGAAGGCTAAGGTCCCAGTTTCCCTTGTTTGAAATTTGGATAGTATAGGTGGAGTGAAATGGAGGAGAGGGGAAGAGAAATGAAGGGACCCATTTTTTACTCGGAGAAGGCAAATGAAAATCCTTCCAATGTACGAAAAATACTCTTTCTCACTGCTGAAATGCGAGGTTATGTCTTTGCGGAATGCTTTCAGAGTATCTTATGTTATGTTATCTGCTTGTGGCTTTGTTCCAAAACTAAGTGCAAGTTTTAATTTTTGGTTCTTCTGTTTCGTTGAAGGTGGGGATATATGGTTACACTGCTTACTCAGCGAGTAAATTTGGTCTTCGGGGCTTAGCAGAGGCTTTGCAACAGGAAGTCATTGCAGACGATATCCACGTGTCCCTTATATTTCCTCCGGACACCGAGACTCCTGGTCTAGAAGAAGGTCTGCACTCCCTGCTCTTTTATACGGAGTATATGTGTTGTTGAATTTTCTTCTTCCTGAAAGCGTTTGAGATGTCGTGTCCACATGTATCGAGGGTTGTATGTCTGTGAATTATATCTTGTATTTAAGCTTATTTCATGGCGTGTGAACTTAATCAGATAAACCACTTCGAAATTCATGCAGAGAACAAGAGGCGGCCAGAGCTGACGAAAATCATAGCTGGCTCCTCTGGTAAGATGAAATCCGACGACGTTGCAAAGAAAGCTATTGATGGCATCAAAAATGCTCGTTTCATCGTCCCATGCAACTTTGAGGGCTTCTTACTGTCTATAGCAACTGCTGGTTTGGCACCACAGCCATCGTTTCTGATGGCGTTTGTAGAAGTGGTTGCTGCGGGTATTCTACGTATTGCTGGCCTGTTTTTCCAGTGGGATTGGTATGGAAGTATCGAGAAGTGGCACTCAAAGAAGAAATAGTGAGTCCTCTGTAACATTCTCACCTTATTTATTCTCCACCTGAGTATGAAGCTACACAAAAATTCTTCCATGTCAGGCAAGAAAATTAAAATCGAGCCCAATGTCGTGAAAATTTAAGAAGTAGAGAAAAATGTGTTTCAGGATATTTTTTTTTTTTAAAAAAACTTGTTTCTTCATGTTTTACCTCGAAAACCACACTACTTTATGTTGTTATATCCCCGTTTGAGTTTAGCGGCCAAATGATGTCAGCCCAAACTAAGAGCAGTATATCTATGCAGAGATACAATGAATACTTTTCGTGTTTGATTATCAAGTATTGACCATTTTAGACTGTACCTATCAAGTATCGGCCTTTTTTTTCAAAACGGATACCGAGTACATTACAAACCGTAAACGTTGGAGAACTTTAAACTTTAGACAACTTCATTTTAGTACTCGTTTATAATGTGTTCTTGATCTAGGGCTCTCGAACGTTCTTGTGGAGAGTTTGCTGAAAGACAGAAGTATGACGGATGTTGATGTGTTGCTCGACATTTGGTAACCTCCAATGTTGTACTTGTTTTGCCGCAGTTCAAACATTTTTGAGTCCGAGTTCCTGTGGACTTTTGTTTTCATTTCGCTGACGCCTTCACTGTATAACCATAAATGATCGACTCCTTAGCTTTGTTCTCTCGGTATCGATCTGTAGTTTGCAATATTCATGCTGTATAATTATTTTCAGCCGTTTGACCCTTTTGGTTTTTGTTTTCCGATTATAGAAATCGTTACTACGGAGTAGATTTCAATAACAGTGTAGAAAAATTCAGGTCAATCTACTGTTGAAATTTTATTTGGTGGAATTTATTTTAGGGAAATATCTCATGATATTCTTGAGGATTGACACATTTTTAGTTTGAATTTACTGTTTAGCTTTCCTCTTTCTACTTTTTTTTTTACGAAAATGTATAGTCGGAAATTTCGCTATATGTGCTAATTTTTAGCTATTCTCAATTATGGGTATGCTTGAATTTACTCGCTCCTTTTCAATATGTTCTTGTAATTAAGAAAAGCTGAAAAAATAGCACGTACAGACGTACTCCATATTTGTTAGACATGTCTGTCTAACGAGTTGTAATATATAAAACGTGATCATATTTTACCTTTACACATTTCAACAATAGGTCTGATTTTAGTCAATCATGGGTAACAAGCGATATGGTTATGTTTTATGAGCTAAAAATCGGTTTAACGTATTAGATGAGATGTCATAAATTTAAGTTCAAATGGGGTAAAATTGAGATGCTCTTTCAAAGTTCCAAGTCTATCAACATTCTTATTGGCTTAATTTTTACAAAAGGTGAATATAATGTTTAAAGTTTCAAAAAAAATCATGTAAAATCAATTTTAGTACTCCATATGTTTTTACTCCTTCATCGTAAGGAAATTGGTATACTCCGTATTATTATATTATACGGAGTATAAGATAAGATATACTCATGATAATTTAAATTTAAGAAATTGGAATACTAAATGAATCATTTTGGAGTATAATTTATAGAAAAACACAAATGCTCACCTAAAAACCGTCTCACGCGTGAAACGGGGTATTTGCAGTTAAAATATGTCTAAAGCGGATATTTTAATGTTTAGTGATCACTTTAAACATTAAAATAGTCACATTTTAATCATAAGAATTTCGTCGCACGCGTGAAACGGTTTTATACCCGACTTACTAATTTCCACTTTTAATATTCTTATCCAATGATATTAATAAAGTGAAATGAAAAAAAAACCAAAATTATGCGAAAAACAAATGAAGACAAAAAAGGCACGCGAAGAAGGCCCACAATATAAAAGAATAGTCAGCAAAAACACTTGATTTCTCTCTCTACTCGCCCAAAAATCCCCGTGAAAAAATCTAGAGAGAGAAAGCTTGAAGTTGAAGCATTATCTCTCTCTTCAATTCATTTTTTACTCTGGTTTAAATTCATCTCTATTAATTTCTTCAACTCTTTTTTTTCTTTTAATTCTTTGATGTGTTTCAATCTATGTTTGCAGTAGAATGAAATGTGTAGCATGATCTATGTGCTGTTTATTTAATCATCTTTTGAATTTGTTAGTAATTTTTTGTTTTTGCGTATTTGATTTTGTTAGGGTAATTTATTTTCAGCTCATGTTTGATTTTGTTAGGGTTTGAGTTGAGTTTGCTAAGTTTTGTTAGTTTGTTTCGATGTTTTTAATCGTTAATTTAACGAATATTGTCTTCAATTTTCTCATGTTCATTGTTATTTATGCTATAATTAGCTTGAAAAACGAGGCGAATCGCGTGATTTGCAAGATTTAAGACATTGAATTAGGAATTCGGAACTTATTAGTGACCGCGAATGAAGTTTAGTTGGGCTAAACGAGTGAAATAGAGGGATGCGATCATCTCTCCGATTGTAAATCGTTTGTCGTGCAAGTACTAAGTAATCAAGTCACGAACTTGGAGTAATTGATTGAAATAGAGGGAATAACTTTTTATGGGGTTGTAATGAAGTTGCCAGAATTCGGGAGTTGAATAGAGATTTAGGGTTTATATTTACGGTTATGTCTTTAATTGGCTCTATTGTAATATTCTCCTTTTATCCCGATTTTAATTGTGCTAGAGTACTACGGATTATTATTTATAGTAAGGAATTAAGGATCAACAAAGGATTTGCAATGTTATTACCTTGTCCATAGCCATTTATTAAATCTACTCGGAGTTTTAAGCTTACACTTAGAGGCAAAGTAGCTTACACTTAGAGGCAAAGTAATTGACGGAGATTGGTAAACGCTACTATGGTTGAGACCCGCTGTTTAGAATCTAGTGGCTAATGTTTCGGATTCACTGTTTATCAAAGAACATAGACACGGGTAGTTATTATTGGAGTATCGGATAAGTGGAGTTCACATGAGATTTTTTTTGTTTATCGTGACTGTTAAATTGCAAGTAGTTGGGTGGGTGGAGGACCTCTCGAGTCTCGACTTTTGAATTAAAATATCGGGTTACCCATGAATGAGGGATCTTAAATATGAGGCTTCTAGCCTATCGATTTTGAGTCAAAGGATGCTTAAATGGTTTGTTTAGGGTTACCTGTTTTTGTCCGCTGTTTTAGTTCAGTGCTTTGTTGAATACGTTGATTGTTTGGATTTTCCTATGCTTTATGAGTTTATGGACTGAAAAGTTCTTTGTCTCCTTTAATTTTTTATTTTTTTTTGGCAGCTCATGTTCTTTATATGATTATAATGCAGGCACTTTGGTTGCATGATCAGAAAAATGTGGACGTTGTCTGGTGACAGGTATCGATTCCATTTTTGCCACATTTGGTTACTGTTGATGCTATTTGATTCGGAAACATGTTCGTGATTATGTATGAACCGTCAACAAAAACGAAATGAGCCTTGTAATGTTCTCAACAATTAGAATACAGACTTAGTGACTAATGAACAACAACAGTAAGACACAGCAAAAGACCGTAGATGAGCCATAGAAGGTGGAAACAAGTAGTACTTTGTTTACGTTACTTTTTCAACATTAGGTCCCGTTACCAACCGTAACTAATCCCGGACCATTAGTGAATACTCTGTATTAATTTGAAAATTAGAAAAATTTAGTCGAATCTATTCTACAGTGATACAGTCCTCTGTTGTTCCGTATCTTCTTTCTTGTTTGACTGAACACGTAATTTTGTTCAGGTGGGGTATGAAACCAACTAATAGCTGACCCCAAATCATTTGTAGACCTAGTTTGTTTTTGTTTTTGTTTTTTTAAGAGTAAACCAGGAGATATGTAGTCTGTCTGTATATGAACTATGAACTGTTTGCTCATTCAATCACTTTTATTTGTCGATGCCCCGCTCACCCTTTTCTGTTTTCTGTTTTTTTATTATAAAAAGATCTTTCAGGAGCGTTGCGTTGGACAACCTGCTGTGGAGATAGGACCATCTGACGTATCTCAAGCTATAAGTCCAATAGGGTTTCTGTGAAGAGAAGTTGTCTTCAAGAGTTGTAATTACTGCTGTATTTCAGCAAATAGAGTAACGATATGTCCTGGAGATTACACAATCCTAATCCATTAATCTGTTTCCCCAACTTGTAGATACGCCCTTCGTCTACTTTATTTCCAATCTTCCTTACCCTAAGAACCAATCCATTGTCCATTTACCGTCTACACTTCCAAAATCTCCATGGACGACCCTCCGATTTACCGTCTACCTCAAGACACACTCCACATGATTTTTCTGTCGCTTCCACTACGACAAATCCTAGTATGTCGATCTGTGTCTAAACCCTTCCATCAACTCCTCACTTCACCTTCTTTCCTCTCCCTTATGTCATCTCACTCCCCCCTTTCTCTCATCGCCATACGCCCTCCTCACCACCATCGTTCACGCCACCACCACACACTCTCCTCCCATGGACTTACAGTCTCGTCTGTCCTTGCATATGATCCTTCTTCCAACCGATGGCTTCAATTTGACCTTTCGTTTCTTCCCTTCTCGTCCCTATCCCCCGTCACATCCACCCTCGGCCTGCTCTACCTTTGGGCCAACTCCCCCACCTTGCCTGAAACATCAAAATCGCTAGTCGTGTGCAACCCACTAACACGATCTTACCAAGTCCTTCCGCAGCTTGGGTCAGCTTGGTCGAAACACGGGTCTGTGCTCTCGGGGTCGGGAAACCGCATTGCGGTTCTCACGGAGCTAGCCACTTTGTATTTCAACGGTTCGGGTTCTGTGTCAAAGAATTGGATGAAGTTCTCATCGAACCTACCATCAAAGCCTCGGAGTCCAGTTATGATTGCGGAGAGTTTATACGCTTTATGTGACGTGGGGTCACCGTGGAGGAGTATCTGGAAGCTGTTCAAATGTGACTTACCGGTTTCCAAGGTGAAATCTTCACCTCTTGGGTGGAGTCGCGTGGAGCAAGACGAGTGGGGGGATGTGTTTGACATCTTGAAACGACCTCGGTTAGTTAAAGGAGTGGAGAACCAACTTCTAATGGTCGGTGGTCTAAAGTCGTCTTTTTCTCCTAACGCAGTTTGCTCAACTATTTTAATACTTAGGCTGGATTTGGACACGCTGAAATGGTATGAAGCTGGACGCATGCCGGTGGAAATGTACAAGTCTTTCCAAAACAGCAGTAAGTTTAAGGTGTTTGGAAGTGGTGACAAGGTGTGTCTTTCGGCCAAAAAGGTCGGCAAGTTGGCGTTGTGGGATTGTGGGGAATGGAGGTGGATTGATGGGGCGCCTGGCTTTGGTGACGGGTTGTATCGAGGGTTCATGTTCGATGCTCGTCTCGATGCGATGCCATGACAGGCATTTTTACTTAAGATTTGGCGAAAGATGAGATTTTATTTCAGAGCTCACTAATTTTATGACTGCACCAGATAATTTATGAATCATTTACTCAAGTGAGGCGCACAATTCGGACATCGGAATGTTGGATCATCTGCCACATGGTGTGGATTCATTTGCTGGCGCGTTTCTGTTACTGGCTTCCAAATCGTTTCGAGTCGTGAAAATCTGACAGACTGTCGTCAATTTGAAAATGTCAGTTGAATTAAGTTTGTTTGTATCAATTGAAGGAAACTCCCATACAAATCATAGTTTTAACAGACTTGAGAACTTGAGTTTTGTTGTTTTGGTTTTTCATTTTGAACACATTGTTGTATCTTAACTTGTGACTGTAATTGTTACGATATTATTTTTCTTTACATATACTATTTCTCCTGTCGAGGCTGAGTTTTCTCATTTTCTTCTGATTATACGGAGTATAAAATTGTTACAGCTACTAATCAGTTTTACGTAAAGTATCTGGAAAAATTTACTTAGGGTGTGTTTGGATTGAGGGAAATGGAGGGAAAGGAAGGGGAGGGAAATGGGGGGATTGATTTTCATTTGTTTGGATACAAAAAATGGAGGGAAGGAAATGGAGGGGGAGGGATTTGGAGGGATTCATTTTCCCTCCTCAAAGCCTAATTGGAGTCCCTCCAAAATAGGCAAGATTTGGAGGGAAAATGGTATCCAAACACCACCATTTTCCCTCCCCTCCCCTTACTTCCCCTTCCTTCCCCTTCCCTCATTTCCCCTTCCCTCCCTTTCCCTCCTATTTTGCTATCCAAACACACCCTTAGGGGGCGTTTGGTATGTGCAGAGGAAAGAGAAAAGGAATCAGAAAGAGAATCAGGGAGAAAAGAATCAGATTACCCTAAATTTAGGTTGCTGTTTGGTGCAGTCCGGAAAGGGAGTCATAGTCCTGTGAATTCCCATTGTAGTTGTTTGGTAAGAAATAATTGTTCATAATACGAAGACAACGATGAATCGACAAATTTTTCATAATACGAAGACAACGATGAATCGAATAAAGTCCAAATCTCTTCTTCTTCTTGAAAAAAGACCGAAATGAGTCATTTTTGTAAGAAAAATAAACATCATATCACTAACAAATGCAACTAAAAAAACAATTAAACATAAATACTTCTATGGTTAAACAATATTTCAATAAATTGATATGTTTATACTTGTAATATCACCCAAATTTATAGTAACAATATATACTAGCAATATAATCACCCAAATTTATAATAAATTATATAATAACAATATAATCACCCAAATTTATAATATAAATATAATAACAATATAATCACCCAATTTATAATATAATACATAAAACATTTATAATAACAAAGTAATAATAAAAATAAAATGAAAAAAAAAAAAGGAAAAAGGTGTCGCCGGAGTTTCGCCGGAGAGCCGCCGGTGGTTGCCGGAAAAGATTTTAAGGTTTTTTAATTTTTAGAAGGGAGAAGTGAGAGAGTAGGGAGAATAGAGGGGAATTAAACTTAGTAAGAGGAGGGGGAGGGGGGTAAGAATGAAAGAGTCAAATGGAGATATTGAAAAGGCTTTTAGTGGAAAGGGAATGACAAAATTTCCCAAACAAACAACCACTAAAGGAATCAAACTTTTTAATTCCCTTTCCCATTTCTGAAACCACCATACCAAACGCCCCCTTAAAGTATCTAAACTTGCTCGAAAGTAAAAGTTAAAAGTTAAAAAAATCCGTTGCCGGGACTTGAACCCGGGTCTCTCGGGTGAGAGCCGAGTATCCTAACCAACTAGACTAAATGTGTATTTTTTTATTTTTTGGGTTTTTCTACATAGTACCCCTGTGTTTTTTAAAAGTCTACATGGTACCCCTGTACTTTTGTGATTACATGTGGTACCCCTAACTTAACAAAAATTAATTAAGCGTAACCCTCCCTTTAATTTCTGTCAAATTGACGTTAATTACTGCCAAATAAGCTGCTTATGTGGCAAAATTTCGTTTCCCTCCAATTTTCATTTGAGTTCCCTCCAAAATCCCTTATATATTCTCCAAATGTCAATAAGTAAACATTTGTCAGTGTCCTCAACCCTAATGTCAACAAACTTCTCCAAATAACTTGTTCTCAGCAAAATATTCTCCATTCTGCAATTAATTTATACAAACACACAAAATTCAACAGGGAAAACCAACAATAATGAGATTACAATTACTTCTAACACAAAAGATCCAAACTTTCAAGTTCATACAAAACTTGAATCATAATTCAACACCAAAGAAAAATTAGGGCAAACTTTTAGGGAAAAAAAAAACAAAAGAAAAAGATGATACTGCATCAAAGTATGTTTAGAACAATAAAGAAGAAGATGAAAACAACAATAATGTCACAGTTGAAAGAGAGAGACGAAGGAGAAGAACAAAATAGGTGAACAGAGGAACAGAGAGAATTGAAAGGGTTTTGGGATTTTTGATGAATGAGTTTTGAAATTCAATTGTACTGATATATTAATCTCATGCCACATCATATCCTAATCAGCCAAATTTTTGCCAACTCAACAATAACAAATCACGCTAAATGCTAAAAATTAACGTTAGTATGACGGAAATTAGAGGGAGGGTTACGCTTAATTAATTTTGGTTAAGTTAGAGTCTGCATGTAATAACAAAAGATGTGCAGTATGTAGACTTTTAAAAATACAAGTGCATCTTATGTAGAAAAACCCTTATTTTTTTTTTTCTCGAGTGATTCACTGTAACAGTCTTTGACTCTTTGGTATACTAATCATTTTGACTGTTACTACAAAACGTCGATGATGTAAAAAACACAGCTCTCCATAATCAAGGGAAGACAATAAACGCAAACACTCGACTTTATCATTCAATTCTCAAGTTTTCGAAAGCAATTCAAGTCTAACACAAGCAGTAATCAAAATCGTCGATGACACCGACAAGTTTCTTCAAACCAAAAATCTAAAGACAAATAGATAGCTAAATCAAAAACTGATCAAGAACACCATTCCCTCGCATTTTGGAACAGTCGCAACCACGGGCTAGGTCCCTTCTTCTCGACATTCCAATGCTTCGGGTACCACGGATACTGCCACATTAAGAAGCAACGCTCGGGGTGAGGCATCATAGCTAAATGCCTTCCGTCGGGAGAACAAATAGCCGCGATACCTAAAGGTGACCCGTTTTGATTAAACGGGTAACTCTCGGTGGGGTTTCCGTCATCATCACAATACCTCAACGGAGCCAGGTTAGACCCCAATACGTTCGTTAGAACGTTTTGGTCGGGGAAATATGCCCTCCCCTCGCCGTGTGCGGCCCACACGCCGAGTGTACTCCCGACCATTCCTTTGAACATTATAGCCGGGGAGTCCCCAATAGTCACGCTTGTGAAACGGCACTCAAATCGGCCCGACTCATTGTGGATGAACCGCGGTTGTGATGTGTCGCCACCTTCACCGTGTACACCCCCTACCTGGGGGCCAGGGATCCACCCCAGCAAAGCCATGAGCTGGCACCCGTTACAAACCCCGAGACTAAACGTGTCGGATCGTTGATAGAATTCTTGAAATTGTTCCAAAAGCGGCTTGTTGAACCGAATTGAAGCGGACCAACCCTTTGCTGAGTCTAGAACATCAGCATAACTAAACCCTCCAACAAATGCAATCCCGCGGAAATCTTTCAAGGAAACGGCCCCGTTGAGGAGGTCTGACATAGTAACATCCCACGGCTCAAACCCGGCAGCGTAAAACGCTCCCGACATTTCCCGGTCACCGTTACTCCCTTCCTCTCGAAGAATAGCCACTTTGGGTTTCGTGGCGGAAAGCATGTACTTATCGTTGGTGAAGGAGGGAGTAAACGACAAAGACCACGACGGTTCTCGCCTGTGTTTTAAACCGTCTTTCTCCAAGTCCACACAAGAGGCTAACCTTTGGAACTTCTCGAGACTAAAACTCGTTTCCTCCCACAAGTCTCTCAAGTACGAAACATCCTCGTTCAAATGAGTGACACCATCGACCTTTAAATCGACAGTAGGCCCACTAGTGACCCGCCCGATGACCTCTCCCGAGACGCCAGCGCTGCGCAGCTTCTCCAAGACTGAACCCAACGTCTTGTTATCGACCTCAAGGATTAAACCTAGCTCTTCTGAGAAGAGAGTCTCAAAGAGGCTATGGCCTTCGGATTTTAGGTCTACGGATAGACCACAGTTGCCTGCAAATGCCATCTCGAGGACGGTGACAAGTAGCCCACCGTCGCTAATGTCGTGACCAGCAGAAATGAGCTCGTCGGAGATTAGATCCTGAATGACGTTGAATGCTTTCTTAAAATAAGAGACGTCGTCCATGTCAGGAGACTCGTCCCCAAGTTGGTCAAACACCTACACAAAATAAGACGCCAAATGCAAGAAAAAATTATAAACAGCCCCAAATAATTTGAACGATCAAGCGAAAATGAAAAGCCATAAGTACGAACTCTTAATAGCAAAAACAACAAAAGGGTGAACCGGTGAAGTAAATAATTCGATGAAAACAGCAATACCCTATGCGTTCAAATTATTTGTTATCTATTTAATTTTTACGTGAGGAGAATCTCAAAAATAGATAACAATTGACTGCAACAAGAGAGTACTCTTAAATACTCCGAAGAAGTTAACTTCGTACTGTAAAAATCATAACTTTGTAATCGTCTGTGTGAAACGAGCAACAACAGTAATTGTCTGTTACTTCAGTGACTAATGAGCAACAGTAAGACACAACAGTAATTGTCTGTTACTTCACTCCCAACAATATCATTAACCTAACCTACTGCTTCAAAGGCTCAATGACCTCCCCCCATTGATAAGACAAGTCGAGTTGAGTGTCAGACATACACAACTTTAAGACGACAAATAACGATGCAGCAAAATTGCGGAGACAGTGCAGCAAAATCGCAGAAAAGCAAAGAAAAACGAACACGTGAAAGCAGGGAACAAAACCTAACCTGAGCAAGGGCAGATCCTCCAAGGCGTCGCTTTCCCTTTGCTAGATCAACATGCACCAAAACCCCATCATTCCCGAGCTTTAGATCAGGAGTAACCGTTTTTGTTATGTCAGGAGAAGTGACATACGCACTGATTACAAGATTTCCAGGAGCCTTAACGACCTCGCCACCAGCGGTTGCAGCCATAGAAAGGCTGTCTTTCCCTCCGTCAATTGCAATTCCGAGTTCAATCATGACCTCAGAAAGCGCTATGGCAGCGTCATACATGTCCGCACCTTCCCCATCAAGCTTGGCAGCGTACATCCAGTTGCCGCTCGCTTTAACATCAGAAAGCGACGTAATTTTCGCCCAAATCAGATTCGTGAGCGCTTCACCGACAGCTAGTCTAGCCATTGCTTTCGGGTCTAGCAGACCTTTGATAGGCTGCTCACCTATAGCACAGGCCCCACCAGTGACATTCGTGTAGCTCTGCGCGATAACTGCGACATCGGAAAGCGTAATTTGCAAGGGACCCACCGTCTGCTGCTGAGCCACGAGACCAGTAACACACCTGTCGACTTTAGTCGTCAAAAACCGCTTTGAGCACACAGAAGGCAATCTCAGAACTCGCTTCAGAGAATCGATCACTGTTACTCCAGGAGCAATCTCAAGTGGTTCTCGAGGGTGAACCACACGCTGGAACTCAAACGTTTTCTGCGGCATGTCACCGAGAACTTTTTCGAGCTCAAGATCAACAGCAGGAGGCGGAGGAGGTGTTCCATCTGCACGAGATTTCTCAATAGCAACACTGTCGACCAGAACAACACGGCCTTCACCGTCGATTGCTCCAATGACCGCCATCGATAGCCTCTCTCGATCACAAATTGACTGTAACAAGGTACGACTCTCAGCGTTCACCAAAATCGCATCCTGCTCTTGGTACTCCGCACCCCATATCTCCAAAATCGACATCGTGTGATCCCCAACGACAATCGCTCTCACGTCTATCTGAGCACCCTTTGGATAAATTATCTCCTTGACGACGTTGCAGTTACCGCCGGCGCCTTGGTCGTGGATGCTGATAATCGGGTTCTTGTCACCCATTTCAATACACGCACGAACAACACGGTAAAGTTTTTGTGCCATCTCAGCATCTCCTCGTTGTACAGCGTTAAAATCCAGCTCAGCGTCATTTTGGCCACTCGCCATACTTGAAGCAGCACCGCCGCCCATACCTATACGATATGCAGGACCACCAATCTTCACAACTAGCATTCCGAGGTCAGGCTCACCTTTCGTAATGTGATCGTGATCAATCTGACCTATACCTGCACTAAACATGATTGGCTTCAACCATTCTCGCCTTTCACTGTTTGGAAGCCTCATCCCGAAAGTCCTTGTGTAACCCTGAATCAATGGTTCCCCGAATTTGTTACCATAATCCGAAGCGCCGTTGCTAGCGTCTATAAGAATCTGCTGTGGAGAAGCCAGGTTCGGCGGATAAGTAAACGACACGTCTTCCCACGGAGCATATGAGCCTTCCATGTTCAAATTCCCGACACAGTAACCAGCTGTAGAAGCGACCACAAACGACCCTCTTCCAGTCGCATGTGTATCCCTAATCCTACCTCCAGCACCCGTTTCTGCCCCAGGATACGGTGCCACGGCACACGGGAAATTGTGCGTTTCAGCAGTGAAAAGAATGTCGAGATCACGTCTCTGCACATCCAATGGACATGTCAAACCAGGCAAAATAGGGCGTAGTTGTTCCACCGGAAAGCCTCTAATAGCACTTGAATTGTCCTTGAAACCAATCACGGAATTGTTTGGATTCGCCTTGAGAGTATTCTTCACGATCTGCATAAGAGTCTTGTCGACGGGTTTTCCATCAATGACTAATTTACCGCCGAAAAACCAATGCCTACTATGCTCACTATTTGACTGTGCAATGTCAAATAACTCGACATTAGTAGGGTTCCGCTTAATGTCGTCTTTAAAAAGCCAAGTATAGTACTGAAGATCTTGTTCATCAAATGCAAGACCCATTTTTCGGTTTATTTCTTCAAGGGCTATCCTACCCTTTTCCATAACCGGCACATACTGAACTTCTTCGGGAACCACATTCGTGTCGAACGATGTCAGCCTCTGAGCATACACGCACTCGGTCATTCGATCATGAACCATGGAAGCAAATTCATTGATTTGTTGCTCTTGTAACGGACTTTTTGAAATTAGAAGATACCTCCTAGACCGTTCCAAACGGTTGACTTCGCTTAGACTGCATGATCGACAAATTGAAACAGCGTTTGTGGACCAAGCAGTCGTAAATGACAACCTAGGCCCCACCTCGACCACCACAGCATAACGTCCTTCCGTTATTTCCTTATCCAAAAAACTCTCGGTTCCTAAATTTTCAGGTTCATATGTCTCACCTAAAAGCCACCTAAGAACCAAAAGCTTTTCACCAGACAGCTCACTGTCAACCCCCACGTTGAAGCACTGTTCAGTTCTCAAACCAACAATCTCACTCGAAACCTTTGTTTGCACAGAACTCAGAAGTTCACTCGCCGCATTATCTTGAACTAACGGAACACGGAAAAAATGTATCACTTTGTCTACAGGCTGCACTACTTCTTTATCCACCAAAACACTAACGTCGCCCGAAACAACAGCTTTAGGCGTCACCAGGTTCGCCTTGCTTAACCCAAGATTCGGGTTGGGCACAACAGTTGCTCGACTAGGCCATCGAACGAGACCGTGATCTAAATGTCGCCTACTAATAAATGAATTCCGGGGTAAAATCAATTTCCGTTGTCCATAACCCTACAAACAAACGAAACCCGTTCACGTAAATCATCCACAATCGAAAGTGAAAATTCTCTACAATACTGAAACAAGTATATCCAATGAATACCTTAAAATCAGGGTTCAGTAATTTGGAACCGGAAAGCTGCAAACGAGCCGCCATTTCTGCAAAACGCAAAACCAAAACACGTTAATAACACCCAAACATACTAATCAACAAGACAACAAACAATGTCTTCAGATAAACATAAACATATCATCTGTAACTTCAATGCATTAAACAATTTCTTTCTTTTTCTCAAATTATCAAATAAAACCGTTGTACGCCAAACAAAGTTCTTACACAAGACTAACCCTTTCTTTTAATTTGTCAAATTCTCTGCTAAATTGCTCTACTCACTTCAATAGGTTAACTACAAGCTGATACACTCCTCACAAAAATGAAAAAAGAAACAATTTTTATCAATAAAAATCTAAACTTTACCAATTTATATCAAAACTTCATCATTTTTTTGGCTGAATCATATGTCATTCGATGCAATAAGTTAACTATATGGTAATGATACTCCAAAAAACATAAATAAATTTATTAAAAAAAAAACACAGATTATAAATCAATAAAAGTGTTAACTTTGAACAAAATTTGAAGGGTATAGAAAGATGAAAACAAAAAACAGATGAAAAATAAAAGTGAAGCAAAGTAAAGACATTTTACCTGGGATTTTGGAGTGCAATGAACAAAGGGTTTTTTGTTCAATCAATTTCGATATTTTTTTTTGTTTTTTTTTTTTTAATTTTTTTTTTTTTTGGGAAAAGCTGGGGTTTGAGGTTTTAGGAGAGAAAATGGTTGCGTTGTTCTCAATCTCCACTCAAAAGTACGGAGTACTCCGTATCTCTTTTTTGCAAGTCTTTGTTTATTTGGCCCAACTTTGAAACTCTTTTTTTTCTCTAGTAAGGAGTGTGAAAAAAATAAATAAATAAAATAATTTTTCTGTAAAACTGTCGTATAACGTTAAAATACATATCGCATAATTGTGAAAACTTTGCTGCATCTCCGCCCCAACTTCTGCGCATGACATCCCTGTATAAATGTGGCAAACTCAACTCACGGCGCGATAACCCGAACCCAATAGGAGCGGCAAACCCTCAAAAGAGGACCTCCTCCGCTGGCATAATTTTTCAAGGGCCAGTTTTTAAACTTAATCAATTGGCAATGAGAGGAGTTCCCTTAAACTTTATAAACCACACCAAACTCTCTTTCACAATCAATGTGGGTCTTCTCACATGTGGGCAATAACACTCCAACATATTCCTTGTCGATCTTTGATCTTTAATCTTTAACTAGTTGAGCCCCCGTGCGATGCACGGTTAATATAGATATTTTATATTTAGTAAAAGAATATAACTTATATATAAATATTAAAGACGATTATATATTACCTGAGTGTTTATTGTACACAAAACAACAACAATAATAATATTACATTTCGTTATTAGCACTTCGTTATTCACATGTGGTTTATGATGAGTAATTGTAATTAAGATAATTTTTTTTTTATATTTACTTTACTTTAGCTCCTATATGTAGCATAGAATGTTGTTATGAATAATTATAGTTCTTCTTTCTTTTACTTACCCTCTAAAAAAAATATTCCACACTCAATTAGTGTTTATAACATTTTCATAAACAATATTTTATATGAGCTGACAATAGATTTTATTGTATTCTTCTATGAGATATAGGTCGTATTAGCATAATATATAGTTATATTACTCCGTATTAGATACAAATAGAAATATATTATTCTCCACAAATTATAAAAAAATAACAATATAAAAATAAAATATATTATTCAAAGGTGGTGTTACACAATTACTCCTATTTTTATTTACTCCATTGGAGTTTTGTTTATATAGTTGGGAGTACGTAATTCAGTGACGTAAGGGTTAATTTTATAATATATACCGAGTATATATAATGAGTTCTAATATTGTCAATGATTTACTATATTATTATTTAAATTATACTATATTTTTATGGTTTCTAAGATTTATAGTATAAACTATAAGCCTACTATCATATTATTGGAAAAAATCCATGTACTCCGTATTATGTTATTTTTGTATAATATAAAATGATACAAAATAGTGTGCGGGAGAATATGAAAATAAAATATTGTAAACACAATAAAGACCATATTACACAATATTTGACTCTAATATAAGAAACTTTAATTAAACGTGATATAAACCTAATGAATACAGCTTATTACCTAAATTGTAGCAATAATTGAATGATCATAAAGGAATTAATTCCTTACTTAAAAATGTGCAGACGTCTTTTTTTATTTTTAATTTATATTAAAAGCTTTTTTATATTTATTATTATTATCTAATGTAATTATGACATCAGCAAATTCATTTGGCGGGAAAATAATGCACTAGAAATCGACACGTGGCAATGATGACATCAGCAAAAACTCCCATTTAGTAGAATAAAGATTTTAATGTAAAACATCACATATACGGAGTAAAAGATAAAGGCACGTAACAATTTAAAATTTAAAAAACCCGCTACTACACATCTATATATCTAATAAAAAAGCAAGTTGATGGTAAGTTAATGATTTTTTTATTGCTAAATGAATGACACATAAGCTAATTTGGTCTCTTATTAAGCCATGTGTTTCGTAATAAATGATCTCATGTTTAATTCATGCATTTATAGTTTATTTTTTATTTTTTATTTTTCATTTGACATTATAAAATTTACAATTTATAATAAAAATCTAATTTATAATTCATGTACATTGTTTTTATTTCTAGAAATAAAAAACAATTTATAATATATTTAAATTTAAAAACACTAGAATTAATATTTTTAGCAATTAGAATAAAAAAATTCACAAAACTTTGTTGACTTATTTACACAATAACAAAACTAACATGCTTACTTAATTTTAATATTGAAATATGTATTAAGTTCAGCGAATAAAAAATCATAAAAAGTTCAAAATATGGAGTTCTTACAAAACTGTTACTCCGTAAATAATTATGAAATAAAGGATGAAACAAATAAAAGGCAGATGTAAGGGGAAGAAAAAAAAATAGTGAATTTAAAATTGAAAATCTACTTTCAAATTTTAAGGTAAAAAGGGGATAAAATTTAAAATGTTAAGTGTAAATATGATAAAATTAAAAAGATGAAAAAAATATTCATACATATATAGTTTCAAATAATTGAATTCATGCATAAATCTTATTGTTAAAAAAAATTAAAAATGTATTATACTTCGAATAAGTTTACTAAGGAAAATTGTTTCATCTTTTTATATAGCTTTATAACCTCCTTATATTTGTACTAAAATGAATGATTAAAATTTGCGAAATATGAGGAGTTAGAGATAACATTGTTATCGCTTAAGTACACAATTGCTGAACTCTTGATTTTAGCGAATAAAATACTATAATGTCAACATTCGTCTTCCTTTTTATTTTGTTTTATTTATGTGATATAAGATAAAAGATTAATATTCTTAATACTTCCTCCATTCCATTCAATTCTATACATTTGTTTTTTGCACGTACGTCGATGCACGTTTTCTTTTGTTTATATCTTTAGTTACATAATTCTGAAAAATATGAAATTTGAATATTAATAATGCTCTCGAAAAGGCAATTAAAACAAGATCTCACATGACTATTTTTTATTTCATATATTAGACGATATATCGAAGATTCTCCTCACTTTTGAATAGTGTACAAAAAGTAAATGTATAGAATTGAATGGAATGGAGGAAGTAATAAATAAAATTTCTTGTAAATAAGATATAGAAGCCAAGAACAAAATATTGTAAATAAGATATAGAAGCCAGGAACAATAACAAATACCCGTAAGAATTACGGGTCGCATAACTAGTACAATATAATTCTAAGTACGAAGTACGATAACACTAGCACTACAATAACAATCAAAATCATATTTAGGTTTTTCCCAACTGTACAATATTTATGGTTGGAGTAATTAAGGAAACTCAGGGGTACAGTTGGGAATACGATATACGCAGCAGAAATGAAAATCCAATAAAGTAGTGATGACAATGGAAAAACCCATCATATTTTTAATTAATCCATATTTTAAAATGTTTTTAAAAACACTCGACTCATATTCAACCCGACCCAACCATTTGGCTAAAGCCTTCTCACTTTCTTCCTCAAAACTAGGGGTTTTGTAAGGGACTAAAAGTCTAAAACCCTTGTTTTAAACAAATAAACAATCACAAGTTAATCACAAATTCACAACTGTTGTGTTGATCCAAAAAACAAAACCCTAATTTTAATTTTGACCCCCAAATTTCTTCCCCAATTTTCACTACAATGGCTTCTCGTTACCGTTCATTGTCAAGGCCAACAATCAACCTTCTCAAATCGAGCTTTACTACCAAACCCACTTCTTCTCCTTTGTTTTCTGTCTCTTCTCCTACTTTTCCCAGGTATTTTCTTCATTTTTTACTCTTTTTCTCCCTTATTAATTATCATTAAAGTTTGCATCTTTAATCTCTAATGTAGTTCATTCTTCAGAAAGTTTGGATCTTTGAACCTTAATCTGGGATTTAATGTGTTTATGCAATTGGGTTTTTGATATTTTTCTTCATTATTGTGTTATTATTCCAATTTATCATTTTACTTGATTAATAATTCAATTTTTTAGGTCTTAAACTATTCAATTTCTTTCAGCAATGATACATTTGAAGGTCGTATGTGAGATGATCTCACAAACAAATTAATGTTGATCATGTTACAGTTTAGAGTAAAATAGGTACTCAATTGAATTAACAATCGGTATCGAATGTGGTGAAATGATTGTTTGATAAAAATAGTTACTAATCCGTAACAATTAACACGGTCTGTGGAATGAATTTATCGTAAGATGGTCTTGTATAAGAATTAATCGTATAAAAGAATGAATTTTGCTTGTTTATGTTGATGTGGAAATTATTATCTGGTGTAGAAATCGAGTAGTTCTGAACTTCTGATTGATGTTGAAATTTCAGGTCGTTCCCTCAAATGGTTGTTCTTCAATCATTGCTGCCACTTCACTCAGCAGTGTCGTCAGCACGTTTGACATCGTGTCTTGGCATCGATTCTTGCAGCTCGAGGTCGTTGTCTCAGGGTATGCTCTGCAGTGCCAACCCAGGAGTTTGATATCTCCTTTCCAAAATTCTGTTTTTTGAGTTAAAATATTGTAAGAAACTTGATCTTTGTCGTGTTTTTAGCTGTTCGCAGTTGATTATATCAGGCTGTTTTTGGTGAGTCGTGTCTAGAAAACGGAATGTTAAATCTGTTTCGCATGTGTAGTGAGTAGTCTCACTTGCCCCATTTATTTCGACTTCATATCTTGCTTCCTAAAGAGCAATGAAACATGGGAATTGTGACTAAATATGTTTGTGAATCATGCAATTTTCGGTGGATGGTGTCTAGGAAAAGAAATGTGAGAGTTGTGTGCTTTTTATGCGTATACCTTAAGGAGTTGTATATCATAAGCTCAAATCTCGTTATTCAAAGAGCAAGAAAACAATGCAAATGATTTGATTAATGGCTATTGATAGTCGCCTACTTTTGTCGTCCATTTTTCATGTTCTACCTTGATACTAGAAACAAAGAGAGGATGTGTGCTCCATTATTTATCGCCAACACTAGTACTAGTCTTGCTAGTTTACCAATGCTCTTTTAGCATGGGTGAGAGAATGTTGCATTTTATGAGAAATCGTCATCTCATATGTCGGTGATGATTGAACTTGGAATACTCGGTATGGTTGAACTTGGAATATTCGGTAATATCATAATTATGTTGTTATACTATTGTTATTGAGAAATTTTGTAGTGTACCTCCAAAATTATCGGGTACCCATGAATCTATGAAGTACCCTTGTTTGTAGTTCTATGTTGTACCTGTATGCTTCATATTTTGTCTCCGTTGTGACCGTCAATTGACTTTTTGTTACCGTAGCTCATTAGATAATCCAACTTACATGGGTTGGTGTTGAATCTCCTTTTCATGATGATGAATGAAGTGGGTGGTGGTATTTGCATAGGTTGGTGTTAAATTTAGCCTTAGACATTGGTGCTAAGTGGTGACGGACTGACGTGTGAATGTAATTGGTCGATGTTGAAGACAAATGTAATTATGTCATATAGAATAGAGTTCAAGAAGAGAAATAGTTCTTGGATTAATGGATTAAATAACGGGTCGAGTTCGTGGGGGGTTGAAAGAAGGTTATATCGGACACAAAGTAAGGTCGGGAGTGTAGTACTATAGTGTAGTATTTCAAAACCGAAAACTCAATGATACACTCTCCAAAGGAACCGAATATTCTTCTCTACGTTCGGCCTTCTTTGTTTTTGGCCTTCCACTACTTGTGCCTCAACATTTCTATGGCTTTCGTAATAATGGCATAGTACGGAGTACTATAGTAGCCTAATGGTAATTTAGTGAATCATGGATGATGTCCCTGGAGTCTCAAAGATGCTACTTACCCTAGTTATAATAGTTTTCTCTTATTAAACTAGGTATTTTATTGGTAGCATACAAGATTGTAGTTGGTGTTTTTTGGGGTGAATGGTTTTTTCGATCTCCCTCCATAATCCATTTTCCCCTCAGACACGACGAATTAAAACCCCTCTAATGAGGGAGACTTTGAGGGAGATTGCCCGCCTACCCTTTGTTGCTTATGTTGTTATCAGTATGCTACTACGTGAGCGTCTCTTACGGTGTATATAAAGTTTTCGTTAAAATTTTTGCGCTTCATCTCACCATCGACAATGTCGAACGCACCTGACAACTACTTTTCGCTGTCTTGTACATAGTTTGATATAACTTGCAAGTTTGTTATTTGACCTGTTGTTTTACTATTGTGCAGAGCTTGGTCTGAGTGTGCCGCGATAAGAGATCATGTCGGAAATTGGAATCGAACCCAACGATGAGTCGCAGCTCATTGTATGACATGACCCCCTCTCATTTTCTGCATTACTCTGAAATTGTACCTGACTACATTTTGGCAGATGTTATAAGGCCATGCCTAATTGTTTCCGAAATTTCTTGCTATCGATTATCATAATTTAGCTTTCAATAGATGTCTTTCAAAGGAGATAACAATTTGGAATTGTGAATTCTAATCTCCATTTTTCTCGAGTTTTTTTTTTTTTATCCTGGTCTACCGCAGGAGTTTGCAATGTCAAAGAACTTTTTCGCGATTTTATGTTTCATGTAAATTGACAGAGTTGTTTGTGCAGACGAAAGATGATCATCCAAAACTAACTTGCTAACGGTTCTTCCTCATCGACAATTACAATGGTTATAGTTTTAATCCTACCATCCTAGCATCTAGTCATTTTTTGACCTTTAAATTTCAAATGTTGAATCGTTTACGGTCCAAATATGGAAAATTTACTAAAGATATTTTACATTCTAGCATCTAGCCATAATATCCAAACAACTCAAGTTAGAAAATTTACTCTTTCTGTCTCAGTTATTTGTTTACCCTTCTCTCAAATTTCTCTCATAAAAAAGTCAAAGTGTAAACAATTCACTAGAACAAAGAGAGTACTAAATAATAGTAAATATACTTTCGTCTTCTCCTTACAAATTTAGAGTGGACTTTCAATTAAATTCTACTTGTAAATGAAGACAACATAGTATAATTGATAGTACTCCGTACTATTGAGTGCTCACGTACAGCAAGCATTCATCGCATGCATGTGATTTCCCCCGTTATATATGCTACTTTATCCTCTCATTTTCATAGCGATATTTTCAGAAAAAAAAAAAAAAACATTTATCAAAATGTCTTCTCAATATGGTAAACGTAATTATCAATTTTAATTATTATCTACAAATCTTTGAAAAGTACCATTTGTGAGTTCTTACTTCTTATCATGTGCCCGTGGTGCACATTTTAAGAAATTCAATTTTCTATTATTGTTACTCCGTATTTGTTAAGGTTATTTACGTTATTATTAATCGATTATTTGAGTTTGGTTATGCAAGTTCTCTATATATAATTCAATCATTGTATTGATATTTTTTTATATTTTACATATACATATAAGAATATACTCCGTATGAGATTGCATGTTAATTATAAACGTTATTTTCTTTATACAGAGTACTATGCATTTTGTTTGATAGAATAATAAGATTAACAAGTGATCGATTTTTGATAAAATCTGCGTTTAAAATTGATAAGTGATTTTTAAAAGATGACTCTAAGATGGGTTATACTCGTTCACACGTTAAATGATGTAACGAAAAACTTTGTCAAAAACCAACACAACTAAAAGTATGAGGCTAAATATTTCACTTAGGAGCAAATCGGAGGTGAGTGACTGAGTGCTAGTGAGATTTTGAACCAACCTTTTGATCGCAAAACTCAAATGTTATATCATGAACTAGAGCTGGCCAACAGTGCGGGCCGTCCCGGCCCGGCCCGAGCCGTCTCGTGGGCTTGAATTCTTCGGCTTGGCCAGGCCCGCTTAGGCCCGTCGACTTTTGTGGGCCGGGCTGAGGGCCACAATTTTGAAGCCCAACCCGCCAAAATAAAAATAAAAAAATAAAAAATATTAAGGGCCCGGCCAGGCCCGCACAAGGGCCCAGTTTCCAGAGCCCGCCCCCCGGGCCCGGGCCTCATGTTTCAAGCCCGGCCCGTGGGGGCCCGGTTCTGGCCCGGCCCATGGCCACCTCTATCATGAACCAATTCGACTTGGAGTTAAACTGATACTTCGTACGAGTAAGTCTTGTGATATAGACGGTTTTTTTTTTAGATCACTATCAGATAAATGTTACTAAATACGAAGTACTCCCTCCCATTTTTTTTTATCTTCCCACAAGTTTTTTGGGGAAAAAATAAGGAAAAGGGATTGTGGGGTGGAGATTAGAAGTTGAGAAAAAAAGGTGGGGTCACAAAATATGGAAGCCATAAGATTTGGACCAAAAAGGAAAGGGGAAGATTAAATAAAATGGGTCCAAAAAGGAAAGTGGGAAGATTAAAAGAAATGGGAGGGAGTACTCAATAGTGATTACTATATACCTAAATATGGTTAAAAAAAAGTGATCTAAAAAAGACCGTCGGTGAAGAGCTGAAGGTACGTAAATCTGAGCAGGTAAATCCTCAAACTTTGCTCCATTGGTCCTAACATTCTCTGCAGTTCTGTGAGCACAGAAATCAAGGTTTAATATTATTTCCACCATTTTATTTTTTAACTTCACGTACAAAATTATTGGAGTTTAGTTTCCCATGCATTTTCACATGCTTTTATAATTTCACCGACAATAATAATGACTGGCCCAAAAAAAAATACTGTACAATTTAAAATGACCGGAGTATAATTATACCGACATAAATTATTAAGAGGCAAAGCATACATCAAAGGAAGATACACCATCTTTTCTAAATTATGACATAAAAATTGGAGGAGTTTAAGCATCTCTTTCATGCATATTGTATCGGTCATTTGTTTATACTTTTTAAATTTCCCTTATAAAAAAAATTAAAGTGTAAACAATTCACTGAAACGGAGGGAGTACAAGTATTGTCTTCATTATTTCACACATTATTGTTTAATATAGACTTGTTATTTAAATTTAAAACGAGTTGAAAAATATCTACTTAATAATATATACGGCGTATAATATTATTTTGTTCAAGTTAATTAAAAGATTGAATTGATTTGATAAAGCTCTCTAAAGTACTCCGTACACATTATCACCATTTTAAATATGTCTAATCATCTATTTTAAAAAAAAATGGGATCAAGGAGCTTATTTCCCCTAATTAATAAGGTTGAAACGTTATATTCACATCGAAACTTCAATTCGTTTCAATTATTTGTTTTACTTTCTATATCTTAAGATTCGACATAAATAAGTCGTTTTCTTTGCATAAAACTAAGATTGAATTTAATTTTGCTTCAATATCATTCTAATTAAGACATTTAGTAATCATTTTAAACCATCATCTTATAGACTTATAATACTTCGTATAATACTCCATCTATAGAACATCGTTAATTTGTGGTCTATTGTTCAAATAAAAAGGTAAAACATTAACTAACGCGGAGAAAGCTAATAGTATTTGTATTATATAGTAACTCTCATTTGTATTTGAGACCATTTCACAATACGTGACATACTAGTTATCAGAGAAACCACTCAACTAACTCAGTAACTAGCAACATGCCTTTTATATGAAATTTTAAAAAGATCTCAGAATAATGTTATGTTATTATGTGACTGTCTCATCGAATAATTTATGTTGTATTATTTTAAAGTCTTATATAGGAAGGCATGTCCCTTAGCACTAACTTCATGGAGGACACTTGCTTGATTTATAAATAAGAAGCACATGTTTATCCTTCAATGCACCCTCTACAAGGGTCCCTTTCTCTCTACTTCTCATAACATTCACCAATAGCACCCTCTACAAGGCTCAAAATTATTTTTACAATATGTGTGAATTTGAAAACATATCAAACCTAAATAATGTCAAAGAGAAAGAGAACTCGTGATCTCTAATGAATAAGTACGAATAAATTTTACAAATTTTAACAGTGAATTGTTAATAATATTTGAAATTACTAATTGAGATAGTTTAATTTGTTCATAAATACATATATACTGCTGCTACTCATACATTTTAAATAGCCAAAGCCGAAAATCAATCAACATCGTAAATCAATACTATCAATTTATTTAAATACTATCAATTTATTTAATTTGATAATCAATTAACATTATCGTATATTTTAGTGCAATAAACATCTCTGAGAAAAAGAAAAAACATTTATTTTAAATTGTATTGTCAGGAATACGACAATGAAATTATATACTAGTTCAAAATTTATGCTATTTAATTTGAATATATACACGTATTTATGAAACTGTCTACATGTAATTCTATTCTATTATGCATGTATCGTACATTATGGAATACGTGAATACATAACATGATCACATCACACTAAAATTTAATAATTGTATTTTTATTTTTCTAAATTGTGTGTGTATGAATATATGATTATTATATTCCTACTGATTTTGATAAGATCAATTTGGTGAGCATGGTGAGTGGTGACTATTGAAAGTGTATTTATTTCATTGTGATCATGCATGTGATAGATTTTGACCAAATTAATTTTGACCTAATATCTTTTTAGTTATTCCGTACAAATTATTGTATACATTAAAATTACTGCAAAATATGTTATATTATGTCTCCTAAAAAAAATGTTTTATTTAACAAATTAAGCGTTAAAATATTTTATACTGTAATATATATTATATACGGAGTACTATATGTTAGAGGAAATTGTAAAAGTAAAAATAATTGAAATTTTGCATTGTAAAAATGACTTCTTTTAATGTACTCCATAATACTTCATACTTAATGAGTTTACTACAGTATTTTTATTTGCATTACTCTTATATTGAAAACGGTCTCTACTAATTTTATAATTTATAAAAAAGTAAAATTTACCAAAAAGAAAAAAAATCCTTTCGGAATTTGTGCAAAATAAAAAGACCTTATGTTATTCCATATGTTAAAAAAAATAAAATAAAATTGCTTTATCATTTATATACTCCGTATATTTTATTTATAGCTTATTTAATAGCTATCATCACTAGTTGAAGTACGAAAGTTTTTGAAAATGATTTTACATCGCACACTAATCAAAACATATACATACTCCGTAATAATCTTGTGATATACGGAGTACTCCGTAATTATTAATTTCCGATCCCGCCTTTTATTTCTTTTTATTCATTTTCACATCTCCTTAGATTACAAACTTATCTAAATTACCCTCAAAATCTCAAATAATGTTTCCAAAACTTGCTCAAAATAACCAAACTTTAAAAAAAAAAAAAGAAAAAAAAAATGTCAGCAAAATTTACTCCACTTAATAAAAAAAGAAACCTTTCTAATTAACACTTGATCAAAAAAAAAAAAAAAAAAAAAAAAAACAAAAATCTTCCTATTAATTAATATAAACTCTCTTTATTTTTTTTTATTAAGACTTGAGTTAAGCGAGTTGCCTATAGTCCGGCCCAATATGCTGATGGATCAAATAATCTTCCGGGTTATTTGTCGGGTCAAACATCATACTACTTTGACGTATTAATTGTTGTTGTTGTTGATGATAATGTTGTTGTTGTTGTTGTTGTTGTTGTTGAATATATTGTTGTTGTTGTCGTTGTTGTTGTTGGTTCATGACCTCCTTTTGTCGCCGGAGCTCCATTACTTTCCGATGCGAGTTCGAGTGCTTCGTCTGCACGAACGTCGGGCTCGCGGCGGGCCTGTACTCTGGCACGAGTCGGCCCGACTTGTACCTTACCCCGCACGCGTTGCACAGCGTCTTCGGGCCCATGGGCCCGGTCCGCCACTGCGGGGTCTTGTCGGTGGCGCAGTGCAGGCACCGCCTCACCTCCCCGTCCGACAACTCCGAGTGGCCCGACCGCGCCCCGGGCCCGCACTTCTTCTTCGAGGGTGGCTTCTCGGGCCTTGGGCCCGGCCCGGGCCCGTTGGAGAGGACCTTGAGACGGGAGGT
This sequence comes from Dianthus caryophyllus, assembly GCA_023091065.1. Classification (NCBI taxonomy): domain Eukaryota; kingdom Viridiplantae; phylum Streptophyta; class Magnoliopsida; order Caryophyllales; family Caryophyllaceae; genus Dianthus; species Dianthus caryophyllus. The sequence goes on from CM041523.1 coordinate 3,454,395, forward strand.
CCAGTTGCCCGGGGCGGCCCGGGAACGCTTGCTCCGGGCCTTCCCAGGGACGGGCATTTCCGGGACGAATGTGGGGTTTTGGTGGGATTCGGGTCGCAGAGGCTCGGCGGGGTAGTACCGGGCCTCGGACGACCCGGTTAATTCGGGTCGGGTTTTGGTCGCTGACGTGGTCATACCCGAAACTAGGTGGGATTTTTGCAAGTCTTCGCTTGAGAATGATTCCTCCACGAAATTCGAGAGCCATTCTAGCTCAGCTAAATCATCATACTGCCAAAAATAGATAAACAAAATTATGGAAAGATTAATTGAAATCAATTTGCATTTAAGATTTAGATTGTTAAACTATGATTTTGGTCTCATGTCATTGATTGATATAATTTGATGCTATATTATCCTTACCTTTTACGCAAAAATAAAAATCGTACAATGATCGTTAACGAGTAATTCTATTATAAGACGTACTGTTTCACGTGTGAAATAATGCCTAATACAGTTTCTCAGCACATCATTTATTACCAGCCTTAAACGATTATCCGACTAATTTTACGTATGAAACAATGTCATATTAGAATTTGTCATTTTTTAATAATATAAGGATTACTAAAACGTACTACACCGTACAATTTCCGTAGAACTAATAAAAACACGTACCGGAACACAAAGTTCGCCGGAGAAGTTAGCCTCAGACAATCCGCTCTCGCCACCACCGGAAGGAAAAACGACGTCGTTATTATTCCCCGAAGACGACGAGTTGCCGCTACCAGGCGGGGTAACCACAAGGCCATCACCACCGCCAGAAGCATTATTAGAGTCGCAAAGATGATTATTATTCGAATAATTCGAATCAGAATTAGACGACGTAATATTACCGTCCTCCTCGAAAACGACACCATCGTCATTCGAAAAGTCCAATAGATCCTCGACGATAAAATGTTGTTCGCGATTGGTCGAAGTCGAACCACAATGTTCGAATTCAGAATCCATTTTTATTATTATTATTGTTACGGTTATTGAACCCGTCGATTTTTATATATTTTTATTTTATATAATTGATATTCAAAATATTGAGATAGAGAAAAATAAAATAAAAAAAGAAGAAGAAAAAGAAGGAGAGTGAAGAGGGGGGGAGAAAGTGGTGAGGAGGGAGTTGTGGAGTGAAAATGAAGATAAAATTGAGTGTGTGTTGAGTGAGTGTTATGTTTGTGTCATGTGTGTGTTTGTGGAGAGGGAGTGATTGAAGGGGACATTATATTATATCAAGGGTATGTATGTATGTATGTATGTGGATTGTGGAGTACCCCTTCTTTTTAGGGCTTTTGATTTTATCAATTTTTACTTTTGAAAACAAAATTATAATATTCCTTATTAACACTTTGAAAAATCATTACAAAAAAAATAAAAATTAAAAATAAAAAAAAATAAAAAAATAAAAATTGCGGTATATTATATATTAGGGTGAATTACTGAATTCATATCTATCTCAGTCATTTGTTTACGCTTCCCTCATTTTCCTCTCACAAAAAAATTAAAGTATAAACAAATTAGTGGAACGGATGAAGTATTAAAACAATGAACAATTGGATAAATTAAAACATAATCAACTTTTATGACTATAAAGGAAAGATATTTGCTATGTACCAAAAATTGATTTTGTTTTTCCTAATACATATTCATGTTTATGTTCCTAATTTATATGGAATATGTTTTAGTTGATACGAGTATATTGAATTGAAATACATAATTAATATGATTGCTATCGTTTCTAATAAAAGCGCAATTGAGAAATGATGAGTTTTCATCGTCAAATACTCTTAAATATTACTCCGTACTTCTCCGTAAAAGAGAAATTTGCTTACATCATAAAATGCCACCAATCATGCTCACATTCAATATTGACTATAACATATACTGACATACAGAGTATCTATTTAAATATAAGTTATATATGTACATCTCACGAATTTTAGTTTATCCTGTTTAAGAATAATCTTATACTTACGGTAGGTTATTATGTACTCCGTATTAAAATTCATTAAATACAGCTGTCATATATATAATTGTATATACTCCGTATATGGGAAAATAATGGACACTTTTAAGGGAAATTGTATGTACAAGTAAATTATATTTGTAAATTTGAACTAAAGTGACTAATTTAAGGGAAATGCCTTTTGAAGGGCTTTAATGCTTTATGTAAGAGCAAGCTTAAGGGGTTGCCTTTGCTTGGTTTACCAGTTTTGTCCATGGAAACTAATTAAATAATTAATAAATTAACTAAAAAGTTAGTATATACTTTTCACAGTTAAATGATAAATAGTGGACCATATAATATACGAGTAATTCTTTGTTGAATCTTTACAGCTATCTATGTGTAAGGGATAACTTGAGACGCACGTAGGAATTGTTGTAATACACTTGATTTGTTTTGATCGAATATCATAACGTACACTTGAGTTTGTGTGCGTACGTTTCGCCAAAAGAGTGCAACTGTACGTTGTAACATGGTTTCCTACACAATTGTACGTACTCACCTATATATTTTTATCATGGTAAATGGTAATCGCTCAAGTTTAGGTGTTATGATGATTTCGAAAAGTGATAATGTTCTTGCTCGATAAAATAGGTATACACAAACAAAGTAAACGAGAGTTTATCAGTGTTATTTTATAAGTTACAACCTGTTCTTTCGGACTTTTTAAATTGAATCAATCAAATACGTAATCGAATCAATCGAATGAATCGAACTAAATCGAAATGGAATCGAATCGAATCGAATCGAATCGAATTGAATCGAGCTAAACTGAACTGAACTGCATGAAGTTCAATTAAATAACATAGTTGTCTTTGAATCCCAGGCGAAGTTAGTGGCCCAGCTGAATCGAATCGAAGGCCGAATCGAATCGAAATGTCTTTGAAAATAAGTTGGAAAGAACAGGTCATTAGTCACATTTTCTATTGGTCTTCAACTGTAAAAGTGGACTATCTTATTTTTTTGCAGCGCAGTCTGATTCAAGTATACATTGCTTAATACTACTCCATATGTGTTTTATTATCATTCATAACCCATAATTCGTCCTCATATTTGATCTTTATTCTATGTATCTTACGGAGTAGATAAAAATGTACGTACTTTGTAATATAACAACTTAACAAGTACTCTATCTTTATGATAGGTATAATTAACTGTATTCAGAGATATCTAATGATATTCTACCCTTTTAGGATTGAACACTTGCCCTTTAGCGCGCATTTATAGTACTAGTAATTAACAATTTTACCAACTCAACAACTAAAAACTAGCGCTCTCTTTAGTCTTAAATAATGTTAGGTTTAACATTTAAGATAACGAATAACGTGATTCCGCCACTTATTTTAAAGTAATACTTGTAGAACTCCTAAACTTTGAATTATTTGAAATTTTTTAAAGTGTCAATAAAATAAGATGAATACGTCGTTAATCAATCTAAAATAAAACTGTTATACAGATCAAGTGTGTTATTAAGATGCATGTAATTAGTTTATGGTTGGTGCAACACGCATTTTTACTCCATTTAAGGGTATAAAATTAAATTCGAAATTTATCTTTAATGAGTGTCAAACAATTTTATCCATGCATAGATAAATTGTACTCCTCCATCGATCAATCTAATATTTAGACATATTTAAATCGTTATTTCGTAGTATCAATACTCCATATATTCCGTAATATTTTGTTTTATTATTGTGTAAATAAAATTATTTATGGGAGTAAATTAGTAAAATGTGGTGAAATTCAACTCCATAGGAATCGATCTACCAGAATAATCGCTGCGACTCGTGCATAAGCATCCAATTATTCTGTAGGATTCTTTACAACTTTATTCCTCTCCCTCTCGCTCTCTAAAAACTGTGCATCTTTTTATAGTAATTTCCTTACTCCCTCCGTTTCAGTGAATTGTTTACAGTTTGACTTTTTTGTGAGGGAAAAAAAGTCAAACTGTAAACAAATGACTGAGACAGAGGGAGTATTTAGTTCCTTTGAATTTATCCTTTTTTTTACTCTTTTTTTTTTACTTTTATTTTTTTTATGGAGTACTTCTTCATTATTTTCATTTAATCAATTAATTTAGTTTTATCTAATAATCTAATAAAGTAATAATGCTATACCACAATGTTACCGCTCAACCAATTGAATGTGTCACCACATGGCCGTCGACGATTGGCTGTTGACTAATGTATCAACATTAATCCCAAGGTTAATGTTTACTATGGAGTATAATAAGTACTTCCTCCATTCCAATAGATTCTTTACGTTTGCTTTATGCACGTACATCAATACTCGTTTTGTTTCGTTCATATCTTTGGATTCGTATTCTCGAAAATTTTAAAATTTTGATATTAATAATGTCCTCGTTAAGACAATTAAAACAAGATCACACATGACTATTTTTTATTTTGTATTTTAGAAGTTTTATCGAAGATTCTACACACGTATGTATAGTGTCAAAAAAGTGAAACGTAAAGAATCTAATGGAATGGAGGAAGTAATAAGTAATAACTAAAATAAAATCAATAATTTACTACTCTCTTTGTTTCGGTCATTTGTGTACACTTCTCTTAAATTTCTCTCACAAAAAAAATCAAAGTGTAAACAATTTACGAAGTGAGTATTAGAAGAAGTCATTAACTTGATATCATAGGTCAAAACATTGGTAATTGTATCTTGGTCATAACATAGCTAATTAGACAATTAAGTGTTAGACTTGTATCAATTTAGTTTAACACTGGTTGTGTCTATATTCATGACGAATTACAAATTGATTGAATGGCAGTGAGCCATCGACGTGTAGCTGTTCAATAGATTGGCGGTATCTTTAAACGTTTGTATAAAACGTAACATTTTACGTTTGTCCGTCCATTTAGCTTATTAGTGTCCTTGCGTGGTTGCTTTATACTTACGTACTTTAGTAATTTACCTAAAACAATAAGCACGTATCAATTTGACAAACCATTCGAAAAGTATTATTACCCCTGTCCCTCGAGAGCCAATCATGTTTTGTAATTATCGTATAAAATCATGATATGTACGAGTATACTAAATAACCGTAAGATCATTTCACTAGTGACCAATTTATTTGTTTAAACAAAATGGACGATTACAATACTTTTGAGTTTTGACTTTGGTTAAGTTAGTGTCATTTAATTCCCAAAACATTTAAAAAAATCACTGATTCTTATATGAGACGGTCTTATAATAAATTATTATAAGACCACCTCATTTGCACTATATTATACTCCCTCCATTCAATTCCATTCACAACATTATACTATATACCACTATTGTCTATTCATATACTCGGAAAATTTTCGATATTGTGGTTGATATATAATTGAGAATATGGTCATGTGTGATTTTGTTTTATTCGTCTTTTTAAACATTATATTAAAATTGAATTTTGTATAACTTTTTATAATACGTAGCTATAGATATTACCGTAGCAAAATTCGCCTCGACAAGTGGACTATAACATCATGTTGTGAATGGAGTTGAATGGAGAGATTATAGTTTTTGTACCATTTTTAATGATAATTCTTGTAGTATAATATCGTAACCATTTTCATACTGTTTGTATCCCTTTATTTCATGTTTTCATACCATTTAACTGTAATTTAGACTTTAATTTCCCATCAATTTGATATGATACCGTCTCACCGAAGAGAGTTAGGGGGCACGTGATTGGGGGAAATGTAGTGTCAGTTGTGAGCATCGTCGCATGTGATATGAGTAAGTGACTAATCAAAAGTGATCGGCAAAATTAAAGCCGAATCAAAGGTGGTCAATGACACGTGGCGAGAATCTAATGGACGTGATTATTTAATTAGAGTGCTTTATCGCCATTGGATTTGTGGACGTGTTGATTAGAATTAACGTGCGACCACGTGCCGGGTATTTTATATCACGTGAGATATTCCGCGCTCTCTACGCACGTCCCTTCGCTCGTGTACCGCACGTCGGTGAATGAGCTCATCATTGAAGATGCTTTAATTGTAATAAAGAAATGTTACCGAGTATTGATCAATTGTACGGAGTAGTAAACTTTATTCAATCAATGAGACGGATTATCCGTCTTAAACTTAAAACGGGTCAAATATTTATCCACTTGCACACATAAGACAAAACGCTCTACTTTTTTCTGCACTTTTTACTTTTGTCTTATCCTAACTATTTCAATTGCCTTGCCTTAAGACAAGCATCTGCTTTATATGAGAATTTGTGTTACTCCGTATTCAATTGTAATTTTTTTTAACTACTTATGATGTTTTTACTCTTTATATATTTTCTTTAATCCATATTCTGTGTTTTTTCTCTTTTACGGCCTACGAGATTTACTAAAATTCATCCACAATTAATCAAATTGTTTGCAAATTAATCGAATTAGTAATTATAAATTGTTAGAAATCATAATCTTTATATAAAACTAACTAAATATCAGTAATCAGTAATAAGAGGAAAATTCATGTCACTACGGAGTAAGTTAGCTCTTAGAAAGAAAGTAAGTTTGATAGTTCGAGTTTGCAAAATTAGAGTTGTTCAATTTGTGGACAATTAGAGGTTGTGGTGATGAGAAAGGGAGCGTAAAGGCGTAGCGGCGACTAGGGGGTTGGGCGGCCGACTTAGCACAACCAATATAGGGCGACAATGATATGGGGCGGCCAACGCACGTCGGCGTTGCTATGTAGAGAAGAAGGGGAGGACGGGAAGGTTGGGAAAGGGGAACGACCATCAGGCGAAGAGGGCCGCTTATGGTGGCATAGAAGGATGCTTACTTGGCGGCGACAAGCGAGAAGGAGGTTGATGGAGATTGTGATTTGGGTGGATAAATTGAAGGGGAAGAGAGAAATTTCTTGTTCTTTGTAATTGTGAGTTAAAAATAACAAGATTAAAATCGTAAAATATAATGTTTGGTACATTGTGAGTAAAATTTGAGAACAAGCTTAGTTTTTTAAATTTATTATTCGTTAATTTCATTTATCTCAATAAAGCTCAATTCAACTGTATAAAATACTCCATCCATTCAAGACCACCCCCACAATGCCATAATCCAAATAACAAGACACATTTTGTAAATTAATATCTTTACTTATACACATTGCAAAATCTTATCTAAATTGAATTTTAATATTGTGTTTAATTAGACGAATCAGACATAATCGATCAATACTATATTGTCGCTTATATTTTATCGCACGATTATTCAACTTTATACATAGTGTCAAATACTGTACGGCCTTTCGGGATCTTTTTGATGACGATGGGTTTAGTCCCCCTGCCTGCAGTGCATTCCTGGCCACCACTGACCTCAGAAACCACCCCAAAGGGGCCGAGATACCGCATGTATTTCAGACATCCGTGTCTCAACCCCGACCTCGCATTTCGCCATCGCAGCTTTGAGGCTTGCAGCCTACCACTGGGATCAGCAAACACTTTGGTCCTTTCGGGATCTTTCAACCCAACTAAAGTCGAATATCCAAACCCGAATTGACCAGTTCGAGTCCTATACTTAGAGATGTCAATTTCACCCGAAACCGCTCAAACCCGATCCACCCGACCCTAAAAAACGGATGAAAACCCGACTTATATGGATGACGGGTGGATGATGGATGTAACGGATGATGGATGTAATGGATGATGGATGAAGCATCATCCAATCCATCATCCATCATTTATCCATCACCCGATTATTTAATTTTCTATGTAAAATTTATATTTTTATATAGAAATTATATTATATGCAACTTTTTATCATATTTTTTTTTACTAATTAACCTATAATCAATTAAAATATTTACTTTTGACGCATTTTAACTTAATTTAAACACTAATTAGTTTCGTTTTTTCAACGAAACACGACACATTTTTATTTTTCTATTTTCATATCGCATTAGTTTGCAATCCACTTTGTCACCCGATCCACCCGCTTCACCCGCGGATGACGGACGGATTGAATATGGATGACAAGTTTCACGGATGACGGGTGAATTGGATGAAAATTTTTTTGAGACGGATGGATGCGGATAACGCTTCACCCGACCCGAACCCGATCCATTGCCATCCCTACCTATACTCCTGTGCGTAACACTGACTTTAAGTCTTGAATCACTTGGGAATAATTTATGCACCACCATCACAACCACCGCTCCCACCGCCGTCACCGCCAACTGAACTCCTGAGCAGCTCCGTCTCACGGCACAAAACCACCAAAAAACGCCGAAAATCGCCGGAAAAAATGATAATAAATCGACTACAATGGCTGAACACGGTGGTTACAGAACCGTACTTCCTCTTACACTTCCTCGTTTTCTTCTCTTACCTCCCTCTCCGCCTCTCCTCCGCCGCCGACTTTCTCTCTCCTCACCGACACCACTACCTCCTCCGCCGTGTACTCTCTCTCTCTCTCTCTCTCTCTCTCTCTCTCTCTCTCTCTCTCTCTCTCTCTCTGATTTCTCTTAGAATTCTAATCATTCATTTGTTTTCGAGTAATTAGGTTTTATACTGTTGATTTTTTTTATGATTTGTGTTATTGTTTTTGGTGATGTTGTGTTATGTGCAGGAGATTCAAGCGTTTCTTGCTTATTCTATCTTAGCTGCTGTTAAGGTTTGATTTCGTTCGATTTGATCGCGATTACTTCATGTGATTAGATTTTTGTTGCTTAATATTTGATTGATTGTTACTTCCTGAAATCGTAATTTGTTTTTTTCCGCGTTCGATTTTGGTAATGACGATATAATGCGACGTCTATCTATGCTTGATTCATCAAAACAGCTTTTTTTTTTAGAGTTATCGATCTCAGAGTGTTGTATTTATGGTGAATTGTGACCATTTTTTGGATGAACTCAACCTCGTTCGAGCACCATTGTTTCTAATGATTGAATTTGTCGTATTCGTTTGATTTTGATGTTGAATATATAAGGCCTGTAATTATCCGATGTTGCAGCATTTCTGGACAAATTGAACCTCGTTTGATCATCAAAGTGAAGTGAGAGATTGAGGACAATGTAAATCGTATGGGGAGAGTATAATTTCGTATATTTAGAGTTGGATTTAGACCTTCTAATCGTATTTTAAGATTTCTATTGAGACAATTTTCCATTATTAAAGCTTGTATTAGGCTTCGATGATTGATGATAAGGCATTTTGACCTAATTGTTAGTGATTTTTCGAGCATCTCTAGTATCGTTAATATCATGAGAACCTTGATTAAGGGCGCTAATTGTTTATGTTTTAGTGTTTTGGATGTACACACTGTGATACCGTTTGATTAGTTATGCCTTGTTAATATCCTTATGTTTTGGCAATTGTAATGTTTTTTGTTTGACTTGTAAAATTTTCATCTTTGTCAATTGAGCAGATGGTGAGGGAAGAAAATTGGGAGGGTTTTATTGCTGACACATTGTTCTTTGGCAAGGTGATTCATTTTTTTTTTTTTTTTTTCGTTTTCTGATTTATTTACTCAAACTTGCTCGTGATTTTTGTCATTGATGACTGTAACTATATGACTGAGAAGAGAAAAAGAAAAATAATTTACGCTTAAGTTTATATATTTTTTAAACGATGCAGTTATGCAAGTTAAGAATCCAGTTTAGTGCTTGATTACGTGGTGATAGCCTCTAATACAAGTTTTTATTTACAATTCAGGTTTTCCTTTTTCTACTCTCGTTGAATTTGGATTACCATTTGGCTCTGTGGTATATGGTGGCGTTCTTAGGTAAGCCTTGCATTGTCCAACTCCAACTTACGATGGCATATTAGGTAAACTTGGTACATAATTAAACAACTAAATAGAAATCGTCTTCATATATAGAGCATGAGTAAATGTGTGTGCATATGAAATAATGGAGATATTGAAGGAAAGTGGACAAGTATCTGAGTTTCTTAATGTGTGCTCACTGTTTGAGAGGTGTTTTTTTGTTGTTGTTGTTGTTAAAACGTAAATGTCAAAAAATTTGGCACTTGTTTTGTTTCACCGTTTCCTTCATTTGACTGTTCATGTATTCTTTGAGACTCTGATCCCCGAAGCACTGATAAAGGAAAGATTGTCGGATCCTTACACAAATTTAGCAGCTTAGCTTGTGCTAACATTTTTTTTAGGCGCTTTCAAGGTTCTCAGTTAGTGCTTCATGTTATTTATATAATAATCTAATCAAAGTGCGAATAAATCTTTGTTTTTACAGATTTTCGTCCTTATGAATCAGAGGGTTAATTTGGCTGACCAAGTAACTGTGTTTTGTGCTTACAGTACTATATATAGTAGCAGAACAACCAGCATTTCCAGAACGAGGTTTGATGTACATGTCGTCCCTTTTTTTTTTTTCTTTTCAGATTCTGTGTTCTTGTCTTCTTGTAACATAAAACATGATCTTGACATCTCTTGTCATCTGTGGACGCCGTTCACTAGGTGCCGTGAATTCACTGACACCGTTGCAACTTGAAACCACACTGATGGAAGGGAACACATCGCGTTACTGGCTGGTTAGTGACCTGGTGCTAAACATCATATATTTTATTAGTTGGAGTGAATTACTTGGCTGATGTTCCTTACATATCAAAAATTATTATAATGGTAAGCTTATGTATGACTGACAATAAAACCCTCTCTATTCATTAACCTGTTTCTGTAACTTCGCTCTATATTCGTGTACGTGACTGATATATCACTCTATTACAGGTTGAATTTCGCGCTTTATGTTCACCAAGCTGTGTGCGGAGCAGCCGTATCTTCCCCGAACTCTCTATAACGTGAGTGTTTCCCTTATCGTTCTCTTGCTCATAACGTATTTCAATCAGCCATGCGCTGATGACCTCTGTGTATTTCTTATGTCTTGAGCACCATTAATTTTTGCTATTGACACTTTTTTGTTTGGTCTTCGATGCAGATACTCAAATAAAAACTTATCTTTTGGGACGGTTGATCTTGGGCTATTCCCTAACATTGCTGAAAAATATGGAATCTCTCTCACAGGTTCACATCGTTTCTGTATGCTTACTATTGGTATATTTTCGTGAATCTCCAATCGTAAGAAAGTTGTGGGCCGTGATTTGTAGGAAATGAGGGGCTACCGACATACATATTGTTTGAGAACAATGTTGAGGTTATTCGCTTCCCACGAGTTGATTTGGATGCAAAAGTTTCTCATCATCTCATTACTAAGGTAATATCTGATTAACATTCTCCGTGTGAATTTTTGTTTGGTGTAAAAGGAGGCGTAAGAAAAGCTTTTACTCTAGCGAGTTTCAAACACACGTCATGAATAACTCGCCTTGGTGACTTTACTAGCTAAATAGTTGTCATCTGGACACATTTTTTTCACGATATTGAAGACAATGAGCAGTTGTTTTGAGAATTTTGGAGAATGTTCGGGGCTCGAACCATTTATGAACTTTAGAGTCCGACTCCCCAAATGCTGGATCTTCTAGACATGCCTTTTTTTAAATTTTTTTCCCGCTAGTTCAGAACCTTGATTAGAGACTCTTTTAGGTTTCCAATTTGCTTGACTCGTAAATTTTGCAGAAATATTTATCACGGCATTTTGGGCTAGACCTCCTTCTTCTTGAATATGTAAACGGCAAATAGGTGAATGTTGAGGTGAGGCGTTGAGCCGTATGCTTTCCTTACTAGTTTACATCATGAGACACGATTACCTCCAAGACTCCCCGTCTTCTCGCCTTTCAACTATGTAAGAGTAAGTCATGACTCATGAAGATCTCTCAATATATGACGAGGTTTTAAGATAAAGTATTTAGGTTTAAATGAAAACACTCGTTCCTCCGAGATATGTTTTGTATTGCATTCAAGAGTATTTTGGAATATACTTGATACTTCGATCGTATTTGCGGTTTTGATGGAACTACTACACCCAATTTACTGTCAATTTGTAGTTCGTTTCACTCATCCGTCGCGTTCACCTTTTTTCTTTTAATTTTTTTCTAAGTGTGAGATCTTTGAATTGGCCAATGTGTTGTTCGTTATATTTACTACTCCCTCAATTTAAAAATATAAGTCGTTTTTGTTATATTTACTCCTCCCTAATAAGCAGTAACTAACTAACTACTCCGTATTACGGAGTAGTTTTTTTTCTCCCTCATTCTTATTTTTTTCTCCACCTTTACCTCATAAATATATTTAATTTTACTTTTTAACACCAAATAAATCTCTCACCACACCTCACATATTTATCCATAAAATACTCCGTAATAATTACTCGTATATTCTTTACGTCATTTACTTTATTTTAGTTATTATTTCAGGTTATTTTACCAAACAATATAATTAATTTCAGTTAACTTATCAGTCTATTAATTTCAGTTATATTTTCAGCTGCCTATTCAGCTACCTTTTCAGTTTCAGATATTTTTTTAGTTTTCAGTTAGCTTTTCAACTTTTAACTACCTTTTCAATTAGTTTTTCCCCGATAAAATCTTACTTAGTACTCCCTCCATTTAAGTCCAAACCAAACATTTATTTTTTTGACACTATTCATATGTGTCGGTAATCTTTGAAATTCCCGACAATCTATAAGTGAAAATATAACCGTGTGTGATCTTGTTTGATTCGTCTTTATGCGTACAATATTAATATCTAATTTTTAAATTTTTTTATCGTGTGAAATTATAGATATTTCCGTTCCGACATTCGTCTCGACAAATGTGATAAAGCAACCGTAGTGTTTGGACTTGAATGGAGGGAGTAGTATTGTTGAAAGTGTGGACGTGGTGTCAGCATCGATTCGTCTAACATACATCCCACACGTTTCATTTCGGCACTTTATGAGTTTATTCCCCTTTTTTTCACTACCGTTCAATCCTATGATGACTAGTTGTCTAATGTCTAGTTGGATAGTTGACTACTCATCTAGTCAATAGCTATTGGAGATATTGTCGAGATATCGACAATATCGTAATATTAAGAAAATATCATAATATATCGTTAGGAATAATATATTACTAATTGGCATAATATATAGTGTTGCCAATAATAGATCAGAATGCTTTATTATATATATAAATTATTATCAGAAGGTTCTGTAACACAACATCAATAATATCGACTGCTTATGAATTCTCTCATCAGAAAATACTTTATGGTATCTCACGCCTGAGCTCTTAAATAATGATTCCATTGTCTTTGGAGGCTAATGAATTATGACTTCCATGTGATTTCCATCGAAAATTAATTTTCAGTCTGTTGCATATATTATTATTATCCAAAAAAAAAAAAAAAAAAATCCAAGTAATTTTGTTTTGTTAAATCCCTTCTTTGCTTCTCTAGGATGTTGGGGATTTCTTTGATTTTGATTTCAATTGAATAAAGTTTTTGGAGTACATTTGCGTTGCATCCCCCAACCAATCTTCACAGGTGTTAAAACTTTGTCTCGTGTGTCCGACTTATTATTGTGGTCTCTTCGGGTCTTTTGTTTCCTATTAAATTCTTTTCAAGTTGATTGATTTCGAGGAATTCGAGTTGATTGGTTTGCGGCCTACCTAAGTGTCGCGGGTTTGTCCTACCTAAGAGTCACCGTTGTTGATGGTTTGCGGCCTACCTAAGTGTCGCGGGTTTGTGACCTACCTAAGAGTCACCGCTGCTGGCGTTGTGACCTACCCAAGAGTCACCTTTGTTGATGGTGTGTGGCCTACCTAAGTGGCGCCTGCTGCGTTTGTGGCCATGTAAGTCACTGCAGTTGTTGGACAAGATGACGGGAATCAAAGACAAGACTTTGAATTTTTTTTATTTTTTTTCGTCCTTTTCATTTATTTTATCTTATTGTAATGTCAAACTCATGGTAATTTTTGCAAATTACCATAAGTTTGAGGGGGGATATTGGAGATATTGTCGAGATATCGACAATATCGTAATATTAAGAAAATATCATAATATATCGTTAGGAATAATATATTACTAATTGGCATAATATATAGTGTTGCCAATAATAGATTGTAGCTGCTTTATTATATATATAGCTTATACAATACACAAACTATTTTTTTTTATATGAAGTTCCATTTTCTTGATTGTTTGATTGATATATAGAAATGGTAAAAGTTTATAAATTTATCGAAAATACAAATAAATTACACCACACTATATTGAAATTTACGCGATTCTAACCGTTGTTTAGTATGTCATAAACAGTACCATGTAAATTTGTAAGTTGTATCAAGTGAATATCTTATGGAGTACATATAAATAATTCATACGAGTACGGAGTAAAAAGAGGAGAATTTTTTTTATCTAAAAAGTTGTGTTTCCTGCGATTTCAATTGTTAACATTTGATTTCTTATGAGAGACATTTTTAAAATATGTTAATAATAAGATGAATCAGATGCAGTAATTTATACTTGTAACAAGTTTTATGATTTTTTGGTAAAATTCATTAATTATTTTAATTCAGAAACTTTTAAATATATCTTTGGATTACATGTTTAAAGAAACTCTTCTAATTAATACGGAGTAATAAATAATAAATATGTTTAAAGAACTCTTCTTTACTTTCAATTACAGTTAGTTTGGTAGAGAAAATATACACAAAAATGATAAATAACCTTAAATTATTTAAAGTTTCAAACATATAAATATATACGGAGTATAATTGAAGAATAAACTAGCTTCATAGCATCACTAGAAAATGCTAAATACTCGGTAGTTGACTTGAAACAAACGACAGAAGTAAGAATAAAATACGAGGCTGATTATTAAAGTTTCCATATGCTTCCATAATTATTACAAGTACGAAGTTGACTTTTTTATTTATTAAAAAACAACCACAATACTTATTAGATTATTACGTAACATCATCAATCATTAATCAATTTATAATTATAATACAAACAATTAGATGCAATCTAATGAACCATTACATTATTTAATGATAATTAAAAAGTAAAAAAAATAAAAATACAAATACAACGATCTCATTTAAAAATTCATAAACATATAATTACTCGAGTAATTATGAATTACGATTCAAGTAAAGCTTGTTCCATTCGTTGAGCCATGACGTGAGCAGTAAAATCCATAAATCCAATTAAACCTTCCAAGGTGAGCCCATCGACTGGATCGGCTACAAACGACCACACAATCCGACACCCACACGCACCATCTTGACCGTCGACACTTTCCAATCGAATGTTGGACACATAGCTCTTGAACCCGGCATTGTTGTCGACGATTTCATATGAATAACACATTTTCGTCTCGTCTATTGTTAGGAGCCTCTCTGTGGCCCATTGTGTGTCTTCACTTGGCGACTCCGTCGAGCCACAATACCTAGTAGTGGATCACATACTTTAGTTAATTTCAACGGGTGCGAATGAATAGTTAATTTTTTTTATTTTTTTCCATTATGAGCCACGAGGGCAATACAATGGGGAGGGAGATTCGAACGTGTGACCTATCGTCACGGGTAGCTCAATCTCAACCATTAGGCCAAGAGATCATTGATAGAATGAATAGTTATTAATTGGTCTTTTTTTCCGTGTAGTATGTACCATGTATATATTTTGTATTCATGTGTATAACTCAGTTGGTACTGAAGTAATTCTGATCTAAATACGTTTAAAATAAATATGTTTAATAAATAAAATAACATATTTATTCTTTTATTTATTTATTTTCTTTTGCCAACTACCTTTTAATTTTGATCTACCTAAATTTTTAACTCATAACACAAATCATTGCAATAAGTTGGAATACCTAAAACATTACTCCGTATAAATGAAATTTAACAACACTAGAGATTGATAAAAATAACCCATGACAAATAAAAATACGGGTCAATAACATTACGGAGTATTATTTATAACAAAAGATTATACTACGAAAACTGAAAATAACAATTTTATTTTTTCGGTGTCTCGAGATGTTGAAAAACCGAAATACTAAAAAAATATTCGTATATAAAAAAAAGGGTAGTACGTACCTGATCATACCAGGTTGACCAGGAAGACCGTGAAGAAGGTAACAAGTTTTGACGTGAGGGAACCACTTGTGTAATGAGCAAAAGTCTGAAATAAGTGGCCATACTTGTTTTGGTCTCACTTTTTCTAACTCTACTCTTGTTTCTCCTTCCCATTTTTTTGTCTCTTGTTTTCCCATTTTTTTTTTATTTTTTTTTTATATTTTTATATTTTTTGAGAATATTATTGGAAGAATAACAAGTGGAATTGACAAAAAATGGAAAAAAAATAATAATAATTATAACTTTGGTGATGATGTGTAGAGTGGAGGAAAAGCTAAGGTTGTCTATGCTTTTATAATGATCAATCATGAAACTTTTTTTGTATTTATATTGTATTTTGTTCGGGATTATTAGGGTGTTTATCGTTGACAGCAGTACATGATAATTTCATTTTAATGTATGTTAGTGTTATTTTAAAAGGTAGATGGTTGGGTAGATATGGTTGTCGTAACATAATAAAAGGATATGTATTACCGTATAGATGGATTGACATTGTACAAATTAATGAATAGTTTGGATTTTATTTTAATTTTAAGAAATAATGGCATTATTATGGAAATCAATCAATAAAATAATTTCAAATTTGTCAAAGAAGGAAACTAATGATCTTATTAGTACTATACCTTATTTTGGAGTATGTTTGAAATTTGAACCATAAAAATAAAATGTTATGCGCCATAATTTACATTTGAGCTATTAAAAACAAATGAACTAATTAAATAATATTGAATGTTTTTTTAATGGGATGTTCTAAATTAAATTGTTTTTAAAAATAAATCGTGATCGAAACTAATTGTTATAGAATTGACGTATAGACAAATTGACAATAAATATTTTAAACGAAACATACCTTAAAATAAGTACTCGTAATCTATTTTAAGGTATTAAGAAAAACACAAATTGTTACATGAGACGTTCCAACTATAACTTACATATGTTAAATTCAAGTGACAATTGAAAAGAACTCAAAATATTATAACTTCTCATCACCGTTAGTTAAATTGTTCCTTCTAATATATTCTACGTATGAAAGACCGTATTACACAAGATTAACGGAAAATAAAATAAAATTGCACGTTAATACGTTATTTTCCTAAACTACCCTCAACAATTCGAATTGATTCTTGCATGGCCTTGACCATATTTTGAAGACTAACTTGATACTTAGCCACCAAATCCTCAAACCTAATCCCTTCAACGGGCTCAACACTAAACCCCCACTCAATCACACACCCTTGACCATCCTCCTCGACGACCGGTCCAATAATCCTGACGGTCGACACGTACGATTTGAATCCGATGTTGGACTCGACAATCTCGTAGCTAAGACTCATGTTAGCCTCGTCGACATCTGTCAGTCGCTCCTTTGACCAACTGACAGATGTCTTCGCACCAGCACCAGCACCAGCACCAGCACTAGAATATCGTTGTTGAGACGGTTTGATGGAGCTGCCGAGGCAGTAACGGACGCAGCCGGGGACGCCGTTGGTGCCGTGGACGCCGTAGGAGGTTGAGAGGGTAGGGAAGTATTTGTGGAGGTTGAAGAAGTCCTTGAATAGTGGCCATATTTGGTGTGGTTTTGTAGTTTTTAGCTTTGTTGACACTTTTGCTTCCCATTTTTCCATTTTGTTTTATTTTTTATTTTTTTATTTTTTTGTCAGTGATTTTTTGGAATTATTGTTTGTAATTTAGCTTTGTTACTTGTATTGTCTTAAAATGCAGGGTTAATTGGATATAACCCCCTTTTATAACACTTTTTTTTGAAATAACCCTCTTTTATGTTTTTTTTTTTTTTCTACTTAACCCCCTTTTAAGATGATTTTGTTTTTAAATCACCCCCTTATCGGAAAAAGTCACCTTAAAATGAGATATTCCGGCCAAATTCAAATTTTGAATGTTTTTTTCTTTCTTTAATTCCTATTTTGAAGAACTTGATGGACATAGAAATGAAGACGGTCACGCTATGCTTTTTTGACGAGGAGTAAGTCGAATGTTAATGTGAACAATAGGGATTAAAGAGAAATAGGGAAGGGTAAAATACGGATTAAAGAAAGAAAACAACATTCAAAATTTGAATTTGGCCGAAATATCTCATTTTAAGGTGACTTTTTCCGATAAGGGGGGTGATTTAAAAACAAAGTCGTCTTAAAAGGGGGTTAAGTAGAAAAAAAAAAACATAAAAGGGGGTTATTTCAAAAAAAAGTGTTATAAAAGGGGATTATATCCAATTAACCCTAAAATGCAAAATATATGTCTTGCATGTGAGACGAGTTGTTGCATGTGTTGATAACTTGATATTGGTACTCTAAGATTAAAAAAAATATGAAAAAAAAAGAAAAAAAAAAAAAAAAAACAACTAAAAATTTAAATATAATTCTCCTTTTTACATGGGAAAAAAGTGTGTAAAAATATAGATTTCATACTATCTCAGTTCTAGTAAATTGTTTACACTTTAATTTTTTTTTTTTATGAGAAAATTTAAGAGAAGTATAAACAAATGACTGGAATAGAGGGATAACTAAAATTGTCACAGTGAAATATAGTCAAAATTAATAAAATTACATTTGATTTAATATTGTTCTCGTATCTTAATTAGCTAGCTTATGATTAAAGCTTAATTTAATATTGGTAACTAAAGAAAGTCTAGTGGAAATATACCCTCATTTAAAAGCACTATGTATAAGTTAGCATCTCAATGATACGAAACAATACGTGTTCGGGGTGATTTACTCACACGTATTTATTCGGTGAGTTGACTAGTATTATCCTTTAATATATTTGAGAATTGCAATAATCTAGTGAATTAGACGTGTTTAACAAGGAACAAAAAGAAAATAAAATAAATAACGACACAAAATATGTTTACGTGGGAAAACCCTATGAATGTAGTGAAAAACTACGGGCACCAAGCCAGAAGAGGAGTTTTGCACTATGTCAGGACTGTCTACACAGGACTGAGTTACAGGACAGGTACATGACTGAATTTCGAGAGAGTAATTGAGAGTATTTTTTTTGATAAGGATGAGTATAGAAATATAAGTTTTGCGAGTGGAAAAAGTTGGTTTTGCTTCTGATCTTCCTCGCCTTATATAGGCTCTCTTCAACGGTCAATTTAGCGGTTGTTGCTTCCTTGATTATCGCTGGTCATTAACTGCTCCCCCTTTTATCTCCTGTAACGCCTGAGTAGTAACTGCCCTGCTGTTAAATGAGCATCTTTCTCCATCAATGTAGGGAATATTGTTGGTGACTTCTGTGACGTCACTTTCTTTCTCCTGTTTTGGGCTTTTGGTTTTGTAGGCTTTGACCTTGACTTTTGTCCTTGACTCCTCTCCCTTAATCTTGGGCCTTTGGTTTATACCTTGAACCCATGTGAATATGTTGGGCCTAACAATACGTTTTCTAAAATAAAAAATTTCATATTTATTATGAGGTTAATAAATCTCCGACGATAAAAATTATATCTGATAAGTGATAATCTTTATAATTTAATAACAAAAATAGTTTATATCAAATCTCTAAAAGTGATAATTTAATAGATATTCGACAATCTCTATGATTTGATAATAACAAATACTCATACTTTGTATTAAAACCGTTCAAAGAAAAACACTTTGCATCAAATACGATGCACTCGATCCGTATTTCATTAACAGTATAAGATACTCCCTCTGTCGCAGTCATTTGTTTACACTTCCCCTCAAATCCTTTCACAAAAAAAGTCAAACTGTAAACAAATCACTGAAATGGAGTACCTATGATCATATTAATTCTTACATCTTTGATCAAAGATAATAAATGTCCATTGAATTGTCTGGGATTCATTTAATTTGTGAGCCCTTTTTAATCTCATGACTCACCCAAACCAAATAACTAAAATTATAGTAACATGTAGGACAATTGGTTATGGTAAATTATATCATACACACTAGTGTATGATACTCCAAACACTCAAACATTTGAAATTATTATTTTGCCCTTAATAACTAAACCCTAAAACTACCACATTATTTTACATTAGTTGTTACTAAACTTTAGGGATTTATATATTTTTTTTTCTTTTTTTTTTTTCTTTTTCTATTTGGGTAAAATTAATATTTTTTTTTATTGTTCTCAGCCATTCTTTTTTTTTTTTATTTCCTCCATTAACAAAACACTATATATTCATTTACAAAACTCAATATATTCAATTCTAAAACACTATATATTCATTAACAAAACACTATACATTCATTTCTAAAACAATATATATTCATTTACAAAACTCAATATATTCAATTCTAAAACACTACATATATTTATTAACAAAACACTATACATTCATTTCTAAAACACTATATACATTTACAAAACACTAAATACTCATTTACAAAACACTATATATTCATTAACAAAACACTATATATTCATTTACAAAACCCCAATACATTCAATTCTAAAACACTACATATTCATTATATATCTCTTTTCGCCCTTAGCTTGGTTCGGGTCTCATTTGTTGAATCTCCACTAGTGCTACCACTGCTACAAATCATAAAAAACAATAAACATTAACAAATTTATGTGCACTAACATTAACACTATATTTTCATTTCTAAAACACTATATATTCATTTACAAAACACTATATATTCATTAACAATATATTCATTAACAAAACACTATATATTCATTAACAAAACACTATATATTCATTTCTAAAACACTATATATTCATTTACAAAACTCAATATATTCAATTCTAAAACACCATATTCATTATAAAAATTTATCAAAATTAATGGATTCATATATTCAAAAAATCGATACTAATTGTCTATTTCCGAATTTTTTTTTTTGAAAGACTAATACTTTTAATTCATAATTTGAAAAAAAAATGCAACTTTGCCCAATTATATTTCTAAAACCTAACATATTCATAAACCCTAACTTAATAATCAACAATTTCCCCCAATTATTAAATCAAAACATTGACAAATTCATAACCCTAAAACAAATAAAACAACAATGATAACAAAAAAGTACCGAAATATGTTCACCATTGAAAATAAAAAACGAAATTAATACAAAAATAAAACGAAATTAATACAAAAATCAAATTAAAACTCACCGATTAGTTTTTGCATGTCCTTTCATTGAATAATTGTGCAAATAATTAAAATTTAATGTATGTTTAGGTTGATTTTGGGTAAAAATTGAAGATTGAGAAGAAAAAAGGGGTAAATGGAAGTTGTTTTGGTTTAGGGGCTGCTTAAAACCTCAACTGACTCTTTTTTTTTTTTTTAAAAAAAAACTAGGTTAAAAGTGAAAAGGGTAAAAAAGTAACTACACATCATGGGTATATGTAGTACCATACACACATGTGTATGGTATAATAATTGATTTGTTATTATGCTTTCAGAATTTAATGTAAATGATTTTAATGAAGCAACTACCGTTAATAATTTCACACGTAAATTCTCTTATTATGTTTTAAAAGTCAACGTCCAACGTGTACGTCATGAGTTAATTCACAATTCTCATCGATGTTTTAATAGATATGTACAATGTAGTAGGCACACAAGTAATAAGTAGATTTGATGGACGTGTTTAAGGGTGTAGTAATTAACAAGATAACGAGATATATTAAATAAGATGTAAGAATTATGAAGAATCGTAAGGTTAGTATAACGTGAACGAAAATTCAAATTCGAGATTTAATGTATACCACTAATGTTAGGATAACTTAAGATAGATATATCTATCTTAATCCTAAAGCAGGTTAAATAATTGTTAGAAATAATTAGAATATGGTTTTTCTGAAATGTGCCCTATGAATATATGTTAATCACTCATAAAAGAAAAATATTTTTTCAAAAATTAAAGGATGGTTATCAAAAGATTCAACTCATATACCATATTCGGGAATAATTATTATATATGACTGCATTTTATTAAATCTTTACTTGTGCTCTTAGGACACATTTTAAAAAAAATACATATAAAATAAAAGTAAAAGTATTGGAAAAAGAAAAAAAAATGTCATATATGTCCAAATGGTGGAATTTAACCTATGTTATGTTTAAAACGGATATGTCATCTTAAATGAGAATTTGTGAATATAAAACAGATAGTAACCACTAACCAGGTGTCACTAGACAAGAACGGTATCATCACTATCTATTTTAAGTGGGTACAGTATACCATTAATTAGATGTCACTGTACGTGTCCCTTTATGGATAAAAGTAATCTTAATTTAATAATTAAGGAATTTATAATTCACTTAGTATTACTCCATAGTCTATAATTAATTTAGAAAATAATTTACTTAGGGTGATTGACTATACTATACCAACAAATTACAAAAAAAACATGTCATTAAATATATATTGAAGAAAATTAATTTTTGTTGTACATGTATTTATGAAGTTTTTCACTTTATTGACCTAAAATTGATGAAGTTTGTTAGTTAGATAGGAGTAACTCACAAAAGAACACGAGTAGTGGGTGGAAATGTTATTGTGCGTCGTATTATTATATGTAGTGGGAAGGTGGATACTATTAACAAGTACGAATTATTCGTTTCATGCAATTCAACCATGCACTTATAATTACATTAAAAATGTGTGAATTTATAATTTACATTGAGTCTAAATTTTCGTAATTTATTACTCGTATAATATATACACATGGTCTTAAATATAAGAGATGGAATATAATTCAGTCGTATAGATTATATTAATTGGATTTATCTTTATAACACGAGGGTCATAAGAATATATTGTCTTTTATTTTTATTATTTTTTATAATGTGAAACTATAGGTGTAAAAGCAAGTGAAATAATTAGTTTATATGCAAAAAAATAATATTTAAAAATTATTGCATACAATTAGATTAACTTGATAAAAAATGGTGTATCCATTTAAACTAATTAATTAAGTCATTAGCTTATAATACTCCGTACTCCGTAAGGGCATCTCCAATAATAATATTAAGTCATTTAAAGTTTTTACTTCTATAACCAAACTCTGTTTATATATTGACCATATTTTAGATAGATATATAAAAATCCAAAAAAATTAATATGGAGAAAAATAGGGTCATTTATTGGATTTTCCGACTCTAAGATGATAATTAAGTAAGTTAGATTATTTTTTCATATGAAAAGAGTATACTTACATTTAGGTCATAAATAATCCTCTAGAAACAAAGACGAGCCAAGATAAGAACAAGTCTAAAATGCTCTTTACAAGTTGATACGTAACAATTTTGTATTACTCTTATTTATTAAGTTTAAGTTTACAATATAATTGATGAAAATAAATCATTTAAAGTCATTTAATAAAACCCCTCACAAAATGTATATAACTTAGACCGTTGATTAGGTGAACTTGGGCAAGTAGAAGACTAGCTCAATAAATAGTAACAATGACTAATAACTATATCACATATAACTCCCCTTTCATAAATTCATTCCTATACAAAGTAATAACTTCACTAAATTAGTGGTTTTCTATTCAAAACAAAGAGTAAGTCTTTGATGGGACCTGTTAAGTGTTAGACGTCAATAGAATTTTTAAGCATTTTATAAACATTAAATGAGGTGCGGACATATTTTATTGACTGTTTTACGTGTAAAAGAGTCTCACCAGAAAAAAATAAATGTCGTAATGTATGAACCTACCATTTTATTATTATTATTATTAACTCATTAACTCATTTGAGGATATGCCTCAACTATATTTATTCCTCTTATTTATATGTCCGTTTTCTCAACTAAAGTTTATATGCATACATGAATGGTTTCTTTTGCAAGCCGTTTTTATTGTCATGCCAATTATAAGAAAATTATAAATTCATCTTATTATAACACTCTTATTTTGATACATATGTCACAAACTATATATAACTCATAATCAATCATCCTAATCTTTTATGTATCGTCTCAATTTTATAAAAATTAAGACGCGATATGTTAACAAAATTGGTTCACTAGGGTTACAAGTAACGGTCAGTCTCTATCTAATTTAGAGAAAATTAGATTAGTCACGCTAATACTCTTTGTATCGTTTTAATTGGGCCGAGGCAATAATGATCGATCTTCACCATATAAAGGATCGTGTGAAGACCTTAGCCAGGTCGCTAGGCGACCTACTCCTACGCCACCACACATGTCACCAAACACTCTCGTGCCAGTCGCTAGACGTGCACGTGCCGGTAGCATGGCCAAAAGAGTATGAGTTTAGCTGCAGCAGCACGCCAGCTGCTGCTGAAGCTACAACCTCATACATTAGTAAGTCCAAAAGGCATTTCCCCTGCTCTTTTTACTATTACAACAACCGCCACCCACCAGTCCACCACCATTCTCGTAATTTGCGACGTCGGAATTTGTTGCTTTGCGATCCGTCGAGGATGAAGAATTTCATTAAAGTGGGTGAGGGTGATCATGGGTGTGAGATGGGTGTTGTTTGTGTTGATAAGGCAGCAGATGAATTTATTGAACGGTTTTATAAGCAATTGAAATCGCAGAATGTTGGCCCAAAATCAAAGGAGTTTAGGTAAGGTGGGCCTTTTTTTAGAGTAACTTTTTGTTAATTAGTTAAGATGGGCTCTTGTTGTAGGACATGTAATATTCACCGAGGAGTAATTTTATGATTTTACGGTAGGACCATTATATTACCATGATAAAATATAGCACGTGTATTTTTTATTTTTTTTCGAGTTAATTTTATTTTATATTAGACGAGTATTTTATGTTATTTTGTTTTAGCATAGGGTTTAAGAATTTTCTTACATGTTATGGGTCATTTTTTATATAAGAGATGCAGTTAGAGGTAGACACTCGTGCCGTCGTGCATTTTATCTATATTTTATATTGAAAAATGATGAAAAACAATGCTTTTTTTTTTTATACTTATGTATATCATAGATTGCTACCGAGTACATATTATGTCGATCAATTGTCATACAACAAAGGACCATTTCGATAGGATTTAGCACAAGTATTTAAATGAGTAATTTTTCTATTTTATGTGCAAATTGTACATGTGCAAGAAATGTACTCCGGTATGTAGTGAAAGCTATCAACCAACTATAACTAACTTGAGAAGGAAGATGTTACGGAATCAGTGCTACGAACCTTGAGAACAGGCAGGGTTTCGAAGAACATGAATAAGACTATGTTGGTAATGATCCCTAAGGTTAAAGGACCGGAAACCGTTGACCATTTTAGACCCATTAGCCTGTGTAATGTGGCAATGAAGATTGTAACCAAATGCATGGCTAATAGGCTAAGGAATATTATGGGTTCTCTGGTGGGGGTTTTCCAGAACGCTTTTGTGAAAGGGCGTAATATAGGAGACAATATTATGATAGCTCACGAAGTTCTTAGAGCTATCAACGCACACAGGAAGGGCAAGGAAGGTCGAATGGCGCTTAAAATAGACATGAGCAAAGCCTATGACAGGTTAAGTTGGAATTTTCTGCTCATGACTTTGGAAAGAATGGGCTTTCCTGATAACTGGATTAAGGTAATAATGGAATGCGTAACATCGGTCTCTTACGATATTATGCTTAATGGAGTACCGGTAGATTCCATTACCCCACGCTGTGGGCTTCGGCAGGGAGATCCCCTATCACCCTATTTATTTGTACTGTGCACAAAGATGTTGTCGCAAAACCTGTTGAAGGCGCAGGAGATAGGTGGGATGAGAGGTGTCCGTGTGGCTAGGACTGCGCCAGAAGTGTCACATCTTCTTTTCGCGGATGATTCGCTCTTCTTTGTCCAAGGAGGAGAGGATGCTATCCTCTGTCTGAGAAATATTTTGGATATTTACTGTGAAGCCTCCGGACAAAAAATAAATTCGGATAAATCAGCGATGGTTTTCAGTCCTAGCTGTCGACTTAATATGGTTAGATGCGCACTGCGGGAATTCAATGTCAAGCCATGCAATAATCTGGGTACATACTTAGGAGTCCCGTCTTCTGTCACGAGTTCTAAGAGAGAAACCTTTCAGTTTATTGTTGACAAAGTCAAAGATAGAATCTCTTCGTGGAATGGGACCTTCCTCTCACCTGCTGGGAGGCTTACCCTCATTAACTCCGTTCTTTCATCACTTTCGGTGTACTTTCTATCGGTATTCCAAATGCCGGTAAGTGTGGCTAACAAGATTAACTCCCTGTTAGCTCATTTTTGGTGGGGAGGAACGAAGGAATCCAGGGTAATCCACTGGTGCAGTAAGGCTACATTGAGTCAGCCAAAATCTAAGGGAGGGCTTGGCATTCGAAACATTTACTGTTTGAATCAAGCCTTATTGGCGAAGACAGCTTGGAAAATACTATCCGAACCTGGATCCCTCCTGAGTCGTTGTTTCATTGCAAAATATGGAACTCCACTCCGATCAGCTACTGAAGGGGCATGCTATTATAGAGGATACCCTTCGTGGATATGGAAGGACATAGATGGGGTATGCAGTTGATTGAAGATAATTTGGCTTGGGATGTAGGATGGAACTCTAACTTGCCTATATGGGGGACAAGATGGATTAATGGAAGTATTCCGGTGCCAAAATCGGGAGAGGGAGGATTAGCCCACGAAATATCGGCAGATTGGAGAATTAAGGACATCCAGATTGATGGGCGAGATTGGAATTATCAGGCACTAAAGTTAATCCTTGATGACGAGTGGATTGATCGGATTACAGCCCTACCCACTTCAATGGAGCAAGGGAGGGACTTCTTCTACTGGCCAAAAAGCAGCTCTGGGGTTTATGATGTTAAGTCTGGGTATGGAACTGCTTTGGATAGCCACCTATGTCAGAAAGGAACAGAGAGGGATAGAAGACGCTGGAATAGAAAATTCCAAGGCTTCTTTAGGAAACTTTGGCGACTGCCGGGACCTAATAAATGGAAAATCCTATTGTGGAAAATTCTAAACAATTGTCTCCCCCTGGATGAAGAACTACAGAAAAGAAACATGCTATCAACATATGGTTGTGTCCTCTGTAAGGAGGGGATCCTGGAGTCCTACTCGCACCTGTTCAGAGACTGTAGCTTCGCCAGGAAAATGTGGTTTGGATGCGGTCTTGGAATTAGGGTTCGAGAGCAGGACTGCTGTGATGTTGAAGAATGGATTTGCAATTGGATCTCCTATTTGCGAAGGAATATGAAAATGGAAAGACAACAAGCTAGTTGGAAGCAACTACAATTCCTGGGGATCATTTGGACGATATGGGTGACCCGTAATGAGGCCATTTTCAAAAAAATAGAACCGAACGAAATTGCATCCATGTTCAGATACCAAGCTCTTGTAGCGGAAAACCTAGAAGCGGAGCGACAGAAGGATACGGGTAGACCTCTAGAAGGTCACCCAAGGAACGACATGCAGGCCTTGGATGAGGATGAGGAGGAAAACATTCTGGTAGGGGAAAGGATGTGTCCTAGCTCTACATTAATTATGGTGGATGCAGCGTGGCTTAAAAATGGAATAGCAGGGGCGGGATGGGTGATGTTGCAGAATGGCATCCCCATTGACAAAGGAACCAGTGCTTATAGGGCTAGTACGGCAATTCAAGCAGAGGCCTTTGCACTACGACATGCAGTGCAATGGGCCAGGGAGAAAGGGATTATGCACGTACAGTTTGGATCTGATTGTTTGGAGATGGTCCAAGCTATAAAAGGAATCAAGATGTTGCAGAGCATTCGGAGACTAGTAGAAGATATTAGATTTATTTCCTTATGTTTTCATTGTTGTAATTTAGACTTCTTTCCTAGATCCCTTAATTCAATGGCGCACAACCTTGCTCGCAAGGCGGTGAAGTCATAATTGGGGATGTAGTTACCAGCTGGCAAAAAAAAAAAAAAAAAAAAAAAAAAAAAAAAAAAAAAAAAAACTATAACTAACTTTTTAATATTCCTAAACATTTGGCGTGGACTTTATATTCCGTACTTCCATTGTTATTGTTATACTACTAGTAACAAACATATTCAATTTAGGCAAAATTATCAATTACAGCCTTATAAATACACCTTTTTTAAAATTACAGCCTTATATAACGTTTTTTTAAATTACAGCCAATTTTTTCACTCCGATCAAAAATTGAGGCCAAAGTGTCTTTCAGGTGAATAAAAACAAAACTAGACCGAAATGCCTGATAAGGTATAAGTCGTATCGCCTATATCAAAATAAACCTAACTAGCAACTAACAATAGCAAGCGGCAAGTAGGATCGTATCCACAGAGAAACGGAGTAGTTCTAAGTTAAAGTTGGCAATGACAGGTCAATCTCAAGGGTGTGAAAAGATGGGTTTGATTAAGCTATAAACTAAGGCAAGCAATAAAACAGATAAATAAGATATAATAAGGGAGAGATTAGGGCATCGGGTTCATATATGACAATGATTCAGGAACGCAAGTTCATAAGACGGAAGAGATAAACTGTGCAACTTGACTAGGTTTGTAAAACGCTCTCTCGAGTCAATTTTAGCCTTAAGCAAATTTAGCGGGCTCTCGCAACTTACTAAATTCAACTCATCTAACTCGCGTAAGTCTAGTTTTAACTCGGCTTTCGATCTTAAATTAAAACATACTCAAGTTCAATTAAACTCAGTTAAATCGGTGATCAGGCGAAATAAACCTAATTCAATTGACATAAAACGCGTAGAAAGAAATCAAGAGCACAATTTAATCAACCAGTTTAATCTCAAAACATGTTCCTAAATCATATGTCACAAATTGCCCTAAACCCTAATTAGGAAATTAGCTACTCATAATCAAATTAAAAGCAATAAAAGCAATTGAAGTAAACATGATAAATAAAATAACAATTGAAATTAAACCTGGCGGAATCCTGAAGTGCAAAGTACTAAACTTGAGCAATAAACTAATCTTTTAGAGAGAAAGTGAAAGAGCAGTAAACTAAACCTAACCTAAACTTAGAATAATAAAGCATCCGTGATAACTTTCGTCCTAAAGTCTTATATATAGTGTCCAAGATAATAAGTCACGAATTAAATCAAAAACCGATGAAAATAACAAGCCACCACGTCATTGGCCGCTGGGCCTGACCCATTTATTTGGGCCTACGCTTTGGCCTTAATCCTTGGCCCAATACTCATTCACTCTTGCTTTTGGGCTTTATTATACGTAGGCCTTGTATGTCTTTGGCCCTTTTATTCTTCCTCGTAGCCTTAGTCTTTTGGTCTTGGCTCGTGTTCATAAGCTCCTGCGCGAGCTCAAGTTAGGTCCTGTCGTCTCGAATCTCGTAATGCTCCAATTGTCCCGGGTTTTGGCTCAAAACCACCAAAACCTGCAAAATGTAAATAAAAGGCAGCAGTAACGAGAAATATAACATATAGCTCATAAAATCATAATAAATACGACTAAATGCAAGCTAAATGCGACTGAACCGGGGGCATAAAACGTATATAAATAGAGTGTATCAAACTCCCCCAAACCAAACCTTTGCTTGTCCTCAAGCAAACAACGTCGGAGAAAATCAAAGTGACACGAACTAATCACGCTAGTATCTCAAAGTGGACGACCTATGCACATAAACATACAACCAAAGTCTATTTCACCGAGAATAGAGCACAAGTCTCAACCGTTCACACCACATAATACCACTAGCCTCTAACGCTTACGCAAAAGTAAAACTAACGACAAATCAATTCGAGCAAGGCCAACCGTACAAACCACTTCCATTCAACCAATCTTTCCAAATCATTTCCTTTTTCTTTTTTTCTTTTTTTTCTTTTCTCAAATATGGAGCATCCCTCGTATGTAGTACCGTTTAGCTTGACGTTCACTCGGTAAAAATCGCGCTCGGGTATACATTTTTCCTTAAGGGTTACGTCATTGCTCATACTCACGGTCGCAGCCAAATTCATGGCCACTGTGGTTACTCAAATCAATGAGTCCCCTCCGAGAGCATCGAAGCATTGCTCCAACATATAAAAGATCATTCCACGCAAACCACTAACCAACAAACCAACATTCCACAAACCAATGCCAAGCTCGAATGTCAAAGTCGAAAGTAAACATGCGAAAAGCAGAAAGAATTAAGTAGATACAAGTGGGTTAGTGTTAAGGCTCGCAATCTATTAACAGGAAACAAACCAATCGTGCAAGCTACGACAATAGGAAGTCGACTCAAAGATACTAAAGATCAAAGTTAATGCACTAATCCATTCTCCAAACTAGGCAAAGCAGGACAAAGCGGATCAAAAGGACTCGTATTTTTGTAATTTTTTGAAGTTTTCGATTTTTTTGGATTTTCATAATAAACGCACACAAGAATGAAAATGCAAAAAGCAAAGCGCGAAACGTGCTTCCCTCCCCCAAACCAAATCACACATTGTCCTCAATGTGGAAAACAGCACAACCACAAAAGCAGAGGAGGACACATAACATACGGGGTAAGGAAAAGTAAAACGAGGAAAACGAGGGAAAATGGGGTAAAGAGTGCTCACAATGTAGAGTAGGAGCTCCCCCAAACCGAAGTGAAGCGTGGAGTGGGGCTTAGAATCCCCGTATGTGCGTCCAATTCAGTCCAACGTCGAAGTATTTCGGCATAGCACGCAAGAATACGCAAAATGTAAGAAGCGGACCAAGGGCGGTCCAGGCCGTGTGGCCATTGGCGGCACCCCACTCGATTTTTGCGTTTTCCTCTGTTTCAAATTTCTGGCTCGGTCCCGGCCGGTGAGCCGGCTAAGGGCCGTCCTCGTGAGCTTTTTCAACATAACAAGGACTTAAAAGTCCATGAATACCTGCGCGTTAAAAATCATAAAGTAATACCCTCGTCCTCGCTACCAATAAAATCCAAAAGTCATAAAACAAGCAAACCAAAAGTACAAATGCTAATTGAGAATACAACGTCATCGGGTTGCCTCCCGGAAGCGCTGGTTTATAGTCCCGCACGACTCTTCACAGCTTCAGAAAATCAAGTATAAGTAGGCCAAGGTCGTTGGCCATTTGCAACAGCTTCACTCGGCGAAATAGCAGATGATCGCCAAAGCACTCCTTCAGCTCTAGGTAAGGCAGCGTAGTCCATCATCGTAGGCCCTCGATCGTGAAACGGCTCAACTGTAGGCCCTCTATCACCATCACCCGCGTCGTAGACGTTAGTCTCCAGCAGCTTTCTCTCCCCCAAACCATTCTTGCAGCTATCCTGTGAAGAACCTGCAAAAAGAGAAGAGACATGCAAAACCTCCAATGTGTCTCCAGTAGAGTGAGACGGAGGTACAGAGTCAATAGAACAAACTGACTCGAGACGCATAGGGGACCGCGGGGTGTCAGAATGGGTAAACGTGAGCTTCTCACCCCCCACCTTAAAGGCTATCGCTCTTCTTTACCCACGCCAATAATCGCACCGGCGGTGTGCGGAAAGGTCTCCCTAAAATGATAGGAATGTGGGCATCCTCAGCATATCTAAAACTACTAAGTCGACAGGGGATAAAGAATCGCCCAACCTCGTAAAGCGGACGTCGTGTAAGATTCCTGGGGACGCTTAATCGAGCGGTCGACCATTTGCAAGGTGATGCTAGTGGGTTCTAATGTCGACAAATTCATTTTCCGTGCAGTAGGTAGGGAGGACACTTACGCTAGCTCCTAGGTCGCATAAAGCATTACGAACCACAAATCTACCTATAGAGCATGGAATAGAGAATGTCCCGTGGTCGCTAAGCTTGGGAGGCTTACTACCACGTAGCCTAGTACTAGGCTTCCCCATGAGGCTACGGTCGAACGCCGCCTAACGTGCGCTACGAGCTAAAACATCCTTTAAAAACTTAGCATACGCAGTATTTGAGTAACGAGGTCAAGAAAAGCGGACGCGCACCGCGGCTCGAATGACGCCCACGAACTTTTTGAACTTGGCTTCGCTCTGCGCTCGCCGACGACCAGAAACTAAGCTTGACCTGAACTGGGGGCGTTGGAGCAGCAGGAATACCAAAATTATCACCCAAATCATTCTTCCCCGCAGCCTACGTGTCCAAATTGGATGGCCGATGACCTGGCCGGCCGACCCACGGACCTCTGGTTACACTGCTTTCACCGTGTTCAGATCCCCATCCTTCTCCTCTTCCTCCAAGTTCACAGGATCACCATACATCGACCCACTTCTCAACGTAATCGCGCACGCCGTATCATGCGGAGGTTTAGGAGGATTACCTCGGCGGAGGAAGGGTACCATTGTCGTGGACGCCATGGGCGGCGAAGTGAGCCACTTGATTTTCCAACGCTTTAATTGCAGCGTCCTTAGCGTGCCCATCCTTTTGCATTTGCTGCATCATCATCTCTTGTGACTTTTGCACGGCCATAGTCACCTGCGACATCTGCAACATCATAGCCTTCATTTCGGCCATAGGATCGGGTACTTGTGTAGGGGGAGGTGGCGGTGTGTACACGGGTTTTGATAGTTAAGCGGGGTTGTGGTTGATTTTTGTAGGAGGTTGGTATGAGATATTTTGTGGGGAGTCGGGTTAAGTACATTATTGTTACGGAGGAGAAGCGATGGACCGATCGTAACCCTGGCCGATTCGTACTGCAGAGGTTTGATAAGCGTAAACTCGCTTCGCGCAAAGATACCCGTAGTATAACCTGAATCGTGCCCCGCAACAGCATTAACTTGGGCACTAGAAGAGCCACCACCAGACATCATACTAATCATGCGCGCGGCAAAGAACTCGACTAGTGAGCGCAGAAATACTCCCCTTATCACGGTCATCATGTGCGGACCGTGAATTACCTCGCGGCTTCCCGAACTGAGCCGAATGAATAGCCATATCCTCAATTAACCCCCAAGCCTTGTCATCATCGACGTTGTTGGCAAAGCGACCATCTGCAGCAGAATCTAGAATAGCTCTACTCTCCGCATACAACCCATTGTAGAATGTCATGATCACCAACCAATCATTAAGCCCGTGGTGAGGACAATCCCGTATGAGCTTCTTATATCGCTCCCAAGCTTCAGCAAAGGTTTCATCAAATGTTTGCTTGAAGCCTTGAATTTGACTCCTCATTTGATTTGTGCTTCGGGAGGGTGGAACTTGGAGTATAAAGCAAGAGCCAAGCTCCTCCAATCTCTAATCCCGGCGCCCTCCTTGTTTAGATCAGTAATCCACTCGGGGGCCCGATCTTTTAACGAAAAAGGAACAAAGATTTCCTTATTTGATCCTGCGTAATCCGGCACGCTTAATAGTCGAACAATAGTCCGTAAACACCGTGCATATGTCGACCAGATCCTCCGTAGGATAGCCTCCGAACCGATTCCGCTTCCACCAAAGTAAGAAAGCGGGCGAATCTCAAAGTCGCCCGTAGAGTAGCGGGCATCGTAAATCCATTAGAATGGATTACGG
This sequence comes from Dianthus caryophyllus, assembly GCA_023091065.1. Lineage (NCBI taxonomy): Eukaryota > Viridiplantae > Streptophyta > Magnoliopsida > Caryophyllales > Caryophyllaceae > Dianthus > Dianthus caryophyllus. Next base: position 3,487,722 of record CM041523.1, read on the forward strand.
TTTGAAATCTTAAGTGATTTGTATAATTTCGGCATAGTCACGGTGATTGTAAACCGGAGTAACCGGAGGTGTGTTCTCTTCGTAGACGATTGCGTTGCACTAGACTCCGCCATGCGGCGCTCTCAAGCTCACGTTCGTAGGTCTCAACGATCTCTTTAAAGAAATTACAGCGTGCATTGTAAGGTGCACGCCAGGTTCGAGATCAAAGGGACTAAACACCTGTGGGTGACCTGCGATAAAGAACTCAAAGAAGCGGTGAGAATCGGTCTCAAGGAACGAGGTTCCCTGAGACTAAGGAGAAAAACACGCAACAAACACTAACTATAACTAAAACTAACAAAGCCGTTTCCCGACAGCGGCGCCAAAATTGATAAGGTATAAGTCGACGCTTATATCAAAATAAACCTAACTAGCAACTAACAATAGCAAGCGGCAAGTAGGATCGTATCCACAGCAGAAACGGAGTAGTTCTAAGTTAAAGTTGGCAATGACAAAGTCAATCTCAAGGTGTGAAAAGATGGGTTTGATTAAGCTATAAACTAAGGCAGGCAATAAAACAGATAAATAAGAATATAATAAGGGAGAGATTAGGGCATCGGGTTCATATATGACAATGATTCAGGAACGCAAGTTCATAAGACGGAAGAGATAAACTGTGCAACTTGACTAGGTTTGTAAAACGCTCTCTCGAGTCAATTTTAGCCTTAAGCAAATTTAGCGGGCTCTCGCAACTTACTAAATTCAACTCATCTAACTCGCGTAAGTCTAGTTTTAACTCGGCTTTCGATCTTAAATTAAAACATACTCAGGTTCAATTAAACTCAGTTAAATCGGTGATCAGGCGAAATAAACCTAATTCAATTGACATAAAACGCGTAGAAAGAAATCAAGAGCACAATTTAATCAACCAGTTTAATCTCAAAACATGTTCCTAAATCATATGTCACAAATTGCCCTAAACCCTAATTAGGAAATTAGCTACTCATAATCAAATTAAAAGCAATAAAAGCAATTGAAGTAAACATGATAAATAAAATAACAATTGAAATTAAACCTGGCGGAATCCTGAAGTGCAAAGTACTAAACTTGAGCAATAAACTAATCTTTTAGAGAGAAAGTGAAAGAGCAGTAAACTAAACCTAACCTAAACTTAGAATAATAAAGCATCCGTGATAACTTTCGTCCTAAAGTCTTATATATAGTGTCCAAGATAATAAGTCACGAATTAAATCAAAAACCGATGAAAATAACAAGCCAGTCAATGGCCGGTCTGGGGCCGGCCTGACCCATTTATTTGGGCCGGCTGCCTTGGCCTTAATCCTTGGCCCAATACTCATTCACTCTTGCTTTTGGGCTTTATTATACGTAGGCCTTGTATGTCTTTGGCCCTTTTATTCTTCCTCGTAGCCTTAGTCTTTTGGTCTTGGCTCGTGTTCTCAAGCTCCTGCGCGAGCTCAAGTTAGGTCCTGTCGTCTCGAATCTCGTAATGCTCCAATTGTCCCGGGTTTTGGCTCAAAACCACCAAAACCTGCAAAATGTAAATAAAAGGCAGCAGTAACGAGAAATATAACATATAGCTCATAAAATCATAATAAATACGACTAAATGCAAGCTAAATGCGACTGAACCGGGGGCATAAAACGTATATAAATAGAGTGTATCAATGCCCTTGATTAATGATTCTCAAGTACTCAGTAACTTTTCATCTCCTTTTCATCTCCTTTTGAATCCACCTTTTTCACTCCTTTCTCTTTCTTTCTTTTTCTTTTCTACTGACCTCACTTCTCCTCACTCACCTGTCACTTCATATTTTTTCCTCATTCAAAATTTCGTGACTCGCTTCTTTCTTTAGCCATGAATTCCTGATCAAGATCATTATTTGTTCATCAACGTCCTTTTTTCTGGGTTACAATCGATTCCTCGATTGTTGAAGGTATTGTTTTAACTTGTATATCTTAATTTATTTTGAAATTAAACTTTAATTTTGTGTTCTAAACTTTGTTATTGCATGTGAAACATTAAAATCCCCAAAAAAATTTTCGCACTGTTACCCTAATTTTTTTGTGAAAATTGGTGTGTACTACTGTAATTTAGAGTGCATATGTGGTTTGCATGTTGATTTTTGTTAAAAATTGATGTATCTATTGTCACTGTGTAGGAATGGTTTCTAAATCATTTATGGTGGACATTCGAATGTATTATGAGGGTACGTTTGTGTTCAATAAAGGAAAAACGGAGTATGTTAAAGATGGATACTTTATTGATAATCACAAGTTTGGTTTGCATTTGCAATGTGGGATTTGGAGTAATAGGCTTACGGTGCCATTTTTGAGGTCCCTTGCACAGAATATGGTGGAAAGTGATGACTTTCAACTATGTTATTACAAAGAAAAAGAAAACAGTTACCTGACATAAAATTCACCGACATTACATTCAACACCTACAAAATTTACCAGAAACGACAAATCCGATCTTCAAAAAATTTAAACTTTTTCTGAAAAATGAAGAGAGAAAAGATAAAAGATTGGTGAAATGAATTTTCAATAACAATGGGTTAGAAAATTGGGTATTATAGACAAAAGAAATGAACAAGGGTAGATTGGTCATATAAAGGGCAAATTCAGTTTAAAATTTCAAATTTTGAAATATATCTGAAATGTGAAGCAACTCACTCCGTTTTGGCCTCAATTTTTGATCGGAGTGAAAAAATTGGCTGTAATTTAAAAAAAACGTTATATAAGGCTGTAATTTTAAAAAAGGTGTATTTATAAGGCTGTAATTGATAATTTTGCCTTCAATTTATAATACTTTGTCAGTTTTGGTTAAAAAATTTATAGGAAATTCTCATCTGTGTCCCTGAAGGAATGACTTTTCTCACTTGTACCCCTGCAATTCTCCTAATTCCAATTATACCCTTGACCTTTACTAGTAAAGGTCATATGTGACCAAAGTTGGTTTAAATGTTAATTGGAACTGTTAAGTGTCACTTTAAAATCCAATTAGTTTTGGCGAAAATTAGGGAAAAGATCATAAAAACGAGTTTCTTAATTGGTGGAGCATAATTAGAATCCATATCGTGTGCATAATTAGTGCCAAGAAGACAATTAATTTACTCCAATTGACGTTTAAATCAATTTTGGTCATGCTTGATATTCAATAGTAAAGGTCAGGGGTATAATTGAGATTACGAGAATTGTAGGGGTACAAGTGAGAAAAGTCATTTCTTTAGGGGCACAAATGAGAATTTCCCAAAATTTATCTTTGCGTTTAACACGTTTGTCAACGCTTATTTTGTTATATTTATATCTCGAGTTACACAATTGTAAAAGTTCAAAATGTTTGATATTTTATGCTATATATAACAGTTAACTTATTCATAAAGACAATTTAACAAAATTTCACATGACTATATTTTATGCTATATATTTGGAATTACTTTGAATATTATCATCTCTCATAATTGTTATGGATAGTATATGAAAAATAAATGGAAACTAACGGGAGATAGAGAGTAGAAAGGAATAGGAAGATCGGGTTGTGTTGGTCTAATGTGGCACATAAACTTGATTTTATACCCTCGGTTAAGATGGAGCTAGTGATTAAAAAAATATTAGACTTTTTAATCAATATATATATATCATTTATTTGTACGATGAGTTTCACATGGGAAGTAACGATAAAACCCTTCTAAACTTCATTTCTTGCATAATGGCCAACAATAACAACAACAACATCATAATAATAATAATGTATTGCCGCTATCAGTTTCAGGAAGAAAATTAATGAGTTCGATTAGGGCAGTGAAGCTTTGCTCACTTCAACGACAACAGAAGGCGAAAGCTTTGTAAAATACTCCGTAAGTGACTAATTACAATTGGGTAACAATACAAAGTAGTAGACATTGATCATATTCTCAATTTCATTCTTTCGTGGAAACGCAAGACTAACAACATTGGCTTAAGCAACTTCACGGTCACAAAACAAAACGACATGAAGAGTTTTCCGGCAATTTAAAATTAACTTAACCATCATATAAATCAGACCAAATCGAATTAACCAACCCTTTTTAAGTTTCTACTTTCTACTCCTTGTTTTTTTACCTTTTCATTTACCACAGTTAACCTCACCAGTCACCACCTCTAATTTAATCAAACCCAAAAAAACAAAAACAAAAAAAAAAAAAAAGAAAAAAAAACAATTCGAAACTCGAAACGTTTCTGATCTAAAAAAAAAAAAGTACTGTAATTGCCAGTAATTCCCCAATTATATCGTCCAAAACCCTAATTTTTGTAAAGTTATGAGGTTGAATCGATGAAAAACGATGCCGGAACTGCGTAGCGGAGCACTCAGAACTCGTGCATTGAGTAATAACGCCGAGAAACCGTCGGCGATGGCGGTGGCGCGTGGACGGCGGGGAAGAGGCGCGGCGAAGAACGCCGGTAATCGCGGTGTAGTTCGGCGGAGTCCGCGACTAGCGGCGGCTACTGCAGTGGTGGAGGCGGCGGCGGAAGTTGGTGTTGTTGGAGAGAATAAAACGACGTCGTTGAAAGAGAAGGAGGCGGCGAAGAACGTGAAGGAGAGAGATGGCGGTGTAGACGGTGGAGAAGCGGTGGCGGAGACGGTGAAGGAGAAGGATGATGATGATTTATTATCACCTTTACCTGAGATGGTATACAATTACTGTTCTTCGTTTAATTTGCATGCAATATTAGGGTTTTGGTTATGATTGTTTTATTTGTGATGTGGAAAGTTTTTTTTCGAACGATTTCATGTTAGTCGCCCTCAATTAATTTCGGGAGAAAGTTCATGTTATGATTGTTTTTTTTGTAATGTGGAAAGTTTTGAATTTTTGTCGTGGCGGTATTTTATGATGTTGTAAATTACTCGTATTTGGTTTTCGGAATATTGGTAGACAATTGACATATCGAGTTACCGCTAAAGGTTTGTTGTTTGATTGTGCTCTTGGGTTGCAGCAAAGGTTTAAACTCTACTTCTTATTTTAAAGTATTTGTTTCGTTGTGTTTTCGTTTTTGTTGTATTAATTGATTGATTATTAGGGTATAGTTTTGATTCTTTTGAACTTTACGGCATTTGTGGTAGCTGATGCAAGTATTTTTTTGCCTCTCTGTATGTTTAGTGTGTTGCTTAGTGATGAAGGTCTGTTTTTGTTTCAAAGCGAAAAGTTCCGTCATTGTTACGAGTAAATGGGTAGTGACTAGTGAGTAGAGCTAAAAATGAGCTTTATCTCTGCCCGTTGGTAGTTGTAGAAGCATTTGGGGCGGCGATACTCGTGTTCGTTTTCAAATATCCTGCCTTTTTTTTTTTTTTTTGACATCAGGTTATTGATTGTTCATTTGTCTACATTCTTCTTCTGTACAATTAGGAAACTTTAAAAAAAGGAATCTTTTTTGAAAAAAACTGGGTTTTGGCTGTTTTAAGCTTCGTGTCGTTTTTTTGCCTCTACAAACGTGATTACTACATGGAGGAATATTACTTGTCGTCACAATCAATTTGTTACGGAGTACTTATCCTTGCGGTAGGTTCAAGTGGGTGGTTCTCCAATCTACAAAATTGGAAAAAAGCTAGGGAAAGGTGGTTTTGGCCGAGTTTATGTTGGGCAACGTGTTGATGGTAATACAAATGACCTAACTGGTCCATGTGCTTATGAGGTACCAAATATCATGATTTTATCTGCTTTTCAGGTTCATAGTAATTGATTTAATTGTCAAACACTTACCTTTTACAAAGTATGCTCATGTTGTTGCCTTTTCGATTTTTCAGGTAGCTTTAAAATTTGAACATCATAAGAGCAAGGGTTGTCATAATGGGCCTCCACATGAGTGGCAATTCTACTCGTAAGTCCCCTATTTGTTTCGAGTGCTATAATTCATGTTGGTTTAGAATGTTTGTTCTGATCGCGTTTTGGGTTTTGTTTCCTAGCTATCTAAGTGGTAGTTATGGAGTGCCACGAGTTCATTGCAAGGCCCGACTAGGGGATTACTATGTCATGGTATATCGCTGTATTTGAATGCTTTTCAGAACTTTTTTCCTCCTTCGATGAGGATGTACGCTTATTAGATATTGACACAGGTTATGGATATGCTCGGACCAAGCCTTATGGATATATGGAATAAAAATTCTCACTCGTAAGTTGCTACTCCCAAGAGTCTCAACTTCCCTTTTGTTCTGGTTTCTGTGTTTACGTCCATTATCAATTGCAGAATGTCGATTGAGATGGTGTCTTGCATTGCAATTGAAGCGATCTCCATTCTGGCAAGGTTTCACTGCAGAGGGTAAGTACAGTTTTTATTTTCTCTGCATCTTTGATTGTTAAATGACAGATTTATGGCATGAAAAATTAGCCACCCAGTTGACCACAGTTTGCTTCAAGGATTGTTATCCTTTGCGCGAAGTCTCAAAAAAGACGGAATTGTGAAAGACCAAGCGAACCACTTATTAAATATAGTCCGTCTTTCAATATGAAAAGTGAAAGACGGTCTTCTACATGATTTACTCTATCCTTTGATACAAGATAAAAATAATATGTTAATTTCGCCAAAAAGAAATAAATCAAATACTATCATGTGCACTTGTCAAACTAATTCCCAATGCTTGCTCAAAATTTTTATATCTCAAACACATGTTGCCAAATAATAGGGAAATGTACAATTTGCCATTATTTCTCTCCAATTCAATCGCTCTCAACAAACCTTATCGTTTCTATCTTATACACCCTCAAATGTGAACTATGTTTTTCATTCATCTCATTATACGTCGGTTAATTCTGTCCTCAACAATGTGTCGCACTCTGTTCACTGAGATAAACTACCTGTATCTGTCATAGGAGTTGTCATTACTGTATGGGTAGCAGACTTAAGCTAGCGTGATAGTAGCTTTTCTGTTGGAGGCAAATGATTTGGCATCACTCACATCACCCTCATTCGTTTTACTTTTCGCATTGCTGCTGAGTCCTATCTACTCTCTATCACGATCATCTATCGTGCATCAATGATCAACTTTACAAAACTCCGAAGGGAGAGACCGAGAGTAATATAGCTCGTTGTAATTCTCCTTCCATCATTACTAGAGATGAAAAAAAAAAAAAAAGCCGCATGTATGAGATTTAGATTAAATAATTTCTTTCCTCCTACATCTTAGGATGATAAGTCAGTTTCTTGAACACTGTCTTACTATGGTTATCTTTTATTGAAAGAATTGGAAAATTCCCAATCATTTTTTTTCTTGAACACCTGCCTTACTAATAGTTATTGATCCCCATCCGTATGTTGCTAATAAATTCATCAGGTAATTGTGTATGCTAACTTATATTGTTCATAAATTTTGTAGATATGTTCACGGAGATGTGAAGCCCGAGAATTTATTGCTCGGACTTCCAGGAACAGCTGATGAGAATAAACTGTTTCTTGTTGACCTTGGGTTAGGTGATTTACATGGTTTCTGTAACTGGTTTAGAACTTATGATGTTTTATGGTTTTTGAGTTTTTATTTTGTTTATAAGATTTTGTTCTTTCAATATTCAGCTTCACAATGGAGAGACACCGATAGTGGAGAGCACGTTGAGTATGATCAACAACCAGACGTCTTCAGGTTCAATTTTGTAAATTACTTGTTTGTCTCTTGCGAGATTATTTAGTGTGGTCACTCGCCAAGTTTATTTAACCTTTTGTCTGAGGCATCTTTGATACGGCAGGGGAACTACACGATATGCTAGTGTTCATGCACATCTTGGGAGAACTGCCAGTCGTAGAGATGACCTGGAATCACTTGCGTACACTCTTATTTTTCTTCTCCGTGGCCAACTGCCATGGCAAGGATATCGGGTATACACTTTTCTGTGATAGGTTCTTGATGACTCTAGGAATTTTTATTTTTTTATTTTTTTTTTTTTTTAAACTTTGTAAATTTTTTTCAGGGAGACAACAAGGACTTTGTTGTTTGCAAGAAGAAGATGGCAACCTCTCCCGAATCTCTGTGCTGTTTATGTCCCTCACCTTTCCGAGAATTTTTAGAGTATGTTGTAAATTTGAAGTATGACGAAGAGCCCGACTACGCAACGTGTGTTTCTTTATTTGAGGGGATTGTCAGCCCCAATCCAGACATCAGACCGATTAAAACTGACGGAGCGAGGGTATTACACGAGCTTCTTGTTATGTATCGCTTAGTTTTCATCTCCCTTTGCTTGGATGATCACTCTAATAATATGCGTCTTTTGAAGTTCCTTCATTCAGTTGGGCGTAAGAGAGGCCGGTTGACAGCAGACGACGATGACGACGATGATGCTCAGCAACCAAAGAAGCTTCGGACGGGAAAGCCTGCTACTCAGTGGATTAGTGTTTACAATGCTCGTCGACCGATAAAACAAAGGTAAAATGGTTGTAACGTATAGTTGAAAAATGATGTTTTTACGTTTTACCTTTGTTGTGTAGATGGGTAATTGCTAATGAGTTTTTGTTCTGCTCCAGATATCACTGTAACGTAACAGGCGATAGGCTTAAGACACATATTGATAGAGGATTGGATGATGGGATGTTTATTAGCAGTGTCGCTTCTTGTTCAAATTTATGGGTATTGGTCATGGATACTGGCACTGGCTTTAGCTCTCAAGTTTATACAGTTTCACCGTTTTTTCTAAACAAGGTGTTGTTTCTTACGCTGTAAGTCAGTTTGTGTTTGTGCTTCTTGCTTACTCCGTATATGTTGCCTTGGTTAAAGGCGAAATAACATGCATGATTTGTTTTCTATGGCTTCAAAATATTCTCATTGTCTCTACGGTTAAATGATTTCATTGTAGGACTGGATTATGAAACATTGGGAGAACAAATATTATATTACCGCAGTTGCCGGATCTCAGAATGGTCTTTCATTTATTGTCATGTCAGAAGGTAGGTACGGAAGAACTTACCATGCAAAGCCGCATTGTGTCTTTAGACAAAGAAGTGTGTTTTGAGCGTTATATAAACATTTATTTCCTTTCCCTGTGTTCCAGGCACTCGATACTCGCAGCAGTCATATAGAGTTAGTGATGCATTCCCGTCCAAGTGGATCAACAAAAAGTGGCACGAGGGTTATTATGTCACATCCATGGCAACCTCTGGAAGTCGCTGGGCAGTCGTGATGTCTCGTGGCACGGGATTCTCAGATCAGGTTCTTTGAAAGGGCATTTTGGTTTTCAGCAGTTAGAGTAAACAAAACGTTCTACTTTGATCTCATTTTGTGAATCGTCATAGACTCATAGGCCAATTTATTTTAATGCTAAGGCTCTAACAACTTTGTTTATTGTTGTATGCTCACTAAACCGATTTGTTCCTCATCATAGGTTGTTGAATTGGATTTCTTATACCCAAGTGAGGGAGTTCACAGAAGATGGAATGCTGGTTACCGTATCACATCGGCAGCGGGAACTCCCGATCAAACCGCTTTAGTTCTTAGTATCCCCAGAAGGAGACCTTCAGATGATACACAAGAAACTCATAGGACGACGTCGTTTCCTAGCAAACATGTCAAGGTAAATTAATCTTACATTACTGCCATTCTTGTTTAGCTTTCCCGAGCTTTTTGAAGATGTACTTCATCCCGTGATTTTGCCCTGCAGGAAAAATGGGCAAAAGATATGTACATTAGCTCGATTTGTTATGGAAGAACAGTCTCTTGAGATGCGAATAGTGGGTGATATATTAATGTAGTATAGTTAGTAGCTAGTAATTGGAGGAAGGTGTGTCCTTGTGTTGATCGATTATCTGCCTGCACATCGAATCTGTCAACTGCTTTTGCGATGTCTGTGAAACTTCATGTCATGCGGGATGAAGTGGAGACATGTACGATATTGTAATGCAGTATAGTATGTAGCTCATAATTGGAGGAAGGTTTGCCCTTGTGCTGATCGAGTAGCTGCCTGCGTTCACATATGGCCTGTACGTCGAATCTGTCAGCTGATTTTGCGATGTCTGTGAAACTTCTTATCATGCGGGATGAAGTGGAGGCATGTTCCGAGTTTGTATAGTCTTTAGGACTTCAGGACTTCAATTGACTAATGGAACTCGCGTTTTTTGTATTGGTGAAACCGTTTTTGAGTCGCAGATTATGTATAGTCAGAATTCTTTCCGCACTTTCTTTGCAATCTCTGTTAGAAATCGTAGTTTTGGCTAAATAATTTTGTATTGGAAGAATACTCTTTTGTATTCTGCATTGGTGAATAGTATTGGCTAAATAATTTTGAGTCACGTCTATTGTATTGGTGAATAGTCTTTTGTATTGGAAGAATATTGATTTTGGGTAAATAATTTTGGAGCAAAATTAGAGTAACTATTTTTGTATTTTCAAAATATGTTTTGGATTGCCTCAAATTAACCTATTCACCTCAAGTTAGGTCACTTTAGTTCGAGTCAGGAGAAAGTCGAGTTACTATTCATTTTATGCCATGTTAGATTTGATTTTGAGTCACACTTAATCCGGTTACGTCGAATTACAAGTTATCATCGAGTCCGGTCAATTTAGGTTCACAATATTTTTGGCTTCTATTGGAGTATTGGGTTGGGTTTATTGCTTGGCATATGCTCCCTCGGTCGAATCAAACTTGCCAAAGGATTGAGTTATTGTCCAAATAAATGACTATAGTGATTTCATGACCTGTTATTATGGAATGGGCAAAGACAAAGGGACTTCTACATGTTATTATACAAACGGATTGTCTGGAGTTAATCAACCAAATTTCAAATCGATCAAGTTTACACCATAGCCTTTGGAGCACTTATGATGATATTATTGATTTCCCTAGTTTTTTTCACTGTTTAATTTTAGTTTTCATCCCTCGGTCCGGCAATAAACGTGCTCATAACCTAGCTAAAAAGGGTATGAGTATTGTATTATAATTGCAGGAACATTTGTAGCAGGCAAAAAAAAAAAAAAAAAAAAAAATCGTGACCTGTAAGTCTGTAACCGTTATCATATCATGTATAAATAGTTTTAATCAACTACTCTTATTTTTATATATAGTTTGAAAATGAGTACATTTAAAAAGAAAAAAAAAATCTGTATTTTAATTTTTTCACTATACATTTAAGAAAAATAAAATAAAAAATACTCCTATGTATTTTAATCGTAATTGATTTTTCATATACGGATTTTACTTAAGTTATATACTTTTTGTCATTATTTTTCCCACCCTACCCTTTTTTACTCCAAGAATATACAAAATTCTCTCTTTTTATTTTTTTACCAAATCTAAATCAATTTCATTTAAGATTTTGAAATTTCAATCATGAACTCTAATCATAAATTCAATGAGGTAAGATTTGTCGTTTAATTTCAATTTTTTGTTTGGCCGGTGACCGGTGGAAGGTAGTGGTCCGTGGCATGGGGTGGCTACCATTATGAATTCTTCTTCTTTTTTTTTCTCCTTGAGTTGCTGTGCAGCCTGTGCTACGTGATAGTGTGATACCCAACTTTTTTTTTTTTTTTTTTTTTTTTTGTATTTTCTTTTAGTTTTTTTTTATTCAATCTTTTTTGTCTCCTTGAGTTGCTGCTGCGTGCCCGACCGCCAGACCTCCGTGCACCACCGCTAGTCCTGCCACCTACCCCACCTCTCTACCACCCACCGACCCCCACCTTCTACCCCAACAAACCCTAATTAAAAATTATAATTAAATTTATTAAAAATTAATAAAATTTAATATTTGAAATTGAAATTTAACGACAAATATTACTTCATTGAATTTATGATTGGAGTTCATGATTCAAAATTTAGAAATTTGAATGAAATTGATTTAAGATTTGGTAGAAAATTAAAAAGAGAGAATTTTGTATATTCTTGGAGTACAAAAGGATAGGGTGAAAAAAATAATGACAAAAAGTATATAACTTGAGTAAAATCCGTATATGAAAAATTAACACCCATTTTAATTTAGGCGGGAAATAACCCTCTTGCAAATTAGACATTAATAATTTGACCGTTGGAATTTTGTGTAATAACCTATAAATATTGTTATTGCTCAACCCTCGACCAAAAATTGTATTTACAGAAGAATAAAAAATTGTTTTTCCTTTCAATTTCTCCCAAATTTTTTTTGTTTTCTTCAAATTTTCAAACAAATTTTCTCAATTTACCTTTTTTTTTTTTTTTTTTTTTTTTGCAGGAATTTTCTCAATTTACTTCTTCATCTTCAAATTTCATCTGTTTTAATTCCTCTTTTAATCTTTTGTCCAAGTTCTTAATTCTAACGGTTTTTTTCAAAATTCGTTTTGATTTGTGAAATTTGGGTATACTTCGTTCATCTTGTTAACCCTAATTTTATCGATTGAATCTTTCTTGATGTTTACAACTTTAAAATACGTACTCGATTTAGGATAATTTAATTGCTGATATTCATAATTTCAAAATAATTTTTATTTTTTATTTTTGGGTTACAGTTGAATTCATGCTTGAAAAACCCTAATATTTAATTTTTGATTCCATTCAAACGGTAACCCTAATTCTTAATTTTTAAATTACTTGGCGTTTTAATTTTATTTGATTTTTTTATAAATTATAATGTTAAAACCCTAATTTTATCGATTTAGGGTTTTCTTCATCGAAACTCAAAAATTTTGTGATTTTGGGTAATCTTTCTTGTTCCTGTTAATGATGTCTAATCATTGAAATTTGGTACAAATTCGGGTATTACAAATTATAATGTTAAAACCCTAATTTTCTTTGAAATTTGGTATTACAAATTCGGGTATCCAATCATTCAATCATCTGCATTACATTGGAAATTTGTCGGAAATATGAGCCATTGGCTCTGAATGATAGGTATCATTCTATCAATGTCGGTTTTTTAAAGTCATTTAAGGTATCAAATTCAAATGAGTGAATTTGGCTCATACATGGAAAAGTTGTCGGAATATGAGCCAACGGCTCTGAATGATCGGTTATCATTCGATCAATGTCGGCCTGTCGGGTTTTTAAAGTCATTTATGGTATCGAATTCAAATGAGTCTGAATTTGGCTCATACATGGGAAAGTTGTCGGAAATATGCTGAATGATCGGTATCATTCTATCAATGTCGGATGTTTAAAGTCATTTATGGCATCAAATTCGAATGAGTCTGAATTTGGCTCTTACTTTTGGCCATATCCCCCTTCACTTGAAAAATTTGGTTCCTCATGAAAATCTGGCTATAATGTTTGTTTATTCAATTGTCGGCTTGTCCCTATGTATGCTATTCAATCAACTGCTTTCGATGAAAGATTTATGGGAAAGTCGTAATATGATCTTGTGGGCTTGAAAGATTTCTAAAAAGATCCAAATTAAATGATGATTCAATCATCTGCTTCTATATGTATTTGGTCCTCCAAAAAGATTTTATCGAGTAAGATTGAGGAAATTGCTGTACGCGGTCTGTCTGAAAATTGGGATATCCATAAACTCCTCCAGAAAACTGCCAGGGCATAACCTTGTGGCTGTGAAAGGCTAGCAAACTCAATTATAATATCCCTTAAGAAATCTGCGGAAACCTAAGATTGTGGCAGATATTTAGCTGCTGTCTTTAAAATTGTTCCATTAAAAAATTAAGCTAATCATGCTTGGTTATGTGAGAGTGTTCTGTATTCTGTATTAGTATTCGAGTAATAGCCCCAAACGATTGTTAAAGGCTAGTACCTTTAAAACATGGGTGTTACGAGAGGCTATTCCCCTAAATGTTACTCCGTAGCTATCTTGGATTGGGTGTCTGCTGGTCCCTTTAAAAAATATTGGCTTTAACCCTTATCTCTATGAAGTTGTCATTGAAAATGAGAATGAAATTCAAATGAGAACGAAATTGTACTCCCTACTTTTGCTCGTATGCCCCTTCACTCAATCACTCGGGAAATTTGGTTCCTTTGAACATTTGGCTGTAATGTTCAGTTATTCAAATCATGTGCTTATTCCTATGTATAAATGTATGTTATTCAATCAACTGCTTTTGATAAAAGATTTATGAAAATATGATCTCATGGGCTTGAAAGTTCGGTGACGTGCTTTCTAAAGAGCTTGTTGCCTTCATTGATGCGCTTGGCCCTCGAAAAAATATCTTACCAGGTAACGTTGATGCATCTAGGCTGTACATATTTGGTTTGTTAGTTAATTTGCTTGGCTGGACATATTTGGTATGTAAGTTAATATGCTTACCAGTTAATCTGCTTTGGCCGTATGCGAAAATTCAGTTAATATGCTTGGCTATATAAGTTTGTGTTGGTTTCGTGATAAATTTAAGTCATAGCCATTGGCCAAGAGCTACGCTATAGTAACAGTTAACCTGTTATTTGCCCCTAGTTCAATTCATCTGCGAGCTCTCCTTTGCCTAACGTACATCGTTGTAAATTCGATCATCAGTTAGCTATTTTGAGAACTGATGTACCTTTGAAGCTCACCCTTTGCCTTCATAAAATTGGGATGATGACATTTATAGAAACCTGATAAGCTTTTTACAGAAAAACGGCTGAGAGTATGAGTTTGTGGCTCTGAAATTGTGGTGTATTTCAGGCTGTTTCGACCCTCACTACATCAGCTTATATGGGCTCTTACGAAAATTGAGATTGCAGCTTAGCTGTACACGGTCTGTCTGAAAATTGGGTTATCCATAAACTCCTCCAGAAAACTGCGAGGGCATAACCTTGTGGCTGTGAAAGGTTGGCAAACTCAATTATAATATCCCTTAAGAAATCTGCGGAAACCTAAGATTGTGGTAGATATTTAGCTGCTGTCTTTAAAATTGTTCTATAAAAAATTAAGCTAATCAATCATGCTTGGTTATGTGAGACTGTTCTGTATTCCGTATTAGTATTCGAGTAATAGCCCCAAACGATTGTTAAAGGCTAGTACCTTTAAAACATGGGTGTTACGAGGGGCTATTCCCCTAAATGTTACTCCGTAGCTATCTTGGATTGGGTGTCTGCTGGTCCCTTAAAAAAATATTGGCTTTAACCCTTATCTCTATGAAGTTGTCATTGAAAATGAGAACGAAATTCAAATGAGAACGAAATTGTACTCCCTACTTTAGCTCGTATGCCCCTTCACTCAATCAATCGGGAAATTTGGTTCCTTTGAACATTTGGCTGTAATGTTCAGTTATTCAATCATGTGCTTGTTCCTATGTATAAATGTATGTTATTCAATCAACTGCTTTTGATAAAAGATTTATGAAAATAAGATCACATGGGCTTGAAAGTTTGGTGACGTGCTTTCTAAAGAGCTTGTTGCCTTCATTGATGCGCTTGGCCCTCGAAAAAATATCTTACCAGGTAACATTGATGCATCCAGGCTGTGATTCAATCATCTGCTTTCTATATGCGCTGGACATATTTGGTATGTAGTTGTATGAATTTCAACTATATCTTTGACTGTATGCGAAAATTCAGTTAATATGCTTGGCTATATAAGTTTGTGTTGGTTTCGTGATAAATTTAAGTCATAGCCATTGGCCAAGAGCTACGCTATAGCAACAGTTAACCTGTTATTTGCCCCTAGTTCAATTCATCTGCGAGCTCCTTTGCCTTTAGAAAATTTGTATGATGATTGCTGATGTTTAGCTTCGGTAAGTTCAATCATCTGCTTTTTGTGAATTCAATTATCTGCTTTTTACGGAAACTGCTGACATTATGAGTATGTGTGCTACCGAAATTTTGTTTAAAAATCAGATTCAGTGATGCAACTTTGACATTATGACTCTTG
Organism: Dianthus caryophyllus; assembly: GCA_023091065.1. Lineage (NCBI taxonomy): Eukaryota > Viridiplantae > Streptophyta > Magnoliopsida > Caryophyllales > Caryophyllaceae > Dianthus > Dianthus caryophyllus. The sequence goes on from CM041523.1 coordinate 3,503,432, forward strand.
CCTACGCCAGTTTGTGCAGGCTCTTCTGGAAATCGAATTATTACCATTGGCCCTCTAGATGATAAACTAGTGTTCAATTATCTGTAAATACGTATTGCAGTTTGGCTATATGCTCAAGATTGCTCCGTCAAAAATTTAGCTAACTGCTGATATCATGACAACATTGAGCATTTGCTTGCTTTTCTATATGAGCTTTTCTTACATGCCTCGTGGTTGTGCTTATGAGTATGTTGGTAAGAGCAAAGTTCTGTTACTGTCTCTGTAACGATATTCTCCTGTTACAGAAGCTGCTTTACTCTCCTTTCATTTTCGCAAAATTGTTCACTCAGAAGCGATGCACATCAGAAATCGATATTGGCTATATAAATCCTCTATTACCTAATCTTGAGATGCATTTCTTTTTGTTGGCCTAATAATCTGAGTCAACATTGAACATCTATCATATTGTGATTCTAGATCGGACTTTGGTTTCCATTACGATATTGTGGCTACTTAATACTGACATCAATTTGCTACATGTTATAAGAATGTTCAGACAATTGGTGAGATAGCTCCGCTACCATGTTAGGGGGTGATACGTGACTGAAGATCAGCATCGTCTTACTTTTACATGTTTATTTTTGTGCATTTTGTGCTGTTATGCGTGACCTTAAATTATTGGAAAATTACTGTCCCTGTGAAGGCCATATCAAAGAAACAAAAAAAAAGAGAAAATCATCATCCAAGAAGAGCCAACTCAGCTTAGTCAGGTAAAAAAGTTAAATCATTATAATACCATCAATATCAACAAAAAAATTTGGAAATCAAAGAAACTATTTGAATTATGTTTCCTGTTTATGTTTGTTTATCCTTTAGTGATATAGGGTTTTTGGTAATATAGCTGATTTTACATTTCAAGCATGATTCCTTATTTTACTAGTGCGTGCGTATGAGTTTATGGGCAAGAGCCCTGAACAGTTGGTTGTATATTACCAAGCCACGAAATATATTTTGGCCATTGTGCTCAGTTGTATGAGGTAGTGCGTAGCCCTTAGAAATCTCTTTCCTATTTTATTTTTTTTGCGAAAGAGCGTATTTACTTGTGGATTCAATCCTCTACTGCCTCCTATGGACAATTATAGAAAATATGAAACTTGCTCTTTAATTCTCTACTGCCTCCATAGAAAATGTGTCGTGTGAGATTGTGTTCGATGTCTATGATAGGTGACTAGCATCGATGGTTTTGTTATTGAGGAGATGTGATTATGGTTGTTGTGTTGTTGTTTCTAATCGATGGTTCGCTTTTGATATTGAGGAGATATGATTATGGATGTTTTAACACATCGTATTTTAATTTTTTTTACTTCTGAAAATTAAGGATGTCTTTGTCTTGTTGCTCTATTGGAAAGAAGTTTATAAATTTCTTAGTACATTTGGTTGTAAGCTGCCTTGGGTATTATCTTTTTATATGTTTGAAGAATGTGCCTTCAATGGGGGATTTTGTAAGTCAGATGCTAAATATTTGACAAGTATGAGGCCATTTTTAATTATTTCTGTTTGAATGCACTTCTAATATGGTTTTTTGGAAACTTAATGGTGAATTTCCCTTTTTATGTTTGCTATACGATTCCGTTGTCGGCTATATGAGCTTGTGCTTTGTATAAAGTGTGATTTACCATTGTACAGACGTTTTTTAAATTTGATTATCATAATTAACTAAAAGCGTGAGCAGAGATCATTTTGGCTATGCAATTTTTCAAGTTGTTGGTAGAATGAAATATCAGTGTTTTTAAGATGTCATTAAACTTATGGCTGTATGTTGCCTTGTGCGTCGGTGATATTTTAGGTGTGTATTCTTGATAATTTGAAGAAATGGAGGTGTTCTAGTCCCGTTGCTCGTTGGATCAAGATCTTTGAATTTTATCCTATGGCCCTAAATTATCGATGTGCTACTGTTGCCTTTAAGAAATTATTGTGTAATATTTTTATCAATGTTGGTTTTTTGAAGTCATATCTAGGGTTGATTTTGATTGAGTGTGATATATGCTCTTACTATTGCTCGTACTCCCCTTCACTCGGTAAATTTGGTTCCTTTGAACATTTGGCTATAATGTTCAGTTATTCAATCATCTGCTCATCCCTATGTATGTTATTCAATCGTCTGCTTTCGGTAAAGATTTTAGGAGATATGATCTCTTGTTCTCTTTGGGCTTAAAATTTCGGAAATTTGCTTTCTAAAGAGCTTGCTGCTTTCCTGGACATATTTTTGATGATTTAAATATTCAATCATCTGTTTTCTATACGCGCTTGGCCCTCAAAAAGAAAATCTTATCGGGTAAGATTTGTGAATCATGTGCCTTTTGTGAATCCAACGATCAGCTTTTAACGGGAACGGCTGACATTATGAGTGAGGGTGTTTTGGAAATCCGGTTTTTAAAATCAGATTAAGGGCTGGAATCGAATTGTGTGTACACTTTTGGCTGTTACGACCCTTGGCTCTAACTGATAAACTCATGTTCAATTATCAATAAGTATTGCAGTTTGTCTCTAGGTTCTTCTCTATGATATATTTGGTCATTATGTTCTCTTACTGCAGTACTCTTCTGTTACAGAAGCTCTGCTTTACTCTCCTTTCAATGTTTGCGTACTTGTTCACCCAAGCTCTATCGATAGTTCCCGAAGCCCGCTTCTCGGGTCATATTAATGGATTATACTGCTGTTTGTTGATGCCTTCCTGTAATTCCCAATTTACGTGTAAAATATGTGACGTGTATGGCTGCCTTTTCAACGTGGTTTTTCATGGATATTACTTTTGATGTCAGTGTAAATGTTATCAGGTGTGCGCTTTATGTTTTCGCTTTCTCTGGTAAAGTCGACAAGTGTTGTGAACTTGTGATAAGCCTTGCTATGAATCACGGAAATTTAATTGATGGTGATTTGAAGAAAAGGTGGTGTTTGGATGATCAGACGCTAGGGCACTTGGATTCATATATTCTTTGGATCGACACTTTTAAATTTTATTGGGTACTTGGATTCTTTGTTTGCTAATTTTGCTTTTGGAAATTTGGTGATTATGTTTACCTGTTAGATGTCGAGTAATTGTGTTTGAGCTGTTAAAATAATACTCAGTACTCTGTATTATTTTACGTTTGAACATTAAGGCGGTGTTTTTACTCCATGGTTCATTAATGTTACTGCGGTATTATGTTTGGTTGCCTTCTGTAGGTAGAAGATTTACTATGAAACGTAATGGTGTCATGGTGAATCTCCGTTTTACCATGTTTGCTATATGATTTCTTTGTCGGCTATATAAGCTTGTGCTTTGTATAAAGAGTGATTTATCACTGTACAGATGTTTTTCAAATTTGATTATCATGTTTAAAAGCGTTACGACAGATCATTTCGGCTATGCAATTGTTCCAGTTGTCGGTGGAATGAATATTGTGTAAGAGCCCATGTCATTAAAGTTTTGGTTTTACATGTTTCTAAAAAATTGCAGCAACTGGTTCGGCTGTACTTTTAATTGCGTATGTGGCTCATAAATTTTGGTCATTATGTTTAGCTGATGTTCTTATAAGGTATTCCGAAAGTATGCTGACGGAATAATTTCACCGTTTTTAAATTCCACCATCGAAAAAGATGTACTCTATGTCAGCATTGATTTGTGCGCGGAATGTAATTCTACAGGGAATGTGACCTTGTTGTGCCTCTGAAAAGGTTGTCGTCGTGCAAATTTCATCGTTTGAAATCGTTCGACTGTTGGTGGCTCTCAGATACCGTAAGGTATTTGATTCGTATTTACTTTACCGTATGTCTCTTGCTAGAAAAAGTTCACTTGTGCAAGTTGTTGGCCAAGTTCTTAGGCTGCTAAACGATAATTATGTGAAATACTCCAATATTCGAGGTTTTGGAGTTTCATAAGGCTTATGTGCAGCCCGTCATTTAATCTGACTGTTTGTCGAATGGACTGTCCGTGATTCGTAAATATGGTTTCTCTGATAAGGTTGGTATTTGGTGAATACTTCGTAAAAGTTTGCTATGAATATCGCCATATCGGAATCTTGTTTTTCGTGATGTCGAGAAGAACTTGAGGTGTCATCATTTGCTTATCTGTGTGTCAGGTGACTTGGACCATGTCGGATCGGGTTTGATCGAATTCAGTCATGTCGAATTCAGATCACTTGGATCAAGTTGGGTGTAGGTTGGTCGGATTCAGGTAAGTTGAATCGATTTTGGGTCGGGTTCAATGTGTATCTGGTTGAGTCATGCATCTCAATCCTTACTAGTTGGGTTTGAGTTGAATTTGAGTCAGTCACCTAAAGTTGGGTTTGGTTCAAGTTGATATCGGGGCCGTTGAGATTTGGATTCCTGAGGAAAATATTTTCAATCACCGATGTTTGTCAAAATCAAAAATTGAGTTCCTTTTCAATCAAATCTTTTTTTTTTTACACCAAATCAATACTTCAAATATTAAGTTTTACATAAATTTTAATGTTAGAAAATTTACTAAAATTTTCGGTGAAGTTTATAAAAAAATTTAAAATTATTTAAAAAGTTTTGAAAATTTTCAAGCAACATACAAAAAAGGAAACTTTTCGAAATTACTTTACACATTTATATAACTTATTATTGAAAATTTCTAAAAATTATGAAGTTTGTAACTTAAAGTTTTTATTTAAGTTTCTTTTAGATAAATGCATTACAATAAGTTTTAGGTTGACTCGGGCTAGTTGTCGGCTCGTCTCAGGTTACAAGTCATCTTAAGGTCGGTTGGTTTCTGGTGAGTCTTTGTTGGGTTGTGTTGTGTTACGAATCATCACAAGGTTAGGTCGACTTCGTTTGGCAATAATTTTGAGTCTTAGTATTAGATTAGATTCCTTAAATTTATGTCGGATCATTCGCGTCGAGTCAAGCAAATTAAGGCTAGACTAAGGCCCTGTTCTTTTCAGCTCATATAAGTTCAACTCATATGAGTTGAGCTCAGCTATTATAGTTCAGATTCGATAAGTTTAGCTCTTATAATTCGTGTCCTATAAGTCCCATCAAGCTTTAATTAAAAAAAAAAAAACTTTAGTTTCTATATGTTCAGCTTAGTTCAGATAAGCTCCTATAAGTTCATCTCATATAAGTTCAACGTTTATAAGCTATTGAACTAATGTTTATGCCATTCAACTTTAGTGTGCTCACCATTTAGCCACTGCCTCTTTGCAATAGAAAACGAACCATCATCTAAGCTCCATAACTGGAGTTAGGATCCTCTCCATTACCTCAGAAAGTAATGGATGATCCATTACCTCTAATACATAAATATAATATTATTTCTTCTCTTAACCTCATCAAAGCACTTCACCGTTGGATCGTTTTGAAGTAAAATCTAGACTGTTGAGAGGTAACGGAAGGTAATGGAGAGGAGATGGTAATGGAGAGGATCTTTACCCCCATAACTGGCCAACAATCAACCTAGCTCTATTTCAGAATTCTTCATATGCATATTTTACGCCAACTCCAATAAGAATTTACGTAATCCAACCAATTACTCTCTCCCTTCCAGTCCAAACACTACATTTACTTTTTTTCGACACTATTTATCTACGTCAGGAATCTTTAAAATTCTCGACAATCTATAAGTGAAAATATAGTTGTGTATGATCTTGTTTGATTTGTCTTTATGACTACAATACTAATATCCGATTTTTTAATTTTTTTTTTCTCGTGTGAAATTATAGATATTTCCGTTCCTACATTCACCTCGACAAATGTGATGAAACAGTCGTAGTGTTTGGACTTGAAGGGATAGAGTATATAATTTACATATGGTAAACCTTCGATGCTATCACCAATACCTCCACTTATGCAATTTGAATCCTCTTCATTTCTTTCTCTCCATTTCCTCTCTAATACACTAATTTTTTAATATATTTTCTCTCTCCTTCATTAAAACATTATTTTTACCAAATTATTACAACCCTTAGATTTTCCCAAGATCTGATCGTAACCGTCTAAAGAAAATGGATGTCCATTTCTTTCCATGAAATGGAGAGGATCCTCACCCACTTATGGGCATCTTTCAAACCAAATCCGTATTTTTTCTCCCTACAAACCAACCGTCCAACTCCCATGGCACATGCAAATTGGATCCTTTCCATTTATTTTCTCTCCATTCTCTCTCACATCTTATTATTTTATTATATATTTTTATCTCACCAATTTACCTTTTTATTTTCAAACAAATTTAAAACCGTTCGATCTAACCTAGATTTAACTACAACCTTTGATAAGTAATGGACTCTTCATTTCTTTTGAGAAATGGAGAGGATCCTTACTCTGCCACATGAGGCCCTCTTCTATAATCGCCTTAGAAAGCACAAATATGCTTCACTAGTATAAATATAAGCCGTTGTGTGTGAAATATGCTTGCATAGTATAATTGGATAGATGAATTTTATATCTTATGCCCATTGAACATAACATTAGAGCTCGAAAATTGAAATATTCACACTTTGTAAGCCTCTATAATTAAATTATTTTTGTTTTAAATTATAAAAATCAGAAAAATCAGTTAATTCATTTCTCTCTTATGAAAAAATTGTAGGAATATTTCAGTTCTCTTATCCTATATCTAGTGGGTACAAATAGGAAAACCCATTTTTGTCTTGCAAACCTGGTCCGGCAAATGTATACTCTCTGTGTTGTAAGACTCGCAGTGAATTGTTTAACTAGTTTCTATTTTGAGTAGAGGTGACAATCGGGTCAATCGGGTCAAGTCATGTCATGACTATTGAAATGGAGAAGTACTAAGTAAGCTGATAGGTAGTATACGTTTGGTTAAATGACTATGACACGATAATTATAAAATTTGGATATTGAAATGTATAGAATCTATTTTAGTATACGTTTAATTAAGTATATAGAATTTTTCATGTTAATTATCGTGTCATGGTCAAACGTATAATAAGTAACAAAATATACAAATAACTCAGCGAGTAAATAAAATCCGAGGGCGTGCCATGTTGTGTGGTTCCATCAAATATCCATCCCATCTGATATTGAATTGTAGAGTAGTCTTACTCTTACGACTTACAGAGTAAGCAAAAAAAAATAAAAAGACTTACGGAGTAAGCTTACTGAGGATGTCGTAGTGCAGTGGCCGTGATCGGCGACTCGAATCTGCAGAGGTCTCAGGTTCAATTTTTCCTCTCCCGTTGTAATGGCATAGTGCTCCCTATTCGAAAAAAAAAAAAAAAAAACCTTACAGAGTAAGCTTACTGAGGATGTCATGGTCTAGTTGTCAGGACTGTACCCTGAACGGTAGGTCTCAGGTTCGATTTGCCCCTCTCCTATTGTAATGGCATAGTGCTCCTATTCGGAAAAAAAAAAAAAAAAAAAAAAAAAAACTTACAGAGTAAGCTTCTTTTGAAAATATAATATGAAAAACAAACATGTTTCAACTTTGTTACTTTCTCCTCCTACTTTCTCTTTCATCGCGCCAAAAAACAACTCGCTGGAAGGAAGCTACTGAGTTATGACTCAAGACCACGATACCCAGAGTCGTTTTCATGATGATGGTTTTTTATATTCTTTACCTCACATGGTATACTTTCACTGTTCTTCCTTTAATTTAACCTGCAATGCTACGTTTTTTTTTTTTTTTTGAATAATTTCGGGAGAATGCTCAGTTGTTGTTGCAGTTGCTGTAGTAGTCTGTAAAAAGTTTTGATTTTTCGTCGTGGCGATAATCTATCATGTTGTACATTACTCGTATATGTTTTTAGCCTCTGTGTGATGTGTGTGTGTGTTTTTACTACTCAGTATGTTGCTTAGTGATAAAAGGTAAGTTCTTGTTTCAAACCGAAAAGTTTCATCGTAGTTAAGACTTAAGAGTACTACCATGAGCTCTATTTCTGCCCCGTTGGTGATAGCACGGTTCATTTGTTTGCGGAAACTTTATTTTGGAGGAAGAAAAAACAATTGGGTGGGTTTTGGCTGTTTTTAGTTTGATGTCGGTTTTTATTTTTTTACCTCTGCAAGCGTGATTACTACACGTAGGGGTATTACTTTCGTCCACGATCAGTTTGTTACTTATCCTTGTTGTAGGTTCAAGTGGGTGATTCTCCAACTTACACAATTGATAAAAAGCTCGGAAAAGGTGGTTTTGGCCAAGTTTGTGTTGGGCGACGTGTTGATGGTAATGTTGAAGAGCGAACTGGTCCAGGTGCTTATGAGGTACCCAAGTGCATAGTTTTCGATTTAATTATTGTCAAAACACTTGTCTTTTAGAAACTATGTTGATGTTGTTGCCTTTTCGATTTCTCAGGTAGCTTTAAAATTTGAACATCAAAAGCGCAAGGGTTGTCATCTTGGGCCTCCACATGAGTGGCAAGTCTACAAGTGAGTGTCCCCTTTTTGTTTTGCGTTTGGTTAATCTCGTACATAAATTTGAGTTGCTATAATAATTTCACGTCTTTCTGATCACGCTTTGCATTTTGTTTCCTAGCTATTTAGGAGGTAGTTATGGGGTGCCACAGGTTCATTACAAGGGCCGACAAGGCGATTACTACATCATGGTACATCGCTGAATTTGTACGCTTTTCAGAACTACTTTTTTCTCCTTCAACTAGAACGTACGCTTATTTCGGTATTGACACAGGTTATGGATATGCTAGGACCAAGCCTTTTCGATATATGGAATAAGAATTCTCAATCGTAAGTTGTTACTCTAAGAGTCTCCAACATCCCTATTGTTCTGGTTTCTGTGTTTACGTCTCTTTTTAATTACAGAATGTCGAATGAGATGGTGGCTTGCATTGCAATTGAAGCGATCTCCATTTTGGAGAAATTTCACTCCAGAGGGTAAATACAGTTATATGTGCTCTACATCTTTGATTTACATGGTAATTGTGTATGCTTAATTATTATATTCATAAATTTTGTAGATATGTTCACGGAGATGTGAAGCCCGAGAATTTTTTGCTTGGACTTCCAGGAACGCCTGATGAAAATAAGCTGTTTCTTGTTGACCTTGGGTTAGGTGATTTACATGGTTCCGACTTTCCGTAACTGGTTTAGAACTTACGATTTCTAATGGTTATGCTTTTGTTTATAAAATTTTGGTTCATTCAATATTCAGCTTCGAAATGGAGAGAAACCTATAGTGGAAAGCACGTTAAGTATGATCAACAACCAGACGTCTTCAGGTTCAATTTTTCAAATTACTTGTTTTTTTAGCTTCGGTGTTGTCCTTTGCCAACTTTATTTAACCTCTTCTCGGGCACGTTTGATACGGCAGGGGAACTGTACGATATGCTAGTGTTCATGCACATCTCGGGAGAACTAACAGTCGTAGAGATGACCTGGAATCACTTGCGTATACTCTTATTTTTCTTCTCCGTGGCCAACTGCCATGGGAAGGATATCGGGTATACACTTCCCTGTGGTCTTGATGACTCTAAGGAGTTTTTTTTTTTTTTTTTTTTGTAACTTTGTCGTATATTTTTTTTCAGCGAGACGAAAAGGGCTTTCGTGTTTGCAAGAAGAAGATGTCAACCTCTCCTGAATCTCTGTGCTTTTTATGCCCCTCACCTTTCCGAGAATTTTTAGAATATGTTGTAAATTTGAAGTATGACGAAGAGCCTAACTACGCAGCGTGTGTTTCTTTGTTTGATGGGATTGTGGGTCCGAATCTAGACATCAGACCGATTAACACGGACGGAGCTCAGAAGGTATTACATGAATTTCTTGTTATTTCTCGTTTAGTTTTCAGCTCCCTTGGATAATCACTCTAAATAATATGCGTCTTTTTGAAGTTGATTCAGCAAGTTGGGCATAAGAGAGGCCGGTCGACAGCAGATGACGACAACAACGACGATGATGCTCAGCAACCAAAGAAGCTTCGGACGGGAGAACCTGCTACTCAGTGGATTAGTGTTTACAATGCTCATCGACCGATAAAACAGAGGTAAAATGCTGTTTTTAAGCTCTATGTTTGTTGTGTAGATGCTAATGAATTCTTGTTCACCTCCAGGTATCACTATAACTTAAAAGACGATAGGGTTGATACACATATTTGTAAAGGATTCGATGATGGGTTATTTATCAGCAGTGTCGCTTCATGTTCAAATTTATGGGCATTGATCATGGACGCTGGCACTGGCTTCAGTTCTCAAGTTTATAAAGTTTCACCGTTTTTTCTAAACAAGGTGTTGTTTCTTACGCTTTGATACGATTTTTTGTTTGTGCATCTTGCTTAAATGTTGCCATGGTTTAAAGGCGAAATAACATGCATGATTTGTTATCTACGACTTGAAAATATTCTCATTTTATCTACTGTTAAATAATTTTCTTCAAGGACTGGATTATGGAGCAATGGGAGAACAACTATCATATTACTGCAGTCGCTGGTTCTCAGAATGGTCACTCAATTATCGTCATGTCACAGGGTACACATGGAAGAGCTTACCATGTGAAGCTGCATTGTGTCTTTTAGACAATGAAATTTGCTGTGAGCGTTATTTAAAATTTAATCGTTTATTTTCCTTTCCCTGTGTTCCAGGCACTCGGTACTCACAACAGTCATTTAAAGTTAGCGATGCATTCCCCTTCAAGTGGATCAACGAAAAGTGGCGCGTGGGTTTTTATGTCACTTCCATGGCTACCGCTGGAAGACTCTGGGCAGTCGTCATGTCTCGTGGCACGGGATTCTCACATCAGGTTCTGTAAAGGGCAGTTTGATCCCCTTCTGTGCTAATGTTCTACTCGTATTATTTGTTGCATACTTAATATGATGAACGTATTTTATTGCTGAAAAAACAAAAAAAACAAAAAAATCAACGTTTCAAGGTTATTTTGAAACTTCCACATACCTAAGTCTACGTGGACCCATGGAACGTAATTAATTTAAAAAAAAACCTTTAAGACGGTAATTTTTATTTTTTTTGATTTTCAGCAGTTAGGCCAATTGATTTTAATGCTAAGGCTCGAACGACTTTGTTTATAGTTGTATGCTCACTAAACCGATGTGCCTCATCATAGGTTGTTGAATTGGATTTCTTATACCCAAGTGAGGGAGTTCACAGAAGATGGGAGGCTGGTTACAGTATCACATCAGCTGCGGGAACTTCCGATCAAACCGCTTTAGTTCTTAGTATCCGTCGAAGAAGACCTTCAGATGAAACGCAAGAAACTCTTAGGACGACGTCATTTCCTAGCAAACATGTCAAGGTAAATTAATCTTGCATTCTTTACTGCCATTCTTGCTTGGGTTTCCCGAGCTTTTTGAAGGTGTACTTCATCCCGCTGTTTTCCCTCTGCAGGAAAAATGGGCAAAAAATATGTACATTAGCTCGATTTGTTATGGAAGAACAGTCTCTTGAGATGCGAATAGTGCTCGATATCGTAATGTAGTGTAGTAAGTGCTAGTTATTGGAGGAAGGCGTGCCCTTTTGTTGAATGTTGATCGAGTAGCTGCCTGCGTTCACATATGGACTGTACGTCGAATCTGTCAACTGATTTTGCGATGTCTGTGAAACTTCATATCACGCAGGATGAAGTGGAGGCATGTTCGATATTGTAATGTAGCATAGTAAGTAGCTAGTAATTGGAGGAAGGTGTGCCCTTGTGCTGATTGAGTAGCTGCCTGCGATCACATATGGCCTGTACGTCAATTCGGTCACCTGATTTTGCGATGTCTGTGAAACTTCTTTTCACGCGGTATGAAGTGGAGGCATGTTCCGAGTTTGTATAGTCTTTAGGACTTCAATTGACTAATGGAACTCGCGACTTTTGTATTGGTGAAACCGTTTTTGAGTCGCCGATTATGTATAGTCAGAACTCTTTCCGCACTTTCTTTGCCATCTCTGTTAGAAATTGTAGTCAATTGATTGAAGTTGACATAATTTATAGATTATGTGAAAATAGCCTTGTTTACAATTTTGGTGCAACCTCAAAGCTTCAATGGCGAGACATGAGTCTACCTTTCTGCGAACGCAAGATCTACGTGACTCACTCATTGTAAAAACAGTAACACAGAAATGTCTTGTCAAAATTCGACTTATTTTCCTCAAGGTTGAAGGAGTATTATCCTCTGATTCATTGAATTGTTAACATAAGTGTTCGTTTGGTTGTAAGGTGGGAATTACATTTCCTAGGAATTTCAAAATGACGGGAATTGAAAATTCATGTGAATTAATGATGTAGGACGAAAAAAAAAAAAAAAAAAAAAAGGATATATGTGATTTTATATGTTTCAAAAGTAGGTCTTAAATAAGGATATACTCCGTATGTGATTTCATTTTCAAGGCCACTAACCAGCCCTTAGGGATGGCGAGCCGGGTTAAGGCCGAGCCAGGGTCGGCTTTTGGCAGGGTGGGCCGTGCCACTAAATTCAAGGCCCACTAGATGGGCCAACTTGGCCCGCACAAATGGCCAGCTCTAATCTCAAATAAAAAAACGTTAACATTTGATGAATCATCCAAAAAAAAAAAAAAAAAAAACGTTAAAATGTTGAATAATTAAACCAAATGGAGTATATAAAAGTTGTACTCCGTAATAAATAATTTTGTCTTACAAACAATGTCTAAGAGACAAATGTGCAACAAAGTGTGAGGTCCCAGGCTCAAATCCCACCTGGAACCGAAAATGAATAAAAACCAAATGCACACCACTTGGCCACCGCAGCCCCCAACGGGGGTGGCTTACATGGTACATGTGGTGGTGCGGGAATGCATGTACCCGGGGGGACTCAACCCCTCGTCATCAAAAAAAAAAAAAATTTATACTTTATTTGTGCCAGTGATTTGTTTCCCGTTTCTATTTTGAGGTGTACGAATTATTTTACTTTTCTTACTATCTCTCCTCATAGTAATTACGTACTCCCTCTATTTCACTCAATTAGCCCCACTTTTCTTTTTTGAAAATTTCACACACTTTACTATTTATGACAACTTTAAATAATCAAAATAACACTTTTACTTCTACTGATATATTCATTTAATCAAATATCACACACTATGAACCTGTTCTTTCGGTCTTTTTAGAGCTGAACTTATAAAAACTGAACTTATAGGAGCTGAACTGAACTTAAAGAGCTGAACTTATTTTTGTGTGTGTAAATTTGTTCTTGTAATGTCAGGACTGAACTTATAAGAACTGAGCTGAACTTATAAGAGCTGAACTGAACTTATAAGAGCTGAAATTATACGCTTTTTACTCCCGTCATATACTTTTTTCATTTTTTTTCCCTCTCATACCCTTTTTTACTCATTCTCTATACAAATTTCTCTCTTTTAGTTTTCTAAGTTTACTTAACCTAAATTCATCCTATTTTCAATTATTTCAATCCAATTCAATTCAATTCAATTCAATTCAATTCAATTTATTTCAATTCAATTTCAATTCAATTTCAATTTATTTCTTAAAGTTATGTTATTTGTATGAGTTAATCTTGATAAGTTTTGGGATAAAAATCAAATTAGGGTTCATAGAAAATTGAAATTTGGGTGGTTTCCGGGAGGCGGAGGTGACAATCAAGGGCGTAGGTTCACGCCAAGGGTAATTATGGTCTCCTCCACCCAGTCCAGGCGGCACAGGTTTGCCGGTGGCCGGATCTACGGCCGTAGGTTCGTTTTCATTTTTTTTTTTTAATAGACTGCTGAAATTAAATACTTATATTTAATTTGATGATTAGTAAACTAGAAATCAATTGTGGCATATTGGTTGTAGTAATCTTGTTAAGGACAAGTATTATCTCCCATGAGGTCATGGGTTCAAGCCCCTCCATCAACATTTTTTTTTTGAACGTATGAGTAAGCCGTTTTTAGCCTTTTTTTGGTTTTTTTTTTTTTTTATTTTTTTTATTTTGGACGTATAAGTAGACCTTTTGATTCATATTTTCAGTTTTTATTTTCGTAAATGATTTAGTTAAAGCAAAGCGTTCACTGATAAATTAGAACGCATAACATAAAATTTTGTATGAAATTGTCTAATACTAAACCAAAAAAACACAGTAAAGTAAACTAAACTAAACTTCTAATTAACTATTTCTTTCTTTTCCGTGTAGGAGATCTGCATAATGGGTGACGAACTGGTATTCCTTCCGTTCCAAGACGTACCTGTAATAACAAAAAATATAAATATATTTGGACGTCGTTTTGGTTCGAACACGTACGTAGTAATAAAAGCCAAAGTGTAAACAAACTTACCCAAATAAAATGCTTCAACTCGTCATTGTGCAATATTGAAATTGTTTTTTGTTCAGGATTAAATTTTTCTCCCATTCTTCGCATCGGTGTATATGTATAGCTTCCAAGCGCGGACAAATGTACTACAAAAGCGTCATACCGGTTTGCAACTACTAATCCAAGACCCGTGTCATACCACTTTGATAAGGGAGCGGAACCCATATTATGTGTAACTCTCAAGCACATCCGATCCACACAAGCTGTCCCGAAAATATCGTCATAATATGGTCTGTAATTTGTCATTTCTTCTAACAAATCAGTTCTTACTTTTGACCATTCATTTTCGGTTCCATATATCTCCAGCGCAATTGCTCACTATCCACTAGGGGTGTGCAAAAAAAACCGAACCAATAAACCGAACCGAAAAAACCGAGAACCGCATGTTTTATAGGTTCGGTGAACCGAACCGTTAAGAAATAATGGTTCGGCGCACCGAACTGTTAAAATTAACGGTTTACGGTTCGGTTTAGGTTCGGCATTTGGAGTTAACGGTTAACCGAACCGAACCGTTAAGAGCAAAAATATAAATAAATTATACTTACATATACAAACTAAAACATAAAGTTTAACTTTACAACTTTTATCAAATTTCAAATATCAATTATTTATTCTACCGCATTTTTCTAACACTCAAAAGCCTCATTCTCGTAAAATAAAATCTCATATGCACTCTCTCGCTTCAATTTTAACATGTTTATTGCTTTGTTATTGTTCAATTCACATTTTTGAGTTAAAACATTAATAAATTTTCTATTTACTACGGAGTATAATAAATTTAGTTGATAATGGTATATTAGATGTGCCATTTATAATTTGTCGTTTTTATTTTGGACCGTTAGTGTGTTGTTAAAGTGCGTCGTAATCAATAATTAACTTACAATTTTTTTTAATTTGACAGAGTAAACGGTTCGCGGTGAACCGCATAACCGAACCGTTAAAAATGTGAACCGAACCGTATAGTAACCATTCTTAACGGTCGGTTTAGGTTCGGATTTTCCCGAACCGAACCGTACACGAACCGTAAAAATTAACGGTTCGGTGCACCGAACCGTTAATGAACACCCCTAGGAATGGAATCTGGATGAGCAAACAATACATCAGTTAACCTTTGTTCACCTTTTTTTCCACCTGGCATTGTTCGCTTAAAGACTTTTGTACCCACGTTCAACTGCAAGTTTCAACAACTGCTCTGACGATGTACGATCTTCTCTTGATGCTCGACGTATTCGTGTACGAATATTATACACTTGCCTCCTTATCAAATTTCGTTTTGTTTTTCCCAACTCAATAAGTATGTTAGACACAGTCATGTTAGAGGCAGTCATGTATCGAATTTTTTCTTTCGTCTCCTCATCTAAAACATCTAAATCCTTTACAATATAGTGGTTATGATACCCATTGTGAACTTGCAACTTATAAGTACCATCAGCTTGTCCTATTCTCTTTAATCTGAAAGGACAATTACATTTTTTCGACCCTGTATACGAATAAACACGTGAACCACTCGATTTTTTTCTGCTTTCGTATTTTCCAGATCGACCACATTGGAGCCATTGTACACCAGCTTTACATGCACGTTCACGATGAAAAGTATATAGATTGATCTTTATATCATGTACAGCTCCCATCAACTTAACAATTTTGATAAACTCTTTCCGATTTGCAAAAATCTTATCCGTGATGAAATGGTGCGACGTATCTATCAAGTTTTCTGGAAATTGTTCGACAGGATCGTCACCCTGAATTAAATATTAACATAAATAAGTCGATTTAGTAGAAAAATATTATATAGGATTAGAAGAAATCAAAAGCGTAAAATTAGCTACCTCAATCTCAAGCAAATCATGTATGTCTTCCAAATTTTCCGATAAATCGTCGTCAACCTATAACATTTAATTGAAAAAACTAAATTTCAAATTAAATGGACAAACAAAAATAATTAAAAAAAAAAAACAAAAAAAATTATAAGAAACCCAAAAATTAAATTTCAAAAAAAAAAAAAAAACCCAAAAAAAAAAAAAAAAAGAAAATCAAATTAAAATAAAAAAAACCAGAAAATAAAATAAAAAAAAAAATAAATAAAAAAACAAAAAAAAAAAAAAAAAAAATAATAAAACACGTGAACAGCCAAAAAACAACAAGCAACCCTAAACTCTCACCTCCACCGGCCCTGCACCACCGACCACCAGCACCGTCAGCCGCCTGCATCGTCGGCCGCCTGCACTGCCGCCAGCCGCCTGTACTGCCGCCTACCACCAACCACCACAAACAAACTCCTCCCACCACCATAAAATACAAACTCCTCCCACCACCACAAACCACCACCACCGCCAGCCAAGCACCACCGCCAGCCCACACAACCCGCCACCCAGACCTCCGCCCCACCGTCTGCCGCCCCAACGTCGTCGACCACCACCACTCCCACCACCATACTAACTTATAAACCCTAATTTTAATAATCTAATGAATATTACACATTGAATAAACCCTAATTTTAATAAAATTTAATAAAACCTAATTTAAATAACATCAAAATTAAAGAAATATTACCTCATTGAATTGATTATCGTCGTTCATCGTTGAATAAGTTAAATATTTAATGAATTTGGTTAAAGAAAAAATAAAAATTGAATGAAACTGGGTTAGGAAAAGTTATAAAAAAAAATATAAAAAGTTTGTATATTACGGGAGTAAAAAAGGGTAAATTTGGAAATTAAAGCGAAAAAGTATATAACGGGAGTAAAAAGCGTATACGGAAAATCAACAGGTACTCCCTCCATCCCATCTTTTTCCTCCCATTTACTTTTTGAAGGTCAACTTCGCAAAATTTGACCGTCAATAACTAAAATTATAATATAAATTATGTTATGAAACCAACATATTATGATTTGTCGTTAAAATATCTTTTACAAAATTATACTTTTGACCGGAAAAATTGGTGTATTGATACAAATAAATACGGTCAAAGTAGTGCCTAGGAGACCGTGAAAAAGTAAATGGGAGGAAAAAGATGGGATGGAGGGAATACTAAATAATTTTGTCTTACAAACAATGTGTAAGAGACAAATGTATACCGTTTCTATTTTGAGGTGTACGAATCATTTTACTTTTCTTACTATCTCTCCCCATAGTAGTACCCCTCTATTTCACTCAATTAGCTCCATTTTTCTTTTTCGGAAATTTCACACACTTTACTATTTAGGACAACTTTAAATAATCAAAATAACACTTTTACTCCTATTGGTATATTCATTTAACCAAATATCACACACTAATATCGTCTAAAATGGACCACAGTCAGCCAAACTATCAATATTAGCGTTAACTTTTCAATTCCCTTAAAAATTGCGCTAAAGTCCATGAGCTTATTCAATGAAATAGAAGGAGTTATGACTTACACAACACACTTCTTTTGCAAAAATATAAGAAGATATGTTTCAAACTTTATACTCTGTATTTTGTACTCTTTACATTTCTCATATAGCAAGCAAAAGTACATCTTCGAAGCTCTATAGCTATGAGTGACGACGACGGTGATACATGTCGTTTCGATGATGATGATGATGATTTTGATGCTTTTTTATCTCCTTTACCTCACAACGTATACTATTTACTGTTCTTCCTTTACTTTTACCTGCAATGTAGTACTCCGTAGTGTGTAAAAGTTTTGATTTTTCGTCGTGGCGATAATCTACCACGTTGTACATTACTCGTATATATATGTAATTTGAGTTGGGGGCTTAAGGTTTTTGTGTTTGATTATGCTTCATGGGTTGCATCAAAGTTTTAAACTTTTTTATTATTTTGGATTATATGTTTTTGCTGTATTAATTGATTGATTAATGTATGTACATCAATTGAAATTTTAGATTATAGTTTTGATTGTTTCAAACTTTATGGCATATAATGTACTTATGTTGTTGGTTACTGATAAAAAGGTAAGTTCTTGTTTCAAACCAAAAAAGTTTCGTCTTTGTTATAAGACTTAAGAGTTAATAGTACTACAACGAGCTCTATTTCTACCCCGTTGGTAGTTGTCGAAGCATTTGGGATGGTGATAGCACGGTTCATTTGTTTGCGGAAACTTGTTCTTGGAGAAAAACCACCTATTAGGTTTTGGCTGATTTTAGCTTGATGTCGGATTTTGCTTTACCTCTGCAAACGTGATTACGTACTACACGTAGGAGTATTACTTGTGTTCACGATCACGTTGTTGCTTATCCTTATTGTAGGTTCAAGTGGGTGATTCTCCAACTTACACAATTGATAAAAAGCTCGGAAAAGGTGGTTTTGGCCAAGTTTGTGTTGGGCGACGTGTTGATGGTAATGTTGAAGAACGAACTGGTCCAGGTGCTTATGAGGTACCCAAGTGCATAGTTTTCGATTTAATTATTGTCAAAAGCTTGTCTTTTATAGAAAGTATGTTGATTTGTTGCCTTTTCGATTTCTCAGGTAGCTTTAAAATTTGAACATCATAAGCGCAAGGGTTGTCATTTTGGGCCTCCACATGAGTGGCAAGTCTACAAGTGAGTGTCCCCTTTTTGTTTTGCGTTTGGTTAATCTCGTACATAAATTTGAGTTGCTATAATAAATTCACGTCTTTCTGATCACGCTTTGCATTTTGTTTCCTAGCTATTTGGGAGGTAGTTATGGGGTGCCACAGGTTCATTACAAGGGCCGACAAGGCGATTACTACATCATGGTACATCGCTGAATTTGTACGCTTTTCAGAACTTCTTCTTTTCTCCTTCAACGAGAACGTACGCTTATTTAGGTATTGACACAGGTTATGGATATGCTAGGACCAAGCCTTTTCGATATATGGAATAAGAATTCTCAATCGTAAGTTGTTGCTCTAAGAGTCTTAAACTTCCCTATTGTTCTGGTTTCTGTGTTTACGTCTCTTTTTAATTACAGAATGTCGAATGAGATGGTGGCTTGCATAGCAATTGAAGCGATCTCCATTTTGGAGAAATTTCACTCCAGAGGGTAAATACAGTTATATGTTCTCTACATCTTTGATTTACATGGTAGTTGTGTATGCTAACTTATTATATTCATAAATTTTGTAGATATGTTCACGGAGATGTGAAGCCCGAGAATTTTTTGCTTGGACTTCCAGGAACGTCTGATGAAAATAAGCTGTTTCTTATTGACCTTGGATTAGGTGATTTACATGGTTTCCGTAACTGGTTTAGAACTTATGATTTCGAATGGTTTTGCTTTAGTTTATGAGAGTTTGTTCTTTCAATATTCAGCTTCAAAATGGAGAGAATCCTATAGTGGAAAGCACGTCAAGTATGATCAACAACCAGACGTCTTCAGGTTCAATTTTTCAAATTACTTGTTTTTTTTGCTTCGGTGTTGTCCTTTGCCAACTTTATTTAACCTCTTCTCGGGCACATTTGATACGGCAGGGGAACTGTACGATATGCTAGTGTTCATGCACATCTCGGGAGAACTAACAGTCGTAGAGATGACCTGGAATCACTTGCGTATACTCTTATTTTTCTTCTCCGTGGCCAACTGCCATGGGAAGGATATCGGGTATACACTTCCCTGTGATCTTGATGACTCTTAAGGAGTTTTTTTTTTTTTTTACTTTTTTTTTTTTTTTGTAACTTTGTCGTAATTTTTTTTCAGCGAGACGAAAAGGGCTTTCATGTTTGCAAGAAGAAGATGTCAACCTCTCCTGAATCTCTGTGCTTTTTATGCCCCTCACCTTTCCGAGAATTTTTAGAATATGTTGTAAATTTGAAGTATGACGAAGAGCCTAACTACGCAGCGTGTGTTTCTTTGTTTGATGGGATTGTGGGTCCGAATCTAGACATCAGACCGATTAACACTGATGGAGCTCAGAAGGTATTACATGAGTTTCTTGTTATTTCTCGTTTACTTTTCCAGCTCCCTTGGATTATCACTCTAATAATTTGTGTCTTTTTGAAGTTGATTCAGCAAGTTGGACATAAGAGAGGCCGGTTGACAGCAGATGACAACGACAACGTTGATGCTCAGCAACCAAAGAAGCTTCGGACAGGAAGCCCGGCTACTCAGTGGATTAGTGTTTACAATACTCGTCAACCGATGAAACAGAGGTAAAATGGTTGTAAGTTGTAACGCACAGTTTAAAAATGCTGTTTTTAAGCTTTACATTTGTTGTGTAGATGCTAATGAATTCTTGTTCTGCTCCAGGTATCACTATAACTTAAAAGACGATAGGGTTGATACACTTTTTTGTAGAGGATTGGAGGAAGGGTTATTAATCAGCAGTGTCGCTTCCTGTTCAAATTTATGGGCATTCATGATGGACGCTGGCACTGGCTTTACTTCTCAAATTTATAAAGTTTCACCGTTTTTCCTAAACAAGGTGTTGTTTCTTACGCTTTGATATGGTTTTTTGTTTGTGCTTCTTGCTTACTAGTTGCCATGGTTTAAAGGCGAAATAACATGCATGATTTGTTATCTACGACTTGAAAATATTCTCATTTTATCTACTGTTAAATAATTTTCTTGAAGGACTGGATTATGGAGCAATGGGAGAACAACTATCGTATTACTGCAGTCGCTGGTTCTCAGAATGGTCACTCAATTATCGTCATGTCACAGGGTACACATGGAAGTGCTTACCATGTGAAGCTGCATTGTGTCTTTTAGACAATGAAATTTGCTGTGAGCGTTATTTAAAATTTAATCGTTTATTTTCCTTTCCCTGTGTTCCAGGCACTCAGTACTCACAACAGTCATATGAAGTTAGCGATGCATTCCCTTTCGAGTGGATCAACAAAAAGTGGCGCATGGGTTTTTATGTCACTTCCATGGCTACCGCTGGAAGACTCTGGGCAGTCGTCATGTCTCGTGGCACGGGATTCTCACATCAGGTTCTGTAAAAGGCAGTTTGATCCCCTTCTGTGCTAATGTTCTACTCGTATTATTTTTTGCATACTTAATATGATGAACGTATTTTATTGCTGAAAAAACAAAAAAAAAAAAAAACAAAATCAACGTTTCAAGGTTATTTTGAAACTTCCACATACCTAAGTCTACGTGGACCCATGGAACGTAATTAATTTAAAAAAAAAAAAACCTTTAACACGGTAATTTTTATTTTTTTTATTTTCAGCAGTTAGGCCAATTGATTTTAATGCTAAGGCTCGAACGACTTTGTTTATAGTTGTATGCTCACTAAACCGATGTGCCTCATCATAGGTTGTTGAATTGGATTTCTTATACCCAAGTGAGGGAGTTCACAGAAGATGGGAGGCTGGTTACAGTATCACATCAGCTGCGGGAACTTCCGATCAAACCGCTTTAGTTCTTAGTATCCGTCGAAGAAGACCTTCAGATGAAACGCAAGAAACTATTAGGACGACGTCATTTCCTAGCAAACATGTCAAGGTAAATTAATCTTGCATTCTTTACTGCCATTCTTGCTTGGGTTTCCCGAGCTTTTTGAAGGTGTACTTCATCCCGCTGTTTTCCCTCTGCAGGAAAAATGGGCAAAAAATATGTACATTAGCTCGATTTGTTATGGAAGAACAGTCTCTTGAGATGCGAATAGTGCTCGACATCGTAATGTAGCGTAGTAAGTGCTAGTTATTGGAGGAAGGCGTGCCCTTTTGTTGAATGTTGATCGAGTAGCTGTCTGCGTTCACATATGGACTGTACGTCGAATCTGTCAACTGATTTTGCGATGTCTGTGAAACTTCATATCACGCGGGATGAAGTGGAGGCATGTTCGATATTGTAATGTAGTATAGTAAGTAGCTCGTAATTGGAGGAAGGCGTGCCCTTGGTGTTGATTGAGTAGCTGCCTACGCTCACATATGGCCTGTACGTCGAATCTGTCAACTGATTTTGCGACGTCTGTGAAACTTCTTATCACCTGGGATGAAGTGGAAGCATGTTCTGAGTTTGTATAGTCTTTAGAACTTCAGGACTTCAGTTGATTAATGGAACTCGCGTCTTTTGTATTCGTGAAACCGTTTTTGAGCAAGTCGCAGATTATATATATTCAAATGCGAGAATTTCTTTCCTCTCATAAGCCTATCTTTCTGTGGACGCAAGATCTACGTGACTCACTCGATAACACAAAAATATCTTACCAAAATTCGACGCATTTTCCTCAAGGTGGGGAATTTGGGATATTTCTTTTAGTCATTGATTTTAGACTTTAAATTCTACAGACAATATATTTTATAGCTTGGTTTAATATGTTTTAAGATTTTAACGACGCAGTATGGTGGTCGTCTGAAGGCTTGTTTATGCAAAATTGTCTTCAAATCGTTTTCGATAAACAACTGGATGTTTCAGCAAATACGATATAGATTGATCCACAGTTTCAGCATCAAACAACACTTGCATAGTTCCCTGGAGTAATACAGAGCTTGATAATTAACGTACGTCCACCTCATGACGACATAACTCAACACGTTTGAGAGATCTACTGGAACGTAAGAAATGGAATGTACACAAAATTTGAGTCCCACGAGTCCATGATGTTTGATGCTAGGCTTCATCAGCCCATGACCCCCAAAAATTTACCAACCGAAAGGACCCAAAAGTGGTACGTGGTGAGCTAGCCTCTTCATGCTCTTGAACAAAAATGTTGTAGAGCAATCATAAAGAAAAAACGTCAACTTGTCATCGTATGCGACACAGTCGTTGCAAACGAACACATTCCTGTACATAAATTACGAGAATTAGCCCTATCTGGCAATATCATCATTATAAAATTACGAGAATTACGAACATATTGAATATTCTGATGTGGGACATTGATTATCAATTTCTTGTGTAATCACACGTTTACATCGTTCATCCATTTCCTCTCAGACTTCCTCGCATATAATGGAGGGGTTGCATGTATCGGAACTACATGTTCACGAAAATTCTTTGCCACTTAGAAATAACATACTCAAATGATAATGCATGCAAAATTGGTACTTGCCTCACTCTCGTTATGAGTGTATTGAACGGAGAAGATGCACCTACAGCCCCTTATGTCATGCAATTTTCGTTTGACGTGTAATATTCGCGCATCATAGTATATCGCCTGATCTTTTCTTTCCTGTTCAGAGGAACTTGCAAGATAAGAGCACGACGAATAGAGTATTGACTGCACAAACATGATATGAAAGAAAAAGGTTTTACAGCTACCTGAAGGCAGAGCATTACGTCCCCCGCTTTTACGTTTTGACATTCCCAGTTCTCGAGTGGAACTGAGCGTTCTCGCACATTGGCTTTCACATTAACCCACTCGTCTTCGTCAGGACCATACCCCACAAATCTCACGCGAACTTCCTGCATTTTTACAACACATATTGGACGCATAAGTGGAGATAAGGCTGTGATGATTTTCGATGAGATCAAGAAAAAGACCGAGATTTAATATTATCACAAATACCGAAATGCATTTCATAAACAGATCCTAAGATCATGTGTATGTTTTATAATCAGACATTCAGCGTAACTTGTGTGCTCCCGTTCATTGCACCAAAGTATATTTCAAAATCTAGTAATACTAATAGGCAGGCTACTAAGACCAATATCGGTAACTTACGGCTTCACCTGATTTGGTAAATTTATGAGTTATGAATCTTTCCACGTCGTACCTGTTAAGAAGACGCAAGGAACATATCTCATAAGCCATCTATAGAAAAGATAAAAAGGTTGACAATTTATGAACACTAGAGTTTAAAATGCGGAATTTTGAGAGATTTTTTTTTTTTTTTTTTTTTTTTTTTTTTTTGGTACATGAATTTTGAGAGAATTTAAAAGTGGACTACACATAACTGGTGCAATATCATTGCTCTTTCATTTCTAGGGTCTGTACTCCTCGTTTTATTACAGTACTTAAAAATACACTGAACTTCAGAATACTTCTTGAAATTTAAGAAAACTTCAGACGGAAATATAGACCTTAAGGCCTTAACTAAAAAAATCAGCGAAGAATAGTCCAATTTATATGAGTGTCAAAAACAACTGGTTGCCCTTCGCTCAAGTGAACTTACCACGCACCGTCCTCCGAGGACTTAGCTTCAAACTCCAATTCCGACAAATCCTGTATATTGTCACCTGTCATCCAAAATAAAGACAACAGCGGATATTACAGATATGCTATGTGAGTGAAGATTTGTAAGCTTAATAAGATATGGTACCTTTATGTGTTCCGTTAGTTTGGTTGGCCTTAGTTTGGTCATCTCTAGGAGCAACCAAACGAGACACATCAGGCGAAGAATTAATTTCCTCGACATTTTCAGGTATCGAAGATGTTTTAACTGGATGAATTTGCAGCCGATTTTGGAACCAGCTTTGCACCTACAGGACAAGTCATACAATTAGATAAGCGTCAGATACAGCAGAAGGAATAAAATCGAAAAACGAATGAAACACGTGAGAAAGGAAGCACCTCAACCCACTTTACAATAGGTTTTCCAGCACGTCCAGCAGAGCAACTGCAAAGACATAAATTGTTGGGAGTAAGGTCACAAATGTCGAAAAATATTCCACTTTTCACTGCTGATAAAATTTGTTCACTCTGTGACTAACATTGCTTAGAAGGAATGCTATCAAAAATGTGTTCGTTTTTGCGACTTTGCTTTGTATAGACATGAATTGTTCAGAACTTGCCTAAACCTCTGCGCAATTTTTTGGCAAAAATCATGACTAACTAACAGTTCTCTGGATTCTGTATACAACTTCTCCAGTTTCTCAATCTGCAAGCGAAAAACCAATTACTAATACAACACGAATTTCAAACGACATCCACGTGAGTAAATGTACTACACAGCACTAAGTTATTAGTTTGTGATACGAGAAGGTATTAGCAGAAATGCAGAATTACGCTTCCTACACTCATTCGACAGATAATTAAGAACACTTCGACATTTTGTTCACCAAACGCGGTAAACAATCACACAGGCACCAATGCCTAATACAATGCTACTCTCTCAATTTCCTTGTTTTCTTTGTGATTCTCAAATTATTCCATTTTTCGAACTACGTGTGCGAGAATTTGAAAAGTCGAAAGAAAACAGAAACACAAAGGGAGTAGTACATTGTGGTATACAACAACAACAACAACAACAACAACTACTAAATTATTCTTCATTCATCAACAAACTACAAAATTCATCCAATAAAAACAAATTTGTTGGCATAATCAACAGAAATAAGGCCAAAATATTCATACTGTTCCTGAGATACAAACAAATATTAGACCTTCATTGAAAAGAAAATGAAATTAAACATGATTAACTCAAGAATTATAACTATGAATACAAATATACTCAACCAACAATATAGAATGAAGTAAAGCAAAATCACATAGAATCAAAGAAAATGAAAAGAACCCAGATGAAAAAGTGAAAAAATGAAAATGCCCAGATGAAAAAGTTGGATACTTCAGCATGAGTGAAGCCAGAAAATATGATTTTTTGCCTGTTTCTCAGACGAGCCATTGCAGAAACAAAAATTCCCCTCTT
Organism: Dianthus caryophyllus; assembly: GCA_023091065.1. Taxonomy (NCBI): domain Eukaryota; kingdom Viridiplantae; phylum Streptophyta; class Magnoliopsida; order Caryophyllales; family Caryophyllaceae; genus Dianthus; species Dianthus caryophyllus. The sequence goes on from CM041523.1 coordinate 3,529,128, forward strand.
TTCTTTATTTTATTGTTATTCTTATTCTTATTGCACAAATTCTTGTTTGAGATTTTGAATCTGCCTTAAACCAAGAACGGCCAAGATTCACAAAAGACAGTGCTTAGAAAGTTGTTCTCCCCCACTAGTTCTTTGTCTTTTTCCCCCATATTTGACCCGTTTCTCCCAAAAAACGGGTAACCCGTTTTAAGGGAGACCAACACTTGTTATTGTTTGTATGACAGAGTTTAAAAGTTCCAAACTTTGTTAATTACTCCCTTATTTAGAGGATAAACCCTATTAATTTTTCATTACTCTAATTTTATTTGCTAACAAATGGGAGGTACTTGAGGAAAAAAAAAAAAAAAAAAAAGGTTTCAAATGAGACGGGTCATGCGAGACATTTTTGAAAATGTTGCAATTCTACTGAATGAGCCGTTTTTGTTAAATGTTGCAATTCCAATGAAGGGGAGAGAGTATGTTTGATTCCTCACATATAAAATTTTATCTAGTTGGTTTATTTATCGATGGTGAAGATACAATATACATAGTTGAGTGATTTTTCACTAAAATTGTTATACATGATTGAGGAAAAATTGTGACCGAAATTTAGTTATTAGTCCGTATATTCATTACTTCGTATAAATTAATACGGAGTACTAATCATAAGTGAGATAGTCTTATAAACGATAGATCGAGGTTGAGTGATGCACCTAGTGATTAGTAAGTTTTCAATATCTTTTACAGGCAAGATTTATATGAACTTTTGTTAAAATGAATAAAGTAATCACCTCAATACGAAATGTCTTATTATAAATCTAATGAAACCGTTTAACATAAACATTTGTGCATATAGTAAAAAATTTGTGTCAGCTAATGTGCATTTTCTCAGGCACATAGTACAGTGACCAATTTGGAAAACTGGAATGTTGTTTGATAAATGTTCGTCCGTTTAACTATAACCTTTTTGTAGTTGTTTTGAAGAAATTTTACTGCTTGTTATTTGGAGCCTAAGAACTTCGATTCTGCCTCGAATGATTTTGTATTTACCTTCTTGTTTCCGAAGAGAACAAAAAAGTAAGAGAGCATGCACAATTGTACGAAAGCAGTCGCGAACAACACGTATACTCGGCGACTACCTTTCACATAGTTCGCCAAGCGAGCCCTCAGGAGACGTCACAAGCATGTCGCTTTGTGCAGCAATTTCAGTCTGGGTAAAGCAAAGCGGAAAAAACATACTATAACAGCAAAAGTTATATGAGCATTCGTGCAACAATTTTTGATGAATTAGTAAGCTTGTAAGCTTCCAAGCTTTCATTTCACTAATACATCTGCAGATTCACACGAAATTCATTGACATCAGTGAAATCGCAAAACCAAACAATTGCAACTCCATATGTTATTGCTAATTTCCAAACATACAATCAAAAATGAGAATTTGGGATCAATTTTCCGCAATAACTGTTAGATTTAACTCATGTGACGAACATTTGTTTTATATTTGGTAGTCCATTCGTCTGCGTGTATACTTTGTACAACTACTGTATTTAGTACCATAAAAACTCGATCCGAGTTAGTTACAATCTATAGTTTATCGTCTTCATAAACTAATTATTCGAGAACAATAGTACTCCATAAATGTTATGGAGTACTCCGTATTGTTTCTCAGTCATTTGTTTACACTTCTCTCAAAACTCCCTCACAAAAAAAGTCAAACCGTAAACAAATCACTAGAACGGATGGAGTATCTGTAAATGATTATATATTCATTATTTTTTCACATTTGTCTCACTCAATTACTATTCAATTAATGTTACTTTTACATTACTAGATGTAGTTAATCTATTTTATTGATTTTCTTCCAAAAGTTGAAAAGTTTTGAAAAGAAAAAGAGAAGAGAGGATGTAATTGCCTAATAAATTGTTAGAAAAAATTAGTCCATTTTATAATCAAAGTTTGACCCATTTAAAGTGAATTAATTGCGTTGACTTCTAGATAACCAACCATAAAGCTTTGTTTATGCAATGCTGGGCCCACATAAAGATTGAACCAACGTGCGGTCTTTAATTTCCAAGTCAATGGCTCAAATTTCCAAGTCGTTGGGCCAAGTAAGGCATATTTTGGATTAGAGCTGGCGAAGGGCCGGGCCAGTACCCGGCCCCCAAGGGCCGTACCTGAAACACAAGATCCGGGCCCGGGCCAAGGCCAGGGGAGGGCCGGGCTTTTGCGGGGCGGGCTTTTGAAACTGGGCCTTTGTGCGGTCCTTTGAAGGGCTTTGGCGGGCCGGGCCTTAAGGGCCCTTTATAATATTTTTGTTTGCTTCTTTTGGCGGGCCCTTAAGGGCCGGGCCCCAAAAATTGGGCCCGGGCCCGACCCTTAATTTTTGGAGGGCTTTCCAAGGGTCGGGCCTGGCCAGGCCAAAAATTGACCTCAAGGAGGCAGGGACTAGCCACACTGAGATGTGCCTCTATTTTGGATAAGTTCCGCTCTTAATAAATTGATAAATTGTTAAATCAGACAGTCTTATTACTCCGTATAACATATGATAAAATTAATTCTTAAAATATTTAAGAAATTTTTAAAATATGTAAAATGGTAGATAGAGTTAATATTATCGATTTTAATATATGATAGTGAAACATAGTTGTAAGTTGTAACTCTTGAAAAATGACAAATCATCTACCTTGTATATACGGAATACTTCGTATATATTATAAAATGTTAGTACTATCTTCCATTGCGTAATCAGCATATGTGAGGGAAGATTGAAAATGATCATCACATGTGGCTTTGAATTGAAACTCACTTAAAACTCTATCTAGTCTAGAAATAATTCATATTTATTTCTTTTACGCAATTAATTTATAACGCAATTAATATATAATAAATTACTCCGTAGTTGTAAAATACTACTGAATAAAGTATTACTAATACAATTTTTACTTACTTTGTTTTTATTTTTTTAAAAATATTTACAGTTTATACTTCAAATTAACATAAGACGATCTCAAATAATAACTGATTACGGAGTACAAATTAAATGGACATGATGTTGATATAAAAATACACGTGAGGCCTTCTAGATCAAAACAAATGATATTTCTACACTTGGTTGCTTCGCCCACTAATTATGTTTTACTAGTCAACTATTACAAAATAGGCCCCACTAATAATTGTTTTTTATTTTTCTTTCACACACCAATACTTTATTTTTATTTTAAAGTATATAATACTTTCATTGTCTTCTAGTGTTATATTTTCCAACCCACTCACAAAACACTCAATAAATTCCATGTAATAACACAAACAAAATCACTTTTGAATAACTCTCCCCATGTTACTTCCTCACTTCTATGTTCATCTCCCTTCAAAATTTTAAAACCAATTCACATCCAAAATGACCAAAATACCCTCCAAAATACTTCTTACATTGCTCATTTCCTTCATTTCCTACATACCCATTTTGGTAATTTCACAAGGTTTATCAAATGATCAAGCAATTTTATTGAGCATTAAGAAAGAATGGGACAATCAACCCCCTATGTCTTTATGGAATTCCACCACTGCTGCTGTCGCCGTCTGCAATTGGCCTGGTGTCCAATGCCAAGGCGGCGGCAGCAACGGTGGTGGTAACGTGGCAGTCACGGGATTACTCTTAGGAAGTCAAAACATTCAAGGTAAAATCCCGCCCTCCATTTGTAACCTCAAAAATCTAACCATATTAGATGTGAGTAACAATTATATCTTAGGTACATTCCCTACATTTTTAAACAAATGTAAGAACTTACAAACTTTGAACCTATCACAAAATTTGTTTGTCGGGTCGTTACCAAATGACATAAATAATAAACTCCCTCCAAATATCCGACACCTGGACATTAGTGGAAATAATTTCACGGGCGACATACCTAGTTCTTTAGGCCAACTAAAGGGTCTAAAAACATTATATTTAGACCAAAACTTATTCAATGGGACATACCCTTATGAATTGGGTAACTTGGAGAGCCTAGAAGAGCTAGTTTTGGCCTACAACCCGTTTTCGCCCTCGAATTTGCCCGCAGAATTCGGCAGACTAAAAAGTCTGAGATTTTTATGGATGACTCAATGTAATTTAAAAGGCGAAATTCCGAAAAGTTTTAGTAATTTGACAAGTCTTGAGCATTTAGATTTGAAAGGTAACAATTTGATGGGTGAAATACCAAGTGGTTTGTTCTTACTTAAGAACTTGAAAAAATTGTACTTGTACAAAAACAACTTATCCGGTGGACTACCGACCACGATCGAGGCCTTAAATTTGGTAGAACTCGATGTGTCGATGAATTATTTGATGACAGGACCAGTAACAGATGAAATTGGTAAGTTGAAAAAACTGGAAATTTTGGCGCTTTTTGGCAACAAATTTAGCGGGACATTGCCCGCTAGTATAGGCCTATTGCCGTCACTGAAGAGGTTGAAGATTTTTCACAACGCGTTCACAGGCCCACTTCCGCGGGAATTGGGCCTGCACTCGAGACTCGAGGGTTTCGAGGTGAACAATAACGCGTTCACAGGCCCATTGCCTGAACACCTCTGCGCGAATGGCGCACTGTTGGGTGTCGTAGCGTTTAATAATGAGTTAAATGGAACGATCCCGAGTTCTTTGGGGAGATGCAGCTCATTACTTGTACTCGAGCTGTATAATAATAGAATGTCGGGGGATGTTCCGGAGGAGCTGTGGATTTTGGAGAACATGTCTATTATGCAGCTGAGTAATAACCAGTTTTCGGGACAGCTCCCGACGAAATTGGCCTGGAACTTGACACGAGTCGAGGTCGAGAATAACAGATTTTCAGGCCAAATTCCGAAGACTATGAATGGTTGGGGTGGTTTGGTGGTGCTTAAGGCGAGTAATAATGCGATTTCAGGTACAATTCCTAAGGAATTAACGTCTCTTTCGCGACTTCAACGACTTCAGCTCAGCGGTAATCAACTCACAGGTGAACTTCCGTTGGATATTATATCATGGAAGAACTTAAACGACTTGAACTTGTCGAATAATCGTCTTTCAGGATTGTTACCTCCGGCTTTGGGGTCGCTACCAGTCCTCAATTACCTCGATCTGTCGAGTAATCAGTTTTCGGGACAAATACCACCGGAGATTGGCCGACTAACATTGTCGTGGCTAAATCTTTCGAACAACAGATTTGACGGAAGAGTGCCTATTGGGCTCGATAACAACGCTTATATCGACAGTTTTCGGAATACCAACTTGTGTTCTGACAGAGGAGTCTCGCACCTTCCAAAATGCTCGATTTTTCGACAGAAGTCAAAAACTCTGTCGTCGAGGTACCTCCCTTTAGTCCTTGTCCTGGCACTGGTCGCTTTCCTCGGGACATCGTACTTCACGTTCTATGTGATTGGTGAAATCAGAAGACGTAAACAGAACCAAGACCTCGACACGTGGAAGTTAACCTCGTTTCACAGGCTCGACTTCACAGAGGAGAAAGTGTTGTCTAACTTGAACGAGAGTAATATGATCGGGTCAGGTGGGTCGGGTCAAGTTTACCGAATCCCCATAAACGGGTCAGGTGGTGTCGTGGCCGTTAAGCGGATATGGAATAACAATAAGATGAGTAGCACCCTCGAAAAAGAGTTCTGCGCTGAGGTTATGATTCTCGGTACCATACGACATTATAACATTGTGAAGTTGCTTTGCTGTATTTCGAACGAGAGGTCAAGATTGTTGGTTTACGAGTACATGAAGAATCAGAGCTTGGATCAGTGGATCCACAAGAGTCGGAGGGAACCCGTTTCAGCAACAAACGGGGTGGTTCAAAACGTGGTGTTGGATTGGCCTGCGCGATTGAAGGTTGCTGTCGATGCTGCGCAAGGACTTAGTTATATGCATCATGATTGTTCGCCAGCAATTATTCACAGAGACGTGAAATCGAGTAATATTTTGCTTGATTCCGAGTTTAATGCCAAGATAGCTGATTTTGGGTTAGCAAAGATTTTGGCTAAGCCAGGTGGAGAGCCAAACACGGTTTCTGCAGTCGCCGGCTCATTTGGTTACATGGCTCCTGGTAAAATTCTAACATCGCTCTTTTCTTAACTCGTAAGGTCATTGAAAAACGAAACTCATACTAATTGATTACGATCTATTTTTGCAGAGTATTGCTACACGACAAAAGTGAACGAGAAGATTGACGTCTACAGTTTCGGAGTTGTACTCTTGGAGCTTGTGACGGGAAAGGAGCCTCACACGGGGGACGAGCACACGAACCTAGCAGAATGGGCATGGAAGTACTACAGCGAGGGGAAGCCCATATCCGACATCCTCGATAAAGAAGTGAATGATCTCGAGTACGTGGAAGAGATGACAAAAGTGTTCAAGATAGGGTTGATGTGCACGAGTTCATTGCCTTTGTCTAGGCCGACGATGAAGGAGGTTTTGCAAGTGCTTAAACGATGTAGCGTCTTAAAAGGCTCCGGAAGAGCAAAAGCGGGGATTGAGCGTGATGCATCCCCTCTTCTCGACAGTGGATACTATGTCTCGAGTTGCAAGAACAGCAAGAAAGGAGCCGACGATGACGATGATTATAGCATGGTTTGAGTTTCTAATAGAGTCATATGAGTATTACACACCTAGTACACGATCAACCGGTTCTCTACGTCTGTTTGAAATCCGTGGAACTCATTTTGCGTAAGATAGATGTCAATAGTTTAGTTTCGGCATTGTATCATCTCATAGGAGTAGATAATTAGGAAAATGTATATTAACCTTAGTAGTTAGTATTATACGAAGTAGTATTGAATTTAACGAGACAAACATAATAGCACGCTACATTAGTATATTGTTTACACTTCCTACAATCCTACGTGATAAAGTAATAAAAAATTTGTCGAGCAATGGAATCATATAACTCGACGTCATCTGAATGTAGGTTGACTCGATCTGTAACTGACCCGAACAGATGATCACACGATTTTGACATCTAGGAAGAATAGTCAAGAAAGACAGCTGCATAGATCGATCGTACAATATGGAAAATAAATGAACACGTCTCTTAAAAAAGTTTATAATAATGTTTGGTCTTGATTTTCGGCAACCACTTTAATGCACCTAAACAAGTCAACAGGTTTGACTAAATAACATAAACATATTGCTGTATTATTGGAATCTTCTCTATCTCACCTTCGTAAGAAGTTACCTCATCCTCTAAAACACACAGATTGTAAATAAAACCGTTGTATGATTACGACGGATTAATTATAACCAAAACATAAATAACGAATGATACGGAGTACTCCGTAGTCCGTAATACTAGGGGTGGCCAACAGTGCGCGCCAGCCCGACCCAGCCCGCTTCGTGGGGCTCATGCAGCCCAACCCACCAGCCCGTGGGTCCATTTCGGCCCAGCCCACCAACCCATGGGCTGGGCTCGGTTTTGATTTTTTCAATTCACGGCCCACAAAAACCCACCTTTTCAACCCACCAGCTGGCCACCCAGTCAAACCCGGGGCTATTGTATGAGTTGAATGGAGTGAGTAATAATTTGGTCCAAGCCCTTTATTTTTTTTAATGTTTTCTGTTTTATTTTTAAAAAAAAAAAAAAAAAAAAAACCCTTCAAACATTATTGTAAAATAAAATAATTTTTTTTTATAAACAAAAAATATATATTAGTGGGCCCGGCCCGGTCAAAGCCCAGTCAAGCCCGTGCCGTGGGCCGGACCTGGGTTGGTCTCTTGGAGCCACGGCCCACTAGCTCGTGGGCTGAGCTTGGGCTCGCTTTTCTCCAGCTCAGCCCACATGGCCCAGCTGGGCCGGCCCATGGCCACCCCTACGTAATACTGTACTTATCGTGACTATTAACGATAAGAACATAATTATTTATGATGCAATCTAGAGATTAAGGGAAAAGGTTACTAGAAATTGTCGCCTTACAAAACAATGGGAAAAACAAAACAATGGGAAAAACGTACTCGTAATTAAATGTTCGTAGAGCCTGCTAGAGAAATCGTCGTCTCCAAACAACTTCACATCTTCTTGTGCCTCTTTAAATCTTCACTTCATTGTATTGGATAAGTTAAAGCTAAATTCTTCCATTTTTTTTTCCCGTGCAATCGTCTGTTATTGATAACCTGCAGCTGGTCGACGAGATTCATCGCCTGATATCTCGACTAGAATTATTCCAAAGAAGTGATCGACCACAGCGAAATGTACCACGTATAGAATTTCCAAACTAAGTTCAGTCTTACAAAAAATAAAATCCATAAAAAGAAGTTTCAAGCTGTTTATACATTATAAAAGAGCAATTCAAGCTAACAAACTTCACCGTTTCAATTTTCATCAACATAAATAGCCAAATAAGAGCAGATGCCGCGGCAAATCACACTTTCTCAATTCTACTTAAAAAAATTCCATACTATTAAAATCATTCTACAATTTTTTTTTTCTTTTTTTTGTAATTTTTTAAAATTTTCTGTTTTCTTTTTTCCATTTTTCTTGATTTTCTTTACTGCATACGATACCCTACCGAGCACCAAGCAAGAAGCTCAGAGAGGGCAGCCATAAGTATCACACAACGGATGACGGCTGAACTCGGACTGATGATGTCGCAGCAACGCTTGCTCCTGTGCCACCAGTTGGAGCAAACTGCACCCGGGAAAACCATCGTTAAATCCAGCAGTGAATTTGTGGCACTTACCAAAACTGCTGGAGTTTATCTGTACAAGTTTTTCATTGAATGAACATCTGAGATTCTTTGCAGTTGAACGTGGCTTCAACCTGTTAAAAAAAGAGAAAATGCCAAACAGGAAACCAGAGAACACGAGTCATCAAATTTCGGAAAAGTGAAAAAAAATTGGAGTCGAGCATCATGCCTTGATTCTGGCTTCTGCGCAAAATTCTGGAGTAATAGGACTTCTACCTTGAGTTTCTATGACCATGCCGACAGCAGCATTTGACTACAATGGTAGGAACATATAGTCAAGTTTAAAGAAGAGAAAATATACTAATAGAAAATCCATACAATCCTACGAATCAGAAAATATGTAACAGTCAACAGCAGCTACATCAGAGCCTAAATCATATAGTTTACGAGGATACAATTTTCAAATTTTCATGGTAGATAGACGTCTTATACTCATTTTTTCGAGGAACATACACAGTTACTTTTTCAGTACTACAACCAAAGAGAGCAATAATATGTGAAAGAAGACACAAACCCGAGGAAAGACCCGTGCACAACAAGTCAGCGACGACACAACACAAGCTATGAAAAAGTTCAAAGGAACATGTAGAATTTCAAATATCAAGGACCAAAAGAACGGAAAATGTTCAAAGTTGGTTAATGAGAGTACTAAGAAAGAAAATTTGAAGAAATTACACTGCTAAGTCCCACTATCCCTGTTTTTATCTATTACGGAGTATAAGCTAACTTCTTATTTACTATTAATGAAATTTAGAACTCGCTTTTATAAATCTATACTACCCTTGGTTCTAAAATATAACATGTTCTCACTTTCCGAAATATAACATGTTCTCGCTTTTATAAACTTATATGAAAACATTTTGTAATAAATGAATGAAAAAGGCTTACATCAGAAAATAAAAAATGACCTATACCATAGAGCAGAGGGAATATTTTCATTGGTTAGCAAGTACACAGACAAACAAGGCATGTCAGGCTAAATCAGTAACATGAGAAGTAATCAAAGGGTCAGACCTCCATCTCTTCAGTTGATGATCCACTTCGGAAGACGCTACTCCCACCGAGTCCATTATCTGAACGCAAAACTTGATCCGGCTCACATACATCATCCTGCAAAGACCCCTTCCCTCACTGATTCAAATTTTCACTTTCTATTTTTCGGCCTTGAGTCACAATTATCAAGACCGCAGGTCCTCATAAGTCATAACTGAGTAAGGCATGTTCTATTCTCCTTAAGTTGTCTGAAGTCTTTTTTCTTAAGTTTTCTGGAAGTTAGTTTCTTTACGTGGTTTTCCCCTGAAGTTTTTTTCTTAAGTTTTCTGGAAGTTTGCTTATGTCTTTGGTAACACTAGAAAAAAGAAGTTGAGAAGAACAGGTGCTAACTCACCTTACCGTTGACCATCTGGATGCCAGCACTAGTTTCTAACACGACGTCGTCTTCTGCTCCCTCCGCCTGCTCACCAATATCGTTATTTGCAGCCCTCTCTATAAGATCCTTTGCTCTACGAAATGATTCAGACTGAGTATTCTCGAGACTAATACTTTCATCATTCTTCCTATCCAAACAAGCATCTTTGATTCTCTCACAGATGTCCTGTGATTCCAGAGCATCTTCTTCACAGACATCCACAGGATAAACCTCGAGCATTTTCGCATCATTGTCAAATACGGGAATACTTGATGAATCAGACGAGTCTTGCTTGACCAGTGACACAGCACTATCATTTTTATCTAGACCCAAAACATGAGAATTTATACTTTTATCCCCATCTAGCTGCCCAATGGATAAAGAATCTTGTGATTGGCTCAAAAACTCGGGTGTATTGTTTGATTTCAACGCTTCACCGCAGCTCAAAGGAGACGGGCTGTAAAATCTAGAGCTAACCTCTGGAGAAAAAGCTTCAATTCGCTGCGGGCTGATGGATGCCCTCTTCTCAAGACGTGATGGAGTCAAATCCCCCATCTCGGAATTTGTACGCCTCTTGAGAGATCGATCACTTGAACCAGAGCTATCTCCTTCTGGGTCATCACGATTTTTTTCAGACTGATGGCTCATTTGTCTTCGATGTCGTTTATAACCTTCGGGAAAAACATACAGAGGAAGCTGCTTTCTGCGAACATGCGATACATACATATCCATGCCAGGTTTCCAGTACATATACATGTTAACCTCCTGCCTGAACTCATCAACAGTCCCCCTTATATCAAACTGCTGTCCTTCGTTGACTTTGACCCCTTGTTTACGCTGCAAGCCCATGAAGAAAGCACAATGGGCACATTGCTTAGATGTATCGACATACTCGTATGGGTAGGGATGACACTGCAATCTCCCAAATGTATCTCTCTCTATCTGCAGGTTCAGCAAAACCATTGACAGCCACAGGATGTTACTTTCCACCACATGCATAATTACACGTTGCTTTCTACTCGAGATGAATGCCAATTAAGTAATAATCCTAAATAAACAAAATCGTTTTTGATACCCTTTCCACCACATTTATATTGTTCCCTATTGTGCTTTGATGGTCATTCAAACACGACTATGAGCATTAGCTGCTTCCATTATATGTTGAGATACAATGTACATTTGCTTCATTTTATATAACAAAACGTGAGAAGTAACATGCGGTCGTCTAACAACCATAGCTAATCGGGAATAATATAAGGAATGGAGTACAAAAAACCTTTAAAGTTAGTTGTCGAAGTCGAGATTCAACCCAGCCCTTCCAAGCCAATAAATCATCAGCATCTTCTGCAATAATATCCACTTGCAGATAATTTTTGTACGCCTCGAAGAAAACATAGGACTCAAAAAGACTACTCCATTGGGCCTTGTTAATCTCAATATCCTGGACAACCCATAAATATAATTTCGTTACAGAGACAAGAAGCCATAGAATGAAAGAGCCAAGAGACTGCATACGATTTTACCTGGCAAATTTTATTGCCATGCTCGAACTGCTCCATCATAACACGAAGAGTACTAGTTGACACATTGTAGCTAGAGTTCATGCATGGATATGCAGGAGTTATAATGGGCATATGATGGGTACGGTCCCGAGGATTCTTACGAGGATCCCACACAGGAAAGCCAAGATCTTCCTCTTCAATCGGGCAGAGCATGACAGGATTAGGCCAACGCCATTGTGTGTAAACTCGAAAAAAGCGAGACACCAACATACTGGGAACAGCATTTGGGTAAAGTTGGCAAACTCTAGCAACTAGAAGAGCCCAGTTCACCCCACCAAGGAACCCGGTGACCTACACCAACCACCAAAGACGAGAAAATCAAACCGTTTTGAAAAAGTAGCAGTACATCCAAAAATCAAAATAGCATACAGAAAGATACATTTGAATAGACACCACGGCGTTTCGCCCAATACTTGAGACACCTGAGTGTCGTCCGGAAATGCTGCAGCAGAAGCAAAAGAGTAAGAATGAAGGCCAAAAATGAACAAGTAACACAGCCTAAATCGAAACTGACTATATATGTATCAGTGCATCACAATCACCTCAACATTCGGAACCAATTTGAGAATTTGGTCTGCAACCCGGCATCCATTCAGACTGCGCACAGTTGGCTCATCAACATTAAAAAGTACCGACCCTTGCGATATATCCAAGTCCTGATACATACAGATATCGGTCAAATACATATTGACTAGGACTAGCTGTAGGATAACAAGGCAGTGAAAAAGAAAGCAACAAAACACATTCTTGAAGGACTAAACTTCAAGAAGAAAAACACAGACGCCTACAGCAAGTGTATTTAAGAACCATCCGATGAGGATCGTACAACCAGCTCCTTGGTCCAGGGAAACAGAATGGGTTGGGAACAAACTAATGTAACCAATAAGAAAACAAGGGGTGCTTACATCAGGAAGAACCAACATTGACACACTGGCATAAAGTAGGTCAATTGATACTCCTTGGAATTTGAATTTCATTACAGGAACATGTGCATCTGGTACAGGTTGAAGCTCTGTAACTTCTTCAGTTTCAGCAAGAATATCATGTAATATCAAAAAAAAGTCTTCCTGGGAGAGGAAAACACACAATGTTAAGAGTTAAAACCATAGCCCAAATGATCCCAAACATTTCTAAAACCCTCAAAAAAAACCATAGCCCAAATGATGATGGTACTTCACAAATATAAATTTGCATCAAAACTTACATCACGGTTGACATAAGAAGGTCCGACACACAGAGTGTCTATGTCAGCCCCAGGTCCATGTACCTATCATAAATAAAAGATTTTTAAATAGATTTTTAAAACCTAGAAATAACACAAAATGTAACATCGAAGATTCAATTTATTAAAATGAGAAAAACATTGTATTAATCAAGTTAGATGATAAATAAAACTCTTAATTATTCAGGGTGAAAAAAACAAAAAACACACTACAAGGTACCAAAAGAACATGGAAAAATCAACGAAGCCTTTGGTCAGCAGATTCTGTAAATTTTTAAAAGAGCAAACCACCAACTGAGAACATCATATGCTACAGACATCAAAACCTGTAACATTACAAATGCTTCAGGCATCTCAGGGGGCCAACACCTACTATGACAGTACGACGTTTAGCTGCACATCTCCACTGTGAAAATGATTTCAAAAATTAATCTGAATTCGCAACAACCTCGTAATTCATTATTTCTTACTATCCAAAATAGGCAGCTCCAATGGAGTAGACTTCTGCTATGTGAATGAACATGCACTCTCAAGACACCTCATAATTCCACCTTATACGAGCCTTATCACAGCTGAAAATTGAAACAAAGACCGCATACAAACAAGTGGTTAATGAGCCCTATAACTACCATAGTAACAAGTCTCAAACATCAATGTTCCCCATTGTAATGAACCACAGTCAGCTGAACCAGATATTAACAATCCACAGTCACCAGAAAAATATTAGCAAGGCCTTGAACTAAGAATACAAGCCAATAAAGAGCATAAAAGGCCTGAAGAGACTTGACAAAGAGAAGGACACACAAAATGGGCTTTGCGCACTTACGCATTATGGCATTACCAGTAAGGCCCTTGCTAGCAAATGTTACAGCCTTACAGGCAATATAAACTCTCGAGTCTTGGCACATGCAATGATGAATAACAAAATAATGAATAAATAGTTATTACAAACATTGAGACTTTACGCAGTTAATAATCCTGAACAAATACGTAAATATATAGAAGGCAGCCAAGGGAATGACACTAACTTGCAGAAAGAAAGGAATTAGCTAGTTACAAAAGGTCAGAAATAGTACATCCTTGGAACTATTTATGTAACTAAAAATGTAATATAGGAAAAATATCCAACAGAGCACTTTAACTTCCTGACAACAGCACTCTTCCCAAAATATACATTTCTCTCATTTACTATATACACTGCCAGAAAGCCAAAACAAGCATTCCTTGCACATCATTGATCCAAGACATCTCCATTCTTCTTTATCCATAACAAAATTACATACCTATCTGGGTAAGGCTAGATCAAGTGCAAATAAAGGCAAGCCAAAAAATCCAAATGTAACCAAACATTTATATTGCTTAACCGAATACACATTCCTCGCAACAATTTTAAGCATAATCCTGTTCACAACTTACTTTCCCCAATGTCCAGCACATCAACAATATTTTTGCACATAGAAGACATTTATCTATCACTTAGATAAGATAAGCAAAATTTTCTTAAACACAAATGGGGATGATAAGGAAACAGAGAGCCTCAAAAAATCGTCTAAATAATCCTCCAGAACACGGGAAGTACATGGCTTCGAGAGATTTTACACATCATAACAAAAAGCAAAAACAAACAAATCTACCCTGGCAGAAAGTTCCCAGTAAAATCGAAAACTCTTCCTCCAAAAAGAGCCCATATAATAGCCTAAGAGGTAAGACAAAAATTCCATGGGATTTCTCATCATCTATTTTTCCAAAAATCCCAAAATAGAATGACAATTGAACCATCCACTGAAAAAGGCTTCAATGGAAGGAAACTACAACAGAAATGACTTCAGTAGTCTCACAAACAGATTGATTGTGATGGCACAAATTAGAGCAAGCATGGATCCCCAAATCTTAAATTTCCTCCAACTTTATAACATGCACTATATTTCTAAGAGGAACTTGCAGAAAAGAGCATCACTAGTTATGATCAGTAAGTCTGCTCACAGGCACTATATACAATGAACATGCATATCTTATCTTCGTTTTGACAACTATTATCCAGCTGTTAAGAGCTAAAGAAGGTATCTAGAGCATTGTCTTTCATGCACGAAAGAGAAATCTTCATGTTCCTTATATTATCAGTGTTTGGTACCAAACAGATTAAAAGATAGTGAGGAGAGCTCGACATAATGGCAAAAGTCATGGGATCATACTCCTCAGTCAAAATCATAGACAACTAAGGACCTATACTCCTCACTCAATTGTCTCGACTTATCAAACTTTTCAACAAACTTTAGAAAAATTCAAACTTAAGAAAGCTTCGAAATACTTCAGGATACAGACTGTTTCACAAACACTAAACTTCACATCATCCCAATCATCAAACTAAATCTAGTAGGACAACCATGCACTGCATTTGGAAATAATACACCATGAACAGTATGCACACACCCAATGCTGCAACAAATTCAACAAGGCAAAGATTTAATGGTTGCATTCAAAGGCAGTTTCCGACAAGTATATAATCATGTACATAGACCATTACGCCACTATAGTTAAGATGCCCATTAACAACAAACACATTTAATAGCAACAATATTCCTCAAATTCCAGCACCACAAGAGACAAAGTGAAGTATTGACATATAGCGTCAAATGCAAACATCGACCCTCACAAATTCATAAACAGAATTACGAGCATAAAGAACATAGGCTTAGTGGGGTAAATTAATGACAAAGTAATTCTCCCTCCTAGCAATATCAAAAGTAGATGAAATTGCTCGCAATGTTGCACAGCCTGAATAATCTTCAAGGGGAGCCAAAAAACAACCTCATAGCTGCAGGGCCACCGAAAACTGTCCTGCTTCTAGAAATTCTCTGAAATTACTATATGAATCCTGTGCTGAGAAAGAGATACAATAAACCCAGGAATTCAACCAGTTTCCACTTCATGCCATTCCAGTACAGACAAGAGAACCAGCTGTATGAGGCACAACTCTAACTACAATATAAACCCCTTATTTCATCATACAAATAAAAGCCGAAAGGCAGAAATAATTACATATACTAATAACATACACATTCTGGAACAAAAGTACGATTTGACTTACCCCAAGTCTATACGAGCCAAAAGTGAAAATGAGGGCATTCGCATCTTCTACCATTTGGTCCGTGTATCCTCTTAGGCGAGTCAGGTGCTTTACCCACCCCTTGACAATCTATACAACAAATTACAGAATATGTAACCATTTTCATACTGAAATACAACGACAATTTCATGATAGTTTTGAGTATTTTCAGATTCCAGCCTATGAAAAATTGAACCATGAGACAGTTCCCGCAGTTTAAGTCTGACGGTCTATTTCGATGAGTGATGTGTTCATCAACTTCACATGCAAATCAATATAAAGCAGCTTCAGCTAATACCAGGGTTTCGAAGAAAGCCCACTACATCTCATATCGGCTGAGAATTAACGCATTTGGAAGCCACAGCAACGAGATATCACGTTTCATCACGGCCAAAAATAAAATCCAAAAATATCGACTGAGATGAACAACATTTACTGCCGCTATCGGTGACTCGGGTCCCATGTGGAACGCCATGAACGAGTTATGGACTGGGATTAACAACATTTAAATAAATAAATAAAACTTCCAAATTTATATCTGCGGCAACTGCAACTCTTGCTGCAACAAGAGTGTTACTTAAGATACCATGATACGCAACTATCACAACAACGACCGCGACCCATATTAAAACCATGGCTAATACACTTTCCAAAATTTCAAATTGCTATTATTTCATCCCCTAATGATTCATATCAAGATTTTATAGCCTTCATAAAAGCACGTGAGGCGGTGAGGGTCTAACAAACTTTCACTTCACCCGTTCCCTCAACATACTTTACATACAGGAGATACTTGTGCCTACTTAAACAATGATCCATTTCGAGTTAAAGTATCAAGACCGATATTTATTACCATGAAAATAACTATCCCTTACAGGTCACAGGCTACTCCCGTTACCATGAAGATAAATAACCATTTCAGATCAGCTAATGAAATGAAACCATGAATCTGTTCACAATAACCCCAGCCTCCCCTCCCCTCCTCAAATGGCCTTAGAACACTTTAAAAGTGCGATAAACTAGTCTAAAAACCCTAACAGAGCACAAAAGAGTTTATGAAATCACCTAAAACGAAAACTCAAGTCTGCCGAGAAATCCCCAATTACCCTTCAACTCACAAATCCTAAATTAAAGTCTGCCTTGGCCAAATCGAAAAACAACCCACAAATACAACCTTGCTTTTAAAATCGACAACAAAATTCAGAAAGGCTCAACCTTTACCATCAAACAATCAACCCGCCGCATAACCTAAAGAGATGTCCATGACCAAAATGCAATCTAAGAGTGAACATCAAACAATGCTACTTAACCAAGTCATAATCCTCACTAAACACATGAATAACCTATGATCTAACTTCGGGAAAACTATCGAATTATTCACAACTTTTTATGCATCACCAATTCACCACTCATACGATCAAATCATAAACTAACACTTAAAAAAATTCAACAAAACAATAAAACGAAAGATCAAAATTTTACCTCGTGAATACGATCAAGCACCTCAACTCTCTTCTCACCTTCTTCCTTGCTTTCATACAGCCCAGAATCAACCAAACACTACGAAATCAAAACGAAAAAATATCATCAAAAAAAAAAAAACTAACAAATTAAACAAAGATCCAAATTTTCTACACAATTCGATGAAGAATTTCACCTTCTCAAGTTCAGCATTTCGCAGAAGATCAGCCTCAGATGGTCCAGCAACCGAAATCGGTTTCGGAATTCCGTACTTTTTGGCCGGCTGCTCGCCACCGCCGCCCATCGTAATCAAATAAAAAAAATTTGAAAATTCACCAAACAAAATGGAAAACTACAGAAAACCCTAATTAACAAAAACAAAAATTGAGCTTTTTTTTTTTTAATAGTAAAATCGAATTAAGTCATTTGAATGATTCTCTCTCCCTATGAAAAGGGAGAGAAAACGACGAAGAAAATCGTAACGAAAACAGTGAATTGAAGAAACGAAAAGAATTGGGGGAAAGTAAAAGGGGGGAAATTTAGGGTGAAATTGAAAAATAGAAGGAATTAGGGTTTTAAAATGAAGAAGAAAATGATGATGCAATTGATGTGATTATTGATTAGTATGAACAAAGAAGGAGAAAAGGACAGCTATATATGGCATGGCATATTTTTACAATATTTATATAAACGGTCTTATATAAACATGACTATCTAATAAATCAACCAAAAAAGAAAAAAAAAACAAAAAAAAATCTAAAGATCTACTAAATAAATATATAAATGAAACTTTAAAATTAAATTATTAATTCATTAATTAAAAAAGAAAATTATTCAAGAATTTGGTAAGCGATACGGAGAACACAATTATTTTCGAAAACAGAAAAATATAATACTTTTTCTAAATTTTACTCCGTAATATATATGATAATTCTCATATTTCAATTCACTCACTTTTCTTTTCAATTTCTCACAAAATATTGGAATATATATCATCAAATTTGTACTCATAGGAATTTGATGGTGTTATTTTTACGAGTATATTTTTTGAGTTAATATATTTTATAATAATTTAAAGTCAATTGCTCACCTTGTAAACGGTTTCACACTTTCACGGACGGACTATCTGTAACTAAATTGTTAAACTTTAATGCTTAACTGAACTACTTTTAATGAGACCAATTTTTGAGGTTTTAAAGTTGACACATTACATTTCGCTCATAGGTAGAGCTTAATACACGTAAAATCGTTTCATATTAGTCTTTGCCATCATGCAGAGATATTCATAATCATATTAAATGCACGGTATGACTCACGTGAGATCTACGGTCAAAAAAAAATTAAACAAAAAAACATTACAAAGGGCTATAAAGAAAATAAGGGAGACGTTTTTCACATTTCTAGAGCGTGTTTTGGTTGGATTTGTTTTGTTTTGTTTTGTGTTGTGAATGCACATTAAAGTGGTGACTTTTACAAGTCTTGTGAAGTACGATTCTTTGTTACAGGGAGTAGTTCATTGAATCTTATTAGCCATCATAAATGCGATCACGTTTTATACATTAGAAAATAGAAAACTCGATCTTTTACTCTCTATTTGGCAAGACGATATTTTTTAAGACTTTGCCTCTATTTTAAAGCTCATACTCCCTCTGTTTCGTTGAATTAGTCCTATGATCCCAATTCCAAGGTGAATCAATAAAGTTTTTTCGGTGAAATGGAGGGAGTAATAATTAAATTTTTATTGTTTTGAACACGGTCAAGTCACTAACGTATGCTACTGTCATCGGCACAGGTTTTTCATTTAGGATTTAGAGTGAGTACTAGTTTATCTGGATGTGTCAAGTACTCGAGTCATCTTATGTAGTTATGTTCATGTATCGCGCAAAAGAAATGTTGAAACGTTATTGTTATGTAACTCTAACGTATGCATACAACAGTCTTGCATATGATCGATCGATTTCTCAGTAGATCGTCAAAAGAAACACCACGTAAAAGAATTTACGTGTCAATATATCTTGTAGCACCGAAGTGCACACAACTTAACAGCAAAAACTCGAGGAGTTGACCATAGAGATTTGCTCAGATGCTTGACAAAGGCGACATCTGGTAGACGCCCTCAATTTTCATGTACTTCGATCGTATTCCGCATTTCTTCGGGCACACTCCAGTATGGTTTTGTCAGCAGTTATGAAGTATGCAGCAATCGATGCTGCAAAAGCACAAATTCCATAAATCAGGTGTTTCCACCGTCAACTGAAAACATGCAAATGAAACATAGAGTAACAGCAAGATAAACTAAACCATACACCTATACGAGATATTGTACAATACAAGAATGCTTCGTCGATTATGTTCTCGTGAACTGATCATCCATACGTTGAGATTCAATATATTTGGTATGAAATTCTAAACAACAGCGCAACGCTAACAAGCGAGAATTAATAAGTAGTGCTTCGTATTTGCGAACTATTACCTCCTGAGATGATGAGTGCTTGGGCAGTATAATTTAGGTTAGCCTTCGCCCATGGAACAACGCGACAAGCTACTAACTGAAATTTCCAAGCAGATAAGTGATTACATTCTTGGGCATATCATGTGGGAGAAGAAAAACAAGCAGAAGATACGTTCCGCTATACATCAATATTCATAACGTTTCAAAACATTCATTTTCAGTAGCTATTGACAACTTTTCATCTGACTGTTTTCCAACGCTTTCAGTCCCGCACACAAACCGTCACATAGAACACAGGTTTGTAAAGTTCGACTGCAGACAAAAAGTTAGAGCCTTGAAGAAGATCAAGCAGGACTCAAAAGGGTAAGCCATTACGTTTTGAAATGGTGAGTCGGAGATAATGTAACTGCTTTATAACTTACTTCAGAGAATATCTTCGATCAACCATTGTAAGTAACTCCTACAACGCTACGGAGTGTGTAGTATAGTCCACAACAACTCAACTAGTTATCAATTCTCGCAGACCCTATTCACCACAAAAGGTTATTGGAATTCGTTAATCGATACGAGACCTCTATGCTCCATGATTTCATCACTAGGTGGAGGAACTACAGGTTTTCAAAGCCCACACATTCAGCAAAAGATAAAGTAACTTCAAGTTTTTGATTGCCTCAAGATTTGATAAAAACACATCGTTCCTTTATTCAAGGTTACAGACATAATGGTAGCCACGACTCACGAGTAACTACATACTCGAAATCTAAAGTGCAATGCTCAAAGCGTACCTACATAATGGTAACCACGACTTCCTCTGGAATTCATTAATAAAACAATGCACACATCATATATACACACACACACACAAGTACACAGCTACAACATTTCTGTTAACCAATCCAAATTGTACATTCATATCTGCCTGCCAAAAACTTCAGTGCATCTTCAAAACCGACCTTCATCAGCACCCGCTTAACACTAAGAGGTTGTCTAAAAAAGGACCGTCTTGCTCAACGTTTTGTGTGCGAGCCACCATACATACACTCGAAGATTCTTAAGATACCTTCCATTTAGTCCATGTCTAACAACTTCTCTCGAGTAACACGGTTTCACATGAGACTTACTCGGGTCCAAAACCCCTTTCATCACATAAAACTTAAGTATAAAAAAGACAGTCTTACACATTTACACTCTAACTACTTACAGATTGAAGTTGTAAGACGGCCTTTCACAAGACTTACTCGTCACAAAATTCACTTTGCACTTAAATCAACAAACCCACAAAAGATTTAAAACAAAAGAACACAACTTTACACTTCATTTCCAAAAAAAACAAGAAAATACTTAAAATAAACAAAATTCATAAATTTCCCATTTAAAAAAACAACAAATTGAAGAACAAAACATACAGTGGGGACAGCAGAAACAACACCAGCAATAGCAGCAGCCTTTGATCCAGCAATTACACCCTCTGAAAAATTCCCCACATTTTTGCCCAGAAAATTAACAACAAATACAACATTTATTCATATAATTATGAAATAATTGTAACAATTTATCAAAAAAAAAAAAATGCAAAAAAAATAGAAATGAAATTAAGAATTAAAGTACCACGAGTGCAATCATCACGAGATTTTTTAGCATCAAGAGGTGAAGCGATCAACACGGGTGACATTTTCCTGACGTTTGAATCCCTCAATTTTCGATTTTTTATTTAATTGATTAATTTTATTTTATTTCTTTTGTTCAATTGATTTATTTTACGGTCTCTTTTGGTCAAAAGTAAAGAGTATAACTGCAGTTTTGGTTTGTTCTTCTATTATTGACGACTTAAATTTAGGGATTCTCTGTCTTATTTTATATTCCGTCAGTTTATATGGTAATTATCTTCTTTTTATATAATTATAATTATTTTTTTATTAATATTTGTAATTAATGAGATTTATTAAATGAAATATCAAAAAGACATTAAAATGAGATAGGCCATCGACAATTACTCTGTATGGCCCGATGGCCGCATGATTCACTCAATATATTACTGTGAATTATTTTGATAATTTCTTTGATGAAAGAATTATTAATTGGTCGATAAAATTATACTATATATGAGTCACAAGGACAGTACAACAGGAAGGGGAAAATCAAACCTGTGACCTATTGTTATGAGTACCTCAATCGTAACCATTACGCCAAGACATCCTCGGTAGTCAAACGATCATTTTGGAGACCGTGAAATGATGGAATTGAGGGAGTGTCCATTCAGTCAACGTGTGTCAAACACCATACATGCAAATTAAAACACGTACGCAAGCCATGCGAACCCTCTTGGCCTCTTCTACGTACAAAGAGTAGTACTACTCGTATTTAGTACTCAGTCCATTTCTCTCCATTTATCAATTAACCCGTATTAATAGTATAAAATGGGTGACCAACAACACTACACAAAGCATCAACAACTAAACGGCGGTGAAAACCAGCCGTTGACCACCACCGCCACCACCCGTCAAGCCGTCAAATTCTTGACAGCGTTGACAATCGGGGCGGTCCTCCTAGTGAGCTCCGCCTCGACTCGACCGAACAGCTTATCTCACTAATACTAACTACTGCAGATTGTTGGTCTTTATTGACCCATATTGGTCCCATACGATCACGTTAATCCTAATCTTGTCGGGATTCGTGATCTCAGGCGGGTGTGGGGTGGCCGCCATCTCGGCCATGTCCTGGATTTACCAGTACATGGCCGGGAAACGGCAGTCACCTGGAGCTGAACAGCTAGACCAAGCCAGGCATAGGATAGCGGCGTCTGTCCGAGATGTGAAGGATAAGGCTAAGAAGGAGAATGTGCATGCAAAGGGGTCAATATGATGTTTACTAGTGGATATGATCCTATGAAAATTATGTTGATTACTCCGTACTTTCTTAGGTTTTGTATTATTATTTTTTTTTAAAAATTTTTAATTTTGGTTATTTTTGCATGTAATTATTATATAAATTAATAATGTACGAGTAATTAATTTCATTTCTTCTGCAAATGTTTTGAGTTTCAGACTTCATGTGGAATTTAATTTCGTTCTAGGCATAATTAAACAATTTTACCTAATTCGTTAGAATTTAACAAACGAATTTAATTCCCCATGAATTTGAAATCCGAGATATTATTATAAGGGTATTGATTTTCCGTATACGCAATTTACTCCCTCGATATACTTTTTTCATTTTTTTTTCCATGCCTACCCTTTTTATTCTTTCTCAAAATATCTGATTCTCTCTATTTTTCTCTTTACTTTTGCAATTAAAGCTCAGAAATCTCAATTGCTTAATTATAAACCAAAATTTTTGTTTTGATCTACTAATAACATCTTATAATTTTAATAATGTGTTAAATTATCAGTTTTTTAGAATTTTAATTGATCTATAAGTAAATTAGGGTGAGAATCTTAGTTTAAATTGAAAAAAAAAGGGTAAAGGTGGTGGTAATGGTGGTGATAGGAGGCGGTGGGCCAAAGCGGCGGGCAGGCGCCTGCTGGAGAAGGCGAGCGCGGCCAGCCAGCGGCTGGAAAAGCGGCGGTGGGTGGGTGGCGGTGGTGGTAAGTTGTTGGAAGAAGAACTTGAGTTTAATTGAAAATAAATTAAGGAAAATGAAAGTGATGGTGGTGGTGGTAGGTGCCGCCGCCCCCATCTCCAGCCGCCGACCGCCGCCGACCTATCTCCGGCCACCGGCCACCGGCCGCCGCTTCCTGCCGCCCCAATCGCCTCGCTACAAACCCTAATTTTAATTTTCTATGAACCCTAATTTGATTTTTTTTAAAATTATCAAGAATCAAGATTAACTCATAAAATTAACATAACTTTAAGAAATAAATTGAAATTGAATTGAATTACTACTTTGTTGAATTGATTATTAAAATTATTAATTGAAATAATTGAAAATTGGATGAATTTAGGTTAAGTAAACTTAGAAAAATAAAAGAGAGAATTTTGTATAGAGAATGAGTAAAAAAGGGTATGAAAGGGAAAAAAAATGAAAAAAGTATATGACGGGAGTAAAATCCGTATACGGAAAATCATATTCGTATTATAAAACCTTAATCAATGAAACTACTCATTAGCAATAATTAAAAAATTAATGATTCTGAACCCAATACAAGAACGACGAAAGTAATTTGAACAACACATATCAGTCGTCTCACCCGAGAGACCCGTGTTCAAGTCCCGCAATCTCTTTTTCTGTGAGATACTAGAAATTTGATTATATAAAAACCATCACAATGTTTGATTTTGTATTTAAATTAATGATTATTTTGTCTATTTTCTCCATTTTCATTACGTTAGCGTGTCTCGTAGATAGGTTTGCCGTGGTTTTGGGTTTTGTTAGTGCAGATTGCAAACATATCCTGGTGCTTGCCGCGGCCAACCTATCTTGCCTTGGTGCTGACTGCTGATCATCAACAAAGTAGCTCGAGACTCATTGGAAAACTTCAACATATAATCAATCACGAGTGCGTAAAATGTAGCAAAGTGCAACACACATTCTTGAAATTTTTCGTGACAATAAATTATACATACCGCCAAAAACGTGGATCTCATACGCACCTATAAATCTTACGACTATTATATACAAAGTAGGTACAAGAGACTACAATGCTGAACAATGATGATTGATGGGTCAGCTACACAAAAATTGCATTTACCCTAACCCCTAAAATTTCCCCTTCTTTTCCGCGTAATATGTTATGTTTTTTTGTTTTTCTGTTTCACTCGAGTACAAAAAAACCCTAATACTATGAAATTAAACAATGAAGGAAATAGTGGTATGACTTACGACTGCCAAAATACGTCAAAGTCGGTGCTATACAAAGAGCGATCTTGTATCTCTAGATTTGCGACATGCCAGTTGATCAGCCGAGACTGAAGACATTTACATAAAAGCAAACCGGCAGGGAAAATCCACCATTCACTTTCGTCCCTACAGATACAGCCAGAAAAAAACGTAAATTTCATCCCGAAAAAACCTACTCATTCTAGTGTCTAAATGTGATAGAAGGATTCACTTACATGCCCCATGGTTGTAAATACGGTGGTAATGTTTTGCTTCGTGATGCTTGGGACTTGAAGTGTACGTAGCCACAAACGAATGCAACCAACTGTTTTTTCACATAGAAAATCAGAAGACGATATCATGATTAGAACTCAGAACTGGAATGACGACTCTAAATGACGGAAGAAGAGGAAAAAACACAAAAACCAATAATAACTCATGCCATAACGCTATTCGTTTTCTGCAAGAAAGGATCAATCTTATTTCTGAGTCTATAACCAGATTACACCTAGGGTTAAGGAAATTAAATTTCAGCTACAAAGTCGATTGTGCGCAAGCAAAATGGAGATATAGAGAAGAAAACAACGAAAGAGGTGAAGGTGTCACTCACGACGTTGACTATAGATGTGATGTTCCATAGAGCATATAAACGAGCGAGACCAGCAGATCGTCGAGGACCATGACTGAACAGAGCGTTTATCCCAGCTGGAAAAGGCAGGAGTATGCCGAGTGGTAAAATGAATAAAACTAGAAAGACGTCTACCATCGACACTGAATACAGCTGGAGTAAGGTAAGCAACACCAAGCTGAAATCCCCCAGCAATAATATCGAGATGACCAAACCAACAAGATCCTACAACAGGACAAAACAAACGGTTGAAAAGACGTGTTAGTAACTAGTAATAGATCTTCGCTCACTTTCAAAGGAATGGCTTTCAACAATAATAACATGATTGAATTTGAACAATAATTTGAAGTATTTTGATCTCATTACCTGATGACCTACAGGCTTCGTGTTATGAAGAATGAGAGAGAATGGGAAGAAAAAGTCTCTCCGCTCCTTGAGACTTTGAATGTTGTCAATGTCCAGAATAGTTCCAAATGGTTTCTTCTGCCTTGAAAAACTTTCACTCTTCCGATCAACATGATTTATAAGCGGCTCTTCCCACTGTACACCAGACGAGTTTCCCCTGCTGATGCTGTCAAGAGTACAAAGAATTTCAATACTGCTACAATTATTACAGAAGAGAAGATGCAAATACAAACGTTGAGTAACGAGAATGAGTTACCTGGAAGGTGGATCGGCTCGCAATCTACCGTCTTGACATTCAGCGGGAAAAGGTTCGATGTCCGGGTTGGCAGCATAGACCATCAAACCATATTGATGATACCCGCATGATGTGGTTTGAAACCATGCTAAATCAACACGCAAAGAATAATTTCTTAGCACAGGGTTGGCATGACTTTCTAGCCATCTGAGAACATGCCGAAAGGTTTTCCTTAAACGGCCACGGCGAACTAGTCGCAGATGAGCGTTTACACCGGCAACCAGCCGATACCAAGTGGTAGGTGGAACAGACTACAGGCAATAAAAGAAAAAAAAATCAGAGTCAGTGAAATTTACAGGCTATTTTTTTACACCATTAATAATTTATAATGTTTATTTGATTCCTCCGACTTTGGGTCTCATACCTGACTCATAAGGCTAGTAAGAATGTTATCACTGTGAAGAGTGAGGGGTGCCATATAACTCCCATCACCACCAAAAAGTATACCCAAAGGAAACCTCTGATGCAGACGCGGAGGAAGATCACTACTTTTTTCATCGCCACCAAGGTAGAAATCCACAAACGCCAGCATAAAGTCAGGAGTAGCTGCGACCTAATATAACAGGTTACAATCTTTAGAAAGCCTAGTCTAGACACAAACTCCAAACAATATAAAGTTGATAAGAATTGGCAATCACTTCGTGAAAGAGTAAAGGTTTCTCAGTCAAGAGCAATGAATTACAAAGTATCACTTGATAAAATTTCCGACAAACTTCACATTATGGATTGATCACTCAAGAGAGCACACAAGGATAAAGCTGCGTTACATTTAACCCCCTAGCCTGGTTGGAATTGCGGTAATTGTTGACCGTAAACAATAATTCAATACAATATATGGGTTCTACCATCTGTATCAGTCTACTAGAACATGACTTTTGTGACACCATGAACCCACACCACATTATTAAACTCCAAAAAAATTGAGCATAAAATTTCACCTTAATTCCTTCATAAAGAGCACGTGACCGACAGGAACGTAAGCAAGCATGATCGTACTCTGATCGAACAAACTCACGAAGTCTCTGTAACTTTATCCGACGGCGCCATTGCAACCATGACCATGCTAAGGGGTATGCCAGAATGGAAAGTATACTGTACACTGACCCTTCCCACCATTGATATGTTGCGAGAAGATTAACCTCATCCACAAATCTAACAAAAGCACCCTCATACCTGTAAATATGAGGAAACGTTAAATGACTAAATCCTCAGTATAATGGTCAGTCACCAATATTAACATCCATAGATGCATGGACAATTGAAAAAAAAGGATGTCTGAAAATGATACATACACAATCACTTTCAATTGTTCAGGTGGAGAGTGAGGGAGATGCCATGGTTCACTAAATGTGTTTGGACCCATGAAATACATTCTGTACACATGGCTCTGAGACTCTTCAGCTCTATTTGTTTCCAGAACCTACAAGACAAGGCAACATAACCATATCTCAGCACAGCTAACGCGGAAAGTACAAAAGGATCACTAATAAAAATTACATCTAATATGTGTGAAGACTAAATGGCTACACCACATATTGGAAATGCGTTGAACCAACAATCATTGCACAGTGGCACCTCTCACTCGCCCTTTCAATTAAAAAACCCTACAAACGTCAAACACCATACTCTACCCTAAGAAGGATAATAATTTTCCGTTTAAGCATCAAAAGATGGATCAACACCTCATTCAGTGACTCCAGAAAAGGGAAGGAGTGATCGATCTGCGAGCCATGTTGAGTGGGTGCCAGACCAGGTAGTTCATCAGCGCCTACAAATCTCATTCGTGCCACACTGAGCACAACAGCTAACAGTATCAGGAGACCCACCAAAAGAAGACCAAACATCCAAGGCCCACCAAATGTATAGATTAGCTCCTCAAGAGCTGTATAACAGTGTGGCATATGATATCTGTCAGAAATGCATTTGTATGGACATGGCGCTTCGGTGACTCCACCTGTCAAGAAGAAGATTGACAAATTACTGCGACATCAGATAAGGAGGAAGTGATACAATGCCAATGTGGTCTCCAAACAGCAAACAAAATAGTAATTTCACACATATATGCAAACAAATAAGAAACACAATGCAGTCTGCCACAAGCAAGCATTCTAAATTATTCATACAAGGCTACTCTCAGCTGCTCAAGTTCAGTACCATATCAAGATTCATGAGTTAGAATTTATACAAACCTCTCACACTCACATAAACAGCACGGTGAGGAAGCTCCAAAGACGAACAAGGTTGACAAAGGGATTTCTCAGATCCAACAACATTTTTGTAAGTGCCAGAAGGGCATTCCTGCAAAGCAATAGCAACAACAATAGCAAAACAAGCCAACAACATCACCTATCTTCCCTACGGCTCCCACCCATAAAGGGATGGGACGGTCAATTATACACTACCAGAAATTGGGTCTTTGTGATGAGATTTACAGAAAAAGAATTGTCAAAAATCGCTACTTCACAATCCTAAAAACACGGCTAATTTAGCACGCCCATCTGCTTTGATCCGTCATATCCTAAGACCAGATTGGCAGATAATCAAGAGTCTTTTACTCCATCGTATAAGAAAACACAAGATCAATGAAATTGAATTGAACCAGCTCCACCACCCACATGAACCGTGTTAAGTCCGAAGAGGTGGTAAGTCTGGCAACAAACCACTGGAGATACGGGAATATACCAAAAAAACTGCAAAATAACTTTGTAAGCAGACACAAGAAATCATTTTCAGGATCATCCCGGGGAGTCACCAACACAAAATGACCGATAGAAGTCAAAGAGTCCAATCTGTATACATTATTTTTAGCTATTTTGCAGTTTGCAGGATCTGGGTCTCAATAGACCCACTTATTCGTCATTAGATCTAGCTTCGATCCACATTCATATCCAAAATTATACGATCCATATACAACAAATCAGGATCCACTGCCATCCTAGACCCTATTCAAACATTCAAGCCTTCCTAGAAACAAAAATATAATTATTGTCGTTTGAAACCGAGGTCTTCGTAACTCATAAAACTCACCTTGCAAAAAGTACCATAGAGACCCCGTGGACAAGCTTTACCCGTTACTGTTCCACTTTCTCCAGCACCACCTTCAGCACCTCCAATTCCTCCTCTGTATCAAACCATTAATTAATTAAATGACTCCCTACGATAACAAATACCTCTGACACAATCACAGCACAAGAGAATGGAGATCATAATCAAAGCCAGAGCCAAATTTAATAAATGGCATCAAGACAAGGCAAAAACTATAAAGTGATGACAGCTTGAACTGGAAGCAAAAAGATGAAGTTACTAAAAGAAGTTAACTATTTACAGGTTATGGCGCCAATATATTTGCTGTAAACTAAGAAATCATAGCTTTCAATATTCTTTTTAAGTAAGCATATCACTTTAACACATATTGCGGATCATGACAGTGCACACAGGGAAATATAACTCCATTAAAACCAGCAAGCCAAATACAAACCTAGCCAGGATGCTTCCTTTCACATTAGCTATCGGTAGATAAAGATCCCCTGTTGGAATATTTGACCAGTGAAAATGGACTCTGCCACCACCGCCACCACCGCCACCTAGTGGCCCGCCATTACCACCAAGACTAGAAAGGCTTGCATTGTCACCAACCATCAATGTCGTCAAAAACAGAAGAACTGTGCCACCAGATCCGCCACCAACCCCTCCACTTTGATTCCTGAAAATAGAATAAGTTGTGCTACTACTACTGTCCTGGTAGCTTCCTCCATCTGCTCTCACAGAGCCCTCAACAGAAAGGCTTAATAGCGGATGTTCCATAGAACCGATCACTACAAAACCGATAACAATACAGTAACACAGAATAAGTGAAACTCCAGAGAGATATTATGGGAGAACAGGAATGCACAACAGAGATTGATCCACACCATGATCTTGGGCAGTAAACACCTCTTAAAAACGCCAACAATCTAAAAAGTATGAGTAAACAATAATTTGAATAATAAGAAAAGGGCGACAAGGAAGGTATAAAATTTTGTTACAATCTCATTAAATGTGTGAATTTATGATATAGCAGATGAAAAAACAGAAGGCAAACGAGACTCGCGCCACAAAGATGAAAGGTACTGAAAAAGATAATAGGCACTGATGCAGTGAAAACAGAGCCTCGTAAGAAAAACAATTAACTTGTCGATACATGACAAACTTGATAAGATTATTAATAAAAACCACTGCGATAAATCACAAAACGACAAGCTTATCCATAAA
The DNA here is from genome assembly GCA_023091065.1 of Dianthus caryophyllus. Lineage (NCBI taxonomy): Eukaryota > Viridiplantae > Streptophyta > Magnoliopsida > Caryophyllales > Caryophyllaceae > Dianthus > Dianthus caryophyllus. The sequence goes on from CM041523.1 coordinate 3,559,407, forward strand.
GAACAATTGGAAGAATGGTACTTACCGACAATACCTCCACCAACAGTGGAGCCGGCTATGCTGTCGTCTCCACTTCCACTACCAAGTTCACAAGGCAGATTTTTACTTCCATAAGACACACCGCCTTCAACGCAAGTAGCATCGTGACATCCAGCCCCACCATTGCCACCATGTCCAGCACCACCACTCAGCCCATTAGCCAAAACCTTTCCTCTGCCAATCCCACCAGTACACCCTGTGACAATACAACCCAGTTAATAAAAAAAACAATTAAAAAATGGCACAGAATAATTATCTGTCAAACACCCAGACAATATCCCTTTAAGGAGTCGCAGTGGCAATTAAAGATAGCAAATCTAAAAAGGTACACTGAAAGTTAACTGACTGCTTCCCAATTGTTCTAATTCTATATTTTGTTACTTATTCATCTTGACAAGCACATAGCCAACATAAACACCTTTGAACTAGCCAACATATTTAGCGAGCACATACCTAAGCCAGATGCAGTTATTGCTCCTGATGGCCAGACATCTATGGTCCTTGCTCTGTGAAAATGAACAACAGATCCTGTAATTAAGCCTTCAACAGTAACATCTTCAACTCTGCAAACCTGAAGACAATGCCATCAAGTGAGTCTGCTTACGTTATTTACTACATGATGGAACAAAAACAAATCGTAAAAGTCAATACCTGAAGAGTGAAGGACAAAGACGAATTGACATTGCAATCATCAGGAGGATGAAGCAGTTCTCCAGGACAGTCATGGAGATCACAATAAAGCCTCGATGATCTATTTAAAAAGAAACAGACCAATTTCATATCAAAATTCATAGTGGCGTGAGCATTGCTTAAAACAAATTTCTGTATACAGCTGAACATACACATTGTTCTTCTCTTCACTGTCAAGAGGGCCACGTAAGACTGAACCCGGTCCAACCTATTAAAAAACGGAGTCTCATGAGACATAAATTGCATCGAACAAAATTGAAATATTAAATATTTTTTTACTCTACTTTTCTGGTTACACTAAAATATAAGAAATCCATATAAAGTGGTCTTCCAAGAAGACATTTTCGCTTTTCTTCAATGTCAAATATTTTGGTTAAAAATATGATTTTTTAGAGGTTTGTTGAGGGATAAATGCAGGTATTTTAGCATCGTGAAGATTTGTCTACTTTTTTTGATAAATTTACGTTTAAGTATTAAAACTTTGACTGCAAAATATCAAATAGGAAGAAAATTGGAAAAAAGGAGCAACTTATAGTACTAGAATAGTCGTTCCTTACTTTAAATATAAGAACCCCATATACTTAGCGAGTCCTAATTTACTCCATATTCCAAAACCACAAACAAAATTATCCATTTTGGGTCTATTGGTAATACAATGTACTCCCTCCCATTTCCTTTAATCTTCCCACTTTCCTTTTTGGACCCATTTTATTTAATCTTCCCCTTTCCTTTTTGGTCCAAATCTTATGGCTTCCATATTTTGTGACCCCACTTTTTTTTCTCAACTTCTAATCTCCACCCCACAATCCCTTTCTTTATTTTTTCCCTAAAAAACTTGTGGGAAGATAAAAAAAAATGGGAGGGAGTATTAGCGTATGCTAATTGAAATTTTAAAAAAAAAAAAAAAAAAAAAAAAAAAAAAAAACACTTCCTCTGTTTAAGCCTCACTTACATGAACACCATAGAATAGTGATAGCACTAAACGCTGAGCCTCGATCACATCACCATAACCCGTCAAATTTAGTAATCCTTGCCCATGTATACCCAAGTTAGCATTAGATTTTATGGAAGATGATTCCTGAAACACAAGAAAGAGCACAATATCAAGTTCATTGGTGTTGAAGACTTGATAGTAAAACAGAACCAAAAGACAAATCAGCATGGCAAGAAAGTACCCTCAAAACCAATAGATTACTGGCTTCAAGCAAGGATGTTGCAACATCTCCCCCACCATCTACCAACAATTGAGAGTTCCACATCAAATATATTTTCACAGTCATACGAAGTCCCCCATAAACCTGTAGTTGATTAAGCGAATAAAAAATTGAACAAAAGTAGAGATTTAGGAACATAAATTACAAATACAAAAGATACCGTGTTCCATTTTACAACAAAATGCATTTAGTTTCTCCAAGATTCTACTCAAAGAATCTAATCATAAGCACTAGCCCTGAGCACCTCCTACCTCCCCTCAAAACCCCCAAATAAAAATGGGAAGGGAAAAAAAAAAAAAAGCATACATATACATTGACAAAAAGGAGGTTGTTATCTGTATGAAATCTATGAAGACGATACAATATCAGTAATCCCTTCATTTTCAAATACGCATGCAGGACCATTATTTCAGGCCGACTAAATAACCAATTCAGAAATGTCAAAAACCAAGAGAACAAAAATGAAACAACTTATGTTGCCTCTCTAGTGCAAGTTGTTGCCCAAAATTGCTTCCGGTGGTTGCCAGATGAGACAATTGTCCAAGCTCTAGTTTGGTAGTAAATGAAGTGGTAGAAAAACAAAGCGAGCCATTATATATAACCAGCACCACAGAATTCAGCTCTGCAGATAACTCGTGATTGTGAAATCACTTCACAAATCTACCATACCAAGGTAGAATACTATAATAAAAAATTGTAATCACTGACCAAAAAACCTGCTAGGTGAATGAAAAACTTAGATGTATGCATGGAATACATTTTTATCCCATTGAGTGACATGGTAAAAGGATAACCAAGAGTTCAAAGGCAGAAATAAACCTTGACCACTGATTCACTCATCAGTAGCTCCTCAGCCAACAATTCAAACTCTGAAGACGCATAATGAGCCAGTCCAAAACTCAATTCCCCACCAGCCTCCAGTTTAATTTGGCCTTGAACCTGTCAAGTAATTTCCAAATAACTGTTACTAATCTTACAAAATTTATGCATGAGCTGGAGTTGGATAGGATCACACAATTTAGAGCACCATAAGGTAGCGTTTCCCTTACACCATAACACCAGCATACTACACTAGCAAAGGTCAGATTAAGGTGACCGTTTAGTGAACCCAAAAGAAGCATGAATTATGCATCATAAAAATGAGCAATTGCCAAGATAAAAAAATTTAATATAGCAATTCATCGTCAGAGGGTTAATGTTATTACTTATCACGTCACCACTGTTTTGGTCTTCCAAAAAGTTTTACTGACCTGAACCCTACTCCAAAGCAATGGAACCGAAGCCTTTGCATGGTTTCGTACATACACATTCGTCCAAAGTGGTTGATTAGGAAATTCCATAAGGATAGTGTCTGAGTCTGTGGAACGATTGTGGTTGTCAATGATAAGGCTGCGAGGAACAGCATCATAAAGAGTCCCAGCACCACCTGCATTGTCCGAACATCCGTAACTAGTTCCACCTACATGCATTGATAACATAATAGTTAGAAATCTTGCAATATTGTACTTCAAGAAAAAAAAATATCTAATAGAACTAACAACAAGAACATTGTTAACAGATTTGTACAATATAATTAACAACAATCAATGATCACAGTTCAAAACCAACTTCTAAAGAGATCCGAAGACTCGAGGAGAGAAAGCAAACATGACGACCAAATACCTAGACATACAAGAAATTTTGCATTACCGAAAAAGTCAAAAAAATCAAGATTATGCAAGTATAGATTAGTAAGAAGATGTGTTTTTCAGCTTTGGCAACAAGTGTCAGACATCCATATCTTGTGAACATTTCTCATGTTATTTTCAAAGTGTTGTGTCGAGATGTCGAATATATAATATAGAGCCAAAGTGAAGTGTCAAAGTAATATAGCTAAGACTTCATCTTGCACATAATTTCAAAATAGAAAGTATTCTGACTTCTGAGATGCTTACAAAAAACCAAGAGTCCAAGACAGGCACTCTTTCTACGACAACCAAGAAATGCAAAGCATCTTCAGCAGATATGTTCGAAACCATTCAAAAAGGAAAAGATACCAGAGTAAACATGAAATTCACCTGTATGTTTCAAACACACCATATATTGATTCTTTTATCTAATGAGCTACTCAGCTACCTGATGAGTCCATATTTTACCTATATTTTATGTATTATCTCCCCCTCATTTTGTATATATTTCGGCATTTTTCCTATAATTTATATTATTATTGCTCCTTGTACGGTTTACTACGAATATTTTATATTTATTGCAGGACGGAGTATTTTAATGCAAAAATGTCGACGGAAGATAAAAACGAGTTCGAGACAAGTCAAGTTGCAACACAAAGCCGAGAATTACTAAAGATTAAAGAAGTGGGCTCGTGCTTAAATGATACGGAGTAATTTACAAAGCCCAATTTGTAAATAGACTTGAGATTAAAAATAAAAACAAAAAAACTTACTGTATCTTGGTTTTTACGTTATTTTGTATTTTTTTAGGTTTAGAGATTTTTACATCTATTTTCCTAGTTTTAGTTTTAGTTTCTACTGCTTTCACATAAAACTCTCAACTTTAGTTTAGATTCAAGATTGATTCGTTTGTAATCACGCTTCTGCTAAATTCCAGGTTTTATTTAATCGTTATTATTTCGTTCATCATGTCTTTTTCTCATTATTGCTTTGCTTTGATTTCGATTATGCATAGCTAAATTCTAATTAGGGTTTAGGGTGATTGTGAGAGTGGTTCAGGAACATGTTTTAACTGCTTAATTGATTGAATTTGTGCAAGTTGACTTCTTCCTACGCGTTTTATTATCAATTGAATTTAGGGACGCCTTTATTGAATTGAACTTAGGTTGTTTCAGTTTAAGATCGAAAGCCTAATTGAAACTAGACTCACGCGTATTCGATAAGTTAAGTTTAGTAAGTTGCGAGAGCCCGCTAAATTTGCTTAAGGTTAATATTGACTCGAGAGAGCGTATTCCTAAACCTAGTCACTTGCATAGCTTCAATTGATTGTTATTTCCTTTTGAGTTGAGTTCCTGAATCGGTGTCACATTGATCCCGACGCCCTAATCTTCCTTTTATATATTTTTATATCATCTTTCTTGCTGTTCTTAGTTTAGCCTTATAAAACACCGTTTTTATTACCTTGAAATTGACCTAGTTTTAGCTAGCATTCCTATTGACTGCCCGTTTCTCTGTGGATTCGACCCTACTGCCACTAGCTACCTTGTTAGTTGACTTTAGGTTATTTTGACTTAGGTGACGCGACTTTAGCCTTGTCACTACCCCATGTCCCAACTACCCAACATTTAGAGTCAAGGATAACAGATGCTAATAGTGATACTAACAATTGTAGAATCCCACTGTGACAGAGAAGCTCGAGACGGGAAAAGCAAGCCTCAATCGAGAGGTTCGCAAAAGAAGTTGTCTCAAATTAGCAAGCAGATAGAAAAAAAAGGGGACAGTGAGCTCCTCCTTTTAAAAATTGCACCCCCTTCCATAACCTTTATCAGCGTACGTAACTCCAGCAGTCCAGCTGATAATTTGAATATCATGATAATGTGTAAGACCCGACCCCGAGTCTTGACTAAACTTTGAGGTTAACTAGAGTTAGTATCTCATAAAAGGGATCATTCGATTTATGCATAAAACAGATCAAATAGTTAGACACTTAACTAGATAAAGACAAACCTTTTTGTTAATTTCTACACATTTTATTTTTGTCTTATTTAATTACTTGGCCCGTTTTAGATTCAAAACGCATATTACCCGTTTTACACAAGCAGTTGTGGGTTGATCAATAACTTATAGAGTAAACCTACGTCACCAATACTCTCCACAATTAATGGTCTCCAAACTGAAATCAGCTCTTTTTAGGTTTTTCTCTAAAGCCATTTCATCCACCAAACAGCCTCATATAGTCATATCCAAGATATAAAGTACCACACAGTACAAATGGCAGAATGACAAACTATTTTCTCAAAAGGCACCCGACGAATTAGATAGTTGAGACTAACTGACAATGCAGCTACTAAAGAAAAGCATGAAAATTAGGAAATAGGTGCAGAACATCCGCAGGTAAATTTATCAAAGAAACTTAGATAATAAATTTGGAACTACCGAGAACAAAATTATATATACAATGATATCAAACGCAGATATTCTCACCATGAGAGAAGATATGTGGCTCATCATGCCAGCTGAAAACGTCAACAGACACTCTTCCACCACCTCCACCGCCGAAACCATTGCCTCCACAAGCACTTACTTTACCACCACCAGACCTATTCATGAGCAAACCAAACCCCGCAATGAAATCAGAAAGTGCTTAATGTTAGTCTCCATATTGACAAAGCTACACACAGACCCTTCATATTTTATTTTTTTTGGTACACTCAGACTCTTAATATTTAATTTTGTAAACAATTACAGTAGTAGTACTGGTTATCAGAATATCACAATGAGCACATCCACCTTAGAAAGCTACAAACCACCCCAACAACAACACAACAACAACAACAACACCCAAAAAAAAAAAAAAAAAAAAAAAAAAAAAAAAAAAAAATCAAAAAAATCCAACCTATCTTGGAATGGTTAGATAGTAAAACATCAATAAAGGATAAATTTCAAAGTTATGGCCACTTTATTAGGCCGCTTAAAAAACCTCTTTTTAAATGAGTGTCACCAAAGTTTATCTGCTTATCCCTTGCTAAGTTATACGGAGTAACAGACAATGGAGCGCCATAATGCTGTCGTGAGCATTATAAGAGAGTCATTGCGGAATAAAAGTTCATAAAATGGAAGGTAGTGAAGTAAGAACCAAGTGTAAGTTGCTTACTAAAATCACTTCTATGGCAACCGGACACTTGTGCGATTAATGGGTAAAGATATTTAATGCAATAGACAAATAAATAGAAGTTTCCGACAACAAGTGCATGTTACAAACAACAAAATTCAACCTCAACTACATTTGGGTACCACTCTAGGTTGCCTAAATCCTAAGGGATACATAATAGAAGTATCTGATATGTGATAGACAGATATGCTATCAACCAAGTATTCATATTCAGATTTAGTAAGTAAAAAACAATACTTGATACGCAAAATCCAATTCATAATTTATTAAGGAGATGAGCAAATTCAGTAACCTAGAATCCACTAACTAAAGAAATCGACAGGAACTAGTTCTCTTATCAAGAACCAATTACATCAAAATCAGAAACACCTAAACATTTAACAGAAAACCCGGATGGTACACTAGCACGGTGCTCATGAACTAAAAACAAAACAAAAAAACTCTCAGTATAATATGAACGACAAAGTCGGGAATTTTTTGGCAACTACAACCCAAAGCCAAAGGCGCTATCTTTCAAAAGATTTCAGATTACCACAACACGGAAGTTTTCAGAACAAAGCACAAATGGAAAGCATTCAGCCCAACCTCTTGGACCAAAGGTAGCAAAATATTATCTGCTACAAAATGAAGAATGTAATCCAAGTAACCAAATATAACTCACACACAGATTAAACTCAATCAGATTAAACAAAAGAGAGCACAAAAGAGTCGAAGAAGAACGATTACATTTTATAGGCTATAATATAAACACTTCCACCTGAACCACCACCACCTGTATTCCCACCATCACCACCGTCCGCCAAAACGCTCCCATTCACCACAAGAATCCCCGGCACCTCAACCCTAACACGACCACCGCCACCACCACCGTAATCCACCTCCTTACTCGTCGAACCACCTCTACTCCCGTAACTACACGGCTTCCCCAAAGTCGACCACGAGTACGTATCTCCTCCCCAAACATCCTCCGGCAACTTAGAATCATCCAACAAGCAGGCCGCCCCACGACCACCGTATCCACCCCCAGCACCGTCGAGCTCGTGTGGCGTGCCGCTCGTCTGTGGCGGCGGATCACCGCCCAAGGCCGTGGTGTTGATCACTGAACCCGAACTGAAATTCACATTCGACGCGTATAAATCGAATGAACCGGCCATAATCGTGGAATTTTCGCCTAAACTAAAGTTTCCGGTAACATTAATGGCGATTTCGCAACCGAGAATGGAGGAACAATTGAGATTAACATTAGGGAGGATGTAAAAATTGCCCTTCCCATGTATGTACACACTATCAGTGAGATTCAAATCAGAGACAATTTGACAGGTGGTGTCCAAAGTTCCGACGCCGTCAAGATCCTCCTCACACGACACCGTCGGCGGCCGCGGCGGCGGAGGCGGAGGCGACGGCGGAGAGTAATCGTGGTAAAACAAGCTCGTCGTACCTCCTAAACTAATTCCGGTAAATTCATCGTCGTCGTCGTCGGAAATTGATTGAGCAGTAATCAAGTGGAGAAACAGCAGAAAAAGTGCGAAATAACGCGGAAAAAAGACCGACATAGCAATGTTAGGGTTAGAAGAATGGAGAAATGAGGGAGGAATTGGAGAGCATGGTGGTTAATTGAAATTGAAATCAAAAAAAAAAAAATAGGGAAGAACAAACCCTAGAAATTGAAATTAATTTATGATGATGATGATGATGGTGATGTATGATTTTGATGTAAAAAAGATATGAAATGAAATATTGACAGAGGAAACTGACAGGAAGAAGGAAGAGTGGGAGGGAGAAGTGGAAGCAGGTTTGTTGTTCGTATTCACTCCCTTCAAATGGGAATAACTAATTAATACGAAGTATTTTATATCAAAATATATTTCGGGGAAATATTTGAAAAAATAAAAATAAAAAAAAAATCTAATAATAATATAATATTTATTTTTATTACATTTTTGAAAAATTATTTTGTCATTTTCTTATTACGGAGGTATATATAATTTGTGGTATATATATATATACGGAGTATTTTTTTTTTTTAACAGTTGCGTTAAATAAAATTTTAAGTATTCAACAAAGTTATGGCATGTTCTTTTCATCTGAAGTAATTCGAAACAACCTGAAATTTTCTTAAGTTGTTTGAATTTTTCAATAGTTATTTCGTAGATTTTTGTGAGACCGTTTCATATCGTTAAATTTATTGATTAATTAAAGAAACAATAAAATAGTTGCATGTAACCACCATTCATGTAAGAAGTTTCACAATAAATTTACTATGAGGCTGTCTCGTGTGAATTCGGCAATTAGGAGTCATCGACACACATTTTTTTTTCCTTCTTTTTTTTTTTTTTTTTTAATATGTGAAGATAAAAAATACCGGAGTATATGTGATCTTTATGAATTTTAATTTATACTCCTTAGTACCTAGTACCTACGAAGTACATAATAAAGATATGTTAGCAAATGAAATTATATATGGAGAAAGTTTCACCCTTAATTCTTAAAGAATTTTATAGATATTTAATGATATAGACAAGTGTATCAAATCAGTTAACGTTAGAATCGTAAATCTTGATGGGAGTTTAAAACTACCAAGCTAAGTTGAATTTTGAGCAACCATGAGAAAATTGAATATTGTGGAGCTGTTATTGGCAAAAAATATTTATATATAGACGACTTGACAATTACGTTGGATTTCATGTTTGAACTGTTTTTAGATCGATGATATTTGTGTGATTAAATGACAAAATACAGTTAAACAACACCTTCAATTTTGCCCAAGAATACCTTTTAAATAATTTTAGAAGATTTATCTGTATAGTTTTCTAGAAAATACCGTCTATTGTATATTCTTTATAAATGAGTCACAATCTTGACCAAAATGAATTGCGGAATACAAATTGCAAAATTGTCTAATAAACACGTACATAAAAGTATAAAATTAAGTAAACACAAACATGTGTCATCAACTCATCAAGAAACAAATCCAATTAATTTGGCTTAAAATTACTTCGTATATAAAGTGGGGCCTATTGATGAAAACGTTGTACTATTAAACCAGTAATTATATTTGTGTAAACTAATGAATGATTTTGAGAAGATCAAAACTATGTAACGTACGTCGTATTACCATGCACGTAGCAAGCGTAGTCATCACCCAATCAAACACACATACCGACATATCGTAGTACTACACTTCAACTTTTTCCTTTTTTTTTTTTTTTTTTTTTCCAAGAGTAAAAGCATTTATATTACAATAATTGGTCCTAACTGTTACAGTCAAATGTGACAATTACAATACAAATACAACATAAAGCACATACAAATATATTTATGAATTATGACTAATAGTACTACTACAAACCCATAACTGCAACTGGTAGCAAAAATAGATATGTGGAGTACGGAAACTTGGGCGCGAGCATTGTCTTCAACTGTATCATAATCACTAAAGTCTTCATGAGGCCATCTCAACTTAAGAATTAAGATACTAGATAACAACATACAAAATAAATAAATAAATGTATAGAAAGACTGCAATCGATGTCAAAGCTATGCGATTGATTACTACTTTGTCTGTTCTAACGAATAATTTACGTTTGTTTTTTGGACATTATTTATTTACTTTTTAAAAAAAAATGTGTGTCGATGACTATTTTATCGACACACATTAGAAAAATAGTAGAGAACTTTTATATACAGAGTATATAAATATCGCATAAAATATAATCAAATGAGATATTGTGAAAATTATCTTTCTATGTACATTAAATAATTATTAAAGTGATAATAAATTTTAAATTATATAACTCAGGATATCAATAAAACAAAATGAAAATTAATAAACATATACTCCGTAAAAAGTAGAAGGCAAAAACGTAACTATTGAATGAAACGAAAAGAGTATTTTTTTTCTGGGACGGTATTTTGTTAGCAGTCTTAGCACCACAAACGGGCCTGGGCCACACCCGCAACAAGGAGAGTGCCTGCTTCATCAACTGCAGGAGGCTCGAACCCATAACCAATTGGAAATGGGTAGAGTAACTCCTTTACTTTATAAGCTAAACAATTCTCATATACTTCATCGATGTGGGACCTTATATGTGAAAGTCCTTCACATAATTTCATGCCATAATTATGATGCCATGTATGTAGTTTCACTAGATTGAGCCACATAGAGCATTTCTCACAAGTGATTACAACCAAACAATAGTGTTAAGAAATTCCCGACTTTAAATACTTTTCTCACAAGTGATTTCAAACATACCTTTTCAAAAGAATAATATTTGTTGGGGTAAGGTCGGAGGGAATAATAATTCCCGACTTTAAATACTTTTACCAAAGCCGATCCATCACGGTGTCGACTGTTATATATTAAAGTCTCGTAATATTTAATATGAACTCAACTTTTAATTAAACCCGAAACGCAAAGGCCACTCGAACATGATTAAATATTCTAACAATACTCCGTAATACCGTATATTTTGTCCGCTTTTAAACCGATTTAAAGTGTACTTTCTTTCTTTCAGTTATCGATTTATCTTTTTACCATAAAAATCAATGTAAATAAACTATTTTTCTAATAAAACTAAACTTTAATCTAATTATATATTCTAAAAAACCATTTAAATAAAATCGAAACCTTCCAGTTTAGTGCAAAGTAATTATATTAGATTAGAATCATATATCTGATATGATGTTACAATTATAGCGGATTTACATAAAATTTATCAAGTCAAATTAATATGGAGTATATATGTTTTAAATGATTATTCTTAAACATGTGTTTGAGTCTCACATGGCACATATTAACGACCTATTTTCCTCATCTTAAGTAAATAACTGGTTCAGAAAATTTTAGATAACTTCAATTTGATTTAGAAAACTTTAGACGAAGAGAACAGCCCTAACCTAACTATTTAACATTACACTTATTCAGTGGCGGATGTATGTTGGAGTATAGGGGTCCCGGGACACCATGTCGTAAATTACTTCGGTCTATTTTGCTTAATTTGATTTAAATTTTTTTATTATTATATTTATATAACAAAGATTTGAAAATAAAATAAAATTAGGACCCCATATTGAAATATTTTTCGGTTCGCCAGTGCACTTATTGAATGTTAGTTGGTTGATAATAATAACAAAGCAAATAGCAGTGGAGTAGACTGTAGTACTCCATACAAGAATTCATGTTGAATGGTTGATGGTAGATGAAATAAATTCAAACAAGAATGACATCATTAATTCATAAATGCAACAACTACGGAGTAATGTAATACGGAGTATTTTATCTGTTTAAGTGATTTGTTTACCCTTTTATTTTCATAATTGACGTACATAAATTATATTTTTTTTATATAAAACGTAAATCTACTCTAATTATGTTTAAGCTAAAATCAATATTCTCTGAATTTAGTACTCCGTAATCATTTTCAGTAAATTTAACTTTATAATATAAAGAAAATTGTTGATTTGCGTTAAAATAGAAAAGTAAATAATTAACTGAGATGGAGAGAATACGTGTCTATCTTTTCCAAGTGGCATACACAATGATATTGAAACTCTGTGCCGTCCACGTCCACGTCCACGTCTTTCTACGTGAAAGAGTGATACTGAAACTCGATGCCAAACATGTATCACCGCCCAAAACTAAACCTTGTCGATTAATTTTGTCACAAACGAAGAAACAAAACACTTTGATGAGATAAGTTGGGTAGAAAACATGATGTATCACCAAAACATTGCAACATCTATTTAACAACTTTTTTTCCCCTTACTATTATAGTAAAAAAACAGCAATCTACAATTGCAAAAAAAAAAAAAAAAAAAAAAAGGGATAAAAGTATAGTGAACCATCAATCATTATTGCACGAATACTTTTACTTCTTGATAATGAATTAACGAACAATATCAATGACGGTGACATTTTGTTGCAATTTTTTCATGCATCGAAATGAATTGGGTCTAATTTAGGACGGTATCGCTTTTTGTCGATAGGATAGAAAATAGGGTACGATTTGATGATGTTGGAATCCGATCTGTTCCATCGCTTTGTTTCTATGTTGATGCGACCATTAGAGTATGTCGACTGTGTTTCTACAGTCTTATAAAAGACGGTCTTTCATTTTTTACATCAAGTAGTATATCATTATAGGCTGTCAATTAAAGACGGAAACGGTGTGCAAAACCTAAAAAACAAAAACATGATTACATATAATAGTGCTTTTGTACAGAAGATTTCTATGAACAGAGATAATAGTATTCTTTTTCGAGTTTCGGGGGTGTTGTATGTGAAATCTACAGGTTCAAATAATGGCTTAGACTTATTCGAATGTCTTCGTCCTTCAACTTGGTGAGCGCTTTCTTCTCTATTCTCCGTATCCATTCTTTACTTACGTTGAACATCTTTCCAATCTCGTGAAGAGACATACAATGGCTCCCAAAGCCGTACCTTAGGACCAAAACCCGCCTCTCTTTTGGGTCTAGGCTGGCGAGAAGCTTTTCTATGTCGCTTTTCATATGCTGCTTCATCACAGTTTTCTCGGGCATCTCTATCGTGGTATCCGCTGTGCACTCCTGCACAAATACATCAAGCATCACGTGAACAAAAGTACAGAACATCATGTTAGTCTTTCTAGCAAAATTGTATAGCATTTTTGGTTTCCAAAACAAACTCTTTTTCCGATCAAACAATATTCTGTTGAACTACGGACAGGTTCTCTTCATCTTAAGTTGTCTGAAATTTGAAGTTCTGTTAAATTTTGTAAAAAAAATTCATGTTCGGTGTTTAGTCTGAAGTTTAAAGTATTCTGAGGTTGTGCTAGACATAATAAATTGACATAATCGCAATCTACATAGACGAATGTTCAGTACGTTCTTACCAAATACTTCATATCGATGTAGCTCCGAATATTCTGATCCAACGAACCCACAACTCTCAGGCAGTTATCAGCGGCTTTTATTTTATCCAACGAGAGACCCGTGTAACTTGCCACTTCAAAATCATCCGGGTGTTTCCCCCGGCTTCTTTTCAAGGCCTTTCTAGCCTTTTTTACACGGTTTATTGCAGTGCTCAATGTGAACTGCACCAAAAAACAATGTACTGTAATTTGGGGAACGACTGAAGGCAAAGAAAAAATAATACTCCACACGATTCATTACAACGATAGCTTACCGGAACTTTGATCCCTCTTCCATGTCGAGCAACCAGTTGAGACATAGCTTTTCGGACCCAGTACTGAACATACGTCGAGAACTGGTATCCCCTCGTATGGTCAAACCTTGCTGCGCCTTGAAGTATTCCTATATTCCCTGCCTAAAAAACCGAAAAAAATTCTGTAAGGTACATTTCTAAAATGAAATTTACGGAATTTAGCACCAGGAACAGGAGGTATGGGGAGGTGTGCACCAGTTGCATCCACAAGAAAACACGATAGTTTTATCACCTGAACTAAGTCTTCATGTGCGAGCCCTGTTCCTAGATAATTTCTCGCAAGGTACAGCACTAACGATCTGCCACTTTTAAGAAGTTCATCTCGACAATACCAACCAAACTGCAGGTCACGCTGCAACGTCTTTTCGTCGATACCAGCAGCTTCAGCCCAGCAACTTAGCGACACTTCTCGCCCATAATCCTTCTCCAAAGCCGCTTTCACCTTTTCCAGTTTCGATACTACCTTGAACCACGACGGGTCGTATATTATAAGATCACCCTCAAATTTGTCAAATGATGAAACTATATTATAAACGAAGTTAAAACAAGATCACCTTGATTCCAGCAGCCAGTTCCGCTTCATTTTTGGTAAGTGTGACTCTCTTTCTCGTTGCTTTAGTTTCCTTTGAAACGTAAGAAATTGAGGGATTCATGAACTCTTCAGTAAAAGTTTCTGATTTACAAGAACATGTTTCACTGGCGGATTGTATTCTCCTTTGTTGTTTCAATTTCCTTTCTTCCTTCCTCTTTGAATGAACCACCCTTTTAGCCTGATCATTAATCGTTTTCTTATTTTCTAGACGATTTCCCGAAACAGTAGAATCTTCTAGGGTCCTAGACAAACATCCACGAAACAACTCGAGTGCTCCGAGCCTTCCTAAATGAATTAAGATATCTCTTTCAAGTTTTACGATGTCTGAATCAGTAATTTTATTCTCGAGCATGTTAATATTTTCCATCAGTACGTGAAAATTCGATGAGCTGAATGCTTGTACACTTCGAACACATGCAGACGTATCCATGTCGTATGGTTTACTGATAAGCAACTGCAAAACAAGTAATTAAACACGTACATTCAAATCCAATAGCTGCAAAATTGTGGATGTGGAAAACGAGTCAATAATTCTCTTTATTACCTCCAAGTTTGTATAATCATTCTCAACAGTCCGGGGAGCTGGCGACAAGTATGCATGCGGTCTCACTGAATCTCTAAGCCTCACTTCAGCTTCGTCAAAACTGATAGTCAAAAGAGGTGTCTTTGCTATACCAAAATCGAGCTCTTTACCTCGCACTGCAAATCGTTAAATGATTATTGTAGTGTTTTACTGCATACTTAATGAAAACTTAAACACTAGTGACTAGTCTAACAATCTTAGCATATGAGTTGCCACCGAAAATTCTTCCCGCATCATGTAGTTAGATAATGTATGTATGACCGTCTGTAAAAGCTACTACGGAGTAGATAAAACGAGGAGATGATTCACAGTATTATTTGAAATAACTGATGTTAGTGCTGTGATCTGAACATCATCAATGGTGACCGTCTTTCACTCCTATAACGCCTAATTTGAGATAACATCAGAAATCGTCTCTACGGTTAGCATTTAAAAATAAAATCTACTCCGTAGTTAAGGCTTTATAACGACAACTCGATTTGGTAGAAGCAATAGTTACAATACCAGACGATTCTTTATAGGGTGCCAGTAACCCAGTTAAATCCACGACTTTTAGTCTTTCACTCTAATTATAACCAGCGATGTGAAATGTCGTAACCTCTTCTTTTCTACTTCATACAGCAGTCGACCTACAACTCCCCAATTCACATCCTAGCAAAAACACTTGTCCAATCTTCTTTTCAACTATTTAGTGAGTACTCCATATGTTACTTCAACACTTTAATTTGATGTTGCATCCCTTGAACACGACCTCGACACTTCATTTTAAATGAAGAACATGAAACGTTTTCACAAAATGCCCTCGTACTTAGAAGCCACATGGTGATTGGAGGGCCAAGATTGGTTTTACAATCTAACACTAAACATTCCAATATTCATGCCAAATATTGGTATTTTAGGCTGAAGACTCAAGATCGGTTTTATACACAACTACATGTCCGCCATACCTCATGCTAGTAAGATTCGAACCGGTAACCTCTTATCACAAGATTTTGATACCATGTTAGAAACCAATTCAAACAAAAGTTTAAGCTGATTATCGGAGACCCAAGAACAATTTTATACCCACTAACAACATTTCACCATAGCCTCAACAATTGTGCATCAATATTAAGGCCCTAAAATACTTAGTTCACAAAATTACCCTCAAATTACTTTCATTCAGTTCAGTTCAGTTCAGTTCAATTCAGTTTGATAATAATAAAATAATAAGAATAAGAATGCATGAATGAAGATTGCAAAGGGAGAAATACTTATAAAAAACAATAATATGAATACTCACAAGAAGTGGGAGTGGAAGTGAAAGGAGAATGAAAAGAAGGAACACCCCATCTCATCATCTTCATTTTGCAACCCAAACCCATCTATTTTTTATTTATTTATTTATTGGATCATCCTTTATTTTTATTTTTAATTAGAAGTGAAAAAAGGGTGGATATTTTTGGGGAGTTTTATTAGTCTTACTTCTCCACCACTTGTTCTTCATCTCTACTCTCTAGTCTCTACCCAACACATCACTTGGGTAGTGAATTTTGATCGTTTTGTTCGTTATTCTAACTACTTTTTTTTTTTTTAAAGTAAAAAACCATTTTATAGAATGCGGAATACGAATATATAATTAGAATAGAATACAGAGTATATAATTAGAATATATATTTCATAGATATAGATATAGATGTTTAGACGGTCAGGCAAGGCCAACTTTTAACAATTTCGTTTAAATAGTTTGTAAAACTTAGACTTGATTTCAACTTGTTGATCGTGAATTAATTAGAACATAAAGGCTCGTATCAAACCCCAACATTCAAGGGCTGGCCATGACTCTTTACTTAGACGGGCACTGTTAGGCCCATTCAGCGCTGCATAAGCTCGGGCAAAATGTGGCCAAATAGTAGGACCATGTCAAACCAACCTACATAGTTAACCACCTCTAATTAGAACGTACGTTAGCGTGACAGCTTGAGCCCTCCAACCCTTTAATCATACCGTCCTTAAATAGCACTCGTTGATCCTAGTTTCATATACATTACAAAATTAGATGCATGAAATTAAATTATTTAGACAATAGTCATTTAAAGAGAAACAATTATTTGTAGATACTCCGTACTAGATACCTAAGGCGGTTTGTATATACTCCTATGTGTGTAAAACATAATACGGAGTATAATATACGAAGTAACATTATATATTTAAATAGTGATTAAGTTGTTAACAAAGTCGTTGTAGTATAGTGGTAAGTATTCCCGCCTGTCACGCGGGTGACCCGGGTTCGATCCCCGGCAACGGCGTTTTTGATATTTTTTTTTTTAAATCTGTAATTACTGAAATGTTTTGCTCTCTGACAACGGAGGATAAAACACTGAACTAACTGCCACAAAAAAGCTGTAAAACCCGGAGAAAATAAAATAACCGAAAATACAGATTTCATTCCGACATACACTCTTCAACAAAGGCGCTTCCTTGTCTAAACCACAACGAAAACAACACATTACACACGGTCTACGAGTCTACGACTGTACTAATGTACTACGGGCACTGAGGGCTTTGCCCTCGCCCACCGAAAAAAAGCGTAGGTTCCTGCATATACCCCGAAACATGAAAGTTTGCTCCGTAACATTGATTCTCGTCGACGTAAGTCCCCACGTATTCAGGGTTCGGGTAATCCCATGGACCTGTCGGATCTTGGAGCACTCTGATGTGTTCGATAAAGCAGTTGTAATTGCGGTTTAAGCTGAGGTATTCCCCGCTTCCCATAGCTGTCGCAGTGTGAGGCGTCTTCCTAATATCAGCGCTGTACACCTCTCCTCCCCACTGCTGTATTGTCGCGCCCTGTCCAAAGACTTTCGAGAACAGTGCTGCAGGCCAGTATCCGACGGCTATCTCGTTGTTCTGTGTTAGCCACCAGTTTCCTGTCTCCGTGTCCTGCGCACAGCATCAAAATTCGCATCAATGTGCAGCGGTTCTATCAGTTTAGCGAGTTACGTGGTGCGTATTTGAAAGATGGAATGAATACCTTTGCGATTTTAATCGTGAATACCTAGGGAGTTCCCCCAGGAGTACTGACATGTTCAAATGTTCCACCTAGTCCTACTTGTCTGCTTACTTGCACAAACCCGGCGCACACGAGGTCAAAGCAGCCCGTGTTTTGCGATCCATCGCTCTGTAGACCAACCAATAAAACCAGTAACTATGAGCATACTGAAACGTATATCGACCTGTTTAGCTACGGAAATTACAACTGAGGAATAGATCTTACTGTCCAATATGTGAAGAATCTCGTCTGCATATCACCGTATAACTTTTTGTTCACCTGAGAACATGAGGAAGGTGTTATAAGTATGCACGTTGACACAAGGCGCTAAATACAGACACGAACCCAAAATGATCCAACCCGAATCCCGACAAAATTGACCCGTTTGGATACTCACAATCCAACCAGATTCGACACTTTCGACATTCGGCGGGCTGCCACTCTGTAGCCAAAGCTGAGCAGACGAGTATTCATCCCATCTCGCAACTTTTGGATTATAAACTGTAATAACCCCCCTCGATCCACTGTAGTGGACTATGCTAGCAACGAGCGCAGCAGACTGTTTCAAGTTTCAACATAAAATCCGAAATTAACAATGTCGGAATACAAATTCACCCTAATTAATTAAACTGTAATATTACGAGTTAAGAAATTGTAGACGTATTCTTACGGAATAATTTGGTCGAGGGCCTAGTGAAACAGCAGTGTTATTGTTGAAAAAGAGTTGGCTGTTATTCGAGCTATTGAAAGCCACGGGAGCGTTCTTCATCCCAAAGCGTTTGAGATTATCAAATCGTAACAAGTCACGTCTTCTGACACGACGAATTGGTACGGTTCCCTTAGGACAACTCCCATTTTTCTGCCATGTGTGTTGCGACGTTTCCATGCTTGAAGACTTGTTCTTGTCGTCGTTGGCAGCACCTTCTTTCAAACTGAAACTAGGCCTCATCTGCGTGCGTTATCCCACAAAAGTAAACGAGACTGTGTAAGTCTTTACGTGAATAGTCTCGGAATTTTGAGACAAGGAAGCAAGGGTTACCTGAATGGTAATATCAGCAGATCGACTGTTACAAAGACGCCTTTGCCCTGCGTAATATCAGCAGCAACAGCAGCAATGAACATAACCAGCACAGTAAAATCGACAACAAATCTCGAATTCTTACTCAAAACCATTTTCGTATTCATTTCTCAAAGAAAATATGAAAAAGAATTCAGGTTTAGATTGACATTTATACATAGTTCCATCAGCTGATATAATGGCAAAAACAACAAAAGTGTAAATTGTCAGACTTCATAATTGATGAAGCATGAACTCGAAACAAAGGTTCAAAGGAAAAAACGAAAAGAAAACAAATTCTAAGGGAAGAAAATTAAAGAGAGAATTTTGATAAATGTTTTGTGTGAAATAAAACCAGAATATGTATTTGAATTGAATTAAATGAGAGAACTTACAAGCTTTACACAGATGACTATATATAGATAAAACAGAGGAGAGGGGAGGACTAGGGTTTGCAAATAACTAACTATAACAACCCTTTCTAACCAACTCAACAAACTTAACTGACTTAAAACTACCCATTTCTAACACCCCCCTCAAGTTGGAGGGTGAGAAACCCCCAACTTGGACAAGTGTGTTTGATTTTGAACACCACTCAAATTTTTCGTAAGCATGTCAGCATGTTGGTTGGTTGTTGAGACATGAGACAAGCGTCAGACCATCCACCTGGCCAATACCACATGAAGTGACAATCAAGTCTATATGCTTGGTTCTTTCATGAAAGACCAGTTCGAGCTATATATATAAATTTTTGGTATCACATGCTATGAGGGACGGGTAAAATGTCCTCCACAGCTCAGCTCAGCCAACAATCTAGTGAGCCCGAGCTAATTACGATTTGTTAGTCTTCTAATTGATCTATACTAAACCTGGCATTGATAATGACTTTCTTGTTCTTGCTTCTTTGACTTCCAAGTGAGCAAGCTTCCTCCAAGTAGTATTACAAAACCAGAAACAGACCTTCGTGAGTCAGGACAAGATGCCCAGTCTGCATCACAGATGGGCTTGTAAGCGGTGTGGCGAATTATTGAGTAAGTTCACAATGCGGGATCCTTGTTTATGTGCCTGGCGCATGTTGAATTGCATCGATGTTGTGTCCTTGGATTGAGACAGAAGCCCGGCTCGATAGTTGGACTGACAAAGCGCAGTCGAGTCTTGTATGTGTTAGGATATTCAATTTTCCAATAACACG
The DNA here is from genome assembly GCA_023091065.1 of Dianthus caryophyllus. Taxonomy (NCBI): domain Eukaryota; kingdom Viridiplantae; phylum Streptophyta; class Magnoliopsida; order Caryophyllales; family Caryophyllaceae; genus Dianthus; species Dianthus caryophyllus. Next base: position 3,579,845 of record CM041523.1, read on the forward strand.
CCTATAGATAGTGCGATGCATCGAGGACTTGATGGCTGTTTATTGACTTAGTATTTGGATCAAGGGACTTGCGGCGTTCCTGTGCCCAAATTCTTGTAGAAGTTACATTGCGTACTTTTGTTGATTCAAGATGATTCCTTTGTCAGTGTGATAGAATTGTAAACCCAGTAATGGAGCTTGCCTAAGTCTTTTATTTTAGGCTGATTATCCAGTGAGCCTTGAATGATTGATCTCATCATCATTATTACGATAATGAGAATGTCATCGTCTTAATGACAGCAAGTAGACACACTTACACCCATTATGTTTGTAGAATAAGAATAGTCATTGAGGTAGTATAACCCATGGCTTTGAAGAAGTACTCGACAGCATACCATTGGCGTGGCGCTTGCTTGAGCCATATAAAATTACATGCCCAGCACTGCGGACCAATGATTTGTCTTGTACTTCTAACCTGTTTGGAAGCTTCATGAACCTCCTCATCTAGGTCTCCATGAAGAAAAGCATTGTTTACATCTAATTGTGCAAGTTCCATCCTCTTTCACCCTCTTTATTACTAAGGTTACGATTGTAGTCATTTTACCCGCGGTGAGAAAGCGTTTCTGTATAATCTATGCCCTCTTTTTGTGTATAACCCTTTACTACAAGCCTTGCTTTGTATCTTTCAATGCTGCCATCTGATTTACGCTTGATTTTGAACACCCATTTACTGCTAATAGCCTTTTTTCCTTTGGGTAGACTCACCAAAGACCATGTATCATTGTTTTCCAAGGCTTCAAACTCAGCATTTATGGCTGCTCTCCATTCAGGAGAAACTACAGCCTCCTGATATGTGGTTGGCTCTTGGTTGAGCTCAGATGCAAGATTAGACTGAACAAATCTGGGGAGAAATATTGCAACAAAAGAACTATGCACAAAGTTATCGAGGAACACACATAGAAGTCAGGTATGATCACGAAAGGCATATCGAGTAGTTACAGATAGTCCTTTTAGGCGATTAACATAATTTTCTTTTTTAGATAGGAAGCGATCTTATGCATGCAGAAAGGCTATCTGGAGTCCCTCGACTACCCTAGTATTAGCTGTTGGAATACGGACTTGAGGATGAGAGGCGTGAGAATCGATGGGATTCTCGGATATGATGTGAAGCGGGGCCGAGGACTTGCGATCTGTAAAGTATCTGTGTTATGAATATCAGTCTGAGAGTTCTCAGTGTGAGGTATATCTTCTGTATGATCCTGAGAGGTGCGTAAATTGTGATCCAAGTTAGGACCAGTGTCAGAAACAGGAAGAGGAATGAAAGAATCACTAGAAGATGACACATATGGGAAAACATTCTCATGAAACACAACATCTCTAGACTCAATTATGGAATGATTTGTGAGAGTCAGAAGCTTGTAAGCCTTCTTACCAAAGGGATACCCCAAAAAAAACACAAGGTATAGCTCTAGGATCAAACTTATCTCTATGAACTTTAGGAGTTGTAGCATAACAAAGACATCCAAAGGTTCTCATGTGACTCATAGAAGGTGCTGTGCCAAAGAGTTTTCAAGGGTGATAAGTGCAATAAGACTTTGGTTGGAAATGCATTAATGATATAAGTAGCGATCACACACTCTCCCGATTATTTTTAGGAAGATTAAGTGAAACATGAGAGCTCTTCTTTGTTTTCTAACAAATGTTTGTGTTTTCTCTCTGACACCATTCTATTTGGCCGAGGAGTATGAAGCGAGGAAGTTTGATGGATGATGCCATTGTCTTGAAAAAAAGCGAACTAAAGGGATCAGTCCTGCCCTAATTCAGCATTATCGACCTTATAATTTTAACATTGAGGTAGAGCGTGTTCTCACCATCTGAACAAAATTCACGATAAGAGAACTTGCATTACTTTTAGTGGCCATGAGATGAGTCAAGTGACTCTAGAAAAGTCATCAACAATGGTTAGAAAATACTTGTATCCATTGTAAGATTGTGTGTGATAATGACCCCCAAACATCAACATGAATAAGTTCAAAAGGTGCATTAGAATGAGTCATCTTTGTCCGGAGAAAACTAATCTGTGTTGCTGGATTTTGCAGGATAGAACAAGGCTGAATGGTAAGTATTATTATCAATGAAGAATTCTTCTGATCAGGATAAAAGCTTTCGATTTATACAAAGGAAGGTGGCGAGTCTATTATGCCAAAGAACTACATTATTCGAAGAAACTAATCTAGTAGCATGCTATACTAGGAGCATCTTCACGGATAGATTATTGAGACAAGATGTAGAGATCTTTGAGGTTCTGCCCAATAGTCGAGCATCTTCAAAGAAGAGCCCTGCAAAGAACAGGAGTTATGAGAAAAAGTGACCTTAAACTGTCCAGATTTGGCTAATTTTGCAACAGACAAGAGATTAAATCTGAAGCTAGGAACAAACAAAACATCATGCAACACAATTTCATCAGTTATAATGACAGTCCCTTGGTAACTAATAGTGATAACCTGACCATTAGGTAGAGAAATATGATAAGGCTTAGGAAGAAGATTTAAACTGGAAAACAAGCATTTGTTAGAGCACATATGATCACTAGCACCACTGTCAATAATCCATGAAGATGACATGTAAGGTAAATGAGTGCAAGAAGTAGAATTACCAGCAAAGTTGGCAGAGGTCAGATTAACAGAAGGAACAGAAGGATTAGGGTTGGATGTTTAGCATGATATGAACCAAGAATACCCGATTGGAATCACTGAGAGGCACGAGCACTTCCTGCAAACCTTTTGTTTTACGTTTTGCGATGCAAACACTTATCAATGGTGTGGCCAGGCTTCTTGCGATCTTTACATTGATATGTAACGTCTTCTTTGGATCAATAAGGGCCTTTCCATTGTAACCACGAGTGTTTGGCTCTTTGAGAGGCTTGGAAGTTGTTTACGAACTTGTTGTTCTTGACTAGAAAGAAGAAGAATCCATCTGAAAGTGTCTTTGAGGAGGAGCTTCCTTCATTGTTCATCCTCTAAAAGGGCATTATATGCTTCTGTAAGTTCTGGCAAAGGTTTGTGCATGAGGATGGATCTCTGGATTCTGGCGTAGGCATCATTCGGTCCCATTAGAAAGCTGCATCATCTTGATTATCATTGAGCGAGTTTGCTTACATTTGGAGCCACGTATGCGACCACGAGAACATGGAGGAGTCAAATTCATCGACTCGATTTGATCCACAAGGACTTCATCTTAGTGTAGTGCAGTAATGTCTTTGTCGGACCTTGAGAAAAGTCCTTTGAGTTTCTTGTGAACATTGTATAATTGTGTTCCATTGGACTGACCAAACCTTTCTTGTAGTTCGATCCATAGCAAGTGTCTTTGATTGAATCTGAGCGAGTGCAATCTCGGTGAAAGGTGTTGAGTATCCATGAGAATACCATATCGTTACATCGTTGCCAAGTTTTGGCACGGAAGGATCGATAATGGAGGAAGGTTTGGGCAAAGTTCCATCGATGAAGCACAATTTATTCTTTGCTTGAAGTCAATCACCATGGAGGCGTTTCCAAGTGCCAAGCGGTGCCTTCAAAGGCATGAGATACGATTGAACCGGGATGATCAGAAGAGTGTATGATCATGGGATCATCATCTGAAGAATTTGTTTGTTGATTGGTGTGAGAAACGTGACTTGTTTCTGCCATGATTATTGTTGGAATAGATTCTGAATTTGAGAATTGAGATTATTTTCTGGGAAATAAGAATGAATTCTTGATGAGTATTTGTGAATTCTGGGATGAATTCTTGAGAAATATGACCAAGATCGAAGATTATTTGCTGAGAAGAAGAAAAAGAATTGAACTTTTAGTGGAGAATGATGAAGATAAGGATGAAGATGTTGAAGATTAGGATGAAGATGTTGAAGATTAGTATGAAGATGTTGAAGATGAGGATGAAGATGTTGAAGATTAACAGAAAAGAATCAGAGTATTGCGCGGAAAACGGATCAAAAAACAAAGAAAAAATGGATCAACCTAAGGCTGATACCATGTCAGACTTCATAATTGATGAAGCATGAACTCGAAACAGAGGTTCAAAGGAAAAAACGAAAAGAAAACAAATTCTAAGGGAAGAAAATTAAAGAGAGAATTTTGATAAATGTTTTGTGTGAAATAAAACCAGAATATGTATTTGAATTGAATTAAATGAGAGAACTTACAAGCTTTACACAGATGACTATATATAGATAAAACAGAGGAGAGGGGAGGACTAGGGTTTGCAAATAACTAACTATAACAACCCTTTCTAACCAACTCAACAAACTTAACTGACTTAAAACTACCCATTTCTAACATAAATTAATCTTTACAGATACAGAAATCGAAATCAAATATAGAAGAAAATAAATAATTGTTTGTTAATTCATTAAAAATTTAACGATCTGTGCTGACAGATTTGTTACAAAATCAGCCATTTCCATATATGACATTATTAAAGATTATTAGGGAAAATAAATAATATGGTATATTATTAGAATATACCATATATGTTAGGATATATTTATTATCTTAGAGAATAAGTTAAGATCTAGGTTTTCCTAATATTGTGAGCTACTATTATAAATAGTTCACCTATCTCATGTAATTGAACACAACAACTATTCATAATAATATTCCTCTTTATGAAATCCTACTCTATTCTATATCTTATCAAAGATGGATATGAGTATATGAAATAACTTACAGTTGGTATATATACACTCTCGAATGTGCGATCGACTTAGTATAGAGTCAGAACGTACGATTCATATTATGAATAAAAAGGTTGTGTCGAAATAAGACGGTTTTATAAAGGATTTGTTTTCAAGAATATTTAGCGTAACACATCAATTTATATAGACGTGCGTCTGAAGTCCCGCACGTACGCGCCTGGTGCATGATTTTTACATATCATAACACAACACTAAATGATTATCATTCGTGTATTTACTTTTTTTTTATTTTCTCTCCTAAAATATAAATTATTACACAGGCAATCAGGCATATCATCACGTAATAATGAATGAATGATATTGATTAATACATTTATAAAAAATAAAGTGGTAAACATCAACAAAGTCGTTGTAGTATAGTGGTAAGTATTCCCGCCTGTCACGCGGGTGACCCGGGTTCGATCCCCGGCAACGGCGTTTTTGATTTTTTTTGAAAATTTTAATTTTAATTTTAAATTTTGGTTTCTGAATAAGTGATACTATACATTGTTGATTAAAATGTGTTTAGAATCATCATTCACATGAACAAGATCGATTTCAATTTTAAACCGACTTCAAATCAAAAACTTTCGACTAATCGAATACCCATGTAACCGGACCAACGACAACAAATTACGTACTAATGTTTGCGTAAGGAGGTCGATCACGAATTCACGACCTCTAGGGGCACTTAATATAGTACCTAATCGAAGGAACAACAAACTACACCTAAACTACGTGTAGAGAATTAACGAATGAACGAAGATAACTAGTCAATAGCAACAACTCGACTTACAAAACGACATTTAAACGGAACCCAACGAAGCTCATTTACAACGCCAGCTCCTCCACCCTTTACCGGGACCTCCAAAATAAAACTCGGGATCAACGATGTACTCTCGATTCAAGAAAAAGCTGTAACAGTCATAGTCGTCAGAGTACCCGTACGCCCATTCAGGGTACTTTAAAACCATGGAGTTGTCGCGTACTCTCATACGTTTAGTCCACCCTGATCTCTGATCCCAGCTCCCCAACTCACCGCTACCCATCTCGGTTTTCGTATGCCCTGGATGCCGCACTCTCGAGCTGTATACCTCGCCTCCCCACTGCACTGTTTCCGCTGTCCTGCTCAACGCCCCGAATATTTCCGCAGGCCAGTATCCTAGGTACGTGTCGTCTTGGTATTGTAGCCACCAATTGTCTGTCGCCAAATCCTGCAAGTTATATAATTAGCAAGGTAGACTTGGCCACGGGCCAGGCCTCAGTTCTCAAGCCCAAGCACGGCCCGTTAAGGTGCCGGGCCAGGCCTGGCCCGTTGGTTATTAAATTGTAGAAAAGGGAGGCCCCACGGGCCGGGCCATAAAAATAAGGCCCGGACACGGCCCGTTGATTGGACGGGCAGGTCCGCACCATGTCATTCGAATTCCGGCCCATTGGGCGGGCCGGGTCGGGCTGGCCCTCAAAAAATGGCCATCTCTATAGTACGGTATCGTATCGTAGTTGTACCTTGAAAATGTAAAGTGTCATAATCCAGGGAAGTTCTCCAGGAATCGGGATTGATCGAACCACACCACCAATCACTACTTCGTTACTGGTCTGAACGAAACCAGGGCAAAACAGATCAAAACACCCTGTCATATTCGAGCCATCGACCTGAGAAATAAGGATCAACAAAACTGTCAAAAGATACATTTTCCCGCTTATAAATCCGTTTTATAAATCGAAATGATTCAACGAATTGAATCTTACAGTCCAATAGACGTATATTCGAGTCTCTCTATCCCCGTACACGCTTGGATTCACCTGACATGTTCAACACCCAACGTAACTATCACGCTGTAGAAAACGCAGCAGCAAAAGTCGGGATTTTATACTTACGATCCAACCAGCTTCGATACTTTCGTAGTTAGTGTAAGGTCCATTCTTCAAAGCAATGCGCGAGGAGCTATACTCGTCATCACGTTCAACAAAAGGGTTCCAAACTTTGATGTCGGCCTTAGCCGCGTTGAAGTTGAACCCGAAAGTCAGTAGGATCGTAAACTGATATACAATACATTGTCGACATTAGCAAGATCTGTATACATAATATGTGACTATGTACTGTTACGAGAACATTAGCACTTACAGATCGATTTACGAGTACAGCATTGGAGGAATCGACGGCCACATTCGGCCTCTTAGAATGATAGGGGAAGCTAGGACCCTTTTGTCCAAATTGTTTGATCGACGACTTATAATTAAGCAATTGTTTAGTAATGATACGACGTATAGGGACGGTACCATGGGGACAACTCCCATTTTTTCGCCATACTTGAGATGTTAACATCATGTTTGGCTTTGCTTTTGTGGAAGCGTTGTTCAATACCGCCTTTGAATTCGTTTCTTGTTCATGGCTTGGGCTCATCTATGCAAGCAAATAAAAGAAAATTACATTTAAGGTAGTCCTAATTTTCTTAAGTTTTAAATGAAACTTTATATGAAAAAAATAAACTTGACTAGTAAGTTTGGATTAGAGGTGGCCACGAGTAGGGTTCAGGCGGGCCAAGGCCAACCTAACCACGTATCACGGTTGCCAAGACAAACCCTAGCATGGCCCTGATATGGGTTGGTCCAAGCTAGGGTTAGAGTTTGAGTTAGGGTCAAGGTTAAACAACCCTTGCCCTAACACAAGTAGGTGCGTTTGAATTTGGACATATAAGATAATAAGCGACGTGTTAACCTGAATTTTGTGGTTTCTTAAAAGAGGATGATCAAATGCGGGTTGCTTATGAATGTGAACACAATCAATAATATCTCCGTCTTCACTCTACAAGGATTCACATTCGACAATTGTCAATATATATCATTTGTCGTCAATGAGATATTCATTTCTAAAGACGATTATTCACATGAACGAAACACGAGAAATTTATACCTGGATGCTTTTAACTGCATGTTTATAAATCTTAGTTGAATGCCTAGACGTCGAGCTTACTCCAATGATGCTAAGACCACCACACAAAATCAGAACAATCCAAACACTTATCGACCGATCACCCATTAATGTGTAATATGTGTCGTTCTTGTCGTTCGATGAAAATAGTTTTATTTAGACGAAATGTCGAGAGCAAATGCGAATTATATATGAAGCTCATTGTGTGCATAATATTATGATGATGTATCTTCCAAATCATATGAATGTCGTTGCTTACACACAAACACAACATTTAGAATTTTTGCCGTTTTAATTGTACATAATCTTACAAGAATGCATGCATTCAACATCAAATGCTGGTAAAATCATCAATTTGTCATTGAAGTCTTCGTTTATAATAACATAAACAATGAATTTCGATTTCAAATTAATCATAAAATATCCAATTTTATTGATGCCTATGACATAGTCAGAATTTGTGAGTATTGTCAATACCAATTCAACCAAAAACGTAAGCATATAGTTGAATACACAAGATTGGATTTATATTTTTAACGTGCCCTCACAGAAAAGCCCTTTGGTCTTGAAATATGGACGCATAAATACTACTCCCTCTGTCTTAATTATTTGTTTACACTTCTCTCAAATCCCCCTCACAAAAAAGTCAAAGTGTAACAATTCACTGGAACGGAGGGAGTAGATATCCACTTTAAAAGGGAGGGGTAGTGAGATACGGACTCCGTGTAATAACCTTTGGTCACAAGGTCAGATACCAAGTTAATCAAAAATTAATTTTGGTTGAGTTGATTCCGACGGTTACTAAGGAGCTGGAATATTGGAGGCAAATTATTCCTAGAGCAATAATACAAAAACAAAAATGAACTAGAAATCTCAATTATTCACTTCCATTATTCACTTCCACTCCTATTGTGTGGTCTTGTTGAGTTTGTTATTATGAGTAGATTACAAATATCAAATTGTTATTCCCTCCACAAATGTTCATCCCATTTACTCTTAACGCTGTCTCAAAGGCGCCACTTTGATTGTATTTTTCTCTATTTATATTCAATTTTTTTTGGTAAAAATAAAATATTCTAAAGATATTTTAACGACAAATGTAAATATAAAATTATCGCGTTACGCCATATTATCATATTACCATATTCAATTTAATATACGGAGTACATTTTTAGTTGTAAGCCGTCAAAGTTTCAAAATTTTTGTTCCGTTTTAAAATAAAAAGGAGTAAAAAAAAAAGGAAAATATAGCCGACGACCCAAACAGTTTGTAGTTTTGTACGAGAAAAAAAACAACTTGAGAAGACAGAGTGTGTACATAAGATGAAAGTGGGCCCCTCAATTTGAGCCCAAACCCAACGGCAAAAATGCCCCCGACATCACGCCAAGCTCATATTATAAGGCCAGTCATACCAAATCATTCAAATTTCCAAACTTTTTCCATGTGAAAAAGTTGTCCTCCCTAAACATAATTTCATTGGAATTATTACACTCACGGTCTACGGTTCGGGATTTATTTTATCTTAACTAGAGATCTCAAATTCAAACTGTGGAAATGAAACGATGTTAAAATTTATGAGAGAGGTCTTATTGTTCTTTTGTAGTCCTATTTGACTCAAATCAAACTGAATCGAATGGTATAAATAAAAGTAAAAAAAATCTACGGCATAAAGGTAGAAGACCATTGCAACAGGAGAGTGACCATTAGATCACAATATCTTTGATACCGAATATATCGCATCCTATTCATTCGAAGGTATCATATTCCAACCCGCGGTATCCTAAACCAAACAGGCACTAAATTCGTTAGAGTATATAATCGATTTTGGACGCAACTACATGCCCTGGCTACCTGGTGAGGAGTGGCTATATTCGAACCCGTGACCTTTGGTCATAAGACTCTAATATCATGTCAAGCAGTGGCGGAGCCAGGATTTTAACTCAGGGGGGGCGGACCGTCATCGGGCTAAGCAACAAGTTTGTATTTCAAAAAAAATTAGAACGTAAACTACAAATAATAACTAATTAAGGATAAATTTAGAAAAAAATGCAATTTATAAATTTGAAATGATAAAATTACCTGGAGAAACATGGTACAAATCACTCCTTGGTCTTTGAAATCTTTAACAATGATCGGCGATTCTTCTTAGAAGCAAAATCGTCAATTATCGAATCAATGTCAAACTCCTTGGCAATCCCTTTCTCTACATACACTATTAATGAATCTGTTAAATAATCATCCTCCATGCGATTACGAAGTGCAGTCTTAATCAATTTCATTCTTTGAAAAAGCACGCTCTGCGATTCTTTGTCGACACGGTAGAGTTAAGACTAATCGAATTAATCGATCGATAAGATAATATATCTCCCTTTTTCGCTCGCAAGCCATCGACAAAGATCAGATATAGATTTTAACCTATCTAATTGAGGGTGCTCCTTCATTTCAAGCAAGAAGAGGTCTAATTGATATTGAAGATTCAACTTCTCTTGCTCGATAAAATCTGGATAAAACTTTGAAACAAGCTTGTGAATATCATCGGCCTTGAAATTTTGAAATTTTCTCTTGGTCAAGAGATGAACTCGGAGAAAGCAATTCAATCATGTCATCATTGAACCTATAATCTAGCTCATATAGTTGAGAATCTATGGCAAAGATTAAAGACTTCGTAATGAAAATAATGTAAGTTAGATACGATGTTTTGGTTGTCTCAATCTTCCTCCCCATGAATATAATGATCATCCATGTTTGGCACTTGATCTCATGGTTGTTGCAAAATAATAACACTTCTTGTAACAAATTCTCCCACCCATCATCTCTTTGCTTTTGTAACAACATCTTTGTATTACACACGAGATGCATAGCGTTTAATATATCCTGTGATTTTCTTTGCAATGCTTGACAAAGATCATTTGTTATCCTCAAAATCAGAATCATAACGTGCAAGACAAGAACAAACTCAAAGGAAGTCATGTCATCGTAAGCCTTATCTGCTTCTCCTCTTTGTGCACCTTTTCCTTCCTTAATTACGGTCTGCAACACTGAACATGAAGCATTATACATATTTAAGAAGCTAGTAAGTGATCCCAAGTGTGAACCCCATCGTGTATCTCCTGCTCGTTTAACCGTGCCTAATTGATTTAGTCCTTTCCCAGTTTCTAACTCCTCAAGTTCTATCAGTCTCTCAATCTCAGCTAAATGGGCAGCTTGCAATTGATCATGCCTCTTTGCAGACGAGGTGATGATATTAACAATAAATGTAAGCTTAGATAAAAACTTACACAAAGAGATTACATCCCGGGATGCTGCTATTAATGCCAGTTGCAGTCTATGAGCGAAGCAATGCACATAATAAGCATATGGACATTCGTTCAAAAACAAAGCTTGTAGACCCGACCATTCTCCACGCATATTACTAGCTCCATCATATCCTTGGCCTCGAATATTGTCAATGTTTAGCTTATGTGCACGGAGACATTTTTCAATAGCACCCTTTAGATATAATGCAGTCGTTTCCGTGACATGAATCAGATCAAAAAGACGCTCCTGGACATCACCATGTTTGTCAACAAATCTCAATACCACTGACATTTGTTCTCTTTTTGAGACATCTTTTGTTTCATCAACAATAATACAATACTTCTGATCACCAATCTCATTACGAATAACATCTCGAATTCTACAGCTATATATTGATAATATCTCTTGCTGAATTTGATGTGAAGTATACGATGCATTTCCTGGAGCATTTTCTAGGACAACTTTTTCAACATCTTTACTAAAAGAGGCTACAGTTTGAATAAATTCAAGAAAATTACCTCTATTAAGTGAGCCAACACTTTCATCATGCCCCCGGAATGCACAATGCTGAAAAGTCAACCATCTGACTGCAACTATTGAGACTTTTAGCTTCAATCGATTTCTTTCAATAATTTCAGGTGTTATATTATCAATCATAGTATCAATATGAGCAAAAGTGTCTACCATTTCCGGTAGAAGGATATTTTGTTGTATGCCATGTGTATGGACCTTTCTGAAGAAAAGATTTACGAATTTCATTTTGTTCTTTTGATGTTAGATACTCCCAAATTGGCTTTCTTTTCCCTGGGTCGCGCTCTAAATATAACTCATCCGATACTTCGACGCGAGGAACTTTAAAAGGGGGCTCTTCGTTAATTGGATTTTCAGTACCCAAGTTGGATTCATAATCATTAGATTCTTCTATATTTGGATTTTCGATTTCCGTCGCATCTGGATTAGTAGTGTTAGCTTCTTCTTGACTTCTTTTCTTGAAAAAATCACTAATCTTCTTATTCTTATTCATCTATCACAAAAAAAAAGATACACTATAAATATAAAGTATAACAAATTAAGCATGATTCTACCCAATTGAAGTATAAAAAAAGAAAATTGAATGAAGCCATTTAGCCATCGTCTGTAATTCCGTATCATTATACCCAATTTAAGTAATTATTCATTCAACTGAAAAAACTATACAATTGAACAGATTATGATGTCATTTTATCACCCCTCCAACGTTTCAAACGAAAGGAAAAACACCAGCAGATTTAACAAAACGAAGCAAACAAAATTTGTAATCATATTTACGAAGCATACCAAAAGAATAGCAGGAAATTATGAAGCAAAACTCTACAATTATGAAGATAATCCATAAGTTACGAAAGAGCGGACGATGGCTTAACATTCAATCAAATAGATTAACTAATCATTCAATCTAATAGATTAACTAATCATTCAATCTAAACTACTACAAATTTAAAAAAACACAAATAGATTAACAAACTAATAACAATATAACATCAATTACATAATTAACCAAACATTCAATCAAATATTCAATAATTAAATTTGGAGAAAATTTGGGGAAAAAATTAATAACTTAGAGAATTGATCGAGTAATGAAAGAGCGAGAAACTTCGAAAGCAGCGCCAGAATGGAGGCTAGGGACGGTGACACGACACGTTCGGACTTCGGAGAAGATGAAGGGTTAAGGCCCTTAAGGGTTTTACTCTTTTACTTGTTTTGGTGTATACGTAAACGTAATACGTTCCCGCCTTTTGTTTTTGTATATGGGTTATGACTTATGAAGCTTATGAAGTCAGAGTCAAATATTTTGGGTTTCTTTTGTTTATTTTTTTTTTTTTATTCATAGTATTTTTTTTTTTTTAAATTATTTTTTTAATACTCATCCTACTATTAAAAAAAATTACGTTTTTAAATGACCGCCTCGCTAGCCCCTGATGTGAGAATCAACTCAAACAAAAGCTAAACTAGTAGTCAAAGACCTAAAATTGATTATATAAACTCTAACAAAAATTAAAATAAGAACTCAGAATAAAGAAAGTACAATAAGTCTCTCTTAAAACGGGTTATCCATCTTAAGCTTAAAACGGGTCAAGTATTCATCCACTTGCACACATAAGACAAAACACTCTACTTTTTCCTTCACTTTTTACTTTTGTCTTATTCTAAATATTTGACCCGTTTTAAGCTTAAGACGGGTTATCCGTTTTATATGAGAATTTGTGAAGAAAGTATCATCGACACAAATTACACGTCGAAATGCTTTTTTTTTTTTTTTTTTTAAATATTATATTTTCATTACAAAAAATTCCACTAAGGAAGTATAAGAAGTGTCACAACACAACTGGCGGTCAGCTGCCCGCTCAATCCCACACCTGCCCGAACTCATCTCCCTCTCTATATAAATACACACATCTTCCCCCAAAATCATTCCACCAATTCACTCAAATAATTTCTTCGCAAATTAAAACCCTAAAAAATCAATTCTCCTTCAATTTTTTTCCAACAATGGCGAAAACAATGCAAGCTACATTAATGGCAGTGATTATCGCCGTCTTCTCTCTCCTCTGCGCGGCCGTCAACGCCGCCGACGCACCTGCTCCCAGCCCTACCTCCGCCGCCGGAGCACTCTCTCCGTCATTCGCCGGTGGTGTTGTCGTTTCTTTCGCCGTCTTTTTCTTCGGATATGTTCTTAAGAATTGATGAATTCGTGTTTTTCTGTGGAATGTTCTCTGGAATTTTGCTGCGGATTTTAGGATATGAATAAAATTTTTACTAATAGTACATACAGTTTGGTTGTTATGATATTATAATTAAGTAGTGTGATGGAGGAATTTGCGTTAGAATTTGGTTGAATTTGATTGTTTGTTCTTGTGTTTGATGTTTGTAGAAATTGTTCTTTTGATGATTAATGATTATATTATATTTATGAATTTATCGAAAATCATTGTAACGGTTTCATTTAGGTGATTAACTTTTAATTTTTGAGTTTGAATATCGAAAATCATTGTTACTCTTTCTACGAGTTACGGAGTATATGAAATTGTTTATAAATATACATAATATGGAGAAAATTGAAAGACCTTAAATAAAATTACGACAATTATGTGGAATTATTGTAAATTGGCTTAGACACCGTATTTTAGAAATTATTACTCCGTATTAAAGTAGTAGTCAAGGCCATATTAAATAAAAATTTAACTTTGTGGGCGTATTATCTTGATCACCGTTTAATTTTTATTCATAAAAAATGTTGAACGTCATTTCACGTCTCCAATTATTTGACTCTCATTTAATCATTTGAAAAACGGCAAACAATGTCCGTTTATTTGACATACGTGGAATGACATTCAAATTTTACGTGTGAAGTTCTTGAACAACTTCTAACCTAAAAGGTAAAAAAAAAAAATAAAAAAAAATAAAAAGTCGAAACTAACTTTGAGAAGAATGAGTCATGAGCTTTAATTTTGGGAAACACCATAATATATTAGTGGAGGGTGAATATGATGCTCATGTTCTCATATTCTCACGTCCCACGTCGTTTGTGTGGGTGCCTTTTGAGCTGTCAATTAAGCCCCCCTTAGCTTTCATCGTAAGACATAGATTTGAGGAATGGGTCATCGTCGAGTCGGGACGGGTCAATTCATAATAATTTTGGGTTTTGTCGTATCATATTTGTTCGAGTTAGGGTCAAGTCAAATTAACCAACTTTAAACTTTTTTTTTAATTTTTTTTTTTTTGCCAGCGGGAAGGTCCATAGGTTTATGTCATCACGATCTTTTAGCAAGATTGTGTGCCATCCTCACCCTGGACCTTGGTACAAAATAAAGGTTCAAACAATGAAAAGAACTAGCTATTGAAACTAAATCATCTAGAAGACTCTTAACGTAATGGCTGATAGTTTGCGAGTCGTTTAACATCTGGACCACCTGCAAACAATCTGTTAGAAGAGAAATCTGACGCAGACCCTTTTCCTTTGCCCACACAAGTGCTTCCCTAATGCCAAGAGTTTCAGCCTGAACAGCAGATTGTGCACAGAATCGTGTATGCCCTTGTCCCATTCTAATTCCATCCTGATGAAGTATCCATCCAGCTGCTGCCTTTCCCCCTGTGTTCCATGCTGCATCCACCATGAGCTCCCACTGTTGCTCACATCCTTCACTGCTTGTAAGATGAACTTCGAATTTGTTCATGGCTTCCTCCTCACAATCCCTATTCCGGCGAGGTTGAGTCATCTTAGTGGTGTCTCCTATGCTTTGTTTCTCCAACTCCCGAAGCATATGAAGCATGCTTTGCGGAGAAATCTGTTCGTCGCGGAAAATGGCATTATTCCTGCAAATCCATACTGTCCATAGGCCACACAAGAATCTTAGCTGATTGTTCCGCCTCCTATCCTCATCATCCCCCTGTCTCTTTCCTAGGTATCTCAGCCAATTGATAATCCAGTCCTCCACCCTGATACACTCCACAGCCTGGCAAAGTATACCAAGGTCACTTCCAAACCAAAGTCTTTTTGTAGCTTCACAATCCCTGAACAGATGCGCATAGGTTTCTGATTGTCCCGCTATTCCACATAACTTGCAATCCATGTCCCTAACAATGTGTCTTTTTTCAAACTCTTCTCCTAACGGAAGACACTTAGTTACTATTTTCCATAGCAGCACTTTCCACCGTGCTGGACCAGGTAAGCCCCACATCTCCTTATAGCTTTGAGCGCTCCTTTCCAGAATCCGCCTTCTATCTGTCGGTGAGCTGTTAGCCTGAAAGAAACAGTCCACAGCTATACCATACCCACTTTTAACATCGTATTCACCCGACTTTGTTTCCTGCCAGTAGAAGTTGTCCCTTGTTTGTTCTAAACTTGTGGGGATGGATAAGATCCTTGTTGCCCATTCCTCTGAGAAAATTTCCTTGATTCCATTCTCGTCCCATTCTTTCCCATTGGTTTGTAGGTGGCTCACTTTCCAGTCGTTCATATTAAGGTGATTTACCCCCTGACAGCCAGCTTTCGGTATTGGAATACCACCATCTACCCACCGTGTACTCCAGATGTTCACCTTTGAGTGCCATCCTATTTTCCATGCTAGCTTCAGATTAATCAGCTCAATCCCCCAGCTAATTCCTTTCCACGTCCAGGATTCAGCACTGGACCTAGGATACTCGAAAATACCAGCAGCATTCACAGTGGGGTGATACTTCCCATAAAAAACCTTACTGATGAGGCTAAAGTCGTGGTCACCTAATCAAAATACCTAAGGTCAACTAACTGGTAGTTAGTGGCAGTAGGGTCGAATCCACAGGGAGAAGGATGAAGTCAAAGGATTGCTTAGTTAAGAAAGGTTGGTCTCAAGGTAGCAAAAGATGGGTGTTGTGTAGAACTAGACTAAAACGACAAGTAAAATGATATAAAATATGAATAAGAGGGAGATTAGGGCATCAGGTTCATGTGACATCGATTCAGAACTCAACTTGGAAGGAAATTCAATCAGTTGAAAGCATGCAATGATTAGGTTTGGGAAAACGCTCTCTCGAGTCAATTTCAACCTTAAGCAAATTTAGCGGGCTCTCGCTACGTACTAAATTCAACTTATCAATTACGCGTGAGTCTAGTTTCAATTAGGCTTTCGATCTTAAACTGAAACAACCTAAATTCAATTCAATGAAGGCGTCCCTAAATTCAATTGAAGATTAAAACGCGCAGGAAGAAATCAATTGCACAAATTCAATCAATATAAACGATTAAAACATGTTCTGAATCAATATCACAATCACCTTAAACCCTAATTGAGAATTAGCTATGCATAATCAAAACTAGAACAACGCAATTGAAATAGTAAAGAGAAGACATGATAAAGCAAGAACAATAGATTAAACCTGGAGAAATCAATAATTGCAATGTAAAAGATCGAGTCTTGAAGGATGAATTCAATCTAAACCTAAGAGTTTTTGAGTTTTAAAGGAGAGAAAAACTAATTCTAATTCTAATCTGAAAATATAATGTAAAGCCTAAAGATAAAACCCTACTCGAGCTCTATTTATAATAGCACGAAAATCCGGAGAAAAGGGCCAGCAGAACCGATCGGTTCGGGTCAAAACCGATCGGTTTAGTGGTGGAACCGATCGGTTCACCCTTGAACCGAGCGGTTCTAAGGCCGTCAGAAGTTTCCAGCAACTTTTGCCCTGTTTCACGTATTCTGAACCTATAGGTTTCGCTCTGAACCTATAGGTTTCGCTCTGAACCTATAGGTTTGACTTCACAAATTGTCGTATTGACTCCGAATCAACTCTCGGGCTTCGTCTTGACTTCTCGACACTTGTAAACGCTCCTATAACCTCAGGTTTTAGCTCAGGACCGCCAAAACCTGCAAAATACAAACGAGGAACGACAGTATCGCAATATAAAGCAAATAGCTACTAGTATACTAATGAAATCAAGTAAGTGCGAGCTAAATGCAACTATAACGGGGGCATAAAAGCAATATAAATGACATGTATCAAACTCCCCCAAACCAAACCTTTGCTTGTCCTCAAGCAAAAAGCGTCGGAGAAAATCAAAGCATAGCTAGTTAATCACGTTAGCATCTCGAAGTGGACGACCTATGCACGCAGGCCTACAACCATAGTCTATTTCACCGAAAATAGAGCACAAGTCTCAACCATTCACACCAACATCATAATGCTAGCCTCTAACGCTTTCGCAAAAATTAAACTAACGATAATTGGACTCGAGCAAGGCCAACCGAGCATACCACATTCCATCATACCATTCTTTCACATCATTCCATTTTTTCCCTTTTCTTTTCTTTCTCTTTTTTTTCTTCGCGCAATGTGGAGCATCCCTCGTATGTTATACCGTTCAGCTTGACGTTCACTCGGTAAAAATCGAGCTCGGGTACACATATTTCCTTAAGGGTTACATCATTGCTCATACTCTCGGTCGCACCCAAATTCATGGCCACTGTGGTTACTCAAATCAATGAGTCCCCTCCGAGAGCATCGAAGCATTGCTCCATCATTAAATGATCTTTCCAAACAAACCACATTCCAACATTCCAAACTTTCCACAAGCCAATTGCCTCGCGAGAATACCAATATCGAAAGTAAAAGGAACGAAAAGCGATAAGAATTAAGCAAATATAAGTGGGCTAGTGTTTGAGACTCGCAATCTATGAACAGGAAACAAACATATAGTGCAAGCTACGACGATAGAAAGTCGACTCGGAGATACGAAAGATCAAAACAGCACACTAATTAATTCTCCGAACTTGACAATTCAAAGCGAAAAAAGTTTGGAAACGCAAAATTTTTTTTAAAATAAAGCACACAAAATGAAAAATGCAAAGGAATAAGCGCGGAAGTGCTTTCCTCCCCCAAACCAGAATCACACATTGCCCTCAATGTGGAAAACAGCATAACCACAAGCAGAGAAGGACACATAAAAGACGGGGGTAGGAAAATAAAAGCGAGGAAACGAGGGAAAAGGGGTAAAGAAAGCTCACATTATCAAGTCGGAGCTCCCCCAAACCGAAGTAAAGCATGGAGTGCGGCTTACGATCCGCGAATTTGCGTCCAACTCAGTACAGCTATGAGGTACTTCGGGGTAGCATGCGAGAAAAGGTAAGGCCGAGCAAGGCCATGTCGAGGCCTTCAGTGAGACTTGTCTCAAAAATACCAAGGACGCAGAGTCCTCAAGTACCTGCATGCTAAATCAACTATAAATCCCTCGTCCTCACGCGCTCAAAAGAAAAGTCTAAAATGTCATCCAAAACTAGAGGTGGCAATCGGGTCAGTCGGGTCGGGTTTGGGTCGGGTCAAGTCGGGTCGGGTCATGTCGGGTTCGGGTCGTGTCGGGTCAAAGTGCCCTTTCGGGTCGAGTCGGGTTCGGTTCGGGTCGTCATCGGGTCGGGTCATATCGGGTCAAATAGTGTATCGGGTCGGGTCGGGTCATTATCGGGTCAGCGCGATTTTATCGAATTATTTCAATTTTTAACCACTAAATTAAGTATTTTGATCGTTATTTTATTTAATTACTTCATTATTGATTCAAATATATCATTCTAAATAATAATTTGCTTTAAATCCAATAAAATTAAGCTTAATAATTATCGGGTCGTCAATTTAGTCAGGTCGATATCGGGTCGGATCATCATCGGGTCGGGTCTGGGTCGGGTTCGGGTCACTGATTATCGGGTCATGTCGGGTTACGGGTCGTCATCGGGTCGGGTCGGGTCGGTTCTCGGGTCACAATATTTTCGGGTCAATCGGGTCGGTTTTTGCTCGGGTTCGGGTCAGGTCACTCGGGTCGGGTCAAGCTTGCCAGCTCTATCCAAAACCAACAAACCAAGGCAAAGTAAAGTACAACAAATTACAAAATGTCAACGGGTTGCCTCCCGGAAAGCGCTGGTTTATAATGGTCCCGCACGACCGTCGTCAAAGCTCATAATCACGTCAAATTGGGCCAAGGACGTTGGCCACTAGCAAAGCCTTCATGTGGCGAAAGAGCATCTATTCGCCATAAAACTCGACCGTCTCGAGGAAGAGCAGCATAGTCTATCACGCACGGTAAGCCATCGCGAAAAGGCTCTCCAAAACAACTCTGTGCGCCGCGCACCGCAGGTCGTGGGTCTCCACCACCATCACCCGGATCATAGACATCCGCCCTCGTGACCTTCCGTTCCCCCAAACCAGGATCACAGCCACCCTGCGTAATACCTGCACAAGACAAAGCAGAAGAAACAACCTCCAAAGTGTCTCCAATAGAGTGAGACGGAGGGGCAAGGTCAATAGCAGCCACAGACTCAGGCTGCATAGGGGAGCGGGGAAGACTAGACTTAGTGTAGGTTAACTTCTCACCTCCCACCGAGAATGTCAAGGTCTTATTCCCCACATCGATTACAGCTCCTGCAGTATGCAAGAAAGGTCTCCCTATAATGATCGGGATGTGGGGGTCCTCAGGAATGTCTAAGACAACAAAGTCGACCGGGATATAGAACTTACCTACCTTAACCGGAACGTCCTCTAGGATACCTAAGGGTCTCTGGACACTACGGTCGGCCATCTGCAACGTCATGGAGGTAACTCCTAACTTAGTCATGTTCAATTTCTTGCAGATGGAGTAGGGAATGATGCTCACACTAGCCCCTAGGTCGCATAAGGCGTTCTGTACGACATATTTCCCTATAGAACAAGGGATGGAGAAGGTCCCGGGGTCACTTAGCTTCGGGGGTAAACTACCCTACAAAAAGGCACTACCCTCCCCCACAAAAGACACGGTCTCGGTCTCGTTTATGGTACGCTTCCTAGAAAGGACCTCCTTAAGAAACTTAGTATATGCAGGAATCTGTTTAACTAAATCAATAAAGGGAATATTCACCTGCAATTGTTTAAGAATCTCAAAGAACTTACCGAACTGGGGGTCCGTGTTAGCCTGTCGTACACGACCCGGAAAAGGAAGCCTAATTTGAATCTCCGGCGCCTTGTCCTTGACAGCATCATCCGCGTGTTGCTGTCGCTGTGGTGGCCCTTGTGCACACGACCTAACCGTGTTACTCGCCCCATTCTTCTCCTCCTCCTCCGGTTGCCTCGGGGCGTCGTAAACTGTACCACTACGCAGAGTAATAGCACATGCAGTATCGGGAGGAGGGTTAGGGGGATTACCTTGAGGTGGAAGGGTACCCTGTTGACGCGAAGTTTGTGAAGCGGCGAGCTGCGCCACTTGATTCTCGAGCATCTTTATCGCCGCATCCTTGGCTTGCTCGCTCTTCTGCATTTGCTGCATCATCATCTCTTGTGACTTGGCCATTTGCAGCATCATGGCCTTCATCTCGGCCATAGGATCGGGTCCTGCAGGTTGGGGTGGAGTGTAAGGTGGTTTTTGGTAGTTAGGTGGAGGTGGTTGGTAGTTTTTGTGAGGAGGGATGTAGGGTTGGTTTTGTGGAGGTGGGGGAGTCGGGTTTAGCACATTTTGGTTACGATATGATAATAGTGAACGCTCGTAACCCGGTTGGTTCTGGTAGGGCAAGTTCTGTGGGTAGGATTGGTAAGCATGAACTTGCTTGTGGGGCGCAGCATACCCCGTAGTATAACCTGAATCATGACCCATAACAGCATTTACATGGGCACCCGAAGTAACACCCCTACGCAAAGATATCAATCGTCGTGGTGGCGGCAGAATTGACTAGTGAGCGCGCTAATGCTCTTCTTATCACGATCCTGGTGAGCCGACCGTGAATTTCCCCGTGGCTTCCCGAATTGAGATGAATGCATAGTCATCTCCTCGATCAAACCCCAAGCTTTGTCATCATCGACGTTGTTAGCAAAACGTCCTTCTGCAGCTGAATCAAGGATAGCACGGCTCTCCGCATATAAGCCGTTATAAAATGTCATGATCACGAGCCAATCGTTTAACCCGTGGTGAGGACAATCTCGGATGAGCTTCTTGTATCGCTCCCAAGATTCAGCAAATGACTCGTCGAACGTTTGCTTGAAGCCTTAAATTTGGCTTCTCATTTGGTTAGTACGCTCGGGAGGGTAAAACTTGGAGTAGAAGGCAAGAGCTAACCCGTTCCAATCAGTGATACCCGCGGCCTCCTTGTTGAGGTCCGTGATCCATTCTCGCGCTCGGTCCTTCAATGAAAAAGGGAACAGCATTTCCCTTATCTGGTTCTGGGTGATCCCGGCCTGCTTTATCGTAGAGCAGTAGTCCGTAAACACCTGCATGTGTCGCCCAGGATCCTCGGTGGGATAACCACCAAACTGGTTCCGCTCCACCAAAGTAAGAAAGGCGGGGCGGATTTCAAAGTTGCTCGCAAAGTAGCGGGCATCGTGAATCCATCGGGAATGGACTCGATTTAGGAACCGAGGTATTTGTAGAGTTTAGGCATAGTCACCGCGCGTAGTAAGTTGGAGTTAATGGAGGTGTGTCCTCTTCGTAGGACGATTGCGTTGCACTAGACTCCGCTTGCGACGCTTCCTCAAGATCAATAATTCAGATTGCTTGTTTGCGCAGTCGATGTAACGCTCGCTCAGGTTCAGGCTCAAAGGGAACTAAACCTGTAGGTGACCTGCGCATAAACGAAACTACACGAAAACAATGAGAACGGTCTCAAGGAACTAGGTTCCTTGAGACAAGAGAGAAAAACCTAGCTAACTAAAAAAATAAAACTAAGACTAGCTAACCGTCTCCCCAGCAACGGCGCCAAAATTGATGAGGCTAAAGTCGTGGTCACCTAATCAAAATACCTAAGGTCAACTAACTGGTAGTTAGTGGCAGTAGGGTCGAATCCACAGGGAGAAGGATGAAGTCAAAGGATTGCTTAGTTAAGAAAGGTGGGTCTCAAGGTAGCAAAAGATGGGTGTTGTGTAGAACTTGACTAAAACGACAAGTAAAATGATATAAAATATGAATAAGAGGGAGATTAGGGCATCAGGTTCATGTGACATCGATTCAGAACTCAACTTGGAAGGAAATTCAATCAGTTGAAAGCATGCAATGATTAGGTTTGGGAAAACGCTCTCTCGAGTCAATTTCAACCTTAAGCAAATTTAGCGGGCTCTCGCTACGTACTAAATTCAACTTATCAATTACGCGTGAGTCTAGTTTCAATTAGGCTTTCGATCTTAAACTGAAACAACCTAAATTCAATTCAATGAAGGCGTCCCTAAATTCAATTGAAGATTAAAACGCGTAGGAAGAAATCAATTGCACAAATTCAATCAATATAAACGATTAAAACATGTTCTGAATCAATATCACAATCACCTTAAACCCTAATTGAGAATTAGCTATTGTGGATACCCATATCCGTACCCTCCCAACAAAAACCCTGTGATGTAACACGGACTTTTATTACGCATGCTTTAACGTTGACTTATACGGTTCTAACTAATGTCGAATTCATTTTGAGTCGTTTTAAATGTTTAAATGGTTTAGGTCGCATCACATCACACTTAAATAACGTTCATTTTGTCCATTTGGAGTCTAGCTAGGTCCTTGTCCTGCTTCATTTGGCATGAGCTTCGCATTTGCACTACAATTGGCCCTTTTACATTAACAAGGTCTAATTCAGCATTCCTAAATCCCTAAATTTAGGCCCGGTAGCTAAAACCGCTATTTAGCCCCCTCTCACACAAAATACAGCTTCACGTCTTAGCTTATTTCACAAATCTATGCAAATACACCCCTTTTCATTTTTCCGGGTCTCGGGCCCGAAACCGAGCCCAAACCCAAGCCTTTGGCCCGCACTCCAAAGCCCTGCACATCATAAAATATCTCAGAAATATCTCAGCTCTTTTCTTGGCACACACGCACGAAATTATATCAGATCTTTCAAAGATTTTATGCAACCAAACTTGAAAGCGTTCTAAAACTGTTTCATCAAACCGCATAACCTTATGCGGTTTGGTGGCAACCGCATATGGCTATGCGGTTGGCCCACGCAACCGCATAAGGCTATGCGGTTTCCAGGCCTGGTTTTATACCCCAGTTTCCTAATTTCTCCGAGGTTTTTAGTATATATACAGCCCTATACCTCGACCTCAAATCATACTTTCACATCACAATCTCACACACAATTCACAACACACAAATCCTCTCTCACAAAAGCCTCAAGCACTCAAATCCTTGGGTTCAACACACCATCCCGTGTTGAATTCATCCTCCTTTCTAGTTCAAGAAGCGAAGCTCTGCCCAGATCTGAAGCGTCAGGACAAGGTAGGTACCGATCCACTTGGATCAAAACTTTTTCTTATTTTCTATGGACTAACAAAGGGGTCTACACCCTAGCGCCCCCCCCCCGGCTTTGGCACCCGAGCGCGCTTGCCTTCCAAGTGTTCTTATTACTTCGGGTACACTCCATATCCGATGACACGCCAAAGTCGCATAAGCAACCGACCTTATAAAATAAACCAATGGACAATTGAACTTTATTTTATTTGCATGCATCTTGCACCCCTTCTTGTTTTGCATTAAAATCAACTTAAACAATGAATTCGACCTTTAACTGAACCGTATTCGTTAACAAGTTAAACATGCTAAACTGAGGGTTTTAATCAATCTTTTTGCATCTGCATCTGCATTCTTTTACAAATTTATCGCACTTGTACGTAGCGATAACATTGGCTCAAATATCATCTTACAAGGATTGTTCTAGGTCAGTAGAGGCTATTTTTACATAGGCTTTTCTAAAAGGTTTTCATAAATCATTATTTGAAT
Source organism: Dianthus caryophyllus (assembly GCA_023091065.1). Classification (NCBI taxonomy): domain Eukaryota; kingdom Viridiplantae; phylum Streptophyta; class Magnoliopsida; order Caryophyllales; family Caryophyllaceae; genus Dianthus; species Dianthus caryophyllus. Next base: position 3,604,022 of record CM041523.1, read on the forward strand.
TAACTCTTTTTCTAAAGTACCTTCACCCCGAATCCAATCTGGTTTCACAAGCCTTAGATCTAGGGGTGTCGGCGTGCTCCAAAATCTAGGACATGTTTTTAGCTTAGAACATGGTAGCAGGTTCCTATTTTCCGCGATAAATAGGTGGCGACTCCATAACAGTTCTTAAAGGTTTTTCTAACTTAATCTTTTTTAACTTTAAAATCCGCCCTTAAGCAAGACGCCGAGTTGGGTCCGATCCCGGGTTCCACAGTTTGGCGACTCCGCTGGGGAGATCTTATTTTTAAAACTAAAAACTACTTTTTCTTTTTAAAAATAAAGAGGTGAAACTTGAAAGCTTTGAACAATCCAAGTATACATATTTGAGCTATGCACATTCGTTTAGAGTCCATTCCTTTTGGAATCTAGGCACCCTTTGCACCCTCGAGAGGTGGTTCCCACATGCAGGCTTGTCCACTCGATAAAGCACATGCCGGACTAGCTTTCCTCTCGCCCCTCCACGGCTTGCCGTAAACGGCTATCTCGACCGCCGGTGCTCTTCAGAAAACCTATCGCCCGTGAAATGAAGGGGTTAAGTATCTGCCAAAGCGTACTCGAGGTAGTTGGAGGTGTACCCGACTGACTCATTTTTTCACCCTTTTTGAGTCATACGTACAAGTTCGAGGCCATGCACCCCATGGTCTTTTTCAAAACGAGCATATGCATTCATATCTTCGAAAACTCGCTTAAAACGTTTCAAAGATAAATGAACCTAACATCTAACAAACTAACACCTTTTCAAACAAAACTATCGCAAATTTTTGAAACAAGCTTTCTCAAAATTCTCCTTTTTCACTAACAAGCAAAAACCCGAGCAAGGATTAAAACCCGAGCTCGTGGATTTCGATCCTCTAGGTTATACGGCCTAGACTCCGTTTTAACATCCTCGACTCGACTTGCTCGAGCCGAATCCTTCCTCTTTTACACATCCGAACTCGAGCTCACCTCGGCAAATCACCGATATCAGCTCGATGGGTGCAAAGCAAAACCTTTTAACATCGAGACGAGATGTGCGCACACATCCTCGTCTTAAAAGCTTTCCTTTAGCTAAAACTTTTTCGAAAACCTCCTTTTTCAAGCTTAAAAAGAGTTTTCTTAACAAAGAAATGAGCTAGAATGAACACTTAAAATGAACGTTGGTCTAGTCACGTCACTAACGTGCAAATTTAACCCACACAACCTAATCCATTCTCAACACGCTCGACTCGCCTAGCTAATCGCTCTCGAGTCGAATCCTTCTCGCCCATCTAGGCTCGAGCCCTTAACGATGAACCGTTACGTGGGCTCGACGAAGCTAACACCTTTTAACATCGAGACGAGATGTGCACACGCATTCTCGTCTCAAAAGCTTCCTATTAGCCAAACCTTGTCTAAAATCTCCTTTTTCAGGCTTAAAAGGTCTTCCTAAACAAAAATGAGCTAAAAATGAACGCTTAAAACGAACGTTGAATCTAATAGGACTAACTAGATACATGTCACACAAACCAATCCATTCTCAACATCCTCGACTCGACTAGCTAACCGTTCACGAGTCGAATCCTTTCCATGCATCTAGGCTCGAGCCCTTAACGATGAACCGTTAACATGGGCTCGACGAATGCAAATCAAACACATTTCAACGTCGAGACAAGATCCGCACACGCTTTCTTGCCTCAAAGGCTTCTTAGGCACAACATTGCTCCTAAAGCAATACACTCTCATTTTTGAAACAAGCTCTCTTCAAAAATCTCCTCACTTTTACAAAACAAGCAACACACTCCCATTTTTGAAATAAATTCTTTTCAAAATCTTCTTATTTTTACAAACCAAGCAAGACACACCCGCTTTTGAAATGAGCTCTTTTCAAAAATCTCCTCACTCCTGCAAAACAAATAACGACATTCTCTTTACAAATCTCTTTAGGCCAAACGGCCCAAAGTCGACTCGTTTCAGCAAAAATCGTCTTTTTCAAGCAAACAAAACCCGAGAATGGCCAAGCCCAATCTCGCGGACTTTTCATCAGACCAAATGATTCATAACCATCTTGGCCCAAATCCTCTTACAAACTACTTTCACAAAATCCTCATCACGTTTTTGAAATAACCTTTTTCAAAAATCCTTCCTTCGAACCGAATGGCCCATAGTCAGGACGGTTTGATCTAGACAAACAGTCTCTTCAAAACACCTGAGAATAATCACTTTATTCTCGTGACATTCCAAAACATAAATGAACTACATGACCCGCAATCATCGTAACCCATTTATTACCAAACATTTTCAAACCCGAGAATGGACCTTTTCTTGAAAACAAATCCAAAGAAATAAACATTTTGAAATCCATGATTCAAAATTGCCTACCGCCATTTTAATCCAAACATCTCTTTTCACAAGACAACAAAACCTAGGAATGAACTAGCATCATCCCGCAAATCCTTCACGGTTAGACCAAGTGGCTCATAGTCGCTTTAATCTAACCCTCCTTCAAACCGAATGTATGAAAACGAGTATAACCGCTCTTCATCACATCTTCAAACACCCTTGGTTCGGATAGCCTATCGCCAATTCGAATCGATTCACACTTTCACCGACAAGCCACTAACACGAGCTTATCGGATTTGATTACGAACGCTTACATCGAGCCAAAATGTGACAACACATTTTTGCTCAACAAAACATCCTGCTACGAAAACAAAACTTTTGCAAAATCAAAGACAAATCTAAGTATGCATGAGCCAAGACCCGACGCGAGCATCAACCCCATCCGAGACATGTGCGTCTCGAGCACCCAGCGAAGAATCCATCAAGGCGCCACCGACGATCTCACGGATCTCCTCAAGAAATTCGAGTCTTTTCAATACGGGTCGAGTTTTTAAGCATTGAGTCAATCTCTGACAGTCTAGGGCAATCGAGTCTCCGACGTATGACATTTTTAACAAATCGATAAAGGAATAAGTTTGCCTACAACCCAGCTTCCTTTTTACACACTTTTCCCATAAAAAACACAATTCTACACCAACATACATTGCATCCCAGGAACAACTATCCTAGGGAGATCTAGGCCGGGTACGAAGGTCCAAGTTAACTAAATCAAGGACACAAAGACAAGAAAGCTTCCGACGACTAAACACCTAAGGTTCACTAGTCTGCTTGTGGTCTACTACTCCGCTGCTTTTGGAGGAGGATCCATTAATTTGGAGCTCCACAGTGGTCATGAATTTGATCGCGACCAAAAGTACGAGTATTCCTGGATCGTCCTCCGCGTACTCGATCGCGTGCCTAATAAGCAAACGAACTTGTCAGAGGAGCCCGGCGTGATAGACATTACGATCACGGTGACCACCGAAAGTCAAGCAAAGTTTAGCAAGGTCCGAGCTCAAGCCTGCTACATAGGGCGTGAGATATTCTCAAACCAAACGGGAATACAAGGTACAAAGGTCAAAACCAAAGTCACCAAAAAGCAAAAGTCTCAAAGCTCTGAACAAGGAGCAAAACAACTAAGCAAAAAGCTTAAGAAGTCAAAAGCTTAAGAAGTCAAAAGCTTAAGAAGTCAAAAGCTCAAGAAGTCAAAAAGCTTAAGAAGTCAACAAGCTTAGAAATCAATAAGCGAGGGGCCGAAACCCCAAAGGCAAGAAATCACCGGCCCGTAAACGAGTGGCCAGGTCTTTGAAATCCCAAATTAAGACACAACAGAAGTAGCAAGCAACCAGCCTAGATCAACCAAGGAGAACTCACCCTTAGGATGCAATGTATCAAGGTCAAACACATAAACACCCTTCGGACCGGCGGGTCCCTAAACACGCACCTTTCCACAAAAACAAACCCACCTCCCGGACCGGCGAGTCCTTAAACACGCACCTTTTTACCAAAACACCTCCTTACCAAAACAAACACATCCCTTTCGGAACTACGCTAGGTTTGATTCCGTAAATACGTAGGCCGCTCGCCCGAGCTCAACCAACCTTTTACAAAAATCCACAAAATATTTCTCGTCCAAAGCTTTCCATGCTAAGGATGTGTCCACAAAAATTCACAAAGTTCAAAGGCAAACTATTTCTTTATCGAGGCGACTAAAACGAATTCGTCAAGGCAAAGTTGTCATAGACTTAGGAGTAGTACTCTGCTTTTTGGTCTAACACTGTTTTGCAGGAACAACAGCATCCCAATCATGAGACAAGCAAGCACCACCTGGCTCCACCAACGCACGTGTTCCCGAATATGGCATCCATGCAACCGTCGAGTCTCAAATCACGCATACGATTCGTCTCTATTTTGCAAACTTTTCGGCATTTTAAGCATCAAGTCACACGTCGAGTCAATCCTCCTCCAATCAAACAATTTAGCGACATTTAAACCGCTCCTTTCAAAAACTCTCCAGTCTTCAAAACACTCCCACGGAACGACGCGCTTTTTCAAACTTACACGAAGCAATGCACCCTCAAATTAGCTAATCACCTTTCAAAATTAACCCAATACTCGAGTTAATATGAAAGCACTTTGCAATTCACTTTTTGCAAACACACCCTTTCGCAAACAAAATGTACCTTTCGAAAATGCATCTCAAATTCTTGAAATGCATCTCGAATCTTCAAAGTCTAAACTTTTCCAAAAATTTAACTCGGCACTCGAGTTAATACATTTTGAGTAACAGCATTTTTCGAATTTAACTCACCCGAGTTAACACATTTTAAGCAAAAGCTCTATCGAACTACGCCGGTTTGATTCCACATTCGTGGATACGTAGGCAGCTTACGCAAAGCACAACCGAACTTAGCACTACACCCCACTCCGTGCTGAGATTCTACCGAATTCTCATCCTCGACAACTGGGGGCTTTTCAACCTTTGCACTCAAATGACCCTCCACGGTCTTCATAACTCTAGCTTAAGCTCACAACGTCAAAACGCTTTTTCATCTTGCATGAAGCCTTACAACCGACATTTCAAATATTCATTTTTAAAGCTCATTTCGACAACTAAAATGAATCTTTCACAAAAATGATTTTTCAACAAAAACATTTTAATCCAAACATCCCAATCGGGAATCATTTCACTTTCAAACCCAAGCCTACTAACTACGCAGGTCCACGGAAGCACAACACAGCACGGAAGCGAAAGACAACGAAAGCAACTACAAGCTCAAGAAAAGCTACAACGAACAGTCACGTAATGAAGGGTTCACACAACCCTTATTACACAAGATCACCTAGACAACTCAGGGTGAAGACGACGGTACTCATTAAAGTCACACTGAACCCGAGCCATCTCAGAATCAAACACCATACTCTCCACTTTGACTCAGTTTTCAATCAAAACTTAGTCAAACTCGAGGGGGTAACCCAAAAACTCCTTCTCCAAGTACATCATGCACTCCACTTTGACTTAGTTTTCATACAAAACTTAGTCAAACTCAAGGGGGTAATCCAAAAACACCTTTATCCTACTGCAACCCATAGCCTTTTACATAGTTTGATCATCGTTATATTTCATATCTCGATCAAACTGGGGGCTTATACATACACCGGCGCCAATACCAAGACAACTGGGGGCTGACGCTTCCTATCAAGAATTAAACCTTTACAACGAAAAATGGGATAATTTTTCGCATTTTTCGCATTTTTGAAGACACCCTTGCTATAAATACCCACATTAACATAAGCATCTACGGTTGAGCGACACCTCCAGAACCGCTACAAACATGAACATGCACGCTAAAGCATAACACTTTCATGTGTGCATCAGACAAGCAACACCCGAACGTAGGTCCAAGCACCAAGTACCCTAACATATCCAAGAAACATCCCAAGCACCATGCATTCCAAGTCCAAGAGACATGTATCATACGAATCCAAACGAATCACCAGATACCACGTTTCATGGTCGAAGCAAGCGAAATTGAAGATCTCGAAAGGAAAATCGCGAGTTCGAATATTTCCGGATTTGAAACCGCGACATGTGCGAATGAGTTCACGCCAAGTCGCCAATTGATAAGTGGATTCCGGAAGAGTCACTAGTCTACCGGGCAATTTCAGAGCATGTTTTGTTCCACGTTTTCTCCTCATTTTTCTTCATACACGCATGACTTTCATGGTTAAGCGTCACTCTACACGCCACAAGCACTAGCACATACATTATCGCTATGCCTTGGTTAAGCGTCACCTACTCGCCATACGCTGCAGTATTAAGCCTTTAATACACCATGTACAGAAACACGAACACTCTCCACGAGTCCTTACACCCCCTTTTACACCCTCTTACACGTCCCTGTGGAGTATCACTTCCTCCCCATGGACGAGTCATCCTTCAACTTCGGAGCATAAACACCAAGCGTCTACATCAGCACATCCAACAAGTCCAAGCAATTACACGGAGCAGTATACATGAGCACATACACCTTCCTCGGTCCATAATCCCAGCGAATATACACCTGCACCCCTAACAAGACGAAACACCATCATTCTTCCACAAGATCAAACAACTACACTAAGCACCTGCGCTCCTCGGCGAGACCCAGTTCAACATCAACAACGGCACTACACGACAACGAGCATTTACATCACCTTCTCCTCAACGAAAGGCAATCAACTGCAGTAACAACTACATAGACACTCCTCGGCGAGCCCAAGCACAAGCACTCTACAATATACACCTAACTCCAAGCATTTCACTCTACATAGACGCTCCTCGGCGAGTTCAAGCACAAGCATTACACGGGCGCTCTTTCACGAGACCTACACCTACATCTACATAAGCACCCCTACACCTACATCTACATAAGCACCTCCACACCTACGCCTCACGCATACCCAAACATCTTACAAAGTACACATGCAATACGAAGACATTACAAGCACCAGCCCCAGTCATCCGACGATACCAAGCATATACAACAGTACAACAAGCACGACGAAGACATCCAGCAGGCCGGCAGGCCCTTATAGCATGCACGGACCGCCAAGTCCTTAAAATGCGCACGCCCCTCCCCGTTTCGCCCGGTTCGAAGTCCTCGTCTCACCCATGGACACATGCTTCGTTCCGCTGACTATATCGAGACTGTAATGGTCCGGATATGGTCGTGGAGTTTGACTAGCGCTCTAGTCCGAGCTCAGTCAAACTGGGGGCTCTGTGGATACCCATATCCGTACCCTCCCAACAAAAACCCTGTGATGTAACACGGACTTTTATTACGCATGCTTTAACGTTGACTTATACGGTTCTAACTAATGTCGAATTCATTTTGAGTCGTTTTAAATGTTTAAATGGTTTAGGTCGCATCACATCACACTTAAATAACGTTCATTTTGTCCATTTGGAGTCTAGCTAGGTCCTTGTCTGCTTCATTTGGCATGAAGCTTCAGATTTGCACTACAATTGGCCCTTTTACATTAACAAGGTCTAATTCAAAGTTCCTAAATCCCTAAATTTAGGCCCGGTAGCTAAAACCGCTATTTAGCCCTCTCACACAAAATACAACTTCACGTCTTAGCTTATTTCACAAATCTATGCAAATACACCCTTTTCATTTTTCTGTCTCGGTCTCAAACCGAGCCTAAACCCAAGCCTTTGGCCCGCACTCCAAAGCCACGCACATCATAAAATATCTCGAAATATCTCAGCTCTTTTCTTGGCACACACGCACGAAATTATATCAGTATCTTTCAAAGATTTTATGCAACAAACTGAAAGAAATTTCTAAAATTGCCATCAAACCGCATAACCTTATGCGGTTTGGTGGCAACCGCATAAGGCTATGCGGTTTGCCACTGCAACCGCATAAGGCTATCACGGTTTCCAGGCCTGGTTTTATACCCCAGTTTCCTAATTTCTCCGAGGTTTTTAGTATATATACAGCCCTATACCTCGACCTCAAATCATACTTTCACATCACAATCTCACACACAATTCACAACACACAAATCCTCTCTCACAAAAGCCTCAAGCACTCAAATCCTTGGGTTCAACACACCATCCCGTGTTGAATTCATCCTCCTTTCTAGTTCAAGAAGCGAAGCTCTGCCCAGATCTGAAGCGTCAGGACAAGGTAGGTACCGATCCACTTGGATCAAAACTTTTTCTTATTTTCTATGGACTAACAAAGGGGTCTACACCCTAGCGCCCCCCCCCCGGCTTTGGCACCCGAGCGCGCTTGCCTTCCAAGTGTTCTTATTACTTCGGGTACACTCCATATCCGATGACACGCCAAAGTCGCATAAGCAACCGACCTTATAAAATAAACCAATGGACAATTGAACTTTATTTTATTTGCATGCATCTTGCACCCCTTCTTGTTTTGCATTAAAATCAACTTAAACAATGAATTCGACCTTTAATCAACTGTATTCGTTAACAAGTTAAACATGCTAAAGCGAGGGTTTTAATCAATCTTTTGCATCTGCATCTGCGTTCTTTTACAAATTTATCGCACTTGTGCGTGGCGATAACATTGGCTCAAATATCATCTTACAAGGATTGTTCTAGGTCGATTAGAGGCTATTATTACATAGGCTTTTCTAAAAGGTTTTCATAAATCATTATTTGAATTAACTCTTTTTCTAAAGTACCTTCACCCCGAATCCAATCTGGTTTCACAAGCCTTAGATCTAGGGGTGTCGGCGTGCTCCAAAATCTAGGACATGTTTTTAGCTTAGAACATGGTAGCAGGTTCCTATTTTCCGCGATAAATAGGTGGCGACTCCATAACAGTTCTTAAAGGTTTTTCTAACTTAATCTTTTTTAACTTTAAAATCCGCCCTTAAGCAAGACGCCGAGTTGGGTCCGATCCCGGGTTCCACAGTTATGCATAATCAAAACTAGAACAACGCAATTGAAATAGTAAAGAGAAGACATGATAAAGCAAGAACAATAGATTAAACCTGGAGAAATCAATAATTGCAATGTAAAAGATCGAGTCTTGAAGGATGAATTCAATCTAAACCTAAGAGTTTTTGAGTTTTAAAGGAGAGAAAAACTAATTCTAATTCTAATCTGAAAATATAATGTAAAGCCTAAAGATAAAACCCTACTCGAGCTCTATTTATAATAGCACGAAAATCCGGAGAAAAGGGCCAGCAGAACCGATCGGTTCGGGTCAAAACCGATCGGTTTAGTGGTGGAACCGATCGGTTCACCCTTGAACCGAGCGGTTCTAAGGCCGTCAGAAGTTACTTCCAGCAACTTTTGCCCTGTTTCACGTATTCTGAACCTATAGGTTTCGCTCTGAACCTATAGGTTTCGCTCTGAACCTATAGGTTTGACTTCACAAATTGTCGTATTGACTCCGAATCAACTCTCGGGCTTCGTCTTGACTTCTCGACACTTGTAAACGCTCCTATAACCTCAGGTTTTAGCTCAGGACCGCCAAAACCTGCAAAATACAAACGAGGAGCAGCGATGATCGCAATATAAAGCAAATAGCTACTAGTATACTAATGAAATCAAGTAAGTGCGAGCTAAATGCAACTATAACGGGGGCATAAAAGCAATATAAATGACATGTATCACTTACTCAGCAGACTGTTTTTATCTCTGACAATCTTCCACGCCTGTTTGGCAAGCAAGGCCTGATTAAGGCAGATAACATTGCGAATACCTAGCCCCCCCCCCCCCCCCTTGATTTGGGAAGACTAAGGAAGTTAGTACTGCACCAGTGAATAGTTTTTGACTCCCTCGTTCCAGCCCACCAGAAATGCGCTAGAAGAGAATTAATCCTTCTAGCAATACTTACCGGAATACGAAAAATCGATAGAGAGAAAACAGAAAGGGAGGACAGGATAGAGTTTATCAACGTTAACCGACCCGCTGGTGACAGAAACGCCCCATTCCAAGAACTAATACGCCGCCTTACTCGCTCCACCAAGAACTGAAAAGTTTGCCTTTTAGACACACCCAACGAGGAAGGGGTTCCAAGGTACACACCGAGATCCTTACAAGGTTTTACCTTAAAACTATTCAGTCCGACATGGACCATATTCAACGTGCAACTCGGACTAAAAACTATAGCTGACTTATCATTGTTGATTCGTTGTCCTGATACTGCACAATAGCAGTCCAAAATATCACACAAACAGAAGATCGCATCAGTTCCTCCTTGGATGAAGAAAAGCGAATCATCTGCAAAGAACAGATGCGAGATGGCAGGGCTCTCTCTGGACACTTTTATTCCTCTGATCCAACCCAAATCTTCTGCTTTAGCTAGGTTTTGTGATAAGATTTCAGTACAAAGCACAAAAAGGTAGGGTGACAAGGGGTCCCCCTGTCTTAAGCCACACTGAGGTGCAAAAAACGTCAGCGGTGATCCATTCACTAAGACTGCGTAAGATACAGTTGACACACACTCCATTATCAAGCAGACAAGCTTGTGTGGAAATCTCATGGAGCGAAGGGTATTGTAGATAAAATCCCATCGTACCCTATCATAAGCCTTACTCATGTCTATTTTTAAGGCAAGTCGCCCCATCCTCCCAACTCGGTGATTATTAATCGATTTTAAGACCTCCTGAGCAACCATAATATTATCCCCAATATTCCTGCCTTGGACAAACGCATTCTGGAATTCACCCACCAGACTATTCATCACACCCTTCAATCTGTTTACAATGCATTTCGTAATGATCTTCATTGCTACATTACATAAGCTTATTGGTCTATAATCATCCACCGTTTCTGGATTAGAGACCTTCGGGATCAGCGTTATGAATGTTTTATTTAGGAATTTTGGGATACTACCTGACTCAAGAGCGTGTAACACCGCTTTTGTGACATCCTCCTTTACCACATTCCAGTAGCGCTGGAAAAAAGCAGCTGGCACCCCATCTGGTCCTGGAGATTTTAGGGCACCAAGCTGAAAGACAGCCTTACGAACCTCCTGCTTCGTGTACGGTTCCTGCAGAGCCTTAGCTTCCTGCTCACTCAGTTTTCTCTTATTTGCTTCGAAGAACCACCCAAAGTTTTCTGCGTAATTTTGTCGCTCACATTCCCCTGTCTCGCACAGGCGTGGTAAATACGTCTGGAACAAAGTTCTCGATTTCCTTGTAGTCATACGTCCACGCATTATTCCTCATCTTGATTCCTAAGATATGATTAATTCCCCTTCTCCCTTTGACCCAATTGAAGAAATAGCGCGTACATATATCACCTTCAGTGTTCCTTTTGATTTTTGCGCGTTGTTTCCAATATATAGCAGCTGCTTTTGAAAACTCCCAGAGACGATTGTGGGTCTCCTCAAACCCTGCATCCTCCCCTCCAGCAAAACAGTGTTCCAGCTCCATCTCTAGCTTCTCATCAAATTCAGACCATTTTCCGTGCCACTCCATTTTCTTGTCTAAAGACGACCACGCTTTTAAGGCCATTCTAGCCGTAGACAACTTCTTCATAAGTACAACGGACGCCGGCCCTTCAATGCTTAGTTCCCAGAGATCCTTCACCAAGTTGTATACCTCCTCGTACTCAAAATTCCACGCTTCCATCTTGTAAGGCCTAGTCAGCTGTGTTCTAATCATGTCTGAGTTAAACTCAATAGGGGCATGATCAGACAATTGTATCGGATAGTGTTTGATTCCCGAATTGGTGAAGAGGGATAGCCAATCCTTCGATCCGAGGGCCTTATCCAAACGTTCGTAAGTCTTCGCATCCCCTTTCCTATTATTACACCAAGTATAGCGTGGTCCCTTAAATGGTATATCAATCAGCTCACATCCTATTTTCCATTTGGAGAACGTCTCAGCCCCATCTAACCGTGTTGCATTTGCTCCCCATTTGTCCCAACTATATTCAACTTGATTAAAATCTCCTAATACAAGGAATGGTTCATCAAAGGTCGCAAACCAATTTTCGAGCTCCATCCAGACACGTTGTCTATGCTCCACTCTAACCAACTTTAAACTTGAGTGTCATGTTGGTCACGTAAATATCGTGTTTGGTGTATGCGATAAATGGCCTACGTCATCACTTGAGTTAGCAATAATCGGACACACTTACTCATTATTTGAGTCACTGGTTACGTTGGCATTGCGTTGATGGTGAAGCCCTAGAAGGTATAGGGCAGAGACCGTGACCCAATTACCTCGATTACAAAGTGGTGGAATGAGTGAATGACTACATAATCCGTCATAAAGTACGAGGCTTGAATTTCACAATGGTCGTGGTGATTACTCAACTTGAATAAAGTTTTGAAATTTCAAGTGGAGGATTTGATTAAAGTTCAATACGTGCAAGGAAATGAATTCGTCAAATTTGCTCAATTGTATAAATTGGGAAAAAATCAATTAATTGATAACAAAATTGATAGTGTGCGTAGTGCGCCTCAAAATCGAACACGAAACCTCTTGTTAAACTAATATATTTTCCCACCTCAAAGTCGAACCCAAAACCACTGGTTAAACTAAAATAATTTCCGACCAGTTCTTAAACTCAACCAGCCATTCAAAGAACAATGCTCAAGCTACCGACAACGGCAAAACAGAAACATGTGCACAGTCAAGGACAATTTCCGATAAAACTCGTGGAGATGACGGTAAAAATAATTTTCTCATTCATTACACAACAGGCCATACAAGAGTTTCGATTTACATTACACTAAAGCTACACAAGGGAAAAAGGAATAGCCTACATGCAGTGTCGTATATCTCTATTCTGAGTCCGACTCCATGTAGTTGCCCATCGCCTTTAACCCTCTTGGTCTCTGCATTTCGATGAAATTAACATTTAAGTCAGTACCAATTGGGCACTACGTTTTTTGTTCATATATTGTGTTGCAAATAAGGCCACAAAGGTCGATACATTATAGACGACAGCAAATTTGTACACAGGTTCTGGGATCTTGGTCTCTAACAACATGTGGGCCTTTTGGCTTCAATTTAAAAAAGAAACGTGGAGGATCAAGGTGCAAAACATGGTAGCGTGTATGACGCAAAAAAAACCCATCATATGGATTGATCGGAAATATGATTAGGATGTTTATATTTTTGCCGAAGTGTGTGATGTCGGACGTGCCTTAACTCCCTGAAACATGTTTGCTGGTGTGTCATACTCTCATAGTGTAGACGTGCAGTAAGACGCAGCGGATTTTTGTCAAAGTAAGGCTAATATGACCTCATGGGTTGTACTAATTACTGAGTACGAGATAGGTTTGTGGAAATACAGGCATGAAATTCAAAGTGGAGAGGTGCTCAGAGATATAACGACTGACCTTTTTCGAGATCTTTTTCTCTCGAACTTCATACCGCTCCAAAGTTAGATCGCAAAGCCAACCTCCTGGGCTTACCAACTGCAAATACACATTTTTCATCAACGACGGTAACAGATGGATACTTATAACTTGAATTGAATTTTACTAAAAAAACGCTTAACGAAAAGTTAAAAAAGAAATGTAACTAAATGGTTGGAATATATGGAGAGGGAGTAGTTATTTACTTAGGAGTATTTGTTATCATCCTAAATATAGTTGTTGCCTAAAGTTTTACACTTTTATGATGTTGCCTAGCTCTACTTCCACTATATTCCGTTCTCAATACGAGATATGGCCTAGAGTTGTACACTTTTACGATAGTATTTCCCACTACTCTCGATAATGACATTTGGTAAATTCATTTGTACGACAGCAATATCGCAATGGCTTGCTGTTAAAGTAGAGCATTTACAAGCATTCGAAAGCGCTCCACCATATAGACGATTCTAAAATGATGATATTAGTAGAGTCAAAATGAGGCAAGTTCAAAACACAAATTATATTTTATACGGCGTGTTGTAAGCAAACACATGATTTGTCGCAAACAAGTTTCAAACACAAGACAAGAGCAATAAAGCAAGTAAGCAAAGCAGAAGACGAGGAAGAGGCGTGTGCGTACATTGAGGGTACGCTGAATAAACTTAGCGCGTTTTTTAGGCCGTTGAGGTAGTTTAGACCCTTTAATGGCCAAAAAGTCCTCCTCTTTCTCCTTATTCGTTAACGCGATCATAAACTTTGGTGGCCAAACGACGTCGCTCACACCCCCCAACGACGACCCATTTTTCGTCTCCGACCCTCCACCACCACTACCACTACCACCGTTGATCACCAAAATATCGTGATTACTACTAAACTTCTTCTCCATTTTGTTAGGGGATGCAAACTCTCTCACCCCACCATTACTTTGATATTTACTACCATGATTATGATTATGATTAATATCATTATTAATATTGTTATTATTAATGTCATTAATATTATTATTGTTATTATAATTACTATCATGCCCTTTCATTCCTGTACCACCTTCAGTATTCCTGCATCACAAACAATTAATTATAATTAGATCATGCTAAATACAAAAATCTTAATCAAAATTATTAGGCTTTTTAACTATTCACTTTAGTTTTTTTTTTTTTTTTTTTAAATGATTCATCTAATTATTTATATTTCTTAATATACGTAGTAATCCGTAATACGTATTATTCTTTTGAATAAATAGAATTAAAGCAAAACTTTTATTAGGAGGGTAAAACGGTCTTTTAACTTTACAAGTAGAAAGAGGGAAGAGGAGAGAGAAAGATGGGGGGTTTAGGCTTGGTGAAAAAAACAGAGATGTTTGGGAAATTGAGAGATCTGATTATTAAAATAATATAAAAAATATATAAAAGAATAAAAAAGGATGATAAAAGATGGAATTTCAGGTGGAATTCAGACCGTCTGATTAAAAAGTATGATTTGAATACACGTGGCAAGATATATTAAATTGTTTGGCAATTTGACGGTGACCACATTCGTATAAAGAAATGTTTTCAGATATTGTTGATTAAATTCTATAAATATAAATTCGTTTTATTAGAAAGAATAATATAAAGGGCGATATTTTTTTTCCTATAGACATGTGTGGTAAGAAAAGTAAAAAATAACCGAGTACATAGGAATCCACACCAATCAAGACAATACACACTTGTCACAGGTAAAAGCTTTTCTAAACGAGTCAATTAACGAGCGTGAAACAACAGAAAGATAGCATTACTCTGTCTGTCACAGTCATTTGCTTATACTTCTCTTAAATCACCCTCATCAAAAAGTTAAACGTAAACAATTCACTAGAACGAATCAATTAGCGAGCATGAAACAACAAAAACAATTCACTAGAACAGATGAGGTATAATACATTGATTCATTTTAAGGTTACCGTTTTAAATTAATCAGATGGAATTCCGTTTACGGATGGGCCGTAAACGATGCATGGAATAAGGCCCAAAATCAAGTTACACAAAATAGTAGAGTAGTACTAGTAGTAGCGCACATGTGAAGTCACCCAACAAAAATAGATGGTCCACCGAACAATAAATACGAAAAACTTTGGACACACTTTAAACGTAACTTTGAATTTTCACTCGGAAATGTCCCCCATATAAATCATTTACACAAGTATACCAAGAATCTATTCAGTTCAGTTTCGTTTAGTTCTAAACGCTTCTCCAAAGTTGATAAGCTCTAGTATCGAGTATCGAGTATCGAGTATCGAGAACAAAACTGACGACTACTTTTCACAAAATTTACTGTAGATGATCTTCATACACAAGATGGTTTCGTTTAAAGTAATTGTTGTATAATCGTCATCTCTCAAAGAACACAAACTACTCAATTGGTTATGTAAATGATGAAAAAACCCGAAAAAGGTTTTAGGTAGTAGAAAAGGATACCTGAAGGAAAAATTTCAAGGACCCGTGTTCTTTCCGAAATGTCAAACAACTCTGGATGGTGAAACTTTTTAAGATAGAAATGAACTCGACACTTCCTTTGTGTTACGGAGTAATATCTTAAATTTTGAAAGAAAACTAAATGAGACCTACATGTCTGTGTCGATGGGTAATCGACTCCGAAACAAACAAAGCGTAACAGCGACGCTTTTTTGCAAGATGCATGATGGCCCGTCCAACGCACCTAGCGTTTTCATAATAAAAGGAATAATTTTTTTTTTTTTTTTTGAAAAGATGAGTTAGCATATGACGACGAAGTCACATATATGGCCGTATTGAAGAATACAAAACCTACATATGCATCTTAAGGGGCCGCGTACTCAACTTTAAAATTAGGAGCTTCGGTACATACAATATCATAAAATCTACGTCTTTTGTTTCAATCATTTAAACACCGAGGGCTCTCACTTTTTCACTCGCCAAAAAACGAGTTGATGAGACATGAGGCTAAATCATTGAAATATTTTCCCTTTCGGAAAATCCGATAACCGACATCAATAAATATCATTTCCAATCACACCCAAAATACAGAATTCCGCGCAAACGATCCAAATATTGCATTGAAGATAGAATTAAGATTAGGAGATACGACATCATAAAAATATCGCTGTAAAACCAAATATTTCGTGAGAAAGTACCTGAGAAGGCGAGCAGAAGACGCAGGCCGTTGTCTAAGATTGAAGTGTCCATTACCCGAATGAACACCGTCATCAAACCTATTCACCCGTCGAACAGTAGTTCGTGTGACTGTTGTGTGGTCATTCTTTACTTGGTTCTTTATACAGCGGAGGCGTTTTCGGTTCCCCCAATGTAGACCAAAATCGGTAGACGACTGAGGCGGCTTAACTAAGCCATCCCCTATAATGTGCCTTTCTCTTAGGCTGGTGGAGTTACTTGTGTGAGGGTGATATTCACGATTCTTTACGACTTCGTTTTCCATTAATTATACCTATCGCCATCGTAATGAAGATTAGTACATGTTAGAATTTGAGTACGTCTTATAAAAAACCGTCGTACAAATATAAATCATAAGACTGTCGATAATAATAACAGCGATATTAACTACTGAATTTAGGGTATGACTATATGAGCATCGGTTTAAGACTCGATAGGACCGAACCCAATATTTCCGACAAGATTGTTCGAACTGGGTACGTACCGAACTAGATCTATTCAGTTGAAGTCCGGCCCATTTCGATCAAACACATTTTTTTTCGAGACGAACCAAATAATGCTCCACCCTAATTTTCCAAAATTATATACAAAATGCAGTAAGCCTCCTGTGAGACTAGCTAAAATTTGCGGTTAAAAGGGTAAAAAAAAAAAATGACACAAACCTACTAAAATCAATTTCAGGGGTAGTAAAAAATTTAGTTACTATTGATAATATAATTGAGTACAAATGAGGCTGACTTACGATAACTTATCGTGAGTCTCGATTCACACGATAATTTTTTTTTTTTTTTTAAATGGCAAATATTAAACATTTAGAAAAAAACGTGCATTTTACTTTATAAAATATTTTAATGTTTTAACTGTTAAGATTAAAGATGAAAACTTTCCACCATTTTACCCTAATTTTTTTTTTTTTAGGAAATACTGTACTTGAATTCTCGTCATCTTCCCAAAATCCAGTAACAAAGTTCAAAACTTTACACCATGTAATTCCAAAAAAAATGTGAAAAATATACTAAAATACATTGATTATATATAAACACTGGATTAATAAAAAGGAAATAATTCTTCAAAAAAAAAAAATCGATGATAAATATTAATACAAAATTATTAATGATATAATTTCAAGGAAATTTACATTTTAATAGAAAAATAAAAATCGAGGGTTTACAAAATATAGAAATTTTAGGTGAAAATAAGAAGAAAAAAAATATAAAAATAAATTCTGCAATCAGTGTATGAGACATTGCAATTACCTGAACAAAAGACCTTCAATTTCTTCAACAAAATCTGGAATATTTGAAAACCAACAATTTTTTTTTTTTTGCAGATTCTTCAGTGAAATTCTGCAATTTCAGAGGGAAACAATCGAGGATCGCTGCTTGTAATCAGTGAGATGAACAGCTGCAAAAAAAAAAAACAAAAAAACAGAGATTTATTGCAAATTAAATGATTTCGAAGATTATGACAAACAAAATTGAATTAAAAGTTCAAAAGTTGTTATTAATTTGAGCAATTGATTCATCTGATCTTACTTTCTAAACAAATTTTGAAGTACTAAACTTTCGAAAATCTGTGGATTTTTGTTTTTGTTTTTCTAAAGAACAGTTTAAACAAAAACGCAGTGAACAATGAATTTGAGTTTTATTAGAGTATATGAGGAGACATATAATTATGTCTCGATATTAATAAGTTTGATTGAAATGGAAATCTCCTTGAAAAATCATCATTCGTTGAGGATTGTCAAACGAAAGTTTAATTTCGACGACGAAAAACACAAACCTTTTGCAAAATCAAATCCCAGAAATACCAAACAGATCCTCAATTCAATTTCAATTTCAATTTCAATTTCAATTCATTCACTTTACAGTTTCATTACAACACCATAATATAAACTCGAATTAAAAGAGGAAACTTAAGAAAAAGGTGAGATATTGAAATGATAGGGAGGAATTAATTTAGTTTGAAGTTAAGTTAGAGATGAAGAAGATGAAGTAGAAAAACAAGAAAAAATGTGAAATGTTTTTTTTTTTTTTAGCAGTTTCTTGATAAAAATGTAAGCTTTATACCCGCCCGTTTTAAGACTGTTTTTTTTATAATCTCAGCCGTTGGTTAGATCGACGGCTGTTGTGTCGTCTTCTTCAAGAACCGTCACGGTCTTCCTTACGTCGTTTATTCGTTCTTACATTTTAATGGAATCTTCACTACTTTGGGACTATTTATTTATTTTTCAATTATAATTTTTTGTTTTCTCGTGTCACATAATTCTTACTCGTATTTAGGATGGATAAATTCATCTTGATATAAGACGAGTCAAGTACTCCCTCTGTCTCAGTCATTTGTTTACAGTTTGACTTTTTTTCCCTCACAAAAAAGTCAAACTGTAAACAATTCACTGAAACGGAGGGAATATTACGAATAGTCGAATAAGATGAAAGAAAAGTGGGTTGGAATGATTAATATATTTGTCTTGTACACTTGTTTAAGTGGGAGATACTTGACCCGTCTAAAACTTAAGACGGATATACTCGTATTAAGTAAGACTTATTGTGTATCACAATTTTTATTTACAAATTCTATGGTGCATCCGTCTCATAGTATGAGACAACTCAAAAAATAACTACGGAGTATATTATTTTTCAAATGTAACTTATTTATTTAACTTGAAAAGTAATTGTACATTGCTTCAAATGTAACTCTATTATACATGAAATGTAACGATATTTTATTAAAAAAAATGTACATCAGAAACAAATTTTTAACGGTTACGATAAAATATAAATAAAAAAATTAATTAATTAATGTACATTTTTGCTACTTTGCTAGTGAATGTTGTAGCATTAAAATAATGTTGTATATAAATTGATAATAATGACAAAAAATATAATAAGATGTATAATGTTGTTAGGTGTGAGTGAGGTGTAATATAACTATAGTAGTATTGAGTCTCATAATATGAGACGGACTCACCATAGAATTATATATATTTATTTATCTGGAGTACGGATAATTTTTATATTTATCGGATCATATAAGAGATAACATTATTACGTGAGATCTTGTTTTATTTAATTCTTTTGAGAGCAATATTAGTTTCATTAGTTTATACTTTATAGTTAATAGACTTTATTACGAATACATATTATAATAAAACTAATCGAAAACAAAATTATACTTCCTCCATTCCATTCAATTCTATACATTTGCTTTTTGTACACTATTCAAAAGTGAGGAGAATCTTCGATATATCGTCTAATATATGAAATAAAAAATACCACAGATCTGCTTTAATTGTCTTTTCGAGAGTATTATTAATATTCAAATTTCATATTTTTCAAAATTATGTAACTAAAGATATAAACAAAAGAAAACGCAGATCGAATGACGCGCAAAAGAAAGAATGATGTAATTTAATTGAATTATAAGAAGATAATAGTTAAGATGATGTCGCGAATATAAAATGATAATAAAATATATCGCTTCTGTAGACAGCCTCTATTATTTCATTACTTTAGACACAACTTTTTATGATAGGCTCTATGGATCTGATATTTTTTGTAAAAAACAAATACTTTGTATTATCAAATTTCGTAGATTGTAACCGAAAATTTGATATCGTTCATAATGCCTTATTAATCTTACTCATTAGGATAACGTCATATAAGGTCATATAAGGTTAGTCTACCTTTTTGGGTCGGCTCGAGTTTGATTCAGATTGTTAATGGGTCGTGTCATTTTGGGTCAAATGATGCATCAGTTTAGGTCGGATCGTTATCGAGTTTGCGCGATTTTGTCGAATTATTTCAATTTTTAGCTATTAAAATTAGTATTTTGACCATTATTTGATTTTAATTATTTCATTATTAAGTTTCTGATATTAGAACTAAACACTAATTTACTTTTAATTCCATAAATGTTATGCTTATAATTATCGGGTCAATATCTCGTCAGGTCTTCATCGCCTTTATCGGGGTCATGTCTGAGTCGGATTAGGGTCACTAATTATCGGGTCTGGTTAGGTTACGAGCCGTCATCAAGTTGAGTCGGGCCGGTTTCAGGTCATTGATTATCATGAGAGAACATAATTTACAAAATTCACTTGTATATAAACCACATATGCATCTGATAAGATTACACATAACACAGAAGATAGACCCATTACACAGATTTCCTCCTTCCTATTTACACAAACATGAAATCAATTTACATGGGCCCAAATTTACAATGATCAACCCATCTTCCAATCAATTACTACATGTCTGTGTAACATCATTTTACTTCCAACAATAATTCAACATATTCAAATTTTGCTAAATGATACCGTAATTCGACGACATTACCTTAATGCTTCAAATACCCTCTGATCGTCACGAGGATTACAGGGTCTGATGTATGCAACCTTACCCTGATGTTTACAGTACAGAGAGGCTGTTTCCGAATTACTAAACCTTAGACCTTAAGCACTGAACCCCTTGTGCAGAGAGCTCCAGGGATTAGACGGAAAGCTCGGACAAGCCTGCGCTGCTGCTTCGGCCATTTGTTCGGTCGTGACCCCGGCATTGCAGATGTTCGCGAAGGATCTCATGTGTTTCATTCCGTACTGTGATAGAGATCCGCAATGTGTCTCAAATGTTCTTACCTGCATTGAAAGGTACAAACATATTGAATCTCAAATTGGTTGTTACGACATTTCAATGGCAATAACCGGTGACAAATGTAGAGACAAACCTGTGATTTGAGGCATTTCCAGTCATCGACGAGAGCTTGTCCAGCAGGTCGAATAGTCTGCAGCATTTCTGAACTCTTTTCGGTGCCAAACAGGAGTTTACCGATGATCTGCACGCTGTTATCTAAGTGAACTCTGTGCGATATTGCCTCCGAAAGCTTCTTCTGAGCTTCAACTTTTCTCGCAGATCCTTCAGGAGCCTTCCGAAGCTGCGACAACCAAATTTCACCATATAAGTTGCACAGTAAATTTAATCGTCATAGTCTAATAGTGAGAGTTTGATGTATGAAACCTTGCTCCAGAAATGGATGAGATCAGCATCGCGCTGGTTAACAGCAACAGACGACGTAGGATGCAACGAATTGTTATCGACGTTGGTAATGTTGTCGTTAGCAGGGTTTGTACCCATGTATGTGTAGAGCACGTCTTTGTTGAGCCCTAAATCACCATACTGCATGACATTCGATCCATAGAAAGAGTTTGAGCCCGTTCTCTTCTTTACCTGAAGCACCGAAAATATATCAGTCAATCGTGTAAGCTAAACACAGCAGAATTCACGAATTTCGCAATACATATTTCTCCAGTAAAATAAAAAATAATCACCAGCTCATACTGCTGCTTCAAGGTCTCTGCGCGCAAGTTACGTTTCTCGCTGTTCACACAAAATTTTTGTGTCAAACGATTTTTTATATGATTTTCATAAGACCACGGAACTGTACGAACAAAAAAAATTAAGTGCTCTGCGTATTAGTACCTGTCTTCCATCCAAGAAATGCTATACAAATCACCCAAACAAGTGTCGTACTCTGGAGGAATCGCATCCTCGCCTGGACAATACGTTCCCCAACTACTTTCCCAAGCGTTTGAAGCGGTTGTGGCGTAGATGTTCAGGCCATCGGGAAGAATTCCTTCAAACATGCTGCCCGACTCACACGCTTCGAGGTAGAATACCTGTCATTACGCACACGCCACATCACATCAAATAATGTGTTTTAGAGCCTATATACCTTATTTTTTCTCAACTTATCAAACACTTCATAAAAC
This sequence comes from Dianthus caryophyllus, assembly GCA_023091065.1. NCBI lineage: Eukaryota > Viridiplantae > Streptophyta > Magnoliopsida > Caryophyllales > Caryophyllaceae > Dianthus > Dianthus caryophyllus. The sequence continues at coordinate 3,626,194 of CM041523.1, forward strand.
ATTAGACAAATTTATCGAGGTGATGAAGCGTTCTTACCAAGCTCTTGTAAGAGCCTAAAGCATGTTTTTTCTTCAAGGCGTCAATCAAATCATCCGCGTACAGGTATGGATAAGAAGGCATACCTGATTAAATAACACGAACATGTAAGAAATACACGAAAAACACTCGTTAATTTGCAACTGTAAAGGGATATTCAGCTCGAACGAGATACTGACCGACAACACCTGCACCGCCATGGTCAGAGTAAAACACGAAGATATGATCATTAGGACCGCTGTCGACCACCTTACCGCTACCACCAGTGAGTGCAGCTTTGTCCCCTAGCAAGGCCGCAATAAAGTTGTTGGCATTCACGTCTTTTCCGGTGTAATCCTGACACAATATATGGCACTAAATGAGCATCATCCAGAACAAATAACAGTAGGCAGAAAGTCACGACATCGAATGACCAGACCTTAGGAACGCCTGCGTAAACATCACTTCCGTAGGGACTGTTAATGATGACCCCTTGTCTCGGATTCTCCTCGTTGTAGGCGATGTCATCGTACATGAATACGACTATGTTTTCGTCCTTTAGACCGCCTTTTTTAAGCAATTGGTAGGCGTGACAGATATCGGCCTGCACACCGGCAAGGAATAAATAAATTGAAAGGTCATGACAACGGGTGGAGGGAGATTCGAACTTACGACCTACAGTTCACGATACCTAAGTCGTAACCACTAGACTAAAACGTCTTTGGTAATTGATTATGTAGATCATTTGAGTATTTAATTTATCAAATAACTTTTTTTTTAAATCATATAGAAAAAAAAAAAAGTCATACCACTTGATCAATAAAGTGACTAGAAGATAAGAAAAATTATTTGTAGTGATCCACTCAATTACGCAAAACAAAATTAAATTATGTACCTAACCAATTATATCAACTAATACAACAACTTGATGACTAAGATAAAGAATATTAATCCTCTCAATCTAAAATAAAATAAAATTAAAGTTCTATCAAAGGAATAAATTACCAATTTCAATTTTATTATTTATTTATTTATTGTAGATGAACTAGAAAAAAGTATATGGCCATGTTTTTTCTTTTAGTTTTCTTTATCTATTTTTGCAAATTACCAAAATATTTAAATAATTTTTCTTTTAGAAAAAGTCCAAAATAAAGCACATGTGATTGAAGATGTTTCAAATTTAACTAAAGTTCTCTCAAAACAAATTTAACTAAAGCTAATAAAAGATGTTGATTTATTACCGATATTATGAATTATTTCAGTATTATTATTATACTCTCTTTATCTTAGTGAGTTGTTGATGTTTTTTTTAGTTGGTGAGAGGAAATTAAAATAAGCGTAAGCATATATTATTGATTGAGACTAGGAGAATACAATTGATAAAAGTAGACGAATAGAAAAATCGGATTGGACAGTTACTTCGACGGTTCAACATCTCATTCAGCAAATAGATTCTTATACTCCGTATATAAACAATCTTACAATAAGATTCTTATAATATATATTTTTTTTTTTCTTTTTTGGTTTCCCAACCTATATCCGAACCCATTTGGGCCGACTAATACGGTTTCGGATCGTGTTCCGGAGTTAAGGTTTTAAACTCCTCCCAAGCCATGATCGAACCTCGCTCTCCTACTGTTTCAAATTTCACTACTGTAATCAAAATCTCATTGGTAAGATTCTTATAATATTTAGGTGTAGTATTATAGAAGCGAAAGAAAATTGATTTTAGGATATAATTATTCTTTCTAATTATAATCATTTTTCTTTCGCTTCTATAATTCTTTCTAATTTAAATAGCTACCTCTCATACTTCATCCAACCATAATTTCTCGCTCAATAAGGCCAAACAGATCCTTAATTAAATATATAAGCTAGACAACAATTATTCGGTAATATAGTTATATGACATTTTACGTAAACTATTAACAAACAAAAAGGCATCATACACGTATAAAAAAAAAGTGATGTATAAATAAAATTATACCTGGTGTCGATAATTCCAATAACCGTCCGAGCCAGCAATTAAAACAGCCCATTTAGTACCAACTGTGTCATCATCAATGCTATTCGGAAACGCAAATTCTAGTATCGAACTTCCGATGTCACCTAACGGCAACTTGGTCAAGGTGTCTGTATTAATCAAACGACTACTAACTACCGAGGCTAACAGTAGGAGCACCACCACAACTGGTGCTCCAACAGTGTAGCGTGACATAATCATCCGATTGAATAACAAAGATGAAAATAAAAAGTAAAAAGTTTATAAAAGAAGGAATTGTTGTGTGAGTTGATGAGTTTCGTGTGTTTTGGACGTAGTATATGTAGTAGTTTAATACGAGGGTGTTTACGTAATTTTGTCGTGGTGTGATAACGAGTTGGTCCTACGATGTTTAGATTCTAAAAATTGAACGGCTACAATGCTACGATCGTGTCCTACAAAGTATCTTAAGTTGAATCTCTCAATTGTTTCTCTTCTTAGATTCTTTATCTAGATGAGTATATGACCCTAAAATATCACCTCATATATATGAAGTGAGATAGGTTATCTATAAATTAGATACAAAAATAAATGTCGAAAATAATAAGATTGATCTATTGGTGGTGATGTGAAAATGGTGGTATCGTTAGATTCACCAACTGTATAAGAAATTGTTGTTATACGCTGGGAGATTCAATATTCGTAACATGTCATCGATCGAAATCTAATATCCAAACCCAAACGTGTAGAGATCCTCTAGAGTAACTTTACCATAGAGTTACTTCATTTTTGTCACATTATTTGCATAAAATAATTTTTTTTTTCATTCATCATCCAAACGGGTTCACCAATTTTATGTAGGGTATCTTTTGGTTTGGATTCGGCGGCGAAGCCGTCAGAACTTCCCGGAAAAGGGTTTAGGGTACAATTTTACGGTGCCGCTAAAATCCTAAACCCTTTTTCGGGAAAAAAAAAAATCGATGAGGAACGCATGAGGGTATTTGTATAAGAGAAATATCAAAATTAAATAAATTTATTATGATTATCTAATTTAAAAACCGAAATTCTAGAGTAACTCTACCGTAGAGTTACTCTAGAGGATCCTGACACAATTCAAACTGATACTCACCTATTAGTGTATGTATTTACGTTCAACAATGACATACTTACTAATATTAGAATGAATAACTATTGCGAATTCACGTATATACCTTGGAATGAAGAAAAAGCAAAACACAATACTCGTACGTAATAATTATATGTTGAAGAGAATAATCAGAATATATTTAGACTATGTACTCCGAAATAGATTATAATTCATTTTGCTATTTACACTTTAAATTAATTACTGAATATCAATTTGTATCTCACAAATTATATCAAAAACTTATCTAATGTAGTTATATGTCATTTTAAAATGAGATGACACAATTATTCAAATACGACTAATAATATATATATATTCTTCGTATATAGATTAAACTGCAAATTAAATTGTCAACCTCCTAAATCAAGTCGGCTATAACTATACGCTACCACGTACATAAAGTCTTTGGTCTCAACTTATTTATTCTATTATAGTAGTATAAGACAAAAGTATTGAAGTAACATAAATCTATTAAAAATAGAAAATTAAAATCACCAAATATTCTCCACTTGGCTCATTTTTAGGTATTCAAGTCCACAATGTACTTATGCTTTATTCACACTTGTCAACGCGCGTTTTGCGCGTTAAATATCTTTAGCTACGTTTATTCAAAAAATATGAAATTTAGATTTTAATTATGTACTCATAAAGACGAATCAAACAAGATCACACATGAATATGTTTACACTTATGGATCGAGAGATAATTGAAATTAAAGGTCAAAATGTGAATAGTGTACAAAATAGAAACATACAATATGGAGTTGAATGAAGGGAGTATTAAAAGAGTTTTCCTATGCAATCCTAAAAGTACACAGCCCAAACAAGCACAAAATTTAAAACAAGAGGTAAAACTTCAGCTCAAATAAAGATTTAGTCAACTCCTATCAATTTTGCTTTATAAATTTGGCTCTTATAAGCCGTAAAGAATATGGCCTGACACTGATGTTTCTTAAATTGGAGGATACAAGTGGAAAAAATTGAATAACACAATAACACTAATTTCAATTTTCCAAGAATCTTAAATTCATTAGATACATATATGCATGTAGTAGACATATGACCATCCTCATTCAAGAACTACGTCACCAATATTTTTTCTCTTAATTTCACTATATATAATTTGATCCACTTTTCACTTTCATACAAAAAAATCATCATCTAAGTCGTCAAACCCACTATTTGCCATTATTTAGTTGTTTTATTCCCATTTATATTTTTTTATCCAATCAAATCATCTATTCTACCATTAGTTTTGTGCCAAAACAAATTAATAATAATAAAAATAAATCAACAAGAGTCATAATAATAAAAATAAATCAACAAGAGTCATGACCTAGAGCAATTGTTGATCTCTTTTGAGGGTGAGTCAAGTTAATCTAACTTTTAATTGTCATTAACTTGATTCAATAATTTCAATTAACCCATGACCTAGAGCACTGCACGACCTTTGCATGAGCACGGCCTTTAACGTTTAACATGACCGATTAATTTATCTAAGTTTTCTTAATATACGAGTATAATTTTAAAATTTATTTATTTATTTTCCAAAAAATTTCCCTTTATCAACTACTCCATATTTTTTTATGTCACGCTTTTTCCAACACAATTATTTATTTGGATAAAATATCATGATAAATATTCCCTTTGTCCCATTCAATGGTTAATATTTGTTTTATTTCTTCCTCCCAAAATAAAGTAAACGTTAACAATTTATTGGAACAGATGAGTAGGAGTATTAAATAGTGAAACAAATACTCCGAATCAAGAGATACTAATAAATGTAGGGTGCACAAATTCAAGACAAAGACAAGTGAAGTGGATTAGACTTTCACGTATCAACTAACATTGCTGTCTTCGTTTTGTTTAATGCCGTATCTTCCTTTATTTCTTGCCTATATACACTTCAATCAATTTTGCGTCACGGTTATTTGTTTATCTTTTTTATGTAGTATATTTTGAGATATAATTATTTATTTTAATTTATTTGTACATTTTGTTACTTATATATCTTTTTAATTTAGGGAGAAACACAAATTAACAGCTTTTTAAGTTTTAACTAATAATTTTGGAAAATAATTATATCAGTTTTTACTTTATACAAGAAAAAATGGATTATTTAGATTGATTATTAAAATAAGGGAAATTCTCACTTGTACCCCTCAACTTTTTCGTTTTCTCACAAATACCCCTCTTTTTCTAAGAAAAAACTTTAACTAACAATAAATTTTTCTTATCACTTTAAAAACCGATAATTTTTGTTTCTCATTGTACATCTTTATGAGATTTTTTAGTTGAAAAAAAAAATAGAATTTATGGAATTTTTATTAGGGAGTTATGACCGGTTAATAGGAATACAAGTAGACATATAATTATGTCTGGGTATTAATAGTAGTATTAAGTTTAATAATAAATGTAAACCTTTGGCTTTCCATCTAAAGTCTATATAAGGTGGTTAATTATGTTTGGGTATTAATATTACCGGTCAAAGTCGTTTGACAAACTAAACTTTGACCGGCTAAAACTATCGCGTACAAATTCCAAAATCGATGATTTTTTTCCCAAATCAAAGATCTCGTCAAGACTTACGATAGAAAAAAAAAATTACACTTTTATGATATCGTAACTAAAAGTTATCGCTGGTCAAAGTTTTTTTTTTTCAAAAAAAGAGGGGTATTTGTGAGAAAACAAAAAAATTTAGGGGTACAGGTGAGAATTTCCCTTAAAATAATTAAGTAAACAAAGGATTGAAGCAATGAAAGTAGTTTAGTTGCATTATGATAATTTAACAACAATGTTGTCCATTTATTTGTGATTATTTTTGGATGAAAACATATTAAGAATACTTTAAAGACAAAAGCAGATATTGTATATTACTACTAGTTAATTTAACATTTTTACTTACCGTCAAAACTAAAATTTTGACTTCTAAAAAGTAAAATCGATTAAAATTTTGTGGCTTGCAAAAAGTATTCAATAACATGTCCAACTCTATCGAAGCTATTCGTATTGATCGATTAATTAATTTTAAAAATATATTGATTGTATCTTTTTTTTTTTTTTTATTAAAAGCTCTATTTTATTAAGCTTATAAGAACTAAATTTATAAAATTTAAAATTAAGGTAAAAAGAACAAGATCAAATACGGCCTTATCTACAAAAAAAGAATAAAAAAAATTGGTCGATAGGACTTGTAGTTTTAATAGATAAGGCCCAACGTACTGGCTGAACAAGTATGCGATAATATATGGGCCCTCATTAGAATGTTGCGATGTTGTGTCACGTAAATCGTGTGGTTTTGGTTTATAAAGCCTTCTTCTTAGTATATGATTCGCACCTTGTGTAGTATGGCGAAAAACAGTGGCGGATCTTGACAGAATATTTGAAGGTGGCCAGACGTTGGCCAAATATTTCACGTTGAAACATGGTATGTGGATCGGAATTTCATATAAATAAATTCAATATATTCGAAGAAAGTTATTCATTTGTCAAGTAATATTTACCTCGTTTATTTCTATTGAGCGTATAACAATATGACAAATGAAAGAAAATCATACAAATTGAATTTAAAATTTGTGAATTTTACGGGTTACTTGAAAAGTCTACAATAACACAATTATAATATATATTTTCTCTTTATCAGTCATTTGTTTACAATTTTCTCAAATCTCTTTCACAAAAAAGTTAAATGTAAACAATTAACTGAAACGGAAGGAGTACAAATAAATTGGAGTAAGTGATTTGATTAATTTTTCACAAAGTGCTATACTCCGCATTAGACATTTTAACAATATGTTGATTTTCTTTATATACAAAATCTTATTGACAAATTTATGTATTTTTTTTGTCATTCAGGATCCACCGTATTTTGTACGGAGTAGAAAGCTTAAATTGTTTTTGCAAGTAAAATTATTATTTTTTTGTAAAAACAAAAAAAAACTAAGCAAGTATTATTAGCCTGATTAATAATTTATTTTACTCTTTATGTGTGTATAATTTCTTTAAATTTCTTTAAACAAAAAAAGTAAGCAAGTATTATTAGCTAATGATATTTTAATTTCTAATATTAAGCTAAACAAATTATTAAAAAAAAAAAAGATAAAATAACATACGTGAAATAATCTAATTTCCAGGAGATATTATGTAAACGGACTTTGATAAACTCATAAACTAAATGCTATAATGGGCTTGTAAGAGTAGTTAATCGTATGTTCTCAATTATTATGTACACAAAATGTATGCCAATAGACATAGTATTATTAATGGGCTTATAGATAATATATCAAATAGTATGAATTTAACTAAATGGTGGTTCCCCAGGTGGAATTTGAGTTAATTTGAAAAGCACACCACTTGGCCACCGCAGCCCCCGTCGGGGGTGACTTATATGGTACATGTGGTGGTACGGGGGGACTCAACCCCCTCGTCATAAAAAAAAAATAGTACTCCGTATGTTTTAATTTAACACCGAAACCAAGAAAAAAAAAGTACTCCGTATGTGATAATCATTATGTAAAAGACTATTCGTATAAGAAAATCTGTTATTACGAAGTACTAAAATAATTATCACAAATTCTTGTGTAAGTCAGGACTTACAATAAGTTATTGTAAGTCCACCTTATTTGTACCCGTTTATATAGCTTTTGTACTATTTAAGTGATAATTATGAATAATTGTTACTATTTTTTTTTAGTACCCCTGTAATTAATTTTAGTAGATTTGTTTCATGATTTTATATCCTTTTAACTGCAATTTGTATTTTGGTCTCACGTTAATTTTGTGTATGTTGTGCCTTACAGGAGATTTACTGAATAATTATCAATGGTGTAAACAATATGAAGAACAAAGATTCACTATAGTAACCCGCAAGTGGTTAAAATATGGGTGAAATTCTCATGGGTTTCAGGTTCAATTCCCTCAAAGAAAAATTTTGTGGGAATGTTAAACTCGGTATGTCTAATCGGATCACGACTGTCGAATGGTTTTAATCATGCACGCCTGTTTAAATATAAGCGGCACATTATCCAAAAAAAAAAAAAAGATTCACTATAGTACTCCGTAGATAAAAAGACATTTTTAAGACAATTACCAATTCGAATCAATTTTTTTTGTATAGACATTTTTTTTCCCACGTCCTGACGTCCATAATATACCAAAAACACAATTTTTTGGTGAAATAGATTCACATGAGATATACGGCAATTAAGTAACAATATCGAAATAAATCAAATTAATATACTTATTAATAGCTCAATAATGTGACTCATGTACCTTAATTAGTTAGTTAGTCGTGCATACAAGTACACAGCCTGTACACAGTAATACATTAAAACGTACAATTAGAACCAACAATACAACAATAATTCAGACTAAATTAAATTAACACTAAACATGACTCTAATTACATCAAAAAACAATCAAATCATAATAATAACTTTCTTAATTACATTCACATCATTTCAAATTGTTGCATCAAAAAGTTACATAGCAAATTACTGGAATGCTACTTACTCAGCAGGGAATTTCACAGAAGATAGCCCTTACAATGCGAGCCTACGAAGGCGTTTTCCGACCTCGTGTCTGAGGCGTCTTTGAAACAGTTCGCCAATGTGACCGTCGGGTTGAGTCAGTCGAGTCGGGTTTACGCTCTGTACAGCTGCCAACATGACGTTCCTCTCGGCCAATGCCAAAGTTGTGTTAAGGATGCTACTAATAGTATATTGACTCTTTTCTTTCCTAACCCTAAAGAGGCCATTATTATATACGAGGTACGTTATTCTTATATGAAACGATATTACGTAACCTTAAACGTGATACCTGTTTATTGATTTATAAAGGTGTCATAATTAATTGTTTGTAGATCGATAAATGTCAAAATGCACCATTCTAGACGTCTAGTAGTAGCACGTAAGAAAAAATAAAGTAAAAAATTGCCTTACAAAAAGTGGAATAGTCAGGAAGTAACTCAACCAAAAGCTTAAACTGATGGTTGAAGGTCCAAAATTGATTATATACTCTAACATGAATGTTTTCATTGATCAGGAATGCATGTTACGGTACGCAAATCGAATGATCTTTTCTACAATGGAATTAGAGCCATTCGACAACGACTGCAGTTCACTAAAGTATTATTCCAACATGCCGGAAATCAAAACCGCCGTGAAACAAGGTTTTGACACGTTGATCGACGAAGCTATAAAATCCGACAACTATTTTGCCGTTGGAGGTGTGAAGAACGTGATTACGACATATGATTTGTATTTTTTAGTACAATGTACACCGGATATAACTAAAGAACAATGTAATGATTGTTTATTACATACCTTAAATTCAACGGTCGAGACGTGTGGAAGCGATGGTCGATTGTCGGGCCATACAATGGGACCGAGTTGCGTTATGAGGTATGACGACAAGCCATTTTTTTATGCCACGGTTAGATCAATGGCGGATTTGGGAGATCCTCCAACTACGACCCCACCGTACAAGTACGAGAAATCTGATAAACGTAGGGATACACTGGATTTGGTGTTGGGCATTTTTATAATAATCGGTCTGGTTATTTTGATATTTGCGGTGAAAAATCGCTTCTGTTGTTGTCGTCGAAAGTAATCGGAAAAGAGAAACTAATGCTAGTTTACAGGATGCACGCAATTATATAACATCGGTATGATATTGGTTGATTTATCTCTTTTAAAATTTGGGTTTTCGATCAGTGCCAATTTGTTAAAGTTTGCCTATATGTAATTGATATGATTAGTACCGAGTAAATCTTTTATAGTTGGGGTACGGCTTGGACTCGGGCGGGCCATGCCGATCTGCGAATTTGATGGCCGATCAGGCAAATTAGGCCCGACCGACACCCAAAGTTCTAATTCTTTAGAGTAAACTCGTGCTCGCTTTTGCGTATTTAATTAAGGGTGCCAAAATCGACTTGAAATACATTTAGTTAGAACACAAATCCCTCAAAACACGACATTCATGAGCCTTCAATCGTACAATTAGTTTCATCTAATCTTACATCCTCCTATGATGCAAACGTCGCACCATATTCAAACGACGAGAATCAACAAGCATTAGCTCGTACGATACAAAAGGGGCCAAAATCAATTAAGCTTGTTGCATCGCCTCCTCGTATATCCGAAAAAGCTCTTCTTAGTTTCGTCTAACACAATCATATCCGCAAGTCATTTTACGCCGACATAAGTCAGCTCACTCCATCCCTAGCATCATAAGTGAGTGTGTCGCTGCATTCACACGGAACCAACAATCCATTCAACGAGGGAAATACGTACTTCGTTTCCTCATCAAGTACACACCATGGTGTCCACACGACCACGTTACTCTCGCCTCTCAAGATACCAAACGAAAACGGACGGAGAAAGATCATGTAGTCGTTGCTAGAGGATCCTTGTTTTGTAAAAATAAGCAAACTGCGGTGCAATCGTCAGGCTTGTCGTAAGGAGCCTTGTTCCTCCAGGCCATCATCGCCTCATCTACGACTGCTTTTGCAGCCATCTCTTCATTCTCTGCTGCCCATACAATCGACACTACTTCCTCGTTGCTCAGGACATCCCAAATCTGGATTACAGACACGAAAAACGCTAAGCATTCTTCAGTGAAAAATGTTTACATTTGATATTCTCAAATAAAAGTGATACGACTTACCCCATCAGAAGCAAGAACGACGAAAAGATCACAATAAGTAACACGATGATGCGTGACCACAGGGAGCGAGATTATGCCGTGATTTTTCATTACTAGGTCTCCAAAAGACCGAGACATAGCCATTCCTGGACTTCGAACCCTAGGTAGCCACGCTCTTTCGAGCTCTGGTTCTTCCCTCAGCGCAAAAACTCTGCCGTTTGACTGTCTTATCCTATCAGCCTCGCCTTCACAAAACAATAGTATCAGACAATCAGTTACCAAGCACAAAATACTACTCAAAATTCATACAACATATACAAAGTGAAAACTTGTTTGTATTATGTACCAGGTGTTCCGGGTTTTAAATCCGTAGTTAATGGAACCGCTGCAACTCGATTTCCGTTTTTAGTTCCAAGGATAGCCCTAGAATCTCCGAGATTCGCTATGACAAGATCGTCACCCTGCTTAAGCACCACGACAGCAGTGCTTCCGCTGAAAGAGGCGTCTAATTTCTTCGTGACTCGTATTTCTTCGTCCATTTCAGTGAAAGCGTTCAAGCAAGCCGATTTCCAATCAGAGAACGTCCTGTTTTCTTCAACTATTATTCCTCGATTTTCAACAGACGTGTCATTTGTCGCCATATTCATCTCCATGGCCGCTTTCTTTTGATCGAGGATTAACAATGCCAGACGTTTCTTGACGAGCCTGCTTACTAAATGTCCGTTCTTTCCATGCCCGTCAAACACTCCACCAAACACCCCATCTATTGTTCCATAGCCCTGCGAACACAAATATCCCGAGTTACAGACGACAATAATACTCTTTACAGCTGTGCAGAATAACAGTTCTCTAGTATTTAAAAAAAAAAAAAAAGTCAAACGAAAGTTATTCAATAAAATTTCGACAGTCTTTAAAGACGCTACCTGATAAGCAACAGCAGAATCCTGGTTAACGCGCTTACCACCTCGTTGAGAATGCAAGCAACTCACGACCCTGTGACCCTCGTGATCGTGAAGAACACTGCCTACGACGTCTCTACTACCCGAAGATGATGTCGATTCCTTGTTCCCCATTTTCCAAATTCTTTTATTTGTTTCCCTTTTTTCTGATATAATTTTTTGTTTTGCTCACATTACGTTAACGTTTTGAACAGTTAAGCGTATTTGTTCAAGAGTTGTTATATATGTAGAGGATAATGCAAACATAAACAAAAGTTGATCAAGTAGAATATTTAAACAGTCAAATTGATTGTTTCTCATATTAATTAATATTTCTAAAAATGATTTAAGTAGGTAAAGGTTTAGGTGTCCAATCAAATCATCCAAAGAACAAATATGATGTGGAAACATGTATGCATAGACTAATCATGTTGTTATCCAAATATACCAATTTGGATGTGAATCCCCTTAGTTTGGATTTGTGTGATTCTATTTTACATAAATAAACGTGTTTCTTTCCAAACGTGTGTTTACTGAACATATGTGAAAAATTTAAAAGGAATCAGATTAAGAAAGAACTAAACTGTATATCCACTTAACACACGTGTCATATTCTTTTTTCGCGATATATCGACTCAACCCTTTCACACACCAACATGATCAACTCTGATAGTTTATAGTTCTTGCTCAGAGGAAGCTAAGTGCGTTTGAAGTTCGACAAGGTTTTTCGAGACGACAATGTTTATTTTAATAGCATGGATTCACAACTCACGTTCATTTTTAATATTAGATACTAATCTTGTAGAATACTCGGTAAATTTTGTGGCGTATAAGAATCCGGCTAAAGTTGTTGAGAAATTCAAAACACAGCTATAACTTGCAAAAATGTACGTAATGTTACCCTTATCAAGTATAGGGGACATGTCGAGACCATTTCAAACAGACCAAAATAGAAAACATTATCACAATTGCAGCATGGAGTATTAAAATGGGTTTTTATGATCTCGAAAATGGTTGTTCATATATCTTCGTCGTTCGCTTCTTCAATTGTGCTTATCCAATTATGCTACCAGATCGGTGAGTATTCTAGGCACGAGTAATGACATCAAACGGGGTTGTTTTTACATGATTACCTTGTTGCATTGTTACGAAACAGCAGCTGAAATTCATCCTAGCAACAATACAATGTTTCACGACAAGCTCTTGCAGAGGAAACGAACAGGGAAAAAAAATGCATAGAAGCTAAAAACCGTCGTAAAATTAATCTTGAGAAGTCATATTTAACATGCCTCATTGGCTTGACACGGTGATCGTATCATCACCTTGAGTAGAATCAGCAGCGGGGGCTTTCTTGGTTAAGGCCGTAGGTAATCCAAGGTCGTCTTGCATACACCGTTGTTGAGGGTGCGACAGCAACAAGCACATGTATCGGAAAAGAATGCGCTGTAGACCTTGGCCAGTTTCATAGATGTAACCCTCATACTCAGTCACGTGCTCAAGAGCCTCGACAAGCGCGTCATATACTTTCTGAGGGCAGTTGTCGGATCCCGGCTTGTCGTGAAGGTAGACGACATCTAAAGTGAATAGCTTTTGGCTGACAGGCCAATTGAATTGCGGCTGAATTGATGAACGGCAGTATAACAATATCTGCAAGCACCCAAATTTTCGTTATTTATCCGACAGTGAACCTTTCAAAACAGATATCGAATTTCAGACGTGAGACGCGAATTTCTATCAAAAATGCTTAATATAATCATGCAAGCAGTATTTTCTAGCGTATGTCCGCTAGTCACATAGACGTACACGAAAGTATTAATAACAGATGAACGACAAGAAATTATCTGCACTGCAAAATAAAGATAGAAATGTTGATGATCTGGAATGTGCTTACCACTCGTAATATACGATTCTGAGAGCGGGACTTTTTCGCTTCATGAGCAGCAATGCGAAATAGCTGAGAAAGATCAGCCTGACCACCTGATGAACATACAGATAAACCTCGAAGTGCAGAAACTGCAGCATCAACGTCGCTGCTAAACTCTTTGCGGACCTTCAAAAGTCAAAAAACATAAGCAGGTTTTATTTTTTTAGACAAAGTTAAATGAATCCAAAGAGGCGGGCGGAGTGCATTTCCATCTTCAACTAAATTACCAATTAAACACGTAAAATAACTATTCCAAAACAGTTTGGTCCTAATAACAGTACCACCACCGTCCATATATAAACTCTTTTCTTCTCCCCGAAAGATGTAGGGTAACTATTTGAAATAAAATAAACCTCGAACAAAATAAACATCACAAAGAACACACAACTCTGCGTAAATCCCAACTTTTACATAATGAACAAAGATTACCACATTCAATTCAACCAGAATCCAAATTTATAACTCAAAAGGGATTGGCTTTACACAACTATGATTCATACGAGCAACATACGTATAAGAATTGCGCTTTAAGACAGAACTTCAACTAAAGGCACCCCGACTTCATTAACTCCATTTCATCCTACACACCAACATCCTGAACAAATTATGAAGATTGAAGAAGATAATTGTAATAGTCTCCAACATAGCAACAATCATATTGAAGAGTTCAAGTAAACTTCATCAAGCCAAATTGTGATTAGAAGTTCAACTTGTGTGAAATCATTTTCCCCGAGAGAATACGCCACTTCTCGTTCCACCCAATCAACCAATCACTCAAAAAAAAATAAAAAAAAAATAACCTTGCCACATTCTAAAGGAAACTAAAACAACGTCATGCGGTGGAATGCCAATCTCTCACATATACTAGACGAGCTCTCTCCAATTTGTGGACCCACATCATATATGTGAGACCAGAGAGGGTGGTTTAAACCGATTCAAGATAACTACAAAGTACTCTATCAAACATAACAAAAATATAACAAAATTCATCCCACTCTATACACAAAATTCATCATATCGCTTAGGGTGGAAGTATCGGATGCTGCAACCTAATCTCGCTCAATTCGGCCAATATTGTTGCCTTGACATAAACCGTGCACAAAGTTGTAAGCTTGGAATTCCAAAATCCCAAAAAACTACTCCCTCCATTTCGGTAAGTTGTTTACGGTTACTTTATGCACAATCATCTAGGAGAGGAAAGATGTAAGGTAAAAAATTGATAAAATAATAGTGTAAGTACAACAAAGGGTCCACTTATTATAAAGTAAGCATAAATAATATTTTTTTTATTGTAATATGATTGGTTTAACAATTAACTAATTAAGGTTCCGCTTACCCATGGTCCCACAATGACCATTTATCAAAAGTGTAAACAAATGACTCGTACACCCGAAATAGAAAGTATAAACAATTAATTGGGACAAAGGGGGTAAAAAATGACAGATTAAACTGTCAATACCCTACAAATTCAAACGATTCATCACAACCCAAACCCAACTACACAATCAACAAACAAAACGCATCATCAAAAACAATATCCAACAATTCATCCCAACAAAAAAACCCTAAAATTAACATCAGAAACAACAATGCACGCAAAATTCAGACAATTAAACACAACCCAACAACACAATCAATCAGATAAATACAATGAAACCACCAAAATGAAGACTTTAGGTGGAAAGAAAAAAGGGTACCCAAGAAGCAGACTTAGAAAGGAAAGCGAAAGCGAAACGATGATCAGGGTTAACAGTGAGCTTAGCATGGATGAACAAGAGAATGGATTGTTTGATGGAATCAAGTCGGGTAATGGGCCGCCCATTTGGGCCAGTATTCTTCATTTCAACAAGACATTCATTGTCAACATCTACACAAAATAGTATATCTTCACAGTTGTATTTCGTCGGTTTTAGGGTGTACGCCGATGGTTGTTGTGTTAATCCACTGTTGCTTCCTGCTACTCCTTCCATCATTTGATTTGATTTTGTTGTGTGTGTTTTTTCTGGGAATTTTTTTTTTTTTGGGGGGTGGGGGGAAATTGATTTGGGGGTTTAGGGTTTGAGAATTTTTGTTTTTAATTTGGTTGGTAACTTTGTCCAATCATTATCAAGTTATTTTGTGAGATGGAATTTCAGGAGACAATTTCCGTTGTTTGGATAACAAAATTGTGTAATGTTTTCTCGTTCATAAAGTTAGTTTGAAAGTTAGTTACTTATTTTTTTCAATTTCATTCACAACATAAAAAAAAAAAAAAAAAAAAAACATTATACTTAATAATATATAGTCATGTGGAATTTTGCTTGATAAGTCTTAATGTATAATAAGAATATTAAATTTTCATAATTTTTAATATCGTACAACTCTATATATTTATTTTCCAACATCTGCGTCGTCAAACGTAAAAAAAAAAAAAGCAAAAGTTGTACAAAGTAAATAAAGTTGAAGGAGGGAGTAAAATTTAAAAAATGAATAAATATTGGAGGAAAATCTAAAAAAAAATGTATAAATATCCAACTTAAATCAAGAGTGGAAAGGATGACACGGGTTGAAACAACCCTTCCACGGGAGTATGTGAGTGCAGCAACAGTGGCCTACAATTTCTATACCTCATAAATCCCGTGCCCCCATCCATTTGACTCTTAGAAATATCATCCCCCTAAATCAACCGCAACTGACAAACAGAGCATATAACACGAGTCATAAAGCTAGTTAATTGAAATACTTCCCAAATACGCACTAACCAAGTGGTAGCTCTGCAGTGGTTCAAGAACCTCAAAGCTGTGATAGCGGGGAATTCAGTGGGGTTCAGCGCCTTGTGAGGGTATCACGACTAGTAAAAAGGGGTGGGCACGTAGTCTGAGTGGTGGCGTCGGAATCTGCGTCGGGGATTAAACCCCTCGTCACCAAAAAAAAAAAAAAAAAAAAAAAAAAAAACGCACTAGAGTTTCTAAACCACGAATACGGGAATACCAACGTACAATTTGTTCTTAAAAATTAAAATGACCAACAAAATACAAGATGTATAAGTAAAAGACGTGTAAATTAAAGGCTTTGTTTTATTTATAAATGTTTATCCTCGTAGGAGAATAGTGGTCGTCATTTGCTAGAACCCTCGCTCCACGACTACAATCAAACTCCGTTACGAATCTCGATTTCGTTGCACACGTTGACGATTCTCTGGTAGTCGGCATTAGCCTTGGAGAGGTTTTGACGGTGTTCACTCGACCTTGGAAGCCAATCATAAGCGCGCCTAGCTGCTCTTACAACAGCTGCTGCTTTGGCCATGTCCTCACGGCACACCTCCACCAACGGTCACTCTTCCAATGATGCATGGCGGCCATGTGCAACCGTGCAAACAAGTGTAACCGCGACAACAAAAATGAGCAATTGTGTCCGTGTAACATTGTTTTTGGTTGTAACGCCCATTTTGTTTTGTAAAGTGTAATAATCCTGCAATTGGTCGATCGAGCATGGAACTAGACGTGCACAACTGCACACGTCTTAACATCAACTACAAATTAAACAGGAATACTATGGCCATACAGCATGCATGATGGGTGAAATTTGTTGCTCCGGTCGTTATTCTGTTTATATTTTCAGAGAGATGCGTTATAATTTAAATCACAAAATCTCACATATGAACTACAAAGATCTCAAAATTTAAAAGTGTATTTAGTAGTTAGTATAACATTTTATTGATATTGTGTCGTCCGTGTAACATGGCTTTTCGTTGTGACGCCCATTTTTGATTTGTAAAGTGTTACGGAGTAGTAATATTGCGCATTTGTGCAATCGATGCGCACGATTAATTTATATGCCGTATCAATTAATTCAATAAGGTTAACTAGACATGCCTACGTCTCTTTATCAACTATGTATAAACAAATAACATATTGCTAGAATAGAAAAAAAAATGGATACTAACCTCCCATTTCTTTTGATCTTCCCACTTGTTTATTAAATGAGTGTATTATTTTAATCAAGTGGGAAGATCAAAGAAAATGGGAGGGAGTATTTATTAATCACAAAACCTCACATACAAAGATCAGACAATATAAAAGTTCGCTTTTATTCATCTACATTCTTATGTACGTGTCTACAACGTCTTGGACAATATGTTACGGTGGATTTTGATAAAAATTTGAGTTTTTAGATTGCAAATAACTAAACAAACTCATATTATTATTGTCAAAATCGATTATAACCTAATGAGTAATTCTCGTGTATATATGAGATTTATTTTTGCATGCTTATAACGAATTAATGGTAGCTAATTAATTACTCCGCATCATCTGATCTAACTATTAAAAGTTACAGTTAGAGTAAATTAAAGGTTCAGTTAGATAATTACTCGTTAGGTTATAATCGATTTTGACAATAATATGAGTTTGTTTAGTTAGTTGCAATCTAAAAACTAAATTTTTTTTTATCAAAATCCACCGTAACATATTGTCCAAGACGTCGTAGGCACGTACATAAGAATGTAGATGAATAAAAACAAACTTTTATATTGTGTGATCTTTGTATGTGAAGTTTTGTGATTAATAAACAAAATGTGCACTAAAACACAGAGCATTTAAATATATACTGTAATATATAATCTCGTGTATGGGTTGAAAATATTAGCAATACGCTTTATCTTATCATTTTAAAATTGAAGTTGTTGAGTTTGTTATTGATAAAATAGTGTACATTAAGTTACTCGTATGTTTTCTGTTATTGTTAGAGTATATAATCAATCTTGGGCCTCCAACCATTAACTTAAACTTTTGGTTGAATTGGTTCATGATAGTTATTGCACTTTTATGACAAAATGTGAAACAATAACTATAGAAAATTAAATAAGAGACTATATAATGATTAAATTTTTCCTAGGCCATGAGACGAGACAACTAACTACTCGTAGATAACAATATAATTACATTTACATACCAAGTCAAAATAGCGGTACGAAAAATGAGTTTAGGCTTAGAATTTAGAAATGATATTTTCTTCATGATAAAATTTTAGAAAAATCAAATATACAAACTTTTAAAAAACTCATAGCCCCTCCACCATATTTTCTTATTTCACATATCATTACAATAAGATACGACTACTCCATAGTCGTATATAATTTACTCGCTATATTTGATTTCTACGTAAGATAATAAATTATTCGTAGCATTTTAATGATATGTGAGAGTGTGAGACAATGAGTATACATCAAAAATTACCATATTCGGATAGAAAAACTTATTTGATTTGCCTTTACTCTTTAGGTATACATCAAGAACTTTTACTCGTACACATTAATTAAAGATATTTAGAAAAAAAAAAACATGAATATGGACACGCGTATAATAGAAAAGTAAAATTATATATATAGTTGCGACATACGAATACAAATTAAAGCCTTTTTTCACATACGAGTAATATTTATTTAATTTGGCTAAGAAACGCCATTTCATCATTTGTTAACACCCTCGTTCCACCACTGAAATCAAACTCAATTGCCAATCGTCGTCACCTTAGCAAGTGTAATTGCACGTACTGATGGTCTTCTGAAGCCGCTGTAAAGCCACGGCGTGTGCCATCTGAGTTGTCTTAGTCGGCTTTGAATTATAAGCGTACCTAGCATCGTAACTTAATTTTCTTTCTGCGGCCGCGCACTCACAACACTTGGACCCCGGCGACACTTCTTCCAGGGATGCACGGCGGCCATGTGCGACCGTGAAAATAAGTGTGACCGCGACAGCAAAAATGAACAATCGTGTCCATGTAACCTGGCTTTTCATTGTCACGTCAAATTTTATTCTTTTTTTTGTAGAGTTTAATAATTATTGTGCGATCGATACGGTATTTTTAATATGGTTTAGTATCGACGGTGGAACTAATTTATACGCAGCTAAAGGTCACCCAGACGTGCACGGGTCTTATTATTAATCACGCATAAACAAATAATTCTACGTTTTCACGTGAATACAATACAGCTTGTTGAGTGCAAATCCGTTGTCGCCGGCGGATATTTTCGATTTCGTTTTCCGTATCTCATCTTTTAGTATTTTTTAAGATTCGATCTCTCACCTGTTCTAAACGATATTTTAAAAATCTCCACTAAAAATCACATTTTTCACCGGAACAAACGTCTGTTGTGACTCATGAAATATTGAATTTATTAAGGAAAATATCTCCTCTGATGCATCCAAAACAATAGCCCCTATAATCAAGGAAACAAATATTCTCAATACACCAAATTAACGTTATAATTGATTTGCTCCAATCAATTATCTTTTCTTTCCTTCCTTTTGTATATTCTCTAATGCTTCCTTCCTTTGTAAAATCAATTACTGTTTTTAATCTTAGGTTGTAATCAAGTATAAATAGCTTGTACTTGCTGTATAATTTTATTCAATACTATACATACAAAATATTCAATCTCATCTCTCTCTTATATGGTATCGATAGCCACCGATCTCTGCATTGTCGTTTCTCTCTTCTGGCTTATGTTCCACACGCCGTCATTGCCACCAATACAACACATCCCTCCAATCCGATCATCTATGTCTCTCGCAATGCAAACCTCGACCACGACAAACTATACTCAATGGTCATACCAAATTCAAGCATTCTCAAGGTATGGCTCTTTGGCTACGTGGATGGTCTAAACCTCGGCCCTCACGGCCACCATTACTGAAACGATAAGTCGGTTCCCAATCCCGCTTATGATCCTTGGATTCGCCAGGATAGCCTTATTCGTGGCGCTATCGCTGGGACGCTTACCGAGGACATCACCTCTCAAATAACTCCTTGCAAGTTTTCCCACGAGATGTGGACCGCCCTCTCTAACCTGTTCGCTAATCCCTCGCGTACACACATCCAGGCCATCAGCGACTGGGTCCATCAAAAACAAACGGTCCATTCACGCTACGTGCACGCAGTCAAGGTCTGCACTATTGAACTCGCATAATCTTGGAAGCCTATGGACCCCGAGACATCATCGCTCAGGTTCTTCGCGGTCTTGATTCAACGCATTATCGTGCCAAAAGGAGAGCTGTCGATGCTTTCGTGATACGCCCATCTCGCTTTGAGGCGTTACATGAGAAACTTCTTAATCATGAACTACAAACCTGGAATCCACCTCTGCGACCCCACTTCCAACAAATTCGGTCATCGCCCGCCATCTTCATCTCGCTATCCTCCACGACTCGCCGTTTCTCGGATGGCCAAATCTACTGCTTCCACGTGATGTGACCATATGTCGATCACTGCTACAAGGACATGGCTTTCTTAATTGTCGAACTTTAGAAGAACCATCCCTCCTTTGTCCTCAAGCTCTTACTGCGCGTCCAAATCGTCTCGCCATGCGCCGTCCAGCCGGCCACATCTTGCCTACCTTCTCCTGCCTCCCTCGGCCTGGTGGTTGATAGTGGGGCCCTCACCACCTCACTAATGATCTCTCCACACTAGCTCAATACTCCATACGATGGCTCGGACGATGTTGTCATCGAGAGCCATCCCTTCCTATTGCTAACATAGGTTCCTTTCATATAAACTCTTCTTCTTGTTCATTAGTCTTTCGCAATGTCCTTCATGTTCCTTTAATCTCTCGCAATATACTCTCCGCTTCTCACCTCGCTTTGGATATCAACGCTACTATTGGAATTCTCACCCACGACTTTTGTTTTTAAGGATATTTCGACGGTCTGAGACTTCTCCACGGCTCCCTTGATCAGGGCACGTGACTCCCTGGCGACTGCATCCTTTCCGGGTTTTCAGCCACACTCTCACCGACCTCTGCCGTCTTTGTGGCATCATCGGCTCAGGTCATCCATTCATCTCGAGTTTTTTCAGATCTTAAGAACACTTTTAGTTTATCTTTCGATTGAACTTTGATTTTTGTAATGCGTGCAAACTTAATAAGTGCCATAAGTTACCATTTTTTTCATCTACTTTGACGTCATCTCACGCTTTGGATTTAATTTTTTCCGATGTTTGGTCCTTTCTCCTATTCTCTACAAATTTGGTTTTAAATATCTATATTCTTTTGTTGATCACTTCACAAAGTACTCTTGGCTTTACCCTCTCAAAAAAAAATCGATTCGTTACAAGTCTTCGCTCGAATTTAAACTACTTGTTTAAAATTTTTAACGATCAAACAATTGTTTATCGATAATGGTGGCGAATACATTAAATTACTCGTCACTACTCCAACACGGTATCTCACATCTCACTACTCCTCCTCACACACCTCAACATAACGCATATCTTTGAGCAGCGCTTATCGTCACATTGTCAAGCCGGGTCTCTCTCTCTTACCCACAATCTTCCGTTAACTTACCGGCCTACGCATTTAGTATCTTTTTGTTTACCTCATTAATCGATTACCCACTCCCCACTCTTGCCAATATGCTTCCCTTACCTTCGCTATTCTGAAAAACCACCCAATTATACTAAACTCAGTGCTTTTGGATGTCTCGCTATCCATGGCTTCGACCTACCTCCTCATAAACTCGACCCCAAGTCTGTCGTCAAGGTCTTTATTGGCTACTCGCCCACTCAAAGTGCGTACCTTTGTCTTGAACCAAGCTCTAACCGAGTATACACCTCGACATGTCACATTCGTTGAAACCGAATTTCCCTATCCACGACTGCTACATCCCCACCTTCCCGCCTCCCTGGCGATTCATGGTTTGATCCACCCGTGGTCTTCCTCCCCTCCACTCCCATGTACCTACTACCACTTCACCTCCTCCCGCCTCTCACTCTGTTCCTCCAGTCGACTCTCGACTTCACTCACGCACCACACCTATCCCATGCTCGCCTCGATTCCGCACAAACTACCACACTGCCCCAACCCTGGATGTTCCTACTCCTCCCGTCGTGGGCACAAATTGCCACCTCCACCACGCCACGCGCTTATCTAACAGCATTCGAAAGCCAACCCCAATCGCCCAGTCGCCAGATTCGCATGTCTCCCCACGCCTCCCTACGGCCTAAACAAGCTCTAGCCTCTCCTCACTGGCGTGCCGCCATGCTTGAGGAATATAATGCGCTCACCCGAAATCATACCTGGACCCTAGTACCCAGTGAACAAGCTCACAACGTCGTTGGCTGCAAATGGGTATTTCGTGTAAAATACAACCCGACAACAACTATTCGTAAATACAAGGCTCGCTTAGTGGCCAAGGGCTTCCATCGACTACCACGGTATAAAACTACACTGATACATTTAGCCCCGTCGCATAAAGCCCTGTTCACGATCGACTAATCCTCACCCTCGCTCTTACTCACGGCGACCGGCCTGCGTCAACTTGATATTAACAACGCCTTTCTTGAGGCACCTCCATGGGACGGTTTACATGACTCAACCCCTGGATTTATCCAACCCGACACTTCCACCAAGGTGCATCACCACGCAAAGCCATCTATGGTCTAAAAACAAGCTCCTCGCTGCGGTATCTTTGAACTCAAAACTCATACCACTACGGTTTTAAAGCATCCTCATTGACTGGCCTCTTTATTTACAAACCTGCACGACTACACTATATGCTCGCTCACGCTGATGATATCACATTGTCACGGGCTCTCTCCGACTCTACTCAAACCTTTATCCAACGCTTATCAACACGTTTCTCTCTTAAGGACCTTGGCGACCTCTCCTACTTTACAGGTGTGAAGTCACCCCCAAATCGAAATGGCCTTATCCTCACTCAAACCAAATACATCCATGATCTCCCTACGAAAACACGATTTGCTCGATTGCAAGCGCCACCCACACCAATGCTCCACTATCCTCCTCACGGTGCCGACCCAAACTTGTTCATCCTGTGGCGTCACAACTACCGCTCCACGGTTGGCGATCTCAGTCTATCCTCACTCGCTCGGACCTATCCTTTGCTATTAATAAACTCGCCCTAATTCATGCAGCCTCTAACTCCACGGATCGGCTCTCCGCCAGCTACTCCTGCGGTACCTCCGCGACTATGCAACTTGATGCGGCTCCACCGTCGACATCCTCCGCTACATGCATTCAATGACGCGACTGGCCGGGCGACAAATAGCTACCTTCCACCATCGCTACCTCGTCTACTTGGGCAAAAAACGATAGCTTGGTCCTCTAAAAGCGCCTTACAATTGCTCGCTTCACTTTAAGGTCACGCAATTCTTTGACACCACCTCCAAATACTGGGTCAAATCTCTTCTCCGAGCTCGGCCTTGGCTCTGCACAACCATCTATCGCGATAATCTCTGCGCACGCGATCTCGATTCTCGCCAACCCCGCCTCTTCCATTCTCGTGCCAGATGAAGCATGCTGCTCTCGCCTTCCATTTTGTCCGTGAGCAGGTCTGGAACACTACGTCACGCACATCGATGGAGATGACCAGCTTGACGCCTCAAAGCCACACGCGTCCACACTCGAAGCTCTTACCTCCAAGATCGACTCGTCATAGGACGACACCCATCTTAGCGAATATTAAGGAAAATATCTCCTCGATGCATCCAAAACAATAGCCCTATAATCAAGGAAACAAATATTCTCAATACACCAAATTAACGTTATAATTGGATTATGCTCAATCAATTATCTTTTCTTTCCTTCCTTTTGTATATTCTCTAATGCTTCCTTCCTTTGTAAAATCAATTACTGTTTTTAATCTTAGGTTGTAATCAAGTATAAATAGCTTGTACTTGCTGTATAATTTTATTCAATACTATACATACAAAATATTCAATCTGCTGTCTCTTCTCTTATAGAATTCTCTCTTTTTATTTTCACATTTTGCATTTTGGCGAACAAAAAAGTTCATTCGTGAATCGTGATGTAAATATCTAAAAAAAAAAACTTTTTATTTTCACACAAAAATTTCATTTGTTGGAAATTTTTGAGAAAATATTTATAAAAGGTGTCAGACTGTCAGTTTCCTCATAAAGTTACAAAAAGTGAGAATTTAAAAAAACATGGTTATAATGAGGGAGAATTATCAAATTGTTAAATTACCCTTTTATTAATCACAAATTTTCACATAAGACGGTCATATAATTTAACGCTACAATGTTTTATTCATCTTCATTCTTATGATGACAAGACGCTCAACCAAACGAATTTATATACGGTAACGACTAACGAGTGTAATGTTTTTTGTCTGAGCCTAGTATTATTATGTAAAGAGTTATTCCCGTATATGTGTGCACGCGTGTAACATGGTAATTGTGTGTAATTATCATCTCATTAAAAATTCTGTTTATTTGTTTTCGTTGCAATATACATCTCGTCAAGAACCCTATATTGTTTTTCCAAATAGATACTGCTAATTTATTTTTAGTATGTGAGACAGTCTCACTGAAAACATACTGTATTACTATTACACCGAAATTATATGGATTTGAAGTCGCCGCAACAACATCTATCGAGTCCATCGCAACCACCATCTATGCCGGGACGAATTTTGGAGCAAGCTTGAACACAAGTTTGTTTGGTGCAGCCAACAAGTTTGAACGATGGTGGGTTGCATGTCGGCCCAATTGGTGTTTGGGCTTCTCCAAATCTTGTTATGGATCCTACCACATTCATTTCAAACCTTATTATTATCGATAATCATTTGTGAATACAATTATTAAAATCATTTTTGTTTTTGTACTTCGTATTCTGTAAGTCTTATGTGAAACTATTTAACTACTAATCTTATATAGTTAAAAAAAATTGAGTAAATTACACTATGATAAGAACAAATACAAGTGTGGTGTTTGTGCCCCAAACACAAAGCATTTAAATATATAATAACAATAATTATAATTATTTATTGTATGTGTTTAAAATATTAGCACGGAGTAATACGTTTTATCTTATCTATTTTAACTTTTAAGGTCTAAAACGCGAGACAATAGGGTACATTAAGTCATGTTTTATGTTACCGCGGTTTTATGACAAAATATGAAACAATAAATATTAAACGTAGAAAGTTAAGTTAGACTTTTTAACAATTCAATTTTTGCTAGACCATCGTACGAGAAAACTAACTAAATAATAATTAATTACTTACCAAGTAGAAATAGCAATACGATGAATGAGTTTAAGATTATAAGTGATATTTTCTTCATGATTAAAATTTTTAGACAAATTAAATATACAAATTTGTAGAAAACTGAATATATATGGAGGTAATATGTTCGATTATTTTGATGAGCTAATAGTATACGATTAAAGATTAATATAATTTCACATCGACTGATACTTATATGCAAAGATTTCACTACACTTTTACGGAGTAATATTTACTCTTTAATTTCCATTTATAATTACTCATTTACTCATTTGGATTATTCTTATCTAGCCACTATGTACAAAAATGTTGAAGAATGGAGAAAATTAGGGAAAAATTAATTGTAATATATAATATCTCATATACAATATTGAGAAAATTAGGAAAATATATACTACTTATGTACATAAATCATTATATATCCTTGTGCTCCCAAATGGATCCGTTTATGGATCGACTCTAAATATCTTAATAGACATGCAAAAAAAATAAAAAATAAAAAAAAAAACCTATCTTTATAGTGAAATAAATTAAATTTGTTTTTCTAATACATTTTATATTAGGATTAATGAAAAAAATACCTACGGAGTACTTCTTAAGTTTTATTCAATTTAATGCAATGTTGTGTACTTATTATTACATTAACATATTACTCCGTATAAAATAATATGAGTAAACGTTAATTTTGTACGGAATAATATTTGAGAAAAAATTACATACTGTATTAAAAATAGATTATATAATGTATACAATTAAATGAAACGATCTGAAAAGAACAACAAAAAGATGACTCAAACCAATTATCATGTTTACCACGTCGATTGGTCAGGCTTGACATCGTTACATTTACAAAAGTCGTTATTGAATTTAAGGTCGGAAGACTTTAGTTCATCATGTTACAACCCGGTAGAAGTGAATAGTTTCTTGGTTTCGGCATGGATGTTCTTACTTGGACGCCTTGTTAAGGCAACCGGATTTATGTTCTTAATTTTCAGGCGTGGTATCGACATGAGCTCATTAAAACTTTAGCACGACTCATTCCATTGTGCAACAAGCAACGTCATGATGACTCATGACGTTAGAGATAAATCGGGGGTTCGTTTTACTGAGCAAAGTGACTTAGGACTGTCACAAGCACACAAAGAGAAACTATGTACTTCTGTATCATCGCAATAATCTCCTTTATTAACCATTTATCGTCAACATGAGACATAATTTGACTTGTGCTGGCTCAAATTTTTTTAGGGTAAACAATAAGTTTCTCTCTTTCGATACTACCAAATGTATTACTCCATATTAACATTGGCAAAAATTGGCACCATACAAATACAAGTATGTATCAAAACATGTAGCCAAATCTACAAATTTACAACATTGTACGAACTACGAAGGAACGTAACAGCTTAATCAGATTTTAAGCTTAAGCAACTATAGTGTCGAAAATTCAAAAATTAACACCGGAACAAACAATGGTGCCCACAAATCCAGATGACGAGGCTTTCAAAAGCTCGATACTGAAACAAGAACCAGCAAGAGTCTGCACAGCAGCAAAACAGAAAACCGCAACACAATCCAAACATAATAAACAATCTTCCAAGTATACAACAGACATTTAAATTAGTACTCGTATCATATAACTCGATATCTCAGAAGCCAAGCGTTAACAAGGGTATTTCATCGAAAAATCCGTCACATAGTCGAATTTTCTTATATGTTAAGGCCTCATCACCGATACAAAAACTTTCAAAAACCGAAAAACATATCCGAAACTATCCAGGAAAGGAATGAATGAGTTTAATAAGGAGTAAAGAAAAGCATCCCTCACCCTCAAACCGTTTCGGTCTGAGAAAGTCGTAAAAACTTCCCTTTCCTTTACTATTAGCCTCTGTCTGAACTAATCGGTATTTACATTACCGTTTAGTTATTCGAAGGCTGTAAAAACGACAACGACAACGACGATAAAACTTTAACAAATGTCCAAGTCTGCTTGAAGAACTATCCATTTTAAATATGGAATTAGTTCCCTCAAATAGGGCTTGGCAAACAAGATCAAACAAAACATTTGACCTCAAAATTATTCTACGCCTCGTAACTAAGCTGATATGAAACACCGTAAATATACGACAAACACATACAGCTACTCTACGAGGCAATCGTATACGTGAGACGGTCTAACAATAACGTTTTACGGTGACGGGAAATGTAAGCCAGATATTGTACCAAGAAACAACGATGAGTTTCAAGAAATCTTCAACTGACTAAAGATTTTTAGTTTCGGCTTCAAGCGGCAGTCAAGTTACCATTAAAAAATTGTACTTGCTGTTGACTCGATTATGAAGCCATTAATATCAAAACAATCAAATCAATTACAGAAGAAAAGATTAAATCTTTGAATATGTTTGGGGAAATTGAATATGAATATAAACGAAAGATTGAATCTTTGTTAATAAAAATACAATAAAATTCATGAAAAAGTTTGAAATTAATATGAAAAGGATATAGCTGCTATAAATTTGAAGGGAAACTATATTAAAAAAAAGTAGCCTTCAATCGTGATTAAGAAGCAATAATTATGTAGGCACAGTGCAAAAGGTGAATAATTAGTGGGTTTTAATCAATTAACACCCGTGTCTGAAGTATGCCAATTAAAATTTCTGGGAAAATAAAAATAATTGATCGATAGATCCATTTTTTATTCTTTGAAATATTAATCGACTTTAATCAAACCAAAAAAAAAAACGGAGTAACTGGGGAAAATGGGAGATTAAAAACAAG
This sequence comes from Dianthus caryophyllus, assembly GCA_023091065.1. Lineage (NCBI taxonomy): Eukaryota > Viridiplantae > Streptophyta > Magnoliopsida > Caryophyllales > Caryophyllaceae > Dianthus > Dianthus caryophyllus. Next base: position 3,654,641 of record CM041523.1, read on the forward strand.
CAGAATTGATTGATTAGATTGTGATGAAGGGTAATTAGGTGAGAGTAAAAATTGGATGATTGTAGAAGATGAAGAACAACCTAAACTTATAGGGGGAAAGTTGAGAAAACCCTAATTTTCGTAGGCTTGATTGTTTGGCCCTTTTGTTTATGGGCCTTTTTCAGGCGGTATTTTCTCGAGTAGTTCTTTTGACCTTTGAATTCGGGTGTTCATCTTCCAGTCCGGACCGTAAAATTAGATTAGATCAAAGCAAAATCGATATCTATAATTTCCACCAAAATGCAAATTTTTTGTGAAAATTAATTTTTTTTCTTTTAAATATTTTTATTACTAATGAAATCTGTTGTGCACCAAAACTCAAAATATAAAAAAAAAGTAAAACGATAATTTAATTTTTGAGATATTTCTCATGGTACCCTCGAACTTTGGCGGATTACACATAGTACCCCATGTGTGAGGTTTGTTCACATGATACCCCTAAACTTTGTAAATATGTGCCCAATATGCCCATTTTGTGATGAAAAACTTGACGACGTTAAGTTTATAGGCACCAATTAATGGAGGAATAATGTGGGTTTAATTGTACCCTAAACTCATAATTATGTCTTATTCCTTAAACATAACGTCGTCAAGTTTTCCGTCAAAAAATGGGCATATTGGACACATATTCACAAAGTATAGGGGTACCATGTGAACAAACCTCACATGCGTAGAATGCCATGTGTAATTTCTTAAAGTTAGTCTGAAATATCCCTTAATTTTTTCATAAGTGAAAATCAAACGTTTAATATGGTGAAAATGGAGTTTTTGTGGAAATTTTTGAGAAAATATTTATAAAAGGTGAAAATTTCTAAAAACAAAAAGTTATAAAAGATGGAAAATTTTAAAATTGTGTTTAGAAAAAGTGAGAGATAACAATTAATTCTTATATTTTTTATATTTTTGAACTTTGGTCTGGTTCAGTCGTGGACCAGAATTTACTGGTTTGATCCTCGAACTGAAATTGTCCTTTTCAGTTTGATCTTCAGGTGCAATACTCTAGTTACGATCGATTATGGACCAAATAATTCTCTTACTTTTGTAACAACTTGAGTAAAAATATTTCACCTCTCAAAGAGTCCAACGAAAGTATAGAATGAAACAATTTCATACGTACAACAAACTGATTGTGACCAAAATATTACCCCTTCAGAACCTCAAATCGGGTTACATTGAACCTTAAAGTAATTAATTTTAACTATTACATTGATCATATTTTAATCACAAATCACTCTATCTGTCTATCATATACGTAAAACCGTCTTACTATAAGTGATGAGACCAAGCTTAGGTGTGAAACGTGAGTAAAGAATAATATAGCCAACCACCCTTAACTATTGAACACGTACATCTTTTCTCCACTCCATTTTTTTTTTTAGGTTGACTACACCTTGTCATTCTTCGTTACGACTTACGACTACCTAATTTGATTTTCATATATAAATCCCATTTTTTTCCAGGAAAATTCCCAAATCATTCAAACCCCTTATTAATAAAACCCTTCAAAAATTTTTTGTTCTTGTTTGGTTTTTTGATCCACTGATTTTTGAGATTTTGTAGAGGGTGTTTTGCTTAATTTTGGAAGCCATGGATGCAACCTCTGTTATGAATTCCCAGATTAAATTATGTACTCTCAATAATTCCCGCAATAGATTTAATCAGTAAGTTATGATCACTTCATCTTTTACTTTAATTTTTGCTCTTGAATTGTTCATAATCGAATTTATTTGATGTTTGAATCATTTAATTTCATTGTGTTGTAGCTTGAATTATTGTGTTGATCATAAAGTTTGTAACTTTAGTGTATTGATTTGTTGCCCACTTTATGATTCATCACCTTCATCTTGTTTATATTGATTTGGGGGTTTCGGAAAATTGTTTGGTTTAGATTGATGAATAGCGTCAAAAAGCGAAATGAGTCGATTGGTTTGAAGGGAGGTGGTTGCTGTAATTGTGAACCATAATGCCTTCATTTGGCCCAATCAATGTCGGTTTGATCAATTATTTCTTGAATTTGTGTAAAAATATAATGTAAAAAACTTTTTGTGATTAATTCATCAAAGCAACTACTTTCACTTTGTCGTAAGAAAAAAAGGCGTATTTTTGGATACAATGTGAATTGAAATAAAGGGGTAGTGTATATGTTAGGTTCCTAGAACTCCTCTCGTCGATGGATTGGTGGGTGGGTACGAATAAGAGTTGTCGCAGGTGGAATTTTCTGAGCTTGGTGAAATAGACGGGTTGATGATTGTGGTGTAACTGAGATGGCCTGTTGATCCTGCGTTTACGCTGGATGACTGAGTTGAGAATCGCTGTGATATTGCCATTATCTCCTCGGATGGTACATTTCCTGGATAAATACTTAGAAACGTAATTCACCATGTTTACCTGTCAATTTGCATTGACAATATCCCTCCCTCGTGTGGTAATCTCAGTGATCGTTTTTGCAGCTGGTATAGTTTTGAAATAGTTACAAATTACGACAGGCGTTGCTGGTAATTTGGTGAAGGGGGTAAAATTTACGGTGGTAGCAAGATTTTAGTTGTAAAAAGCTTAGATTTAAGCTGAACAATGCTCAATGCACATGGATTGATTTTCTCACTTTTAAAAGGAGGTTCATATTTGATGCACATGGATTGATTACCTTTTCATTTCGGTGTTTCCATCATGTGATGTCTCAAAGTTTGGCTTGCATGACATTGTGTCTCTGTTCTTATATTTTGCTTAATAAGTTTGTTGGATCGTTTTTTTTTTTTAATCGCAAGTAAAAAGTTCTACAGAATTAAGAAGATGAAGGTGAATGTACACCAATAACCTTATTTAGTTAATTTTGTGGCGTAAAAAATAATTTGCCCTTGGCTGTTCATCTTCACTAACAACTTATGCGTGCCCTTGTAGATATACTTGTGACCACTCTTCGAATATTGTCTCCTTCGGAAGATGTTCTACTCCTTCCTACAGTGTCTCACCTTCTCCTACAGCCGATGATCGCAACAGAAATAGCAGTAAATTTCCGTCTTGCCGGTTGAATTTGAAAAGCAACGGAGTGGGAATTTCTTCTTGCTCTGCCACCACTTACACAGGCACATTTGGTGAGGTGGACGCTACCTCGCATACCGAAGAAGAGAAAATTGGTGTGCTTCTGTTGAATCTTGGAGGACCTGATACACTTGATGACGTCCAACCGTTCTTGTACAATCTATTTGCTGATCCAGTAAGTCTTCAAGACTCTTTCTGTCGATTGCTTAGGGCGGATGAAGCATTTCCGTTTCTGTCTGATTTGTTGATTTTTAATTTCAAACCCGTCATTTTGAAACAGGACATTATTCGTCTACCTAGATTGTTTCAGTTTCTACAAAGACCTCTGGCTCAACTTATTTCGACGCTTCGAGCTCCTAAAAGCAAGGAAGGGTATGCTTCCATTGGAGGTGGTTCCCCGTTACGAAAGATCACAGATGAGCAGGTCCGTGGGTTTCCCTTGATTATTTTGGGGAACTGTTTAACTTGACTCTATATCCACGAATGTATGCATTTCAGTTAATTGCTATGTAATCCAATGACGTTGCCATTTCTTATTGATTAAATTCTGATTATGAAGGCAAATGCGCTAAAGCTGGCATTGGAAGCAAAGAATAAGAATGTGTCGGTCTATGTTGGCATGAGATACTGGTATCCATTCACCGAAGAGGCAGTTGATCAGGTTCATTATCAATTCAACTTTTCGCCATATTTATTACTCCATATAACATTAAACTAAAGAGATGCCTGTGTGACTGTGTTCAAAATAATTTTGTTCTTTGGAAGATACGAGTTGTTGTATGGAGTATTTTCTAGCACCAATTAGTTCGTGTCAAGTGCTGTCAAAACTTTTTACATGACGGAAACTTGTTAAAAGTGTTTCTCTGAGAACTTAGCCAGTGAAATTGCCAATAATTAACTTTTTGTATGACACAAACTTGTTAAAAGTGTATCTCTAAGAACTTAGCTGGTGAACTTGCCAATAATTATTTTTTGCAAGCGTTCTAATAGTATATATTTGTCTTTGCTATTCTTCTGAGAGAAGTCCGCAATGTACTCTTTTCTGTCGTCACCTTGTTTTTGTAGTGAATTTGTCAAGGCAATATCGCTTAACATGTACACCATTGTTTATACAGATTAAGAAGGACAAGATTACAAGGCTTGTTGTTCTCCCTCTCTACCCTCAGTATTCTATATCGACAACTGGCTCCAGTCTCCGAATTTTGCAGAATATGTTCAGGTATTCAGTATTCCTATTATAAACATTACTATGATGATGTATTGATAGTGTACCTAACATTGAGCCAATTTCAGGGAAGATGCGTATCTTTCAAGACTTCCAGTAGCAATCATCAGATCCTGGTACCAGCGAGAAGGTTACGTAAGGTCCATGGCTGACTTGATCGAGAAAGAGCTACAGTCGTTTTCCGAACCAAATGAGGTAGACATTGCTTAACTTTTGTAGCGAGTGGCCTTCTTTTTCTTTCGTTTACTAGTTTGTTGAGAATTTTTAGGTCGGTACTAATTGTCGTTACTGAAATCGACGGGGATAGGTTATGATATTCTTCAGTGCTCATGGAGTTCCAGTCAGCTATGTCGAGAATGCCGGTGATCCATACAAAGACCAGATGGAGGATTGCATCTTCTTGATTATGAGAGAGTTGAAAGCTAGAGGAACCAACAACGATCATACTCTTGCGTACCAGGTATCGCAGAGACAAAGTTCATTTCATTTTTTTTTACACCGTGGACATTTTTTCCGTCAAACTTTAAAAGTTTTCTTCTGTTGATCTTTTATTTATGCCTCCATGTTCAGAGTCGAGTTGGTCCTGTGCAATGGCTGAAACCTTATACGGATGAAGTTCTTGTTGAGCTCGGCAAGAAAGGAGTCAAGAATCTGCTTGCTGTACCTGTGAGGTTAGTCATCGATTGACTGAGGTCATTTTTATCTTATGCTGTTTCATGATCGCTGCTGAAGTAGTTCTCTTAGTACTCATGTATCCTGATAACATTCACGTGAGACGTGCTTGTTGGCACTTGTGTTTCTGACCGAAAAGGACCTACATATTAATTGTTTTCCAACTTAAATGTAGTTTTGTGAGCGAGCACATAGAGACACTCGAGGAAATAGACATGGAATACAGGGAGTTAGCACTTGAGTCTGGAATCGAGAACTGGGGTCGTGTCCCTGCGCTCAATTGCAGCCCCACATTCATCGATGATCTAGCTGACGCTGTCACTGAAGCCCTACCATTAGCGGCTGCAATGTCGACAGGTGCATCTGAGGAAGAAGTTGATAATGACCCGATCAAGTATTTTGTCAAGTTATTCTTTGGATCGGTACTGGCTTTCGCTTTGCTTTTGTCCCCGAAAATGATTTCGGCATTCAGAAGTAACCTTTTGTAGAGAACCGCAGAGGGGAGGCGTTATATGTTTGCCAAATTCTCGGATGCTTATACAACCTAAAGATTTCATGTTAACTACATGAGAACCACGATAGTGATTTAGTTATATGAGCTTTTTCTATATTCGATACTAATATTGAAATCGAAAATCCGTATATTTTGTAGTTTATACATTGCGGTTGTAGCATGTGACATATGAACAAATAATAATATTATTCTCCGTAATAATTATGATACGGAGTACAATCTATGGATGTATCGAGTGCTTAAAATAGCTGTTATTGAACTTGACAAAGTCGTCTAGTTTGAATTATGTGAAAGTAGTGTTAAAACTTGACGAGAAAATGCGAGCATGTTGGCCACGTCGACGCACGACTCATTTAGCTCAAATCTGAATCAAACTATATGATATGGAAAAAAAAACAAAATTATCCCAGTATAAATAATTTTTTGATTTTTGTACTTTTGAGTTTTGAGGGATGGTTTGGTTCTGAATCGACTTCTGCCAAGTCCACCGCAACACACGAAAATTTGAATGCAAGGATGGATGTCACCCCTAGTTGAAGAGACATTCCAGCAACAGCGCTAGTTTTAAAAACCGTGCATTTCACATGAGCACAATCGACAGAGACTTAGATACCAGCGACACAGCAACTCTGCAACGATGCCGCGTAAGTGAAAGAAAGATGAAACCATATAATAATGAACTGATGTAGTTCAGAGACCGAATGAACACGGTTATTCACTATTCAACACTTGAATGCCAAAGATAACAGTATATGTTTGCATTTTATGTCGGAAACAGAGATTTCTAAGAAATTGAAACTTCATTCCTTTGTTTCATCAATTACAAAAATTCCCATGGCCGGTTTGTTCTCAAAAATCTTGGAACTTAAGACTAGCGAGTGGCGAGGGGAAAGAGACGTAAATCAAAGCTAACTTGGTTGGTATGTCGGTTCAAGTTGAATTAGACCTTGTATCCAGTGATGGTAAACCCTCGTCCGACAATCTCACCAGCACAGAACCATGCAAAGCACTCCAACCCAAACAAAGCAGCAACTCCGACTTCTTCAACCTTCACCTCCTTCCTGTTCTTCCAGGCTTGCTTCACTTGCTCTACTTCCTTCCTGAGAGCTTCCCGTCGACCGGGTAAACTGCAAGAGAGATTGTATTAGCATTTAGGACGGTGGGAAAGGGACAAAGGGATTTTCATTGTTTAGTTAGAAGGGAGGAAAATGTAGGGATGGTGAAATGTCGCAATTCAATTTCTTTCTGGAAAGCCATACGGAAAGCGTATGCCTTAGGAAGCCGAGTATAACAACAGTTTTTAACATAAAACGATGATCTGCAAACGACGAGTCGGTGAGAATTGTTCTCTAGATAAAGAATAACTCACTGAAAAATGCACATTTGTGAGATTCGTCCTAACTATAAGGAATCCTAAAAGGGCCATTAAAGTTCTAACCAAAGTCTCCCAATAGAAAAACAAGCGATATGCCTCCTTATTTCCAAAAGGCGTAAGGCGAACTGACGCAACTAAGATGCAAAGCATGCCCCTCATGCACACAAAACGGAGATTTATGAAAGGAAAATTATATGTTTAAATACGACATTATTGCAATAATGACCATTTTTTTGGATTTTACAAGGGGGTGATATGAATCATAGGAATAGTAAGCAACAGTAAACGCAAGATACATAAGAATTAGAAAGAACAAAATATGGAATCGACGAGAAATACAGGCTAACTACTATACACTGTGCACAAAGCCCACCTAACCCATCCCAAGATATTTTGGCTAGCACCTCGTGGAGACTAAAGCGTATGGTCAAAGAGGCGTTCTATACGAGTACTAAGCATCATTTAGTAAAATTCTGTCGAAATACTCACCTGGCAAGGCGAGTATAAAACAGTTGCTTAGCCAAACGATTGCATGTCTCAACAGTAGGTGGCTCCTGGACGTATCCTTTGTTTTGCTCTACCATCTGCTTATAATAAACCTCGCCATGTTTCGAGAGGAACTCTTTAGCTTGACAAGCTTTTGACTGCAACTGACGAAGTCTTGCTGCCATCGAAAATCCACAGCTACAGAAAACACATATACACATTAAAATTTCTATGATGCAACTTTGCATAAGTTGTGACAAGTGAAATTAAATCATATGAAACACACTGTATTCAAGCTTTGCAATTTGCATGAGAACCGTACAAAGGCAAAACGATTAGTAAAAGATCATATGAGTGCGACTTCATGCCCACAGTCATTTAATCATATACAGTACACCAGGATTTAGATCAACCCGCACAACTCAACACAGTCAACACGCCAAATCCACAAACAGGAGTTCCAATGATAACACTGAAAAACGACACCCTATCCTCAAACTTCACAAATTATGTAAATTACTTAAACCATTCGAAACACATATCATAGAAGTCAGCATTTAGACTGTCAAAAATATGTATTACACACGAAAACGTCTCAAATTACCCAAACTCCATGAGGCATGAGCACTCTTTCGAGGGGTGTTTGGGAAGGCAATTTGGCACGAACCCAAAACAAATTCAATTAATTCCAATGTTTAATTGGGTTGTTTTAGAATGCAATTAGATACATGACGGATTCAAACTCTAATTTCAAACCCTTTGAATCTCATATCCATCTTTCCCTATAATTTTCCGACTTCATTTCAAATTCATACGACTTCACATTCCGAATTATGTACTCCAGCTTACTAAACCAAACGAACACTGTACGATCCAGCCCCAAGGACAAAAGACAATATCGTATGACTTGAATTAATTTCAGGCTTACCAATTTGTACACAAAATAACCTTCCGAAAATGTCTAAACCACGAATAAAGTTCCCATAGATACGATGTCATCATTGGCATTTTCATATTAACAAAAATCAATGCATCAAACAAAGCAACTGAAACTTAATCTTGATTTCTTCACCCTTATTAATAGAAACCAATGCATCAATTAAATCCTAAATTTTAAATGCCAATCTAAAAAAGAATTAACATTTGGTCAAACACTAAATCAACATCCTAAATATCATCATCATCAAATTAAAGATCTAAACTTTTTCACAAATTATAGTAATTCCCACCAAATTAAATCACCAACTACTTCATTGATCATGTAATAACTTGCACAACAATTCAAAACATCTCAAAATTTTACAATTTGGAAACAGTGGATCTAAAATCAGCCCAGAAAAAAACAAAACAAAATCCCAAATTTAATTTTGATGATAACCCAATTCAAGACAAACCCAAATGACAAATGATTGTTGAAGAGAAAAACAACAAACAATTACATAAAATGAACACTAGATTTACTTTTAAAAAAAAATTGGTACAAATCAAATGCAATATAGAAGAAAATTGATTAATTAAATCATTAATTAGATGTGAAAATTCAGAGGATGCAGAAGAGTTACCAGATATTGTCACTAATTGTATGAATTACTGAAAAAAAATGATGGAAAAGGAGTGATTTAAGAGAGAGGTAGGGTTTATAAATGTTCATCAGTTCATGTCCTCCAACTTTGGGCTTTAATTCCACGTTATTTTCGTCCACTTTTATTTATTTATTTTTATTTTTTTGGGTTTTGGAATTTTAATTTGAAAAAAAAAAAAAAAAATGTAAACATCAAGTCCATGAAATGAAGATAATAAAATAGGATAAAATTATTAAATAAAAAACAAATTTCAATTACTTAGATACATATTGTTAGAGCGGTAAGAATCGCGATAATTTATTTACTCGATCTGATATATATTTATCTTTCGATTTTAGAAATTAACATTTAATATTGAAAGTCGATGAACTTGTACTCACTCCATAAATAGGTCATATTGCTTCACAATTTGATTAGGGTGTTGCTCAACTGTACCCGACTTTTTCTCAGTTGTACCCAAAAATGACCAATTTGCCCTTTTCATTTCCCACTTGAATTTTCTAATTTTATGTTTTGCTCTCTTCTCTCTCCCATAACTTAATCAACCCTAAAATCTATCATTGCCAATGCCGCCGCTCCGAACCACCTTAAACCACCACAGCCCAGCCTTCCCACCAGGGGCGTAGGGAGGGGGGTTCAATGGGTTCTATGGAACCCCCTCCCATTTGGCAAAAAACTAAAAAAAAAAAAAAAAAAAAAAAAATTAAAAATTAAAAATTAAAAAATCACTCGTGACTAACCCACATCCTACATGCCTACTTACCTAGTTAAACCCAAACCACTAATTCCCTAAAATTAAAATTTTCTCCCATTAAAAAATTAAAATCTTCTTCTTTCAAAAACAAAATCAAAATATTAAAAAACTAACAAATAAACACAAGTAATTTAATCTCAACTCTCAAACCACTAATTCGGTAATTTTCACTTGATTACCTAGTTGCCACCGGCTGACCGGATCACCTCGTCGTCATCGCTCATCGAGTTGCGGCGTTGGCCGTAAAACACTAAAGTCTTCAATTTGGTCGAATTTTCTACCTTTTATATTTTATAGGTATCGATTTTATTCTTGTATAATTAAAATAATATTTAATAAGTTATTGTTTTTAGTAGGTATTGAATATTGAATTTTAATAATGATAGTTTATAAATTTGTTGTTGTTTTGTTGATGATGTAGTATGATATGAGACTATGAATGACTTTGGGTATAAATAAATTGTGAATTTATGAAATATGGAGGACGTTTATAAATAGGAATGATGTAGTATGATATTTATCGAGAGAGATTTATTTTTCAAAGTTACGAATGATAGTGTAATGGATTATTTTCAAGCCGCGAAAAGTCGACGCAATCTTTTACCCCCACGCGCCATTTGAATGATGATGTAATTTAGATTATTGGAAATATTTTGTAATGTATAATATATATGAATGTTTTTAGTTTCGAAAAAAATTTCGAACCCCCTATCTGAAAACTCTGGATTCGCCACTGCTTCCCACCACCACCAACCACCACAAATCACCTATAAGCAGCCCAACACCGTACCATTTTGGATTACAAACAAGCAATAATTAAAAATTAAAAATAAACCCTAATTCTAACCTACCACCACACCATTATTGGCGGCGGCCTCCACCACCGGCGGCAGCCTCTACACCGGCGGCAACTATTACCGCTTGGACGCCTTGACCACTTGCGATCCATAGTGAACCACCAAAGCCGGACCAACCCTAACCACACTCACTAAATCTCCCAAAAACTTCCACCATTGTGCACATCCCCACCACAACCGGTCCACTACGACCACCACCCCCACGACGGCTAGCACCACCATGACCCACCACCATGCCCGGCTCACCTTTGTACCACCCGATCCACCCTATGAAAAAACTCAAGTATTCAAATTATATAAATAAAATTAATCAAAATTTAACAAACAAAATTCAATAAATTAATAAAATGTTTGAGTTACATGCACATTTGAATCTTTAATTTAATGTTACATTGAATTTTACAGGGAGTTATGAATAAATTTGATTTTTGGGTAAAATTTGATAGATTGGAAAAGAGAGAAAATTTTGGGTTATAGGGGTAATGATTGGAAAAATTATGATAAAAAAGGGTACAACTGAGTAAAAGCTGGATACAGTTGAGCAATTACGTTTGATTATGTGTTCTTTTAAAGTAAAAGAAAAACGAAAAAAGGTAATCAAATGATCAAATCAAACGAGGTAGAACTCATAACTTAACTTATGGATATCATTTGAATTTTTTACTATACACTAAGAAAGACGTTTCTTCTGACTTTTTAAAATTTGAATCAATCGAATAATCAATTGAAATGAATTGAATCAATCAATCGAAATGAATCGAATCGAATGGGACTGAATTGAATTGAAATAAATGAAGTTTAATTAAATAATATAGCTGTGCTGAATTGAATAAAGCTATGCTGAACTGAATAAAGCTGAACTGAACTAAAATAAGCTGAAAATAAGCTGGAAAGAACACGTCCTAATAACAGTATACAGCGTTCCTGGTTTATCTTCAATCCTAATATGCTTTCGGTATACGCAGTCATAAGATCCTACAAGCTACGGAGTATAACTCTATAAGCTGCTAAGATGAAGAAAACCCGTTTATGACATAAACGTGACATGACAATATTCAAAAGGATCAACTACCGTCTATAGCGAGGCAAGTATGGCATTACAAATTTACAATGGATGGCATGATGTGAATAGAACATCGATATTACTAACGTCACACTAATTTAGTATCAACAGAGTACAAATACATCACCAAAACAAAGTACAATTACAAGTCTCTTTATTTAAAGACGAGTTTGTAGCTTCAACTTGCAGCACAGACGATACAATACCTCAAACAACTATACTTTGTTCAAGATTCCACACATACAGTGGCGCAACTTAGAAAAAAGAAAAAAAATCATCCTCGCATCAGACAAAAGAAAAATAATAAAAACCGTAAACAGGTTTCAAGATATCATCGACGACCCACGGTAATAAAAAGTCGACAAAGAGCACTTTATTCTCACGTAAACAGGAGTGAGGTCAAAATGACGGAAGCTGGGAGACGTTTACTTGGTCCACCAGTGAAGGAAATCCTTACGCCTGTTGATTTTCTTCTGGAGCTGTAGAAGGCCGTAAAGCAAGGCCTCGGCAGTTGGTGGGCACCCAGGAACATAGATATCGACCGGAACGATCCTGTCGCAGCCACGGACGACAGAGTACGAGTAGTGGTAGTATCCGCCACCATTTGCACAGCTTCCCATTGAGATTACCCACCTTGGTTCCGGCATCTGGTCATACACCCTGCGATTTTGGACGCACATGAATACACAACGGTGATGAGAGCAACACGAATGTAAGTAGACTAAGTACTACGGAATTTCAATCAGTGTGCACCAAATTCATCCAATTAAAGCACTAGATTAGTTTTTGACAACGCAGCCACAAAGCTCCATCTTGTAATCGCGCAGTGTTCGAGAAAAAGGCTCAAATTTCACACAATAGCCCATTAATCCAGTACACAAACTCGTTTGGCTCACAAACAGAAAACTCACTCTTACGTACAGTGAAATGCCAAAGCTAACTATCCAATTTTTATTCATGTTTCCGTTTCCCAACTTATCCAAATTTAAGACGTGATTACATCACCGTTTTTCCATTCCAATTTCGTGTAATACACACAAACACTGCACATTGTCACCTACAGGGCTACAGATTGAGGGGGAAAGGGAAAAGAGTACAGTGAACTGCTAACAGATTACTGGAAGGCGGAAAGGAAATTTTTTTTAAAAAAAAAAATGACTCGCATGCCATACCATCATCAACTTTATTGGACAACCTCAATACCATTGCCAAGACCAATGGGCAGAAAAACTCAAACAACAACATGCCAAATTTGTTGCCATAAATAACCTATAGCGAGCTACGAGTTCAAGGACCTGTATGCTATGGCTGTATAGTGTATACAAGCAACCTTGAGCCTCATAGGCCAAGTGTAAGGGAGTTTTAATACTCGCCAATTTAGTCAATAACTCTCCTAAAAACACTGATATGACACGAGGAAGCACGTTACTACAAAAAAAAAATTTGCTTGAACTCGGTCCTAAGTATTCCATGATGTTGAATGACAGCAACAATAACATAACTGGATATCTCAAACCCTTCCCACCACTGGTTTTGGCGGGTAAGGAGGGTCAGAATGTACGCAAGATTACCCTGTTCTACGAGAATACATAGGAGGCATCCGATTGAACCATAGGGGATATTGTGTCGATAGTTAGATAGAATGTTTGCTGCTTCACAGCAAAATCAAGCACAACCACCTTAATAAGCCATCCAATTGAAGACTCAAGTGCTCAAAGACTCATACGTAAATCAAAACGGAATGTATATAACATGGTTCCTTAGAGAATACTCAACACCCCAAACAAAATAGTGATGCACACATAATACATTAATACAACACAGGCTTAAGAAAATTTCACTATGGGTCGTCGTATCGTACCTTGCCATGTGCAAAAAGCCTTTGAGATTTTCAATTTGTATATTACGGGAATCAGCAGTCATCATGTATTACAAAACCCTTTTCAAGAAAGCCCCATAAAGTGACATTTTAATTTTCAAACCACCTATGGAGTACATACTATTTCACAAACCTTAAAAAAGAAGTTTTCAGCTAATAAGTTAGTTGAAAAACATCAGCAATCAAATTTTCAGAATCACAATCATGCATTGGCTTCACCATCTCAATCTCTCTCAAACTAGACAAAAATGTAACCTTGAAACTATTAACCTCTAGTAACAAAATCATCTTACTGATCATAACATCACAAATTTTCACCAAATTTTAACTTACAAATGTCAGCCTAAGCTCCATTCCACAAGAACATAATTCTAAAAGTTCATAGTCCTCTTGAACACATGCAACATCTGTCTTCTCCATCATACAAGTCTTCTATCACAAAAGCTGAGCTATTAAAACACTCTCATACATCATGCAATTTTAATCACTTTTTTCACTCTGCACTCCCTGACACAGTAAGACCCAATTATTGAAACACGGTTCCAAATAGTACACTCACTAAAAACAAAAACAAAAATAAAACAGCAACTTATTGCTTCTCTATTTATAAAAAAGTTGGCAATAATCGTCTAACAACCTTCCACAGCAACAACAAAAAGCACTAAACCCGATCAGTGCATTCAAACATCAACAATCCTTGAAAGGATAAGTATCAGCCTTGAACCACCATTTGACTTGCTTAAATACATACATACTACCCAAATGAATTACCGATGCAAGTATGCAACAAAGTAATCAGCCATAAACGAGATCAGCAGAACATCCTGCCATTCCCACATCCACCTCCACACGATTAACATGGTAATCTCCTTCCGCCCATGACACTTCAAAAACCCTTGAAGCTCATTCAACAAAAATACAGTCGTTTCCAATCCTACTCACCGACTTTCAGCAATAAACTAACATTCTGAACCACTAAACCACCAGAACAAAACAAGAAAAAACAATACGGAGTACACTCTAAATTAACCACAATTTCATCAATATTTCACTAGTAGAGTTCCTTATAGTCTTACACCAGTTCTTGTCAAATTAGCTCCATATGATTTCACAGAAACTTTTTATTGTTGTAATCACAAGCTTCACTTTCCCAAATACCAAAACCATCATATCCATAATCTCTACCTTACTCATTCTATTCACATCATATCTTTCCAAACTTTTGATTCATTAAATGGAACTTGCACGGCTGATATGAGCTGAAATACAGAAACCTAACCCCACAAACAAAAAACCACCATAAATTTACCGAAATTCCCAACGAATGAACACTATTTCCACACAAAAGTTGCCTTTTCAACATTTCCATGCCCCCACATTCCAACATGCCCCATTTTATTCAGATAAATAAGGACTTCTCGAGTCGATATGAGCTGAAATACACGAAACCAAATACCACAAATACTTACCATATATCACCAATATTCCAAATGAATCAACTATATTTCCACACAAAACATCATTAAAACTTGCATTCCCACATTTCTATGTTTTCATATTCCTGAAAACCAAACTTTATTCTAATAAGTACGAGATCCTTGAGTTTATTTAAACCAAAATAGACAAGCTCAAATCCCACAAACAAACACCCGACAAACATCACCAAAATTTCCAATGAATCAATCAACTACAACTACACAGAACGCTTCCACAATCCTACATAGCCACACTTATTCAAAAAAAAAAAAAAAAAAAAAAAGATTTCCTTGATCCATTCAAAAAATCATCCCACTAGCATATCCTCACCATACAATTATACATGACCAAAATTTCCAGTGAATCAACTACATTTGCACACAAAAAACATCAGAATCATTTGCATTTCCACATTTCTACATTTTAACCGTATAAGTTGAAATCCACAATCCCAATCCCGTAATAAAAATCAACCACACATCACCAAAATTCCCAATCAATCAACTCAATTTCCACCCAAAAATCTAATAAAAAATTGCATTTGCACATTTTTACAAAACAAAATGGACTTATCAACCCAATATTAACTACAAATCATATGAACTACGGAGTACAAATCACAAACCCAAACCCCACAAACAACACAAGCTCTCAACTGAGAACAATAATTGGTCACAATAGTCATTTCTATGCATATACCCATATCATTTGACAAAAACCCACCACATATCCCAAACAAATTAATCACAAAAACACACCAAAACCCGACAAAACCGAAAACAAGAGACAAGAACTAAGAACATACTTTTTTAAGCTTGTATGAGCTGAACACCACAAACCCTAATCCCACAAACAAAATCACATCATATATCCTCAAAAAAACTCCAAATCATCAACTACCTTACCTCCCAAAAAATTCACACTTCCACAATTCATTAGAGTCGATTTCTTAAAGAAAATCCCACAAACGAAGCCAAACTGAGCTGAAATCAAAAATTCTCAAACAATTGCGTCTAAACTACCACCATTACGATCAATCTACACAGTACTCCATCATACAGCAGACTAATTTGAAGAACTCTGCAAACCAAAAACCCCACCAAAATTACCTCACAAAACACGACGAAATCGAAAACAAGAGACAAGAGTTAAGAACATACTTAATCATGCTTGTATGAGCTGAACATCACAAACCCTAATCCCACAATCACACAAACAAATTCCCACCATATATCATCACAAAAAATTCCAATCATCAACTACATTTCCTCCCAAAAAAAATTCACCCTTCCACAATTCCACAGAATCGATTTCTTAAAACAAAATCCGACAAAACAATTACGACTAAAATTACCTCACAAATCAATCACAAAACGACAGGAAATCGAAAACAAGACGAAGAATCGAAACATACTTGCGAAGAGCAGGGGCCATCTTATTGGTGAGAGTACCGGCAACAATCATACAATCAGATTGACGAGGACTTGGCCGGAAAATAATCCCAAATCGATCGAGATCGTAACGAGCGGCGCCGGTGTGCATCATCTCCACCGCGCAGCAGGCCAGCCCGAAGGTCATGGGCCAGATCGACCCGCGTCTGGCCCAATTCATGAGGTCGTCCACCTTCGAAATCACGAACTCCGCCGCCTTCGGTAACGCCGGCGGCGGCGCTCTGGTGTAGGACGCCGGTTGCGTGGTGGTTGACGCGGTGGAGAGAGGCGCGATTGCGGTGGTTCGGGTGATGGTTGAGGTTAGGGCCGGGTTTCGGGCTAGGGTTCGGGCTAAGCTCGACATTGTTGTTGAATTGAATTTGGGGGTGGAATTCAATTTGGGGTTGAAATTGAAATTAACAAATGTCTGATGTTATACGCAAAACTTATGCTAGTTTTATGTGGCGGTTTATTAGCCTTTAACATTAATCTTTATTTTTAAAATATAAAATATTTATTAAATTAATTTTTTTGGTAAAATGTAACTTTATTATTAATGAAACCAAACATTCCAATTACATCATATAATCATACTAGTTATAATGAAAATATTTGTTAAATTATACAGTACTACGTATCACAGAACCGATTATATTGTATAGACTCTCTTAATTCTGACCAATTGTATGGATTACTTGAATATATGTGAGGTATATTTTAATCAAATGTATAAAATTAATTGGAATGAAAAAAGTATAATAGTCTGTAATAGTTACATATTTTCTAAATGGTACTCGTAATACAATACTTCGAGTTATATTGTAAAAAGAAAAATTTATACTCTGTATGTATAGATTTTAAATGGATTGATATTCTCTAACAAAGTAAAACTAATTGAATTTATAAAGTAAATGAAAGTAAATAAATTATTCATGGGTATGGGTGTGTGACCTTTGTCTTCTCGATTAGTAAAAAAATCATGATGGTGTATAACTCATAAATTTATATTTAAAACAATTTTATAGTTTAACTTGAATTAGTAAAAAGGTTTTTCTACCGTGTGTACTAAGGGCATATGTTAAGAACCTAAACATTGAAATAAATTCAGATTTTTTTTTTTTTTTGAGAGAAAATACAAATTCTTCTTAAATAGGGTAAAATTTACTACAGTACTCCCTCCCATTTCATATGATCTTCCCACTTTCCTTTTTTAGCCTATTTTATTTGTTCTTCCCATTTCCCTTTTGGTCTACATCCTATGGTTCTCCTACATTTTAGCCCCACATTTTTTCTAAACTTCTATTTTCCACCCCACATTTTTCCCTTCTTAATTTCTACCCCAAAAACAAAGGGGAAGAACATAAGAAATGAGAGGGAATACTTATTTCAAACATTAATTTAAAAATTTTAAAAATTATTTTTATTATTAGTCTCTTATCATGTGCAGAACCATATTTTAGAAAAATAAAAGGGTTTTTCTACGGTGTACCCTCCAAGTTTATGGTTTTCATCGCAGACTTTATTTTTTTCCCTTCTACCAGTACTTCAATTTCATTACTCATTCTATAAGATACAAATACTAAACTGTTAACTAAATACTAACACCGTTAGAATAAACTCCTATTTTTTCTATTTTTTATGTTTTCCCTTCAAAATTATGAAATATCCCCTTCTTTTTTCTAATTTTTCACTATTTTTCATCTTTATTCATTTTTTTTCTATAGTATATAATTTTTTTAAATTGTTGTTAAAAGTCATAAACTTTATCGATTTACTTTATCGTAAAATAATCTTAATATTTGAAATTCATAAATTTAGAAGGAAATATTAAAAAGAGGAGAAATGAGAGCAATGTGAATTGCATGTTAGTGTTTAATTAACAAGAACTTTTATTGAGAATTGATAATGAAGTTTGAGACACCAGAAGTGAAAAAAAAAATAGATACGATGATAAAAACAAAAAAGTTGGAGGGTACACCGTAGAAAAACCCAAAATAAAATATACTCCGTATTAATATAATAACTATTTTAAAAACTCAAACAATATTTCAAGTAGGAGTAGTATTTATTTGTAGTAATTTATTTTCTATAAACAAAATCTAATTTAATTATTTTATGCAATTACAAGTGCATTTTTATTTTATTTTTTATTTTTTTTTCTATAAACAAAATCTAATTTAAACAGACACAAATGCTATTTTTTTTAATTTTTTTTTTTTCACCAAAAAGATTCAAATTCTTGCCCGTTAGCCGTTGACGTGAAAAAACGCCACATCTTTCCCTCTTTCATACACTAACACACGAACTCACTAAATTAGGGTTTCATTCCCCTCTTTCAATTTCACTTTGAATCACCATTAATTTCACCCCTAATTTCCATATCTTCCTTCACAATCATCAAATTCAGTTGAAACCCAGAATTTCCCCCTTAATTTTCACCACTAAATCAGCTCAAAAATGGTCATATTAAACCCTCCAATTTTCCCCAATTCATACCAAACTATGTTGCAAGAATCAACTCAACACTTCTTAACCCAGCTAAAATCTGGAGTTTCTGATTTTTCTCACTTCAATTTGATGTTTTCTCGCTTAATTCAAACCATTTCTTCACCACCAATTGAAATTATTTGGTTTTACACTGCTGTTAACTACCACTCTCATAAAAACTCCACTAAAATTTCATGTCTTGAGGAACTGTTTCATTCTTTAACTTCGTGTTCGGGTTCGTGTAGTAGCAGTGTGAGTCGTATCGCTGCGTTGGCCCCACTAGTTTGTGAGTTGCATAGCTTAATCACTGAGTTAAAATCGGTAAATGTGTTGAGCTTAGATAATGTAGTTTGTAGGGAGGTTACGTGTTTCGTCGATAGGTTAGTGAGTTACATTAGTCTGTGTTGTTGTGAAGGAGTTAATGATCATGATGAGTCTCCTGCATTTTCGCCGTGTTTTGTGGATTTAGTTAAGGTTTGGACTGTTGGAACAAGGGGAGCGAGTTGCGTGTTTGAGGATGATTTTAGGATATTTTTCCCGCTTTTGAGTGATGATTGTCGGAAAGAGCTTTGGTTGTGTGGCGAGGTTGGAGTGTTAGCTGGGTTTGTTATGTGTCAGGTGTTTTTAGTTCATCTTTGCTTAAAATTCAGCGTGGAGAAAGCGCCTCAAAACCTGCAGGAAGAGGTCATGGTTTCCGCAGTTGATGTCATTACCGGGTTTAGAAGTTGTTATTTCTTTGGTATGTTTGATTGTTGCTTGTTCATAATGCTTTCACTAAAAAGACCAGTTTTCGTACGTTTTAAGCTTAATCGTATGGCCTACTATTGAAATTAGTTTGCGATGAATGTTTTACGGTGATCAGAAGCCAGATACGAGTACTTATTATCCTTACTCTTGCGTTATTACTCTATATTTTTATATCATTAAATTAGAATATGAAATGGATGTTTCCTTACAGTTTAAAGTTAGTCATATGTGTGTTTTCGGACAGCCTCAATTGGGGGCAAAAAATGCTCAATCTAGGCGTTGAATTTAGGGTTTAGGGGTAAGGAACTTGCTATTTGACGTTAGAAAACTCCCTTTACGTCTTACACGTTACACTGAAGTAGCCGGGTTTGGTTGCCGTACTAGGTTATCGTTTTTGATGAAATAGAATGGATGGTTAAAATATCTATCATTTTGATGATATCAACTCTCACAAGCCTTCTATAGGTTATCTAAATAGTTTTTCGCCGAGAATGTTGGATGCTTAGAGAGCTACCGTTTTGTTATCATCTCTGCCATGAAGGAAGGGTGTGATATCCTTGTTTTCTCCCCAATATCACGTCCCTCTTTTAAATTCCATCCTCGACATTTGAAACAACAATATGACGTGTAGTTTATTTGTCGTGCTTTTGCTAGATGCTCTTCTTAAGACGCTGTTGGAGTCCAACTTGCCTGTTAAATCTCTACTGGTAAGAAATACCATCTTCTAAGATCATCGTTTGTCTCTCTTTTATACAGTGTTCTTTGTATCATAGAACAAAGTATTACCTCCTCTACTCTCGTAATCGAAAATTCCAAACATGCTATAAGAAAGATTTATTATCGGTGTCTACAGAATGCTAGTGATAGACTCGTGTTGCAAGAAGCCTTGTTTGGCGCTATAGTTTTGGCGGATTATCCATTTTTCAACCCAGCTTGTGGAATTGGTCTTTGTAACAGTCACCTAAACAGCCACGCTTCAACGTGGTTGTTTGTTGCAGACAGAGCTATGCGGTTCATTAGGTGCATGACTTCTCTTATTCAAATATCAAAAAAGCGATACTTTTGTGATTCTTTTCCGTATTTTGGTTTTCAATGACCGATAATACGTTAGCTGCTGCAGGAATAACGATTGTCAGGCTAAAGTAATTGCGTACACGAAAGCTTTTACAAAATCTCTTATACACTCTCAGTTGATGAAGTGGATCTGTGCTCAAATAGGCATCGTAGATGACGGACGTAAGCCACAGTTTTCATCTCCGTCAGCTGTTCTCGGTGAGTACTGAGTAATATTGTTTGCCCTTATGATATATGGAATATTTTCTTTTGCAAGTGGTTCAGCTAAATCCACAGTTTTTTTGACTGTGTTTATGTGACAGACTGGCTAGCGGGCCTAGCGCAAATCAGAAGCACAGACTCAAGGTGGTTTAACGACGAGTTCTCACTTTTTCTCGACAAAGTAACACATTACAAAGAAGAAATGACACCCAATCAGCGACACTC
This sequence comes from Dianthus caryophyllus, assembly GCA_023091065.1. Lineage (NCBI taxonomy): Eukaryota > Viridiplantae > Streptophyta > Magnoliopsida > Caryophyllales > Caryophyllaceae > Dianthus > Dianthus caryophyllus. Next base: position 3,675,767 of record CM041523.1, read on the forward strand.
CACGACAGTGCAAATGATCGGATCAGGTGACGGGATTAAGGAGGATCATGAGATGATGGATTCAACAGTTGACATCAAATCTCCCTGCAAATCTGACGTCTCGGTTAGTGAAGCCAGTAGAAAGCGTAAAGGAGAGAAAGACGAAGACAGCATACGAGTGAAATTACTGAAACACCACCTTGAAGGGAGTCCACTCAACAGCTTCTCGCCTTTTCAAGCTGAAGTCGGCTGGTCTAGCAGACACTAGGCGCAAGACGCTGATTTTAGTTACTTACAATACACCTGACTTGACCCAACTTGTCTACATGCTTTCTGCTTCGAGACAAGTATCTCCATTCCTCTACTAATCCTCGATATTTCATATATCTCGAAACATGGTAAATGCTGTTGTCAATGTTACTATTGTATTGTTGCCTGAATGCCTGTACTAAGCTTCAACTCCCCTCGCTCTTAGCGTAATCTAAGACTCCTATCTGTCCTCGACGTTCATTAAGTTGTATATTTTCTACTTTTATATGAAAATTATATTAATTTATAGTTGGTTATAAATTCCCTTCACATTTACAAATAACTAAGATAAATGAATACGAGTATACCTAAGTGGTAGCGGTGGTGACCTCAAAGCTCAAAGAATTGAATGGCGAGGCTATGTCGTTCAAGCCTCCGTCGCACCACGCGGGTATCACGACGGCCTCAGTAAAAGGGTGGGCTACGTAGTGCAGGTGGTGGCGTCGAATCGCCTCGGATTAAACCCCTCGTCACCAAAAAAAAAAAAAAAAAAAAAAAAATGAATACGAGTAGTATCTTTTGTAATACGTACATAATAAATTATTTTTTTTAATTTAATATTTATAATTTGAAATTATGAACGTGCTCATAATATTGAGTCCGAAGATTAAGGAAAATGTTGAACAAAAAGGGGTGGAATTCTAGTGAATCAATCAAAGGTAGTCTCATCAATCAAAAATTCAATAACATTAAAATTAAATTGAAATTGATTGAAGTGTACCACTTCATTTTGCTTTACACTTTAGTGCACTCCACATGATTTTCATTACCACTGTTTTTGCATAATTAAGGGTTTAATTTAAGTGTGCAAATTTACTAAAGGGTTTACGATAGCTTTTATAAGTAATATCCTCCGCAATATTTTGTACTCCGTTCATACATTATATGAGGAATATTATATTATTTATAAAAGTCGTCGTAAATTCATAATTTTATAAAGTTAATTTTGATATTCATTGATACACTTTAAGACACGATAAAATAAATCTTTGACCCCTTTTTATAGTTAAAAAATTACTACTATATGAATATTTATATTTATGGGAACTACAAATGGTATTTTGCAGCTAAAAAAGGGGCATGGTCAACCAATAATTTATACTTCCTCCATTCCGTTTGATTCTATACGTTTGACCAAAATACGGTAATTAAGATAGAAGAAAATCAAGTGGGGTAGATAATGGAATTACTTAAATACCCCTACTTTATTGTTTGCAAGTGGGTTGAGTGGGTATTAGTGAAGGGTATATTGGTCTTTTAGTTTAATAAAGTAGAGACTAAAATAGAAATGTATAGAATTGATTGGAATTTCCAAAAAAGGAATATGTATAGAATCAAATGGAATGGAGGAAGTACTACAAAGTACATGAATGAAATGAAATTAAAATTAAAAATTAAAAATATTATGCAAATCTAAACATAAACATAAGGTTGGTGGCAGGTGAGACATACATATGTGAAAGAATCCAATAATCCAAAGCCATGTGTTTGTCATTAATGTCCATTCTTTATTTATTAACGAGTTTGTAAAGGCGAATTCTAAAACGAGATTTCTGTAAAATGGCGAATATATTTGTTACGAAGTAGCACTTTATTTTAAACCTCGTATAAATGAAATTATGCTGAAATATTCTATTGGTTGTTTCACACGTGAGACAATTTTATACGGAGTAATAAATTTGCTCTTTTCTAAACGTGTATTCAAGTGAAATGTTGAAAATCAAAAGATTTTTTTTTTTTTTTATATTAAAAGACTTTCGGTATACTTCCGAAAAAAAGAGAAAAAGTTTTACTCTATGTAAATAGTGACCAATTAAGTCTCAAACTATTTTAGTCTGAGACGATCTGTAAAGAAATCGATAAAAAAAATTAGTCAAGTTTCACACTATTTCTTTTAATTTGACAATTTGCGTTCTTGTATTCCACAAGCTTCATTGTGCATGTATTCCTTCTTAATATGGGTTGTCAATTTAAATTTATCGATAATGCTCCATATTTATGAAAATTATTGATAAATAAGGAGAGCATTACTGACACGGAGTAAATCGAATAATATGAGTTGTTATTTTAAAGCCGAAGAAAAAATGTACTCCGTATTCCGTATGAATTATATATTAGTAATGCTCTCATTATTTATGAAAATGTTACATATACATAATACATGTACTAGACTATTAATTAGTTGTACCCTCTATAATACTCCGTATCTATTTAATTGACATAATTTTTCAGATTGAAATTGAAGTGGATAATACTACTCGTGTGACCACATTCAATTGACCCAAAAGAAAAAGGTCCACTTGCTTTTAATAGTTAGCTTGATCAACTTTCATGTCTTTATTTAATAATTTCGCAAAAACTTTCTTTCGATCGTTTTTTTTTTGGTGTTACCTGAAATTATAGCATATATAATATGATTGTTTTAACGTTTATAATTTATTGTAATCATTTGATGTATCTTTGCATGGTAATTTCGTCAAAATATACCGATACAATAATCAGTGTAATGCATGACTACTATTACATACTCCGAACAATATAACCAGTTTTTAGAGGTTTAAAAGTGATGACATGCATTAACCCGTAGCTACCTACATGGTCATCCCAGACGCTATAATTTCAGTTCATACACTTGAAAATTTATCTAATAAGAACATAATTTTCTACACATTATTGCACTTTTTTTATTTTTTATTTTTATTTTTCGGAATAGTGCACTCGTTTTGGTGAATATGAGAATAACAAACAAAGTCTTGCAATATATGGAGTGTTAATTAATGTGAGTTTAATATCAAAATATACGGAGTATAATTTTCTAAACATTGGAGCATTTTTTCTTTTTCATTTTATTTACTCATTTAAAATATTTCTGATCATTATACTATAATTAATCTATCAAAATAATTAAAAAAATCGGTAAGGGCCGTGGTCAATAATAAGTACTCCGATGACCCTATCATAATTATATTTTGATTAAACCTTCCCAACTATCGTAGATGGATCACTAATTGGTCCTTCTAAGTCCTACTTTTGTGATCGATGCATTAATAGTACTCCGTACATTTGTTTTCTATTATGGATACTTGTCAATGTACTAATAATGTGTTAATTAAAATGCTACACTGTATGTATTTAACTCTTTATAATTACACTTATTTCGAAATATTAAGAACAAGTTTTTGATAGGTCTTATTTTATACATAAATACTGAATTCAAAATGCAAAGTACTTATCAAAGACGATTCAATTTAACTTTCTCGATCTCAACTATAAATAAGTTAATTTTTGTTTTAATTAGTTTAAAAATACATACACAGTACAAATTACTTTTAGCTAAGACGAGTGCAATAAGAACAAAGAATTGGTGACGGTGTTTGGTAGGGCATGATTAATAAACTTTTTATGAGTAAATGTATATGGATTATGGAGTGTTAAGTAATTTTGTTTTGTTTTTAATGTTTGTGAGTTCTTAAGTCTATTTCTACAATAAGATAATTTGACTATTAAAATTTATAACGCCCAATTTATTATTATAAAATAATTGACAATCAAAATAAAATTCGTATAATTTTTTTTGTTTTTTGTTTTTGGGTTTTAAACTAATCTTAGTGTAATTAATGAAACCGTTCAATATAATATACTCCGCCACATAATGAAAAATGTTATGATCTATTGATCATAACAGAATTAATTTTTTGGTTTAACATGAGGCACGACGCCAATAGAAAGGGGAGAAGGAAGTCAAACTTTTAACCTGCCGTCAGAGTACATCTCTATCATAGTCACTAGACCAAAACATGTTCGATTGATCATAGCATAATTATAAATTTATAATATTTCTATCTTAGTCATTTGTTTACACTCCCCTTTAACCCCCTCACAAAAAAGTCAAACTGTAAACAAATTACTGAAACGGAGGAAGCAGTATCAACAATTTGTTTTTGACCTTTTTAGATTATGTGATATTGTGATTAAAGAAGTGGGGAAAAAGTAATTAGGGAGCATAAACCACAAGATCCACATGAATTAATTTGACCCAATCATCATAATTAATTAGTAACCCAAAAAATTCCATAAATTACCCCTACAATTTCACCATCAATGTACCATCAACATCACCATCTAACCCTTCCAACATAAGGGTAATATCGTCATTTCACCCACACTGTCGGCCTTTTTTTTTTTTTAACCATGGTTAACCCTTTAACACACTTCAAACTAACCATGGTTAATTCCCCCTCAAATGTGGACTGACTGACCTCATCTCCTTCAACCGTCGGTGACTCACTCCACTGTACTCTCACTCTCATATTAAAATTAAAATATTAATTAAAAAAAATTAATTAATTAATTTTATTTCATTTATTTATTTAATTGTTTGTTTTATTTGTAGAAGTAGAGTGTACACACACATATATATAACCCAATTCACTGAATAATTCAACTACAAAGAAATTTGTGAGGAGAGAGAAAAATTCATAAAATTATTTATTATGGGTGATTTCAGTGATTCTATGTTTCTTGATATTGAGTCTATCTCAATTAATAGCAAGGTTTTATTTTCTTATACTTTTTTTAAATTTTTTATATTATGATATTGTTTGAATTATTATTATGTGTTTTATTTGAGCTGCATTATAATTTATAGTGTTCTATGTGCTTTTAAATGTTCAAAATTATGCAAGTGTAGAGTGTACATGCTGCATTGTTGTAGTTTTTTGTTGATAAAGTTTTGATCTTTTGACAATTTGGAGAAATGGGTTGGTGTTAATTTTGAAGAATTTTGCAACTTCAATGGTGATTTGATTGTCTTTTTTAGTTTTGGGTAGTAGTGTTTGGTTATTGTATTTGTATATTTGTATGTCAAAAAGATCAAATTTGTTTAACGGTTTTTCTAACCCATGTCTCGAAAACATTTCAAAATATTGGAATACATGACGTTTCTGAATATTCTCTATCATATTTTGCGTTCTTATGGCAATAGTTGATTGTAATTGGTAGAGTATCATATCATATATTTACATCAAATGTTTGTAATTAATAGGATTTGTTGTAAAAAAGGAAGGTAATCCTCAAAAAGTGAGAAAAAATCCATAGTTGTGAAATATGTACTTGATTTAGTTATGCATTAAACAAGTGTTTTTTGGAGGAAATTTGGAATTCTTTTGCTTGTTTGTTTGTATTGATATGGAATGATCTTTAATTTAGTAATGATTTAATTAAGGAAACTTTAATTACTTGTCTTTATTGTGTGTGATTTTGTTGCCTCTAATTTTTAAATACTTCAATGTTCTAGTTAATTTTTAAATTAATGTGCTCTTCTTTTTGGGTGATAGTTAAATTGTTGGTTATAAAATTAGGTGGAGAAGTTCAATTTTATAAATGCACAATTGATTATTGTTATTAAGTTGGCATTTTATTATTCGAATTCACGGTTTTCTAAATGGTACGTCTTTTGTAAGACCGTTGTATGCTGCAGCTCATTACTATGAAACGAGGACTCGAGGAGTATAATTCAAAAATTTAGTTCGTTGTATGCATACAGCAGTTTTTGATGATTTTGTGATGTAATTTTCGCTCGTGTTTTGCAGGAGCTTTATGTTAAAACGGGTGCAGGTCCGGTGTCGGTCACGGTATACGGTGACCAGGATAAACCTGCTCTAGTTACATACCCAGATTTGGCTTTAAATTGTGAGTTACTCATTTTCTATGCATTATTTATGATCTCTGAGCCACATGTTTGGTATTGAGAGTTGTTAGTGAATTTCTAAATAATTAATTTAGCATTAAAAATAGTTTGGAATTCGCGGCAAAATGAAGCTTCAGTAGTTGTTGTTGTTGTTGTTGTTGCTTTAGTTTTAAGAATGGTATTAGTCTTTGATGAGATTAAGAAATTCGGAACTAACACGATGTTGATGATTCTTACGAAGTTTTTAAGAATGATACTCCGTATTTATATATTTATTTATTCTGTTGCTTGTCGAGGCAGACGCATCCTGTTTTCAAGGATTATTTATGTGCCCGGAAGCAATCTCGTTGCTTCTCCACAACTTCTGCATTTACCATATCAGCCCCCCTGGACACGAGGTCAGTAACTTATTCTTCTTCGTATTAAACCTCAATACATTTGACTGATACCGTAAAAAAAAAAAAGTCATTTTTTTCACTGTCGTTTGCCCTGAATCAATCAACGCTTGGTAAAGTTGAAATGACTCTATTCTCATGTTACCTCAATCATGTGAAGCAACTTTGAATGTGGTCTAAGGGGAGGACAATTATGTTGAGGGTAAAAGGACATTTTGGATGCTTTCGCCGATTCCTTAAAAATTGATTTATCATCAAGAGTAATAAATCATTCTTTGGGTCCGAGAATTATATATATATCACACTTTTGGATTTTAGGTGGACGTCTTGTCTGACTAATATAGGAGATTATACGAGTAGTATTTAGATTGTTTTCTTATGATAAACTTTTTTTATGTGTTATTTCAGTGGGGCGCAGGTGCAATAAGTAGCGATACCTCTTCGCCTTCTGTTGATGATTTGGCTGACCAAATAGTTGACGTTCTTGACTATTTTGGGTAATCGTCTCCTGCACCATTTTGCAAGTATATCGTACGTAATATAAAAATTATAGCATTGTGAAATCGATCTAATCTGTATTTCGTCATTGATTGTTTCAGACTTGGCGAAGTGATGTGCATGGGCGTTACAGCAGGAGCATACATAGTAACCTTATTTGCCGTATGTTGCTCATGTTTACGCTTGTAAATTGTAATGATGACCAACGTTATGTGCTCCTGTATATTGCTCAGTTACTCATTCGTTTTTCCGTTTACGCTCTTCTTCTTGTGCAGGTGAAATATAGGCCACGTGTTCTCGGTTTGATTCTCATATCTCCTCTATGCAAAACACCCTCTTGGACAGAATGGTTGTATAACAAGGTCTGTTTTTCCTGAATTTGCTCATCGACTTTTCGATGGAAAGAGTCTTAGCCTGACAGAATCCCATAATTCTTGTAGGTGATGTCAAATTTACTGTATTATTATGGCATGTGCACTGTCGTGAAAGAGATGTTGATCAAGCGGTACTTTGGGAAGGTACACGTTACGCCTCTGTCTACTACGTGTCTATTTTCGTGTGTTAAACGGTACTGTAATCCATTCCATATCTGATTGTAGGAAGTTCGTGTCAATTCGTTTGTATCAGAAGCGTGTAGAAAAGTGAGTTTTTGGCCGCACTATTTACTTACATCTTGTCTGTCTGTTTTGTTTACGACTGATCAAGTTATTGAACTTAGTATTCTGCTTCCTGATTATGTTGTAGCGGCTAGATGACAGAGAAAGTATAAACGTTATGCATTTTCTCGAGGCAATGAACAGGTATTTCTTTTCTCCGTACTATACATTGTTGAATAAAATCTACCTGCACTATTTGACTTGCGTCGATTCGTTTAGAATGACGACAGTGTCAGCAAAATGAGAAGAATCAGTCACGGCCCTTTCCGAATATAAATTCCTGAATTCGTCTGATTTTTCTGCGTGTTAATCTCTCTTTATGTTCCAACATGTACACAGGCGACCAGACATAACCGCAGGACTAAAGAAGCTACGATGTCGTTCACTAATATTTGTCGGAGAGCACTCATGCTTCCACTCAGAAGCACTACACATGGCGACAAAACTAGACAGACGGTTTAGCGCTTTGGTGGAGGTAATATTTCGGTCTCACTCACTTCACATCATCTATGCTCGTACACATCATTTGTGTATTTTTTTTTAATGCTCGTTAATTGACGTTCAGGTTCAGGCGTGCGGGTCTTTGGTGACAGAGGAGCAGCCAAACGCGATGTTGACCCCTTTAGAGTATTTTCTAATGGGCTACGGTTTCCAAAAACAGCCCTACATAAACGTAAGCCCAAGAAGCCCGTTAAGTCCATCGTTAAGCCCGTACTGCATCTCTCCCGAGTTGCTTTCACCCGAGAGCATGGGTCTGAAGTTGAAGCCCATCAAAACTCGCATTTCGTTGGAGGTGTAATAATTTTAAGGGTTGGCGAAATTATTGTTTATGTGATGTTGGAACTTGGAAATGAAGCATCGAGGAGCGGTGTTACTCGGGTTTTGGCCGTTTAGAGGTGGTGTAGATACGGGAAAAGAAGAATAGATGATAAAATTATAGAAGACGGGAAATATATTCAATAATTAGTCTCAAAAGGTGGACAGCGCAAGAAATTGTTTGTTTAGAATTCGTGAATTTCATGGATTTGAAATGTGTAAATTTCGGAACAATCTATATGATGATGAAAGAAATAAGTACAAATTTTTGTCGACGAACAAACCGATACATTTTCAATTTCAATCATCAAAACATTAAAACATGAAAAATGACACAAAAGATGTCAAACACAAGTCAATTATTGTACTTTTTTTTAACGGTCTGGGATCGTAGATAGATGTCGAACGCTTCACAGCGCGCTAGTGACGCACTTGAACCGTCTTTTGGAAGGGCTCGGGAACTGAACTCTGGGTGGTCTGAGGCTTGCACTCGGCTACAACAACTTCTCTGGCGACTGAAACGTGATTATCTTTAGCGACAAGAGAACTAATCAAATTCATTAGTTTCCTCTCGAGCTCTTCGCTATCGTTCCATTCATGCACCGCTGCCTGAACGAGGTCGTGATTGCTGCATATTGCTTCGTAGAGCGGGAATTGTTTCCTAGGCATGACATAGTCGGTGGACGTTAGCTTTAAAGTCGGGCAGAAATCGTTCATTCCATCTCCGACGTAGATGAACTTCTTCTCTGGCACAGAAGCTTGAATCCTTTGCATAATTAAACCCTATTACGAAAAACACGTCGTTTTATCAGATTGTTGAATATATATGATTGTCGGTTTCATGTTCGCGAAAAATGAGAAAATCGAGCGACACGTATACCTTACAAAGATTAGGAGGGCAAAGGTTACACCCGTGAGAAGACGTCTCGAAATCGTGGTAAGGTACAATTTTAAGCCTGCCTTGGTCATTTACATAGGTCGTGTTCGAGTTGATTTCAGAGAAACATTGTAAAATTCCATGATGTTCCAAAATCGTCTCGATAAAAAACTTATTTGCATCACTAACGATCCTTAAATTGCACCTGAAAAAAGTAACGTTAAAAGTTTATAACATATACGAGTAATATATTTACGTACACTTGTACCGTAAATATTTTATTTTAGCTTTCTTACCCTGAATTATAAGACGATTTTATAGCCGAGATAATATTCGGGGAAATAGACGCCTTCTTCAAACAATTTGAAATCTCTTGTATAGTTATGCCTTGTAAATGAAGCTCTTCCATCATTTTGTCCTGTTTATTTATAGTGATTAGTAAATAAATTTATCTCAATAAACTGTTAATCATATTCAAACCTGAGAGCTATCGTTCAGGGTAATTCCATCCCGACCACTAAAACATAACATGGGTGACGCGTCAAAATAAAAAGTAAGTAAAACTTTACCATGAGAAGATTATATGGCATGGTAAAAAGAAGGGAATTAAACAATTGTGAGACACCAAAATTCTCAATAACCCAATCATCACTATCGTATTCAATTATCGTCTTATCAAAATCGAAAATAATTACGACTTTATCGCCCATTGTTTTAATTATTAGAAAGAGTAAAACTAAAATTATAAAACGATTTTTTCTTTTTTTAAATTTTTTTTGGGTACTATAAAACGAAATTATGTTACTAATTATATATATTTATAGAATATAGAAATAAATGTAAGTTAAGTTGAGAGAGAATAAAAAGTTAAGAAAATGTGAAAAAGGTTAAATGATAACTTGGTGTATTTATAGACGGAGAAATCTCCGTGACAAATATGTGCCCTTTTGCACCTGGACCTCTTTATTCTTCCTTTGCCTTCTTCAAAAGACAGTTGTTTTATTTTTATTTTTTATTTTTTTATTTTTTTATTTTATTTTTTTATTTATTTTTTTATTTTATTTATTAGTTTATTAGCATTTAAATTGTCAGACTTTGATTATCTCTTGCGTATTTAATTTTGATTTTTTTTTTTGGGCGTAAATAGGAGTATTGAACAATTTTCGGTAAAATTGTGGAGCGTAAAAATTAATAAAAATCGTTACAAAGTGATAATGTAGCACTGATAAAAAGGAGTTTCAGATTTTTCCGATTTAACTCCCTCTTCACTTTGCATTTGAGAATAATTTAGTATAAATTAAAATATGGATAATAATGTGCTTAAAAAATAGCGTAGAATATAAATAAATCTAATTACTATAAACTAATTGAATTAGCTGATATTAATCACCAAAGTAATTACTACATATTTAGCATTCATATATCCTTTTTATAGATTAAAATCAAAATTAGACTTATAGAAGGGTTGATCAAAAGATGTGATCTACGGTATACTTGATAAAACTGAATTCAATGAGTATATATAACAATTACAATACGAAGTACACGATATTGAATGATAAAAGAAATATATATTTAACTATTTTCTGCTATACAAATTCTTTTTTGGACAAACTGACAATATCATTAATGCGAGACTTCAGGTAACTTGTTTTTCACAAAGACGTACCAAATCTCTCGCTATGTGATGATTTTACAGGTGATATAATATTTACCATTTTAATTTTAATACAGAGTAATATTTTTCAGGAGTCCCCTTTATCCTTCCCATCTAATGGGATTAGTGTCACACTTAGGGCAAAAGGAGCCAATTATGTGCATGACATAATGTATATAATTGTGATATTGTGGTTGATGACTCATGCCTCATTATTATTATACTTTTTTTTTTCTTTTTTTTTTGTCTTCACATATCCTTTGAACAAATCCATGCAATGCAAGTTCTTCCTCAAATGTACGTACGTGTATGTCTAGTGCACCGTGACATATGTTGATATGATACGTGACATTGTTGTGAGAGATATAGAGAGGTTCAATACAAATTGGAACTCCTCATTCTATACTCCATATTACTTGAATCAGTCTTGAGACGTTTTCATAATAATTTACTGTGAGATAAATCTAATAATAAAAAAATCAGTACGAAGTTTATTTTAAATTTTGATATATATGTTTGACATTTTGTTTGGTTCAAACAAGCCAATTTCTAATAATTATAATAAAAGACTAAAAGTATTTAAATGAAAATACCCAATTAAGTTGATTTATTATTGCTATAAAATATTTAATTTTTAAAATAAATACGAGACTAAGGCTCTGTTTGTAAAATAATTAAAAGGTGAATGAAAGTTCAAAAGCTAACTCGAAATGGTAAGGAATTAAACTCAAAAGCTTAGATTTATAGGTAATAAAATAACAGATCACAAGTAAAGAAATTAAATTAATTATATTGTTTGGTAAAACAAGCTGAAATAATAACTGAAATAAATTAATTGACATAAAAGAACATGGTTTTTATTTTATGGATAAAGTTATAAGAGTATAATAGTAAAAAGACTTATAATCAGCTAGCTTATTTTTTAATAACATCTACCCGAGATTTTTATTTCAATAATTAAATAAGCTTTCAAATTAATCAAATATTTTCCAAATAACCTTCACCAAACACTTCCAGTTAAAACAGGTAAAATTTTTTGGCCAAACCAATTAATGCAATAAATTAATGAATTGAAAGGTCAAGAACCAAACAATACTAATTCTATTGCCATTTTTCTCATTTTAAACCTAAACTTAGTGATTTCCTAGATAATGATTATCGGGCTTTATCGTTCTAAGTCCAGGCCCAATTAAAAAGTATGGTTATCCTCTTGTCTTATTGGTTTCCTAAATAATGGGCCTTATAACGCCGAACGACCCTATTTGTTTGGTTGATTTTAGACTGAAAATTACATTTTGAAGACCATAATTTTTATCGTAAGAGCGTCTCATGGTATACAACGATATGTGAATAGTTAATTTTGAAGAATGTTTGTTTTACTTTTTATATGTAATAATACGATACGATTATATTTGTACAAAGTAATTGTAGATTGACGACGATATAATTGTTAAGATTAAATTGAAAATATGGCTAAACATAATATCGACAAACAACAGAAGCTTGCATTAATAAATTAAATTAAATCTTCTTACAAACATTAATGTTAAAAATGTGAGAGATAAGAAAAATTACAAAATTCACCCATCGAATCCACATGTGATCCTCTTTCTACCCTAACCACGAGGGTGTATTTTGCAACCCATCCATATTCCGTAATCTGCTATGTACGATACCAAATTTAAACCACCTTCTCGTTTAGACTTACAAACCTCATCCCAAGTCACAAGTGGACCCTATAAATCTATGATAGGAATCGAATTTAATTATACTTGAAATAGTGTTACTACTACTCTACGAGTACATGCACTCTATATAACTACAAGTATTCTATAGTCTATATTTTTTTTATCGGTGTGTTGGATGAATTTTCTAACTTCATAATGATTTATACGTATGATCAACAATGATATACATTTCGAAATATTTCTATTTCCAATATTTTAATTTTTAATTAAAATTTTTCTAACACGATCAGATCTATCATCTATCATATACTTCCTCCATTCCATTTGATTCTATACATATTCCTTTTTCGGAAATTCCAATCAATTCTATACATTTCTATTTTGGTCCTTACTTTATTAAACTAAAAGACCAATATACCCTTCATTAATACCCCACCCAACCCACTCAGAACGCCCTTTTTTTAATAAAAGAGTAGTAGCTTTGAGAATTTATCGTTTACCCCACTGATTTTCTTCTACCTTAATTACCACTGCTTTACTAAACGATGTAATCAAACTGAATTTTATAAGATATTTTTACTAATTTATCCCCCTTTGAAGTTTTTACCTTCAAACCCTTAAAGCTTTGGTGCAAAGTTCACATCCACAAGCTAAGTAATATCACAAATTCTGGTTTAAGGCCAACATACCCGTTTTAAGCTTAAAACGGGTCAATTACCCTCCACTTGCACATAAAAAACAAATTTATTGCACCTTTCTAACCCCACTTGTCTTTTGTCTTATTCTTAGTACTTGACCCGTCTTAACAAACGGGTTGACCCGTTTTAAGAGAGACTAATTAAAGTAATATAGGCACACAATATCAAATTTGATTAAGTTCACATGTTTCTCGAGTTTTTTTCACAAGCTATCCAACACTTTTGCAAGCATGTACATATCATAATCATTGTTGATAACTTCCTTTTTTTTAATGCGTTGACATTTGGTAATAGACATGAAAAATCCATCGCTATTAAAAAAGTACGTACTCCGTATTATTTTTGAGTTGACACCAACATTTTCAACAATATATATGACTTTATAGTTTTAGTCGATTTTGGACCTCTCCTTAGACTACGTTTATCAGAGGCCTGCAACTGCGCCTACAACTGCGCTGTAGAAAAAGGTTAGAAAAAAAAAAAAAAAAAAATTAAAATAAAATTCTAAACCTACTTTCAACTAGGTCCAATTTAGACCTACTTCAAAACTTCTAAACCTAAAGACAAACATACATGATTTGATTGGTTCTAGCATTAAAACATTTTGTATATTCTTAAAAATTGCTTATATTTTCAAATTTGTAAAACAAAATAATATACTCCGTAAAATATATATAAATGTTCATATTAAATCATTCCCTACGATTAGAGACCAATCTTGACATACTTTCGTTACCTTATTAATTTTAGCAATGTTTGTTTTTTTTATTTATAATTTAAATTTAATTAATCCAAATATATTATGTGAAATTTTTTTAATATCATTTTTTTTTTGAAAATTTTACTAAAGCTCAAAATTAAAAAAGTAAGTTTTTAGAATATGATTAAAAGTGAATAAAAATAAGTTATGTATGTATATTTTGTAAACCTACCAATAAAGTGTTACAAAAGTGAAGTAGGTTTGAGGTAGGTTTAGAAAATAAAAATTAATATTTTAATTCTAAGCCTAGTTGAAGATAGGTTAACCAAACATACCAATAAACATAGTCTTATAAATTACACGAAATAATTATGACTTTATAGTTTCACTCGATTTTATAGTTTCACTCGATTTTGGACCTCTTCTTATAAAATTATAACTAGTTGATTAGCTTCTATATATTAAGCGTGTCCATTAATTAGCTAAAAAAATTGGCTAACGGTCTTGTATAATATATATTTAATTTGACCATCAATAAGATATATATGAAGCTATTTAATTATTCAATTTATAAATAAATCATAACCACAATGCAATAGTATAGGTTGTTGAAACATGACAAGGCCAAATAATGTAATCGATAGATTTTAGTTAGGATAGCAAATTTCAGTTTAATAAAAAACTTTTAGCCTTAAAAGCATATACTCCGTACAAACAAATAAAACAAACCGAAGCAAACAAATTAAACGAATAGCGTATAACGAATCTTATACTCAACAAAATTGTTTCTATTAAAATAATAGGTTTACAAATTATTTTCAAAAATAAAAAAGTATAGTTAGATTAAGTTTTATAAAATGAATGTGTCATTGATGAATCTAACTAATTAACTGAGTTTTTTTATCAAAAACATGCCTAGTCGATTACATATTCCGTATAAATTATGTATTATATACTCTCTAATTTTTAGCTACAACATTATTACATCATAATTAGACAAAAATCCAGCAACGAAAAACCGATCGTATTATCGTAAATGCGTCACATGCAAAAACGGTGCATGGGCGAACCCTTAATTAGCATGACATTATTGACCTACTAGACGGTGCAATCATCAACTACACCACTTATGTACTACGACTACGTTTTTTATTTATAATTTTCTGACTTATCTTTTGGTATATCCGACAATGGATTCTCTGCATATTTTTAAAATAATTATTTATATGAAATGTTGGATGTTTCTTAAATTTTGAAGTACTATAATATTAAATCGATTTTTGTTAGGGTGTAAATTTAAGTTCCATTTCGATAGTGTAAATATGAAAAGTCAGGTGTCCACAAAATATAATAGTGTGATTCTTAGCTTTTAGGGAATGAGTCTGGGCCTTTTCTTTACTTTTTAAATTGAATCGAATCAATCGAATCAATCGAATCGAATTGAATCGAATCAAATGAGTGATCGAATCGAATCGAATCAAATGAATGAATCGAATCGAATCGAATCGAATGAAGTTCAAATTATATAACATATCGAATCGAATCGAATCGAATCAATGGAATGAATCGAATCGAATCGAATCGAATGGTGAATCGAATCGAATCAAGTGGAATGAATCGAAAATCAAATGGAATGAAGAACAGGTCCTAAGAGTAAATTTGTGCGTAAAGGCTTGACCCAAAGCGGACAATATCATACTATTATATACACCATGCACGTCGGTGCAATAAAGACCCGACATCAGATTCGAAAAATTATTATATGGAGAAGTGTTCATGCGAGAATATTTTATTTGTATAAACGTATATAAAATGTTGTTATAGTTCCATATAGTATAACACTTATGGAGTGTATATGTACTACGGAGTAGTTAATACGGAGTATTATTCTAAGTTCTTTGATTAGATAAATCTTATAAAATAAACACAGATAAGAGAAATTATAAGTAATATATAAGGAGTATTATTTTAGATAATGTATAAAATTAAATAGCGCGTAAGATAAATAAATAAAATTATGATAAATTGTGCTCGGACAATTTTATAATAAAACTATCGCAATGTGTGAAGAAGACCTACACATGTAAGGTTTCACATTGATCGAGATAAAAGAGTTGAGTGTTTTATAAGTGAAGGGCCTAATCCTCCCATTGTCAATTGATTTTCGAATAGAACTTTATCTGGCTTATGAAATGCTCTCCTCTCTTGATGGGCGTGACCTAGACCCAGTACAAGAACCTGACACGACAACAAGAGTATTTATATTAAATTCTATTATATTCGTAGTTGGTATTTACGTTAAGATAATCGATTGTCAATATAATACAAAAAAGCAGAGAAAAATATATAATTAATACTATTACTATAAATTTTTTTTTACAAAAAGTAATTAGGACAAAGAGCAGAGATTATTGAATCCCCCAAAAAGGCCAATAAAACCGTGAAAAAGAAGAGTGAAGACCAATGAAAAATCAAACACAAATATCAATACGTATCGCATATGATTGTCTTTCCCGGTGAACTATTTTTCATTTGATGGTTTTCTACCACTCACATGCCTTGGATTTTGAGGGAGAATAAGGCTTTCAAAAGACGGTTTTTTACTTATCAACTGAAAGACGAGCTTTTGATGTATATAATATAACCATAATAAGGTTGATCGTAACTACTACGGAGTATTAATTTAAGTAGGACTTTTTTTTTATATATAAAAGTGTTTTTTATTAGGCGAAATTGCAAATAACTACCTTTTAAAACCACTTTTTTTCAAATAACTACCTTTTATAATTTTTTTTTTCAAATCACTACCCTAAAACGTATTTTTGTTTTCAAATCAATACCAGTTCCCCGGAAATCTCATTTAACTCAAAAAATAAGGATGGAAAGTGCTGAAAAGTGAAAGAATCATTGTTTGATTGAATAATATGAGAGAAAAAAATTAAAAATAATGGAAGAAATTTTAGGTAAAGAGGTAAAGAGGATAAAATGAAGAGGTTAAGTTAAATAGAGGAAGAAAGGTTAGAAAAAGGTAGAAGGGTAGAATGGGTATTTGACATGGGTGTTTCAAATAAAAGGCAACAAAAATTTTCAAAGTGGTCGGAATTTGATAAAATATGACGTTTTCCGGAGAACTGGTATTGATTTGAAAACAAAAATACGTTTTAAGGTAGTGATTTGAAAAAAAAATTATAAAAGGTAGTTATTTGAAAAAAAGTGGTTTTAAAAGGTAGTTTTTTGCAATTTCGCCTTTTTATTATTATTATTATTATTATTATTATTATTATTATTATTATTATTTTTTTAAGACTTTTCCTTCCACAAACCACAATCATTCAATAATGTTGTTGGCAAACCCATATTCTGTTAACATAATATAATTAACAAAGAATTATTCTATGAATATTTTATACGGAGTAATATTTGTAATTTTCGATAAACGTTTGAATCAATCTCATTTGAATTTATAACTACTAATCAATAGGTTTAACATGTTAGAAAACTCATTTTACTGTATCATGTTATTTGATGAGTGACCTTATAGTTTATACACATACAATGAGTCATATACAACATTGATAATTATTTTAACGATACAATACTTCAGCACGTCTTTTGTGTTAATTCATTTTGTGCGATTTTCAACCAACATACGGAGTATTAATATTATGCCTTTTCAATTTATATGTTACAGGTCGTAGTTTAATGTGAATAAATGAATGAAACAATAATGTTAATAAATGAATTGAATGAAACAATACTATCGCTTTTAATTTTTTCAGCATATTTAGGATCAAACTTTTTAAATTCATCCATGAAATAACAAATAGATTCACGTAAATACAAGATTAGTTGCTTAAAAACCTAAAGACAATAGATTTTCATGATATATTGTTTTACATAAAACTAGTTCTGCGTCCCGTGAAAATCACGGGTTGTCTTAATACTTTTCGTGATTTGTATTATTTTTGTAAATATCTAATAAAATATGTTTATTTACTCTTTATCTATGTGTCTAGATAGTCAACATCGTTATACTTGAATTTTCAGCTT
This sequence comes from Dianthus caryophyllus, assembly GCA_023091065.1. Classification (NCBI taxonomy): domain Eukaryota; kingdom Viridiplantae; phylum Streptophyta; class Magnoliopsida; order Caryophyllales; family Caryophyllaceae; genus Dianthus; species Dianthus caryophyllus. Next base: position 3,693,779 of record CM041523.1, read on the forward strand.
GCATCTATTTCACTATCTTTTTTTTGGGGGTCTTTACATATTATTTGACACTTCGTACAATTGCAATATATATTATATGTACCAATTTCAAACCTTTAATTTAAAATAATATAGACTATAGAAAGTGTACCAAATATTACTAATTTTGTTAAAATTTTGGGGTAATAATGAAGAATGGGTAATTTCAAAAGTTAAAAAAAAATACGTAAAACAACTTTCAAATCTCTTTTTAATATGCTTAAAACTAATTTAAAAGGAAAACGAACAAACCAATTCAATTATATTTGCCGTAATAATTTTTCATTGTTTTTCCCCCTAACATGAATGAATAAATAGCTAATTTTCGTGCTAAAAAATTGTACCACTATGAATTCTATGATCATCTTAATTTTAGTTATATGAATTAGAAGATAGAGTAAATTAAAGATTTGCCTATTTTTTATTAGTATTTTTATTAGATGGTGACTTTAATTATACAATGCATACAAAAGATTAATTAAATTTAAAATAATAAGAATTTGTTAAAAGGTTGATAAATGACTTTTAAAGACGTATTCGAACCACTCTCTGTGTCTGTGTGTTCATAAATACACGCATATTTAAATGGGATACCTCATATTATTGTGTAACATAAATACTAATAATAATCATAAGCATTAAGCCTCATAGGATTTTAATTCTAAAATACATAAATATAAATCATAAATAAAATAATCAAAATCTTTTAACCACCATAATGAATTTTTTTCATACCCATTAAAACACTTGAGTGATACGATAAATTATATTTACTAATTATATTAATTTTAAATCACAAAAATTTCCAACAAAAATCTCGTATAATATTATTTAAAATCCCAAAATGCTGAAGATATAAAGAAACTAATATGATGCTTAAGAGAAATTAGATGATAATATGTATGATACTACTAATTAAAATGGGCATTTTGTTTTAGAAAAAATATCAAATATATTTATATAAAATCTAATTAGATGATAGTTCGTATGATGCTATTAAAACTAATATAAAGATATAAATTTTTTATAATATATAGCGAATATGAAATTACATAAATTATACGAGTATGACTTGAGTATAGATTTTAAAAATTTAAGTTAATTTTTTTTTTTTAATTTATTATGTTTATATATGAGTAAATTGTGCATTTAAATTGGAATAAGATAGATGAAAATTAAAAGATATATGAAAAGTTGTCATAATGGATCATATTTAATATTATTTTTTATTTTTATTTTTATTTAAAATGTTGTTTTTAATATGATGACACGTGTCTTAATAAAGGGGGATTTTTGAGCAAATAGTGAGTTGTGGTTGTTTGATGGTGAAATGAAGTTGTTTAACTTGTTTAACTTGCTTTTTAATTATATATATAGATATAGATATAGATATAGATTTGGAGCATTAAATAAGAATCAAGATCACTAAAATCATAAAGTATAATGATTAGGTATTACATTGAAATAAGAGGATGATGATATGAGTTCACTAATTAGTAAGTTCGATCAATTTGTTTGTATCTTCTTACATAAAAGATGAGCTAAACAATTCAATTCCACTTTATTCACCCATCAAAAATAAATGAAATAATCATACAAATAACTTAAATTAATTATATAAAAACTTCACACTAACCCCACCAATCATCAACTAATTATATTAAGTCAACACTTAAAATTAACCCTTACTCGTACAAGGTAAAAAAAAAAATACACCAAGTTGACTTACCATATCTCCATGCAAAATGCATTATTTCAATTATTTGTTTATCACTTTATTTTTAATGTATAACAAAAATACAAGTTGATCCAAAAAAATAAATTATTGGGTGAGAAGTGAACCAAATTTTATATTTTTGTTGAAAAGCAGTTGATAAAATCATGATCAGTTTTTTAAATAAAAAGATAAACAAATGATTGAAACAATGACATACGTTGCTGACTGACTGATTCTCAATCAGTCGGTGGCGGCTGCGTTTCCATGCATGGAGGACATGGCAACAACACTAAGTTTTTGAAGATTAAGCTTAACAACAGTATCAACAAACATCTTAGTATCTTCAGCGGAATTACCATGAGGTATATCAACAATATAAGACTCAAGAACAATGGTGTAAACACGTCCATCATTACTATCGTCGTTAAACTCATTAACAGACGTAACGGACTTGTAGTTACGAAGGCGGTGTTGGCCGCCGACAACCTTGAAGCTCAGCACGCGGTGCTCGTCGTCGAGAAGCTCGAGTCGTTCTGTGCTCGTGGAGGCCGGGAGGCCCGAGACAACGGTCACTTCACGGACACTGCCTACGGTGGTGCCGCACCCATGAGTCATTTTGCAGCCTTTGATGAAGTGTTTGTACCTATTATTCATAAACACGATTACATATATACTTGTAATAAAATATACTCATCTGATATAAATATATAATTATTCTCCTAATAATTCTATCCTAATATATATAATACAGAGTAATATTATGTAATAGTACCGTTGAGGGTTGTCGAAGCGGCGGACATAGGGCCACACGTGGCGGGCGGGGGCGTCGATACGTTGGGTGATTAGGGAGGTGGTGGTGTTGGGTGGTGGTGGGTGGAAGGTGTGGTGGGTTTGGATGATTGGGTGTAGGGTTGTGTATTCTTCTTTTGTTAGGTTTAGGGTTTGTGGTGGCGGCGGCGGCGGCGGTGGTGGTTGGTTGGTGGTTGTCATGGAGGGTTAGGGTGGTTGGAAGGAAAGGGAGGAAGTTGTATGTGTGTGGAGGATTGATTATTGAGAAGAGAAGAGTTGTGAGTTGTGAGTTTGTGTGGTTTTTAATAGGGTTTTAGTGTGTTAAGGAGTTGGTTGTGTACTTTGTGTGTGAGTTATGTGAAATGTGAACTTTCAAAATTAAAGGTCTTGGATGTTGATGTAGGAGATCTAGAAAGGAAAAAAGTTGGACGGGTTTTCAGTTGAATATCGGTTCCAGTTTAATTTAGATGTTGATTTAAAATTAGTAATGTTCATCAAGTTTGAATTTACATTGAAATAGTTACAGAGTTTTAAGTACTACGTGTATTGTGATATATACGAGTAAGATATATGTCTAATGCAACATACGAAGTATGATATATTTTCCGATGAATGAGGCTAATAATATTGAATATTTGAGACATATAAAGATACGTAATATATATGTTAATAGTTAATATATACACGAACATCCAATCAAGGATATATAAACTGTAGACCTCAAAAATTATTATGAAAACTATCGTGTTAAAGTTTAGTAAACAAAAAAAATCTTTATTTCACCAATGAAATCTATACAAATATTATTGTCTTTTATACTTTTAACGAATACTTGAATTCATTTTTTTTTTGTCATAAATACTTATTTTAATCTAAAATGGTTTTTGATCTTATATATGGAGTCATATAACATGCATATAGCTAGGGTGGTCCTAGTTCATGTTCAATTGTTGATGCATCGAGTTACTAACAATAGCATAGAGAAGCAACATTGTAATTGGACTATCGTAATTATTTAAAATCTCATGTCTTAATTAGGAATACTGCTTTGATTAATGTGATTTTAGTGGACCATTTACTGACTAATTGTGCTTAGTGTCAATCCAGCTAGACTTTGATTTTTCTTATAATTTTTTCTGATTTGTTCCCTATTTTTAATACCGACTACTGTAATACATAAATTAATTTCGTGGACCACTTATCGTATAAAATTATAAAATGTAGATGAATATTATTTAGTATCCGTTTATATTCTCCTTTTACTTTTTATTTAAAAATTTACTCTCATCAATAACAGAGAATATTTAAAATATCATTATACATTGATTATGAGTTGATTCATATATAACTAAAATGTAATTATTATAATGTTAATTATATTGTGACTTTTATTTAAAACATATATCATGAGAAAAAGTTTTGAGAGACGGACTAGATAGAAAATATATATGAAAATCAATGTTTACTCGAAAAAAAAAAAATATGATAAAAATTGTGTTAGAGCAAAAGCGTTTGCCCATCCTATATAGTGAAAAAAAGAATCAATTTTCAATTAGATTTTTTTTTTTTTTAATATTATTGTGATTGCTAATATTTGACCCCCTCCGTTCAGATACATTATACATACGATATTATCTATTTGTTTCTTAATTATGTGAGCGAAATTTCAAAATTGAATGTGACAGACTTGTTAACTTAATATTTTGGCTCCATGCATCAGTGTATTAAGGTATGATATTTTTTAAAATAATAGATGCAGTAGAAAGGTTAAAAATATATTTATATTCTGTATATATTTAATGTTTGTTTGAAGCACAAGAAAGAGTTAATTGGATCTACAAGTATAATTTATATGAAGACATGGAGTAGATCATAAGTTAAGACTTAAGAGAGTCACAATCAAGTGCGCATGATGCCTGCGGAATAGTACGTAGCTACGTACTAGTAGTTTCTTTGTTTGGTCAAAATTAAAGGGTACCATTTTTTCCAAAGATAGCACGAGCACTATGCCCTTATTTTTGTAACGCTCTCATTTAATGCATATTACTACTACGAAGTACTTTGCTAGTTTGCTACTCCTTTGATTTTCTACATTTCACATTCAACTTAACTTAAACTGGGTACGTGACTCGAAGATCACATTAATGGATCTCAAATTTAACATTAACGAGTTTACATTTAGATTTTAAAATTAACTCCACTTAACGTCCAAATCAATTTTTATCATGTTCGACATTTACTAATGAAGGTCAAGGTATGATTGAAATTATGAAAATTGCAGGAGGACTAGTGAAAAATGTCATTCATTTAGGGATACAGATGAAAATTTCTCATATTAGTCAAAATTAAGAATGATTAAATTATCAAAATTACTTACTAGAAATTATCAAAATTACTTACTAGAAATTATTAGTCATAACAAATTAACAATAATTAAATTATCAAAATTACTTACTAGAAATTATTTTTAAGTTTATCTCATGAAGCCCATAGCTCGAAGCCCAAAGAGGCCCGGAATAACAATCGGAAGCTGATCAAGGAAATGTCCAATAAATATGGGCCTCGTCATTATGGGCTTTTGGCGAACTCAGATGGGCCGCTTTTTCATGAAGCCATTTATATTTCCAAGTGAATTTAATTTCTTTTGATAAATTAGACAGATTATTATACTCCGTACTATACGATTTCATTATATTTCATAGTAAGGTAAATTCAATAATTAAAAAAAATAAAAATATATTTCATTAGACAGATTATTATACTCCGACATAAAATTGTTTTGTGTAGATTTTATAACAAAAATATTGTGGACAAAATTAATTTGAATATGACTTCATCTTAAAAATCGAATTAAATAATATTATTATATGTAGATAATAAGAACTCATATTTATTTGAAACCATAATTTTCGAGTATCATCAAAACCAATTTAAAATTTAAGGCAACGTGACATATTGCCTTAAGTTATACGAGTAGTACTTACACCCGTTACATAATTAATACGAGTAGTATTAATTATAACAAGGACTTTTTTCTTTCTATATTATTCTTGTCAGTTGTCACGACATAATTTAAATAAAATGATTATCGATTAGAATCGCAATCAAGAATTAATTTTCTTTTTTCTATTATACAAAAATATCAAATACGAAATATAAAGTAATAAAAAAGTACTGTAATTAGGTTAATACTCTGTATATATTTCGTACTTTGAAATGTTTTTTTTTCTTTCGATACTTTAAAATGTTCAAAATGAGTCAATACATTTCCGTTTAAAAATGTTCCATTTCCACAAATCCATTAATTTTCCATTATTAATCATTGTTTAACGTCAATGTCATTATACTTTCCATGTCTTAAGAAATTTAGGATAATTTGGCGCCAATTTTCCCATACACGTTTGGTTTGAACATAAAATTTTCAATCTTTGAATAAAAAAAGCGACTTCTTCTAAAGTGATGCTGACATTCTCCTTTTAGTTGCTTTAATGACTAAAAATGGTCATCGTTTACGATTATTTTCCTAGTTTCATCATTTTCAGTCATTAATTATATTTCGCTTTAATTTTTTTTAAAAATACGAGTAGATGTAATTTATGTATTCGTTCGAGATATAACTCGATCAACTTATCAATTTACAACATTGATTAGTACGGATCAAATTATCTTTACACGTAGTATAACAGAAGAACTATATTACATATTTAGTGTTTAGATCTACCTATTTGAAAGTACACTATACTTATTACGTGTTATATCTAGTTTTTTATTTCTTTAACATAGACATGTAAATGATGTTTAGTACGGAGTATTAAAACCTACCAGTATGAAGTTAGAAATATTCAATAACATGTACTCCATTACATTTATATTCTCTTGCCATTGTTATTTAATTTTTTTACTCAAAATGTATTACTCCGTACTACGTAATTAATTGTTATCTGTTTATGCAAAACTTGATGCGAGTATTTGTTATCATATTAACATATACGGAGTATTTCATATTCAACGAGACAAAATTTTAAACTCTCTACTGTTTTAATTATATCAATATATGTACCAAAACAAATAACAATAATATAATTTGTAGCATGAACTCATTAGTGTATATAAGGAGACAAGAAAATCCTTAATTTCCACTCTTGTTATAAATTAACAAATAAAATCATTGGTTGTTTAGCATGCTAAGTATTTGGATTAAATATGATTAGAGTGTTTTTAATGGCAGACACTTGGGGCATGAGTTGAGATGGTAGTTATATGCTTTTTTATGGGTAGTTATAACTTAAAAGATCAGTTGATCTCAGGTGTTCCTTATTTTTGATTTTCATAAATCATTATAATTATAATTATGATTGCTTTTATAAAGGCTTTTATTCACATTATCCTATGCATGAAAAAGCATGGACCAATTAGCTAAAGCAAGAATTATACAAGTATTTAGTTTATGGTAATGATGTTGGTTCTTGCACTATGTATTACGGAGTATATTATAAATTAGGTGTTTTATCCTTTTCAAACATTTTTATATGATATTTTAATTTATAATTATGACCGTCTCAAAATAATTAGAGACTATGTAAAATAAATTTTTAAATATGATATTCCTAACGGGCATAATTTCTTTGTTAATGCAGAGTATATTTTTCACTGTTGTTCTTTATATTATATATTTACAAAGTTCGAATCAACTTTAATTTAGAGATCCTGCACAGTCTTTGGTATTAGCTACCTTGTTTTGTTTGCTGATGAGGGCAAATTAGTCATTTTCTTCAGTTAAAATGAAAGTAGGAGAACGATACGGAATATTTGCTAATAATTTCATATGAAAAGTGGATTAAATTTTTGTCCATTTCTAAAATAGAAAAATAAACAATCGATTAAATTAAAGAATATAGATAAAAACAAAGTTAAATTTAACTCATACCGTACTAATGGATGATTAGTAAATGCAATTAGAAGTACCAAATATAATTCTTAAATAAAAAAAAAGTAAAATTAAAAGTAAATGTCTTGTTTACAAATCTAAGCTAGGCCCTCCCAAATCTCCTTAGAATGGGAGTATCAAGCATAATACAATAATACAATATCAATAATCAATAATTAAGAAGAAAAAAAAAAAAGTAAACATCACTTCCACCACAAAACATTAGTGGTTGCAAACCTTGACAATATTGTCTACTAAATTCTCCTTTTGTTTTCCTTTTCAAAGGAGAAGTTAAGATATGTTTCACCTATTTTTTTCCTAACACAAACTTTATATTACAAACCCTAAACCAATGATACTCCCTCTGCCTCAGTGAATTGTAAACGTTTACTTTATTTTGTGAAGAAAAAATAAAATAAACGTTAACAATTGACTAGAAGAAAAGGAGTAGCTTAGGTTGATAAGTTGAAGAGTAATTAACAATCCATTTCATCACTAGCCTCTCTTTACCTGCATGTTCACTAGCAATCTAGCATAGAGAAAGGGATCCTTACAACAAACATTGACTAACAACACTATCTATCATCTTAGCACTAATAGTAGCTCTATGCCTCTATCACAATCATCACTACCTCGATATTATCGAAGAGGATCACACTCAAAATGACATACTCTCTTTGTCTCAGTCATTTGTTTACAATTCTCTCACAAAAAAGTCAAACTGTAAACAAATCATTGGAACATAGGGAGTACATGTAGGAGACGTACATATGCAGTCTCTCGTATATTTAAAGTTTAATACAGAATGAAGTCAAACACCTATAGTAGTAGTATAGTTAAACTTTCTAAATTTAACAATTAGAGTACTACTTTTAGTACTCTAATAGGGATAGTAAAAGTCAATATACTAGACAACCCTTAGATACTTAGGGGAAGAAGATATAATTGAGCAATCTAAACTACTTATACCTCTTTTCTTAGGTGAAGTATAAGTAGTAGTAGTAGTAGTGTTGTTAACAATGGTAAGTGGTGGAATGTCAATGGATTCAAGTCGAGGAGGCGGGTGTTTCCATTGAGGAAGCGGTCCTGCTAAAAGGAGTGTCTGAAGAAGCGGCCCTGCTTCCATAACCGCCTTCAAAAGCCTCCCTTTCTCAGGCAATGGACGGGGGCTTCCCGCTACTCTAGCCACCATTTGGGATGGCAATGTCAGTGATTCTAGTGGTCGTGGTTGTAAAATAAGACCGTTGTTTGCATTACATGGTGAAGACGAAATGATACTACTATTATCACTCTCTAAGGATGAAGAGGAAAGGGTTTTAGTAGACATGTTAGTTGGTTTTTGGTTAAGTTGTTGTTTCTCTTGATGTTGTTGTATAGGAGTAAGTAATTGGTTTTGTTGCAATTTTTGTTGAAGAATTTGTTTTTCTAGCATTAGTTTATGTAGCTTAGAATGAGCTTCATCTCTTTCTTGGATTGTTAAAATCAAAAGATCTTTCATGTGTAGCAATTCCTCTTCTTTCTTCATGATTTCTTCTTGAGCACCAAAAACTGTGGCTTCTATCTCCATTCTTGATTGTAATATGTATTGTCTCATGTCTCCCATCAAACCCTACAAACAATAAATCCATGTGAATTGATCAGTATGGTAAGTTAAACCAAAATTTGATCAACAATAAAAACGACGATAACAGTATTACTGTCTTTTCAGTACGTGACCTTAAAATTCAGAAAGGAAGATTTCCCAAATACTAACTAGTGATAATTAATATACAAACCATTTCATTCACCATCCGATAAACAAAAACATGTTCTATACAAACAAAGATTTTCCACCAATGCATACCATTAGGATTAGGCTGACATAAAACATTACTGAAAACTGTGAAAAAAAAACGTACAGAAAATTGATAAAATTGCAAAATAGTCAACTAGTAAAGGTGATTAAGAAGTAATTACCTCTTGTTCATCGTAGTAAATCCAACCAAATTGGCTACATTGCTCCATAATACAAAGAATTAGAGGTTAATTACCCTAAAAAAATTATTACCTCTGTTTTTTTTTCTCTGTTTTTTAGTGGGGGAAGTTTAAGTGTAGTATGTTAATTAGGAAAAATTGAGGGTGACTTGTGTCCTTATATTAAGACACAAATAGTAAATGTGTGACTTTAAATTTGGAGTATATTTGGTGGATTGCTTTATTAGGATTCATGGGAAATATGGTTGGATAAAGACACAAAAAAGCCAAAAGCATAAAGCATGAATAATTAAGCACAAATGCTACATACTCTACTTTTTCTTATGTTTCTCTAATCTTTATATTAATAACACTCCATTAAAGTAATTTTCTTTTGAATAATGTTACTATGAAGCTAACTGAATTACTATTGTTAGTTAATACTCCATCTGATTTATCAGATTATTATCATTTGATTAATATTTTCTCCATAAAAATGATTAAATGATAAAAATCTAATTAAACGAGGAGAGTACCTTTAGTATTTTGAGATGTCTTTTAGACGGTTTTACAATAATTTACTTCAAATATTGGAGTAATAATAATATTGGATGCAGTCGTAGGACATAAAAAGATTAGTTATATACTACTCCCTCTGTCGCAGTCATGAGGGAGTATGTCAATTCAAAAAAGCTACACTTACACTAAGTGTACCGAGGCCTTTGGTACACTGCAAATCAAATCACGCCACGTGGAATTTGTTTAAAAAAAATAATTACATTAATTACGTGAAATTCAAATTATTTCTAATTTCTCATAAAATATTCCATATTCCATTTTTAATTTTATCAAACTTCCTTTTTAATTTTCTAATTTTTAGAAACTGTTTTTTGTAATTTATGGGAAAAAAATATTTTCATTACTTTTATTTAATTACCCAATATAAACAAATATGGATTTGTTAAATTTTTTTTTTTTTTTAAGAAATGTGAATTGTAAAAATTATTATTATTAGTTATAAAAAAATAATTTTTTTCGTTATAAGTTTTTTTCTCTTTCTTCAGAAATACGATTTGTAAAATTTATTATTATTAGTTATCAAAAAATAATTTTTCGTTATTATTTATTGCATTTTTTACTTTATACACCCAATTAATTTTTCAGAACTTTTTTTTGGGCTCACATTTAACACGTGTCAAAATGTTATTAGTGGTGTACTAAACCCATAGGTACACCAGGTGTAAGTGTAGCACCTTCCATGTCAATTGGTCAAATGTTTGCAATTTCAACAAATACGTAAATATACTTTCTATATATTATCGCTTGATATAATTCTTCTACTTAAGTAATTGCCCGTCAAAAATAATTTATTAATAAAAAATGAAATTTCAATCACCTTAAATTATTTTCAACAAATTTTTCTTGTACTCCCTCTGTCTCAGTCATTTGTTTACAGTTTGACTTTTTTCCCCTCACAAAAAAGTCAAACTGTAAACAATTCACTGAAACGGAGGGAGTATAAAATTTTATGTCTCCTTTGTAGAATTATTAGCATTACATTTTTAGCAACGATTGGACGATACAAAATCCTAAAATTTAAAGAAAAAATAAATGAAATTAATTATTGGTTTTTTAAAGAAAAGTGAACAGTTTTTCGGTTTGTGCCGTTTTAGTTGTTATGATAGTAGAAAGCAAAGAGGGCTTGAGTAGTTGGTTAGAGTTGACATTTCATTTTTCTCATTCAATTACTTGATGGAAAAAAATAAATAAATGAAAATGCAAGCTTTCACTATACGAATTGATCAAGCTCATTTGTACAAAGTAAATCTACAAAATTTGTCATTATGAAAATTACAATAGTTCGTAGCTCCACAATATTTTTTTTACGATAAAAATGGGCGAATGGAAGATTTAAATTAAATTAAAGGTCCCAAGATCAAAAATCGTCTGCGGAAAATAACAACCGTAAAACCATCTATCCCCTAATCCTTGCAAAGCCTAGCGTGAGGAAACACAATAGTGCTCTTCGTAACTCGACAATATTTTACTCATTTTAACATGTTATTCTAAAAATAAAAATGAAATTAATTAATTTTATGTAATCTTCTCAAAAAAAAAAGAAAAAAAAAAAAGATTTAAGATAAAAAATGGAATTGACCATTTTTTAATTAATTTTATGTAATCTTCTCTGAATTGTAATATGTTGTCACCCACAATAGTATTTTTGTATTCATTTTGAGTCTTCTTTTTTGTAACTATTTTTATTTATTACTTCCTCCATTCCGTTTGATTCTATACGTTTGACCAAAACACGGTAATTAAGGTAGAAGAAAATCAAGTGGGGTAGATAATGGAATTACTTAAATACCCCTACTTTATTGTTTGCAAGTGGGTTGAGTGGGTATTAGTGAAGGGTATATTGGTCTTTTAGTTTAATAAAGTAGAGATTAAAATAGAAATGTATAGAATTGATTGGAATTTCCGAAAAAGGAATATGTATAGAATCAAATGGAATGGAGGAAGTATGTTTTTTTTTTTTTTTTTTTTCTATATAATTTCTTTTTTCATACGGAGTATATAGTAATCTTCTTAACATCAACAACTGCATAACGGTATTATTTCGCACTTACTAGTATTCCAAATATTTCATACTTTCATAGCATTCACATATTTATCTTTGTATCATGTTTATTATATTTTTTTTAACCTATTAATCTTGTTATCTTACTAAATCTCTTAAGCATGCTACTTCTCATAATAATATATTATAGTGAAAAAAAATGATCAAAGATGCATCAAAAGACCATAGTTGATCGATTATGTTGCAATTTTACTCCATTGCTAGTAACTAAGGAGTACGTACTTTTAATTAATAAACATTTTAATTTGCATTTGTATGACCTACACATTATTATACTCCGTATTTTTTTTTTCTTTTTACTACCTATGACATTATAATTAAGAGTTATCATGATTATAAATCCTCCATTATGTCAAAGATGCAATTAAAATATGGTTGCTTATCAAATTATTTAGCTCAATTACATGGCCATCTTAGTATCTTTTGCTACAAATTTGCATATTATATACGCAACGATATTCGGACACTATAATGTTATACTCCGTATTTGTAAGGAATTATAAAACTATTATGTATCTACGCAGTATAAAAAGACTTGTTATACGTGACAAAAATTGCTACAAATTTTGTCGTGAAATTAGACGATATTTTTGACAAGATTATATTTTCAGGGAGAAAATTATTGGATTGTAGCTTTATTATTTGCAACAAATTTGATTTTGCGATGAAAACACTTGGAGTTAACCACATGACAAGGACTCAAACTTTGGTCTTTTTTCCAGTTAAGGGACTATTCTTTCAAATTGTACAGTTAAGGACCTATTGCATGATTCCGTTTAACTTACCGTCAAATGCACCAAAGACATACGGAGTATGTATTGGATGGTATTCATGGTAGAGTGGAAGCACATGGGAAAATATCCAACCTCTATTTTAATTAGATCGATTAAAATTTGACCTGATCCGTCATATTTTTTTTTTCATATTTTCCATTTATCTTTATACCATATTTTTCTAATATTTTTAATGAAAATTGCAAAAAAATGAAATAAGGTGAAAAAAAATAAAATAGTACGAAGATAATATATTAAAACTACACAAATAAATAAAATAAACTTTATGAATATTTATATCAATTAGTTAAAATAATTTTATTTAATAAGTGTCTTAATCAATATACATAAAGTGGTAATATAATTAAAAAGTAGTTAAGAAATCATACGGAGTACAAATTATTATAGGCCATATTTGATCGTAATACAACTCGTGCTTTATAGGCGGACTTGCGTTTGTCTCGGCTTATATTTACTCCAATGTGTAAAATTTTGACCAATTTAACCAAAACCACTGAACGGGTTTGGCATGTCTATACATCCCTTAGCTAAATTATAGTGTATTCCTCCGTTTAACTCTATTTTGTCCACTTGTTCTGTCACATTTGTCGAGGTCTATTTTACAACAATAATAACTTTGGTCATACGTTATGAAAACTTACGAAAATTTGATGTTGATATTGTACTAGAAAAGACAAATCTAACAAAATCACACTATATTTTCACTTATATATTTCGCATAATATTAAAGATTCTCGCTCTAGTCTCTACTATAATGAATAATGTCAAAAAGTGATATGTACAAAATGAAGTTTAATCGATAGAGTAAGACTTAGCCGCGAAAATCTATATTGTGAACATGATCAGTACCAATATTTAATGTTATATCTTCATACTATTCTCAAGAAATCAATCAATTTCTTCATCTTCATTATTGACGAAAGGTCTCGTTCTTTTCGACTTATAAGACCTGAACTTATAGGAGTTTTAAGAGCTTAGCTCAACTTATTGAAACAAAATTACACCGAAAGTCATAATTTAATGTGTAATAGTGTTTTTATGATGAGATCGAGTTCGAGAATATTAATATGAAAAATAGATGTAAAAATCAATAGAATTTTTAGACTTTCGCAAATACTCCGTTACTTGATAAAAAAAAGAATTAAAATTTTTTTAAGTCATTGCATCCTAAAGTTTGCAAAAAGAAGAGAAATATCATTCAAATTGTTAATCGTTCTTAACGTTTGCATACGAAGAAATAAACATATACACTTGCAAATACACTTCAGGCATTGAAAAACTCAAGTAGATATAACGGTGTTAGATAGAGGTCCTTAACGGAATAATTTAATAGATGAATCCCTTAACTGGAAAAAAGATTATAGTATAGGTCCTTTTCTTACCCATAACTCAAATACTTGAATAATAAAATAAACATAATTTAGAAAACAATATTGTGGCAGATAATCCGGTGCAAAATCTTTCGCAAATTACTAGTAATCTTTTTTTTTTTTTTTTTTTCATTAGGTCCATTTATCGTAAATTTTGTCCAGTAAAATTATACATAGTATCTCACATCGACAGTTATGTGACAATTCTTGTGTTCACAGATTTTTTTAAATAACATTGTTTCAGATCACAGAAAACGTGAATAAGAATATATGGAGTAGTAAAATTTTTTAAAAATATTCGTCAAATAACACGTTATTTCTCACCATTTTTTTGGCTCCTCGTACACATTCATGATTCACCCATTCCAACCTTTTTCTCAACATTTTGTATCATTTGCATACATAACAAATATAAATTGATAAGATTTAGAATAGAGAAGAATTTCATAAAGAGAATATTATTATGAATTAGTTGTTGGGTTCAATTACATAGATATGTGAACTATTTATAATAAGAAATTTACAATATTGGAAACTTAGATTTAACTTATTCTCTAAGATAATAAATATATCCTAACATATATGGTATATTCTAATAATATACCATATTATTTATTTTCCCTAATACCCTCCCTCAAACTTATGGTAAGTCACCGACTTATCATGAGTTTGAAAATTAAAATACAATACTTTAATAAGAAAAAAAATGTCGACTTTCTTTGTCTTCTTAATCTTCTTCATCTTCAATCGTCATCTTCATCTTGGTAAAGGTGGTAAAATAAGAGCGTATAGGACTCAGACAATTTTAAATGCGTATAGACTCGCTGACAACAATAATGCGTATAGGACTCGCCAGACAACTTCAATTGCGTAACTCGCCAGTAAATTTCAATGCGTAACTCGCCAGTAAATTTCATTGCGTAACTCGCCAGTAAAGTCGTACCACCTTTAACTCAATGAAAGAATATAAATCAAAGAAAAGAGAATTTGATATTGGGGGGATTTTATTCGGGTAAATTGACATAAAGTAAGTTGTTATGTGTATTCTTTCAACAAGTTCCACTTGGCGACATCGATAGTTTGCTTACCCGTGGCAATGATTTTGTAGGTAGGTCCTCAGAAGCCGATTGTCTCTGATACCATGATAAGATTTAGAATAGAGAAGAATTTCATAAAGAGAATATTATTATGAATTAGTTGTTGGGTTCAATTACATAGATATGTGAACTATTTATAATAGTAGCTCACAATATTAGGAAAACCTAGATTTAACTTATTCTCTAAGATAATAAATATATCCTAACATATATGGTATATTCTAATAATATACCATATTATTTATTTTCCCTAATATAAATTGTACGGAGTAGATAATATTAATATAAACAACGTAGTAAAATGTTCATCAGACGATATGATGAAAAGAATAAAGAAGTCTTGATATATGTTAGGCAAGTTGGTTGATTATTTTTGTAAATAAATAATGTCTTTTGTTTTTTTATTTACCTTTTGGACTAACCTAAAAGTAAATTATGTTCTTGGGTAGAATATATAGTCAGTTACCTTAATCTTCAGTAGTATTATTCACTCTATTCTATTTGATCCCCTTTAGAATAAGATGCCCTAGTAATTTTTTAGAAACATCCCATGTTAAAGTGTACCATATAAAATCCAAGATGACCAAGGCCATTATCAAAGAGATGACTAATTCAAGCATCGTTATCCTTTTTACCTTGGGCCAAATTCTAAAATAAGACGGTTTCATTCACTCGTAAAACGGTCAATAGAATTGTAATGTCCGTAAGAAATGAGTTGTTGGCTTGTTGCGTAATTCTATTGATGGCTGTCTCACACGTAAAATAAACTCGTTTAAATTGTGGAATATAAGGATTTTTTATGAGCTACGGAGTATATTACTCATAGCTTTAGAAAACCATAGAGCAAATAGAAAATTGCTACTACTCCATAAAAAAGTACTCCGTACCTCATAAACGACTAGAAAATAGTGTGCAGGTTGAATGATGACTTAATTAGCAATGACTGCGTCAAAAGGACATCAATGGTAGGCCAAGGCATGATCAAAATTTTAAAATTAGAGTAAGTCTGGTAATAGACGGGTTTTTTTCGACCACACTTAAACAAGTGTCATTAAATACTTAATAGTTGTCATCATATCCCTAAATGTGTGAAAAAAAGAGTGGTAAAAACAAAAGACCATCTTTTTTAAGAGAAAGTATTAAAATTAACTGCAAAAAAATTACTCCGTAATAATAATTATAAAGTTTTTTTCTCGTCACAAAACGGAGAAAAGATTCTTGTAAAGATTTGTGGTTACAGTTACCGGAATCTAAAAGCAGCGAGCCGGGGAGGAATCGCGGTGACTAATAAGGTAGGTGCCGCCCCCAAACCGATATACAAAATTTTTTTTCGACGAAGATTATTTTTTGTTTTTGCTAATTTCTCTATTTGCCTTCGAAGTCTAAGGTTTTCATTTTCAAAATTTTGTAAAGTTTTCTTAGGTTTAGCGTTTTTTTACCGAGTACTGAAAACCAAATACTGCCAACCCGTAGCGAGGAACATATTCAAAGATCACTACTTTCAAAATGCACAAACAGGATTATGAGTTATGACATATAAAAACTAGAAAGCACAACAAAACAAGGATTTGTAAAGTATCGTCTCTAAAATCAAATTTAGTTCCACGAAATTCCCTTCGGAAAGGTCCAACCAATTTAGTTCTGCGACATATTCTTCGGAAAGATCCGAACATGTACAATTATCAAGAAATCCCGCTATCGACAAATTAACATCTCGAAAACAATCACGACCTAGGCATCTTGCTTAAGAGCACGCTCTAAATATCTAGCATATCCGTCAAGAAATATGTTCCTACGATGAACCAAGCAAGCAGCAGCAGCGAGAAAGAAAGCCATGCAATTACGAATGACCAACCAACGACATAAACGCCTAAGCAAAGAACCGAGACAAAAGGCAGGAAAGAGCGTAAGACAGCCATACCATCGACCCATTTTCCCTTTAGGAGAACAAGAGCTCCCACACTGATCATGTTCCAGCTCATTGACCCGCCATAGCACACTCGATTTAGACAGTTGGCTACGAAAGAGTTGCAATTGCAAGTAAAGAGGTTGTATGATTTGCTCTCGTAGATATGCGTGCTTGAAAGCAAGGCGTCGTCCCAAGAGATTGCGGTCCCATTCTCGTGATGCTTGTAATTGTGCTTGCATGTGTGGCCCGATAAATGTGGAGGAAAACAACACTACAATATGAAAACAACTTGATTAACAGTAGTCGAGAAATAACGTATACGATGATAATGTTAGGCTAGGTTACACTGAACGCATCTATGTCGCTTCGTCACATCATTTTTGTACATTATACAAGCGCTTTTAGAAACAGTATCAATAATCTACTCTCCCTACTCTCCGTTGTACGCCTGTTATAGTAACCAATTAAAGTGCTGTAATTCAGATAAGAGATTCGCAAGTGATACAGCTATCAGTTCTTTTGATACTACGCAAAGTTGCGAGTATGAAATCATTAAGAAATTCTCGTAAATACGTAAAAGAAACAGTTTTGTGTTTCAAAAGGGCATGAATTACTGCAAGTACAAAACAGAAAAAGGGTATCGAAGTGTATATACCTGTCTTCTGTCCAGCTGGAAGTACATCGCCACAGATCCAAAAGCAAACTCATCGACATTGATGAGATTAGACCCAGAGAAGTCTAAAACAGAACCATCCTCCCGGCAAATGCCGACATGTCCAATAAAAGGCGCCAACCAAGAAACCACCGGAAGTGGGGTCCAAACTAAGCAACATGGAAACTTTGACTTCTTCGGATCGATATCATTAAGAGGCCATAGCTCGTTCTCCATGTATCCGCTTTCACCAATGTAACTCATTGCGGAAATAGGTGCTGATTTCATATTGCTTTTAGATATCTTGTGAGATGATTATGTCAACTCATAAAATCAGACGCATCCCATCGCTCTCGTCATTCACCACCAAATCATGAAAACAAGATTCTCCGGATGCAATGCTAGAGCGCTCCTGCATCCATAAATGAGATGAAATGTATTTTCGAAAATAAGAGACTTTATCCGTGCAATGGAAGATTTGTACTAATTCGGAAAATAAGTGGCCAAGCATTCAGTGAAGGCAAAACCCACACCAATCAAATTAAAGCCTAATAGATAACGATACATACACTAACGACAAATAGCAGAATCTACAAATTATTGACAATATCTACGAATGTGAAAGATTGAAGTCTTTGAGAATTGAGACGTTTTAGACGGTTTTTTTTGCAAAGAAACTAACAAGTCAAATAGGTCAACTAATAAAGGGATAAATGTTACTCTTCTATTTCAAAATTCATAACTTCAGCCAAATATGGTCAAAACAAAATCTCTCAATGCCATTAGAATTTACGACAGTAAAAGGGAAGAATTTCTTTTTGCCCAAACTTGAAAGTTAGATACACATGCAGAAATGATACAGCTATTCAAAGATGATGCGTTTATGAGTTGATGAGTTGTTATTCATAAAGATAAAATTTTAAGAGATAATTTGGCCACTCCGTTATACATAAGCGAGACTCAATGTGATTGAATGACGACATGTTTCGTGACATTCAGGCAAAGCACTGTGACAAGGCAATGAATCGGTTTTATTAACTTCCTTATTATTTCTGAGTTTATAACTTATCTCATACCCTGAATGCCTGAATGCATGTAGCAAATCATCTGCATCTTCCTCTAGAATTAGTACAAAAGAAAATTATTCAACGACATGCAGTTTGTAACTGTAGGTTCTTCATACAACCTTCACTTTGTTTAGGTTTGGTCAAATCAATTTTCTGCCGATCTTTTTATCAGATATAGATAAATAAAGCGTCTAAACTCCAATACAACTCGAGAAAACTAGAGCCTAAAACTGACTTCAAAGTTTAAACTTGTTCTTCGCAATGCAGGTGACCTAAAAAGCTGAGTAATGGCAAACAAACAGAAATGCACCAACGAAAGCACAAGGTTTTAATTGCTCTTCATTTAGTATGATCTTCACATGCACAGCATATATACCATTCTACATACTCGAAAACTTAATAGCGATACTCGATAGTCAAATCACCAAATTTTCGATGATCCCTTTCAATCTCACGTCGTCTTATGATTCAGGAGACATAAATACATCAATGACACATTCACACATA
The DNA here is from genome assembly GCA_023091065.1 of Dianthus caryophyllus. NCBI lineage: Eukaryota > Viridiplantae > Streptophyta > Magnoliopsida > Caryophyllales > Caryophyllaceae > Dianthus > Dianthus caryophyllus. Next base: position 3,713,220 of record CM041523.1, read on the forward strand.
CCACATTTTGCTCCTCGATTTCGGGTTTCCACGAAAATTTGTCAGTTTTTCGACACAGAATCAATCATTAAGTTTCATCCACAACACGAAAAGTTTAGCTTCATCATACATAATTACACTACTCATTTTCATACAGAACAATACTTACAATGTAATCTAACCAAAAAAAAAGGTTTCACCTTTGAATTTAAAACCCACATTAATGCTTCAATTATAATCAAACCCATTTCAATTAGAATTAAGAATTTCACAAAAATGCAACTACATTTCTCATAAAATTTAGAACACAATAAACCCTAAAAACACACAACAATTAAGCTACATTTCAGAAAATTACACAAACAAATTCTCATTGTAATCACAAAAACAATAAAAAACAACAAATTAAGTAAAATGAAGAGTAGAGTTGCAAAAACCAGTAAAAAGAGAGAGAATTCACCTAAAAAAGATATGAAGTTGAGAGGTAAAGATTGAAGCTTTGTTTGCAATTTTGAAACTGTTTCTTCCCCTTTATCATGTTTGCATAAAGCTACAGGTCAAATTTAATTCACGTGATTTCTCACTTAAGGACCAAATTAATTTTTTCTTACCAAAATCTTTTCATTAATTGAAAGTCATTTACAAATTATTTAATAGAAAAATATTATTATTTTTTGTTTAGTCCGAATTCGAGCCGGTTAAAAGAACAAAATACGATAAAGTTCTTACTCGTGAATTTAATTTGAGACAATTCGAGTGCTCATGGTTATTAACAGGAAAAATATAATTATACATATTTCGTTTATTTTAATACTCCGTATGACTTTGTTAGTACTCATTGCAAGAATATTTAAATTTTATAATTTATAATTTATGTTCCACTTTTTTTTTTCTCCCATTTGCCCTTAAAAAATAAATTTCACCTTTTTTTATTTCATTTGTAAAACTTACATTATCACTTTTTAAAAAAGGACACCTGAATAATTAGTACTCCCTCCGTTTCGGTGATTTGTTTACGTTTACTTTATACACGTTTATTAATGTGATAAGAGAGATAAAGAAAAAACCAATAAAATAATAAGAAAAGTACAATAAAGGGCTCACTTTATAGAAACTAAGACCACACTTATTGGTGAACTTTTGCACAATACAACCCAAATAAAATATTAATTTCTCACTCATCAAATCCTACAACCCACACTTTCAACTTTTATCATTTTTTATCCACTTTATCAACAACTCACACAAACCTATATTATTATATATTATTATAATATTTTCTACCCCACCATTTTATTCTTCCACCAATCAAATGATGGGTTTCATGAGGTTGGTCAACCAACCCAAATCACATGGGTTGCCAACCCCATGTGTATTTCCCTTGTATTTACCTTTAATTTTTTTAATTTTAGGTTGCAACCCCTACAAAAAGATCACCAATAATGATGGTCTAATAGATGTAATTGGTTAAAGTAGTATGGGCCCACGACCATTTATAGAAATGTAAACAAATGACCCGTACACCTTAAAATAGAAAGTGTAAACAAATGACCGGGACAGAGGGAGTACAGTGTAAAAGGTAATATGATATTTCTCGTCTTTTATAACCACAATTTTAAAAACTCTCACATTTTATAATTTTTTTAAAATTTCTCACCTTTTATAAACATTTTCTTAACAAAACTCCCACCAGATTACTTTTTTAAAATACTTTATTACGAGTGTAATCTATTGCGCACTGAAACTCAAAATGAAAAAAATTAAAACGAAAATTTTATGTTTTCATAAGTGGAAATAGACATTTAATATGGTTAAAATGAAATTTTCGTGGAATTTTTTGATAAAATGTTTATAAAAGGTAGAAAATTTAAAATAAAAAGATAAAAAAGATTAGAGATTTTTAAATTATATTTAGAAAAGGTAAGAGATAATGATTAATCTGATAATATACATTCATATATTTAGGTGCATGAATCTTTAGTCTCTTATTCCACATGATTAATCTGTGAGTATGAATGAGTACACGTTGTACACAATTCATCAAAACAAGTTTAATTACCAAATTTGTACACCATGATTAACAATATTAAATGTCAATTACACAAAATAAGATCACACATTGTCAACAATGTACGTTAACAAGATTATATTTTTTTCCTTTCGAAATTGATTCGGTAAGTTCGGTTACTACACGGCACTCGTCACATTTACTTTTAGCTACAATTCAAGTTCGGTGAGTCCGGACTTTATGTAATTCGTCTATACAATCATATTAGTAAGGAGTTTTCCAATCCAAAACCGTTCAGCCAAAACCGACAAGTATTCATAAGTTAATTACAGTATCGCTTTATACAACCATAATGTAAGAATTACATCACTATCTTCACTAAATTAACTTTACACAAGTATTCGTAAGTTAATTACAGTATCGCAGTATCACAGTATCGCCAGTATGTACAATGACAGTAAATATAATACAGTGCTACGTACGAGTAGTATATTTCAAAGACATGGGCGCACGGCATTGCAGAGCTTATTCGTCAACGAGACCGGGTTCGCCACAAAATGCGTCTGGTTCAAACGATCTGGCGGAAGAGTCGCTGTAAACTCCGGCAACAACACGCTCATCGGATCCGTAGGATGCTTTCCGGAGCTTATTCTGGTTATCTTCGTAATCTATGAATAGGCCGGCACATAGACACAAGGATATTGCAAGCGCTACCAAAGAGTTTTTCAGCCTGCTCAAAACTGGCTTCACCTGGGATAAATCGGGAAATGTTGGATACATATATTTGTTCTGAAGACAAGTCTTAGACTCTTAGTTATACTTTAGACCGAGAATTTTTTTGTCGAAATAAAATGTCTTAACAAGAGTTAGAGACTGGGATGTTTTCTGCCCATGCTCGAAACTTGGAATGAAGTCTAAGTAACATCGATAAAATGGCGACAGACATTTAAAAAACCGCTTGACCATTAGCAGAAACCAAGATAGAGAGTCATCAGAACTAAGACGTAAAAACAGCACATCAAGGTTAACGACACAAATCTCAATTCAAAGACAGTATGGAGGTGGAGGTTGCCAGTGTTGCTTCTTTTCACATTTGATCATTGCATTCGAAAGCTACACCAAAGCATATAGATGTTCATTAAAGAAAAGAAAATAAATAACAATTTACCTGAAATGAGCCCAACAGTCGATCACGAGCCAAAACCTCAGCTGTCTTGACCCATACCTGTGAACACAAAAGTGCATCACGTAACCATTGGAGACATACGCATACACACAACGCTCACACGAACAAGCCCGGTAACTTCAGAGCTCATCAGAGCATGTACGTCGAAAGTTTGTCAGATAAGCAAAAGCCAATTACATGAAGATGTACTACCCCACATGAACAAATCATATACTGAGTAGTAATCTTGTGTTTTCGAAACCTTAGACTTCCATTTTTCCTGTTTAAATAAACATACGACTTTTCGTACTACAGTTAATATTAGACCCTGAAAACATTAGGCATTTGATGATTGCCGCAGTCCAATGCTGCATGTCTAACCACAGGCAAGATCGCAAGAGACCGGACATTGAGAACGAAACCACAAAACTGTATTCAGCTCATTCTTTGAGCGGTAAAAGAGCATAACAAGCATAGAACTGCTACGCAGCTACGCTGTTAATGAACAACAAATAACTTACTTCTATTCAGCATCATCATCGAACTTCTCCGATCAAAACATTATCTATGAGAAGGGGGAAACAAACAGCCGCACAGTAGACCTTAACGACTTTCGGTCCTTGACATTCAAAATTCTCAAGAGTATCAAACTACACCCTGACACATTCTAGTGTATACTAAAGACTACCAAACGAACATCAAAGATTAAATTACCTCAAACAAACTCCCTGAAAAACACATAACAAATTAAGCAACTTTAGCAACATAATCCCTTCATATATTCAGATTTGCTACATATTCCTTTTCAATACATAACAATAACGTCAACTATTTTCCGTGTTTGGTAAGAAATAGCCCATAAACAAACGCTACGCGATTCATAAGCAAATGTCGGAAATACAAGGCGAATGGACGGAGTAAATACCTGACCATCATACCACCCAGTTTCCTCATCTGCAACCAAACACAAACCACATTTCATTAAACACCAAACACAACACTATAAAAAGTTACAAAATTTGATCATTATAATGCTCATTACACCTCAAATTCTGATAATATGTACGCATACAACGGTTTCATTCGAGAATTTGTCGAAAAAAAACTTACATTCAACAGTAGCACTGAGCAATCTATTACCCACATAAGCCCAACCCAAATACATCCTCAAAACAGCCAAAGTAACAACAAACAGCCCACTTGACACACAACCCAATACCAACCTAACCGGGTCATGACCCGGCCCGACTGACCCGACCCATGAAACGGGAAGGCCCACCAAAAGCCCAAAAGAAATCCCAGTTGCAAATAACCTAGAAGTATACTCAACAAAATCACCAGAAGCCCATGAAAAAGGGAGTGAATTTGAGAGGTTTTGGTACTCAATTATTGGCTGTTGTTCTACAGGAACTGGGCACTCTGTGTTTCTGGGTGATGATGAGCTGAAGATTTTGGAGAAAAATTGGTTTGTGAAGTTGGGTTTTGGAAAAAGATTGGATTTTTTAGGGTTTAATTGGTGGATTGTTGATGATGATGATGATGATGGTGGTGGGGTGATGAATTTGGGGGAAATTGATGAGGGTTTTGAAGTTGGTATGAGGAATTTTGCCATGATTTTTTCTGGGTTTATTTGTTTTTCCATAATCGATTTTGTGGGAGTCATGTTTCCCTTTCCCTAAATTATCATCGTATCGTTTTGGAGTTTCATTAAATCTCTTGCGATATCGTCTCACACGTAACAAGCATGTAAGTGGAAAACTAACTACTCATTATGTGATTAATAATATCGTTCTGCTTTCAACTACTTCGTATGTCATTTCTCTTGTATATCAGATTATCAGATGATTATTATGTTTTCAACCATGGTCGTCGTTGGCTAGTTCTTTTCATTTCTAATCATGATTTCAAGCTAATAATGGTCCAATTTTGATACTATTCTACTTACTGATTTCAGCTCAATAAAACTATCTCATTAATTGATTTCATTAGATGTAATGATTATTTGTGATTGTTGACTCAGTTGATGCAAGGTATTATCTTTACTTTATGATTTGTTCGGCACTGTTTGTATGTTGATTCATCGTAGTCTTGTATTTTAGCAACTCTTGTTATTGTATTGCATCATTGCATGAAGGGATACATTTGCGCTATAGGGTTATATAGAGGTGGCAATTTGGGCCAAAATACGACCCGAATGTGCATGCTAGACCGGGCCAAAAATTTAGTGTGACGCGACGGGTTGGTCCATGGCCCGGCCCACGGCCCAAAGGGCCACCTCTAGGGTTATACACTCAAGGGTATGCCCGTTCCTTGCTCTATTTCAACTTTCAAATGCAAATTACACTATTTGAACCCTTGACATGTTAAATCATGCTTGACTTATCATGGTTCTTGTTGGTAAATGCGGTAGGGATTCATAGGAGATTGTTAGGTCTATGTCAATGATATGATTTGCGTTGTTGTTCAGAGCGAGTCCGTAAATGATTTTTTTTTTTTTTTATTATTAATTACTCCGTATTTGTAAACTTTTTTTCTCCGTCTTTTTGACGATATATTCTTCGATCAAGACAATCCCATTTTTCTATGGCAACGTTTTTAAACATGCATTTGAACTAGACTTTTTTTTTTTACTAGGGTTCAACCTCTAACTTAGCATTATATACGGACGAAGTATATTTTATTTTGAGTGTAGGTCTACGAATTTTAATTTGGAGACTCATAACAAGCCTAACCGTTCGCCAACAGCAATGATAATTTAAAAGCTTGATATGGTTTTATAGACACGCGAAGGATACAAATGTATGTGATTTCAAGATTAAGGGATGAGATAAAATTAATGTTATGAACGAGATTTATTGTTTGAAATTTTGAACTTGGTTCGACTTAGTTAAATGGAATTTGAAGTCGTGAATTTAAACAAAAAATAATAACAAGAAAAAAAAATGCATGACTCGATATTTTTATACATCTATCCATTGAAATCTTTTTTTTTTTTTTTTTAAATTGAAATCTTTATGTTGAGTTGATGAACAATTAATTAACAAATGAACATACGTATAAATGTCAAAACTACCTAAATTTACATTTTCAAACTCGGTAACTTTATTATAGTTCGAGGAAGAATTCATTCAAAAACCAACAATAAACAATAAGATATGTAACCTGTATATATAATTATGAAAGTGATAAATTCTCTTATATATTTCTTCCATGTGGTTGATTATACGAAGTATATAAAATCCTTTACGATCCACAATTTTAAGTGACATTTTTTTATATTAATGGATTCAATTTTGTTTTCCAAATAATTGCAAACTTATAAGAGGAATTTAGGATAAACAAAATTCAAATAAAAATAACAAAATCACACATAAATTATATTGATCTTGCAAAAATATACTTCCTCCATTCCATTTGATTCTATACATATTCCTTTTTCGGAAATTCCAATCAATTCTATACATTTCTATTTTAGTCTCTACTTTATTAAACTAAAAGACCAATATACCCTTCACTAATACCCACTCAACCCACTTGCAAACAATAAAGTAGGGGTATTTAAGTAATTCCATTATCTACCCCACTTGATTTTCTTCTACCTTAATTACCGTGTTTTGGTCAAACGTATAGAATCAAACGGAATGGAGGAAGTATGAAGTACTAAACAATACTTAAATCTCTCACACCAACACACTATAGAAGCCTAACAACAAGCTCAATCACATAATTTATTTTCTATATCTCTAAATTAATAGGTAGATTTTCTACCTATAATACTACTATACTCACTCTTCTTATCTTAGTAAAACAAAACAAAAAACAAAAAATAACATCACATTATTAATAATGCAATATATAATTTTGTAATAACTAATTAAGAAACCCTTAATAAAACATTTCTATGAAGAACATGCCAAACCACATGAAAGAGCCATTAAAAGTATAGCTCCTTCTTCTTCATCACTATGAAATTCTCTTTGAAAATAACTATTATTACTATTATTATTGTTATTAATATTAGCAATATTATTAATACTACTATCTTCATTATTATTATTATTATTGTTGTTGTTATCGAAGCTCGAAAAATGGAGGGTTTTGCTTCTTTTTTTGAGAGGCAAAGTGTTGTTTTTCTCATGGTCTAAATTTAACTTTGATTTAATCTCTTCATCAATAGCAAGCTTAGGAGATGGAATCGTTGTCGTAGTCGTGGTCGTTATTGTCGACGACATTGGAGATGTTACGGTCGATTCAGCAGCAGCAGCAGCAGCTGCAGCCATAGCTGCTCTTCTAGCTTTTCTTTGTCTTATGCCACATGCATTGCAAAGTGACTGCAATAAAAAAAAAACACATGCATTATGATAATTGTATATATTGTTGTTATATAAGACACTTTTGTATAACTGTACTACTCTACTAGAATAGTGTATAGCATAATATGACAAATTTAAGAAATGTTTTTATAAAGGGTACAAATTGAGTTGAATTTTTGACATTGAAATTATAAGTTTGTTTCAAATTGAGTATGTTAAATTTTACGGGCATGGGCCACACCCGAGAGTATGAGAGAGCCCGCTTATAAGGTCTAAGAGGTTTCATCCTAAAACCAATTGGCAATAGAAGAAGTAACTCCTAAACCTTATAAACAAGAGCAACTCTCATCTCACAACTGATGTGGGTTCGCATATGAGAATATATATTAGGCTGAGTTCTATCTCCAACAGAGTATTTAGAATTTACAATCAAAGATCATAGAAAATTGTACTAGTCACACCCTTCAAAAATGGGTATGTGAAAAAGTTGGACCATTCTCTATCACACATATGGATAAAATATATTTTAAAAGTTTATAAAAACACCACATGCATACATGAACTTGATTTATAAATTAGGGTTAGCATAAAAAAAGAGTAATTAGGCCTTGTATCATACAATTATATGATAAATGTTAGTAATTAAACTTATATGACTAACAATAAATAAATAATGTGATACACTCATACACCATGTATCATATAAGAAGTATTAATAGGAATATGAAGGGTGTATTAGGATAATGAAGAGTTTTGTAATAATGGTCTACTTAATTAGTGCAATTAATAGTAACCTTTGGTTTACTATCTATCAACTATATAAGATGGTAAATTGTACTCGTAAGATCTAAGAACCCAACTCAATAACAATACAAAATATTTCTATGAATTCATATTATATTAATCTTAACATGGTATCAGAGCCGTACGGCTTCTGAGGACCGAATCCTAAAATTTCGCTGCCCTGCCGGTGGGCTTTAATAGACTACGCTCACCGGCAGGATCTCATTGACAAATTATTCTTTCGTTTAAAAAGAAGGTGTTCTTCCTCCACATCTTAGTACGTGTTGATTAAAATTTTCATCAGTTTTCTTCCAAATTGGTAATTTTCTAACCACTACCAAAAAAAAATAAAAAAAAATAAAATAAAATAAAATGGTTTCATCACCAAAGTTCCGCATATTACTGCCAAAATAATGGTGATGCAAAGCATTGAAAAGTTTGTTCAAACCTTGGTGTTTTACCCAAACTTCCACACGCTACTCCTGTTTTTTTTTTTGCCGTTTTATGGTCTTCCCTAAATACCCCATTATTACAAAACTCCCCAATTTCAACATTTCTTTTCTTCAATTCGATTCTTCAACTTCGTGAAAGCGGTACCAAATTTACTGGCGAGTTACGCATTTAAAAGATTGTCTGGCGAGTCCTATACGCATTTAAAAAGATTGTCTGGCGAGTCCTATCCGCATTTAAAAAGATTGTCTGGCGAGTCCTATACGCACTTATTGATTGTCTGGCGAGTCTTATACGCACTTATTTTACCACTATTGTCGAGATGAAGTCTGAAGATGAAGATTGAAGATGAAGACCTATTTTCCAATCGCAACGTTCGTTGCACTACCGTTACGATTGCGGGAGGGTAATAGGAATATGAAGGGTGTATTAGGATAATGAAGAGTTTTGTAATAATGGTCTACTTAATTAGTGCAATTAATAGTAACCTTTGGTTTACTATCTATCAACTATATAAGATGGTAAATTGTACTCGTAAGATCTAAGAACCCAACTCAATAACAATACAAAATATTTCTATGAATTCATATTATATTAATCTTAACAAGTATCATAAATTAAATTTGTAGAACAATTTACGAAACATAATTTTATACTTTTATCTCATCAAATGGTCACATGAAACTAAATTTTGACTGCATCCAATGGTGTAAATTAAAAAGATAATAAGGCTTATTTTCACAGTTAAATTAAAATCTACTCCGTATTATAATAACGAGTTGGCATTTAGGTGATCCAAATAGAGTGTGGTCTGGTCCATTTGAATCGTTTTTTTTTCTCAAATATGTATGCACTTAGGTTAGATCGGTCTGGGTGGGCCACACACTTTGCATTATTCGACAATCTTTGGAGTGTATAATTATCATGTAAAGGTTGGATCGAATTAAAATGTCATGTGAATTTAGATTTCAAGCTATTATTGTAGGTTCGTTTTCTGAGCTAACTATAATTAGGTTAGGTCATTTGTAATTAGGTTTATCGAGTCAAATTAGTTTTGATGAGTTTACTTCATTAGTTGCAACTAATAGGCAATCCAAAATTAACAAGTACGGAGTACAAAACAAATAGTGATAGATATATCTCTTGTGAGACCTAAAATGGTTTAATTTCATACCTAAAAAATTACTCCGTATTAAATAAACAAAAATGCATAAAACTAGTATATTATACCCACTCTGTCTCAGTCAATTGTTAACGTTTGTTTTATTTCCCTTCACAAAATAAAGTAAAACGTTAACAATTCACTGCGACGGGAGGACTGGAGGAGTATATATGTAGTTAGAATGAATACCTTAGGGCCTTGAGGTCCACTTCTCCAAAGAGGGGTAGTAGTAGTGTGACAATCACTACACATTCTTAAGAAACCATGGCTTCCATTATTCTCATAGCTAGTGTTGTGATGTTTCACGATGTTCTTTTGAGGTTGAACTACATGATCATCATGGTGTTGAACCTTGTGATGATCTACCTTCATCTTCTTCGGTTTTTCGACGACAACGGTCTCTTTTTGCATTATCCTCAACTTTGTAGGCTTGCATTTCTTGGGTTTTTGAATATTGGTTTTTATTGGTTCAATTTTGGGATCATCTCCTTTATCAAATGGATGAATGTAACTACATCCACTACCATCTAATAATGTAGTGTTTTGGCTTAGATTTGTGAGTTTGTCATGGGATTGAAATAACTTCTCCACAACCTATGATCATGATCAAAAACACATGTGTTAAAAATTAGTATATAGCAAATAATAATTGTATAAATAATTATGGGAAGAAATATAATTGTGATGTTAAATAATAATTGTAGAAATTTAGGAAATTAACATCTATGGCTTGGAGGTCAAGGTAAGTAGTTCTAGAGTCCAACATCTAAAATTATGCTAAAAGAAAATAAGTTACAAATTACAATAATCTATAACTAAATATTATTGTTATTATTCACATGTTAATTGATAATTGTTGCTAAATGCATTGGATACTACGATCAAAAGGAATAAACAAAAGATGCATCTATGGCCCGTGATTATTTATCATAAAAACATTCTTATTTCTTATACTTAAGATGTAGACAAAAGATACCGTCTAGGCGTCTATGCATAAAATGAAAATAAATTTCAAATCTCATCATATTCGAGCACACGTTGTTACATAGACAATACGTACTAGTCTCATAAATTGAGGTTCGACTATATTATAATCTGAATCTACGATATGTAGAAATCTTAATTACCTTCTCTTGAGTGCGCCTTGAATACTCCATGGCTAAAAATTCAGCAGAATTACGATGGTTCTCAAAACTCGAACACGAAAAATAGGCATGATGATGATTATTACTACTTGTAACATGATCATGTAGATAACCAATAATTGGAAAACCATGTTGTTGTTGTTGATGATCACCCTTAAGTTGTTCTAGGAATGTTAAGGACGAAGATTGTTGAGGGTTCAAGTAAACAGAACTCATTTTTTTATTTATTTTTTTCTAACTTTATAAAAATTAAAGAAAAAATTTAAGAGATCACAATATTTATGGAGTAATAATTATATGATTGGGGAAAATTATGTAGAGAATAGAGGTATGTATATAGTAGGGCAGAAAAAGTTCTCTGAATTTCTGATATTTGTGATCATATAATACCAGGGTTACTATATATTAGCCTTTCACGTGACTTCTTGCTATCCAAGAGACACAAAATGTTAAAAAATAAAGAAATAGATGTATAAATAAACCTATTAACTTAAAAATATAGGTTTTGAGTGCTACAACTCGTCTATATAATGACTAGAATTTTGTTTAGTCCATGTCTTGTTTGATTTTGTAACCCTAGTTATAAATAAACAAGAAATATATATGGTCGGAATAATAAGAAATATATATATGATCGGAATATTATTATTGTGAAAACGGTTAAATTAACGTATATTTTAGTGGACAGGGTCATATATGTGTATTTTACAAAGTGAGATTTGTTAGATAATATTATGTAGCGGTTGGTTTAAAATTAAATATTTAACTAAATTTTACAAGGTGATTTGTGAAAATAACATGCTTGATGATCAAGCAATTTTCAACTCTAAATGGAAACTTGCCTATAATTTTCGAATGATCTAAAGTTTTACTCCGTAGTCCGTACTACTTATTTAAAATAATTTATAGTTTTTCTCAAGGAAATCTTTTTGTTTAGAGATTATTGGAGCATAATTAATTTGGGTTCTATAAAATGTGGCCACATGATAATAAGGGGTTAGTAAAGGAAATAATTTTTAAAGATTTTACTCAAATAGTAAATAATAATTGTACGGAGTATTTTTTAATTACTCCCTTCCTCCCAATTTTGATATCCACTTTTACTTCTTAGTTTTTACCACAAATTCAGTATCCTCTATATAGTTATTGTAAGTATTAAACAAAGGATATTTAATATTGTCTCATTTTGATAATCAATTTTGTAATCTACCCAAAATAAAAATATGAACATTAAAAATGGGATGAAGGGAGTATAATGCTAAAAATAAATTTATTATAATTATAATTCTACTCGATCTATCTTTAAACTATTAACCTCTACCTTAAAATGAACGTTTTAGAAAAATCGTGGTCTATTTAAAAACAAACATTTCATTCTTAAATTTGAATTTTGGTCAAAAAATTTTGTTTGGCCGGAAGTTTATTAATTTTGAAATTGAATTTGAGCAATCTAAATTAAGATGAACACAATGGTTTATGTTAAAATGGAATCTAGCTAGGAACTACTCCCACCGTTTCCGTTTCAATGAATTGTAAACAAATGACTGAGACAGATGGAGTACTTGTTAGAATCATGAAACGGGTCTAGCCAAAATCCGAGTGGAAGAGAGAGCGAGCCCACCTTATAAGTCTGATCCAAGGGTATTCACATTTCCCAAAACCAATTGACAGTGGGAGGAGGACCCTTAAACTTTATAAAGTATACAAATCTCTCTTCCACAATCAATGTGAGATTTTCACTTGTGGACAATACTCCAACAGTACTTAAATGGTCATTAACATCCAATTAATCATGCTAATATACCAACTTTAGTTGAATATAGAGCATAAAGTTGTGACAATATATATTGTTAGAGTATATAATCGATCTTTGGCCTCCAACCATAAGATTAAGCTTTTGGTTGAGTTGGTTCCTGATATGGTATCAAAGTCTTGTGACAAAAGGTCACGGATTCGAATCTCACCACCTTTCCCTTTCAAAGTGGATTATTTCGCACCACGTAGGCGGGCATATAGTTGCGTCCACGCTTCAAGCCCAAAGGGCATTCGCGTGAGAGGGCGTATTAGAGTATATAATCGATTTTGGAACTCCAACCATCAGTTTAAAGTTTTGGTTGAGTTGGTTCCTGACATATATACTCGTAAAAACTTGATTTTTTCAAAGTTCTATCACAAAGTATGTATGGGATCGAGCAAAGAGTCACAATCGAGTGAAGGAGGCAAATCTTGTAATACCAATAATTCACCTCACCACAATCTTAAAGAAATGGAAAGGGTTTGTATCTTACCTATTTGCACAATTTTTTTTGAGGTTACATTTACCCTACACAAAGGATCACATGTGTTACCACTTGTTTAGAGTGAATATATACTTCTAAAACCCCATAAATGCCTTGTAACTTCAATGGGACCATAGATAATGCATACAAAATAAACATCGTTCGTTGATCAAATAGTATATATATTTGCTTAACAAAAATTATCTATTTTTTACTTATCACAAATTCATACGTGTATCCCATGGCCGAAATTGTTTTATTATTATTACTACGTTACATTAACACTTAGATTATAAATTATGTCGCGTAAATTTGTAAATTGCGAAAAAATTTATTTAGTAAGAAAAACATAATTTTATTGTACGTGATTGGAAAAAAAATTATATCGACTAATCCGTTGTGCCACGAAAAAATAAAAATAAAGTTAATGAGCGAGGCAAAATATCCAACTAGCTATGATACACTAAAATCATCTACGCATAGCCACAACAGTAATTCTCCTATGAGGCATGCCTCACACTAATTTAGCGTGAGACTAATTTACAAATTGTAGCTTAAGGGGTACAAAAACATGAAATAAACATACTAAAGTCACTTACAGTAGGGGTACTAAAAAACTTTCAGTAACAATTAATTATAATTATTAGTTAAATAGTACAAAAGTTATATAATCTTGTACAAATGAGCCAGACTTACAATAAATTATTGTGAGTCCTGACTCACGCACGAATTTGTGTAGCCCCAAATAGGGCAAACATAAAGTTCTTATAATTAGTGTCGTCATAAGCAAATGTATGTGTCACATTTGTTCATGCTAATATGAACTTATAAAAATAATTAACAAAAAAAAAAAATAATCTATATAAAATAAATATTACAATCATATTAATCCCATCAATAAAATTAGTCTTACTTAAAATTGAATATATACATAAAAAAATATTTATGGTAATAAGGACAAACGTATTGACTATTGATTGTATGAGTTTGTACACTATGAAAACAAAATTTAAATAAATCCATACCTATTGTACACATTTAGCTTATGGTATATATTTTCGTTTAATAGATGAAATAAAGAACTAAGATCTTAAGTAAGACAAATTTCATTGATGGGATTAATTAACGAGATTGTAATATTTATTTTATATAGATTATTTATTTTTATTTTTTTCTAAAATGTGCCCTTAGAGCACATGATAAGAGGCTAATTAAAGAAACATTTACAGCCATTTATCATCAAAAGTTGATGTGCAAACTAAAGTTTGCCATAATTAATGAAATATTCATGCAAATATTTCTTTAGTTAGCTTCTTATCATCTGCCCTAAGGACACATTTTAGAAAACCCATTTTTTAATGGACAACCGAAATAGTATCTGAGCTCTCACTCCCTTAGTTATAGCGAAACTAGGTGTAGTAAAAATATGAACAACAACACGTGCCTCAACATCCCGAGTCAAAGCAATTTTTCTCGATTCGCTTGAGCAACCCAATAGCATCCATCCCCAACTATCCCCACGAAGAAAAAGAAAACGGTAAAAAACCATACCCCATAGAAGTTTAAGGAAATGTTATTGCTTGCATTCATACTAAATAGGAGTGTCTTATTCGATACTCCGTATAAATAAATACGATACGATACGATACGAGTACCCTAAAAACGGTAGAAAATAGGAAGAAAAAGTGATGGACATGATATGCAAAGAAGTCCGTATAGTAGAGTTTATTTATTGATCCTGCGGTTTAGCCAAGAGGCAAGTAGTACGACAGACGACATGAAGACACTGACAAGTTAACGTAACCCTGATTTAGGTCCCCTACTTATGTTTACCTTTGCTTTCTCGTATCCTACAAATGCTTCTTGCCAAATTTTATTTATTTTTGGGTTTGAAGTACAACCTTTTCTATAGGAAGGTCGTCCAATTGATAATAAAATACAACTAGATTTTAATGTAAAATATCACCTTATAAAAATATGTTCTATATATCTAATATAGTACGGAGTATCATCTTTTAATATTATCATCATCTTAAAAAAAAAGTTAGAAGTACTATTTCAGTATTTTTCTTTTTTTTGTTGAACATAACCAAATGGCCGAAATCTAGACAAAATAAATAAATAAATTTCTGATAAGCGATTTTGCATGTGCACGTGATTTGGGTTTGCAGTGTTGATAGGCCTTCATATAAGTAGTAGATATCATGTTTTCGAAACGAGGGATGGTAAATGTGCTAAATTTGTGACATTGTCATCGACCACCGTGACGAGGCCAAAGCTAAATATGGAAGAAAGAGGGAGTGCATATTATTCCGTTAAACCAATCAAGAAAATGGTCTGGCCATACCCTGGTGGAAGAGAGCGAGCTCGCCTTACAAGCTCAATGCAAGAACTAACATTTCTAAAACCAATTGATAATAGGAGAAAAACCCTTAGGACTTAATAAAACACAATAGTATCTTCCACCATCAATATATATGAAAATCTCACATGTGGGTACGTATTGTATTCCAACCCTCCCTTGTGAGGTCCCTTGAAAACTTAGGCCGAAACCATGAGAGCGCACCGAAGTGGCCTAGTAATGAACAACATGAACTTACCAGGACGGAAATAACTCGAACCCAATTGGAGAAACGAGCCATCAAAGATGACCTCCTCCAGTACGCGTGTGACAAAAAAAAAATTTGGGGACATTTTTAACTTGTTGAACCCATGGTGAACCCCGGCTCTAATATCATTCATTAAACCATGAAAATAGACCTGGTTATACGCGAATGGAAGAGAGCGAGCCCAGGCCACCTTACAAATTCAGGAGAAATTTAAAAGTCCTAAAACTAATTGACAATAATAGAAAGCCGGAATACCCTTGAACTCTATAAAACACAAAATTCTCTTCCACTATCAATGTGAGACTCTCACATGTAGGTACGGAGTATTATTTGTAATCCAATATCTAAAGATGATTGACAATAATATAAGTACTATTAGCCTTATACCGTTATACGGAGTACAATAAGAGGGTAAATGACAAAGACCAACTTAACGAGCCATCAGATTCAAATTGATCAAAGTTCGTGTGAGCTTGGGTTTGAGTTAAGAGAGGTCAAATTCGAGTCAACGCTAATTAGCTGAGTAGAGCCCAAATTGAATTTAAGATAACTTAATTTGTCGGAAACAACTCATCAACCAAAAGTTAAAACGTAAGCAGTTGGTTAAATTGATTCCTGATATTGCATATACTAAAATCTTATTCCCACCTAGAAGTCACGGGTTCGAATATTACGACTCTTCATTTCAAAGTGGGATATTTAGCACGCACCAGGTTGGCATGCCAATAGTTACGTCGACACGAGCCCAATTCAAGAGACACTAGTGTCAGATCGGCGTATTAAAATATAAAAACTAAACTTTAACTTTCTATCATCAATTTAAATTTTTGATTAAATTAATTAATGGTATTATTTTTATTTTTGTTTTCATTGAGTAGAGCTCAAGAGACCAATCCATCAAATCAACCTTGTTTTACCAATCAAAGCAAGTGCATACTCTCCAACTCTCCAAGTATTAAGACAAATTATTATCTAATAAAATCAACATTAGACAGTATACACAATATCTTAGCCACAATTATTTAAGTGACGCATATAATTTCTTCAAATATGTCTACGTGGAGATGTACAAGTTCAATCATTATGGAAAACACACGAACACACGATAAAGAAAATTAGAATTAGAAATAACAAATAAAGGACAATTGTTTGATAAGCAATGTTATGAACAATATCTTTCAAAGTACATAACTTAATTTATCGTTTTATAAGTTTATGAAATACGATATACGAGTAGTTTATATTTGCCAATTAATGATTGTTTCTGCCAAATTTTGTCGCGTTGACTATTTGACTCGCGAAAAGGGGGTATAGTGATCTACTCGATTTATGACTCGGATTTACGTTGAATGCGTAAAATAAAGGGCAAAAAGTAAATGACACGAGAGGTTTTGGTGACGCGGAAAACCCAATGTGGGAAACGACCGCGGGGGGATCTGTGTCCCGCCTAATGTGCTCCACTAAGTAGTTTGAATTACAAGCAACACGTTACAATATACTTGCAGAATTCAGAGTATAAGTGACGTTTTCTGGAGGAATGTGAGTAGTTCTGAGAGAATGGACGAGGTTCTGGGAGAAGTGGAGTGCAAATTGCTGTTGTGAGTAATGAATAATGTTGTCCCCCCTCTCAGATGCTGCTGCCTTGCCTTTTATAGGGTGGGAATTAGACTGTTGGATACTTTGTACTGGTAGAGGGTCTTCAGGAGGCTTTCATGGTAGTTACTGAATTTTAGGGGTTGTTGTTGACTCTTTCTTTGTGGTGTTGAAGGTGTGTTCAGCTGTTGCCCTAGTTATTCTTGGACTTGCTTGCACACTGGGCCTCAGGTCTTAGGTGATACTCATTGTTTCGGCCCCTTTTGTCTTGACTTAGCATCAGGCCATTTTTGGCCCAAACAATAGCCCCGAATTTTCTTGCCTTACTGCACAAGGGAGGTGAGAAAATTCCTTCTGGACTGCTCTGCGTCGCTGCAGGTGCCTCAGCCCCGTTGTGGAGGAAATCTTTCCTGCTGAGGAGGAGCTTCTGTCTTCCTGAGCAAGGAGGGCAGGAAATCCTATGTACCTGGCCAGGTTTTCTGCTCTGCTGAGGACGTCTGCGCCGTGCTTGTTCTGCAGAGGAGGCATGCGTTGTGGTGCATTGCTTGTCTACTTAGCGGAGTTTGGTGTCGAGCTTGCTGAAGGCGACCTTGTCTTGCTGGAAGTAGCTTTATCTTGCTGAGGATGGCTAGACTTCGTCGTACTTCGCTCGGTTGATGTTGTTACTCTTGTGTTGCTTACTGTTAGTGGGTATGCGCCCAGGCGTATGGTGACGTCGTGTTTGGCGAAGTTGCCAGGAGGTCTGAAGTGGCAGGAGGAAAATTAAAGACGCTGAGCGAGTCTGTAAATGGAGGAAAGGTGTAGTTCAGCAGGACCTGAGGGCGAAGTCTTTGGATTCTCGACGATGAAGAAGGGTTGTCTAACACGAAGACCGAACGCCGAGACTCTCGCCGCCTACCGATGTTGAGGCGATAGCCATGTTGCCCTTGCTGAGGAGAAGGTGACTACCTCTGATGTCGGTAGCCTGGAAGGCAGTGTAAGTGTCACGTAACTTTGGCCAGACCGTTTGTATGTGTCTTGACTGGCCGGACGTGTAAGCGTATCGACTGGCCAGACGGTGTGGCGTATCGACTGGCCAGACGGTGTAAGCGTATGTAACTTTGGCGGACGGTATGTAGGTGGTGGAATCATGTTGGATGTTGTACAACTTGTGGTTGTTGGCTGATGTCCTTCCTGACTCCTACAGGTAGGTTGTCAAGGGAGCAACCTGTTGTGGAACTTGTTGAGATCTGCAGTGCTGGAGAGGTCACTCAGCCCCTGGGGGTTTGTACGATGTGGTATCCAGCCCCAGCTAAGAGTAGCGTAAGGCGTCAATGTATGTAACTGGCCAGACGGCTGTAAGTGTATGTATGTATGTGTGTGCGCGCGCGCGTGTAGGAGCCTTAGCTAAGAATAGCGTCGGGCGTATATGTGTTGTATGTATGTATGTCGTGCATGCACATGTGGTAAGTTAAAATGCCGAACCATCTTAAAACTTACTTATGTAGGCGCCGTGTTGTGGCCAGGGCGAGCGGTGGGATCTCCGCACACAGGCGCCACCGCCGCACTCCCGGCCCAGACGTGACGTATGGGCCCATCTATATGTTGTGAACCGGTGGGTGATCGATCCGGTGGGTGTGGTGAGAGCCCTTGTTTCTCTTGAAGCCACCTTGCGGATACGTTGCTATAGACTGACCGTTGGCGTTTTGCCAACAGCCCTCCGAGGCTTAAGCAAGCAAGCATAGTAAAACAACAAAATGTTAAAGTAAAAACGGAAATACAAGGGATGCTAAATACAGATTTAGATGTAGTACTTCCTGAGGTGTATCACAGTTCAAGGGTGAGTACGTCTCGCTCAGGTCGGCTGGGGTAAGGTCGCTGCCTGTCCTCCCTTCTGCGTTCTGCTGGTGGTCTCCTTGCGACTCGGTCACTCGAGGCGGTCGTTCTCCTGGACTCTCTGTCCTCCTCCAGTCTTGCTGCCGCCAGAGCTTTGGCTTGCACGTCCTCGAAGGTGGTGCACGGATACTTGGTGAGCTCGTTGTACAGGTCTGAATCCTCCAGGAGCCCACGCCTGAAGGCTTCAATTGCTGTTGGTGCGTCGCATCTGCGTATTGACACTTTCTCCTTGTTGAACCTGTTCAGGTAGTCTCTGGTCGATTCATCGTGCCTCTGGACGATTCTGTGGAGGTCGCTTGTCTGCTTCTCTGGCTTGCGGCTGCTGGCGAACTGGGAGTTGAAGGCATCCACCAGATCTGCGAAGGAGGAGATGGACCCGTTGGGGAGATTCACGAACCACTGCAGGGCTGGACCGCTCAGCGTGGACCCGAACCCCTTGCACATGCACGACTCCCGGTACTCACTTGTGATTGCCACCGTCGTCATCTTCTGCTTGTATTGGGCCACGTGATCGTAAGGATCAGTGTTCCCCTCGTACAATCTCATTGCCGGCACGCTGAACCTCTTGGGGACGTCCACCATGGCGATGGCGTCGACGAAAGGAGACTCCGCGTAGATGGTAGCGGAAGCCTTCTCCAGCGGACGCGGGACGCCAGGGATCTTGTCAATCCGCTCCTGTAGCTCCTTCAGCTTCCGTTCCAAGGTGCTTTCCTGCAAGAGAGAACGATCGACGCAGTTGGGATGTGTGGGAAGAAGCGTTACCTGGCCGCCTGCTCAAAGAAAGTGGGTTCACTCCCACACCGGTACTTCTCGGCCGATCGTGCTCCCGAGGGTTCTCGCTGCGTCTGGCGCCGGTTGGAGGGGATGCGCGGCGTTCTCGGAGTTTCTGGGGTGTTGTGGACGACCCCATCCATATCCAGCGCATCGCCGCTTGCCTCTGCACAACTCCCTGTTACAGCGCTTGAGCGTGACGCCACGCACCGCGGTGGCGTTCATCTCCTCCGAGGCCGGGTCGCCTCCCTGGTCCAGAGTTCCTGCACATTGATGGACTGCTGCTGCAGGGCTTTCATTTCCTGCTGAAGGGTGGCCAGGCCGGCCAATAGTGAGACGGTGAAGTCATCGTTGGGCGGCCTTGCGCGTCTGGGAGTGCTGCTGTAGGTTGACTGGGACTCGTCGTCCACGTTCACGTACTCCTGCTGCGGTTGTTGGGGGACTTCGTCGTGCTGGGGACCCTCAACCTGTTGATGGAGGACGAGGTCTGTCTTGAGGGTCCTTCCGGGGTCCGACTGCGTTACTGGGAGCGTTGATCATCTGGGACAGATCTGGTTGCTGAGACGGACCTGCTTCGCTGGCGAATCCTGACATGCTGACTTGCTGACCGGTTGAAATGAGAGACGTTTGTTCCGAGTTGACGCACGAAGTTAGATCACCAGCCCCACGGTGGGCGCCAATTGTTTCTGCCAAATTTTGTCGCGTTGACTATTTGACTCGTGAAAAGGGGGTATAGTGATCTACTCGATTTATGACTCGGATTTACGTTGAATATGATGCGCGCAAGGTAAAAATAATGCGTAAAATAAAGGGCAAAAAGTAAATGACACGAGAGGTTTTGGTGACGCGGAAAACCCAATGTGGGAAAGCGGCCGTGAGGGGATCGTGTCACTTTAATGTGCTTCCACTAAGTAGTTTGAATTACAAGACGTTCTGATATCTTTGCGAGTCAGAGTATAAGTGACGTTTTCTGGAGGAATGTGAGTAGTTCTGAGAGAATGGACGAGGTTCTGGGAGAAGTGGAGTGCAAATTGCTGTTGTGAGTAATGAATAATGTTGTCCCCCCTCTCAGATGCTGCTGCCTTGCCTTTTATAGGGTGGGAATTAGACTGTTGGATACTTTGTACTGGTAGTGGGTCTTCTGGAGGTTTCTGCGGGTAGTTCTTGGATTTTAGGGGTTGTTGTTGACTCTTTCTTTGTATTTGTTGAAGGTGTGTTCGCTGTTCTGCTAGTTATTCTTGGGCAACTGCCTTTGGCTCAGTCTTAGGTGATCTTCGTTGTTTACTTTTGTCTTGACTTAGCATCAGGCCATTTTTGGCCCAAACAATGATATATGGTGTATAAAATATGTATCGACTGTCTCTTTTTAATCATTTATTATTTGTTTATACTTTATTTTTTATGTTACTCCGTATTTATTTATGTCTTTACATTTGCTTTTTGATAAATTCAAAATACAAAAAACTTATACCAAAATTTACAACTTAACTAAGGAGACTTGTACACTTATAATACCTATATAATACATCACTTAATTATATTAAAAAGTCGATCTAAAATCTTACATAAAATATTACAAAGATAAAAGAAAAAGATAATAGTAATAAAAAGTGAAGTACGGAGTAATATTTTATTTGTTTAATTATACGGAGTAACTTAAAAGATTGAATGGACCGTCGAAAAGCTATTGCATGTTACGTTCTTCATGAGTTGTTTTTGTTTTACAAAGTACAAACTACAAACATGTCTTGCAAACCTTATCTACTTTTCTTAGTTCATTGGTTATGTTTCACTTGTACTTCTAATCATGTACGAAAATAACATTAGAAATTATAAATTGGAAGGTTAATTTGATAAAGGAGATATATCTTACCTAGCAAAATTATATAGTAAAACTCTACCCTAATATACATGCATGATCAACTAATCATATATAAATAAATTATAGAAGTAAAAAAAATAGCTCTAATATACCTGAAAGGCTGAAACCATTTTTTTTGGGTGAATTCTTATTGTCTACTCTTAGAACAAAAATTAAAAATATCGATAAGTAATGGCAGTGATAGGGGCCCTTTAAAAATTAGTCCCTCTTATCCTTCTATAGTATATATTTGTTAACAAACTTTTAAAATCTTCCTAAAAAAACAAATTAAATGTACTCCATTACATCAATGACACCATGAGAGCGAGTAAAAATTTTATTTGAATTATTTAAACAACTTTCTTAAATCTCTTATTTTATCTAATAATTTGTCTCATAAGTTTTTTGCATTTTAACTACATGAAGTATTTGATTACAACGATATTGAGAAGCTGATATATGGTAAGGGACAGGGGCAAATTTTAAAATGAAATTGTTTCACGCATGAACTAACCAATAAAATTTAATTTATTTACACGTTGTTTAATTTATGTTATTAATAAATTACTCCGTAAGTGTTTAGAAAATATATTCGTCACCTCCAATTAAAATAGAATTACAATAAACTTAATTATCAATAGGGTACTAAATTAATTTAAAATGAAAAATTGGCCTTAATTAATTGATGAAGTATGAAAAAGTGCGTCCTTGTCTTGAAGGATGAAGGTATTTATCTTTGAATGTTCCATTGATTGTGTCGAGCATTTACTTTTATTTTAACATTATTATTCCTCCACAAATTTGTTGTCTCTTGTCACATCATATACAATCACAATTTTTAGGTTGGATTTAGTTTGAAGATGATCGTAAACAACTTGTTTTTAATACTTCTCCAAGGATACGTCTTGTTAGACGTCTAATTATTATTGTTGAATCAAAATATTATTCTTCTCAAATGAGTATATTCAATTATTTTAAAAGGTGGTTCGTGATTTTCGTGATTTTTCATTCTTGAAACAATCAAGATTTTCCAAGGATTAAAACATTGATTTTTGTAAAATGTATACGACGTCTCATTCATTAGCCCCAAGTGTTAAACTAAATTGTTTCTCACGTACGTATATTCAATAAACTGTTTCTCACGTACATATGTTAAATTCCACAGGCCTGAGCCACACCCGAGAGTATGAGAGCGTCCGCTTACAAGGTTTAGGAGGCTTCATCCTAAAACTAATTGGCAATAGGAGGAGTAGCCCTAGGCCTTATAAACAGGACCAACTTTCATCTCATAACCGATCCCACATTGCGATCCCACTTTCAAACCAGACTGGGGGGCAATTGACCTCTCTTCCAGCTGCACAAAGGTCCAGTTTAACGAGAGTCCCAGGTCACACAACCATGGGCTCTGATACCATGTTAAATTCAACGGGCTTGGGCCACACCCGAGAGTATGAGAGAGTGTGCTTACAAGGTTTAGGAGGTTCCATCCTAAAACTAATTAGCAATAGGATGAGTAGCCCCTAGGCCTTATAAACAAGACTAACTCTCATCTTATAACCGATGTGGGATCGCAATGTGAGAATTTATTAGGCTGGATCCATCTCCAACAACATATATTGAACTCGGCCTTATTCTCAAAAGTCTCAAATCTACTAACCAGTGATCTTAAAAAAAATTGACATGCACTTTAGTAGCTTAACAACCCAACTTGAAGTCAAATTATAAATTAGATAAATTTAATTTAGATAATTATATTTACTTAAAATTTACTCCACAGATTATGAATACAATAATATGATTAATATAAGATTACTAAAGAATATAAAATGTCAAATTCTACATTTTTTTTTTTACTAAATAGTACGGAGTAGTTTTTAATTAATGTGTAGTTAATATCACTTTAATCATGGATAATAAATAATTTTGATATTATTGATTGTTTTAGTTTAAAACTAACCCTCTTTGCTATTTCTCCACTTTTGAGTTTTTTGGGTCAGAGTCATAATTATTAGCAGAATATAACAAAAATATGTATATACATTTAATTTGTTGGAAACATATATTCCCCCAAAGCTGTATAGACTTTTCGAGAGTATAAGACGTGATATGTATACATGATTTGACCCTAAAATATTTCCCAGATTCAAAATTTATCTAAAACTCAAATTGACCTAATATTAATTTGCTTTGCTGACAAAATAGTTACTTTAATAATCTAATAGATTATATTGCGCACACACTTACAATTTAAAATACGGAGTAACAAATAATACTCCATAGATTCTGTACTCACTAATGTTACACTTATTGAACCAAAACACTGTCCTTTTACAGTTTTACTGATCTAAACTAATCCAGTTCAAACTGAACCCGCTATCGACCTGATTGAAATGTTTAACCTCTAACTCGACCCTTAACCCTACATGGCCATTTGATCACATTACAAAACTAAAAAACAATGATAACCACGTACAATACAGCCAAGCATTGCATGATCAAATTAGAAGCAGTCTATTTCGAGAGATGCTCAAAAAAAAAATGCAAGTAGAGATCGTTAGATGTGATCATAAAATGTTGCGGAGTAATTAATTTGAAAGAAATTAGAAATTCCATACAAATACGAGTCGTTTTTTTGGCGTATTACTTTTGCAATGTTGGTTTTAGCTTATCCACACGGCTTACATTTTAGTATTGTTGGCCAACTTTTAGACCACATATTTGTCTCTTAAACTTTGTCTGTTTTATTCATAAAATACAAAACTAAATATTATATGACTCATTTTCTAACTCTTGCATATTATCCTCTTGATTTTCAATTTTTTTTTTTATTCAATTATATTTTATATTTTTACTTTATATTTTACAAACGAGTAATATTGTAAAGAAATTTCTTTTTCCAGACAGTAGTTATACACGACTTAATTTTAACTTGATTAAAAATCATTTTAAGTCATGTAAGCCTCTCTTTTATCTCTTCTCTCTCCTCTCTCCTCTGAAAAAACCCTAAAATTTCTTTGCTTTGGGGCTTACCACCATTAATGGTGGTAAGCCCTAATTCCTCCTATTTATTATCTATCTATTACTATATTATATATTTTTAGTTTCTCAATAATAATCTCCCTTTATTTAGTCTCTCTTCATGGGAGTTTTGTTCCCATCTATTGATGGATTTGCTCCCATCTTTTGGTGGGTTTGTTCCCTTTATGGGTGTTCTCTTATGTGTCAGAAGATCAGCATTGTTATTGATCGTTATATGATTATACAAATATTGTCCGATTCATGGCTACACTTGATCACGTCAGAAGAAATCGATACTCGTCAAGGAAGATTCGGAGACCCTCTTATGGATGAAAGCCATTGAGGCCAACCGATGATGGAAGGCTACATTGCGATGGATCAGTCTTTGAACAAGAATTTATTTTCTATGATTGTAATCGATTTGTATCCGTTTGAGTTTGACATATGTTGTAGATGTCGTATGACTTTTTATTAATGATAATGATCTTTTCTAAAAAAAAAAAAAATCATTTTAAGTCAAATTAAAATTAAAATGTTTATCACTTGTGCTATATAATCATTATTATAATTAGCCTTTTTATTTGGAGATTGAGCTAAAATTACCGCTTTTATTTGACTTGAAAATAATTTTTAATCTAGTTTAAACAAAATCAGATACCTAAACAATTCTATGTCCGTCTAATTAATTTGAAAGTATCGAATCAAAGGATATAAAACTTTGTAATAATAATTATGAGCAAGTAGGGTGGTTAAATTATTCAAAGTCTAGTAAAACTAAGATTATAAAATACTTTGTATAATAGTTTCAAATTTTTACATATTTAAACATGAAAATTAACTCAATATGCTTAAAACAGTTACAAAAATGAGATTTGTGTACATATCATAAAGTCCTTTAGATTTCAGGTTTCAAATTTTTTTTGAAGAATATCTAGTTGCATGCGTGAACAAGCTTATCAGTTTTGAGAACATTCAATCAATATTCTACTTGGATGAGATTTTTTTTTAACAATATATTACTGCACAATGAGTTTACAAAACTTACAATATGATAAAAGAAAATTCACACGAAATCACTATATATGTAAAATGTAAGTATACAAAACTTACATGAAACATTTTTGTACTGCAATCCATACCGTATAGTTCGTACTCGAATTTGTATATTGGTTAACGACGTAACTGTAAATAATAGAATCAACGCAAAGGCAGCTGGCGATCGTCTACCCGCATGAACAACTTTATAACAATTCAGTCGATAAAAATATACGAGTAAGTTTTAACAATTTAATGCACAGTATCATATTCCGATTTTCTTCAATCATACTCGAGATGGTATGAGATTGTAACTCCATTACAACTCTCGTTTCCAAATCAAAATCGTAACCTAAATATAAAAACCCGATCCAATAACAAACTACATTTCTCTTACCCTAAAATAGTTTCCGAAAGTTAACTGGCGATAAGTCCAAAAACCAACGGAACATCAAAGGCTAGCAGTAGAAATATACACTGTCTAAGCAAAATCTGCATTCAATTTCAACCCTCTACATCTACTCAGCAGAAAAGAAAGGAAAAAAAACGACAAAATTCTCACAGTAATGTGTATAGTTTGCGTCAGGAATCTACAACAGCGACTCGAGTCTTTGATACACGTGCTACAAGGTAAAACCTTTCAAGTAATCAGGGTCACGCTTAGCGCGTTCCTGGAACTTCTTAAACCACCGATCCAAAATATCCATCGGCACTATCAATTTACTACCGTCAACACCACAGAACGACTGCATGAAATTAAACAGGTTCTGCCCAACTTTGAGGGCAGTTTGCTCGATTTTCTTATCGGCCGCAATGTCCAGTGACGGGAGAGTCGTCAAGTCCTCGACTGAAATCCCAATCTTGGCTGAGAGCGGGGCCCCGTCGGCGGTCAGCTGGAACTGACCTTGGCTGCCCGGGTCAGGCCAGAGAAGCGTGAGAACAGCGGAAGGGCGGGCAATTGTGACAGCGCCGCAGTACACGAAGGCGGAACCTGGGGATTGGACGTAAACGGCTAGCGCTTTGTCGGGTGGAAGGGTGAAGTTGTTCAACAGGAAGATGCACATTTCTTTTATTTGATCATAAGCTTCTCCTGCAGTTTGATTGTAGTGAGTAGGGTTACGTGGTTGGTGAGCAAAAAGACGGAAATAGAAAAATGTGTTTGGGAGAATGTACCTACGAAATGATTCATGTCGAGAACCCAATGGAAGGTGTCGATTTGAGAGAAAGTGGAGATGTCGAGAGGAAAACTTCGATTGGGAAATACTACTCCGAACATTGTTCACTCTTTCGTATACTGCTCGACCTAGACGTTGTAGAAACAAAGTGGCGTAAGCAAAACAAGCGCAAAATGTAGGTTGACAACAAACAAGGGCTCCTTTAAGACAATCACATCCCACAAGAGTGACCACGATGGCAGTCAAGCAATGATCCAAAAATTACCACGACATTGCGAAGAAGGAGAACGAGAAATCAGCGTAAGTAGTTCCACCAAGGGCACCAACTATGTGAAAACATAATACATAACCAAGGGATTTTACATAGAAATAAGGGGCCACAACTTGCAACACAAAACCTCGTAAACATGAACGAAAAGATAACCATTTCCTACCACAAACTACTTTCCAACGATTACAGAGCAAAAAAATTGTTATGCTTAAAAAATTGTTTTCACTACCCAAACAATTTTTTTTAGGCTTTGCTCCTAAATGTAATACTCCATATATGAAATGGATGCATTCCCAAATTGTTCATACACAAGGGTCTTAGCCTCGACATCTCCTTGTTTGGATGGAGAGATTTGCCGGAAATAGACGGGGATCATATTCCCTGGATTAAGAAGTTGGGTTTGAGGGATCGAAACAAAGTGAAAATGGAGAGATTCAAATTCCTCCATCCAAGCTAAATCGAGATCATCTGGTTTAGATTAAAAATGATCATATCCTATTCTTAATTACTCTCTTCCCCTTTCTATTCATCCTCGACTTGTACCCCCAACAAAGGGTAAAGCTTCACAGATGTTAACTTCCAACTCACCGACATATAATCCTCAACACATTATATACATTTGCGTTTTCTTCACCAAGGATGATTTTAAACAAACGTAGTTTAGAAGGACTTCAAGCACACAATCGAAGGTGTTGATTTAGAAGAAAACTATAGTCGAGAAACTCAAACCTGACATATTTTTCCACGAAATGCACCTAAGATGTCAAAAGTTGCTCTCTTTGTAGACAACTTCATTCAATCTGATCAACTATAAACACAAAATCCTTAGGAGTGTAACAAACCCTAAATCGACTACATCAGGTTTGCGGCATTAATAGCTAGTATGAGAAACCATCTTAAACCATATTATACCGTGAAAGTTCAAGGGGAAGCTACGTAGGAACAAGAGGTGGCATTTGCTACCCCCATACACCGAGAAAATGGGCAAAAGTTTTAAGTTTTGCTACCCCACATCACGTATCCATCTGACACTAACAAACCAAATTATTTTCGCTACCCCAAAAATTACCTTCTGTCTGTGATTAAACAAAATCTATCAGAAAAGTGAAAATTACTAGCGAGAGGTCGCATAGTAAAAGTACACAATAAATTTATCGTGAAACTGTCTAAAATGAGAATTTGTACGTATGCAACGGTCTTACAATCGAGATCAAAAGTTACATACATACCCATGTAATTGCTCATCAAAATACAATCCTAGTAAAGTTTCTAAATTGTTAAGCAACATCACAGCAATAACCTAAATCAAAACAATTAAAAGTTCAATGCAATCATCATAAACTCCACAAATTAACCCACAAGTTTCAATCATTAATCAAATTATAGCTGATGAAAAAAAATCCCAATTAATAATAACTCAACAGTGTACAAAAGACTGCATCTTTATAACTGAATTAAACCTTAAACTGCATAAAATAATTGAATCAACTGAATTAAAAATCAATAAGATGACATCAAAGAATAATTAATCGATAACTTTAACAACCATGAAGCACTATACAAGTTCAAAATATCAAAGAAATAAAAAATAAATAAATAAAAAGTGTAGTAGTTTAAATTGAGAAAATGAAACTCACCTGAGAATTTTTGTGGGTTAAAGTGATTAAATTTCAACTGGGTTTTGCAAAGGAGAGTTTGATTGAGTGAGTGTGAAGAAGTTAAGTATGCCCAGAAATTTGTCTTCTCGATTCTTCTGGAGGAGTTTTACTACTTTTTCTTAGGGTTCATTTAAGTAGTAAATCGGTCAAATTGACTAAAATCTTCTTTATCGTTAACAATTTGACTAATCGGAGAAAATATGACTCTTAGTTGAGGTGGCCATGGCCTGAGCTAGCCGAATTCGGGATGGTCTGTTAAAATCGGCTTTCGTTTTCTAGGCTCGAAATTGGGCATTTGAAGTGGCTGGTCGAGTTTGGGCATGGAATGGGCTTGACAAATCTAAACGCAAGCTCAACTCGTAAAAGAGAGGTCCATCGAGCCGAATCTCATAAAATTGTGGCTCGAAGCAAAACCTATCTATTATTTGAGTGGATCGAGGCAGGCTAACCAACTTGTGGCCTATTGTGCATGTTGGGCCGGGCTGACCCACTTAAATGGCCACCTCTATAACTATGTACTCCGTATAAAATTGGTCACTAATTAAGTGCGAGTTGTCAGTAATAACATAATGTATAAAGTGATTAACTTATATGTTAAAAATTCGTTGTATGGTTATACGAAATATAATTTGATGGTGAAAATAAAATTCTATAAGTTATATTCACAAACTTTGTTTTTTTTTTAATTTTAAGTACTATTGGTGTCTTTTTAATCATATATACGCAAAGTATTCTATATAAAAAAATCGTATTGCGTCACATACGATTAGGTATATTAGTTTTTATGTTATTAAAAACGATATATTGGACTGAGATATACATTAATTACGTAGCCTATTAATATTTGCTTGATCTATAAATCCAACTTAAGAAATACTCATAGTTAACAAATGAAAACTCAAGTTGAGATGAATAAAATGTTGTACAACTTAAAATTTTATTCCCTCTGTCTCAATCATTTGTTTACAGTTTGACTTTTTTCCCCTCACAAAAAAGTCAAACTGTAAACAATTCACTGAAACGGAGAGAGTATAATGTCTGATATTTAGTGAATTAGAACCGTTTTGACCCGATCAATGGACCTAACATGTAAAAGTGCCAATAATTGATCATATGACTTGACATTTAGCTTCATAATAATAGTCTAAAGATCAATTAATTTGGTGGAACATGAATTACTCAATGAAAAAGTTACCAATAACTTCAGCCAAATCGAACTCGATCTTATATTTTCTAATTATACGATGAGTCAATCTAATTAAAAGCCGTCAAAACACATTGCCCCCACGAATTACGATAAATCGAACCAAACATGGAAACATTATGGCCCAATATTTCTTAACTAGTTTGCTCCCTTTCATATGATGTGGTAATGTTTGTATCGCATTTCATTTTTTAGACAGTCTTGGAAATTCTTAAATATCTTCTACATTTTTTCTAGCTCATTGAGTCATTGTACATCGTACACCAATGCATACAAAAATAGTCGTTATTTTGTGACACATGATATTCTATAAATGTATTGTTTATTATCTACGAAGTATTATGCTAAACTCTCTATAATACTTCGCATTTTTATTTATTTTGTCCAAACAAGTGCACGAATCAACAAAAACGAAGGAAAATGTGCGTAAAATTAAAATTTGCGGTGAGCGTGGATCGAACACGCGACCTTCAGATCTTCAGTCTGACGCTCTCCCAACTGAGCTATCCCCGCTTGTTGTTGTAAAACTCCCGTTTACTGTATTTCTAATAGTAAACTGTTCAGTTTATCTTAAAACTTGGAAGTTAGTGATGTTATTGGATGTTGTAAATACTTAAATACATACGAAAAACGGAATTTTGGATATACTTTTTCGATTCGTTTGATGTGGTACTATCACTTACAATCAATAACATTAGAATATTATCTTGAGAACAAATTAATTATACTCTTAAAGATACGAAATGTAGAGGCGAATAATTGTGTAGTAATTATTCGAATTTAGTTTAATGATTTCATAATTAAAAGACGACACGTTGGTTAGTTGTAACAGATTGCAACTAGTATAAATTAAGTATAGCGATATATCCAATGAATCAAATTTATATATACATTGCCATAGGAATTGATTCAAAGACGATAAAACACATGTTATAATAAAATTGAAGGATAAACTTCTTATTAAAACTTCATTTGTTACTCTATTAATATTTTCTTTTAATAATTCTCGAAAAAAAAAAAGTATGACCTTAGTAGTAGAAAAAAGCATTAAAATAATGCTACAAATGAGCTTAAATGATGAAATAATTATCCAAAAAAAACAATAATGGACAAGCACATTCAAAAAACCAACCAAAATAATTATGAAAAGTTTGGAGGTGCACTTAAAACTTGACAAAAAAGCATAAAAACATTGTATATTTGTATATATAAATACATTATTTCATTCATTATTTGGTTCCCACATGCAAGTACATGTGCAAGAAGAAGACAATTATAGGGCAATTTATTGGTGATTAATCCCCGGAAATAAAACGTACAAAATTGCGGCTATGTGTATATACAAAGAAATATAACGAATGAAATACACAAGAATAATGTGTCAGTTAATTATTTCAAAGTAAGTGGACAATTTGTTGTATTAGTAAAAGCTATCATAATTTATATTTTTTTTTTTGTTATCTACAAAAGAATTTGGGATGTCTAGATTTGTCTAATTGTGTATTCGATTAAATATCGGTTAGTACTTATTCCCTCCATTTAACTCCATTCATTATATGATGTCATGGTTCACTTGTCGAGGCACATTTTGCAACAGTAATATCTATAAGAGTAAATTGACAATTACATTCATTCTTTATTGCCAACTAACTTGAAACTTACATCCACATTGTTTTCAACTTTGTAATTACTACCACCATACTTGGTTCGGTTAATGGTTACTACCATATTGAATCCGAACCTAAAAAAATCACTTGAAAAGACCAAAATACCCTTACTTTGACCTGCCCTCATTTGACTCCCTTTCTTCTTCATTCCTTATTTATTTCATGACCTAACATTACATTGACTTGAAAATTACCCAAATTTTTTACATCCACCACGAAAATTACTGAAATTTTTTACATTGACCACGAATTTCATCTTCAAATAGTTGTCGACAACTCGAGGGTATTGTTTATATCTTGAAAAGGTACGCCAATTTCATGCGTTTTTGATGAATTTGATTGTTTGGTTTTTAATTTCGTCGCCAAATTTAAATTAGGGTTTATTGTAGCTTTGAATTAGCTTAATTTACACTTTAGTTAGCTTAAATTACACTTAATTTAGCTTAATTTATCTTTAATTAGTTTGTTAAAGTGTTGATTTAGCAAGTTGTAGTATTAATTAGTTTTGAAAACTGAAAACCGTAATCTCCGATTTTGGGGAAAGTTTGATTAATTTTTCATTCGAATTGAAAATCGCTGTTCAGGATGTCGATTCCTTTCACTTTTGATGTGCGTCTCCACGTTGGTGGGAGGTTTGAAATTCGAAAAAAAACGATTACCTACGAGGATGGAGTTTTGGTGTTAATTCGAAAAAAAAGATGAGAGCTTGAGAGGATTAAAAAGAAGAACTAAATTTGATGAATTTGATAAGAATGAAGTGAGGAATTGATAAGCAGTTGTAAAATAGGAGTAAAGACATAAACATAGAGGAGGAGGGGAAAAGGGTAAGTCAGGGGTAAAATGGGAAGGAAATTAATCATTTAAAAGCCCCTACAAAGATTAACGGCTCAGATTCAATCTTTATAGCTTCGGGTCCGTACATGGTAGTAACCATTAACCGAACCAAGTATAGTGGTAGTAATTACAAAGTCGAAAACAATGTGGATGTAAATTTCGAGTTGACAATAAACCATGGATGTAATTGTCAATTTACTCATTTTAATTACGTATTATAAAATTGTACAAATTAATTTTAATATTGTGTGTAAGAAGACGAACAAAACAAAATCACGCAGGATTTTTTGCACAGGTTGTATGCATACAACTCTACGGTTTTATTAGCGGTTGTATGCATACAACAAAATCACAAACAAAACAAAACAATTTTATTAGCGGTTGTCTGCATACAACTCTCTACGGTTTGTTAGGTAATATTATGAGTTTTTTATATCCTTTTAATAAAATTACTCCACGGGCGATTTGTTTGTCTATGTAAAGAATTGCTATGAAGTATTAAAATAAGTTCATAATAAAATAGTTATGTTGTTTGTCTATGTAAACAATTATCGGAATTTTTTCAATAGATAAATCATACTCCGTAATACTTCATAGTATTGACTATTGTGTGATCGATCTTAATTATTTGATTTGTATTTATGATTATAATATGGATATCATTGTTTTGTAATTTTTTTATAATTTCTAACTGTAGATATTATATTACAAAATGTATTTAGACTAGTGTGAAAAATGGAATACGGAGTATAATATTTGGAGTTGAATGGATGAGGTTTGATCAAATTTACAGTCTTAGCACTATAACCTACTAGTGGTGATAACGTCATTCCGTTTTGACCTATGCCACTTAAATTGAGTGGCAGAGGACAAATGTAAGTGGCGTTATCAATATCCTAACCTACAAATGGCAAAATCTAAAACAAGCGACTTTTCTTTGTAAATCACTGAGGAAAAACTTGGTACACATACACATAGTTACTTGCAGATAAATTGTTTGTGTTTTCAATCTGAATTAGGTAAAAAGAATCAATAAATTAATTATAAATTATAGATAATGAATTGGTTTTGAAGTGTGGACTTGGACTATTTTTAAGATTTCACCGAGTTAATATTTTTTCCTCTGCTTACTTTTTGCACCGTACGTTTACATTTGTAAGTTGTAATAATTGTAGATTATACCATCATCATAAATAAATTACACGAATTTTCATAAAAATATTTCAACGTCATATAATATAATGATGATGATTTAAGTACTTTAAAAGATACTGAACATACATTAAATAACGTGTTAAAACAACAATGGCAGTTAAATGAGTGTGATTAATGAACCACTAATCCACTAATTAAAGCATTTTTGACACAAATGTGAAATGCTAGTTGTTAGGAAGCGTCGGTGGTAAAGAATGGCATGTATTTTAAGCATTCAAAGGGCCCTCTCCACCTCAACAATCATCAAAGATTTTAATCGGACGGTCTCCTTTTTATTATAACAATCAATTGTTTATTCTCCACCGTTGGATTCGCCGTCCACGTCACACCCTGCTTAGAAATTACTCCATTTTTTAATTGGACTACGTGGGTATAAGGGTGGAACTATGGACTTTGTTGGATTGGTCGTCTCCTTTGAAAAAAAAAATTTAATTTAAATTTTACACTCTCTGTCTTAGTAATTTATTTACACTTCTCTTAAATCTCCCTCACAAAAAAGTCAAACGGTAAACAAATCATTGAAACGGAGGGAATAATCTTTTTTAATCAAAACTATTTTGTTATATCCGTGATTGAAGCAGCGGTGATGTGGCGTATCTAGCGAAAAATTGAAATAAGGTTAAAAATATTATTTTTACTAAAACTATTTCTCACAAGAATTAACCCTTATGAAAATCAATCAACCAATTCAAGGGAACAGATATAATATACTCATACTTCGTATTACTTTTAGTGTCTTGAATAAACATTATACTCCGTAGTACTTATCTTAAAAATCTATGGGTCGAACGATCCCACTCCTTATAACGTGGCTGGTGGCTCTGCCATAGATTTGGAGGGTCATAAATTCATTTTGCCTAGGGTAATTCTAAATTTTAAATCTATCACTAGGTGGTTTATGCAAATGTGTAATGGTTTAGAGTTTTCAAGTTAGAATCATTTTACGAGATTTTAGACCACACATAAATTTTATGTCAAAAAATACTGTAAATATTTATTTTTATGAAGATTTTGGGATGAATAATTATCGTGCAATTCTTTCTATTAAATAGGCTTCAGAAGATATTGATTTTTATATAGAAAATGTATATGGTTTGTCGATTGGAGATCATAAGCATTTCAAACTATACATGATTAGTTTAGAGATTAAATTTCAAAATAAATTCTTAAAGGTGAATAGGTGATCGATAATGCATGTGGTAATTAAGCGTAGAATTACTTACAATAAGTTAAAAAAAAAAATGTTATATGAAAGCATACAAAAACTGTAAATATATGTTAACGAAAGGATTTCACATGTATAAGAGTATATGTAAACTATCTTAGAAATCACATACGGAGTATTACTAATTACTCCGTACATTTTACGGGTTTAAATTATTACATACCTAGTGGTTATAAAGTCAATCTTCTTTCAACATATTCTTTCAAATAATAACTTGTACAGTTGTACTCGATATTTAACTTTGAATATCCAATCGCTGCAGTGATTATTTAACACCTCTATACGTCTTCTGACGTATTATTAAAATGTAAAGAGCACTTATTAAAATAAATTTAATAGTACGGAGTATAAGATGTAGTTAAAATGATATTGATGATGAATTGTGTAAACTTATGTAAAATAAAACCTCGTTATAAAAGTCGAAAAGCAACCCAGCCAAGTTGAAAACACACCTGCCAACTAATTACGACAATTTCTTAATTTAGGAGTAAATAATTGCGATTCTATTATAATTGAGTATTTGTGTGTTAACAATTACGCGTAGAATGTAAGGACAAAAAGTTATTTGTTTCACACCATGCTATTGTTATCATGTTATCGCATGAAACGTACACCTTAACACACTACTCGTTTTAGTACACCTTTTTTTTTTTTTTGATCATATTACTCCTTTTGTCAACCAATATATAATTTACATTTATTTAATAAAGCTAAAAATAAATAAATTAATCACAAAAAAAAATAAAATCGGAGTACAAAGATTTCTCATGCGTTTTGAACTTTACGTAATGAGTATCAAATTCAACAATAAGTCTCTCTTAAAACGGGTTATTCGTCTTAATCTTAAAACGGGTCAAGTACTCATCCACTTGCACACAGCCACACATAAGACAAAACATTCTATTTTTCCTACACTTTTTACTTTTGTCTTATCCTAACTATTTGACTTGTCTTAACTTAAGACGGATATAATCGTTTTATATGAGAATTTGTGCAAATTCAATCATTTATGATGTATTTACTCTACAATTTTTTTTTTTTTTTTTTTTAAATCAAATTCCTTTGACAATTTAAATTTCTGAAAACTTGAATTTTACGAAGTTGAAAATTTGGTGATATTGACGAATTTTGCTCAATATGAAATTGAAATATTATTTCTTTCGATCTAATAATGAATACTCCGTATCATATAAATCTTTCGATCTAATAATAGTAAACTTTATTAATTTCACACAATTTCATCTGGTCCTTGCGTTTCAATAAATTTAAACTTTTTCAAATTTGTAAAGGAAAAATGAGAAAAATATAAACAATTGAATGGAATAAGGGTTTTTCTATGGTATACCCTTGTGGTTTTCCGTTTTCTATGTTGTACCATTATATCTTCTATATTTCATTGTGTGCCCCTAAACTTCAAAATTTGTCTATAATGTACTCTTGAACTTCACATATATTCTCTAAATTAACCATCTATACACCCCCTTAAGCTATTTTCCTTTCGAGTGTCCTTTATTTAACTTATTTTTCTTACAAATTAACACCAAATGACCGTATTACATAGAAGCTTTCGAAAGTCACTCTTAATAACGATTTTTTAGCATGAAAAATAATGTTTGTTTCATAAATTGTTAAATAACTTTATGTGTGATTTTCTAATTTTTAAATCATCTAATATGTAACTAGACTGTTAAAGTGTAATTGAATGTTATTATGAACAAATGAAATGGTTAATAAGCAATCGGTTGGATTAAAGAGTAAGTTAGTAGCTTAAATAAACGACTAAGTTAATGATGACTAATAATTTGGTCATAACATAGACAAATCTTGAAGTTTAGGGGCGCACCATGAAATATATAAAAGGTAAGGGTACAACATAAAAAATGGAAAACCTCGAGGGTACACCATAGAAAAACCCATGAAATCAAGAAAACACATTCAAAAGATGCGTCCATAACAGTTTACATTCAATATTTTTATGGTTTTTTTTTTTCCCGACAGTAAGAACACTTACATTCAGTATTAATAACACAGCAAAATAGATTTTAAACAAATAATACATCAAAGTTAACTCTAATTGCTTATAGTCATTCTAATTACAAAATCGTGCTCGTTTATTCAAAAACATTGTTGAAGAAACACAAAGAAAAATGATTTCCCAACCTCCAATAATAATCCTACAATTATTAGTTACCACTTACCATCATGAACTTACTTCTTTGAGTGTTTTACAATAATCCACTCCCCTTCACAAATAACATCTATCATTATTAGTTACGATGAAACGAATTACTTAAAGACGGAACGCTCAAATGACTAATCTGCCCTCCCCCTTAATTAACCTTTTACTAAACTAAACTAACCTTATTCCCCTCTTCTTTTTTTTTTTTTTTTTGTAGTTTCAATTTTTTTTTATAGTTTATATTTACTTTCCCCTTATTGTTTATAATTCGTTGTTGAATTTTTTGTTGTTGTTGTTGTTGTTGTTGTTGTTTTTTGTGATTTGATCCAAATATATATGTTGAATTTGCTGTTGTTGTTGGTTTGTTTGTGATTTGGCCGAAAAAAAGAAAAAATAAAATAAAATTCTAGGTAAGGGCAGCCGTGGAAAATCCACCGTAAGGGTGGGTATGGGCCGTGGAAAATCCACGGTAGGGGACTAGGGGTGGGGTTGGACCGTGGGTTACCCACGTTTGGGCTGGGCTTCACCGTAGCTTTTCTACGGCTTTTTTTTTTTTTTTTTTTTTAAATTTCTGTTTATTAAAAAAAGTTAATTATTTTTTTGTACATATTATTTATAATATCGAAATCGTTGATATTATTTTTACAAATTTTTTTAATATTTTATAAATGATTTATTTGAAAGTTTTTTTTTTTTTTTTTTTTTTACAATCAACATACTTAAAAATACCGTAACACAAATGTTTCGCTCATAATAATTAATTTCTACAAAACAAAATTAATTAAAAAGGTTAGGAATACCTGATCTTCGCTATCTGAATAGACCGACCCCGACATTATATTTCTTTCAATTCCTCAAAAATACCCTTTTTTTTTTTAAGTTTTACTGTTTTTAGAAATTTTATTTTCACTTATAACAAAAAACTAAAAAACAAAAAAAAAATAAAAAAAAAATTAATAATAATAAAATAATCAAAAACAACTTTAAAAATTAATATAATAATATAAGGGCAAAAAAGTAATTTCACTCTTAAACAAAGTCATTAAATCACTAAAACGTTCCATCTTTAAGTAATTCGTTCCATCGTATAGTAAACGTGTTCATTTTATATGAAATGTTGATCATCTACTAGTTACATCAATGACAAATTCTTAATAGTAAAAATTCTTTTTACACAAGCACTATTAACATAGTCAAAAAGATAAAATACCACCCGATCAATACACTACGCCAAAAAGTTCCCATTTAACTAAATGTTTAAACTAATACGATGTATGTTGGAGATGAATTTAGCCAAATATACATTCCCACATGCGATTCCACATCGGTTGTGAAATGAGAGTTGCTCTTGTTTATAAGGCCTAGGGGCTACTCCTCCTATTGCCAATTGGTTTTAGGATGAAACATCCTAAACCTTATAAACGGACTCTCTCATACTCTCGGGTGTAGCCCAAACACATGAAATTTAACAAAGTATTATAAAACGCCACCACAAAAATAATTAAATTAAGGATTAATTATCAAATACAGCCACATAAAAACCCAAATTTGCAAATTACAGCCACATTAAAAAAATTTATTTTTTTACAAATAAACTCAGTGCTTAGAATTTACAAAACAAAATAGCTAAAACCCACTTAAATGAATTAAAAATTCAGAAATTCAAATTTGAAGCCTAAATTTCATGTGAAGAGACGAAAATGCCCCTCCCTCTAATATATTACATCAAACCATGAAACCAGTTGAAATATATGCTGATAAAGATAATTTTCAATCCCAAATTAAAAATTAGGGTTCCTCTCTCCTAAAATTTTCAGATTCTCTTGAAATTTTAGCCACCAAAAAAAAAATAATTCAACTTCTAAACAAATGAAAAACAGACAACATTTGGAAACAACATCAGTAAATATCAATTCAATTACCCAACTGAAAACAAATACAAAAACCCCCCAAAATTGTTCAATTCTGGAAAAAAATTAGGGTTCCCACTAAATGCCTTCATTTCAGACCACATGCAACTCGAAAATCGCCAAAATTTACGGTTTTAGGGAAATCAAAAGTCAAATGAGTATTGACGAAAACATAG
Organism: Dianthus caryophyllus; assembly: GCA_023091065.1. Classification (NCBI taxonomy): domain Eukaryota; kingdom Viridiplantae; phylum Streptophyta; class Magnoliopsida; order Caryophyllales; family Caryophyllaceae; genus Dianthus; species Dianthus caryophyllus. The sequence goes on from CM041523.1 coordinate 3,752,780, forward strand.
ATAAGAAAACACTACCTTTTATGTTGAAGATGCTTATTAATCTTCAATTATAAACGACGATGGAGTAAGCAAATCTTCTATGGAGTGCTACTTTGTGTTTTTCATGAGGCAAAAACTGAATAGTTGTATGAAATGTAAAAGTGGGTTTGAATGTAGGAGAAGCGAAGACTAGAAGGAAGACATGAAAGAGACAGCAAAGTAAAAAAAGAGAAGGAAACAATAAAAAAAACAAGAGAGAAGTCAATGAACCTAATAAAAAGGAGAGAAGTCAATAAGTATACATCCCACTTAAATGAAGGGCAAAACGGTCAGTTGACTCTATTTTTCGCCGGAAAATGTAGTTGGCTGCAATTTAAAAAAAAAAAACGACTTTAGTGGCTGTAAAAAAATAAAAAAATTTAATTTGACTGTAAGTCATAAATTCGATTTTTTATGTGGCTGTAATTGACAATTAACCCTTAAATTAATCTACATTTATGCAATAATAAACTTGAATTTCATGTTCTTACATTTCACCAAAAAAAACTTGAATTTCATGAGTTGGTATGAGAAAATAATGTCACAACTCACACCTATAATTATTACACAAATTATTATACATTCACCACTTTCTTTCCTCCCTCTCAGCACCCAAAGAATTAAAAAAAAAAAAAAACAAAAAAAACAACCCTATAATTTCACACTTATCTTTTTCCTTTAGTGTGTGACCAAAACACACCCCCAATTCAATTACTCCCCTCCCCACTCAAACCCCAAGTATTGATTCCTTTTCCTCCCCCTTCTACTTCTTCCCAATTTCTATTCTATTGTATATTTTGCGACTCAATATTCGTAAATTAAAAAAAAATGACGGATAGAGTATACCCATCCGCCAAACCAAACCCGCCTCCAGCCGCTGTTAACGGCGTCGGTGGAGGCGGGCCTACGAAAACAACCCAACTATACGACCCGAACCGGCCTAGACCGGTCTACCGACAACAACAAAACCGTCGAAACCGCTCTTGCTCCTGCCGTAAATGTTGCTGCTTAACTTTCTTATACACATTAATAACTCTATTAATCCTCATCTTACTCGCCGCAATCGGCGCGTGCATCTTCTACGTCCTCTACCACCCGAAACACCCCACATTCACCGTCACTTCCGTCCGAACCACCCGCTTCAACTTAACACAACCCGACCCGACCGGGTTCGCACACTTATCCTCCCGGTTCGACTTCACAATCACCGCCAAAAACCCAAACAACAAGAAGATCATCTTCGTGTACAACCCAATGGTGGTGTCGGTCAACTCCGCGGGGGTTGACTCAGGGAACGCGACGTTGACCGGGTTCACACACGCCGCCGGAAACACGACGGTGCTACGGGCGACGGTGGCGAGCGACGCGAGGAAAGACCTTGACTCGGACTCAGTGAGTGAACTCAGATCTGAACTCGGGAAGAAGAAAGGGTTTCCGGTGACGGTTGTGGTGAACACAATGGTTGAAGTTCAAATGGGGAAAATAAAGACGAAGAAAGTAGGCGTGCGTGTCACGTGCCAAGGAATCAAAGCGTTTCCTCCTAAAAACTCAACTTCTAAAATCGGTACTCTCGGTACCACCTCCTCTGATAAGTGTAAGGTTGATCTCAGAATTAAGATCTGGAAATTTACTTTTTAATTTTAATTTTTTTTTTTTTGGGTTTTGTTGTTTTTTTTTTTACAATTTTTTTTTATACTATTAGTAGTAAGTAAAAGTAAAAGTTTACTGCTTTTACTTTTTATATATGGTATGATATGATATGATGATTGGGGTTAGTGATTCGATATTTGAGTTAACAATTAAGACCGTTGTATGATTACAATGGCTCGATTCTGGTTTTGTTGTGTATAACGGTTTTATTTGATAATTTGGGTCGATATCGGGATCCTGGATTGTAATTTGCAATTTTTTGTTTTTTGTTGATTCTTTGTTGGATTATAGGAAGGTAAATTGTTCAAGCTCAAAATGGGTTGGAAATGTGTAACCTTGTATTGTGAGTAGGAATATTTTTAGATTGAAATTATTAAATTTTATTCTGAATTATTATCATATATGGATAGTATTACTGTATTAGTTGTCAGTTTAGTTGTATGTGCATTTGATTTTGGACTATTTTAGTTAGTTATTGGGTGGTTGTACATGTGTGGACTCAATAATTGAGTTTGTCAATTGGTGGTGTAAATGTGATTTGTTGAAACAATTGATAAATCAAGTTTAGTTAGTCAATAACAAAAATTATTGTAACATTCAATTCTTGCACTTGTTTATAGAATTGATATCGATGTGGAAGTCTTAGTTGCTCCGCAACTTCTCAAATACAATCGATTGTCTCACATGCGAGACAATATAGGTCTTATATAGAACAAATAACGTAATTTATAAGTTATTATTTACTTTTACCTTAACATTTCCTATAATGGTTTGAATTTTTATATTACTTATGATTATGATTGTTTGTCATATAATTTCGTTGTTTTAAGTGTTTTTCAGTGATACGTATACACATTTGATTTTTATAAACGACGCTTTTATTAAATTTATCATTCATTATTCGTATATTCCTACTTAAATTTTATAAAAACTATAGAATCTAGAAATGGAGGAAGTATTATACGGAGTATATACCCTGTTTGATGCTGAAAATTCATGAACAGTTGTGTAAATTTATTGTACATTTCACGCGTGATGTAGTCTCAGACCAGGATTCATACAATTTGTAGAATTTTGAAGTTTACATGAATTTGGTAGTTAGAACCATGAATCGCTATTAGTCACACACTCACAACTACCTCGTCGTAAAAGGTTCACCAACACTTCCTAGGATGCTAATTTGATTCGTTAAAGTCATGGATTAATCAGGTGAAAGGTTTTAGAGGTACATGCACTAGAAAATTTAGACCATACCCCATCAATGTCGACAATGAGAGTCAGTTAGAAGGTTACGGGGGAATTGACTATGGCGGTGAGGTCGTCATAAGTCAAGTAACTTTGGTTTTGGACGGTTAGGTTTTGGAGGGAGGGTGATAGTTGTGGTGTGTGTTGTGGGCTGCAACGATGTTTGAATAGTTGGGAACCATTTTGTGTACTGCTTGGTGAAAGTTGTATGATAAGATTTCATTTAAAACGTAGGACAGTCTGATTAAAATTGACTCGAGCTTAATAAACTTGTACCTAATACGGAGTAATAAAAAAGACGAGAGTGTCATACATATGGTCCACTCGAATATGTAAGGCCCACCCCCACGTCCCACCCACCACCACCTTAACCACCGATTTCCCAACTATGTGCCTGTCTCATTGAGAGCGTCACATATATGGTCCACCCGAATCGTCGGGGCTGATGCCAATTGTTAGAATTGCCCTCAACCGCTCACCACCTCATCGGTAATATATTGTCCATTTGGGTCAAGTCTGCACAAATTTAGTTTGGGACAAAAAGGACCTCTATCTCATATTCCGTATAAGGTACGAGTAGGTGTTATCTTAGGCGAAACTTTCCCTACCTTGTTAACGTGGAACTTAAAATGTTATACCCAACAATTCGATATTTCACATATTTGAATTCAAACAGACCTTTGTCTTAACTCAAAACAACTCGATACTTTCTAATCCACCCAATTTGATACCCAACTCGATACTGTCTAAAATCAGGTTCCTGGTAATTACTGTGGCTAAAAACGTATGTTTAAGTGTCGGCTTCAATTCACCCGTAAGAATGGTGGGGTTCATAATTGCGCTGTCGATTTTGCTATACTTTTATACATTTACTGTCGGTGCGGTCCATCTTTGCTCAATTAAACTTCATACTTCCTCCATTCCATTTGATTCTATACATATTCCTTTTTCGGAAATTCCAATCAATTCTATACATTTCTATTTTAGTTTCTACTTTATTAAACTAAAAGACCAATATACCCTTCACTAATACCCACTCAACCCACTTGCAAACAATAAAGTAGGGGTATTTAAGTAATTCCATTATCTACCCCACTTGATTTTCTTCTACCTTAATTACCGTGTTTTGGTCAAACGTATAGAATCAAACGGAATGGAGGAAGTATCATATAAACACCAAAAGAATATCCCGACTAATATAAATAACTATTCCTTCCATGTGGGGTTCCATATTTCTTTTTAATAACCAAATTATCAAATAAATAAATATAATTTTTTTACAAAATACGATCTTTAACCGTAAACTGTATAAAATTATTCTTTTATACGGAGTATACAAATTCTAGTGTTAGTCAAGTTTCACAATAAGTTATTGTAAGTCAACCTCGTTTGTCCTCGATTATATAGTTTCTCATAAAAGAATTATTGGAGTATACAGTATTGAACAACAGTTATTTTTATAACTATTACTCCCTCTGTCTCAGTCATTTGTTTACAGTTTGACTTTTTTCCCCTCACAAAAAAGTCAAACTGTAAACAATTCACTGAAACGGAGGGAGTAGTCAATGTGAGATCTATAATAAGATAAAATAAGATAAATGAAAGAATTTTATAAAATACAGAGTAAAAAGTAACTTCCTCAAGTCATTGTGATTTCTTCTCTTCATTATCGACTGATCGTCTAATGAGTGGCGGAAAATGAAAGTAAAAAAAATGCGAGGCAACAAATATTCATAATAAGGCCGCATTAACTTTTCAGGGCAATTTAATTTCTTATAAGTTCATTTCAATTTCACTATAAGTTAATTTCAATTTCATATAAGCTCATTTCATTTCGACTTTTTAAGCTCATAAGTTAATTCAGAACACATAAGTTAATTTCAATTTCACATAAGTTAATTTCAAATTTCACATAAGTTAGATTTCACTCCTATAAGTTCAAATTTCTTATAAGTTCAAATTTCTTATAAGTTAGAACTCTATAAATTATATTATGTTTTATTTTTATATAACTATTATTATTGCATAATAATAATAATAATAATAATAATAATAATAATAATAATAATAATAATAATAATAATAATAATAATAATAAATATAGTATATTAAAATATTTAACTTGAGCCAACTTATTTATAATCAACTATATATTGAGATATTTAACTATACTAGACATAAAATCGATTTTGAACACTATTGTTTATTATTAGTAAAATTAATCATTTTGAATAAATTAAAATATTTTAATTATTGTAATCATCATCATCATTACTATAAATATCATTGTTATTATTGTTATTAATTTAATAAAAAATTTCATATTATATTAATATTAATATTAATATTTAAATTATTATTATTATTATTATTATTATTATTATTATTATTATTATTATTATTATTATTATTATTATTATTATTATTATTATTATTATTATTATTATTCAATAAGTTTTAAATTCTAATAAATTTAACTCCAATAAGTTTAAATTTCCTATAAGTTCACTCCTATAAGTTCAGCTCCTATAAATTCAAATTTCTATAAGTTCATTTCAACTCTTATAAGTTAATTTCAATTTCATATAAGTTCATTTCAGCTCTTATAAGTTAATTTCAATTTCACTATAAGTTCATTTCAAATTTCTCTATAAGTTCAAATTTCCTATAAGCCGAAAAGAACAGGGCCTAAAGATCTCAATTTTTTAAAAAAGGAAAAACAAAATATGTTAAAGAATAAAGATTAAGACAAGAAGAAAAAAAAAAGGAAAGATGTTAGTTAGATCTGTCAAAACTCGACCCGAACTGACCCTTTTTTTAGGGTTAAGACCCGTAAATTTTGACCCGTGACCCGAAATGACCCGTTAATTTAGGATCAAGACCCGACCCGTTCGACCCGATGGGTCAAGTATAATTTTGTGTAAAAAGACTTTTTGACCTTATAAATTAATATTTCATGGAAAAAATAATTTAATGTTAATAATTATTACAACCTCAATATTATAAGTTGGAATATCAAAATTTGATATTGAAAATTAAGATTGAAATATTATGATTATATTTATAAATACACTATTTTATTTTATAAATCACAAGAATGATAAATATCAACTTTAATATTACTTATGTACAAATAAAATATGTAGACACTGTAAAATAACAATAAAATAATTATTTTAATTTAAAAAATAATAAATAAAAAGGCGCGAAAAACGTATTTTTGACCCGAAACCGACCCGACCTGTATTTGAGCCAAACCCGTATTGACCCGATCCATATTTTAACCCGACCCGAACCCGATCCGCCCGACCCGTTTGACAGGTCTAATGTTAGTAGAGGTGACTAGTCAGACCTGGCTCAACCACCAAATGGCCACGATTTACCCGATTTGGTTAAAGCCCATCAAGGCTCGACCTGGCCAGCCTAAGTAAGGGCCTAGCCCGAGCAATAATTGTTGAAGCCCGACTCGTCAGGCTAATAATTTTAGACTAGTTTATAGCCAATGGGCTAGTTGTAGATCGAGAAAATTGGTACCGACCCGGGTCCACCCCGACCCTCGACAACGTTTAGACTTTAGATGTAAGGATTCTAAGGAATGAATACTGTTTTTTCCAATTCAAAAGTAAAAAATAACTTCTCATTATCTCATATAATATTTGTTCATGGGTAAACTAATTTGGTTAGAAGATGATACATAGCATCATTTTACAATAAATTAATACCGTAAAATTGATACGGAGTAGTGTAATAGGGTGTGAATCATTTAGAGTTCTTACGAAACTATCCATGGGATAGTTTGACTATATACACACATGGTTAAAATTAGAGTTTATTCCAAACTCTACCTATTATACTCCGTAGTTTTATACGGTGTACTTATTATAAAAAAAATAAGGTCTCATATGTACATAATGACCGATAAAATTTTTATTCGACGTAATATGTACTCCGTATAAAATAATGCAGAGTACTACCTCCGATTTAATAATTTGTTTACCTTTCTATTTTGGGACGGAAAATAAATGCGTCGTTTTTGCACAACTAAAATGTAACTCTATTATCATCCAAAATCACTTAGGCGAAATCAAAAATTTTCAAAATCATAGACTATTTTGGACCAAATTATTTTATTATATGAATTCAAAAATCGAAAGTTAAACAAATGACGGAGACCAAATGAAGTACTTCGTATTACAATAAAATTAGTAGGGAGTACAAAAATTAAAACCGAGACATAAATTGAGGCACACGTGAGGTCTGCGTAAGCAATTTGGATCCTCTCCATTTCTTTCTCTCCATTTTCTCTCTAATACATCAATATTTTAATATATTTTCTCTCTCCTTCATTAAAACATTATTTTTATCAAATAATTACAACCCTTAGATTTTTCCAAGATCCGATCTCCACCATTGAAAAGAAATGGATGTCCATTTCTTTTCAATAAATGAAGAGGATCCTTGCCCCTGCGTAAGATGGTGATGAAAGCTTCTCTTTGTTGGCATTTATGGAGTAGAAAGATTGGGCAGTTGTAATTTGTCAGATTATTTGATTTGATGAGTTTTAATTCAAGGAATTAAGTTTAAGGGCGTACGCATACCTTAAGTACGTTACCTTTACGCCTAAAGCTTCACTAATTCATTATCGTGCTCAAAGAATAAGTTATTGGCAAATACTACGAATTTACGCATACGATAAAACTATCTATCTATATCTATATTTTTAAATGGTTTTCTACATGCTCGTGAAAGGTTCTGTTTGGGAAAAAGCCGAAAGCTGAAAAGTTAGCTGAATAGGTACCTGAAAGTAACAGACTGATAAGGTAGTTGAAATTATTTATATTGTTTGGTAAAACAAGCTGAAATAATAAGTGAAATAAATTAATTGACATAAAATGACACGAATTTTATTTTATGGATAAAGTTATAACGGTATTAGTAAACAAACTTGTAGCCAACTAGCTTATTTTTTAATGAGCTACCTAAAGTAGTTTTTTATTTCAGCTAGTTGAAATATTTTTCAGTCAACCTTACCAAACACTTTTAGATAAAAGCAGGTAGTTAGCTTAAATTTTGGTCAAACCAGCTAGCTGGTCAAATAAACTATAAACTAACTAAAATGTGTTACCAAACAAAGCCTAACTTTGCACGGGTTAAACTAGTTATTGATTACAACGTGACCATTTTAACATATAATGTGCCTAATGTTATGTCTAAAATGACCCCTTTAATGTCTAAAAAAGTGATCACATTAAGTAGCGTTAAATAGTTACTTTTAGTCACTAATAGCCTGTCATACGCTTGAATTAATTGTACAATAGACTTACTTAAATTTAAGAAAGGAAAATAAATAGGTTATTTGGTAATCTAATCGTCTTCACCGTATATGTTTGCTATCTTCTTTTTAAATTTTGCGAATAAATGACATTAAATATTTTCATCGACGTATATAAAAATTGTCCAGCACAATTAGAATTCTTACGTGAGACGGGACTCACAATAAGTTTATTGTGAGTCCCCTCACAAAGAGGTAGTTATTTCTTTTTTTTCTTTTTTTTTCTTTTTCTTTTTCTTGATTGATTTGCTTGTGACTCACACTAATTTAGTGTGAGTCCGGTCTTTCAGGAGAACTACACAAATATGAATCACGGTTTTAAAATTCATTGAGAAGATTCATCATAACTTGACAGGGTTGGGCCTTATTGAAGTGGCTTAGCCTTTTGCAAATTAAGCCTACCGATATATAAGTGTGGTCATGTCCACTAACTCATGGTTAGACCGATGACTCAAACCGCCAACACCGGGGCAAATCCTTCGGCCGACCCCAAATGGCATCAATTTTACCCAAATTATATAGGAGTTTTCAGCAACAATCTACGAAATCCGATAAAAGTCGTTCGCTTCAAAACAATATCAGATGTACAGAGCACCTCATGAAAAACTACGTCAACAGACAACGACATAATGGAGGCGGGATTGTAGAAATGGTATATTTTATTTCTAAAAGTCTTTATTTTATGGAGGAAAAGAATGTTCAGTAGTTCTTCAGTGAGACCGTACTAACGATAATTAACGTAAGTATGAAGTCTGGTATCAGACTCCATGGAAGTAAACTTCACCATTGTAACAAGCTTGAATCAGTGAAGGTAATGGTGAAGGAGAAATCAGAGAATAGTTTGTTATAGTGAGAGAAAGAGTAAATAAATGTGAGTATATTATTAATTGGGTAATTACAAATGATGTATGATACAAGTATTTATACTCAACAATATGCATGTGTATGTACAAATATAATTAGACTACTAGACTACTATATTCACAGCCCCCCCTCAAGCTAGACTACCACTATGTAAAACGTAGTCCAAGCTTGGAAGAAAGATGAAGATGTGGCTGAGCTCCCAAAGCCTTAGTCATGATATCTGCTAGTTGATTCCCAGTGCTGACATGTTGAGGGAGAAGAAGACCCTCTTGTAATTTATCCCTAACATAATGACAATCAATATCCAGGTGCTTTGTTCTTTCATGGAAAACAGGATTGTGAGCTATGTGCTCAGCAGCTTTGTTATCACAAAACAAGGATATGGGAGTGACTACATCAACCTGCAACTCCTTCAACAGATTAACAACCCAAACAATTTCAGAAGCTGTGTAAGACATGCTCCTGTACTCTGCTTCTGCAGAACTTTTGCTCACTGTCTTCTGCTTCTTGGTTTTCCAAGAGACTAAAGACCTTCCAAGAAATATGCAATACCCACTTAGAGATCTGGAGGTGAAAGCACATTGTCCCCAGTCTGCATCACTAAATGCAGACACATCAAGTGAAGAGTCTGAGGAGTAAAAAAGACCTGCATTCACAGTGCCCTTAAGATACTTGACCACATGCATGGCTGCCTGCAAATGAGGTTTCCTAGGCTCTGAGAGGAACTGACTCAAATGTTGAACACTATAAGAGATGTCAGGCCTAGTCAGATTGAGATACAAAAGCCTCCCAATCAGTCTTCTGTAAGTCTCAGGGTGCTCAAGCAATTCTCCAACCTGAGGGGAGAGCTTCAAACCTTTTGACAAAGGAAATTGCACTGTACCACAGCCCTCAGTGTTGAGATCTGTTAAGATATCTAGGATATACTTTCTCTGATTCAACAAAATGCCACTTTCATTCCTAGCAACTTCAAGCCCTAGGAAGTATCTTAGTTCACCTAGATCCTTGATGGTAAAGGCCTTATCCAAGCTGACTTTGAGTTTCTCAATCTCTGCATTGTCATTACCAGTTAGCAAGACATCATCAACATAGACCAAAGCCAAAGTATAGGAGCCTGTGATTGAAGAAATTTTGGTAAACAGTGAATAATCTTGCTTGGATTGTGTGAAGCCTTGAGAATGAAGAAATTTAGTGAGCTCCAAGTTCCATTGTCTGGAAGCTTGTTTGAGCCCATACAGGGATCTTTTCAATCTACAGACTTGCCCTTGAGCAGCCTTATAGTAACCTTCTGGAGGTGTCATGTAAACCTCTTCATCAAGAAACCCATGTAAGAAAGCATTGTTAATGTCTAGTTGAAATAAGGGCCAATGCCTAGCTGCTGCTAGAGCTAAGACTATTCTGACTGTAGCAAACTTGGCCACAGGGGAAAAGGTATGCTTGTAATCCCTATCCTTGACTTGGTTGTATCCCTTAGCCACTAACCTGGCTTTGTATCTTTCTACAGAACCATCTGCTCTGTGCTTAATCTTGTAAACCCACTTAGAGCCTATAGCCTTTTTCCCAGATGGAAGAATAGTTAATTCCCAAGTTTGATTGTCTTCCAAAGCCTTAAGTTCCTGATTCATGGCCTGTACCCAGGCCTCATTATCTTTGGCTTGAGAATATGAAGCAGGTTCAAATTCACCCAAGACAAGATTCAGGGAGGAAATGTATTCAGGATCAAAATCACATAAGGATTGTGTGATGGAAGCCACAAAAGAAGAGGAGGCAGAGATGATACCCTGATAATCAGTGATGGAACTTGAAGCTGCTCCTTGGGTAGGAAGTTTAACAGGTACATGATACCCTGTTAATCTGGAAGAAACTACCCTTGCCCTAGATGATCTTCTAGGAGAAGTTTGATGAGGCTCTTCTGCATCTGCATCTTCAGCAGAAAAGTCAAGCTGTGGATCACCTGAAGAAGGTGAATCTGTTGAAGAGGAAACAGTGAAATCAGTGATGAAGTTGTCAGACTGAGGATTTGAACCAGCCAGGATGGAATCAGTGAGAGAGTCAGTGTGCTGAGGAGTGGAATGAGCTGTAATATCACCAAGATGCTGTGATGTCTGAATAGGAGAATCAGAGACCAGTGGTACTACAGAAGGAAGCAAAGCTTCTGTAGGTTTAGGAGTGGGATTCTTATATGGAAAGACATCTTCCTTAAAAATCACATCCCTGCTAACAAAGGTGGTTCTATTTGACAGATCAAGCAATTTGTAACCCTTTTGGCCAAAAGGATAACCAAGAAAAACACATCTTCTTGCCTTTGGAGCAAATTTATCAGTGTGTTTTCCTGTGTAATTGGCAAAGCACAGACAACCAATCACTTTAAGCTCATCATAATCTGGTGCAGTACCAAACAAAACCTCAAAAGGAGTTTTCCAACCCAGAATTGGTGTTGGCATCTTGTTGATCAAATGAGTAGCTGCAAGTAGACAGTCTCCCCAGAAAAATATAGGAAGACCTGCATGAATTCTCAAAGCTCTTGCAGTCTCCAACAAATGTCTATGCTTCCTCTCAACTCTACCATTTTGTTGTGGTCTTTCAACCACAGATCTTTGGTGGACAATGCCTTTAGAACTGAACAAATCATGGCATGTGTTTTGAAAGAATTCTGTTCCATTATCAGTTCTAATAGTTTTAACAGTGACACCAAATTGATTTTCAACATAGGCAAGAAAAGCAGTGATTAGCCCAGGGACTTGGTCCTTGGTTTGAAACAAATGTGTCCAGGTAGCTCTAGAATGATCATCAAGGATTGTGAGAAAGTAGTGAGCACCAGTCCTTGAAGACTTCCTATATTTACCCCACACATCCATATGAACCAAAGAAAAAAGAGTGGGAGCATAAGAGGTGCTCCTTGAAAAAGGCAAAGTATGATGCTTAGATAAAACACAAGTTTCACAAAAGAAATCTGAAAAACTCTTTTTATTTAAATGTAGGATATGTGACATTTTGTCTATAGAGGTATGCCCTAACCTTGCATGAAAAGTATCAAATGAGCAATGATGCTTACATAGAAAAGAAGAAACTATAGCAGTGCTAGGACTGTGTTTAGGAGTAAAATCTGTTGTTGAAGACCTATACCAGTAAAGTTCACCCTCCTTTCTCCCAACAGCCAGAGGTTTGTCACTTGAAGGGTCCTGGAACACACATTGCTTGGCATCAAACACCACAGAAAGAGGAGAAGACTCCACAAAACGGCCAATAGACAACAGATTATGCTTGAAGTCAGGGACTAACAGAACTTTACGCAAAAGGATAGTAGGAGTCAAGAAACAATCTCCAAATTTTTGAACATGCTTGACAGAACCATCAGGCAACCCAACAAGAATAGGATTAGACAATGTCTGTATATTATGAAGCAGTGAAAGACTAGAAGTCATGTGATCAGATGCTCCAGTGTCTATGATCCAATCATTTATAGAGTTATTTTGAAAAGCAGAGAAGGCAGTGATTATACCTGCAAAATTAGCTGAGGGAAGAGTGGTGGTGGACTTGTTCTTGTCTGTCATGACCTTCATAACCTGCTCAACAACTGAATTCACAAGTCCACTCATCATAGAGGAATCAAAAGGAGTAGTGGTGTTGGATGAGTTGCCAGAATGCTGGAGAGAAGTGTAATCCTGCACATCCTCAGACAAGGGATCAGAAGAAGTATAAGAATCATAAGAATCCACCACATCTACATTATTGGCTCCTCTCTTGTAGGAAGAACCGCCTCGAGAACCAGATCTCCCTCTACCTCTAGCACCACCCCTGAAACTGGAACCATACTTGACCTTGAAACAATTATCCTTGGAATGGCCTTTCCTCCCACAATGAATGCAATCATTGAGTTTAAAACATTCATTCCTGGTGTGACCAAGGTGATGGCAGTAGCTACACTCCTTGACATCAGCACCATCATCAGAAGAAAGTCTAGCCTTCTTAGAGTAAGAGGAAGACCCTAAATGCTGTGAAGTAAAAGCAGAGATCTCAGAAGACAAGTCTGAAGATAGAGGAGTCTGTTTCTTAGACTCAATCTTTTGGTACAAGGCCAAAGCCTTATTCATAGCAGGGAGAACATCTGAAGATAGAAGATTAGTAGTGACAGATTCATAAGACTCATTAAGCCCCATCATGAAGTGAATGAGCTTAGCATTCACCTCTCTTTCAACTTGCCTCTTGAGCATGGAACAGGTGCAGGCATCTAGGGCACCACAAGTACAAAGAGGAAGAGGATCAAGATCATCAAGCAACTCCCAGGACTGTTTGAGTTTGCTGTAAAACTCAACCACAGATGTATTATCCTGAGTCAGAGAATTCAGACGCTTCTTAACCCTATAAATTTCAATGTAGTTGGACTGGCCATAGCGATCAATGATCTCATCCCAGAGGATCTTAGCACTAGCAGCAAATTGCAAGGAATCACGAATCTCCTTGGTGATAGAGTTAAGAATCCATTTCTTCACAGTAAGATCCACCCGAATCCATTGGTGATACTTCTTGTCCTTCTTATCAGGGATCTTGCACGAGCCATCGAGGAAACCTTCCTTATTCTTGGCAAGGAGTGTCTGATAAACCTCACGTTTCCAGTGAACAAAATCATCACCAGTGAACTGAGGAGAAACGAGTTGAAGAGTCGGTTGATCCGAGGCAGAGAGGTAAAGAGGATCATCGAGATGATCGTAGAGAGAGGAACCACCGGAATCTTCAGAAATCGCCATAACAACAGAGGACGAAAGAAATCACACGAAAAACAGCAAATCCGAAAAACGAAATTGATTTGGGGAAAAAGAGGAAGAGACGAAAAACAACCGGAAAACAGTGAAGAGAGAGAAAAAAAGGAGCGGAAAACAACTCAAAGAGAAAATTGAAGAGAAGAGAAGAAGATACCGAGAAGAAGAACGGAGAAGAAAACTGAGACGAAAGAAAAGCAGTGAATCAAGTCTTGGCGTGAAAAAGGAGGATCGAAACCTAGGCGAATGATACCATATGAAGTCTGGTATCAGACTCCATGGAAGTAAACTTCACCATTGTAACAAGCTTGAATCAGTGAAGGTTATGGTGAAGGAGAAATCAGAGAATAGTTTGTTATAGTGAGAGAAAGAGTAAATAAATGTGAGTGTATTATTAATTGGGTAATTACAAATGATGTATGATACAAGTATTTATACTCAACAATATGCATGTGTATGTACAAATATAATTAGACTACTAGACTACTATATTCACAGTAAGACACAACACACAAAAGTTATTAAAAAAAAGTAACCACCCCTTGTGTGAGAGGTCGTACAATAAGTTTATTGTAAGACTTGTCTCACACAAGTATTTGCCAAGAATGTTTTGGGTCTTGTAATTTTGTTTGCGATTATTTTTATAATCATTTGTATACGTGATATAATTTATTATGAATGAAATTAATGTTTTCTAAAAAAAGAAAAAAAAAATCATCTATAATCTTTTAAGTGGATTCAGTTTTTACAAATTCTAGGGTGAGACCGTCTCATAGTATGAGACAATAAATCGATAGTTACTTTTGAAAAATAATTAAGTTACTTTTTAAATATAATGGCGTTAATTTTGAGCAAAGTAACTGAGCATAGAACGACGATAATATGATGGTTAAGGGAAATATAATTATTTTGGTCAAACAAGATATTGACATGTATTTGATCAATTTTTTCACAAATATTAATGGTCAAAGCATTAAGATTACAAAATTAGTAAAAAGGAAGTGAGAATTAATTTCATTTAAGTTATATTTATTGAAATAAAATGTGTCTCATATTACGAGACAACCTCATAGTAGAATTACTCTTATTTATTTTTCAATCATAAGGTAACTTTTCTTTTCTTCTCTCTTTGATTATTTTATATATCGTTCTTTAACGGTTTTTCTATCATGTGTCATTAAGGCACACGTTAAGATGCTAATTAAGTAACAAATCTCACAATTATTCTCTAAGTTTAGTAGTTATGAGTTTATTTTTCAAATCCTCATAATATATTCTATGAAATAATTACTTAATTATATTAACGCGTGCCTTAATGACACACGTTTGAAAAACCCTACCGACTTATTATTATAATCGTTAATTTTATAGATTAATTACCGAATTGAACTAACTTATTGAATTGTTCTTGGTTTGATTAGGGTTGTGTTTAATTTTCTATCTTACTAATTTTTTTTGGCTTGTATGATTTCTTCTTGTTTAAGACCTTGTACGAGAGTTGAGTTTTAATCTTATAAATTTTCGTGCGTACGCAATTAATTTGGTCAATTTGGAAATTGTCATGATTGTGTACGCCCTATTTGTATTAATATGGTTTTTCTATCACGTGTCATTAAGGCACATGTTAAGATGCTAATTAAGTAACAAATCTCACAATTATTCTCTAAGTTTAGTAGTTATGAGTTTATTTTTCAAATTCTCATAATATATTCTATGAAATAATTACTTAATTATATTAACGTGTGCCTTAATGACACACGTTTGAAAAACCTTACCGACTTATAGATTAATTACCGAATTGAACTGACTTATTGAATTGTTCTTGGTTTGATTAGGGTTGTGCTTAATTTTCTATCTTACTAATTTTTTTCGGTTTGTATGATTTTTTCTTGTTTGAGACCTTGTACGAGAGTTGAGTTTTAATCTTATAAATTTTCTATCTTACTAATTGTCGGGATTGTGTACGCCCTATTTGTATTAATATTGCTACGAGAATATAATGTGATTGAGACATCATAGGAAAACTTCTTACGAGTCGGGAGAGACTATTGAGTATTGATTAGTACCCTAGTTCCTCCTAAGCGAGCAATTAGATGAGTCGTTGAAGGTGCCAATCAATATATCAATATATAAAAGAGAGTTTTTTCGAGCGATATTGCGACAAATGTCGACCATAGAGACTATGGTTTCGACTTTATATAGTACGGAGTAGATAAGATGATGAACTCATCTTGTACAAAAATTATTATTATTTTTCAAAAGAAGACAAATAAAATCGAAAATAAAAACTTAACTAAGAAGGAAGAAAAATATTTTAAAAGGAAGTGAATATTTAAAAAAGGAAGTTGAATGAAATAAATAAATAAATAAGATAATAAAATTTTGAAATTTAAAGTCAAATTAAATGGGCTAGGAAAGAAATTTAAAATGAATAAATTGGTTTGGAGGGGAGTTAAATTGGGAAAATAAGTCTAATTACATTATCAACTCTGCCACATGTCGACTTACCATTCGCTATGTATCAGAGGCCTTGGTACATCCAATGTACCTGTAGCCTTTTTGCCATATATATAAAGTATAAACAACTTATCTTAAATAACAAATAAACACTTATTGCATGATAATTCGATGATCGATAATATATAATCTTATGTTTCCATTATTTTAATTATTTGTTTACTCTTTTTATTTTTGGATTAAATACTGATTGATGTTTTTCTTCATGTAACAAAATGATTTAATTCAAAACGGTCATTGGTTATTAATGATATCGATCTCGCTAAAATGATTCTGAATGAATTAACCTGAACTAAACGAACCTAAATTAAGCTATAATAAATTGAAATGAACTTTCACTCAAAAAGAAAAATAAAACTGAAATGAACTAAACTAACAATTAGTATCATGTGAGATAGTATCACGTAAATTTAGTGTGTGACTAATTCTAGCCACACACAAATTCTTGTGTGAGTCGGACTTTACAAGAAATTATTATAAGTCCGCCTCATTTGTACTCGATTATATAGTTTTTTGTACCATTTTAGTGTTTATTAGGATTAATTGTCACTAAATGGATCCCTATAAATAATTTTAGTAATTTGTTTTAAATTTTTATACCTTTTTAACTGTAATTTATATTACGATCTCACATTAATTTAATTTAACGTAAGACTTATGTCACATGAAACTTACAATTAGTCACATGAAACACACTCCCAAGGAAATAAGGCTTTAAGACTCTTCTATGGCTCTATAAGAAGGTGTTTCCTCACTAAGAATGACATACACAAACAAATACAAATACAAACACAAACACACAAACACAAACACAAAATGAACCAAAATGTGACCGAAATTATAAGAGAGGTAAGTGAGGAAGAGGTTGAAGAGATGATAAAAATTCTTCCAAAAACACAATTTCCAGGGACTAATCAACTACAACTAATTAAGTATCAAGGTTTTTGGTGCTATTCTAATTTTCTAAGGGGCACCATTAACTGTCAACGCAACTTCATCGCCAAAGACACCGATGTTTTCATCACTAGCTTCCCTAAAACTGGCACTACTTGGCTCAAATCTCTTATGTTTTTGGTCGTAAACCGACACACCACCCCAATTACTCAAACCCCTTTGCTCCACCACAGCCCACACGAACTCGTGATTGGTCTCGAATTCACGCATACCATGCAAATTCCTCAACTACTTTCCGACGACTTTGAACCTAGACTCCTTAGCAGTCATTTGCCCTATACCTCGCTTCCTGAGACCATACGTTCCTCAAAGGCTAAGATCGTCTACATCACTCGTAACCCTTTAGACATGCTCGTCTCACTTTACCATTTCAACATAAGCTTCATGAAGAACCTTGTGAATGATTTCACACCACCTAAGTTCGAACAGTTCTTGGACGATTTTTGTGAGGGTAAATTGGCTTTTGGACCTTTCTTCGACCATGTGCTTCATTACTGGAACGTCAGCCTAGAGCAACCAGAGAAGGTATTGTTTCTCAAGTACGAGGAACTCAAGACTCATCCTAAGCTCCATCTTAAGACGTTGGCCGAATTCATAGGTATGCCCTTTTCGACCCAAGAAGAAAATGATGGTGTAATCGACGACATAATTGAGCTCTGTAGCTTTAAAAATATCAAGGAGTTTGAGGTTAACAAGAGTGGGTGTGCATTTGGGATAGAATGGAAGGCATTCTTTAGGAAAGGTGAGGTGGGTGATTGGACTAATCATTTTACACCTCTCATGGTTGAAAAGATGAATCAATTTATGCAACAACACCTTAAGGGCACCTCTTTGTCCTTCAATTTTTCGACGACAATCTGAAACCGTCTCATGCCCATCATCGTCTAAGTATTAACATCGTCTCAATTGAGAATTTGTGTTTGTATTTTGTTTCTCGTCTCTTTTCGTGTATTCGTTTGCTCTTTTCAAATCTGGCCTTTTTTTTTAAAAAAATACCTCATTATAGTTTCATGTGTACCGTCACTTTGGATAGTCTCTTCGACAACCCTTGCTAATAAACACTTAAATAATATCCGATTGTGAGAGGCAAAAAAAAATAATATCGGAAAGACTGTCTAAAAGAGAAATTGCACTTGGTGCTCTTGTTGTTATTAAATTATTGTTCATAAGATGTGCCGAATAATTTTATTATTCAGTACTGCCATTTGTGGTTGATTAATAAAACTGTTTTTATTTTTCTTTTTTCTTAATTGTATAATATAAGAGGGTTTCGTGGAATTTTATCACTATTTGATTATCGGTAACTAAAATTATGGAATAAATTATACTAGTTTTTGGTGCCCGGTCGTGGCCGGGTTAATTATGTTTACATTATAAATTTAATTTTAAATAAATTTGCTTCATATTAAGGACTTGTGTAGTTTATACATCTAAATATATAATACAAATAATTAATACAATTTCCAATCAGATAATTAATTCAAATAATTAAATTGAAAAAAGCAATGCAGAAAATTAAATTGCACACACTTTGATTTTATTAGTAATTCTCCATCCTTTTTACAATGCAATAACCACAGTCTTAAGGTGTCGCACTGTGGTTAAAAGTTGAGTTTTTAGAGTGGCTCCCCCACTAGGCCACTGTTCGGGGTGATTTTCTCACACGGTTCGATTAAGTGATTGCGGGTCTACTAGTACTATCCTTTTAGTTGTATTGAGATTTATGTGATTGAATTTAGACGTAAAAGAAGATGGCAAAAAACGAAACAAGACACACAATATGGTTACGTGGGAAAAACCCTTAAATGTTAAGGGAAAAACCACGGGCGCCAAGCCAGGAGAGGATCTTCACTAGTTCAGGGAAATTAGGTGCAGTCCTGACCACCGGGCATGTAATACAAAAATGACGAGAAAAATATAGAGTGCTTAAAAGCTTGTGAATTGCGTAGAGTTTAGTGTGCTTGAGTTGTGTAAAAATTCTGATGTCCTTCTCTTCTGAATTCTACTCCTTTTATAGTGTCTTGAGTCCAACGTTCACTTCCCAAAATGTAGGTAACTTCTTCCTCTGATTTCTCCAGTAGTTGCTATTTCTATGGCTTCAGTTTCTGCATGCTTGACTTAGTCTCCCAACGTTTCTTTTAGGGTTGCTGCTGCACCTCTGGGCTTTCCTCTTTGATGTTTAACTCTTTTGTTGGGCTTGGCCCATTCTTGGCTTTTCCTCTCCTGACCTGCACCTTTGTTTTATGCATCTTTGCTTGGAGCCGGCTGCATGTCTTGGTCCTGACTGAGGATCCTGTACCCGTCTAGGCCTGGCCCAGGGTTCTGGACCAGCCTGGGTTTTTGGTCCCAACAGTTTGTCCCCCATCTCCTTGCCTTTCAGTCCCGAACTGGAGGGTTAGGAGATGCTACTGTCCTTTATCCTGGTCCAGGGCTGAGCCTGGCCCAGGCCGCTTCTGTTCTGCTGTGCCTTTGGTCCTGAGACCTGAACTTTGTAATTAATGAGGTAGTTGGCTTTTTGTGGGGAATTGCGCCCCTTTTTGGCGCTCTATACACTGCGCACGTCCCATCGTGGGTCTCATCACGTCTCTTCGCGCGTTTATTTTTGTAAAACTACTCAACTTCCTTTTGTCTTCTATATATACCCTAGTTTTTGTTTTGCTTCTCTCTCTAACTCATTCCTTCCTTCTGATCTCTTTTGTTTTGCAATCAAGAAACCCTAACAACAACAAATCCCCAAATCAATTTCGAAAAAAAGCCCTAGCTTTCTTCTTCCACTTCTCAATCTTCAACCATGGCACGCGATGATGTTGGCCCTTCCACTGCTGTTTCCTACACCCATGGTGACTCCGTCTTTCAGTCTATCTTCTTTCGTATGTGCTTTTTCGTTTTTTCTGACTTTTGTTGCGGTTTTGTTTTGCAGTTTCCGATGACGATGACGATGTTATTGAGGTTGTTCCTTCCCCTGGAGAGGAAGGTCATGTCGGTGAAAGCGAAGAGAAAAATGACAGGGAAACTTCCCCATCCTTCGAGGCTATCACTGATGTGATTGACCGGGCTCGAGAGGCCTTGAGGAACGAAGATAGGAAGGCACCAGGGATAATCTTGACCAGATCTATCAAAACAGCTGATGAACCTCCTGCACGTAGCTCCGACCTGGAGAAGAAGATGGTAAGGGGGTTGCCCCAAATAAGTCCTGTGCTTCCAATACCTCTGCGCGCTCAAAGTCAATCTGAGTATGTCTCCTTGGGAGAGTCCCTGAGTGAAAAATTTGCTGCATTGTCCCCTGCACCTGCTGCCTTGGACCCTACACGGCTGGCGCATAAGATGGTGGGCTGCTGCGCCCAGGTTTGTGTTTTTTATGGCTTTAGTTTTGTTCTGACTTTCTTTCGGCATGATTCTGACTTTCCGCTCTGTCATTTGTGTCGTAGTTGTTAAATATGTCGGCTAGCCTTGGCTCTACTGTACCAGTCTTGGTGGGTGATAGAGTTAAGGCGAGGTCGGTGAACGAAGCATCGCTCTTCCCTCAAGATTACCAAATGGGAACTTGAGGCGAGAGAATCTGCATTGTGAAGGCGACCGCCATGGATAAGATCCACTTTCGAAGGATCCAGCAGCAGGACAATCTCATTGCCAGGCAGGACAAAGAGCTTGAAGAGTTGAGGGAGGATGTTCGTAAACACAATCTTTGTCATATCGGACTGCGTGCGTCTTTGGACCCAGCGCACTCGAGTGGAGATGATAAATGCTGGTCCGGAGGAACGTGCTACTTGGGACCTGTCTGCTGAGATCGCCACTTTAAACGGATGTTCCCTGGGAAGCGATCCTGGGCGGTGAAGTCATCTCATTTGTCTGTGCAATGAGGAGGTACCACCGTCCAGTCTTGAGGTTGGTCTTTGTTGGTTCATCCAATCTGTCCCCTGAGAAGAACATCTTTGAAAGAAATGGTGAGTCGATTGGTGGAGACCGTTGAACTCTTGGTCTTGTTATTGGCTTCAACAATCTTTGAATTTCTGGGGGATGTCCCCTGTGATATTTGGTCTGTAATTATTAAACTTTGCTTTTGGTTTGAACTTCGCTCTAAACTTTGTTATCCATGCATAGGCATGGTTTGACTTTTGTCAACTTTTTTGTTAGTTTATGCTAGGCCATGTTATGCTATGTTTTGCTTATGTTATGTTTTGTTATGCTTTTTGTTATGATGCGCATATAATTTGTTATGAATTTGTAAAGTAGCATGCATGCGTTTGAAAATTTAGGCGACTTACACTTTGGGGCTCTCTTAACGGACATTACTCCCTGTCCCGTTGGTGCAGTCGTTCTGGGGCTGGAGCCCAAGTTTTTGTCTTTGTCTTTGCATTTGTTCTTGGTTCTGGGCTGGACCAGACTTTTGCACTGTTTTGTCTGCACAGAAAGGAGGGTCAGGGCTTGACCGTTGGCGTTAATAACGGCCCTCCCAAGTCAAGTCGATCTGATTGTATAGGATAATTTGTAAAGGAAAAGTTTTGAGTTTTGTGGATTACCAGATGTCTTGGTCCAGGACACTTTACATGTGATAGAGCTTGAGGTGGAGTGTGTTCCAAGGTCTTGGGATCATGTCTCCTTCCAGGGTCTGTAGTCTGTAAGAGCCTTTGCCTGTTGCTGAATCAATAAGGTATGGGTCTTGGGCTAACTTGCCTGCAGCCTTGTCCCTTGTGTTCTGAAATACTTTTCTCAGGACCAGATCCCCTGTCCTGAACATTCGTACTCTTACATTCTTGTTGTAACTTCTGGCCACTGATTGTTGGTATCTTTGCCAACCTTACCGCTAAGTCTCGAGCTCTTGGGTGTGTCAGGTATCCTGAGTAGTTCATTACTCTCAGAAAATGTATTGAATCCATACCTGATTGTTGGAACGTGCACTTCCACGGGTAGTACTGCTTCACAGCCATAGACCATTGAGTATGGAGTTTGCCCTGTAGCTCTCTTTGGCGTAGTTACGTGCGCCCATAGTACTAGTGGCGACTCTTGACCCATCTCCCTTGTTTCTCCATCGCCTTCTTCTTGATGCAATTGATCACAATCTTGTTGCTGGACTCAGCTTGTACATTTGCTTGAGGATATCTTGGTGGAGAGGTCACCAAATTGATGTTCCACTTTGTACAGAAATCTCTGGTCTTGTTTCCCACAAATGCAAGTCCATTGTCACATATGAATTCTGAGGGGATTCCATACCGCCGATGATGTTCTTTTTATGAAGGCTATAACTTCTTTTTCTGCGGACGTTTTTGTATGCATCTGCCTCTATCCACTTAGAGAAGTAATCTGTCATTGCTAGCATGAACACCTTCTGTCCTGGAGCCATTGGTAATTTGCCAACTAAGTCCATGCCCCATTTCATGAATGGCCATGGTGCAGATATTGAGTGCAGGTTCTGTGCAGGCTGATGTATCTCTGGACCATGCCTTTGACAGGCGTCACATTTTGTGGCATACTGGATGCTATCTGTTTTCATTGTGGGCCAGTAGTAGCCCATGCGCAAGATTTTGTTGACCATGCTTCTACCACCTGTGTGGTTTCCACAGTGTCCATCATGTATTTACGATAGTCTTGTCTTGACCTGGTCGAGGTTCCAGCGGCAGTCTGACGGCGGTTGAAGGACCTTCAATAATACGCCTTGTATGATAGTATACCGACGCCTTGATTACGAATGCTCTTGCCTCGACCTTGTCTTGTGGTAACTTGCCCTGGACTAGCCACTCATAGTATGGTTTGGTCCAGGTGCAGGTTGTTCGGCGTGCTCTGCAGGATTGGTTGAATTTTTCTGGATCACGGTTCCAAGATGTGTATAATAGGTATCTTTGTCCCAACTGTACCAGGTTCAAATCTTGATCCAATGTTAGCCAAAGCATCTGCACGCATTCGATCTCTAGGGACTTGCTCAACCTCAATGTTAGTAAACTTTTGAAAAAGATTTTTAACTAAATCAAGATATGCACGATCATTTTAGAATCTTTAGCAGCGTACGTATCGTTGATTTGGTTTGCAACCAACAAAGAGTCTATCTTTACCTTTAGATTCTGAACCTTCATGTCCAGACACACGCGTTGATCCGCTATCGATTGCCTCATACTCGCCTTCATTGTTGGTAGTCCTGAACTCACAGGTTCTGACTGTACTATCTTGTCCCCCCGGCGACTTCAGGACCACACCTAGTCCAAGACTTCGATGTTATCGAACCATCCGTCCGTAGTTCCCGGACTGTTTGCTTCGTCCGGATAGAAGATTTCTTTTGTTACACCTTTTCTAGTGTGGGAGTGAAGTCGACCACAAAGTCCGCTAATGCTTGAGATTTGATTCTTTCATTGCGGGCTCGTAGGATAGATCATAGGTGCTCAACTTTATCGACCATTTTGACATACGACCTGAAAGTTACGGTCTAGACAATACCGATCTCACAGAACATTAGTACGAATGATAATATGATGTGCCTCAAAGTAAGGGCGTAACTTGGTACAAGCAATCATAAAGCCAAAACAAATTTTTCCAATACGTAATACCTGGTCTCAAAGATCTAGAAGACTCTTACTTACATAATACACAGGATGTTCTTTGTCCATCGTGTTCTCTCACCAGGATCGCACTTACAGGCTTTCATTCTGAGAGAGGTAGAGGACCGGTGACTCCCTGGTTCGTGTTTGGATAAAAGTGGGGCGATGATAGGTGCGCTTCAGTCCTGGAATGCTTTCTCATGCTCGTCCCCGGTTAATCGCTTGTTCTTTCTCGAGAAGATCATAGAAGGGCTTGCACCTCTCGTAAGATCTGGAGATGAATCTTCGTATTCTTGCTACTCTTCCGGTCAGTTCTGGACATCTTTCGAGTTCTGAGGGACCGCAAGTTGATTATTCTTGAGATACATCTGGACTAGCCTCTATGCCTCTCTTTGTCACCATATAGCCTAAGAACTTTCCTCGCAGTGACACCAAAGGTGCATTTAGTAGGATTTAACTTCATATTATCTTTGTTCTGCATCTCGAACGCTCTTTCCAGGTCCTGGATGTGGTCCTCGCCTTTCTTTGATTTCACCACCATATCATCAATGTAGACCTCCATTGTGTCTCCAATCTGGTCCTTGAACATCATGTTCACCAGCCTTTGATATGTTGCACCTGCATTCTTTAGTCCAAAAGGCATAGCCTTGTAGCAATATATTCCTCTGCTGGTCATGAACGCTGTATGCTCCTGGTCTGGAGTGTGCATCCTGATTTGGTTGAATCCGCTAGCTGCATCCATGAATGTCAGCACTTCATGTCCTGCGGTGGCGTCCACCATGGCATCTATGTGTGGTAGTGGAAATGAATCTTTTGGGCACGCCTTGTTCAGGTCTGTATAGTCCACGCATACTCTCCACTTGCCATTCTTTTTCTGCACCACAACTACATTTGCCAACCAATCTGGGTACATCACTTCTTTGCTCATGTCCATGTCCAGCAGTATCTGTCCCTCCTGGTACACAATCTCATTACGCTCGTGCAAACTTCCTCGCTCGCTTTCACAGGCTTAAAACTTGGGTCAATATTTAACTTGTGTGTAATAACATCGTAACTTATACCACCATATCAAAATGGGACCAAGCAAAACAATGCTCTTTTTCCTCGTAAAGTCAATTAGAGCGGTGTCCGATTACCTCTGGAGCATCGTAACCAACCGTAACCTTCTGTCGGGTCTTTCTCGACCAAAATAATTTCATCTGTCTCCATGCGTGGGACAGATTCTCAATAGACCTGACAGTCGCTTTAATTGCTATCACGAGGGACTTACCTGGGCGAGAAGGTTTCGTGGTCGTCTGTAACATTCTGTGCGATCTGCCGCTTCCTCTCGATTCTTTGTCCCCACTTCGTTGGGATCTTGATGCTTGGTGGTACGTTGAAGGTACAACCTTGAGGTTGTGGATCCGTGGTCGGCCAGGATTACGTTGTATGAGGATAGGCGCCTATTACGCAGAACTTCTCAAAAGAGGTGACTCCTTCCACATAGGTTGGTAGGGTGATCTCTCCCAGGCCGTGCTTTGTTTCTCCATCGAACCCTACCAGACGCCGACTTCTTCGTTACATCGCACTCTTTCACCCATAGCTTCCAGCGCCTCCATCATGATGATGTTGGTGAATCGCCCATCTACCAAGACTCTCCCGACCATGCGAGTTCCAATCTGGATCTTGATCACCACCCATCGTGGTGTGGCCCATGCACTCCTTGTAGAGTCCGACTCATCAAACACGATCTCCTGGATCGACCTCGCTTGTCTCCGGTGGTCATTGCACATTCTCCGAGCTACACGCTTTGCGGCAGAATATGTTAGTCCACAAATATCTCGATCCACTGTAGATGAATTTTACCTCATGGGTTGGTGGTGGTGGTGGAAGATCTCTGGGCTCATCTCTTTCATCTTTGTTCCTCCTGTTCCTGGGCAGGATATCCTTCAGGTGGCCATTCTTTAGTAGATGAGCTATCTCCCTCCTTAGAGCTATGCAGTCTTCTGTGGTATGCCCAATATCATAATGGTACTCACACCACTTGGTCGTGTCCCGCCTTGGATTAGGCTTCTCATTTGCTTTTGGCCATCTAACTGCTGAGCCTAACTTGTCCAGCTTGTTGATCAGGCCTGGCAGGTCTACAGAAAAGCAATACTCTGAAACTGGAGGTGGAACCTGTTTTGGTAAAAACTTAACAAGTATGAAAAAACTGAAAAGTGGATCAACTAGTACTAATTGCGGAACAGAACAGAACTGAGCTATATGGGACAGAACTAAGGACGCAGGATTTGATGACGCAGAAGCCCCGAGAATAAGATGGGGAAAACTGCGGGCTACCAAGCCAGGAGTACTTTTATTAATATCGAGTTGAGATTACGTAATACAATCAGTGAAAGGGATCACTTGTAGCAATTAAATGCAGGCCATTGTAGTTTACCGTAGTATTTTGTAATATATTTTCTAGTGCTTAAGTATGCTAATGAGAGTAAAAAGATGAATGAAAATGTACAAATGAGCCTCTATATATAGGCAAATCAAGCTGAAGATCACTTCCTATTTTCTAGGGCACGTTCTCCATGATTCCCATTATCTTCGGCGGTTAAATAACTTCCATGACTTCCACTTTCGGTGACCATAGCTCCATTATCCCACAACTTTGTAACCGTCATAGTTGACCCTTCGACCATAATCGCCATGCCTCTTCTGACCTACTCTGGGTTATAATCTGCCGTTGCTCATTTATTCTGCTCTGTACCATATTTATGTCGTCTGTCCAGAACTGCCAGTTCTGGGTGGTGTAAAATCTGGTCATAACAAATGCCCTTGTTTTCTCAAGTGCGTTGCTCAAAGAATCGTGAGGAAACAATCCTGTACAAGTACTTCTATACAGAACAGACTAGAGCAGAAACAATGGCTATAAATTCGAATAACAACTATGTACTTACCCAGACTTGCGCACAATATTCAAAGAGATAACGTAAAAATCAGAAGTTAGGTGAGAGTTAAAACCTGATTTGACTTCCTGTACTGTAGCAACGGATTTTTCTGGGGTTGTTTTGAATTTTACCAACGGTAAAATCCCAATCCCATTCAAACTCTTTTACCTCGATTATAAATAGGAACCTCAGTAATTTTCGGGAACTCACCTTGCCAACCTTTTAATTTTACCATCCACTGTTCATCATCTTCCTCTTTTGCTTATTTTGATCATCAAATCAAATCAAAAATCAAATCTAAAACATGGCTGAAAAAGTGATAGATCTCGAGATCCTTGAGATTAATGAGATCATGTCTGGTGGTTACAAGTTCGTCAAAGGTGATTCCTTTGATGACGAAACCAAGAACACACTCTCCCAGTCAATCACAAAACATCTCAAAGATCACCATATTGTACCTGATTCTCACGAGATATTCGCTCCTTGTGGCGACTATGTTACGCCTCCTGGACTTCCCAGGATGGATCTGCATTCATGAGTTCCCTTTTAGGGCCGGTCCGAGAATACCTTGTAATTCTTGGATCGTGAGGTGCTTTCATCGATGAAGCTTGCCCCTTGTCAAATTATGCCAAGCATGTGGAAGGTCATATGCTTGATCGACAAACTCTGCACAAAGTACTGATTCTGATCGACGGTGCAAGATCTCAAGAACGTCTGATTCTGTAAGGGCCCATGGCGAGGAGGTTTATCTTGAGAATCGAGAAAGGGTCGAGTAACCTGATTGAGCTCCACGATCTTGGGGATGATAAAGACCGGAAGATGTGTTTCCTTTTTAAAGCGAGACTCTTGGGAACAGCGGTTGCCTGGATTACCCTATTGGTGAGAGAGGTTAGTCACTTGACTCGGATCCGCTTGTTTTCTAGCTTTTCTATTCTATGTAGGTCTGAAGGTTCCTTATGTTCTGTGTTTCCAGTTCTTGGCGACTGTGCCAAGTGAGGATTCTAAAGCTAGGATTGCCGCATTCATGGCTTTGCCTCTCAAGGAGAGGACCTGTCCGAGGATGATAACAAAACAACGTTTCCCACGTTACGTAGGCCGTGAAGAAGGGGTGAAGGTGCATGTGCCTATGGTTTCTCGCTATCAAGGGTAAGTCTCTTTGTTTGGTCAAGTCTGACTAAGTCTGGTCTGAACATAAAATTACGATATTTGTGTGGTTTGTGCTAGGTGAAACTTCTAGGCCATACACCGGAGGTAGACTCAACCCTACTCTTCTTCAGGAGAAGATGGATGCTATTCTGGTGGGAATCTAGATATAAAACCTCGGTTCATTCCTCTTGGTGTTCCTACTCCGAGATTGAGGCTCACGAAGATTGAAGGAGGACTCGGGTTGAACCGTAAAAAGCACACCAGACAAGAAAACAAAGAAAAGGAAAGCGGATGAAATTGAAGGTTTGTCATTGCCAGGACATTTACGCCCAAAGCACGCCATCAACAAAGCGTGGAGAAAATTATCCAACAAGCAAGACAAAGGTTCGACCCAGATCCGATTGGGATCGATACTACTGAATCGGGCGTTGAGCCACTCACTCTGCTCTTCCAGGTAATAACCTGAATTACTTCTAGTACAAATGCTCATGATAATTCTACCACTATTGTACCTTACACCATAAAATTCGCAGACTCTTGATTGTATATCAAGCTTGGGGCACATTTTATCCACTTCGGGATCGTACTTACGCGGCTGGAGGACAAAGCTTGCTCTAAAAGAGCAGGCCTGCACAGAACTGAGAAAGCTGCGGGCAAGCATGAAGGAGGTGGTGAAAAAGCCAAAACCATCACCGCTAAGTTCGAGGAAGATCTGGCCTCATCGAGGTCGAGAACGAGAGTCTCCAGCGCGTGTTCGGGAGCTTGAGGGCCAACTCCGAATCGGAGGCGATCGGCGCTGTTTTACACAGCCCAGACCAGAATTCAGATGATGCGTGCTCAGTCCGGCGTGAGGAGTGGGATGTTGATCTTCTTTGTGGCGAAATTCAAACAGCTCTTCCCAGCGTACTCGGTTCGGGAGAGGAAAGCGGTGGCACCGATCGGAAGAGAGCTCTGCGGTGGTGATGGTGGTCTTGGCGAAGATGCCCGGTGATGACAATCCTTCAAGAAGAAGAAGAATGAAAAACAATTACTCTTGTGAACGTTTTGTGTAAATTCGAACAATTTGCTATCGTGGTCTGGCCTGGACTTGTATGTCCAGGTCTGTGAATATTCTGTGAACTTCATGCATTTGCTCTTTGTGAAACTTTTGCTTAGTCTGCAGAGCAAGACATTTTTCAAGTCCGCTCTGTCGATTCGGATGCTTAGTATTTAGTCGACCTTGGTGATCCAAGGACTTAACTACTATCGTATCTGTTGCTTCTATTGCTTCTATTGTTACGTGAATGTACTAACCTCGCGGTGTACACCCTGCACTTACGTATGCATGATCATGGCTCACCTTAAGGGATATTATAGGACTCTCTTAACTGCCACAAGCCCTGGTCCGTCAATCCGAGGACGCATCCTCACAAAGGATTTGCCGCCCTCATGATTGGGCCGTGCTGTGGACTGGAGGAAGATCTCCACCGCAGATCGTTGCTCAAGGCTGAGGACTAAGCTCAAGTCTGGAAGACAAGTTCCAAGAGACTGGGGACCAGGCCCAGAACTGGAGGTTGAACTCCCTGAGTAGAACTGGAGGGTGAACCCCTAAACAAATCTGGAGGATAAACTCCTTTATTTGTATTATGTAGCGTACTATATTTACTTTGTTTTTATTTGTGATAGAAAATATTTACTTTTGAACCAAAGATGTAATCTGCAAAACTTGGAAATAAAGTTAAACTATACCATTGAAGTTCAACGGTTTTTATTGAATGAAGATTGCAATATTTACGAAAAACAATTAAAGAGTGCAGAACTGAAATTACAGAATTGAAAGTACAGAATTGAAAATACCGTATTAACAAAGATAGAGTTTGAGGTTGGTTGCATTCCATGCTCGGGAATCAACTCTCCCTCCGAGTTACCAGTCTATAGGCTCCTTGGCCTACAAATCAATCAATCAAGTATGGTCCTTCCCAGGTGGGTCTAGCTTTCCTGCAGACTTTTCCTTCGTGTTTTCAAATACTTTCCTCGAACTAAATCTCCTTCTCTGAAAACTCGGCCTTGACATGCTTGTTGAAAGTCCTGGCCACATTCTCTGGTAAGTCGCTAACCTTATCCTGGCCGCATCTCTAAGCTCTTACGCAAAATCAAGGCTGGAAGATAACAACTCTGGGTTAGCTTCTAAACTGCTCGCACCATACCTTCTTTGTTGGGATGACACTTCTGCTTTGGAATCACCGCTTCACAACCATACACCAAAGAGAATGGAGTGCATCTGTGGAATTCTTTGGTGTAGTTCTCGACCACCACGTAACTAAAGGTAGCTCTTCCGCCCATCTCCCTCGCCTTCTCTTGACTTTTCTTGAGGTTTTGATGATAATCTTGTTGCTAGATTACTCGACCATTACACCGGGATATCTCGGTCTGCAGTAAGCGACTCAATGTTCCAGGTTGCCGCACTGCCTAGTCTTGTTCCCCTCTGAATCGTGTACCATTGTCACATACGATCGGCTTGGAATTCCAAATGCAAATGATGTTCCTTTGACGAATGAGATGACCTCCTTTTACGTTACACTTCCAAAGCTTCACCTTCAATCCACTTCGAAAAGTAGTCAGTCATCGCCAACATAAACACTTTCGTCACGGAGCCATTGGAAGCTTTCCAACTATGTCCATGCCCCATTTCATGAAAGGCCACGGTGCGAGAAATAGGATGCGTAACCTCGGTGGTGGTGGATCATTGGAGAATGCTTTTGACATGCTTCACATTTGCTTGCGTACTCGAGCCTCCTTTCTCATAGTTGGCCGAAGTAACCAAATCGAGAGCTCACTGCCAAACTTCTTCCAAAGACTGTGGTTGCCACAATCTCCTTCGTAACTCTTCCGAGCAGTTACGGCTTCAGTAGGTTCCAGCGTGAGATATGGACTCGACATAGATTTCTTGAGCAGAACATCATCAATCAAGACATACCTCGAGGCTTTAAGCGAAAAGCTCGGCCTCAAGTCCATGCAGGGTAAAACACCATCTCTAAGAAAAAGAATAAAAGGTGCGATCGAGAGCGAGGAGTGGGGGTAGACAGGTTGAGCAGGATCGGACTTCTCTATAGAAGGTCCGAGGAGGTGTCTTATGGGAATCTGTCCAGTCTGCAGGTTTGAAACTAGAGCCAAGACTAGCTAAAGAGTCTCGCCTGTGAATTCTGGTCTCTGGGGATCTGGTCAATCTGAATCGTCAAACTTCAAAACCAAGGATCTAACCTTCTCTAGGTATAGCAACATCTTAGAATCTTTGGCCGCAAAGAACCATTAATCGATTAACAATAAGTAAAGAGTCGCTTTACCTCCAAAATCTTGACACCAAGACCAATCTGAGACCATCAAACCTCGCAATTAACGCTTCATATTCCGCCTCATTGTTGGTTGTACAAAATTCACAATCGATACCAGGCTAGTATGTCCCCTTGTGGCGATTTCAGGACAATGCCCAGACCGTAACCTCGACATTAGCCGCTCCATCGATATCTGAGACCAGGTTTCTCCTTTTACGCCTGTGTGAGTTTCAACACTTCCATAGCACCACTTTCTTCCAGGGTGGGTGAAATCGACCACAAAATCTGCCAAGGCTTGCGACTTTATTGTCGCGGGTTCATAAGCGATGTCGTGCGTCTTGAAGCCGCACGGACCACTTAGCCATTCTCCCAGACTGATTCGAGGCTTTCTCAAGACCGACTTAATCGAAGGTTAGTTCTAACACGGATATGATGACTCTCAAAATAAGGTCGAGCTTAGTAGTTGACATAATTAAAGCAAGAACATACCTTTCCGTAAGAGAATACCTGGTTTCAAAGATCTAGCAAGCTCTTACTCACGTAGTATATTGGATCTGCAAACCATCTTCTTCCCTGACCGTAACTGCACTTACCGAATGCTCCGTGGATCGATAGGTATAGACTTAACGGTTCTTTCTCTTCTGGTCTGGACAGCAACGGTGGAGTTGACAGTAACTCTTGAGATCCTGGAATGCTTCCTCGTGCTTCTCACCCATTGGAATTCTTTGTTCTTCTTGAGCATATCGTAGAAGGGCTTGCACCTTCTCGAGGACCTAGAAATAAACCTGCTCGTGAGCTGCTACTCTACCGCCAACTTCGGATATCTTTCACAGATCTGGGGGCTCCAGATCTAGGATTGCCTTTATCTGCTCGGACTTGCTTCAATTCCTCTTCTCGTCACCAAGTAGCCGAGGAACTTTCCGGAAGACACTCCAATGTTGCACTTTGTGGGATTGACTTCATATTGAACTTATCCGTAATTGCAAACGCTTGCTCTGTGTGCTTCACATGATCTTTGGCATCTTTAGACTTTACCACCATATCATCGATATAAACCTCCATTGTGTCCCCAATTAGATCTTTGAACATCATATTGACTAGCCTTTGGTAAGTGGCACGGCAAAGATTTCGAGTCCAAAGGGCATAGCGGTGTAGCAATAGATACCACTGCCTGTCATGAAGGAGGTTCCCTCCTGGTCCGGAGGATACATCTTAACTGATTAAAACCACTTGAGGCATCCATGAAAGTCGAACTTCATGGCCGGCAGCCTTGTCCACCATAGCATCAATGTGAGGAAGAGGGAAAGGATCCTTGGGACATGCCTTGTTGAGATCTGTGTAGTCTACATGCACTCTCCACTTTCCATTCTTCTTCTCGCACAACAACAACATTAGCCAACCCGGTCAGATACATTACCTCTCTTACCATGTTCATGTCCAGCAGCCTTCGAACTTCCTCGTTGATTATAGCATTTCTCTCTGGGCGCAAACTTCCTGCGTTTACGGTGCCTTTGATGCATGCCGAGGATCAACGTTGAGCTTGTGCGTGATAACGTCGGATCGATTCGATCATGTCAAAGTGGCTCCATGCAAAACTTGATTTCTTAGACTTGAAACCGATCGATCGATCCGATCATCGATGGTACATCACGCCCACTAACACTTTCTTTTCTGGGCAGGTCTGGTCTACACTGATCTGGTCCATCTCCAATCTCGACTTTTCCTGGTTCCACTATCGACTTGATCTGGTTTCGTAATTGCTATGCGAGAGTTTTGTTGGTGGCGGGAGGCTTCAAGGTCGCTCAGTAGCATTCTGCCTTGATCTGCCTTTCTCCCTTGATCACCGTAACTCCCCATTGAGTTGGGACCTTCACACATTGATGGTAAGTAGGACGCCACAAATTTGAGATTGTGGATCCAAGGCACTTAACAAAACATTATACGAGGTCATAGAATCAATAACATTAAACTTCTCAAAAGAAGAAACTCCCTGGGCATAGGTTGGTAGTGAGATCTCCCCCAAGGTATGCTTGGTCTCTCCACTGAATCCAACCAGAACATTGGAATTCTTGGTCAGCTTATCCTGCCCTATGCCCATTTCCTTCAATGCATCCAACATGATCAGGTTCACGTAATCGCCCCATCAACCGTAACTCGTCGTACAAGGGTGCTTCCAATCTGCAACTTGATCACTAGGTCGTCATGATGCGTAATCGGGATGCCTTCACAATCTTCATGATCAAAAGTGACAACTTCCCAATTCTTCTCTACCCTGGTTGGAGGTCGCATCTTCTCTTGCTTTGCTATCCTCTTGGTCGCGAATAAGTCAAGCCACGTATATCGTAACCACCATTAATAAATTTTACCTCGTGTGTGTAGGGTGGAGGATTTGGCGGCTTTTCTGACTCTTGTCCCCTGGAGTCCTGGGATCTGGTGCTTTCAGTTCTGGGCTGGTTCCTCTGGACTGGCCTGATGATATCCTTCAGACGTCCAGTTCGAGCTGGTAGGATATCTCCTTCTTGAAGGCATAGCAGTCTTCCGTCTTTGTGGCCAATGTCTCCATGGTACTCACAATACTTGTTTGGATTTCTGTTTGGATTTGGATTGTCATTCCTCTTGGGCCATCTTGCGGCATTCCCAAAGCTCTCCAACTTTGCTATCAATCGTGGAACCTCAACGCCAAGACTGGCGATATCGAGGAGTCATCAGAATTGACTGTCTCGTAATCGACAGCATGTACTTGTGTTCTGGGTGGCTGTTTGTATGGTGCTGGCCTGCTCTGGATGCGTCCACTATCGGACTTCTGTTCACCTTCTCGTACCCGTAACTATCACGCCTCTTGAAAGCATCTTCTTCAAGTCTAATCTGGGCCAAGGTCTTTGCTGCACATCTTCAAAAGTAACACAAGGATACTTGGTTAGTTCACGATAAAGCTCAATTGACCACCAAACCTTGCCTATAAGCCTGGATAGCGGTTGCAACGTCACAGTTGGGGATAGAGATCTTCTCCTTGTTGAATCTCTGGAGATAATCTCGTAGAGACTCATCTTTCTTCCTGCATAACTCGCATGCATCACTTGTTTGCTTCTCTAACTTCCCCGCCGCTAGCAACCGGGCAACAAAGACATTCACAAGATTAGCAAACGATTTAATAGTACCATTAGGAATATTGACAAACCATTGCAGAGTGGTCCAAATGTAGTAGAACCAAAGCCTTTGCACATGCAAAGCTTCTCTGTACTCTTTTGGAACTGGGACCGTGTACATCCTTTGCTTGTCTTGGGCAACGTGGTCCTGTGGATCTCCTGTACCATCATACAGTTTCATCCCCGAACACCGAACTTCTTTGGGATGTCCTGCATAGTTATGGCCTCATTGAATGGTGAATCTGCATAACACTCTTGGGAAGCCTCCTCGATTGGTGCGGAACTCCTGGAATCTTAGCAACTTTGTCATGTAACTTCACGGAGTTCTTGCATCATCATGAGGGTGAAGTTGAACTTCTTCTTGCCCTTCCTCTTGTCGGCATTCTCGGATGATTCTTCTTCATCTTCACCACCCAGGAGTTGGTCCTCGAGATCCTCATCTTCGTCCAGTTAGAGAAGTCTATTCTCTTGATTATAGAACTCAAGGATGCCCAGTCCGATCTTTGATGTATCGCCCTTAGCAGAATCCAACTTAGTCTTCGAATGCACTCTGTTTCCTTGAGTCTTGCATTCTCTTGAGATTTGTTGAATCTTAGATTGTGCATCTTGTAACTCCTTGGACAATTCCTCCAAAGTTCTATCACCATTTTGAGTATAGAAAGGGTGATTTTTGTGAGATTTTTGTGAGAAAAGATCACGCAAATTAATAAACTAGTTGCCCACCTGGCGCCAATTTGTTTTGGTAAAAACTTAACAAGTATGAAAAAGCGAAAAGTGGATCAACTAGTACTAATTGCGGAACAGAACAGAACTGAGCTATATGGGACAGAACTAAGGGCGAGGATTTGATGACGCAGGCCCGAGAATAAGATGGGGAAAATGCGGGCTACCAAGCCAGGAGTACTTTTATTAATATCGAGTTGAGATTACAGAATCACAATCATGAAAGGGATCACTGTAGCAATTCGTACAGAACTGACTGTAGTTTACCGTAGTATTTTGTAATATATTTTCTAGTGCTTAAGTATGCTAATGAGAGTAAAAAGATGAATGAAAATGTACAAATGAGCCTCTATATATTGGAAAATCAAGTCAAGATCACTTCCTATTTTCTAGGCACGTTCTCCATGATTCCCATTATCTTCTGGTTAAATAACTTCCATGACTTCCACTTCTGCTCAGCTGACCATAGCTCCATTATCCCACAACTTTTGTAACCGTCATAGTTGACCCTTGTCGACCATAATCGCCATGCCTCTTCTGACCTACTCTGGGTTATAACTGCTGTTGCTCATTTATTCTGCTCTGTACCATATTTATGTCGTCTGTCCAGAACTGCCAGTTCTGGGTGGTGTAAAATCTGGTCATAACAGAACCCTGGGTGCATCAGCCTGTTCATCCACGGCGTTTGCCTCCCTTCTGTTTGGCCTCTGATACGGACCAGGCTGTGTTCTTTGTGCCTCTGGGTGGTGACTTTCGTTCGACCACCGCCTGGTCACGATACCTTGCCCTGAATCGCTGGTCCTCTTCTACCTCGATCCGGGCCAGCCTTAGCACGCACATCCTCAAAAGTAGAACAAGGGTAGCGAGTTAGTTCAACATAAAGATCGAGAATCTCTAACCAAACCTTGCCTGAAGGCCTCAATGGCCGTCTTGGATGTCACATCCGGGATGGACACTTTCTCCTTGTTGAAGCGGTCTGGGGAAATCCCTTAGAGACTCGTTCTCGTTCTGGATGACCCGGTACAGATCAACGTCCGCTTCTCCAATGCCATCTTGTGGCGAATCGATGTTGAAAAGGTTGATCAGCTCCGCGAAGGACTTGATGGTCTTGATCGCGGGTTGATGTACCACCTGGAGGTGGACGATCAAGGTTGAACCAAAGCTTTTGCACATGCAGGCCTCTCTCTTCTCTGCTGGGATAGGAACGTTGAACATCCTTTGCCTGTACTGAGCAACATGTTCCAGAGGATCAGCTGTCCCATCATAGAGCTTTAGGTTGGGCGCTGAGTACTTCTTGGGCATCTCCACCATTGCAATGCAGTCATCAAAGGGTGAATCAGCATAGCTTCCTGGTGCTACTTCTTCAATGGGTGGTGGAAGTCCTGGAACCTTTCGTACCAACTCCGAGAGTTTCTGCATCTCCATCATCATGTATTCCATGACCTGGCCTGCACTTACTCCCTCTGGTGTCTTTGGTTCACCGCCTCCTCCTGCACCATCGTTCTCTTGATCTTCCTCCACATGGAGTGGATCGCCTTTTGTACCTTTCGACCCTGCAGAAGAGAAAGTAGAGAAGTCAAGTTGTTTGATCACATCAGAAAATGGTGTACCTGGTGGGATCCGGGATCCTGAGGCTTTCTTACGGCGAGAGGACTCCAATTTGTTTCTTGAGCGACCTCGGCCTCCTTGATCTTGCGGCCTCTCGCCTTGGCATCCTCTGCCGCTTTCTTGGCTCTTTGCTCCTCCTGGAGCTTGAGCATGGCTTCTGGCACAGTGCCTTCCATCTCTCACGTTTGGTTGATCTCGTTGGTTTTTAGAAAATTTTGTAGGATTAATAAACTAGTATCCCCACAGACGGCGCCAATCTGTTCGGGGTGATTTTCTCACACGGTTCGATTAAGTGATTGCGGGTCTACTAGTACTATCCTTTTAGTTGTATTGAGATTTATGTGATTGAATTTAGACGTAAAAGAAGATGGCAAAAAACGAAACAAGACACACAATATGGTTACGTGGGAAAAACCCTTAAATGTTAAGGGAAAAACCACGGGCGCCAAGCCAGGAGAGGATCTTCACTAGTTCAGGGAAATTAGGTACAGAGTCTGGACCAGCTGGTACAGAATACAAAAATGACGAGAAAAATATAAAGTGCTTAAAAGCTTGTGAATTGCGTAGAGTTTAGTGTGCTTGAGTTGTGTAAAAATTCTGATGTCCTTCTCTTCTGAATTCTACTCCTTTTATAGTGTCTTGAGTCCAACGTTCACTTCCCAAAATGTAGGTAACTTCTTCCTCTGATTTCTCCAGTAGTTGCTATTTCTATGGCTTCAGTTTCTGCATGCTTGACTTAGTCTCCCAACGTTTCTTTTAGGGTTGCTGCTGCACCTCTGGGCTTTCCTCTTTGATGTTTAACTCTTTTGTTGGGCTTGGCCCATTCTTGGCTTTTCCTCTCCTGACCTGCACCTTTGTTTTGTCTCAGACGCCTGGAGCCAGTGCATGTCTTAGTCCTGACCGAGGATCTCAGACTGCCGCCAGGCCTGGCCCAGGGTTCTGGACCAGCCTGGGTTTTTGGTCCCAACAGCCACTATCACTCAAATTTTTAATTTCACTCAACAATCTCACATTACACAACATGTAGACATAATATCAAATACGGAGTATAAATATATCTCCAATTGTTATTCTTTTCATTATACTCTAATTATATATAAAAAATTCATCAAAAAAATCATTTATTTACAGTTTTTATAAATTTTACTCCAAATTATTCCTTCTAAAAAATTCACCTCCAAAATAAATTTGAAAAAAATTCATCAAAAAAAACACGTCTCGAAAAGGAATTTATAGCCGACAACAACAATCAAGCTAGGTAGTTTTATTTATTTTACGGTCATAAAAATTTGCAAGTAAATCACCTTTGAATCTGTTGGGTCCCGCACAAATTATGGACACCATAGTCCGGGTAAGGATCCTCTCCATTTGTTGAAAAGAAATGGACATCCATTTCTTTTCAATGGTGGAGATCGGATCTTGGAAAAATCTAAGAGTTGTAATTATTTGATAAAAATAATGTTTAAATGAAGGAGAGAGAAAATATATTAAAATATTGATGTATTAGAGAGAAAATGGAGAGAAAGAAATGGAGAGGATCCAAATTGCCATAGTCCACTTGTGTTTGCTGCCTATTTTCAACAAAGTGTATAGTGCAAATAGTTTTGTTTTTTTTTTTTTTTTTTTTTGTTTTTTTTTTTTCGATAAGGAAGAAAACTAGGTTGATCCTTGTTTTGGTAAAAACTTAACAAGTATGAAAATGGGAAAAAGTGGATCAACTAGTACTATTTGCGGAACAGAACAGAACTGAGCTATACAGGACAGAACTAAGGACACAGAGATTTGATGACGCAGAAGCCCCGAGAAGAAGATGGGGAAAACTGCGGGCTACCAAGCCAGGAGTACTTTTATTAATATCAGAGTTGGGGTTACAGAATACAACTGTGAAAGTGACCACTTCTGTAGTTACTCGTACAGAACTGACTGTAAATTACCGTAGTATGTTGTAGTGTATTTTCTAGTGCTTAAGTATGCTAATGAGAGTAAAAAAGATGATCGAAAATGTACAAATGAGCCTCTATATATAGGCAAAGCTAGCTGCAAAATCGGTTCCTATTTTCTAGGGCATGTTCTCCATGATCTCCATTATCCATGGCGGTTAAATAACCTCCATGACTTCCACTTCTGCTCAGCTGACCATAGCTCCATTATCCCACAACTTTTGTAACCGTCATAGTTGACCTTTGCTGACCATAACTGCCATGCCTCTTCTGACCTATTCTGGGTTATAACTGCTGTTGCTCATTTATTCTGCTCTGTACCATATTTATGTCGTCTGTCCAGAACTGCCAGTTCTGGGTGGTGTAAAATCTGGTCATAACAAATGCCCCTTGTTTTCTCAAGTGCAGAGTTCAGCAAGCTTGAGGAAACAATCCTGTACAAACAAATCTATACAGAACAGACTAGAGCAGAGGTAACGGCTATAGGATTTGAACAAAAATCATATACTTGGCCAGACTTATGCACAACATTCAAAGGGATAACGTAAAAATCAGAAGTTAGGTGAGAGTTAAAACCTGATTTGACTTCCTGTCAGATCAGAGCAACTGATTTTTCTGGGGTTGTTTTGAATTTTACCAACGCTAAAATCCCAATCCCATTCAAACTCTTTTACCTCGATTATAAATAGGAACCTCGGTAATTTTCGAACTCACCTTGCCAACCTTTTAATTTTACCATCCACTTTGTTCATCATCTTCCTCTTTTGCTTATTTTGATCATCAAATCAAATCAAAATCATCGTAAATCATGGTGAACAAGTGATAGATCTTGAGAAACCCGAGATCAATGAGATCATGTTTGGCGATTGTAAATTCATCAAAGGTGATTCCTTTGATGATGAAACCAAGAATACTCTTTCTCAATCAATAATCAAACACTTAAAAGATCATGAAATTGTGCCTTCATCTACCGTTATCTTTGTTCCCCTGTGATGACTATGTCACGACTTCTTGGACCTCGCCAGGATGGAGTCCGCATGTATGAGTTCCCTTCAGTATCGGGTCCGAGGATCCCCGCAACTCATGGATGAGTGGGGTACTCTCTTCGATGAAGCTTGCGCCTGTCAAATAATGCCAAGCATGTGGAAGATTATCTGTTTAGTCGACAAACTTTGCACCAAGCACAGTCGATGATCTTGTGATGCGGCAGATCCTGAAAACGCTATTCCGTGAGGGCCCAAGGTCGTGGGAGATTTATCTTCCTGATCGAAGGGCCGTAACAACTTAGTGGAGCACCCGGACATTGGAGATGATAAGGATCGAAGATCGGTTTCCTGTTTTAAGAGTGACACTCTTCGTAATGACTCGCTGTTTGGACCACCCTATTCTTTGAGAGGGTAAGCTACTTCCTGCTCCAACTTTGTTGTTTTTCCAGTCTTTCTATTCTGCGGCCGGGTTGACGGTTTTCTATGTTTATTTCTCTAGCGGATTCCTGGCTCCTCGAGCACGGCCCGAGGAGTCTAAGGCCAGGATTGTCGCTTTATGGCTTTGCCCCTTCTAGAGAGGACTTGGTCCGAGGGGGATAACAAGACGTGTTTTCCTACTTTACGTAGGCCACCGCTGTGGTCAGAAGGTTCACGTGCCTATGGTTTACGCCATCAAGGGTAAGTTTCTCAACCGCACTTTTGATTAGGTCCTGGTCTAGTATGATTTGGATCTGTAGTTCTAAGATGCATGTGGTTCTATGCTAGGTGAATCTTCTAGGCCATTTACTAGGGGCGGACTAATCCTACCTTCTCGAGGAGAAGATGAATGCTATACTTGCCGGGGTTCGGGATGTGAAACCATTGTTTGTTCCTACAGTATTCCTACTCCAGGATCTAAGGAGTTGAAGGTTGAGGTGCCTAGCGAGGAAAAGGCTCAAGTCAAGCAAGAAAGCACACACTGCATAAAAATCAAAGAAAAGGAAAGCGGAGGAGGTTGAAGGGTTGTCATTCACGGGACATTTTCGCCCAAAGACGCCATCAACAAAGGAGAAAAATAATCCAACAAGCGACTAAGAGGGTCAACCCAGAACTGATCAGGGTTGGCACCACAGAACTGGCGTTTAGAGCCACTCACTCGCCTCTGCAGTAATAACTCGATATACTTCTAGTACAAATTCTCATGATAATTCTACCACTATTGTACCTTACACCATTACATTTGCGGACTCTTGATCGTATCTCGAGTTTGGGGCACATAATTTCCACTTCGGGATCGCATGATGATCATTTGGAGGACCAGGTTGCTCTGAAAGAGCAAGCCTCGCCGATTTGGAGAGAGCTCTAGATGGAATGAAGGCGTAATTTGAAAAAGCCAAAATTTCTTTCGCCAAGTTCGAGGAGAGTCCGCCTCGTTGAGGTCGAGAATGAGAATCTCCAAGTGCGTGTTCGGGAGCTTGAGGGCCAACTCCGAACCAAGAGATCGACCTGGCGCTGTTTTACACAGCCCGCACCAGAATTCAAATGATGCGTGCCTCCGAGTCCGAGCGTGAGGAGTGGGATATTGATCTTTGCCAGTGGAGAAATTTAAACAGCTCTTCCCAGGTGTGCGGTTCCAGGAGAGGAGGCTGGCGGCAGCGATCGGGGAAGAGCCCTCTGCGTCCTGGTGATGGTGGTCTTTGGCGAAGATGCCCAAGCCGATGACAATCCTTCAAGAAGAAGAAGAATGAAAACAATTACTCTTGTGAACATTTTGTGTAAATTCAAACAATTTGCTATTCAGTGTCCGCCTGGACTTGTATGTCCAGGTCTGTAAATATTCTGTGAACTTATGCATTTGCTCTTTGTGAAACTTTTGCTTAGTCTGCAGAGCAAGACATTTTCAAGTCCGCTCTGTCGATTCGGATGCTTAGTATTTAGTCACCTTGGTGATCCAAGGACTTAACTACTATCGTATCTGTTGCTTCTATTGCTTCTATTGTTACGTGAATGTACTAACCTCGCAGTGTACACCCCGGACTTACGTATGCATGATCATGGCTTACCTTAAGGGATATTATAGGACTCTCTTAACTGGTCAAGCCCTGGTCCGTCAATCCGAGGACGCATCCTCACAAGCGGATCGCCGCTCTGCTCGGGCCGTGACCGTGGGACTGGAGGAAGATCTCCACCGCAGATCGGCCGCTCAAGGCCGAGGACTAAGCTCAAGTCTGGAAGACAAGTTCCAAGAGACTGGGACCAAGCCCGAATCGAGGTTGAACTCCTGAGTAGAATCGAGGATGAACCCCTAACCAAATCTGGAGGATAAACTCCTTTATTTGTATTATGTAGCGTACTATATTTACTTTGTTTTTATTTGTGATAGAAAATATTTACTTTTGAACCAAAGATGTAATCTGAAACTTGGAAATAAAGTTAAACTATACCATTGAAGTTCAATGGTTTTTATTGAATGAAGATTGCAATATTTACTTAAAAACAATTAAAGAGTGCAGAACTGAAATTACAGAATTGAAAGTACAGAATTGAAAATACCGTATTAACAAAGATAGAGTTTGAGGTTAGTTGCATTCCATGCTCTAGGAATCAACTCTCCCTCCAGAGTTACCAATCTATAAGCTCCTTGGCCTACAATCAATCAATCAAGTATGGTCCTTCCCAGGCATCAGCTAGTTTTCCTGCACTTTTCCTTTGTGTTTTCAAATACTTTCCTCGTAACTAAATCTCCTTCTCTCAAGACTCGCCTTGACATGCTTGTTGAAAGTCCCGCCACATTCTCGCCGTAAGTCGCTAACCTTATCCTGGCCGCATCCCTTAGTTCCTCTGCAAAATCTAGACCGGAGGACAACGGCTGCAGGTT
Source organism: Dianthus caryophyllus (assembly GCA_023091065.1). Classification (NCBI taxonomy): domain Eukaryota; kingdom Viridiplantae; phylum Streptophyta; class Magnoliopsida; order Caryophyllales; family Caryophyllaceae; genus Dianthus; species Dianthus caryophyllus. The sequence goes on from CM041523.1 coordinate 3,795,282, forward strand.
AGTTTCTAAACTGCTCGTACCATACCTTCTTTGTTGGAATGCAGACACTTCTGCTGGAATCACCGCTTCACAACCATACACCAAAGAGAATGGAGTCTCCCTGTGGAATTCTTTGGTGTAGTTCTCGTCACCCCACGTAACTAAAGGTAGCTCTTACGCCCATCTCCTCGCTTTCTCTTCGCCTTTTCTTCGTGGTTTTGATGATAATCTTGTTGCTAGATTCGCCTGACCATTACACTGGGGATATCTCGGTGCGAAGTAAGCGACTCAATGTTCCAGGTTGCACAGATTGCCTAGTCTTGTTCCTCTACGAATCGTGTCACCGTTGTCGCATACAATCGGCTTGGAATTCCAAATCTGCAAATGATGTTCCTCTTGATAAACGAGATGACTTCCTTTTCTCGTTACACTTCAATGCCTCACCTCAATCCACTTGAGAAGTAGTCTGTCATTGCCAACATAAAGACCTTCGTCACCGGAGCCATAGGAAGCTTTCCAACTATGTCCATGCCCCATTTCATGAAAGGCCACGCGGTGCGAGAAATAGGATGCGTAACCTCACCGGTGGTGGTGGATCATTGGAGAATGCTTTTGACATGCTTCACATTTGCTTGCGTGCTCGAGCCTCCTTTCTCATAGTTGGCCGTAGTAACCAAATCGAGAGCTCACTGCCAAACTTCTTCCAAGACTGTGGTTGCCACAATCTCCTTCGTGTAATTCTTCCGCAGCAGTTCAAGCCTGCTTCTAGCGGCGCAAATATGGACTCGACATAGACTTCTTATGCAGAACATCATTAATCAAGACATACCTCGAGGCTTTGCCGAAAAGCTCACGGCCTCAAGTCCATGCGGGGTAAAACACCATCTCTAAGAAAAGCATAAAAGGTGCACCCAAGAGACAAGAGTGGGGGTAGACAGGTTGAGCAGGATCGGACTTCTCTATAGAAGGTCCGAGGAGGTGTACTATGGGAATCCTGTCTGTGTCCGCAGGTTTGAAACTAGAGCCAAGACTAGCTAGAGAGTCCGCCTGTGAGTTCGGGTCTCTGGGGATCGATCAATTCTAAACTGGTCAAACTTCAAAACCAAGGACCTAACCTTCTAGGTAGAGCAACATCTTAGAATCTTTGGCCGCAAAAGAACCATGTAACTGATTAACAATAAGTAAAGAGTCGCTACCTCCAAATTCTTGACACCAAGACCAATACGTACCATCAAACCTCGCAATTAACGCTTCATATTCCGCCTCATTGTTGGTTGTACGAAATTCTGGCCACGGCTGGGCTAGTATGTCCCCTTGTGGCGATTCGAGGACAATGCCCAGACCGTAACCTCGACATTAGGCGCTCCATCGGTATACAAAGACCTGTGTTTCTCCTTTTCTCGCCTGTGTGAGTTTCAACACTTCCATAGCACCACTTTCTTCCAGGGTGGATCAAATCGACCACAAAATCGCCAAGGCTTGTGACTTTATTGTCGCTCGGGTTCATAATCGATGTCGTGCGTCTTGGAGCCGCATTGACCACTTAGCCATTCTCCCGCATAGCTTCAGGCTTTCTCAAGACTGACTTAATCTGGAAGGTTAGTTCTAACACGTATATGATGACTCTCAAAATAAGGTCCGAGCTTAGTAGTTGACATAATCAATGCAAGAACATACCTTTCCGTAAGAGAATACCTGGTTTCAAAGATTCAGCAAGCTCTTACTCACGTAGTATATTGGATATCGCAAACCATCTTCTTCCCTGACCGTAACTGCACTTCATCAATGCTCCGTGACTGATAGGTATAGACTTAACGGTTCTTTCTCTTCTGGTCTGGACAGCAACGGTGGAGTTGACAGTAACTCTTCGAGATCCTGAACGCTTCCTCGTGCTTCTCACTCCATTGGAATTCTTTGTTCTTCTTGAGCATATCGTAGAAGGGTTTGCACCTTCTCGAGGATCTAGAAATGAATCTGCTCGTAGTCGCTACTCTTCCCGCCAACTTCGGATGTCTTTCACAGATCCGGGGACTCCGGATCTAGGATCGCCTTTATCCTGCTCGACTTGCTTCAATTCCTCTTCTGGTGACCAAATAACCCAAGAACTTACCAGAAGATACTCCAAAGTTGCACTTTGTGGGATTCACTTCATATTGAACTTATCCGAATTGCAAACGCTTGCTCTAGGTGCTTCACATGATCTTTGGCGTCTTTAGACTTTACCACCATATCATCGATATAAACCTCCATTGTGTCCCCAATTAGATCTTTGAACATCATATTGACTAGCCTTTGGTAAGTGGCACGGCAAAGATTTCTGAGTCCAAAGGGCATGGCGGTGTAGCAATAGATACTACTTGCCTGTCATGAAGGAGGTTCCTTCCTGGTCCGGAGGATACATCTTGATCTGGTTAAAACCACTTGAGGCGTCCATGAAGGTCGTAACCTCATGGCCGCCAGCCTTGTCCACCATGGCATCTATGTGAGGAAGAGGGAAAGGATCCTTGGGACATGCCTTGTTCGGATCTGTGTAGTCTACACGCACTCTCCACTTTCCATTCTTCTTCCGCACAACAACCACATTAGCTAACCAACAGATACATTACCTCTCTTACCATGTTCATGTCCAGCAGCCTTCCGGACTTCCTCGTTGATTATAGCATTTCTCTCTGGCGCAAACTTCCTGCGTTTACGGTGCACCGGTCTGCATCGAGGATCAACGTTGAGCTTGTGCGTGATAACGTCGGATCGATTCGATCATGTCAAAGTGGCTCCATGCAAAACTTGATTTCTTAGACTTCAGAAACCGATCGTGATCGGATCCGACATCGATGGTACATCGCCGCCACTAACACTTTCTTTTCTGGGCAGGTCTGGTCTACACTGATCTGGTCCATCTCCAATCCTCGACTTTTCCGGTTCCACTACCGACTTGACTGGTTTACGTAATTGCTATCGAGAGTTTTGTTGGTGGCGGGAGGCTTCAAGGTCGCTCAGAGCATTCTGCGCTGATCTGCCTTTCTCCCTTGATCACCGTAACTCCCCATTGAGTTGGGACCTTCACACATTGATGGTAAGTAGACGCTACAGACCTTGAGATTGTGGATCCAAGGCCCGCTTAACAAAACATTATACGAGGTCATAGAATCAATAACATTAAACTTCTCAAAAGAAGAAACTCCTGGGCATAGGTTGGAAGTGAGATCTCTCCCAAGGTGTGCTTGGTCTCGCCATCAATCCTACCGTAACATTAGAGTTCTTGGTCACTTGTCCTGGCCTATACCCATCTCCTTCAATGCGTCCCAAGATGATCGGGTTCACGTAATCGCCCCATCAACCGTAACTCGTCGTGCAAGGGTGCTTCCAATCGCAACTTGATCACTAGGTCGTCATGATGCGATCGGGATGCCTTCACAATCTTCATGATCAAAAGTGACAACTTCCCAATTCTTCTCTACCCTGGTTGGAGGTCGTGCATCTTCTCTTGCTTTGCTATCCTCTTGGCTGAGAATAAGTCAAGCCACGGATATCGAGAACCACCATTAATAAATTTTACCTCGTGTGTGTAGGGTGGAGGATTTGGCGGCTTTTCCGACTCTTGTCCCCTGGAGTCCTGGGATCTGGCGCTTTCAGTTCTGGGCTGGTTCCTCTGGACTGGCCTGATGATATCCTTCGGACGTCCAGTTCTGAGCTGGTAGGATATCTCCTTCTTGAAGGCATAGCAGTCTTACGTCTTTGTGGCCAATGTCTCCATGGTACTCACAATACTTGTTTGGATTCTGCTTGGATTTGGATTGTCATTCCTCTTGGGCCATCTTGCGGCATTCCCAAAGCTCTCCAACTTTGCTATCAATCGTGGAACCTCAACGCCAAGGCTAGCGATATCGAGGAGTCATCAGAATTGACTGTCTCGTAATCGACAAAGATGTACTTGTGTTCTGGGTGGCCCTTTGTATGGTGCTGGCCTGCTCTGGATGCGTCCACTATCGGACTTCCTGCTCACCTTCTCGCATCTTAACTATCCACGCCATCTGAAAGCATCTTCTTCAAGTCTAATCTGGGCCAAGGTCTTTGCACACATCTTCAAAAGTAACACAAGGATACTTGGTTAGTTCACGATAAAGCTCGAATTGACCACCAAACCTTGCCTATAAGCCTGGATAGCAGCTTGCAACGTCACGGTTGGGGATAGAGATCTTCTCCTTGTTGAATCTCCGAGATAATCTCGTAGAGACTCATCTTTCTTCTCGCATAATCTCACATGCATCACTTGTTTGCTTCTCTAACTTCCCTGGCCGCTAAAGCAACCGGGCAACAAAGACATTCACAAGATTAGCAAACGATTTAATAGTACCATTAGGAATATTGACAAACCATTGCAGAAATGGGTCCAGCCAGAGTAGAACCAAAGCCTTTGCACATGCAAAGCTTCTCTGTACTCTTTTGGGCTGGGACCGTACATCCTTTGCTTGTCTTGGGCAACGTGGTCTGTGGATCTCTGTACCATCATACGATTTCATCCCCTGGAACACCGAACTTCTTTGGGATGTCCTGCATAGTTATGGCCTCATTGAATGGTGAATCTGCATAACACTCTTGGGAAGCCTCCTCAATCGTGCTTTGGAACTCCCGAATCTTAGCAACTTTGTCATGTAACTTCGGAGTTCTTGCATCATCATGAGGGTGAAGTTGAACTTCTTCTTGCCCTTCCTCTTGTCGGCATTCTCGGATGATTCTTCTTCATCTTCACCACCCAGGAGTTGGTCCTCGAGATCCTCATCTTCGTCAGTTAGAGAAGTCTATTCTCTTGATTATAGAACTCAAGGATGCCCTGTCCGATCTTTGATGTATCGCCCTTAGCGTAATCCAACTTAGTCTTGAGCAGACTCTGTTTCCTTGATCTTGCATTCTCTTCGAGATTTGTTGAATCTTAGATTGCGCATCTTGTAACTCCTTGGACAATTCCTCCAAAGTTCTATCACCATTTTGAGTATAGAAAGGGTGATTTTTGTGAGATTTTTGTGAAAAAAGTTACGCAAATTAATAAACTAGTTGCCCTACCTGGGCGCCAATTTGTTTTGGTAAAACTTAACAAGTATGAAAATGGGAAAAAGTGGATCAACTAGTACTATTTGCGGAACAGAACAGAACTGAGCTATACAGGACAGAACTAAGGACACAGAGATTTGATGACTAAGCCCCGAGAAGAAGATGGGGAAAACTGCGGGCTACCAAGCCAGCAGTACTTTTATTAATATCAGAGTTGGGGTTACAGAATACAATCAGAAAGTGACCACTTCTGTAGTTACTCGTACAGAACTGACTGTAAATTACCGTAGTATGTTGTAGTGTATTTTCTAGTGCTTAAGTATGCTAATGAGAGTAAAAAGATGATCGAAAATGTACAAATGAGCCTCTATATATAGGCAAAGCTAGCTGCAAAATCGGTTCCTATTTTCTAGGGCATGTTCTCCATGATCTCCATTATCCATGGCGGTTAAATAACCTCCATGACTTCCACTTCTGCTCAGCTGACCATAGCTCCATTATCCCACAACTTTTGTAACCGTCATAGTTGACCTTTGCTGACCATAACTGCCATGCCTCTTCTGACCTATTCTGGGTTATAACTGCTGTTGCTCATTTATTCTGCTCTGTACCATATTTATGTCGTCTGTCCAGAACTGCCAGTTCTGGGTGGTGTAAAATCTGGTCATAACAATCCTCTAGGATAAGACCAACCTATTTCATCCTTTCGGATGAGTGAGGTAAGTTGAAGCCACCGGCTTTCAGACCACCTCGAAAGATTTGGACAAAAGTGTCCAATAGAAGCCATAAAGTCAGCAACTTTATTGGCTTCACGAAAACAATATTTAATGATCACTTCGTCAAAAAACTGAAGGTCTAATTTAACTTCTTGTTGGCAAAAATGATCACATAAATTTAGTGTGCGATCACGAGAGTAAAACTTTATGCCAACCAAAAAGCAATTACAACTAATAAGAATGATCACATAAATTTAGGGTGCGACAAATTCTAGCCACACACAAATTCTTGTGTGAGTTGAACTTTATAATAAATTATTATAAGTCCGTCTCATTTGTACTTGATTATATAGTTTTTGTACCATTTTAGTGTTTATTAGGATTAATTGTCACTAAATGCATCCCTATAAATAATTTTAGTAAATTTGTTTTAAATTTTTATATCTTTTTAAGTGTAATTTATATTTCGATCGATCTCACATTAATTTAATTTAACGTAAGACTTACGTCACATGAAACTTACAATTAGTCACATGAAACATACTCCCTAGGAATAGGGCTTTAAGACTCCTCTATGGCTCTATAAAAAGGTGTTTCCTCACCAAGAATGACATACACAAACACACAAACACAAACACAAACACAAAATGAACCAAAATGTGAGAGAAATTATAAGAGAGGTAAGTGAGGAAGAGGTTGAAGAAATGATAAAAACTCTTCCAAAAACACAATTTCCAGGGACTAATCAACGACAACTAATTAAGTATCAAGGTTTTTGGTGCTATTCTAACCTTCTCAAAAACATTGTCAATTGTCAACGCAACTTCGTCGCAAAAGACACCGATGTGTTCATCACTAGCTTCCCTAAAACCGGCACCACTTGGCTCAAATCTCTACTGTTTTTGGTCGTAAACCGGCACACCACCCCAATTACGCAAACCCCTTTGCTCCATCACAACCCACACGAGCTCGTAATTGGTATCGAATTCACTGATACTCACACTAAAGTATCCAACCAAATTACTCAACTTTCCGACCCTCGACTCCTTAGCAGTCACTTACCATACACCTCGCTTCCTGAGACCGTACGGTCCTCAAAGGCTAAGATAATCCACATCACTCGAAACCCTTCTGACATGCTCGTGTCAATTTACTATTTTATCCTCAGCTTGATGAATAACCTAGTGACCGATTTCACACCTCCTAAGTTTGAACAGTTCTTCGACGTTTTTTGTGAGGGGAAATTGGCCTCTGGACCGTTCTTCGACCACGTGCTTCAGTATTGGAACGCGAGCCTAGAGCAACCAGAGAAGGTGTTGTTTCTCAAGTACGAGGAACTCAAGAGTCATACTAAGCTCCATCTTAAGAGGTTGGCGGAGTTCATAGGTATGCCCTTTTCGACACAAGAAGAAAACGACGGTGTAATCGAGGATATAATCGAGCTTTGTAGCCTTAAGAAGATCAAGGAACTTGATATTAACAAAAGTGGTTTGGCATTTGGGTTAGTAGAGAATAAGTCATTCTTTAGAAAAGGTGAGGTGGGAGATTGGACTAATCATTTTACACCACTCATGGTTGAGAAGATGCATCAATTGATGCAACAACACCTTAAGGACACTTCTTTGTTCTTCGATTTCTCGACAACAATTCGCGAAGAACTAAAATAATCGATTCACTTATTATCTAAGAGATGCTTAAAATGTTATATTTTGGCTGATCGTCACACGTATTAAGTGTTACGGTGTATGTAACAATTATTGAAAGTATAAAGTAATAATTTTATACTTGATAATTAATAATTACATTTCACAAATTAGAAACTTTGTATTCACTATGTTAGTAAAAGACGTCATTTTATATAAGCTATGCTCTTTTTGTATCGGCTTAATTTAATTTAATTTACTTTTATCATCACTTATTCGACTAAATTTACAACTCGATATACAATGCGTTTGTTTACTCCTGTAATTTTCGCACATATAATTTATGATTTGTGCCATATTTTATTGCTATTGGCCAACCATCCTTTTTATTTAGTGACAATAATGAATAATTGTATTTTTATATTCCTAGTTGTGGTAGATTAATAAAGGTGGTGATCAAAGTCACCTAACAATTACCTAATATGGATTATTTAATGTCCATTTTGCTTAACTTTATTTTGTAACGAATTAATTTATTTTTATCAGAGTTTGTTTATCACTACAAGAAAACGGTGTAATATTTGCCAAAATATTTAAAAATAAAAATTAAGAATTTAAACCTCCTATTTATTACTCTATTAAGCAATTACAAGTACGCGGTGTGACTTAAAATTGTGTGTTAAATTGTACCGTTAAAATAAGTTTACCATCACTTATTCAACTAAATTTCTAAACAATACTATCAGAGTCTCTGTATAGTGAAAATAGGATTTAAATTCTAAATTAGTTAATTAGGAAGGATTGTTAATTAAAAAAAGTACTCCCTTTGTGCCAATAGGTTAGTCTCACACCCTCACTCTGACTTTATGCGGTACCCAACGCTCCTCTTCAATCGTGTTATTTAGATTTTTTTTTTAAATAACTTATTACTATATAATAACTACTCCGTACTATTTATATATTTTAGCTAGGTTTAGGGTCCTTCAAAAATAAAATGGAACTAACATTATGACGGAGGGAGTATTACTTATTTTATCGGTCATGATGGGTACATCTGCACCATTCCGCCTTTGCAGGCGACCTTCCTTCACGCTGGGCTAGGATAAATAATAAATTCCACGATCATTAAGACTTTAAAATGCTGATATTCTATCGAATTAAAGGAATATTTTTCTTAAAAAATTAAAGGAAAATTTCATCAAAATTGCTCATTACTTCGTACTAAATTATTATTATTATTATTATTATTATTATTATTATTATTATTATTATTATTATTATTATAATTTTTTTTTATCGCAAATAATATTATTGATATAAAAACACAATTTACAAGAAATTGGTGGGGAGCCAAGAAACAATTTGGGCCCCTGCATTATTATTATTATTATTATTATTATTATTATTATTATTATTATTATTATTATTATTATTATTATTATCTCCGATGCATGTTCTAAGCTGATCTTGTAATTAACGCCCTTTCGTTTCATCATGGGCTGATCATCACATTCTTCTTAGCTGTTTTTTTTATTACAACTACCTTACGTTTCTTAGTGTGTGAAAATTAATTACTCCGTACTAAACGATATAAATGTAGATAAATGATTGAGACAAGGTGAATATATGCTTGTTTTTTAAATTAATCAAAAAAACGTAAGAACATCTCAAATCAAAGGTTTAAATTGAAAGGATGAAAATTAATTAAAACAAATAGCTTCCCACATCGGTGGTATAATTAACTAGAAAGTCTCGAGCTTATAAGAACGTAGTGAGTGGGAATTACAAAGATAATTGACCAACATCAAAGTTAATACTCCGTAGTTTGTTACGGAGTACTTCCTAACTAGGAAGCACCGATACCTCTATAATACGTCACTTTGTAAACCAATTTATTTATCATTTTATATTTGTAAGAGTTTTGTACTCTTTTTAAGTTAATGTGACCCTATAAAATAAGTTATTTGTCATTTTGACGACTTTGTGGTCTTTTAAATGCCCAAATTTTTATATTTGTTTTAAAGAACATCAAAATGATTCTTTTTTTTTCAAATGTATATTGATTTTTATTTGCCGTATCGCGTATCCTAAAATTTTGGCAGGTCGTATCGCGTGTTCGATACGTATCTGTGTCGGGTGTCCGTATCGGTGTTGTTGCTTCCTAGCTTCCTACATCTCAAAATAAGCGGCTCATTTTCTATTAAAATTAAATAGAAATTGAAACACTTATTTTGGAATGGAGGGATCATTACAGATCTGTTGAACGAAATTGAAAACATTGGCCCAATAAATGATTTACTTTTCCAATCAATTTCTTGGGCCAAAACTGAGTTTGTTTAATCAACCAAACATTATTTTTGGCTCAAGTTCATTTATTCATTCATTTTCATTCCCAAACACCTCCTATCATTTGCGTATTTATACAACGCAGATGTCGGACACTCTGATCATTAGAAAATCATTTCGAATACAAATATTGTGAGGCTTTGACGCAGTATTATATCCTAAAGTAAATCTTACCATATAGAACTTGTTCTTTCCAGCTTATTTTCATTCATTTCGATTCGATTCATTCCTTCGATTCGATTCGATTCGATTCATTCCATTCGATTCGATTCGATTCAATTGACTCACTTCACTTCGATTCGATTCGATTCATTCAATGTTATAAATTTGAACTTCATTCGATTCGATTCATTCGATTCGATTCGATTCGATTCGGCTCATTTGATTCGATTCGATTCGATTCACTTGATTGATTCGGCTCTAAAAAGTCCGAAAGAACATGTCCATAGTGGGGGTATAATTTCCTTTACGTAGCGTTGGAGAACTCAAATTTAATTTCAAATTTATGATTTAAAATTAGATATTTGAAATGAAGGATTTTAAAATCAAATCACTAGTTGTGTGAGTTAGGATTTGGAAATGACATCATTTAGGGTGTCATTAAATGATGTCATTTAATGTTAGCTAGTTTTCTTAAGGAATGGATTTGGAATATTGGATTTGACTCAAATACAAATCCAAATTCTCCAAGTTTCCAAACACCTAATTTAGTCCAAATTCAACATTTCAAATCAAATCCTTGTTCCCAAACGCACTCTTAGGAAAGTTGTCGATACCTCAATGTAATTCTTATAAGACTTATTTAATTCTGACAATAAATCCAAACAAATAGATTTTGGTGATGAAATTAGTGAAAAAGTTAAGAAAAGTAGAAATTTTGTGAATTTGAAGAAAAGAGTGGAATGAAAAGAGTATATGTTAATTTTCTTTAGCAACATAACTGCCGTTGCAAATTTTAATTTACCTTTTTGATGAAAAATTATTTTTCATTGCAAAATGTTTTTGACAGAATATATTTATCACATGCATAACTTTTTTGTATTGTAAAACTCTTCAAGAAGCAGAATCCTTTTGACCAAAAATAAGTGAAGTATAATATTATCATTTTATTTTCGTTTTTAAATTTTTAGAAATACTTGCAAGAAATTTTGTGAAATATTTTATAATTATAAAAAATTGTCATCATCAATTTTTTGAAGTTTAAACTTTTGGAATCATTTTGCTAAGTTTTTGGAGTTATTCTGTAATTTTGCGACATTATCTGAAATATATTGAGATTTTATATGTTTGATAATTAAAAAAAACGTAAATTTAGGAAAACAAGTGTTAAGTTTACATTATCTGAAATATATTGAGATCAAGGGTGTTTTTGAAAAAGTAGTATCATTAAAACTTTTATTGTGACTTATGATTATAAAATTTTGTAAATATTTAAGTCTAGTACTCCGTATATGTTTAATTCTTTTACTCCGTATATATTATTATTGCATAAGTATGAAGTTAAAAGTATTTAATTTTAATTTCAAACCAAATTAAATACTCGATAATACATAAAAAATTCAAATTTGAATGAAACATGTACAGTGTAGACAAAGTTTCAATGAGAAGATCACACAATATTCTTTTTTTTGTTACTAGGTAGCTAATGTAACTAAAATAAACTTAGCAGTGAATAGATCTCACAATGTGTGATGGAGCTGACGATCTCACAATATTTTTTTTGTTACTAGGTAGCTAGTGTAACTAAAATAAACTTAATAGTGAATAGATCTCACAATATGTGACGGAGCTGACGGTCTAACAGAAGATCAACGTACTCAATCTTAGAATTAATGAAATATTTCCCAATATTATCCACCTTTGTCAATTAAAAGTACAATTACAGTACGTACAAATGATTAAAGGGTGTGACCGTTGCATTTCAAATCTTCTTCATTAACATGGCTTTTCGTTCACCTCAATCACCAATTTGAATCATAAAATAAGACAAATATCGTGGAGTTCACGTAATCACGTCGTATATATAGATGCATAATGTAATATTAGAGTGGACTAGTTACTTTGTATGTCAACGAACACCGGATCTAGAGGTATGTATGGATTCCTAGTTGCTATATATGACAACCCCACTTGTTTATAAATACAGACAATTTAAGTGTCGTTTGGTTAACGCGGGCAAAATAATTTTCCGTAAACTTATAATTCATCGGAAGTTAATTAATTCCTATACTATAATTCAATTTCATGGGACATGGCAAAACGCGTTTAGTTGACAATGTATGAAATAAGTTCCATGGGAAGTACAAGTTACCTAGGGGCCTTAGGTAACCGACTTTTCCCATTTTCTAGAAAGTTGAAAATCACTTTCCATGAATTACAAACTAATAAACAAACTAATAAAATCACGTTATAATTTAATGATCATATAGGAGTATAATTATTTAGATAAATTTCGTTCAACAATATGTAAATATCACGTTATAATTTGTTGCTCCCTCCATTTCACATTGGCTGTCTCATTTATTTTTTTAAAAGTCAAAGTTTTGAAACTTTAATCGTGTATAACTAAATTGAATACTCTGTATGACAATAAACACAAATTCTTTTGTGAATTATACCTCACAATAAGTTATTGCAAGTTAGCCTCATTTGTACTCGATTATTTTTCGACATATTTTAGACCAAAGGGTACATTTCTAAACCCCGGCCCTTTATAAGAAGGTGTTTCCTCGGTGTATAATAAACACCAACCCAAACCCAAACACAAACACAAACACAAACACAAACACAAAAACAAAAACAAAAACACAAAACACAAACAATATAATGATCGAAAATCTCACACAAAACATAAGAGAGGTAAGTGAAGAAGAGTTTCAAGAGCTCATAGAAACTCTTCCAAAATCTCAATTTTCAGGAACTAATGAATATCAACTATTAAAGTATCAAAGTTTTTGGTGCGATCTTAACTTCCTCAAAAATACCATCAATTGTCAACGCAATTTCGTCGCAAAAGACACCGATATTTTCATCACTAGCCTCCCCAAAACCGGCACCACTTGGCTCAAATCTCTACTCTATTCCGTCGTAAACCGACACACCACCACAATTACGCAAACCCCTTTGCTCTGCCACAACCCACACGAGCTCGTACCTGGTCTCGAAACTGATGCATACGCAAACGTGTCGAACCAAGTTGCTCAACTTTCCGACCCTAGACTCCTAAGCAGTCACTTACCGTATGCCTCGCTTCCCAAGAGCGTACGGTCCTCAGAGGCTAAGATAATCCACATTACTCGAAACCCTTCTGACACGCTCGTGTCACTTTACTATTTTACTCTAAGCTTGATGAACATAGTCGTAAGCGACTTCACACCACCAACGTTTGAGCAATTCTTCAAGGATTTTAGTGAGGGGAGATTCAATTTCGGGCCTTACTTCGAGAATGTGCTCGAGTACTGGAATTTAAGCCTAGAGCAACCGGAGAAGGTGTTGTTTCTCAAGTACGAGGATCTAATGACTCATCCTAAGCTCCACCTTAAGACATTGGCGGAGTTTGTAGGAATGCCCTTTTCTATAGAAGAAGAAAACGACGGTGTAATCGACGATATAATCGAGCTTTGTAGCTTCAAAAATATAAAGGAGCTTGAGGTTAACAAGAATGGTAAAACGTTAGGGTTTGTAGATAAGAAGTCATTCTTTAGGAAAGGTGAGGTGGGTGATTGGAGTAATCATTTTACACCAATTATGGTTGAAAAGATGCATGAATTGATGGAACAACATTTTAAGGGAACTTCTTTATCTTTCGATTTTTCGATAACAAATGAGACGATCTCGCAATAAATGTGTCACTTTTTATGTTTGTGTCATCTTCGTATGTTTTTTTTTTTTTTTTTTTTTTTGGCGGGTCTTCGTATAATTGTTTTATTTCGTGTTTTCTTTGTGTCATCTTGTGTTTGTGGTTGATTAATAAAAATGTTTTTCAATACAAGAGTACTTGTTTAAATATATTTTACTTAATTTACAAAATATTTAATGCAGTGTAAATGTTACGTTATTCTTAAGACATTTTACTACATTATGGAAATAATAAATACTCTCCTTTTCGCTAAAAAAATCTCATTACGGATGACACAAATTTTAAGGAAATGAAAAATGATAGGATTAGTATTTGTAATGGGTAATGTGTGTACCAATTTAAAGAGTATAATTTTTGTAAGGGTAAGAGTATAATTTTCATTAAAAGTGGTTGTTATATACTCCGTATAAAAATAGGGCTAATAATGGATAAAATTACTAAAAAAAGAAAAGTGAGGCTAATTTGATGAAAATGAGGAAATATATGTTTATAGATCTTTAATTTGATTTATTATACTCATCCTCCTTACTATTCTCTCACACGGGAGTGTAAGCGTCCGTTATAGATTAATATTACACGGAGGCAGTAGATGTACATGGAAATACTCAAATACATAGAAGAGTAGATCGAAGACATTGCTAAATGTGAGTACGTACAAGTTATATATACGCATAAGTAAGGGTGTAAACGAGCCGATCTGAGCTTGAGCTTGGGTGGGCTTGGGCTTGGGCTCGGGCTCGAATGCTCGAATTCTTGTGCTTGAGCTTGGACTCGGCTCGAAACTCATCGAGCCAAGAATATTGAAGCTCAAGCTCAGTTCAGAAAAAACTCGAGCTCGGCTCGCTCGTTTGTCATTATTTAGTTTAAATTTACTAATCTTTTGAATCGAATTAAATATAAATATTTTCAAAACCCAATAAGATAATAAAATATTTCAAAAAAATATATATTATATTATATTTGTAAAAGCCTAAACAATATATAATTTGAAATACTATTAATATTACGATATAATAAAATTATGCTAAGAAGTGATAAACAAGCACACAAACGAGCTTTCGAGCCGAGCCTTCTGAGCTCCGGTTCGGCTCGTATTTAGTCGAGCTCGGCTCGAGCTTGGCTCGAGCTCGTTTTGACCGAGCTTGACCAAGCCGATTTCGAGGGCTCGACAAGTCAGATTAGAATATTAGATCATTGACAACCTATGCATAATTAGTGCGGGTAAATAGACATCAAATTAAAAGTTATTAAAACCCTTATTTATTCATAATTGACTTGCCTTGGAACGTGCTTTCCTTTTTGGTGATTGATTCAATCATTTGGGTAAAAAAATATGTGACGTGGTCTTCAATTTTAGGAAATGGATGTCATGCACAGTCTCTTTTGTAGTTTCTCAAATTTTCTAACATTGAATTAAAATATTATTATTTTGGGTGACATAAAAGTCAAACAAAAAAGGAGATTATATTATATTTTAATCCTTTATACAAAGCAACAACCACAGGGACACTTGGCACCCTGTGGTTAAAAGTTTATTGTTTACAGTGGGCCCCCCCACTATTACTCAAACATTTAATTTCACCCAACAATCTCAAATTACATTGTGGGTAGACAAAATATAATATCAAATCAAATATAAATACATCTTCAATTGCTATTCTTTTCATTATACTCCAATTTATAAAAAAAATAATCAAAAAATTAGAGTTTATTTTCAGTTTTTGTAAATTTTACTTAAAATTATTCCCCCTAAAACATTCACCTGCAAAATAAATTAGAAAAAAATTCATCAAAAAAATTGCATTTTAATTTACTGTTTTTGTATTACTCCGTATTTTTAACATAATTATACTAAAAAAATAAAAAAAATGCAACAAATTGAATTCACTGAACTTTAATTACTCTGTATTATACATTATATATAAAAAATAAACTCATTAAACAAATTATCCGCCCTTTTTTAAAAAAAAAAAAAAAAACTTGAACAATCATATTTACAATGCAACAACCACAGGGACACGTGTCAGCCTGTGGTTGTTTGTTGGCCAATCAAGTAGGGCCCCCCATGTTCCTCTTTACTAATTAATTTCAGTGATTTCACCTCCTTCTCTGCAGAGTATCAATAATTCTTCAGTTTTATTAAAATTGCATTACTCATTTCATTTTTTATTAATTGAAAAATTCATCAAAATTATGCATTTATATTCATAAAAGCTTCAATCTTATGAATTCAAAATTTCAATTAATACCCAAAAAAGCTAAACAAAAATCGAAATTAATTGATATTTGAAGAAAAGATCTAAGTAATTTTCAAATTTTGATGAAATTTATACAGCAAAATCATCAATACACTATAATCATAAAAGTTTCAATCTTTTGATCAAATTCAAAGACTTAGCACTCAAATTAAAAAAAAAGATCTGGGTAATCATTATTTTTTATTTTCAATTTTTCTTTTTTATACATGATAATTACAATCACAAAATAAAGTATAAAGTAGTAAATATGAAAATAAAGTATATTACAAAAACGAAAAAAAAAATCAAAAAATAAAGTATATAAAAACCGAAAAATAGAGTATATGAAACATGGATTAAAAAGTTTTGATAAAATGAAAAACATTAAAATACAAACAGTGAGCCAATATACGAAATTCCAGTAGACAAAAAGTCAAAACAAAATGTAATTTGAAAGAACAATAAAATTTGAGAAAAATCAAAAATTTATTTTTACCATAATTTGTTGATGAACGATTGAAACCTAATTGCTGAATTGTAAATGTATTAACTTTAGATCTACAACATTTTTAATTGTTTAGGTTAGCTGAGATGGGGTGACAAAGAGTTTAGGGTTTGTTTGGTTGAAATTTAACTGAAGTTTGGGCCTTTAATTATCAACTCTTTTTTTCTCCCAACTTTAACTGAGGTTTGGGCCGTATAATTTAACTGAAATTTAACTGAGGTTTGGTTAAAATTACATGTACAAATATAAATTAAATGATCATGATAATGAAAAATTAAATTATATGATAGCTGTCAAAAATTATATGATAAATAATAACAGACAAAAATATAAATTATAATGATAATAACTAAATATATTAAAATTAATTGCGAAAATAATATGGATTAATTTAAATCTTATCTATTTATAAAATATAATTTAATTTATCAGATTATAAAGTCGTCATTAATTCCAACTCGGCCATATCGAAAGGCAAGTTTACAACCCACATCTGGCTGGATGAAGGATCCAATTTGGGTTTATAGCCTTGCTTTTGCGAATTCATTGACATTAATCGGGGTGAAGAACCCTACGAAATCAGATTGGGTGTAAAAATATCTACTGTTAGGGTTTAAAATTTGGGGATTTTGAATTTTTTTAAAAAATAAGAAATGTTGTTTTTGGTTTATAGAAGAGAGAAAGTGATTTAGAGAAAGAAAAGAGAGAGTTGTGGAGTACGGGGCTGTGAATTTGTTCAAACGGGTTCGGGTCATTTTGGGTCACGGGTCAAAATTGACGGGTCCTTGACCCTAAAATATCGGGCGGGTCGGGTCAGGTCGTGTTTTGACAGGTCTAAAGTCTATAATTGCTTGAATTCATAATCTTTCTATTACAGTTGCACGGGTACAAATTGGGGGTAAATAAAGAGATTTTAGTGAATGAATAAAATAGTGTAGTAAATGAAGAGGACAATATTTCATTTTCACGGGCGTTTGAGTAAGTTTCGCGGGTGAAAGAGCAACACCCTTAATTTATTGACCCATTTTATAAATTTTATATATGAGCACATAAAGTATCAATACAGTATTTAACAATTGGAATACAAATTTCTTCATTTTGATAATTAAAAAATTAATTTTAGTTTGAAAACATGCTTAGAGATTATTTGCATTAATATAAAGTTCATAATTTTCTCATATCAGTTAAAAAGTGAAATACTCACAATGAAACATGGATATATATTTTTATTTTAAGTTAAATTAATTAGTCATACAATTTCAACGGAATTATATAATGACCTATAATTTACTCAATTTTGTTAACTTTAATTATGATTGTTTGTCATATAATTTCGTTGTTTTAAGTTATTTTCAGTGATGTATATATATATACACATTTGATTATCTTAAAAGACGTTTTTATTATACACCGACTTTATTAATCTTACATTTTTACTTAAACTTTACAAACAACATACCCGTGCAATTTACACGGGCATAACACTAGTCTTATATACAAAGCAATAACCACAGTGCCAGGTGTCGCACTGTGGTTAAAAGTCAATATGTCAAATTTGCTGATTTTTAGGAACCACTCTCATTTTGGAATTAATTTCCTAAACAATACCCTATTTTATTGATTCTAATATACAAGAACAAACACAAATTTTGGCCACTAACATTCACTATTCAATACTCCCTATTATATGAAATTAAATTGAGTTACTCAAAAAAAAAAAAAAAAAAAAAAAAAAAAAAACTAATCTCACGAAATAAAGAAAAGAAGAAGAAAAAAAATAATGGTTCCTCTAAAACAACACCACCACTATTTTTGTTAAAAAAAAATGCCTAAAAAAATCATTGAACTCAAAATTATACATACAAAAAATAAATTATTCATACCAATAATTAATTAGCAAATTACAATGAAAGTTGAATTTTATTTGGAGAGAGATTCGGAATTCGAGAAAGCGAAGGAGGTCGAAGTATTGTGAGAACGACGGTGGCGGGGATGTTATTGTGCTTCAAAAAAGAAAATTGGGAAGGAAGAGTTTCAATGATGAATGAATGAATGAATGAATGAAGAGTAAATTGATAAGTATTGGCGGAGGAGGTCGAAGTATTTGATAAGTATTTGATAAGTATTGGAAAAGTGAGGAGTAAATTGTGGATGATTTAGTTATAAGTATTTGATTTTTTAGAGGGTTTTAGGCAATTGAATAAAGAGAGGACTAGAGGAGGTTGCAATATTTTTTAGGGATTTATGAAAATGAATTTGTAATTAAAAGTACTCCGTAGATGAAAATTAATATTAATGTGCAATTTCATTTATTTGTGTTTCAATTGTTTAGCTATTACACTACATTTTATATTTACAAAATTTAAAAAATTATAACTTAAATAAAAATAAAAATAAAAATTACATAATTATCACAATAATTATGTATAAATATAACTTACAATGATAATTATAATTACAAATTAAAATTATAAAATTAAATAACAAATAATAACAGACAAAAATATAAATTATAATTACGAAATACAATAAAATTATTAAAAATAATAATACTGATTAATGTAAAATTTATCTACTTTTAAAATAGAATTTAATATACCGGATTATAATATTTTGGTTTATAAAATAAAAACCTGAAAAAAATACAAATATAAATTACTTTTATAATTTCAATTGTTTAATAAGTTCCTTTCGAAAAAAAAAACCTATTGTATTTTTATATGATAAACATACTGTATGTTTCATGATCACTTAAGAAAACATTGTTTTAATTATCAATTATAATAAAATGATGATTAGCGTTCTTTTAAATTAAATTTTTTGAGTAAAAGTCGTCAAAAAAAGTCGAACACCGACTCTATTAACCGTAAATCATTTTAATCGAGATTGGAGAATCAAAACCCACAACCTATTCATGTCAACCTACAAATATAAATTCCATGCAATTTTGGCTTTAAAAGTTGAAACTCACTTTTGATTTTGTTATGATATATATTTACATTTTTCCAAAAAATAATACATTGAAAGTCACGTACAAATACGACTTTAATTCATACTTCATATTGCTTAACAAAATGTCAAGAGTTTTTTTTTTTTTTTAAATACTTTTTAAAAATATATTTATAAACATAATTAAAAGAATATAATTAATAAATAATTTACACATGCTTAAAAAGTTTCTTAAAGTGCAAATTTTAAATATTATACACCTACAATTTGCAATTTAATTTACATTTGCACGGGCTCACGGGTATTTGCATGAATTTTCAATTATAGGCCACCTAAAATACTAAAATTCAATTAAATTTTACAATTAAATCCTATAAATGTATAATCATAATAATATAATCACTTTTTTTTCTAACCCACTAATATACTTATGATTAATTGATTTTGACAATAATAATAACAACAATAAAGAATTCTATAACAACAACAACAATAATAATAACCGTGTATTATCATACTGTTGTATTATTTCATGGTTGTTTGTCATATTATTTTTCGTTTTAAGTGTTTTTCATTGTTATACGGATATACATTGATCATTTAACATTCTTATTTATTAAATCCATTATACAATAACTTTATTATTTATACATTCCTAAATGAACTTCGTAAACAACAAACCCATGCAATTTGCACGGCATAAGTTTTTTGCAATTTGCACGGGCATAAAATTATACATTCAAAAAATATTTTTTTTTGCATTTTGCACGGGCATAAAATTATACATTCAAAATTTTTTATTTTATTTTTTTGCAATTTGCACGGGCATAAAATTGTTAGTTGTCATATAATAATGAAATTTTCACGGGTATAAAATTGTTATTTGTACGAGCATAGAAATGTTATTTGCTATGTTAATGATAAATTGTACGGGTATAAAATTGTTATTTGTCATATAATAATGATAATTTGCACACCTATAAATTTTTATTTGTGCGGGCGTAGAATTGTTATTTTTCATATAATAATGACAAATTGCACGCGTATAATTGTTGTTTGTCATATAATAACGATAATTTGCATGTGCATAAAATTGTTATTTGTACAGGCATAAAGTTGTCGTTTGTCATATAAGAATGTTAATTTGCACGGGCATAAAATTGTTATTTGTACGGGCATAAAATTGTTAGTTGTCATATAATAATGAAATTTGCACGGGTATAAAATTGTTATTTGTGCGAGCGTAGAATTGTTATTTTTCATATAATAATGACAAATTGCACGCGTATAATTGTTGTTTGTCATATAATAACGATAATTTGCATGTGCATAAAATGGTTATTTGTGCAGGCATAAAATTGTTGTTTGTCATATAATAATGTTAATTTACACGGGTATAAAATTGTTATATGTATGGGCATAAACTTTTTATTTGTCATATTATTATGATAATATGCACGGGCATAAAATTGTTATTTGTACGGGCAAAAAATTATTTATTGTCATATAATTTCCTTTTTTAGGTGCATTTAAGGACAATAATTCATAGTAGTCGCTTCAAAAGGTGCCTTTTATAAACTCATTTTAAAACTTATTATCATCATTTGTCCCTACTTTAAGAGTCACAATTAAAAAGTATCTGAATATTATGATTTGCGATAGTGAAAAATAAGTCTTATATAGAACAAATAACGTAGTTTATAAGAAAGTCTTTAAGAAATTATAGTACATTTACCAAATTATTGAAGTATTATTTCCTTTTATTTTAACCTTTCATGTAATAGTTTGAATTTTTCTACGGAGTATTATTTATGATTATGATTGTTTGTCATATTAATTGATTTTTAGTGATACATATACACATTTTATTTTTATAAAAAACGCTTTTATTAAAGTTATTATACAACGACTTCATTATTCGTAAATTCCTACTTAAATTTTATAAAGAACTTACCCGTGCAATTTGCACGGGCATAACACTAGTAAGTTTTGAAAGAAGAAGGTAAAAGAGAAGAAAAAAAGGAGAAGATAGATAGCAAAACTCTTTTATTTATATCAACAACTTGGACAACACAATTGCATCCTATAATTACCTACCCCATAATATTTAGGGTTAATTCACGTGTTACCCCTGTGTTTTGACGCTCTGCATATAATACCCTTACTTCTGAGATTGTGCACCATGTGCCCTTATCTTTTAAAACTTGTGCACACTTTACCCTTACTCTGATTCAACGTTATGACGGTGTTAGTTAAGCAAGGCTAATGAGTTATTATCTCTATTAACCTCATATATTTTTCACATAACTCACATTTTAGTCAACACTTAGAATAAACTATACCAAACAAATAACCCTTCTAATAACCTTATCTCATTCTCAACACACAACTCACATAAACTAATGCTACTGTTGTCTTCCCTTAAAAACTATATTTTACCCTAAAAATCGCCCTCTTCATCATCTCGTACAATGAAAAGCTTTATTGTTTCTTTCACTTGATCATTCATCATCATCTTCAATCTTACTTCTAGTAGAATTAATTTCAGTCAGATGTGCTCTTTTTTTGCCCATTTTTTAAATGTTCCATATTAACTCATATTATAGATTTTACATGATTTAATCCTCCTCACACACCCCATTAGCACAAGCATATACACGGACACGAACTAGAAATTTAATATGTGACACAAGCTGCTCCACAGATTTCCTACACCCCTGAAAAATACGAGCATTACGTTCCAACCACAAGGAGTACACACTAGTGATTAGAGTACAACGAATCCACTTTTGCCGCCAGTGCTTACCCCTATTGTAACGTATTTGCCATTTCAACTCACCCTTTAAACTCTTTGGCCGTCGAAAAATTCGCACTGAAAGAAGGGTTAGCTCCATAACATGCTGAGAACAGGAGCACTCGAAAAAAAAAAAAATGAGATATAGACTCAGCCTGACATCAAAAAGGTAGCACCTGTTAACCAAATACAAGCCTCGACCAACAAGATTATCAATAGAAGGAAGGAACCCTTGCACAACCATGGAGCAAATCAAGGCATGATGAGATCGATTAATAAAGTCTCAGACTACCTTACTGGAGCAACAGGATAATGGGGGGTAATGCTGTGATGTGGCTTGAAGATACTAATGATCCAATAAAGGAATTTAAATTGGTGATAAGAAGCAAATTAAAAATGATGGTGATTTTATTGAAAATGCTTTCGGAACACAATGAGGGTAATGCTGCGATGTGGCTTGAAGATACTTATGATCCAATAAATGAATTTAAATTGATGGAGGATTTGAAAAGGGCAGCAAAGGAGGAGCAACAGAGGAAGAACAAATAAGAGGTGGAGAAGAAAATAAAAGAGGATCAGATAATATCAATAGAGCCTCTGTTAGTCAATATCCCTATAAAGTCAAATTCAAATCAATATCTTGCCTCCACAAACAAAGCAACTACTACTCAATCAAACCCAATCCATAACTCCACAATTGAGATCAAGATTGACTAACTAAATAGTCTAAGAGTAATACAACTACTCGTACATGACTACATGAGCGTATTGTACAGTTGTACTTAATTAATTCCCAGTAAACTATTTATGGACTTAATTATCTACTGAACTGGCAAAAAACATGTTCTACCAGAAAAGATTTGAAGATAATTGATTCTAAAATAGTAAGTGAACCCCCCATGTTCTACAATAATGTCAAACAGAATATGTATTAATTAGTTGACTAATAAATGGTGTCATACTTCATTAGTTGACAAAATGTGTATTATATTATGACCAAAATAATTCCATTTTACGTGAATAAAAATTGTATAAAATAAGATTCACATATATTGATAAAGATATGGTGCACATGTTTACTAGACCCATGAATGTTTACAAACTAGTTAATTACTACATACTCTCACCTATTAATCAAATTGTTATTTGTGAGAGTAATGTGGATGAATCTAGAGTACTTGGTAATTGTTATCGTATTAATTAGGTGTTAGGTGTCGGTTTGTATTCCCAAGTAGACTCTTAGAGTCTCTTCTTCTATATATAATGTAATCTCAATATTGTGGAAGACAACTCAACCATAATATAATCAGTTTATCAAATGTTTCCGTCTCTATTTCTTAACATTATTATTTGTATATGAAACAATTGAAAATGAGTAGTTATATAAGTGGTTGATCCACTTTTTATTTGATTTTTATGTGTAAAAAGGTTACTAAATAAAATGATAAAATTAAAAAAATCATCATAATAAGAAATGTAATAACAAATGCAGAAATCAAAGACTACAAAATAAAAAGCAACATATATATACCAATTGTTTGCTCAGGAAACTGTTATAACACGTCCCCTACAATATTAATTCAATAATTTGGGACTTTATTTGAGCTAATATACTTATATATATGGAAATAAAACTTAACATACTACGAAGTATAAGATATTAGTTTTTTTTATCGTGGATATAAATATCATACTAACAAATCTGATTAAATATGATATTCCGTAGTATATTGTTGGTAAATTTAAACCTCAATATATAAGTTTAGCTCATTTTCGCTAAGATGAGGTCAATTATTTCCATAAGTTTAACTCAACCCAAATAAATACTAGAAGTAATTTACAAACAGAAAAGTTCTTTCAGCTCCTATAAGCCGAAAATAACGACAAGATCTACTCCGTAATAGAGTTCTTTTATTTCTACTTATTAGGAGTATTTTTGTAAATGAGGTTCATAAACTTCATCCCCTTTTACCCTTATAAAAGGCTTTCCTTTTAACATCTACAAACACAAACACAAACATCAACAATCAACCAAAATCCAATGGAGAAGGTAGAAGAGCTCATAAAAACTCTTCCAAAAACTAATTGGTTAGGTGGCAAAGAATTTGAACTATTTAAGTGTCAAGGTTTTTGGAGTGAAGAATACCTTCTTAAGAATACAATCAATTGTCAACGTAATTTCATTGCAAAAGACACCGATGTGTTCATCACTAGCCTCCCTAAAACCGGCACAACTTGGCTCAAATCTCTACTCTTTTCTGTCGTAAATCGAAACGACACCACAATTTCGCAAACCCCTTTGCTCCACCACAACCCACACAACCTCGTACCTGGTCTAGAAACCGATATATTCACACCACATAATGTGTCAAACAACGTCGATCAAATTTCCGACCCTAGACTACTAAGCTCCCACATGCCATACTCCTCGCTTCCCGAGACCATACGGTCCTCGAAGGCTAAGATAATCCACATTACTCGAAACCCTTTTGACATGCTCGTGTCGCAATACTACTTCACCATAAATATGAAGAAGAGGGTAAACCAACATTTCAAAGCTCCTACATTTGAACAACACTTTGAGGAATTTTGTTTCGACGGTGGGTTATGCAATTTCGGGCCTTACTTCGAGAAAGTGCTCGAGTACTGGAACGCGAGCTTAGAGCGACCAAACAAGGTGTTGTTTCTCAAGTATGAGGAGCTCAAGAGTCACCCTAAGCTCCATCTTAAGACATTGGCGGAGTTTTTAGGTATGCCCTTTTCGATACAAGAAGAAAATGACGGTGTAATCGACGACATAATCGAGCTTTGTAGCTTCAAAAATATAAAGGAACTTGCGGTTAACAAAAATGGTAATGCAACATTTAACAAGGGTATTGAAAAAAAGTCATTTTTTAGGAAAGGTGAAGTGGGAGATTGGACTAATCATTTTACACCTGTCATGGTCGAGAAAATGCACCAATTGATGAAAGAACAACTCAAGGGCACTTCCTAGCTTTGTCCTTCGAGTTTTCGACAACAATATGAAACGGTCTTACGATAAATTAAAGTTGTCACTTATTATGTACTGTGTTTGTTTATTACTCTGCTCAATTATTACACGTTTGAACTTGTTTTCTTTTATTCTTCATTGCTATTGGGCAAAGCGTTATTTTTATTCGTAATTGATCAACTGTACCCGACTTTTTCTCAGTTGAACTCTTTTTTGTCATAATTTTTCCAACCTTTGCCCTTGTTAACCAAAGAATTATATCTTTTTCACATCCAATACATTCACCCTAAAAACAACCTAAAATCATCAATAATCAACCAATAACCTCTTTAATTCGTTCAATAATTTGATTATGGACAATAATGATGACAAATTTCAAGTAATTAGTATTTTTTTTAGTTTTTTTTCATTAATTAGTCTAATTAATTTATTGATTTTTTTTTAGGGTTTTTTGGGGGTGTTTGATGGTGGTAGTCAATTAGTCATGGTGGTGTGGGACGGTTGTTGCGGGGACGGTCGGTGGTTCATGGTTGTCGGGATGGTGGGGCGGCGGTGCTGTGGTGGTGGTTGTGGGCCGTCGGCTAGGGTGGGTCTTGGTCGTAGGTGTGGGTTTCGGGTCTTGTTGGGTGGTCTTGGGTGGGATGGTGGACGGAGGTAGCGGTAGTGGGAGAGGCGGCGCCGACCGCCGTGCTGCTGGGGTCGGTCTTGGTATTGGTTGTGGGGCTGGGTCTGGCCTGGTGGGGCTGTTGTTAGCATATTATTACCTCCCTATATTGCATTGTTTAAACTCTTATTCGTTTATATTTCTAGTGCTTTTTGTTCATCAAAGATTGAAACTTTAATTATGGGCCTTGTTAGGATGATGATTATATGCTTTGATTTTGTTGATTTAGCCATGATTAGTGAGTAGTCCTTTAACTAGGGGTTGATTATCCCCTAATTACCTAAGTCATGCATTAAAACCTTTAAAAAGATGAGGATTGTGGAATTTGTGTTCTTTATTTGGGGTCAATAATTACTTTGAGTGGATGATTTGTTGGGTTTTAATCCTTGACCGCTAAACGGAAGTTGGCTAGATTATAACTTCGTTGTTCACTCACTTGTACCTAGAAAGCGTTGAATTCGGAAGGGTAATTCGTCTCTAGGACCCCTTATATTGACCTTGACCATGGGAATGGAAGGGGGATGACCTTATGGTATCGTCACACTTAATGCCTCTAGTTTGGGTGGAATTACTACGGGAGTAGAGTCGAGTCTAAACTAGGGAGTCTTAGAATTGAACCCGGACGGGAGAATTCCGAGTAGTTTTATGACGAGTCCACATGAATTCCTTGATCCTCGTTTGAATATTAACTCGCTTATCGCATGACTAAGGTAAAAAGGTGGAGAAATCGACCCCTAGCTTTTAATCAATCGTATAACTCTTATCTCCTTCTTCTTTTAGTTATTAGTAGCCTTTTTTTTAGTTATCGTCTTAGCTCTTTTTAGTAGAATCGTTATAGTAGTCTTGGTCA
This sequence comes from Dianthus caryophyllus, assembly GCA_023091065.1. Taxonomy (NCBI): domain Eukaryota; kingdom Viridiplantae; phylum Streptophyta; class Magnoliopsida; order Caryophyllales; family Caryophyllaceae; genus Dianthus; species Dianthus caryophyllus. Next base: position 3,821,865 of record CM041523.1, read on the forward strand.
TAATCCTTCTTAATCGATCTAGATAAACGCGTGAACAAGTGCACTAATAATCATCTACTCCCTCGTGGTTCGACCCTCTCAAACGCTACAATCGACAACGTGCGCTTGCGTGAGAGGTTATTTAAAACCGTAACAAGTTTTTGGCGCCGTTGCCGGGGAGCAAGGTGTTATAAGTGTAGTTTGTTTTTGTTTAGACTAGATCATCCTCTTTTGCACACTAAGGTGTGCTCCCTTTTGTTACTAATCCCTTTCTTTAGTGTTGTTTTGCATGAGTAGACGGATTCTCGGGTTGCCACCACTACATCCTATTAATCCCGAGATTGAAGCTACCGCACGACACCTAAACTCCGAAAGACGGAATCGGCTTGATATTTCTCCTCCACGAGAGCCTACTCCTCCGTCTTCGTCGTCTTCGACATCTTATTCTTCCGACTCGGGTGACGAGAACCCTTACATCGAGTTTGAATTAAACATGGATCCTCCACCACCTCCACCAATGGCGTCTATTCGTGATCAAAGTGCTCCGGGAGCACCCGGTAACTCTTCTATTCAAAGACCTCTGGTGAATGCTTGCAAACAATTTCGAGTTAAAGACCACACTTATTCAATTCGTTCAACAAAACTCGTTCATGGGTTTGCCAACGGAGAGTCCTACCAAGCACATTAGTACCTTCCTCGAGGCATGTGACAATGTAAAGATAAATGGAGCTTCCGATGACGCCATAAAGCTTCGATTATTCCCATATTCTTTGCAAGGTCGAGCCAAGGAATGGTTAAGGGCTCAACCTCCGGATAGCTTTGATACATGGGCTAAACTTCAAAAGGCTTTTCTTCTTCGTTTCTTTCCACCCGGAAAAACGGCTAAGTTTCGAAATGACATGTCCACTTTTCAACAAGAGGACCATGAGACCCTCTATGAAGCTTGGGAGCGCTTTTGTGATTTGAAGAGACAATGTCCTCATCACGGAATCCCTCCGTACCTCCTTGTGCTCTACTTCTACATTGGAGTTCGACCCGAATATCAAACGGGAATGAACGCGGCGGCGGGTGGAGCCCTTGACATGATGAATCCGGACGAGGCGTTGGGGATAATTGAGAGGTTGGCCTCAAATTCACATAATTGGAGCATGGATGGTCGAAACTCAAAGAAAAAGGGTAATGAGTCGGTTCAAGCTTTAAGCTCTAAGCTCGATGACTTGACGAATCAATTTTCCAAATTCATGAAAGGCGGCTCGAGTTCGTCTAACTCCCCACTACACCTTTCATGTCAACTTTGTGGTGTCAAGGGTCATGAAGCGGCCGAATGCATGAATGTTACGGAGATGGAGCAAGCGAATGCAATGACGGGGAGACAACACTTTGATCCTTACTCAAACACATACAACCCCGGCTACGTTTTCCACCCTAACTTCTCATATGCCAACAACAACTCTCAAAATGCCTCACGACCTCATCAAAACACCTACAATAATCAATCACAACAAAATTCATTAAACCCACCCGGTTTTCATGGTAGATTTCACTCTCCAAATAACTTTCATCCACAACAAAATGCCCAATTTCAATCACGACCACCACAAAATCCTTTGAATCCTCATCCACCTCAAAGACCGGTTTTGGATCAAGCCGTAGAGCAACTAATGATCTCAAATTCGAACTTCAATCAATTCATGGTTGCCCAAACGCGGATAAACGATGAAATCCGAGCATCTTAAAAGATGAGTGAGACCCAAATCGCTCAACTCTCTCAACAAATCACCGAGATGAACTCTAATCCCGGTCGATTCCCGGGACATACCATCCCGAATCCGAAGGATCAAAAGCATTGTAACGCGGTGACTTTGAGAAGCGGTAAAGAGTTGGTTGAGGTTGAAAAACCGAAGAAATCGAAGGGTAAAGAAGTCGAAATTGAGAATGTTGAGAAACCTTGCTTATCTAAGGGCAATGGCGATGTGGTGATTGAAATTGATGATGAAACGAATGAGTCGAAAGACACTCCACCTTTAAGGGTGTACACTCCTCCGGTTCCATTTCCTCAACGCCTCGCTAAGGCAAAAATGGAGCAAAAGTATGGAAAATACTTGGATATCTTGAAGAGTTTGCATGTTGATGTCCCATTTTTGGATTTAATATCCGAGATCCCGTCCTATGGAAAGTTCTTGAAGGAACTTATCACGAAGAAAAGAAAGCTTGACGAAGCTCAAACGGTGACTCTCTCCCACGAGTGTAGCGCCATTTTGACAAGCAAGCTTTCTCAAAAGCTTGACGATCCGGGTAGCTTCTCGATTCCATGCTCCATTCAAGGCGTGAAGATCAAAAGAGCCTTATGTGATTTGGGGGCAAGTGTAAGTTTGATGCCTTTTTCCACCTTCAAGAGGTTGAATTTAGAGGATTTGAAGCCTACAAGAATCTCTTTGCAACTAGCGGATCGGTCGGTGAAGTATCCTATTGGTGTTATCGTAGATGTTCCCTTAGAAGTGGGAAAGCTTGTGATCCCATGTGATTTCTATGTCATGGATATGCCCGAGGACCATCATGTGGCTATCATCTTAGGCCGCCCTTGTTTGGCAACGGGCGGAGCTAACATCGATGTCAAGAGTGGGAAGCTTTCACTTGAAGTGGGAAATGAGAAGGTTGAGTTCGAACTCAACAAGTCCACTAGTCCTTCCTTGAGTAGTACTATGAATGAGAAGAACAAGAGCTCTCCATGTAAACTATCTTTTGAGAAGAATACTCAAGAAAGTGTCAAGTGCATCTCACTACCGTTGTTGACAAAGAAGGTTAAGGCAAATGAGAAGAAGGTTGGAGAGAAAAGGAAGATGGTTAAGGATGACTATTCAAATGAGATGAGTGAAGTGCTTGGAGGGATTCAATCTCTTGTTTCAATGTTGTCGAAGGTAGTTCATGCTCAAAACGGGAAAAGGTTGAAGGTAGGAAGAAAACCAAAAGGGAATGGATGTCTTGGGCATCCAATTGGTGACCCCGGTTAGGTGAGTAATGAGAAGAGTCAAGCTAGTGACTATAAAGAAGCGCTTCTTGGGAGGCAACCCAAGTAATAAATTGTTTTTGCTTTCACTTTTCTTTTGTGTTTGTCTATATTTGTAGGTAACGCTCTCTCCATCAAACTCGGTGGGTTTCACAAGCATTTTCAAGCTACTTTCTTTGGTGATTCCACTCGAGCTCTCCTTGGTAATATTCTAATTCCCTTTTTCCATTACACCCCTTCCCCTAGCATTTACATTGAGGACAATGTCTAGTTCTAGTGTGGGGGAGGACGCTTTGCTATACTTGGTGGATTTGGAGATTGTGGTTTTGTTGTGCAATGTTGTGCTGAGGAGTTCGGAGAACGTGTTTAGTGTATATATATACTTTTGTTGTCTTTTCCTATTTTTAAAAAACCAAAAAAAAAAAAAAAAAAATTGAAAAATTGAAAAATTCCTAAAAATTGAAAAATTCTTCAAAAAAACTTCAAAAAAGAGGTCAAGTTTAATACTTTTGCGCATATTGTTGATTATCTAGCTCGTCGCTTGTATGAAAACGCTTATTAGAATTACTTAATTATGCATGCTTGAATTGTTGTTAACCAAACTTTTAGGGTCATTTCGGTTGTGATTACACTTCCATTTTCCACCCTCTTCAGAATAAGTACCTAAGTCATCTAGTTTCAAGGTGACCGATTTCGACTCGACTACCACAAAATTTCACAAAAAAAGGGGTAAACACAATAACTATCTCATCTCATGTCTACTTTTGCAAAGTGCTTAGTTCTATAATGATGATTTTGGCTTCCCAAAAGTTTCAAATGAGGGTTGTGGTGACCACTTCGATGCTTCAATAACGGTCAAAATAGACCGAGAGGTAAAGAGTGAATACCCGTAAGCTATTGTCGAGCGCTTGCTTCGAGCCAAGAAAACACGCGGCAAGTCGGTGACAATTAGCGAGCGTGGGATTAGCCACACCCGAAAAAAAAAAAAAAAAGAAAAGAAAAATGTGTGTTAATATTTCGGGAGCCAATTTTTATGGGCACTTGTTTCCTTTTGAGATGACCTTATAGTAGAGTTGATTCGGGACGACCCTTCCTCCTATTTTTGGAGGCGAAACACAATGCTAAGGGCTTTGAACACGAGGTTCATTATTTTTCCACAATTCCCCACATCCGTTTTGGTGCCAACGAGTTTGGTTCATTAACAATCCTTGTATGCATGATATAAAGTTATACTACTTTGCCTTTTTATCCAAGTGACGTCTTAGGTTTTTAACATGATTGCGTGATTAGTATCCTTGCTCGAGGAGAGAGTGAGGGAGCCACCTAGATGAGGAGGTAGGCTTACTTCTAGACCGAATCGACCTTATTTTGATTGATCTTGTACCTTATTGTCTGTGTCGATTCGCTTTTTTGAGCAAGGCCCCACTTGCCTTGCACGCAACACTTCTTCCTCATGAGTATTGCGTTGTGAGTTGAAGGGGCGGAGCGAGCCCGCTAATAGACTCGTATCGGATGTATTGTATAGAGTAGTTGGTAGATTTCTCACTAGTTAGTCCTTGGTTTAGTCGTCTTGGCTTGCGTGCTTTGTTTTACTCGAGGACGAGTAAGAGTTCTAGTGTGGGGGAATTTGTTAGCATATAATTACCTCCCTATATTGCATTGTTTAAACTCTTATTCGTTTTTTTTTTTCATGCACATAAGTCATCGTTTAGTCCCGTTTTTGTCGTTTTCGCTCGTTTCCCGTCATTTTACTTTAAGTCTCCGCTTTTGGACGAGGTACTGCTCCATATTGGTCTTATATGCAGGTACCCGGGAGCACACTCGATGAATTCAAGCTTAAGGAGCAAAAGAAGCAAGGAAGAAACAAGAAGGAAGCAAGAAGAGCAAAAGTGGGGGGGAAAACGGGCGACAGGAAGGCAGAGGGGACGACACGTCGCCCGTAAGGCGACATGTCGTCCATCTGGCGACTGGGTCGCCCTACCGTGGCTGTGTCGCCCGGTCTGGGCCCTGTTTCACGCGACTTATTTTGGCTTCATTTTGGAGCGACTATATATACTCTAAACCCTCATTTTTCATTCCTAAGTAATTTCTAAGTAATAAAAACATCATTTTAGAGAGATTTTAAGAGATATTAACTAGGGTTTCAAGTTTTGAAAGTTTAAGTTGATATTCAAGTTGAAATTTGGGTGAATCGGTCTCGGTTTTCTTCAATTATTATTATTATTATTATTATCCAATTCTCTCCTCTAATTTAGGGTATAATTTCTCATCTCTCTCCATCTTATTATTAATATAGTTTGAATGTTTGTAGTAGTTTAGTTTATGGTTGTAAAACTTGTTGGATTCTCTTTTATAATACATAATCATCTTGATTTGAGTTTGATTTTGTGTTTTTGGTTGCTATTTCTCATTTCTAGTGCTTTTGTTCATCAAAGATTGAAACTTTAATTATGGGCCTTGTTAGGATGATGATTATATGCTTTGATTTTGTTGATTTAGCCATGATTAGTGAGTAGTCCTTTAACTAGGGGTTGATTATCCCCTAATTACCTAAGTCATGCATTAAAACCTTTAAAAAGATGAGGATTGTGGAATTTGTGTTCTTTATTTGGGGTCAATAATTACTTTGAGTGGATGATTTGTTGGGTTTTAATCCTTGACCGCTAAACGGAAGTTGGCTAGATTATAACTTCGTTGTTCACTCACTTGTACCTAGAAAGCGTTGAATTCGGAAGGGTAATTCGTCTCTAGGACCCCTTATATTGACCTTGACCATGGGAATGGAAGGGGGATGACCTTAGGGTATCGTCACACTTAATGCCTCTAGTTTGGGTGGAATTACTACGGGAGTAGAGTCGAGTCTAAACTAGGGAGTCTTAGAATTGAACCCGGACGGGAGAATTCCGAGTAGTTTTATGACGAGTCCACATGAATTCCTTGATCCTCGTTTGAATATTAACTCGCTTATCGCATGACTAAGGTAAAAAGGTGGAGAAATCGACCCCTAGCTTTTAATCAATCGTATAACTCTTATCTCCTTCTTCTTTTAGTTATTAGTAGCCTTTTTTTTAGTTATCGTCTTAGCTCTTTTTAGTAGAATCGTTATAGTAGTCTTGGTCATAATCCTTCTTAATCGATCTAGATAAACGCGTGAACAAGTACACTAATAATCATCTACTCCCTCGTGGTTCGACCCCTCTCAAACGCTACAATCGACAACGTGCGCTTGCGTGAGAGGTTATTTAAAACCGTAACAGCTGTTGGGTGGTGGTCTTAGGGTGGTTGTTCACCTTCTTTTTTTTTTTTTAATTTTAATTTTACTATTATTATTATTATTATTATTATTATTATTATTATTATTATTATTATTTTCAACTAAATATAGCAACTTTATCAACTCTAGCAATAGTGAATAGTACCTAACTATTATTATTATTATTATTATTATTATTATTATTATTATTATTATTATTATTATTATTATTATTGCTTTGAAATTATTATTATTATTATTATTTTCAACTAAATATAGCAACTTTATCAACTCTAGCAATAGTGAATAGTACCTAACTATTATTATTATTATTATTATTATTATTATTGCTTTGAAATTATTATTATTGAGGGTGCGTCGGTTTTTTTGGATGCTTGACCACTTTGTGTTGGGTGGTAGGGGTGGTTTAATGGAGATTGAATTAAATTTAGGGGAAAATTGAAGATGAAGAGAGGAGAGAGAAGAGAGAGTTTGTAAGTATTGAAATATGGAAGGAGGAAATAAGAAGGGTAATGAGGTCTTTTTTTGGTACAAGTGAGAAAAAAATCGGGTACAGTTGATCAACACCCTTTTTATTTGGTTTGAATAAGTTGTACTACACGTATTCCATAATTCCTTTTCTAAGACTTTTATTTGAGGTTGTTAAGTGAATGGTTCTCTTTTCATATACTAGTCGGAAACTCGCTCGTGAATCGGACTTTATTTGTCGAATAATTAACGATATTAATTAACTAACTAATATATTAAAACTTAAATTACCTATGTTGGTACCATAATTTTTACAATTTACAATGTATTTATTTCCTCCATTTCAGTCATTTAGCCTCACTTTTCATTTTTGACAATTTCAGCCATTTAGAACCTTTACTATGTATAGTACGAGTAGTTGTTAGCAATGAAAAATTGAAAATAACACTTTCACTGCTACTATTATAGTTATTTCATTAAAATATCACACACTTTTTCTTTAAAAGTGGGACCCATTCACCAAATATCAATATTATCCCTGACTTTTTTTTTTACTTTCTTTAATCTTGTCAAATACCAATGGAGTTATCGCACTCAAATAGGGGGAGTACTAAATTACGTACAAAGTAGGGAGTACAATGTTATTACAAAATTTCAAATGAAAGATAAACAAAGAAAAAAAAAAATCAGTAGTGGTTGATTATAGAAATAGATATTTTGATTGTCCAATAATTATTGTAAGGAAAGTTTGCGTAAGAAATGATTGTTAAATGTACGGGAATTTACATGTAAGTACAAAATTTTTTTATAGAAAACAATTTATTTAGAATATATATTTTGCATATAAATTTGAAAAAACATTGTAATTCCAAATTTTGCATATTAGAATTACATTCCTTTTAATTTAATAAACAGTTAATTCCAATATTTCACACTGATTTAGTCATATGTTTATTTATATGCATAAATTTTATACGTGTATTAATTTATCAAATGTTTGTGATTTATATAACTTTACATTGAACTAAGACAATATTATGTATATAAAATTTTACATGATATTATATGTTCCTTATGTCCCAATGAGTGGTTTACATATTTTGTTTTATTTTATGAGTGAAAAATAAAACGAGTTTAAATGATCGAATAAAACAGAGAAGGAAAAGAAATCTGCAAGCGTACTAAATTTGGCAAAGTGTCTTCTTTCATGGATTGACCTTGAGAAAAAGGGAGTTATAGGAGAAGAAAGGGTAAACAGTTGGAGTCATCACTCATCAAAGATTTGACTTTTTCGAACTCGACGCTATAAATAAATAAATTAATTAGACTCGACCCTGTAGTATGTCCGTTCATTATGCACGGCTTCATTATTTTAGTTATTTCATTACGGAGTATTATATCACCGTCGTTATTATAACGTGTTTTAGAGTGGTTGTTAAACTTTGTACTCCGTATTATTTTTCTTTACTATGATTAAGGTTGCTGTCAACTACGGAGTATTGATTTTGTTATATTAGTGTATCTTCTATTCAATGAATCAATGCGTTCTGCATTATTATTATTATTATTATTATTATTATTATTATTATTATTACACAAATTCTTGTGTGAGTCAAGCAATAAATTATTGTAAGTTCGGTTTATTTGTACTCTATTATATAGTTTTTGTACCCATTAAGTGTAACATCCCGACTCATTTCGTTCCTATTTACAATTCATTTCATATGATTTTCTCATTTTCGTCTCGAGAAAGCAGTTTTCGACATAATAAACGGTGCCATCAACAACTCCGAACTGGGCCTCAAGTTCCTTCCAAAGGATTGCAGCGTCTTCGACATAATAAACGGTGAGAAGAATGGAGGGGTCGATTGTGTTATGAATCCACTGGACAATAGTACAGTGAACCACTTCCCAATGTTCGAGATAAAACGGGTCAATGGGTTTAGTAATCGTACCATTAAAGAAACCGAATTTGCGGCGAGATTTTAACGACGTGTGCATCGACTGTTGCCATTGGTCAAAGTTGTCCCGCTATAGAGTAACGTGGCAAATCTTGGCTCCGAGGACGTCATGTGAACCGAGATAGTAGGGGGAGAAGGGATCAATTTGGGGTTTTTGTTTCAGTTGCTCTTCTTCTGCCATTGAATTGAAACAGCCGAAGAAGGAAGAGGATGAAAGGGGAATCGTTTGGGATTCTCTTTTGATGTTGTTGTTATGTTATTTTTTTAAATTGTGAGATAAAATAAAAGACTGACTCTGATACCATGTTAAGGAGTTGTACGGAATTGTTCGATGGTTTTATTAAGCAATTGTAAGAATATATACTCCCTCCGTTTCAGTGAATTATTTACAGTTTGACTTTTTTATGAGGGGAAAAAAGTCAAATTATAAACAAATGACTGAGACAGAGGGAGTATAACACTAATAAAAAACACGCGTTTTGCGAGGGCAAAAATCCGTCGCAAAACATTCAAATCCGTCGCAAAATGACCTTTGCGACGAAAATTGTTTGTCGCTAAAAATTGTCGCAAAATAACATTTTTGCAATGGACTCTCCCTCGCAAAATATTTGCGACGAAAATTTCCGTGGCAAAGAAAAAAAAATAATAATAACAAAATTTTTTATTTTTTTTATCGTAATCTCCAATAACTTATCCCGAAATCAAAAACCGCATTATCTAATCCCTTATATATAAGTTTTGTCATTTTCATTCAAACATTAACTCACAACAACACTATAAAAACCTCACACAACTTACTTTTTTCACCGATGTGGGACTTTAGGTTTTTTAATTTTGCGACGATTTTTGCGACGGAATTTTGCAGATTTGCAACGGAATTCCGTCGCAAAAAAAAAATTAAAAAAAAATTAAATAAATGATAATTTTTTTTTTTTTGCGACGGAATTCCGTCGCAAAAACCGTCGCTTATACGGTGTTTCTTTGTAGTGTAATACACCCTATTATGGGCCGTCATTAAATCGGGCCGTTGTATATGGACATAAGTACAAGTACAAATACATCGTATTACAAATAAAACTCGTCTTAAACCTAATTATATAAGATTGCTTAACTAGATAAGATCATTTCAAAAATAACGAGTGTGTGTGACTCGGTACTTTAAAATTAAAACAATGAGGTTATTAGTAAATTAAAAAGTGACTTTCTTATTAAAAAGTCACCCTTCCTTAAAATGAGGTTAAAATGTTAAATGAATGAAATTATTGGAAAAAAAATAACCTAAATGAATGAAAAATATTGTATGTTATTAGTGATTACTTCTTGTATTCATATAAATAAATCAATTAGTCTTCTATAAAACGGGTCAACCCGTTTTAAGTTAAGACGGGTCAGATATGACCCGTTTTGGCCTTTTTTTCGAATTTTTTTAAGACCCTTTTTTTTAAAAAAAAAAAAAAAAAAAAAAAACATAACTCAAATAACGAATAAAACACAAATTTTAAATGGTAACAATATTGATAAAAATGGTAACCTACTATATTATATTGGTGACATATTCTCAAAAAATTAAAACATAATTAACCTATTTTGGTAACATATTATACAATTATGGTAATAACACATTAAACAAATGTTATGACAATTTTTTATTTTTTATGTTTTATAATATGTTACAAATATAATATAATATGTTACTCCCTCCATATTTTTCAATTAGCCCCAAATTCCTTTTTTAAAAATTTTGGCCAATTAGCCCCATTACCTTTTAAGGTAAGTATTTTTCTAACACTACAACACTTTTTCTTACACAACCTACTTTTTCTCACTCATATCCAATTATTTTATTATTAAACTATTTCACTTTTTTTCATCTTACCCCACTATTTTTCATTTGCATTAAAAATAGTGCAATTTGCTATGGGGCTTATTCCAAAATATGGAGGGAGTACCATTTTACATTACTTTGTTACCATTTTCAATAACCCAATAAACACGAACCTATTTTGGTAACATATTATACAATTATGGTAACATATTAAACAAATGTTATGACAATTTTTTATTTTCTATGTTTTATAATATGTTACAAATATAATATAATATAATATGTTATCATTTTACATTACTTTGTTACCATTTTCAATAACCCTATAAACACGATTTCCGACAAAAGTTTTTAAAAATAAATTTTGGGTCTTGAAAAAAAATTTCAAAAAAAAAAAAAAAAAAAAAAAAAGAAAAACGAGTTGACCCGACCCGTTTTAAGCTTAGAACGGGTACCTTGGTCTTAAACAAGAATTTGTGTAAATAAATAATGTGTGAATACTGAACGATGTAGATGTATGAAACTACGTTACGAGACAACTAACATAATTATGATTTAGAATTTTAAAATCGATTTGATGTGCTCACTGCTCACAAGTAGTTTGTGGATAAAAATTAACACAAATTCTTGTGTAAGTCAGGATTTACAATAAGTTATTGTAAGTCTACCTCATTTGTACCCGTTTATATAGCTTTTGTACTATTTAAATGATAATTATGATTAATTGTTACTAAAATTTTTTTAGTACCCCTGTAAGTAACTTTAGTAGATTTGTTTCAGGATTTTGTACCCTTTTAACTGTAATTTGTACGTTGGTCTTATATTAATTTTGTGTAAGTTGTACCTTACAGGAGAATTACTGAAAAATTAAAGAGAGCCGACAATGATAAGTTGATGCTCACTACTTTAATTTACCAAGTGAAATGGGTCAGTTTGGGAACCACTTTATCATGATAATATTCACAAGAATGAAAGATGGTTAGACGCTCGCTCATAAGCAAGCCAAACACTAAGAATCTATGCCGGAAGGCGGAGGGATCGAGATGCGTGAAAGCAGGCTTATCACCTAGTCGGTCGGACGTTAGACACATCGGAAAGAAGTTTATCCTCAAGAGCCTTGGAAGGTGGCCCATACTGTAACAACCTGGTTTTTCGTGACTTTAATTAAACTAAGGCGGAAAATTAATTAAGTCTATATATTACAAAACCAGCTGTTATCGTCTTACAAACTCAGTATACATAATACGAGTTTAGAGATAAAACAGAGTATTTAGATTACAAGTTCTCTCAGAATAGATTACAAAATAAGGCCTTGATCCCCGATAGATCAACGGTCAAGACTCAAAATTTTTGCATTAAACTCTCATCATTTTCCCGCACACTCTTTCGACACATGCAATTCTAAGGCAATATGCGGTATAAATAATAAATAAACAAAAATGAAGAGCAAGTAGCAAGTAAAACACGTAAGGAATTTGTGATGATTCAACATGAGTATAACACAATCAAATAACACACCACGCTCACAAATAATCATGCTCAATAATTCGCATTCCAATACTCAGCCAGGTCATTCAGATAATCATCAACAAACAAGGAAATGCATTCAACATGTGATAACTGATGAGTCTTCGTTAATAAGGCGGAAGCATGCGGACATAATCCGCCTTGATGGCGATCGGGCCAACTTCACTTGGACATGGTGACAAAGCTAAAGATATTAAAGGTAATAAGGATGTTTCTATCCCTTGACTAATGTATGCATACACTACCTATCGAGGATCATACTTATTCGCTATTCAAAAGGTATCACCGACGAAAAAGTTCGACTATCACCAGAGACGGGTTCCCCCGGATGGGGTTGGCGTTTCCAATTACTATTCTATGGGCCCGCGGAAGTATCAAGTATGCCCCATCCCGAGGTTGATACCACACGTCAAACAAAGAATCTTAAGATCGTTGAATAGCCTTGGGCGACTACGGGAGGAGCCCAAGTCCCCATAAACGACTACCTCGTTAACTTCGAATTTCAAGAGTCGCAACATGGCGAACAATCCTAGTATTTTATTCAAGTACTCGCTTTCTCAATTTCTCATTCTCTCGCTCATAAAATAATAATAGTGACAATCTTGGAACATAAATATAACGTCAAACTTGGATAATGAAATTTTAATGTAATGATTCTTGAGTAAAACAGAACACATAGAAAAACTTAATTATTTATTTTGAGTCCATTCGTAACTTTTAAATATTTTTCACTATTCATTATTTTACTATTCACCGTATTTACTATTCATCGTATTTACTATTCATCGTATTTACTATTCCTCGTATTTATACGTATTCGTATTTTTGTATTTCGTATTTGTACGTAATTTTATACTTAAGTATTTTATTAAGTATTTTATACGTGTCGTATTCTTATACTTTGTATTTATACGTATTTTTATACGTACTTGTATTATTATACTTAGTATTTATTATTATATTTTCTTTATACTTAGTAATTTTTTTATACTTTTATACAAATTGTTATACTTAGGAGATTTTAGGTGTAAAGCTAAATTTTATTTTCTAAGTACAAAATTCTAGTTTTAAAGTCGTTAGGTTCGTTTTGTATTTAGTGATTTGAAAAATTACTTCGGAAGTAAAACTCGATATAATCTAAGTACAAAATTCTAGGGTCAAAGTTGTTAAGTTCATTGTGTACTTGGTGATTTTAAATAACATTTTAAAATTTAAAAACCCGGTTTTATTTAGTCATATACTTAACTAATCTTTTAGCGGTTTCCATTTTTAGCGAGGTTGTCGTAGTTCATTTTAAATAGTCCGTATGTCCATATCCAACTTAAGCAAAGGTAGTAACACTCAACATTATTCATTTTAATACGTGTAACGTTTATTTTTATCGGTTTTGTCAATTCTTTTTATTAACGATTTAATACATAAACAAATATAAACCTAATTACTATTCAAATTTAGTGACTAAGTGATAAATTTATTTTGACAAAAATTGGCCCAAAAACAACATAAATGCCGTGAGCCTTTATATATTTAGCCATTTATTTCTTTTGTTGTTTTTATTAATAAATCATTACTTTAACTATTTTAATTACTTAAGTGATAAAAATAAAAAGTGACAAATTCATTTTAGGTCAAAAATTATACCCTAACCGTGGCCTTCTATTACACTTGTTCATTTTCATTTTCGTTTTCTAATTTATCGGTTTTGACTTAAAGTTTTTATATACTAATCATTCAAATTACACTAAGGTGATTTAAACTAACTTGAAATTTTCATTAAACATTTTTATTACATTTGTGAATAGTGATTTAGGATACTTTATTTCTCTAACTTTCTTATTTTAAGGATTAAGCTTATTTAAGTTGTATAATTAGTTATTGTATTTATTCATTAGTGGATTAAAACAACATCTAAGTACAACTTTATAAAAATTATTAATCAAACTAGCAATAAATATGAAGAACACATGAAGATGTTAAGAACCCTAATATTTTTCATATGAATTTCAATTAGTCAAATTTTCATATGTTTATATAATTTTCTCAAATTTTTCCTACAAGTCTAATTTATCTTAACTAATCATAATATGTTATTTAGAAAAATTAAAACTAAAAATTGGTCCATGTAATTTAATTTGGCCGTGTATATGTATATGTGTTCATGATTTTTGATTTTTGATTTTTATACTTCTAATTCAATAACTAATTTACTTTATATCTTTTATGCATTTAACATGGGTGATAAACATATACAAATATTAACACACATAAGTAAAAAATCATTTAAACACAAGAATACACAAAAATTCAAGAACACACATAAACACATTAAAACATTTAAATTTCATAACAAATTCATTTTAAGTCCTAAACATAAACTAATTATATTTTCATGTTCATTTTATTACAAGTATTTTAAACATGCAATTTACAAAAATTAAAACGAAAAATTTAGTGAAAAATAGGGTGAATGCCGTGTGATATACATATGGACAATATATTTTATTTTTCGATTTTTGTCTTCTAATTTAACATGTGATATTTGGGTGACATAAAATCATACATACAAATCAAAACATCACTTAGGAAAAATAACATAAAATCAAATACAGGGCGCTTATCACATAAGTGTGTGCGGGAAGCACCTATGATTTGGTTAGTGGAGTAAAACCCTAGCAATTGTCGGGGTCGATGATATGATCGAATTGGCTCAAGTCGACACCACCACCTTGCTCCTCGTCTTTGGTTAGGATGGGTACATAAGAATGAAATAAACAAGTTAGTAATTTATTTAAGCTAGTTAAACTATACTAAAAATTTTATGTGTAGTATTGTTTTTAGTTTAGGTGATGTTTGTATTTTAAGTGATTTTGATTTATGTTCATTTTTAATTGCATGTAAAGATAAGGAGTGAGTACTAAATATAAATGGTGAGGAGTTTATTTAAGTGTGCTAATTAATTTAAGCAAATAAAATGAAAGTTTAAGGAAGAAAAGAGTTAAAGAGGATGAAGATTGTATGTGTTCTTGAGGTTGCACAATGAACAAGCTTACTTGTTCTTGAGTTGAGTTTATTAGAGAGAAAATAAGTTGAAGTGTTTGTTGTGTGTGTATGTAATGTACGTCGTGTATGTGTGTAGTGTAGTAGTAGTTGTGTTTTGTTCTAGTTGCAAGCTTATGTAGTGTAATGTAATGTAAGTGGCATACTTGGTATTGTGTGGTGGTATGAGTTCATTAGTTGAAGTATACTTGTGTATGAATGTAGAGTCAACAAGGGAGCAACCAACACTCAACCAAGTGATGATCAAATGAAGAGGTGTGTAAGAGAAAGGAGCATGCTTGTGTAAGGGATTTGATGTGTGTAAGAAGAAGGGAAGCATGGGTGTAAGAAAGTAAGGTGTGTGCAAGAGAATGGAAGAGAGTAGAGTGGGCTAGGAGGAGCCCCATTTTCTCGGCCAAAACATGGTCCAAGTGGCTCGATTTTCGTTTTTGAAATTTTTCGATTTCTTGCCTTGCGTGAAAAGTCTCGAAATGAAATATATAGTCTTGGAATAATGTTTAGAAGTAAGATCGAAAATAAAAATGAGAATAAACCTCAAAGCGAATTCAAACAAAAATTGGGTACTAGTTTTCCTCATGACTTTGAAATAAAATTTTATTCGATCGAAATATATATTTTTTTTCGTTGAATGTTATCGAATTAAATCATTATCCTCAAACGTCAAAAAGTTTATCAGTTTAGGCTTAGTGTAACTCAATATATCGAGTTTTAGTGAATGTGTTAGTTAAATCAAAGTGGAATAGTAATTTGATATTATTATTATATGTTTTGTTAGTAATAATCAATATGATTAAGCTTAAGCTACTTTAATTAGATTTGGATTATGAGTAATTATATTTAAGAAAGGATTAGGTGACTTAATCATATTTAGGTGGCTTGGCCATTTAGTCAACGTTTGACCTCGATTTGCGTGCCAAAATTTGTCGTTGAGAAAATTGTCGTAGATCCTTTGTTTGATTTATCGAGTTTGAAAATGTAAAAATAAAGTTCAAATTCAAGGTAGTTCAAAACGGTTTTTAATTTAGGTGCAAAATAACTTGTAGTAAAATGTGTTAGGAAAATAAGCGAGCGAGGATGTTTAATTATTGATTTCCTAATTATAATTAGCTTAAATTAACACGGTGTTCTGATCCTCCCCTTAAAGAAGTTTCGTCCCCGAAACTTAAAGTAATCTGGGTGGTTAAGGTTACCTGTGCTAAACAGCTCCGGGTACTTTTCCTTCATCGACGCTTCGGTCTCCCACGCGTTGCTTGTTCGATCTTGTCCCTCCGAGAGAACCTTGACTAAGGGTATCGACTTGCGTCGTAGAATTTGGTCTCTCTGGCGAGAATTTCCACTGGTTTCTCAGAGTAAAGCATGTTAGGCTCGATGGCGATCACATCGGGCGTAACAATGTGACTCGGGTCGCCTCTGTATCTTCTGAGTTGAGATACATGAAATACATCGTGCACTTTGGATAAGTTTGGCGGTAAGGCGAGTCGGTATGCCACCTCGCCAATTCGTTCAAGTATTTCGTAGGGTCCGATGTACTTTGGACTAAGCTTCCCTTTTTAGTCAGGCGTCTTACCCCTTTCATGGGTGAGACCTTTAAGAAGACCTTATCTCCACTGTTGAACTCAATAGGTCGACGGTGCTCGTTTGCATATTTCTTTTGGCGATCTTGAGCTGCTTGTAGTCGTTCTCGAATAATCTTTATGTGTTCAATCTGATCTTGTATAACCTGGGGTCCAGTACCCACGTTATCACTAGCGTCGTCCCAACAAACCGGATCACGGCACTTCCTCGCCATCTGATTAGCTTCAAAAGGAGCGCACCCTAGACTAGCATGATGGCTATTGTTGTATGAGAATTCAACGAGAGGTAAGCTCTTTTCCCAGTTCACGTTGAATTCCATCGTGCACGCCCTCAACATGTCTTCCAGTGTCTGGATAGTTCGCTCTGTCTGACCGTCAGTTGCTGGATGAAAAGCCGTACTCATTTTCAATTTACTACCCAAAGCCTCTTGCAATTTCTTCCAGAAATGCGATGTAAATCTTGCGTCCCTGTCTGATATGATGTCGAGGGGGACGCCATGGAGTCGTATTATTTCCTTTTCGTAAGCCTTGGCCAGTTCTTCCAATCCCCAAGTCTCCCTGATCGGAACGAAGTGAGCTGCTTTAGTTAGACGATCCACAATAACCCATATCGCATCCTTGCCACCTGCTGTCCTTGGTAACCCCATGATAAAATCCATGGATATGGAATCCCACTTCCCTTGAGGAATCTCCAACGGTTGGAGTAGTCCTCCTGGTCTCTGGTGTTCAAATTTTACCTTCTGGCAAATCATACATCTAGCCACATATTCGGCTATCTCCGCCTTCATCCTTATCCACCAGAAGCGTAATTTCAGGTCCTTGTACATCTTGTCTGAGCCAGGATGTACCGAGTAGCGGGTACTATGTATTAGCCGTCAAGGATTTTGCGTTTCAAATCTTCATTGTTAGGTATGCACCACTGCCGTTGAAGCGTAGACTTCCATCGGTGTAGATCTCAAACCCTTCGCTCCTCGATGGAATCTTTTCTCGATTTCTAACAAGGCTGGGTCTTCCCACTGTAGCGCTCGTATGTCATGGAATAAATCTGGTTCTACCACCATTGCATTTAGGTCAACGTCATCTGACTGTACCAGATCCAAGCTCAGCCTTTTCAGGTCTTGGGTAATGTCCGAGGGTATTTCCCAAATGTTGCTCAGGGTATGTATTGCCTTACGACTCAGTGCGTCAGCAACTACGTTGGCCTTTCCTTCGTGGTATAATAACTCGATTTTGTAATCCTTGATCAATTCTAACCACCTACGCTGCCTCATGTTCAATTCCCTCTGGGTAAAGATGTACTTTAAGCTCTTGTGGTCGGTGTAGAATTTGATGCTGACTCCATAGAGATAATGACGCCAAATCTTCAGTGCAAACACGACTGCAGCAAGTTCTAGGTCGTGAGTTGGGTAATTTCTTTCATGTACTTTAAGTTGTCTGGATGCGTACGCTATTACTTTCCCTTGTTGCATCAGCACACAACCCAAACCATTTAATGACGCGTCACTGTACACTTCATATTCATCCCCATCTGTTGGCAAGGTTAAAACTGGAGCAGTAGTAAGCCTTTTCTTAAGTTCTTGGAACGCTTTTTCACAATCGTCGCTCCATAAGAACTTTGATTCCTTTTGTAGTAGTTTAGTCATCGGGCGGGCAATTTTTGAGAAGTCAGGAACAAATCTTCTATAATAGCCGGCCAATCCTAGGAAACTTCTGACTTCGGTGACTGTTTTCGGTGCTACCCATTCCTTGACAGCTTCAATCTTGGCTGGATCCACCATTGCCCCTTCTTTGGAGATTACGTGGCCTAGGAATGCCACTTGGTCTAGCCAAAATTCACACTTTGAAAATTTAGCATACCACTTATGATCTCTCAAGATGCCCAGGATAATGTGTAGGTGTTCTGCGTGTTCCTCTTTATTCTTGGAGTAGATTAGGATGTCGTCAATGAACACGACAACACAGATGTCGAGATATTCGTGAAAGGTCCTGTTCATTTGGTCCATAAATACTGCTGGAGCGTTGGTGAGGCCAAACGGCATCACTTTGAACTCGTAATGTCCGTACCTTGATCTGAATGCAGTCTTTTGTATATCTTCTTTGCGGACCGCAATCTGATGGTATCCTGACCTCAGGTCAATCTTGGAGAAAACTCCTGCTCCCTTGAGCTGGTCAAAGAGATCGTCTATCCTAGGCAAAGGATAACGATTTTTGATTGTCACCTTGTTCAGTTCTCTGTAGTCAATGCAAAGCCTCATGCTCCCATCCTTCTTCTTTACAAAGAGTACCGGTGCACCCCAAGGTGAAACACTCGGTCTTATGAATCCTAACTCAATCATTTCCTCCAATTGTTTCTGGAGTTCTTGAAGTTCAACAGGCGCCATTCTGTATGGTGCCTTTGATATAGGTGCCGTGCCCGGTATGAGGTCAATCGAGAATTCAACATCTCGTGCAGGAGGCATACCTGGTAATACGTCTGGGAAAATATCGGGGTACTCATTCACGATTGGGATATCTTCAATGCGTAGGGTGTCCTCGACCTTAGTAATGCTGCAAAAATACACCTGGTGTCCCTTTCTCTCCATACTCTGAAGTTTTAGTACGGATACTAACTTCACTCCTCCTTTCCTTTTAAAACTCTGGTATGACACTTCCTTCCCTTGGTTAGTTTTCAAAGTGATTTTCTGGTCGTGGCATTTAAATGTTGCGTTATGACGAGCTAGCCAGTTCATTCCCAGAATTACATCGAACTCGGGAAGGTCAAACAATACGAGGTCTGACAGGAAGTCTGTGTTGTGAATTGAGATTTTTACATTATTGTATTTTGAAGAACAAGGAATGTTTTTACCATCTGGTAGTGATATGTTAGTTCTGATTTGTTCAGGGTTTGTGAGTTTGGATTGTTTGATAAACTTTGAGGATATAAAAGATAGAGATGCTCCGGTATCAAACAAAATAAAAGCAGGTACTGAGTTAACTAGAAATTTACCGGTGATGACGTCGACATCGATAATATCATCCGTCCCTTCTTCGCACTCACAAGATCGCACACACGTCCCCTGAACCCGACACCGGTGGCGGTGGTCCCGCATTTGCTTTAGCAGCAGTGCCCTTCTTTGGGCATTCGTTAGACTTGTGTCCCACTACCTTACAGAAGTAGCACACGATCTGTTCCCCATTACAACGCTTCCCCGGGTGATTCGGTTGTCGGCAGAAGCGACACTGATTTGCCTGATAAGCCGGTGGTCCGGGAATTTGTGGATTATTCTTTGCGACGTAAGGAATGGTATTGCGGTTGGAGAACTGAGACTTGCCCTGGTTCCTATTGCGGTTGTCTTGACCCTGGTAACCGGGGCGACCGAACATTGGCTTATGGATGAAGCTAGCACTCGCCACAGGAGGCGTAAATGTTTTCCTCTTCTTTTTCTCCTCAGCTTCTCCTTTTTGTATGGAGGCCCAGATACACGTTGCCTTTTCGTAGGCTTCCGCAAAGTTCTTGCAGTTGAACCCGCTCATGTTCGTCCTCAGGCCGTAAGTCATGCCTCTTACGTACCTGGTTGCGAGTTCCTCCTCGTTAGTTATAATCCTAGGAGCGAACTTGGACAGTTCTTGGTATTTTTCCGTGTACGCTTGTAGGGACATATCGCCCTGGCTCAGGTTCCTGAACTCCTCTTCCTTATCCCATTTCAATTCGTCCCCAAAGTACATGTTTTCTAACAGAGTCTTGAATTCACTCCAGGTGTAGATTCTTAAGGGAAAGGTGGACCTGATTAAACGCCACCAACTGTTGGCCTCTCCCTTGAGGTAGTAGGCCACTACGTTCACTCTCTCGTTAGCCGAAGTCTTGCTAAGATCTAGCAACTTCTCCATCTCTTCAATCCACTCTGTCAAGACTGTGGGGTTGACAGAGCCAGAATATGGTTGGGGTCGATGTTTGGAGAATCTCTCAAATGCAGATTGATTATTACCACCTCCCTGATATTGGTGGACATTCTGTGCCATTTTCATGATAGCATCCTCAAAACCTTTTCTTCTCGCCTCCTCCTCGGCAAAGTGTTGAGCGAAATTAGGGTCAGCCATATTGTTTGCATCCATTCTGAAAAATATTGAGTTGTATGAATATAGAGTAGTTTCCAAGATAGACACATAATAAAATGCAAGGTAAAAGACATTTCATTGATAATGTAAAAGGATTACATCAAAAAGTTACAAAGCCTCCTAATACATTCTCTATGAAATGAACTAAGGTGAAAACTTAGATACAAGTTCAGCAAAATAACACAAAAGTTTAGATACATTCTCAAGAGATATGAAATTGGATCGAGAATGACAAAAGGTTAACCCTAGATCCTAAGCAAATTTTGAGTAGCGATGCTCCTCCTCCGCGAAGCTATGCTTATACTTAACAGCATAAGTCATGTCGCTCAAACCAAGTTTGAAATCCTCCCAGCTTAGGTAGTACTCACCCTCAAGTATAGCTGGGGAGCGTAGTCGCCTCCACCATGCTTTGGCCTCCTCGTCAAGGCACGCAGCTGCTAGGGAGGTTTTCCATTCCTCTCTAACGGAGTGTTCCAGGAACCTCGCATTCATACTCCTGATCCACGGGTAGAGTGTCCCGCTAATTCCCTCAAATGTCTCAGGCTTTCCCCGCATGAACGCTTCGATCACGTCGGTATGTTCTGAGGATCGACGGAGGTGGTCAGGAACTCGATGCTCCATATACGGAGTCTTAAGTGCCCTAGACTTCCAGTCGATTTCCGAATCACTCGAGTCCTGTGATCTCTTCCATGACCTCAACTGTTGACGTCGTGCGTACGCCTCGATGGCTTTCTTGCGAGCTTTCTCTTTTGGTGTCCACTCAGAGTACCTCTTGCCGCACGGTAGCCTCATCTGAAAGTAAAAGGGAAGGTATTCAAAGTGAGAATTGGAATCCTTCCTAATGTGCTCAAGGAAAATTAATACGATGCACAAAATCTATGCGATGCACAAAATAGGTTGTATCATAACGTCTCCACATATATATATATATGTGGGTAAGATATTACATTCAAAGAAATATAATACATAAGTTCACACAACGTTACATCCGAATGAAAATTCATAGCCGATAGGAAAAGATGACGACATTTAAGGTCGTTCTTTAAGATAGTTAAAAGTCGGTTACATATATTTTACAAGTTGGAGTCGCATGACCCTAAGGGTGATTTGCGACCCTCAAGAGTCTCCCAGACGTAAGATCCCTCTCCCATATGATTAGAGGTACGATGGCGTCCGCTAGATATTGAGGATAGTCGTGTCTATATTCTTGCTCCATCAAGTTCTCGAGTAGTTCCTCGTGCTCCATCCACCCTGGTGGTTGCATCTCCCTCAGAAGTGGGTCGGGGTGATACATGCGATCCATATATCGGTCGTAATCCAGGAGGAGTTGCCATTCTAGTGGTGTCCAAAACTCGTCGTACGGGTGGAAGCTCTCAATCAGCGTCAGGCCTAAGCCAATGCCCCTAGTGTGGTAGGGTCTGGTCGTCGTGATCCCATTAGCTTCCACGTATTGCTCTATGACGTGGGAATGGCTACATATATATGCATCTCGTGGCATCATCGGTGGACGTTGTGGTAGATTGTTACGGGAGAAACTGTAGTACGTCATCCTAAGGGCCTTTGTCAGACTAAAGTTAGTCACAGAGCAAATAGCAAGCAAAGGAACTATAAACATAAAGATTATAACGTTCATCTAACTAGTTTATTATTTATTAGGTCGGTCCTTAAGATTCTACCCTTTCTCACACTTTAAAAACGATCTAAGTTATTATTTTAGCGATGTAGAGATTTCTAATTTATTATTTGATCCTATAAGTCTATGCTAGACATATAGTATGTATATGTCCGGCCCAGGTGTCGTCTCGCTATGTGAGATAACTTTAGGTCATTCACGGTCGCAAGACAGCTCTGATACCAACTGTAACAACCTGGTTTTCGTGACTTTAATTAAACTAAGGCGGAAAATTAATTAAGTCTATATATTACAAAACCAGCTGTTATCGTCTTACAAACTCAGTATACATAATACGAGTTTAGAGATAAAACAGAGTATTTAGATTACAAGTTCTCTCAGAATAGATTACAAAATAAGGCCTTGATCCTCGATAGATCAACGGTCAAGACTCGGGGTACCTGCATTAAACTCTCATCATTTTCCCGCACACTCTTTCGACACATGCAATTCTAAGGCAATATGCGGTATAAATAATAAATAAACAAAAATGAAGAGCAAGTAGCAAGTAAAACACGTAAGGAATTTGTGATGATTCAACATGAGTATAACACAATCAAATAACACACCACGCTCACAAATAATCATGCTCAATAATTCGCATTCCAATACTCAGCCAGGTCATTCAGATAATCATCAACAAACAAGGAAATGCATTCAACATGTGATAACTGATGAGTCTTCGTTAATAAGGCGGAAGCATGCAGACATAATCCGTAGCGATGGCGATCGGGGCCAACTTCACTTGGACATGGTGACAAAGCTAAAGATATCTAAGGTAATAAGGATGATTGATCCCTTGTCTAATGTATGCATACACTACCTATCGAGGATCATACTTATTCGCTATTCAAAAGGTATCACCGACGAAAAAGTTCGACTATCACCAGAGATCGGTACCCCGGATGGGTTGGCGTTCCAATTACTATTCTATGGGCCGCGGAAGTATCAAGTATGCCCCATCCCCGAGGTTGATACCACACGTCAAACAAAGAATCTTAAGATCGTTGAATAGCCTTGGGCAACTCTGGGAGGGAGCCCAAGTCCCCATAGACAGCTACCTCGTTAACTTCGAATTTCAAGAGTCGCAACATGGCGAACAATCCTAGTATTTTATTCAAGTACTCGCTTTCTCAATTTCTCATTCTCTCGCTCATAAAATAATAATAGTGACAATCTTGTAACATAAATATAACGTCAAACTTGTATAATGAAATTTTAGTAACAGCAGTTCTTCAGGTAAAAGTGTAAAACAGAACACATAGAAAAACTTAATTATTTATTTTGAGTCCATTCGTAACTTTTAAATATTTTTCACTATTCATTATTTTACTATTCACCGTATTTACTATTCATCGTATTTACTATTCATCGTATTTACTATTCATCGTATTTACTATTCCTCGTATTTATACGTATTCGTATTTTTGTATTTCGTATTTGTACGTATTTTTATACTTCGTATTTTATTCGTATTTTATACGTATGCGTATTCTTATACTTTGTATTTATACGTATTTTTATACGTACTTGTATTCTTATACTTAGTATTTATTATTATATTTTCTTTATACTTAGTAATTTTTTTATACTTTTATACAAATTGTTATACTTAGGAGATTTTAGGTGTAAAGCTAAATTTTATTTTCTAAGTACAAAATTCTAGTTTTAAAGTCGTTAGGTTCGTTTTGTATTTAGTGATTTGAAAAATTACTTCGGAAGTAAAACTCGATATAATCTAAGTACAAAATTCTAGGGTCAAAGTTGTTAAGTTCATTGTGTACTTGGTGATTTTAAATAACATTTTAAAATTTAAAAACCCGGTTTTATTTAGTCATATACTTAACTAATCTTTTAGCGGTTTCCATTTTTAGCGAGGTTGTCGTAGTTCATTTTAAATAGTCCGTATGTCCATATCCAACTTAAGCAAAGGTAGTAACACTCAACATTATTCATTTTAATACGTGTAACGTTTATTTTTATCGGTTTGTCTATTCTTTTTATTAACGATTTAATACATAAACAAATATAAACCTAATTACTATTCAAATTTAGTGACTAAGTGATAAATTTATTTTGACAAAAATTGGCCCAAAAACAACATAAATGCCGTGAGCCTTTATATATTTAGCCATTTATTTCTTTTGTTGTTTTTATTAATAAATCATTACTTTAACTATTTTAATTACTTAAGTGATAAAAATAAAAAGTGACAAATTCATTTTAGGTCAAAAATTATACCCTAACCGTGGCCTTCTATTACACTTGTTCATTTTCATTTTCGGTTTCTAATTTATCGGTTTTGACTTAAAGTTTTTATATACTAATCATTCAAATTACACTAAGGTGATTTAAACTAACTTGAAATTTTCATTAAACATTTTTATTACATTTGTGAATAGTGATTTAGGATACTTTATTTCTCTAACTTTCTTATTTTAAGGATTAAGCTTATTTAAGTTGTATAATTAGTTATTGTATTTATTCATTAGTGGATTAAAACAACATCTAAGTACAACTTTATAAAAATTATTAATCAAACTAGCAATAAATATGAAGAACACATGAAGATGTTAAGAACCCTAATATTTTTCATATGAATTTCAATTAGTCAAATTTTCATATGTTTATATAATTTTCTCAAATTTTTCCTACAAGTCTAATTTATCTTAACTAATCATAATATGTTATTTAGAAAAATTAAAACTAAAAATTGGTCCATGTAATTTAATTTGGCTGTATATGTATATGTGTTCATAATTTTTGATTTTTGATCTTTATACTTCTAATTCAATAACTAATTTTCTTTATATCATTTATGCATTTAACATGGGTGATAAATATATACAAACATTAACAAACATAAGTAAAAATCATTTCAAACATAAGAATAACAATATTTCAAGAACACACATAAACACTTTAAAACATTTAAATTTCATAACAAATTCATTTTAAGTCCTAAACATAAACTAATTATATTTTCATGTTCATTTTATTACAAGTATTTTAAACATGCAATTTACAAAAATTAAAACGAAAAATTTAGTGAAAAATAGGGTGAATGCCGTGTGATATACATATGGACAATATATTTTATTTTTCGATTTTTGTCTTCTAATTTAACATGTGATATTTGGGTGACATAAAATCATACATACAAATCAAAACATCACTTAGGAAAAATAACATAAAATCAAATTCGAGGCGCTTATCACATAAGTGTGCGGGAAGCACCTTGATTTGGTTAGTGGAGTAAAACCCTAGCAATTGTCGGGGTCGATGATATGATCGAATTGGCTCAAGTCGACACCACCACCTTGCTCCTCGTCTTTGGTTAGGATGGGTACATAAGAATGAAATAAACAAGTTAGTAATTTATTTAAGCTAGTTAAACTATACTAAAAATTTTATGTGTAGTATTGTTTTTAGTTTAGGTGATGTTTGTATTTTAAGTGATTTTGATTTATGTTCATTTTTAATTGCATGTAAAGATAAGGAGTGAGTACTAAATATAAATGGTGAGGAGTTTATTTAAGTGTGCTAATTAATTTAAGCAAATAAAATGAAAGTTTAAGGAAGAAAAGAGTTAAAGAGGATGAAGATTGTATGTGTTCTTGAGGTTGCACAATGAACAAGCTTACTTGTTCTTGAGTTGAGTTTATTAGAGAGAAAATAAGTTGAAGTGTTTGTTGTGTGTGTATGTAATGTACGTCGTGTATGTGTGTAGTGTAGTAGTAGTTGTGTTTTGTTCTAGTTGCAAGCTTATGTAGTGTAATGTAATGTAAGTGGCATACTTGGTATTGTGTGGTGGTATGAGTTCATTAGTTGAAGTATACTTGTGTATGAATGTAGAGTCAACAAGGGAGCAACCAACACTCAACCAAGTGATGATCAAATGAAGAGGTGTGTAAGAGAAAGGAGCATGCTTGTGTAAGGGATTTGATGTGTGTAAGAAGAAGGGAAGCATGGGTGTAAGAAAGTAAGGTGTGTGCAAGAGAATGGAAGAGAGTAGAGTGGGCTAGGAGGAGCCCCATTTTCTCGGCCAAAACATGGTCCAAGTGGCTCGATTTTCGTTTTGAAATTTTTCGATTTCTTGACGTGAAAAGTCTCGAAATGAAATATATAGTCTTGGAATAATGTTTAGAAGTAAGATCGAAAATAAAAATGAGAATAAACCTCAAAACGAATTCAAACAAAAATTGGGTACTAGTTTTCCTCGCAACTTTGAAATAAAATTTTATTCGATCGAAATATATATTTTTTTTTCGTTGAATGTTATCGAATTAAATCATTATCCTCAAACGTCAAAAAGTTTATCAGTTTAGGCTTAGTGTAACTCAATATATCGAGTTTTAGTGAATGTGTTAGTTAAATCAAAGTGGAATAGTAATTTGATATTATTATTATATGTTTTGTTAGTAATAATCAATATGATTAAGCTTAAGCTACTTTAATTAGATTTGGATTATGAGTAATTATATTTAAGAAAGGATTAGGTGACTTAATCATATTTAGGTGGCTTGGCCATTTAGTCAACGTTTGACCTCGATTTGCGTGCCAAAATTTGTCGTTGAGAAAATTGTCGTAGATCCTTTGTTTGATTTATCGAGTTTGAAAATGTAAAAATAAAGTTCAAATTCAAGGTAGTTCAAAACGGTTTTTAATTTAGGTGCAAAATAACTTGTAGTAAAATGTGTTAGGAAAATAAGCGAGCGAGGATGTTTAATTATTGATTTCCTAATTATAATTAGCTTAAATTAACACGGGGTGTTACACATACGCTGAGCCTCAAAGTTTATGCCTTTATGTGCTCAGTTGCTCACAACGTTTAATAGATATATAGTCTGAATCTTCTACGGAAGTCGGCTCGAAATATTCGATATTAGGTGCTTTTTGTGTTGGAATATCATTGATTGGGTATATATGAAATCATTTTGCATATATGTGAAAAGTATTTCAACAAAATGAAAAACAATTAAGATTGGGAAATGGTATTAAGTTACACATGTAATTCCAGTTGAACTTTTTTACGGAGTAATATATTGTACGTCTAGTTTGATTTGAACTTTAATACTTCCTCTCTTTCATTCATTTGTTTAACTTTCTATTTTTGGGATCATTAATTGATGTTTTTCTTCATATAATAAAATAATTTGATCCAAAATGGTCATTCATTTTGAAAAATCTTGATCTCGCCTAACTGATTTTGGATGATAATTGAGTTACATTTTTTTTTATAGAAAAAACGAGGCATTTATGCTTCGTTCCAAAATAGAAAGGTAAACAAACGATTGAATTAGATGGGGTAATTATTTAGTGCTTAAATCTCGAAACAACGAGAAGTGAATATAAAACGTTTCATTTAAATTACAAATTTCGCAAAGACGATCAATTTGAAAAAGTGGACATTGACACCCCCTTTATAAGAATGTGTTGCCTCATGAAGAACGACAAAACACAACCTTCACAATGAACCAAAAACACAACCCATATTTTAATAAGTTGTGAAAGGAGAAGGTAAAAGAGAAGAAAGAAAGGAGAAGATAGATAGCAAAACTCTTTTATTTATATCAACAACTTCGACGACACAATTGCATCCTATGATTACCTACCCCGTAATATTTAATGTCTATTTTCCAAGTAACTTAACATTTTGTACGGAGTAGTAATGATTTATTTAACGTTTATCAATGTTTGATTGCATAACAACAAAACGACGTTATTATCATACAAACAGGGTTAACATTAATTCACAATAGAAAAAGTTTTTTCCACGGGATTGTTCAACCCTCATGGGCAATGTCATATACTCTCTTTGTCTCAGTCATTTTTTTACACTTCTCTTAAATCCCTCACAAAAAATTGAACCGTAAACAATTCACTACAAAGGAGGAAATACTTGCTTGTCTTGTACCAGGGCCGTAGATGGGCATCTGCTTTCGGTTCTAAGAACCGGGGCCCATTCTCGTATAGGGCCTCAAAGATATGTACAATACATTAAAAGAAGAAGCACAAATGCTGCAACAGCATGAATCCGCATAAGCGGTTTTTTTTTTTTTTTTTTTTTTTTTTTTTTTTTTTTTTATGTAAATTTTTTTTTTTCAACTTTCTTTTTCGGGCCTTATAGTTTAGCAACTTTATTTCATTTTATTTTAGTTTTTTGACTTTCATTAAGTTTTTACACTTTATTTTATTTATTTTACTTTTTTTGACTTTCATTATTTAATTTTCTACTCCTTAATAATTAAGGGCCTCAACTTAACCGTTAGAACCGGGCCACCAAAATTGTAACTACGGCCCTGTCTTGTACTCCCTACTTTTCAGTGAATTGTTTACACTTTACTTTTTTATAAGGAGAATTTGAAAAAAAAAAATGTAAATAAACAATTGAGACATAAAATTTATACGGAGCAATTTATAGGCCCCATGGCATTGTGCACTCCCAACAAATAAATGGTCACATATATTAATAGGCGTACTGTGAATTTATGTAGCCCACTTGGGTGACCCATTAGGTAGGTAGTATAATGGACCTAGGTAAGTAGTATAATGGACCTAGGCCCCATTGTATGAATTTTCGCTCTGTTTGGGTATTTTATTGATTGATAAGACCGAAGTCACCGATATGTTTATGCACTTCCTTGCTATTGTTTGCCAACAATTTGCTTAAACTGTTAAAATAGATACAAAAATATAAAATAGATTTACTAAACAGACAAACATAGATACTGAAAAAATTGTTACATCCATAAAAGGACACAAATAGTAAATGTTTATAAATATATACTCCGTACTTAGTACTCACAACTATCAATGAAAAAGGTACGAAATTTATATAAATGACTACTAATTAGGAGGTTTCACAGTCATTTATATAAGATCGTTTCATACAAGAATTAGGGTTTAAAGTATTACGTATTACGTTATTTTTCATTCTTATCATTTTTTTTTACCTTTTTACCCATAAATTCAAATAAAAGAGAGATGCTACCATTTACCTAACCATTTTTTTTATAATTTTTATTTTTTCGGGTGAGTAAGACCACTTTTTAATAATTGTACCATATTTAAATGATAAAAACCCTGATGTATCATAGGAAGTACATTTTATTTTACAATTTACTATAATAAGATAATGAAAACGATCATCAAAGGAGTATTCGTCGGTTTTGAAAAATGTCAAGGGGTTAAATCGAATTTACGTAATCGAGACGGTTAATTGAGTACCCTCGTGGGTACGTACGGTTTTTACGAATGTCTCCAGCCACAAGTCGTGGGACATATACGGCTATTTTAATATGAGACGGTATTATAATATGAAACTTATTGATTAATATATCTTTGTACGGAGTACAAAATATTAGGGTGCATTATTTGTGTGTTGCAAGATGATAAGCGACAATTTTACCGATTATATACCCACATTTTAAACTCTTATTTAGTCGATTTTGTGATCGTATATTTCTTAAATAACTGAATTTACAACTACTTATAAATAATATGGGTCGGTCACAATTTTATCTTGCTTTATCTATTTTGTCGAGAATATGGTACTGCGCTTTCGTATAAATATTTTGTAGGTACCAAATTTAAAAGAACTTACAACATATCGTGAAAAGACGAAAATGAAAAAGAGATAAGACGGACCAAACGAAAATAAATGGACCAAGTGGTAAGGCGGCAACAACAACAAAGAAAAGAAGCAAGTAGGAGATCGAAGAGTAGGGTAGCACGCAAAGGAAAGAAGAAGCCGGAGAGTAGATAGAAGAGTAGACGGCAACAGTAGGAGTAGACGACATTCAGAGCAAATTTCCTCCGTTTTACTTTGTATTTTCTTCTCTATTTTAGTTAGATTTTGTTTTAATTAGTTTTTAATCATTAGTTTGGTAGTTTAATTTACAATTCATGTTGAACTTTTGGTCTATTTTATTTCAGTTAATATTTGATATTACCTCTTATGTCATGGTTATTTGTGATGCAATTTGAGTAAAGTTTTAATCTTTAGTATTACTTGTTCTTAATTTTATGTTTGAGTTCATTATTAATATGATTTATGTTAGACTAGTTATGATTAGTGAGTGATTTGTGTTTAGGGTTCGATTAATCTCTAGCTAATTTTGTCTATTGTATTGAATTGTTTACAAAGTTGTTGGATTGTGAGTGTGTAAATGTCAAACTTTATTCTCTTGACTTGTGTGTTAGTGCCATGGGAGTGGATTTTTAGGCAAGTCAAGGAGGCCTAATTCAAACCCGGGAGGGAAGTTTTAGGTATTTTAACAGTTGACCTCTTACAAACCCGAGAGGGGAGTAAACCCTAGAGGGGAGTAAACCCGAGAGGGGAGTATGAGTTAGTTTCATTGACGTTTTCTCCAATTTTATGATTCGATGACTTGTTCTTGTAGAGAATGCTAGTGGATAATCGGATCCTTAGCCTCTATTTTATTATCGAGTATTGTCTTTTATATTCTTTTTCTTGCTGTCTAATTAGTTTTATTAGATTAGAAACTCAAAATAACATTTCGACCAACTAAACTAATACGACAACGAGACTCATAGCCTTGAATCTGTTTTTAGCCACTTCGAGTGACTATTCGGGGGTCCGTAATTAGGTCAAATCTATATTAGGTCTTAGAGAGTATTATATAAACTCTCTAAGTCTCATCCTAGTTCATATGTTTATCATACCGTTCTGAATCTGTAATCTGAAAACTCCTCTCAAATTAATAAAACTCTCTCCCTTCTGCCCTGTGGACGTAGCTAACACAACGTTAGTGAACCACGTAAATCTGTGCGTTCTTTCTTTGTTGTTTTCGTTTTTCTCTTTCTTTTTTTACATCTGTTACAACACATTTATTCATTCATATTCATTCCCAAACACCCCCTATCATTTGCCTATTTATACAACGTAGATGCCGGAAACTCTAATCATCAGAAATCATTTCAAATACGAATATTGTGAGGCTTTGATGCAGTATTATATACTAAAGTAAATATTACCATATAGTGGGGGCGTAATTTCCTTTAAAAAAGTTGTTGATACCTCAATGTAATTCTAATAAGACTTAATTAATTCTAACAATAAATCCAATCAAATAGATTTTGGTGATGAAATTAGTGAAAAAGTTAAGAAACGTAGAAATTTTGTGAATTTGAAGAAAGAGTGTAATCTTGACCAAAAGAGTGGAATGAAAAGAGTATATGTTAATTTTCGGGTGAGGATCCTCTCCATTTTATGAAAAGAAATGGACATCCATTTCTTATAGATGGTTATGATCGGATCTTGGGAAAATCTAAGGGTTGTAATAATTTGGTAAAAAAATAATGTTTTAATGAAGGAGAGATAAAATATATTAAAATATAAGTGTATTAGAGAAGAAATGGAGAGAAAGAAATGGAGAGGATCCAAATTGTTAATTTTCTTTAGCAACATAAATTGCCATTGCAAATTTTAATTTACCTTTTTGATGAAAAATTATTATTTATTGCAAAATGTTTTTGACAGAATATTGTCAAACTCTTCAACAAGCAGAATCCTTTAGACCAAAATAAGTAAAGTGTAATAGATATCATTTTATTTTTGTTTTTAAATTGTTTGAACTTTGAAATTTTTAGAAATACTTGCATGAAATTTTGTGAAATATATTATAATTATAGAGTAAATTGTTCATTACACCATTAAATATATCAGTTTTTGAAAATTACACCCTTGAACAATTTTTTTTTTAACTTACATACGAGAAATAACTTCTGATCAAAAATTACACCCAAAAATTTAACTCCGGCAGAAACTTCATGCCAAATTGATTTTTGAGGACTTAAATTGAATTTTAAGGACAAAAATGCCCTTGTGGGCTTCTTCCTTCTTTTATCATTCAAGTTATCTGGGTTCATTTTTTCATCAATTCAATTGAATTTTATTCTCCCAAATTCAAACTAATTAGAGTTTTTTTTCCTTTTAAGTAAAAAATCTTCAAGTTTTTCGAAGATATATCCTCCCACCATTAGTTTTAGTTGAAAAAAAAAATGCTACTTACCCCCATTAACTACAAAAACTATGCAAGCTTTAAATTTTTTTTGGGGCTATCAAATTTAAGGGTGGAAGCTACATAATTAATTACTTTCAGGTTTTTCTCGACGGGTTTGGTCGAGGAGGAAGATGAGGGAGTGATGGATGTGGAGCTCGCTCGAGTTTTGAGGATGTTGAGGTCGGTTCATGGGGCGTTTTATGGGTATGACTACCGTGGTGGTGATGAACTGATGGTTGAGGAAGAAGAAGACGATGTTGAAGTTGATTATAGTAGCATGGATGTTAGGGAGGTGTTGAAGACGGTTCGAGAGGAAGAGATGAAGAGGAGACGAGGTCGAAAGCGATCTAAGCTGATGAATGTTTTTGAGCCTGCGAAAAGATATAAGGCGTGTACAGCGGTTAATCTTCCATGTACCGCTTTCTTTGAATTGAACTGCTTTTTGTGCTCAATCGACCGTCTTTTTGTATCAAATTTAAGGGTGAAAGCTACCAAATTCATAAAGCACCCATTTTTAGCTACAAATAAAATCATTATTTTTATGGGTTTATCCTAAATTGTCCATCTTTTGATCAAAATATTAAGTTGCACACCAAGTGTTTGAGAAATTGTCTCATTGAAAGTGGATGAACAAAGGGTTAACAAAAGAGGGTTTTAATTGAGGGTTTTGTTGGTGTTATGATGAAATATGAAGGGTAAAAAAACAAGGGGATAGTTGAAAAAAAAAAAGTATGGTACTTTATTGAGGAAAAGTTGAGATGAAAGTTGTGGACTTGTGGTGGTAAAAATAAGGCATAGATGATAAAGGAGTGAGGATGGTGAAAGAATGAAGAAACCATTTGAGAAAGAGTAAGGGAGAAAAAATGGTGGGAGTAATGAAGGTTAGGGAGGGGTAAGTAAATTAGAAAATAAAACAAGGGCAATTCGGTCATAAAATGGTAATTAATGCCGGAAATCTCACTTTGGTGTAAATTTAGAAAAATAACAATATTCTGGATGCAAGTTAAAAAAAAAATTGTTCAAGGGTGTAATTTTCAAAAACTGATATATTTAAGGGTGTAATGAACAATTTACTCATAATTATAAAATATTGTCATCATCAATTTTTTGAAGTTTAAACTTTTGGAATCATTCTGCTAAGTTTTTGGAATTATTCAGTAATTTTGCGATATTATCTGAAATATATTGAGATTTTTTAAAATGTTTGATAATTAAAAAAAAAAAAAAAAACGTAAATTTAGGAAAACAAGTGTTAAGTTTACATAGTTTGGACCTTATAGTGAGATCAAGGGTGTTTTTGAAAAATTCATATCATTAAAACTTTTATTATGACTTATGAGTGTTAAATTTTGTAAATATTTAAGTGTAGTACTCCGTATATATTTAAATCTTTTACTCCGTATATATTATTATTACATAAGTTTGAAGTTAAAAGTATTTAATTTTAATTTCAAACCAAACCAAATACTCGGTAATATATAAAAAATTCAATATGAATGAGACATGTAGTCTACACAAAGTTTCAATGAGAAGATCACACGATAATTTTTTTGTTACTACGTAGCTAGTGTAACTAAAATAAACTTAATAGTTATTAGAAGTATTAGGATAATATGAAAGGACATATAATTATGTCCTAATAATTAATACTATTTAGTTTAATAATTAATATCGTCTCTGATACCATGTTAAGATTAATAAGGAAATGCATTTTAGAGAAACACGAGATAGTATTATTATGAGTTATGTATTATGATTCCCAAATGAGGAATATATACAACATTACAAGGCAACTCAAAAGACATAACATAAATACTAGACTTAATTACGTTATTTATGATGGATATAATTATTAATCCATTCATATCTCTAATACCCTCCTGCAATCGTAACTGTAGTGCAACGAACGTTGCGATTGGAGAATCTTCATCTTCAGTATTCAAGATAGTGGTAAAATAAGTGCGTTTAGGACTCGCCAGACAATCTTTAAAATGCGTATAGGACTCGCCAGACAATCTTTAAATGCGTAACTCGCCAGTACATATATAAGAGGGTAACAACCTACCCAATACGTGCGTATAGGACTCACCAGACAATACTTAGGTGCGTATAGGACTCGCCAGACAATACTTAGGTGCGTATAAGACTCGCCAGACAATACTTAGGTGCGTATAGGACTCGCCAGACAAATTTTAAATTGCGTTTTAGACTCGCCAATCAATTTCAAGGGAATTTTTTTTTTTGGTGGGTGCATGATCACACGTGATTACGAAAATAAGCCAACGTGAATTGGCTCCAAGTTTCCTTTGCAATTTTGAGGAAGAAAAACAAAAGGTATGAAGAGTGGTTAATAACCTCGGTGAGGACATTTTTTTTGAAATCTCTCGGTGAGGACATTTTTTTTTTTTTTTTAAAAAAAATAAATTAGAGTTTCAATCTTAGATAATTTAGGCTTTGATCGGAAATCCTACTGGTGGGTTTAGTTTATTTCACCCACCGGCAGGACAGCGGATTTGGTATAATTGGTCCTCAGAAGCCGTAAGGCTCTGATACCAAAAGTTGTCTGGCGAGACCAATACGCACGAAAGAAAATTTGTCTGGCGAGTCCTATACGCACCAAAAGTTGTCTGGCGAGACCAATACGCACGGAAGTAAATTTGTCTGGCGAGTCCTATACACACGAAAATTGACTGGCGAGTCCTATACGCAGGAAGAAGACAAAGACGGGTTCGAAAAGAATGGTGCTACCGTCCAAAATGAAAGAAAGACGAGTTCGACAAAAAGGGCGTTCTCGTCGATGAAGAAGATTCTGGTTTTTTTCTTTTAATTCTCCAATCGTAACGTTCGTGATACTCCCGTTACGATTGCGGGAGAGTATTAGGAGTATTAGGATAATATGAAAGGACATATAATTATGTCCTAATAATTAATACTATTTAGTTTAATAATTAATATCGTCTTTTGGAATACCCATGTACTTGTATATATATATATCCTCATTTGTGAGGATAGTAACTCAACTCATAATAATAATACAATTACAATTCCTATTCCTATGAATTCATACTCCTAAATCTAACAATAGTGAATAGGTCTCACAATGTACAGTCTACACAAATGTGTAGCGGTTTGCATTTACTCAAACATCGAATTATACACTGTTTTCAAGCTAGTAATGGCTACTTTTACGTAGGCTTTTCAATTACAGTTTTTCATAACGCATTTTGACAAACTTTCGGAAAGTACCCTCACCCCGAATCCGCTCTGGTTTCACAATTGTAATTCCACCTCATTTGTACCGCCAAAATTTAAAAGAATAAACGATTACACGAAAACACAAGAGATAAAGCAAGGGCAAATATGACACAAACATAAAAAAACCCGA
Source organism: Dianthus caryophyllus (assembly GCA_023091065.1). Lineage (NCBI taxonomy): Eukaryota > Viridiplantae > Streptophyta > Magnoliopsida > Caryophyllales > Caryophyllaceae > Dianthus > Dianthus caryophyllus. The sequence continues at coordinate 3,857,717 of CM041523.1, forward strand.
CAAATTTATTGCGAGATCGTCTCATTTGAACCGCTACACAGAGCGCGCTTTTACGGTACAAATGAGGTGGACTTACAATAACTTATTGTAAGTCCTGACTTACACAAGAATTTGTGAAAAAAAATGTGACGTGGTCTTCAATTTTAGGAAATGGAGGTTATGGACGGTCTCTTTCGCACTTTCTCAAATTCTCTAACATCGGATTAAAATATTGTTATTTTGGGTGACATAAAAGTCAAACAAAAAAGGAAATTATATTATATTTTAATAAGTTGTGAAAGGAGAAGGTAAAAGAGAAGAAAGAAAGGAGAAGATAGATAGCAAAACTCTTTTATTTATATCAACAACTTCGACGACACAATTGCATCCTATGATTACCTACCCCGTAATATTTAATGTCTATTTTCCAAGTAACTTAACATTTTGTACGGAGTAGTAATGATTTATTTAACGTTTATCAATGTTTGATTGCATAACAACAAAACGACGTTATTATCATACAAACATGGTTAACATTAATACACAATAGAAAATGTTTTTTCCACGGGAATTTATGGTATTGTGAACTCCCAACAAATAAATGGTCACATATATTAATAGGCGAACTGTGAATTTATGTAGCCCACTTGAGTGACCCATTAGGTAGGTAGTATAATGGACCTAGGTAAGTAGTATAATGGACCTATGCCCCATTGTATGAATTTTCGCTCTGTTTGGGTATTTTATTGATCGATAAGACCGAAGTCACCGATATCTTTATGCACTTCCTTGCTATGGTTTGCCAACAATTTGCTTAAACCGTTAAAATAGATACAAAAATATAAAATAGATTTACTAAACTGATTAACCTAGATACTGAAAAAATTATTACATCCATAAAAGGACACAAATAGTATGAAAATGTTTACAAATATATACTTAGTACTCACAACTATCAATGAAAAAGGTACGAAATTTATATAAATGACTACTAATAAGGAGGTTTCACAGTCATTTATATAAGATCGTTTCATACAAGAATTAGGGTTTAAAGTATTACGTATTACGATATTTTTCATTCTTATCATTTTTTTTTTTTACGTTTTTACCCATAAATTCAAATAAAAGAGAGATGCTACCATTTACCTAACCATTTTTTTTTATAATTTTTATTTTTTCGGGTGAGTAAGACCACTTTTTAATAATTAAACCATATTTAAAGGATCATCAAAGGAGTATTCGTCAGTTTTGAAAAATGTTAAGGGGTTAAATCGAATTTACGTTATCGAGACGGTTAATTGAGTACCCTCATGGGTACGGTTTTTACTAGACCTGGCAAAACCGACCCGACCCGATTGACCCGACCCGATAAGGCTGACCCGAGACCCGAAAGTGACCCGACAATCGCAAACCCGAAATTGACCCGAACCCGAAATGACCCGACCCGACCCAGACCCGACCCGTTATGCCTTGACCCGAAATTGACCCGAAACCCAAATTGACCCGATAAAAAATATTCTTGGTGACTTCAAATGATTTAAAAATAACTTATTTGATATCGTATAATCAATTAACGTCAATTATATACGTAAAAACCTTAAAAAATACTCTGTAACCTTTTGACGAAAAAAAATATTTCTTTTACCAAAAATTTTCATTTTGACCCGAAGAGTACCTGACCCGACCCGACCCAAATTGACCCGAACCCGAAATGACCCGATAACAAATGACCCGATATCGACCCGAAACCCGAAATGACCCGACCCGACCCGATATGGTACTTCAATCAAACCCGAAATGACCCGACCCAAAATGACCTGACCCAGACCCGACCCGATTGACCCATTTGCCAGGTCTAGTTTTTACGAATGTCTCCAGCCACAAGTCGTGGGACATATACAGCTGTTTTAATATGAGACGGTATTATATGAAACTTATTGATAAAATATCTTTGTACAAAATATTAGGGTGCATTATTTGTGTGTTGCAAGATCAAGATTAACTAACTAAATACTCCGCACTTCATTAGTTGACAAAATGTGTATTATGTCCAAAATAATTCCACTTTGTGGGGAAAAAAAAAATTGTACTCCCTCCGTTCCACATTGTTCTTCCCATTTCGATTTGGCTCAAAAATTAAGGAAGGTAGATTGTGTGGGTGAGATTAAAGTAGAAAAATAATAAAGTAAATTGTGTGGATGAGATTGGTTAAAAGTTGACAAAAATAGAAATGGGAAGAAGATAGTGGAATTTCCTTTTTGGGAAAGTGGGAAGAAGATAGTGGAATGGAGGGAGTATAAAATAAGATTCACATATATTGATAAAGATATGGTGCACATGTTTACTAGACCCATGAATGTTTACAAACTAGTTACTATATAGTATATACTCTCACCGTTTTATCAAATTTTTATCATTTGTACATGAAACATTATAAATGAGTTGTTATATAAGTGGTGGATTCATTTTTTTGTTTGATTTTTATGAGTAAAAAGGTTACTAAAATAAAATTAAAAAAATTAAAAAAATCATCATAATATGAAATATAATAAAAAATGCAGAAATCAAAGTGACTACAAAATAAAAACAACATACATATATATATATACCAATTGTTCGCTCCGAAGACGGATATAACATGTCACTACAATATTAATTCAATAATTTGGGACTTTATTTGAGCTACTATACCTATATACATGGAAATAAAACTTAACATACTACGAAGTTTAATATTAAGAAAAAATTAACGTGGATATAAATATCATACTAACAAATTTGATTAAATATGATAATATATTGTTGCGTAGATTTAAACCTCAATAAGTTTAACTCATTTTCGATAAGAGGAGGTCAGTTTCCATAAGTTTAACTCAACCCAAATAAATACTACGCAGTAATTTACAAACAGAAAAGTTCGTTTCAGCTCCTATAAGCCGAAAATAACAGGGTCAAATAGAGTTCTTTTCTTTCTACTTATTTGGAGTATTTTTGTAAATGAGGTTCATAAACTTCATCCCCTTTTCCCCTTATAAAAGGCTTTCCTTTTAACATCTACAAACACAAACATCTACAATCAACCAAAATCCAATGGAGAAGGTAGTAGAAGTAATAAGTGAAGAAGAGCTCATAAAAACTCTTCCAAAAACTAATTGGTTAGGTGGCAAAGAATTTGAACTATTTAAGTATCAAGGTTTTTGGAGTGAAGACTACCTTCTTAAGAATACAATCAATTGTCAACGTAATTTCATTGCAAAAGACACCGATGTGTTCATCACTAGCCTCCCTAAAACCGGCACCACTTGGCTCAAATCTCTACTCTATTCCGTCGTAAATCGAAACGACACCACAATTTCGCAAACCCCTTTGCTCCACCACAACCCACACAACCTCGTACATGGTCTAGAAACCAATATATTCACACCACATAACGTGCCGAACAACGTCGATCAAATTTCCGACCCTAGACTACTAAGCTCCCACATGCCATACTCCTCGCTTCCCGAGACCATACGGTCCTCGAAGGCTAAGATAATCCACATTACTCGAAACCCTTTTGACATGCTCGTGTCACAATACTACTTCACCATAAATATGAAGAAGAGGGTAAACCAACATTTCAAAGCTCCTACATTTGAACAACACTTTGAGGAATTTTGTTTCGACGGTGGGTTATGCAATTTCGGGCCTTACTTCGAGAAAGTGCTCGAGTACTGGAACGCGAGCTTAGAGCGACCAAACAAGGTGTTGTTTCTCAAGTATGAGGAGCTCAAGAGTCACCCTAAGCTCCATCTTAAGACATTGGCGGAGTTTTTAGGTATGCCCTTTTCGATACAAGAAGAAAATGACGGTGTAATCGACGACATAATCGAGCTTTGTAGCTTCAAAAATATGAAGGAACTTGCGGTTAACAAAAATGGTACTACAACATTTAACAAGGGTATTGAAAAAAAGTCACTTTTTAGGAAAGGTGAAGTGGGAGATTGGACTAATCATTTTACACCTGTCATGGTCGAGAAAATGCACCAATTGATGAAAGAACAACTCAAGGGCACTTCTTTGTCCTTCGAGTTTTCCAAAGCAATATGAGACCGTCTCATGATAAATTAATAATTGTGTCACTTAGTGTTCCATCTAAGTGTCACCTTCCTACGTTATTGTTTGTTTAATTTCAGTTTTCGTACGTGTGAAGTTGATTTTCGGTTATTCTTCATAACTATTCAAAACTCGTAATTTTATTTTGCGAGAATAAGTTGTATGGAGTATTTTTATTGTTTCCGGTGCTTTTATTTGTGGTTGATTGATAAAACTCATTATTTTTTCCAATTTGCCATACATGAAATGTTTAGCTTAATTAGCTAGTAGCCTAGTATATTTGACGATCATATAAAAAAATTGTAAAAATTTGATACCTTTACAAGTTTACATGCATTACTCGCAAAAATAAATTAAACTAAAGGTAATACTCCGTATGATATTTTATAATAAAATGCGGACTACATTATATAAGTTATAACAAACGGAAAAGGAAGAGGTACTCTACAGCTTATTTAGGGCCTGTTCTCCTCATCTTAAGTTTTTCTCTGGTTAAGAAAACTTCAGAAAACTTAAGAAAACTTCAGATTATTTCAGACAACTTCAGAAAATTTCAGATTTCTAAATAAATAAATTAACTAATAATAATACGGAGTAATACCTAAGTTATACGGAGTATATAACATTAATGATATTAATAATAGTGATAATAATATTATTAAGAATAATAATTCTAATAATATTGATAATAATTTGAATAAAAATTAGACCAATCCAAAACTATTTTATAGCAAATCATAAATAAAAATTAGTTCAAATTAAATATGTAGACTGTTAATAAAATTTTCATAAATAAATATCAAATATTAATGTAAGTCAATTATTATTATTATTACTATTATTACATATTGCTTGCTAAATTTTTCTAGCAGTTAAATATTAGTGGAAAAAGCGCATGTATATAAAGAGTTGAATATTCTTGGTACTAAAAATATTATCCTCAAAGTTTATCGTAAATGAAACAAAAACTTAAGTTAATAATTCTAAAAGAAGATAAATTTAGGCGAAACTCGTTAAAAATAAAATAAAATAAAGTAGCAAATATAATAACATTTACAATTACCATAGTAGTAGTAGTAGAGGTGGTAGTAGTAGGTGGTAGTAGTAGCAGCGATACTTGGCGATAGTAGTAGTAGCGATAGCAGTGATGGAGTAGCGATGTAGCAAAGAGTAGCGATGCAGCAAAGCAGCAGCGGCAGCGGTGATGTAGGTAGTAGCGTAGCAGATGGCGATGGCAGCCAGCGATAGCGATAGTAGTAGTAGGTAGTAGCGGTGTAGCGGCAGAAGATAATGCAGCGGCGGCGGCAGCGGCGGGAGGAAGCATTTGCAGCAGCAACAACAACAATAATTATAATTTCATATTATTTCAAAAAAAACTTCAAAAAATTTCAGATAACTTCAGAAAACTTAGATAACTTCAGACAACTTCAGAAAACTTCAGATTACTTCAGATAACTTGATCAGAAAACTTAAGATTGGTTCAGAAAACTTCAGACGAAAAGAACAGGCCCTTAATATGGAGTACATTTTACAATATATAATTTTCTCAGTTTAAAAAAAAAAAGGAAATTGTACTCCGTATATGATCAATATTTACGGTTTATAAATATTTGTTAACAATAGCAGTATCGAAATTCTATTTTCACATTCCAAAAAAAAAAAAAAATATCCTCTATTCAAAGTTCAAACTCTAATTTGCTCATTAGTCATTAACTTTGTCGCTTTTGTCAACGCGTGTTTATAATAGACAGATTGTCCGAAAACGTTATTCGATCCGAATACCCTTAGAAGAGCATGATAAGCTCACACGATAACTGTTTTGCGAGATACTTTGGATTTTTACTTATGAATAGAACTGTCAAATAATTAATAGTATAAATTAAAGTTAAATGGAAATAATAATAAGGGTAAATTAAATATAACCCCATTTTATAACACTTTTTATTCAAAATAACCCCTTATATGTTATTTTTATAACATAACCCTCTTTTAAAACACTCTTGCTTCAAAATCACCCCCAACGTCGATTTTTCTTACTTAAAAATGGGAATTGAAAAAATTATAGGGTATGCCCCTTTCAAGTTACAACCACCACCAATGTCCAAAATATGTCGACACCTCTTGAGAAATCCCTATTTAAGGGTGTGAATATTCCGTTTTTAAGTAGCATATTTTGACGTTGGGGGTGATTTAAAAACAAAAGTGTCTTAAAAGGGGTTATGTTATAAAAATAACATATAAGGGGGTTATTTTAAAAAAAAAATATCTTAAAAGGGGGTTATATTCAATTAACCCTAATAATAACAAAATAAATGCAGTTTATCTTTTAGACATTACAAAACAAAGAGCATCCTATATAATACAGAATAATTTATTTGATAAATATTTTTACGAGACGGTTTCACATTATTATTAATGTGAGAGTTGTCACTGCAGAGTTGTTTTTTTTAATTTTCTTTTATTTTCTATTTCTATTTTTATTTTCATATTTTTGGTGGCTAAGATATTCGTCTCACGTTAAATTAAATGAAACGGTCTCTCTTGAGATTTACCCTAGTTAAATCTATCTTCTATGAACAAGATTTTAGGAAATTTAAAAAAAATTAAAAATTAAAAATTTAATAAATTAGAAAAAAGAAAAAATATTGAGCAAGATAAGCCAAGCCCACAAAGATAAAAAGGATGGGTTACGACATAAGCCCATGGTTCGGTCAGCATGGCCCGTTTCGTTGCAACTCAGTAGTCAGTAGTCTTTAAATAACAAAAATTTAACCCGCCCAATTTACTCAATTTTTGTAGTTTTTTTATTGATTAACTGTTTAGTGAGACGGTCTTATACTATAAGATCTATCCATTTAAGTTTCGGCCCGCCCAACTGAAGGTCTCAATTTCCTGTAAGACCTTTTTACAAGGTGGCCAGCTTAACATAAAGAAGGCCAAATTTAAGCACACTGAGATAAAAGCCTAGACGACAATAGATTCCTCTTAGTGTCATAGTAGTAAATCATTTACCTCCTTAATTTCATTCATTAAGGATAGGAATGAACACATTATTAAGAAAATGTTAAAACGTAATGAGCGTACTGCGTAACAGCGTAAGATAGTTATTTAAAATGGGTAATTCTCCTGAAAGACGGGCCTAACGATAATTTAGTGTAAGTCACAAGCAAGAAAAGAAAAAAAACCTAACTAGTAACTACCTTGTGTGAGAGGACTTACGATAAATTTATCGTTAGGCCCGTCTCACACAAGAAATTGTCATTTAAAATTGTGTTAATGATTTGTTGTAAAATCAATATATTAGTAAAGTAAAAAAGTGACTTTCTTATTAAAATAAGTCACCCTTCGTCAGAGGCGGATCTAGACTTGAAGGTTTGGGGGTGCGGTTTTTTTTTTTTTTTTTTTACTATGACATACCGTCACAATCGATAAATTTGTGTTTTACGATGTAGATAAAAATTCTTTATATTTTTGGTGTTCTATTTTTCAGTACTCATATGCAATTGTTCTAACTTACCGCACAAATTAATGAAATACAAATTTGATAAAATTAGCCATAGTATAGCATTTAAGAGTATTATTATTATTGGGAAAAGAATTTTGAATATAATATGAATATTTGACTAATAAATGGCAAATTAGAACTCCAAAAAAGTAGATTGTGAGACTTGAACCCACAACCTATAGTTTACAAGATAGCACCTTAACCAACAGACCACATTAATTTTTGTTGTCAAACAAAGTTGATATTAGTAAATATTTTAGAAGTTTGGGGGTTCAATTGAACTCATTGAACCCCCTTGGATCCGCCCATGCCCTTCGTTGAAATGGGACTAAACAAATGAAATTGCCGGAAAAAATGATCTAAATGAATGAAAAATATTGTATGTTATTACTTCTTGTATTCACTATTCATATAAATAAATAATGTATGGACGATGTAGATGTGTGAAACTTCGAGACAACTAACATAATCATGATTTAGAATTTTAAAATCGATTTGATTTGATGTGCTCACAAGTAGTTTGTGGATAAAATTTAAAGAGAGCCGACAATGATAAGTTGATGGTCACTACTTTACCAAGTGAAATGGGTCAAAAGGTTAAACTCAAAGCTCTAATATCATGTTATGAATCAACTCAATCAAAAGTTTAAACTGATGATTGGAGGTCCAAAATCGATTTTATATACTCTAGCAATTCACAAGAATGAAAGATGATAGACGCTCATAAGCAAGCCTAACACTAAGAATCTAAGCCGGAGGCGGAAGGAGATAAGCGAAAGCAGCCTTATCACCTAGTCGGTCGGACGTTAGACACATTGGAAAGAAGTTTATCCTCAAGACTCAAGAGCCTTGGAAGTTGGCACATACGCCGAGCCTCAAAGTTAATGCTTTTATGTGATCACAACGTTTAATAGATAGTCTGAATCTTCTACGGAAGCCGGCTTCAAATATTTGATATTAGGTGCATTTTGTGTTGGAATATCATTGTTTGGGTATGAGCAGACAACCAGCGATATATGAAATCATTTTGCGTATATGTGAAAAGTATCATTTATTTTATTAAAGACAAGTTTCCTAAATCTGACGTGGCACTCTGTGGTTTCAGCAAAAACCATTTTCCTGCATTTTCATTAAAAGAACAATTAGGAAGATTTAAGTTAAAATTAAATTTAAAATGAAATTAAATGGGAGTAAATACATGTCTATCTGTCTAACCAAAAACCACTTTGAACATTGAAACCACCGACCACCATAGCCCAACGAATTCCAAGAGTGACTATTGCAATTCCCATTAAAGCAAATCAATTGACAGAGGAACTCAATGGATTCTCAAGAAGATTCATATAAATATATATATATGTATGTCAAATGTTTTACAATCATTTCCCCATCTACTGTTTTTCAAATTTCCAATTGCACTAATTTTTAACTTTTTTTTCATTAACCACCACAAATTAAATCGAAAACCAAAATGAAATTTAATATCAATTGTACACCAAAACTTCGGCAGATCAACAAACAAAAAATAATCACTCGGTGATTTGAGTGTTGGGTGGAGGCGTGGAGCCGTGCAGCATGCGTCAAATTGCTAAGCATCATGTTAGAATCAATGCTTGCTTTTTTATTTTATTTTATTTTTTTTGTAATTTATTTGGTGTTTCAAAATGTAGGTAGGCAAAGTACGGAGTACATGAATACATGTATTGAGATTTGTAGTTAGTTGAGTATGTTTGTTAATTTGATGTGATTAAAATTTAAACGTCTACAATTGCGAAGGATTATGTTTTTAGAGAGAGCTAATTGTTACTCCTAATAACGATAACTTACTATTCGTATTTCATACCGTTTTATTACCTGTACAAAATATATTTTATTTCTTTTTTTATGGCTTATTTTACCATAAAAACATAATCACAACTTATTTGACGAAGAATTTGGTCATGACAACTTATGTTAAAACAAGATTAGTGTACTTAATGTATTGAGAAGACACTTTATTCTTCCGGTTAATCAATTACCAGAACTAAATTGCTAAGAGTTGTCATTGTTAACAATAACAATAACAATATGGTTTTTCTATCATGTGTCATTATTGCACATGATGATAAGGTGCTAATTAAGACAACATTCTCATGAATATATCATGAGAAATTGAAAAGTGATTTAATAATTATTTTACTTATAAGAATTCATAAAAACTCTTCCAAAAACTCATTTTTCAGGGACTAATGAAATTCAATTAACAAAGTATCAAGGTTTTTGGTATGAAGAAATCTTGCTTAAGAACACCATCAATTGTCAAAACAACTTCATTGCAAAAGACACCGATGTGTTCATCACTAGCTTCCCCAAAACCGGCACAACTTGGCTCAAATCTCTGTTGTATTCGGTTGTAAACCGACACACCACAACAATTACGCTAACCCCTTTGCTTCACCACAACCCACACGACCTCGTGCTAGGGCTCGAAACTCATATTTACGCACGTTCACGCAAGAATGACCGTAGTACTAGTCACAATTTTGTCGTTCCGGAACAACTTTCTGACCCTAGACTATTAAGCACTCACTTACCATACACTTCGCTTCCCGAGACCATACGGTCCTCAAAGGCTAAGTTAATCCACATAAGTCGTAACCCTTTTAATGTTGTTGTGTCACGGTACCATTTTAGCTTAAGCTTGATGAACAATCTAGTGAGCGATTTCATACCTCCTAAATTCGAAGAATTCTTTGACGCTTTTTGTGAGGGTAAAATGGTATTTGGACCGTACTTTGACCATGTTCTTCAGTACTGGAACGCGAGCCTAGAGCAACCAGAGAAGGTGTTGTTTCTTATGTACGAGGATCTCAAGACTCACCCTAAGCTCCACCTTAAGACATTGGCGGAGTTTATAGGTATGCCCTTTTCGACTCAAGAAGAAAAGGGCGGTATGATCGACGACATAATCGAGCTTTGTAGCTTTAAAAATATCAAGGAGCTTGAGGTTAACAAGAGTGGCTCAACATTAGGGTTTATAGAGAAGAAGAAATTCTTTAGGAAAGGCGAAGTGGGAGATTGGACTAATCATTTTACACCACTCATGGTTGAGAAAATGAATCAATTGATACTACACCACCTTAAGCCCACTTCTTTGTCCTTCAATTGGTTGATGACGTATGAGACGACCTCACAATAAGTAACGTGTCATTTATTACGGGCATAGGCTTTGGAAGTGGTTGTCTCGCCCAACCCCCAAATATACAACGTGGAAAACGAATGCATAGATGCATTTTATCTCAAATTAATCCCACTTATTACGGGCAAATAAAAGGAAAATATATGCTTCATTTATTAAGTTTGTTATTCTTATTAGTTATTACTATCATTAAAATGTAAGTATCAAATAAGATCTCACGTTAGTGTATTTTATTTCATACATTATAAAAAATCTCGAAAATAAAAAATAAAAAATTGAATGAATAATGAATAACGGAAGACAAGACTTTGACAAGACATTAGAAAAACAATTACGGGAGGCCACCAAGATTAATAGGACAGGTTACGAAATTAGAAAGGCCCTGGGCCTGTCTATATGGCCCATTTTTATACGATAGACGAGGGTAAAGTATTTAAATTTGGCCCGGCTCATGTTTTACTCGGGCCCGCAAGTTACCACTGTAATACTCTAGTTTCATACCTTATAATGGATCGTAACAAAGGTGGACTAAATTTTCGATCGTACGCTCATACGAGATACGGAGTACACGGAAATGAAAATGCTTCACAATTTTTGTAGCACAAAAAAAAAAAAAAATCAAACTTAATATTAAAACTATAGTGTACTACATAAACAAAGACTTGTATCACCTTGTTACGAAATAGCAAAAGAAAATTCTTAGGAAGACAACGAACGTCTAGAGATGAAGTCGAATGATATCCCGTTTTGTTGAAGACGTTCTTGAAGATCCGTCGGCCCAAAAATAATTCCTGGCGTATAAACACCGCCTCTCGGAAAATTCTCACGTTGCGATAGTACTAACAGAGCAGATTGCACCAATATGATTGGTGTCGCAATGTAACCACTTTCAGGCCCCATAATTCGAGTAATTATTTCGGTGTCAGGTACACGATTTTCGAGACTGACGCTGCTGCTTCTGTCGCTAAACCCTTGGCCGACGAACCACATCTTGAAGCTTGCGCTGTTCACCTCGTCCTCGTTAGGACCAACTCGGTTGAACCACCCGAGGGTGAAAATCGAGGGGAATTTTAGTAGTAGCGTTCTTCCCCATGAAGACGTGCCTAAAAGTCCGATGAATATACCGATGGTGATGTGTCGTAACGTGGCTAGCAACGATTTGTTTGCGATCTTGACCCCAAAATAGGCTGGTTTCACGGTCGACCAGAATCTTTCTCGCTGTGTGGCTCGTTCGGGGGTCTCGTTCATCCCGGGAAGACCATTAGGGTTTTTAACTAGGGTTGAAAGCGTACGCCTTACGATACCAGCGTCCGCAGAAGGGAGCTTTACGGCCCATAAGCCAAGTCCTTTCTGATGCTCGAGTGTAGGGCCTTTTTGCGGTGGAGGGCCAGGAATCTGCAAGGGAACATTCATAAAACGTTAATTTCTGTGTAAAATGGAAAACTTATTTCGAGATGGAGGGAATAATACGATATAAATGTATTAATAATAACAATAACACCGATGGTTGTTAAACATATCATGGCCTACAATCACATGGGCTTCTTGTCTGAAAACCAGCACAACTTTTGTAATTTATGTTAAAACAAATATCCATAGCTTGATTAAGAAAAGACAAAATTTATTTAGCCACCCTTATTTCTAAAATGATAAATTTTATTTATGTTTTAATCACTATACAGGAGTACATCTTTGTGAGCTACGTAGTACGGAGTATATTTTATGTGAAATAATATTTTAAAAATACTATCGTATTAATAATTAACTGAGACAAATAAATCATTTACGAAAATTGAGGGATCAAGAGATCATCACGTATATCGATCACTTCCGAACTATTTTTTGAAAATATTCAGGTTAAGGCATTAGATCTAGCATCTACGGAGTAGTATTTATCTTAAGGTTTTGTTTTAGAAAATCTTCTACTAATTTTTCGATCTCTAATATGGGATTCCATATAAATGAAATAATTTTCACAGACAGTATGTCTTTCTATTTGTTACAGAATTAATCAATCCTCTATGCTTTATGTTTTATTTTTATTTCACCTTATGCAACCTTTAAAATGACACTTTAATTGACATTTTCCACATTCAAAACCTACAGAATACTCCACATTTTTTTTTTCTCGACTTCTATTTTCCGAACCAATTACTAGAAACTTTAAGACTTAAATGGTGGATTAGTATATTAAAGTTAGGTTGTAAGTCAAATAGAAAGAGTAGCCATCATAGAAGAAGCAAATAGCGAAATGTGATGGGCACCACGTAAGTAATACCGTCATATTTAAGACCTCTAATTTGTACTACTACTACGTACTATAGTATTTTAGAAAAGAACAAGTCAAAATTATGTTGTTTTCAAATGAATGACACCATTTACATCTTTTATTTTGCTGGCCATTTTACACTCAATTAAATCTAAATACTAATCATGAACCTTCTTTGCCTCTTCTACACTCTACCTAAACACTTTTGACTTTTTAATTACGAAGAAGAAGAGTAATTTTATTGTAAGATTGTATCACGATTCACGTCAAGATATACAGAAGAATAATTTTATAGCATGATCATCTCACGGCTCACGCGTAAGCTGTAAACAAATCTGATTGCATAGCAAAATCGTCTCAGACGTGTGAAACGACTAGTAAAGTTTTCTAGATAAAATGCTAGAAAACTGTATTGATCATGATATATATACAAACAGTCTTATTTTAGAATTTATGCATGACGATAATAATGATAGGGGAGTACATTTTTAGATATGAAATTGAAGAGCACATTGGATTCTTGTAAGAAATTACCCTCATTTTTAGGACATAAAAGTTGAGGTTGGTGATGATTTTAATACCCTCGATAACGAAAAACGATAGTACCTTACTAGTGACAACTTTAGTACGTGTTTCTATAATGGGTCAATACTTGTATTGGAAATTAAGTAGGCCTATTTACACCAAATATCGCGTTACTTGACCATCTTTCTTTTTTACTCCTTACGCCGTTACCGTGAATGTTTAACGTTTACTTTATTTTATGAGAGAAAAATAAAATAAATGTTACTCCCTCCATTCAAGTCCAAACACTACATTTACCTTTTTGATACTATTCATAAGTGTCGGTAGTCTTTGAAATTCCCGACAATCTATAAGTGAAAATATAACCGTGTGTGATCTTGTTTGATTCGCCTTTATACGTACAATATTAATATCTAATTTTTAAATTTTTTTATCGTGTGAAATTATAGATATTCTCGTTCCGACATTCGCCTCGACAAATGTGATAAAGCAACTGCACCCTTTGGTCTTGAATGGAGGGAGTAACAAATAATTGAGACAGAGTACTTGTATAAGCACTTAAGCTATAGAAGCTCACGCACTAATAGAATTGTATTAAAACTAATTAATGATAGCTATAAAAAGGAATTTGAGTATAATTAATTGAATTTTTTTTTTATTGTGTTTAAGTAATTGCTCCATAATCATTTGAAAATAATGTTAATTGAAAACTTTTATTAATAATAAAATTTAAAGTTATGGTAGTACGAGCACCTAAAGTCGGTATCAAACGTTAGATGATCTTTTCTAATATTTCAGTAAATTTTTAAAATACTTCCAAGAAAAATAAATTAAAAGTAAATAATTGACTAAAATGAAAATGTAAATTTTCGACGTAACCAAAAAAAACTCTAAATATTTTCACATCTAATTATAAAGTCAACAAACCTTAAAATTAAGACAATTTAATACGAAAAGAACAGTTCTATATACGGAGTAATCCTCAAAGAGTAAAATATAGTTCTAACTTGTCCAAATATAGATCTGAAAATGGAACACCCACTTTCAGTTAACTGTGATCATCAATCAATCAAACACCAACAGATCTATATAAACTAATCAATTATACGCATACAAGAGTCTTATAATTAGTCGGTTACTGACCTGAGGACGAGGTCGTCTGGGGCGAGACCGTCTCCAGTTGATCAACTCCTCAGCATGAGCAATCCCAAGCACAGCCGACTCGTACGTCCCGAAATTCCCCACGAGTTTCATATCGCTTTCCAAGCTCAAGTACGCCTCCACGTTATTCAACGCCTCTTTGGGCGAAACCCACTGCCGCGAATTGAACATCACCCCGAGCTCGGCTGGGATGGAGTCGAATCCGCAGGCAGACACGACAAGGCTGCCGCTTTCGGCAGCCTTGTCGTGGTACTCCGCCTCCACCCGCTCCATGAACTCCGGCTCCCCGCATATGTCGAGGTAGTCGCAGCCCGCTTCCACACAGGCTGCCACCACCGGCTCCCCGTGGAGCCGGAAGGGCCCCACGCAGTTCAGCACGACCCGCGCTTGCGACGCCAGGTCGCGCAGCGCGGCCGGGGAGGCTGTGTCCGCCTCCAGGATCGGGATCTCGGGTCGGGCCGGGCCCGAGCCCGACCCGGCAGCCCGGGCCCAGGAGAGGGTTTGGGCGAGCTTTTTCGGGTTGCGACCAGCTATGGCGAGGGATTTGAGCGGGGAAGAGGGGGCGTTGAGGAACTTGAGGGCCTCCCGGAGGACGTACTTTCCGGTGAAACCCGACGCGCCGAGGATTACAATGTCGTAACGGCGGCGGGTTTCGTCCATTTTTAAAGAAAACGAGGATGAAGGTGATGGAGAAAACTAAAAGAGGCTTGAATGTTTGTTTTTTTCGGTTATGAGGAGGAGTAAATGAAGAGGAGAGTTACGTTTGTGTGTATAAATAAATAAAGTTAGTTTATGAATATAGTTTAGTAAGAATAGAAGATTGTTTTTAAGCTTTGGAAATTTGAAAAGTTTATTGAATTAGGGATCATCTATATGCATGTGAAAGGGTCTGAAACTACGATGTGGTTTAATAATTTATTAATGTACTCCGTATTTTAAAAGAAGAAAAAAACTTACTTCCTCCATTCCGTTTGATTCTATACGTTTGACCAAAACACGGTAATTAAGGTAGAAGAAAATCAAGTGGGGTAGATAATGAAATTACTTAAATACCCCTACTTTATTGTTTGCAAGTGGGTTGAGTGGGTATTAGTGAAGGGTATATTGGTCTTTTAGTTTAATAAAGTAGAGACTAAAATAGAAATGTATAGAATTGATTGGAATTTCCGAAAAAGGAATATGTATAGAATCAAATGGAATGGAGGAAGTAGATTTTAAACTATTTAAAATCAGAAAATAGTCTATCCCACAAGGCCACAAGGGATGTCAATGGGGTGGGTCAATGTGGATATCGCTTCGCATCCGCCCCAGTTAGGGTGGAGGTAGGGGATAGTTTGGTGGGTCGTGGGGCGGAGGTGGGTATCAAAAGTGTCCCCCGCCGCGGGTCGTGGAGTGGTGGTGGATTTCATAAAAACTCCGCCCCGCCCCTGCCCCGCCTCCGCCCTACACCAGCCCTGTTTGCACCCGCCGCACATATACCCGCTTTATTCATAGCCTTGAAAATATAAATAATACTCCGTATGAAGTAAGGTTTAACAAAAAAAAAAAAAAAAAAAAAAAAGTTAAAAATATATATTTAAATTAATTTTAAAAAATACTTTTACCTTAAAAAAAATGTAAAACAATATCGATAATTTCTTTTTTAAAAATATGCATTACGACAATGCAATTTTACGAAGCGGATTTCAAGCGGGTGGGGCGGGTCTGAGGCGGGGGAGGCGGGTGGTGGAGCGGTGGTGGATTTAATAAATCCACCGTTAGGCGGGTGGTGGAGGGCGGGTTATCCTCCGCCATGGGTGATGGGGCGGTGGTGGAGGTGGATTTTTGTTGGTGGATGCGGATGTGGAGGATCCTTCCACCGCCTCCGCCCCGCCCCAATGACATCCCTATACCCCACAATAGATATCGATTGAAAAAAATACTCCCTTCATTCGTATCCATTCACATCCTTTCTTTTTTCACGTTTGCCAACGCGAATGTTGGGACGTTGATATCTATAAATTTACGTGATTAAAAATTATAAAAAATTAATATTAATGCTGTAGTCATTACGTATCCAACAAGATCACACATGAATATATTTAATTATATATGTTGCAAGAAATATAAAAAAATTTCCACTTGAATGAATAGTGTCATTTACCCATTGGATGCCAATGGATATGAATGGAGAGAGTACCAAGTATTCTAGTGAAGCACGGAGTAACATTTACTCCGTATCAATTTCATTTAATTGTTTACAATTTTTTGTACTTCCTCCATTTTGGTGATTTGTTTACGTTTACTTTATACGTATTTATCAATGTGAGGAGAAAAGTAAAGGAAAAAAATTTTAAAAATAATAATATAAGTACAAATGGGGTCCCTTTTGCTTTAAAGTAGGTAAAACTAAACAATGTAAACAAATGACTGGGACAGAGAGTGTACAATTTATTTAAATCAAATGTATTCTATATACAACTGGATAGATGGAAGAATGATATCTTATTTGATTTTTTGAAATATTTATGAATGATTTTTGGGAGTATTATTCCATTTAAGTTAAAATATTATTCCATTTTTGCAATGAATTTGTTTTATTATGCAACTGATAGATTATTTAATGTTAAAACTAATCTTACGTTTCTCTTCTCACTTTATATTAAATCCCCAATCATATTTAGACCATTTATAACTCGTCGTTAGCATGAAACTGTCCTTACGATAGATGGTATAGTAACACAATATTAAATCACCAATCACATTTGTTACCCTTCGTAATAAACTTTATACATTATAAACATATTAACCAAATTAATATCAGAGTACTATACTATACCATCAAATCTAAATCGAGATAATTATGAAAATTTGACCGCTAGACACAAAACAAATTAGTTAAGTCTAACTTGTTCTCTTATACTGTAGTTAACTTTGTTGAATTGATAAGAACTTTTTCAAATGAAATAAAACTTAAATCTTATGTAAATTTATGATGGTAATACAATTGATCGGTCTAGCATACTTTTGAGTTTTGATAAACACATCTATGATCGAACGGTTATGATAAGTAAATTGTGAAAATCAGTGGCGAATCCAGAGTTTTCAGATAGGGGGTTCGAATTTTTTTTTCGAAACTAAAAACATTCATATATATTATACATTACAAAATATTTCCAATAATCTAAATCAAGGTTACACAGTTCGGGGTTCGGTTCGATTCGAATTCGCAATTCGAGTTCGGAGATCGGAGTTTATAGTGAACCCGGTTCGACAGAGTACACAAAGACTCATAAAGTCATAAGGGAGTTCCCATATAAATTAAAAGTTTTGAAAAATAAGGTTGAAGTAAATAAAATACACTAAAAAATAGAAAAGTTACTTTAGAGAGTTAGATTTTCTAGGTAGAATTTTTGGAGTCCCCAAAATAATTATAAAAAAATACGAAGTACTCTACAACTGTACACCTCGTCCTATGGTCTTTCCTGTTTCTCCCATCTCCTTTTTTGTTTATTAATATTAATATTTTAATATTCTTCTCTCTCACTTCCCTCCCAAAAACTAAAATCTGGAAAAAAAAAAACTCCATTGTTAAAGTCTTCAAGGTTTAATACTTTGGTCTAAATTACATCATCATAATCTAAATTACATCATCATTCAAATGGCGCGTGGGGGTAAAAGATTACGTCAATTTTTAAATTTTATTTTATTTTATTTTTTAATTTTTTAATTTTTTGCCAAATGGGAGGGGGTTCCATAGAACCCATAGAACCCCCCCTCCCTACGCCCCTGGTGAAAATTGGAATTTCGTTGGAATGTTGTTTTCCTATACTAGCCAACCATTTTGTACCCTTATAATAAAGTATAACATGGAAATGAAATTTAGTTGGAGGGTTGTTTTCATAGCAATGTAATGAAATGTTAGAAACTACTCCGTATTCCATAGTACTTTGTACTCCCTCTATTTCGGTGAATTGTTTACATTTACTTTATGCACAAATAACTAGGTAAAGATAAAAATAATGCAAAAATTGAATAAAAAAATATTATAAGTACAAAACAATACACTTGTGACTTGTCACATAAACAATCCACTTGCTCATCTCACATGGCCTCAAACATGGACAATTATGGAAACGTAAACAAATGATATGTACACCTCGAAATAAAAAGTGTAAACAAATCAAATGGACGGAGGGAATATATAAAAATACGTTTTGGTTGATAGTTTGACATATTAGTGTTAATTCTAACTTATTCTAAATATAATGACATTTCAATACATTACAAAAAAATTACTTCACCCCTTTTACTCCACTCACATCTAATAGAAAATTGATAATATCCATCAAAGTATATTTTTTTTGAAATATCAACTATCGTATAGATTTTAACATAGTTATGTCGTCAAATCTTGGATGATACGTCTGTACGAGTGCAACAAGATATTAAATTTTTAAAATGTAAAACTATAAATATTCTTGGTCCGACATATGTCTTCTTAAACGTAATCAAGGTAAATAATGTGAATGAAGTTGAAAAGATAGAGTATAAAAATTCTCTGCTTATATGAATGCCAAATTTCTCTATACACTGAATGGATTAACAAAAATATGAATGCCAAATTTCTCTATACTTATTACACTGTTTTAATAAAACTATGTTGATTCTCTAACGTAAAATCAACCTATTTCGTTTGAACATAAGATAGTCATAACGTTACTCATAAATGTACTTTTCCACTCAAAAACACTCATAGAATTTTAAAGTATATTACTACTCCTTAAGGGCAGTAACAACATACTACATTTTTGAGGGGCGTTATCAACTCTTTAAACATATTACGGAGTACTTCGTAGGTAACTATGTTGTAAAATATTCTCTTCATTCCGCCATCTTATTCCCACTTTTTCAGAAAGAAAAATTCATCATCTTCTTCCCCTTTTTTTTTTTTGTCAATTTTCAACTAATCACATCCACACAATCTACTTTATTATTTATTTACTTTAATCTCACTCACACATTTTACATTCTTTAATTTTTGATCCAAAATAAAATGAAAAGAACGTCATAAAATGGAGGAAGTAAGATTTATATTCATGTTTGCAATAAAGACGATGAATGTGATGAATGTAGGAAAACAAGTGTAGGGTCAATGTCAAATTGACAAATTCAGTACATACAATAACTACGTGAACTATTAACACCTACACCACTCTTTCACGTTATTATTTCATAATAATTCATTCATAATAAATAACCTCTCAATAAATTAATGGAAAAAAAAAAAAGGGCACCGACACAAAGGTTTGCATTAATACGGAGACTAAGTCGTGAGAGAAGAAGCTTCGATTTTTGTTTGGTACCACTAATTTAATTGCGCGAGTTGGTTGCTCTTTTTGTGTCGTACATACCTCTTACATCACGGGTATGGATCCTCTTCATTTTTTGAAAAAAAATGAACATCCATTTCTTATAAACGGTTGAGATCGATTCTTGTGAAAATCTAAGGGTGATAGTTGTTTGATAAAAATAATGTTTTAATGAATGAGAGAGAAAATATATTAAAATATTAGTGTATTAGAGAGAAAATGGAGAGAAATAAATGGAGAGGATCCAAATTGCCTCCGCTTTGCCTATCGTGTTTCCCGTGTCTTTGGACTGGACCGCTTTAACTGATAAAATTGATCTGACTCGAAAAGCGTTGCTGCAAATTTGATACTTCGTATTATAGTACATAGTGATAGTGTTAATGAAATTGCCAAATGGAAGCTGGTTCAACTTGACTCACACAAAGCATAACATTGTAAAATATGATTTAATGATAATAACACGAATCGATTGATGATTGAGAAATAACCTAGCTTAATAGTTGAAGGTACCAGGAGCAATACAGGGATCTACAATAGTACATTAGTGATACAGAGTATAATTTAAATCAGTTGAACAAAACTCGTTCTTTGTAAAGGTATTGATGTACTCCCTCTGTCTCAGTCATTTGTTTACAGTTTGACTTTTTTCCCCTCACAAAAAAGTCAAACTGTAAACAATTCACTGAAACGGAGGGAGTACTTAATTATCGTGTGAGTATAACAACTAACAAGGTAATGAGAGAGTTTAACAAAGTATTAAAAATCAATATTTCAATCATATTAAAAAAAATAAAATCACTTTTCAAGTAGTTGTAACGATCTATGTTTGAAAGATTGTAAAAAAGCCAACTACTCAAGTCATGGTGCACATGTAAAGCTAAAACTAAATAAATTATGGGCAAAAAGCCAAAGACAATATGAATAAAATAAATTGGCAAAAAAAAAAGAATAAAATAAGACTAGGCACTCCTTATAAAATGCTATACATTTAAAAATAAAGGAGATCTTATGTGATACTGTCTCATATCGTGACACTTATGAATTATAAAAGAATTTAATATTAAATACAACGTAATGTTAGTTAAAGCTTTGAACTTTCTGTGATCTCAGCCTTGCACTCTTTGATCATGTTTTTAAATGACATATGCGATTGTTTTTTATTGGAAATTAAATTTTGTGATTGATATTTTGATAACGAATGCAAAAAACTTATTATCATATAACAATAACAATTATTTATATATTTTAGATTATACACGGTCAAAGTTATGAAACTTTAACTTTCAAAAAGTTAAATGAGACTAACATTATGAAACGGAGGGAGTAATACTTTTTCACCCACTAACGTTATGCTGATAACGTGTATGGATCACCTGCCAGTTATATATTTGACTGCATAGGTGAAGTTTACTTTTTTGGTAAATATTTTTCATTTAAGGCAATTAGTGTTTGCCTAATTGTTTTATTTTTGGTAATTTTAATGTCATATTTCAACTGCATAGGTGATGTTACTGCAGGGAATCTGCATCCGTTGATAACTTCCAATTTAAATACGGAATAGATATTTTTGAACATGTTTTGGCCTTTGTAATACAAGTACTTAAAATTAAAATGGTCCAACAAAAGAGAGATGCTCTTTAACGCAAAAATAGAATCGTTAGGAAGTTTTATAAGGCCCATAACAATGGAACCCAAAACTGATATTTAGTCCACTAAATTTGTAGTGACAAATCATTTTGTGCTCCAAAAATAATCTTTTTTATAACACTCATAAAATAACAAATATAATGACGATTAAAACCTATATAATTTATACAAAATATTCAATGTTATGAAATATTATGGATGTCCATTACCGTATCGCACCCGTTTGCGAAACACTACGATTGTAACCTCCATGTAGTTATATATAGTACGTCGTTGTATCATTGTAAGACATCTTTTGTACTTATGATTAATATAATCTTCTCCCTCTTTATCTTCTATGGTTCATGTTTATACATTCGTGCATACTTTTACAACACGTTATTAGCACGATTCTCTACCCATTATCAACAATTATTGACGAAATTATTATCATCGGTTTTTTTTTTCGATTGCGAAAGTAATCGAAAAAAAATATTGGGTCCTATTTTCTTATCTTTGATTCTTATTATACATGCGCAACCAATTTATTTTGTAAGTCATTTTAACTATTTTAATATTGATTTTTTTAATTACGTTTTGCATTTGAATTACATGTAAAGTTGGTATCATTTACTTACAAATTAAACTTGTCGGATGAATTTGTTGTTATAACGTCACTTGGATGGATCATGATTATTGTTGAATGTCTAAGATCTTATGGATTGATGTTATCACCTTAAGTTTCATGTGTATATATAGTTTCATGTGTATATATGTTATCACCTTAAGTTTCAATTTGCCGTACATTTGGTCGGTTTTTCCATTATTAATTTGTCTATTTTGATTTTCTTTTTGCATTATCATTGTCTTGCTATATTAATATTATATGAATAATTCACATATTTATAAAAAGTGATTTTACGGGCTATTTGTTAATGATTATCAGTTACACACATTTGATTCTTATCTTAAAGATTCTACCATTTTAAATACTATGTAGATAAGTTACTATTTTTGCGCTAAATTATATTATTCCGTACACTTCATGAGTGTTTGATACTTCTTGTGTCCTATATACATTTTTGTTATTCTATAATTAATATTTGCATTGAATTTAGATTTTGATCCAGAAAGAACAAGGATGTGGTTTTTGTAAGTAATTGCGATTTGTATTACTACTCCGTAGTATTTTTGGTTTATCCTTGAAGTCAATTTGGATGGATAATTGATTAGCCATATTAAATACTTCTCATTTTGATGCATGTGGAATTATTTTGTGGGCTTGGTACTGTATTATGTCTTCACTTTAATATTTTCACGGTGTAATATCTCTTCCCTACATTTGCTATTCCTTTAAATATTTGTTCTTGTGATTTGGTTGTTGTCATATATTATCCATGAGATTGTAAGAATGATATGAACACACTATATTATACGTGAAATTCTATATTTGTTTACTGATATTCCCAGAAGAGAATGCGATGTGTCATAATAAGAGTGATTGAGGAATTCATCACATATATGATCAATTTGTTGTAAGCTATATTGAGAATTGGATTACAATAAGGATTGAATGTATTTGTCGATACTCCTCGAAGTGATACGACATGTTGTATTATTAAACTCAACTATTAATAGTAATCGCGGATTTGGTCACATATATTGACTATATATTAAAAAAAAAAAAAAAAAAAAAAAAAAAAAAAAAAAACCGCCCGAATCATGAATGTATATGTTATAATCATGGGCTGTATAATTGCAAGACTTTTCATGATTTTTCATCGACCATAAATGTTTTGGTTATTGTTCCAATGTTAATATGGTGTCACATTAATCTTTTTACATATGAGTCTTGCCATTAATAGCAATGATGCACATGCCATCAACTATTATTGTAATATGATATGTGAAGAAAAGTTTCGTGCATATGAAATTATTTTCCAAGAAGGAATGAAATTACTTGTTGTATTTAATATTTTTTGACGATTAATTGTGATTTGGAGTTCAATAAATTGAGCAATTCAATATATCTGTTGTGAGCAATTCAATATATCTGTTGTGAGCAATAAACTATTCAATATATAATATGTTTTGGTGACATGTGAAAATGTTTTGGAGTGGTATGTAACCATGTATCTACCATATCTATTACATCCTTTCTTGAAGTGAGACAATGAGTACTTGAAAGTTGAAATGTTATGATAAATATGTACATATTGATCACAAGGTACATTGAAAAGATTGGTAAATAATACATATATTATATTCCCTGAAGGAATATTTATAAGTATGTATATACGACACTAATTTGTGTCTGTCACGTCATTTATCTGGCCAGATAGAAAGATAATTTGATTTATATGAAATATTGTTAACCTGAAGTTTAGCACACGTTGATAAAGTCTACAGAAATCTTAGTATGCGAAAAGTGAAACTATTGAGATATAATTAAATTTATACCTGAAAAATTGTTTTAAATTAGAAGTCGACTTGAAAAGAATAAGACGTGGCAAATTGACCAATAAGGTCATCCGGGTTCCTATATTATTATACCCGTTAAGATAAACCTGAAGTCTATGATAATGTAAATTAAAGTAAAGTGCTGAACAAATCTCATGTAGAATCTATATAACATTATTAAAAGGGTAGCTTAAATCTCTAATTAAGACTCTAAACTTAATAAAATTCCACGTGGCATTACTTCCTACCTTCACCAATTTGCTTCCACCTTGACATGCTCATCCATTTGATCTTCCACTACACAAATTCATTTTCATTTATTCACATTTATTTCCACCATTTTAATGAAACTCATTTAAATGACCTTTTCACCTTCATATTCGCCCGTTTCAAAACATTCATGTCATTATTTAATTTCCACTTGAGTCTATGATTCCATGCATTTACAAGTAAACTTTTCAAATCCCCTTTCTTTTAAGCATATTAAGCTCCACTTTTGACTTTTTGTATGCAATTTCTTTCAATCCAAAAATAATTGTTACTCTGTGCTAAATGTTTGCACTTGAATTTGTCGAATTCTCCATTTACTTGCATAAGTATTCCTCATCTGAATATTCAATTTCAAGTTAAATTAAAAATGAATGTCGATATCTAACAATCCGTCATGAAGACATTGGTGAAAGTATTCTTAGTGTAAACCATTTCATAGGTGGGGGTATTGAAAAACCTTTTCAACGTAGATAAGCAACAATAACCATAGTGCGAAAGATGAAACATGTATGTAAGAATTTCGAATCCTGTCCTACAGTTATGGAATTCCAACTCCTATGTTATGTATTTATGATATCTAATTTTTAAGACATTTGTTGAGTGTTTATGTTGAATATTTTTTTTTGATTGTGATGTGTTGTTGGGGTAAAAAAGTATGTAATCATACAATAATATTGTCGTTAATTTCATGTATGAAATCAATGTCAAATAAAACAAGTTCAGTCCTTATCTTAAATTTTTGATTAACACATTATTTGGCCTCATTATACCCAAAAAAGAAACTACATAAAAACCGTGAGTATCACGGGAGTTAAAACTAGTTTTAAAATTATATTATCGGCAAGACACTACATCGAAGTTGATTATATATATTTTATTTTGAGATCAAAAATGTGAAATTTTTATGTTACATATTGACGATATTAAACAATAAAATTATAATTAGATTTTATGAATAATGATATACATATATTAGTGGCCAGAAGTCCAGGCTATATACATGATTTTATTGTTAATTATTATCAAATTTAATAATATATATGAGTGGCCAGAAACCCACATACATGATTTTATACTCAATTGGTATTAACTATAACAATGTGATAAAAATGATCTCCTGAATGGGCAAATGTGATTCAGCACAATAATAACCAACTGCAACTACACTCGACTCCCTAAAATATTTTGTGACGTTATAAAATGCCCAAGAAATGTCATAAAATTTGTATATTTTAGAATAAGAATAAGGTGAAAGTTATTATATAATTTGTGAAATATATATGTGATATAAATTTTACCATCTTAGGGGGAGCGAGTCATTGAAAAGCAAGTTGGTAAAATAGGCAAGTTATGACCCCAATAGAATGGAGTTCACATAAGTGTGATAAAGATATTAAATCAATGAAAATTGATAAGATTCTTACCGGCACCTTTATGAAATAAATGTTAGAATGTAATTTATGAAACTTGAAGTTTCAAACGGTTCCAATATGATGATGAAATATATTACATTCAGAAGTATTAAGCAGTTGGTACTATATGAAACAATGATTATTGTTATGCATGAAAAGTTTCTAAAGTGACACAGATATCTGAATAATAATAGATGACTTATGAAATTGAAAATGATACTTTATACATTTGGATTCAGATATCATTTATCAGTACTGATAATGATAAGAGACAATTGAAATTATATTGATGTAAGTATGGAACAGATGTACATGCACTCCATATTGGAAGAACATCGATGTATGTATGGAACCGATTTAGATTTTGCGCACTTTGTATGATGGACTATAGAATGGGGATTGATATATATGTAAGTCCATTTTAATTGTCGACATATTATATTTGATTTATAATGAGCTTTAATTTTGGACTCGAAGTTCCAAAAAGGACTAGAAGTCCATTGATTATGAATATTGAAAATAGTATTACGCATGCATTTTGTAATAGTCAGTCTATAACATGTGCAACTGCATATACAGGGTAGTCTTATATTTGCATTTTAGTTATGTTATTTAGTATTGCATTATATTGATTAGGATTTAGTTCATGTCATATGCATATATATCAGTAATAATGTATATCGTTCTTATACTTCTATAATTGATAGTTTCCTGAAGAAAAATATTATAAACGATTGTTGAAGTATTGGATGTCTCTACTATAAAATTCGAGTCTTCATAAGAATATGTGAAAACTCCTAAAGAGTTTATATGTTTTGAAATAATCTGAAGATTGTGTATTCACAAAAATCATTTTTATTACAAGTAATGAAATCTATGTTCTTGAAGAACTACAGTACCCAAAGCGATAAGTCATATCGAAAGATAATGACTAAATATTTAATTGACATCCATACTCAAAATTTTTAAATAGCGTTAAAACTGATTTAGCGCCTGATCTCCTGAAGAGATCAATGTATATTATCTTGTATAGATGATTGCTATACTCTTTTTCCCTTCGACTAGGTTTTTGTCCCAACGGGTTTTTCCTAGCAAGGTTTTTAATGAGGTAGCAAATTGAGCACTTAAAATTTTAATTTATTATAATTAATTTGTCCGGAAGACGAGGATCGTAGACCCATATGTATGTCTACTAGTGGAAAAATCGAAATTGTTAAGAATATTTCATTTTCATATTACGAGTTTTGAAAAATAAATGGTAGCCGATACCTTTTTGGTAAGATCATCCAAATTTATCAACTTTGAAAACTTTTATTTTTGGTGATCGAGAAAAGTTTTATTATTTTTCATCAGCTCTCGTCAAGTGATATCATTATTAGGGGGAATATATGTAGCTGTACTCTTTTTCCTTAACCACGGTTTTTCCCACAGGGTTTTCCTGGTTGAAGGTTTTAATGAGGCAGCAACTCATTTGTTTATAATACGTACATTATGTAATTTTAGGTAATGAACATCCAAGGGGGAGTGTTATGAAATATTATGGATGTCCATTACCGTATCGCACCCGTTTGCGAAACACTACGATTGTAACCTCCATGTAGTTATATATAGTACGTCGTTGTATCATTGTAAGACATCTTTTGTACTTATGATTAATATAATCTTCTCCCTCTTTATCTTCTATGGTTCATGTTTATACATTCGTGCATACTTTTACAACATTCAATGAATAAATAATATTTTAAAAAAATTAAAAAATTCCAAATTGCCGAAAGATCAATGTCTACATTCTTAGCAGTCAACCTCAAAACTTTTTCCAAATTATTATATGGACAACAATAAGATGGCATATTCCATGTGATATCCCAAAAATATTTACCAAAAATTAAGTGGAATTGATATATATCATCACCTTACGATAATCCCCAATAATAATACGGAGTAGTTTTAAGAATGGACTACTACTGAGTATTTACTACGAAGTTATATGCACTAAACATATTTCAATAATTTGTTATTGATATTTGTAATTATATTATTATATTCACTAACCATTTTGTTAATTTTGATGAAATAATTACTACTCGATCAGTATAAACTATAGTATGTGACAATTATAAAACGAATTAACTATTACTCCGTATTTTACAAAGACAGTTTACGACATACATGCTAAAAAAATAATCACAAATCACTATATATATCATACTCCTTTGCTTGTTCATTCAATCTTACAAATTAATAGCAGAAATTTTATAAAAATACAAAAAGTTGTATTTAATCAAAACGAATTCATAAAATACAAAGTCATGTCGTCCATACACATCATTGATACTTAATTGCGCACATGTAACTTGTCATTGCACCAACTATGTGGCCATATTATTCATTATTACACACGTTATTTATTTTCCCTTTAACCAACAAATTAAAACTATATTATATGATCAATCATTATATTAACAACTATTATTATCTCTATATGGAGTTATAAATGATCTCGTAAAATTATGTACGGAGTAAATAATACTGACAAAAATTAACACTCTTTTTTATAAATTGATCTTCTAATGCATGTACTCATATAGGTGTAGATATAGTTATTGATATAACTTTAAACCGATCTTTTAATACATGTACTCGTTGATATGTGTTTCAATTTTCGTTCATTCACGTCAATCAATTTTAACATATGGAATCATTCATAATCATACAAAATTTTATGTCGATTATAAATGATACCAATATTAAGTTTTATAGGGAGTATATTTTTTTTATATAATACATTTATACATCCTATGTAACTTTGAATATAAAAGTTTATCCTTTACATTTCGATATGTATACAAAAGAAAAATGTAGAACATTAAGCCACATCTCTAGCTAATTAGTTGATGGTGTAATACAATTACATCCTTAATCCTTAATTGCATTATTTATTTCCTTATTGTATTTACATTTGATTTACTCTTTAATATTACAACCCTAGCCACTACATACATTACAAAATACCATAAAACCTAATGCAACATAATTTAAAAAAATAAATCCACACATGATAAAACTTAAGCAACTTCGAAACTAAATAGAGCATCAACAACATATTTTTAATAACTTTATCAGCTAAACTAACTATAAATACGCTTAACTAGCGCGATTTAACTAGCGAATTGTAACTGGTCCAAATAGTGGAACAGAAAGAGCACCAGCATCAACCAGCAACGGCACAAGGCGGTTGCTGAGGTGGAGCCCCACCAGGGACTCCACCCCGCCAACATGCTCCCCGCCAACAAACAACGCTGGAATTTCAACGGCGTTGTTGTCTGCTGCAGCGGGGAGCACGGCAATTTGATGCTCCTCAAGCTCAATGACCGTAGGATGAACCCCAATCGTGTGGAGGAGATTCTTCATGACGTGGCACATGTAACATGATGGACGGCTGAAAATCACTGCCGGGTTCTCGGATATCAGCCGTTGGATCCTATCCTCCTCCGTTGACTCTTCGGACACGTGTAGGGTCAGCGTTGCTAGCTCTAGTTTTTGCATGATTTTGTTTAATTAATCAAGATTATTTTTGTTATTATGTTAAAAATAAGATAAAAATTGGAGTAAAATTTTTAGGGAAAAATGTGATGTACATGAAAGGAAGAGTAATTAAGAAGGGTTGTAATATATATAGTGGAATATGATAAGGGTTTGTTGTATGTGGTGGGGATTGTTTAATGACATCATTGAGCAATTAGGTTTAATCTTATTGTTCCTTCTTTTGGCTAATTTAATAATTGTAAGTTTACTTTTCATCTCTTCCTTTTTTTGTTCACTTTGTTGATTGTCTAGTACAATATACGAAGTATATATAGACTTTTTATTTATTGTAATATATATATGTACCATATTCGTTCAGTTTGTTGAAAAAAAATTATGTATATGTATCACAAGTACAGATTAAGAGTGCACGAGAGCTCAAAAATGCGAGTTTGAATGTTTATAAACTATTGGACTCTTTGGAGTCCAGACTAATTGTGTTATAATGAAATTTTATTTGATTTGTTGATTTGTAGTGGACTTGTTTGCTTTTATTTTGTGAATAGTGACAAATTATAATATAGAATTATAATATAGATATCATATACGAGTATAAAGGAACGAGTTGTTTAACTGTTTGTTATAAGATTGAAAAGGTAAATAAATATAACTTTATTAAAATAGATGGAGAGTATTATTTTGAGTTAATGATACTTAGGGTTTGGACAATCGCAACTTAGTTATTGATGAGCAGTTAGAAAAACTCATTGTGTTTTATTATCTTTGAAATATAAAAACTCACATTAATTTGATGATCTAACAAGGAAACTATCACTGACATGAATAACTGATTTCCAAATAAAACAATTAATTTGTAGAATAAATCTCTATTAAGTCAATTGTCTGAACAGTTAATACTTATTTATTATTTATAATAATTTTATATAGGTTTAGCTTGTATGTATAAAATAACTTCAATATTAATCATAACAAGATAATTTGTAAGTAAGCTTGTATAAGGGAAGTGTATTATGACGAACGTATAAAGTATTTTAATGGAGGAGCGACAGAGAATTGAAGTGTTGAAGGAACATAAAGATTCTGTTACATTTTAAGTGGTAGGGAATCAACTCCCGACTAATCAACACGTGTGCGCATCCACGCAAGCAAACGTAATAATTTACTCGTGTTAAACCTACAACTTGTATTTGTATAACGGAGTATTATACAACATTTTATGTTTATATATTCAACTTACAACCACCATAATACGTGCAATTATTATTATTATGTTATTACAATATGTACGACTAGTTTATGCGTAGATGCATCTATCATGGATCGGACTGTCGATCAAATTAATTGTACACTCTAATATGAATTAGGTAGTATGTATGATATGGATTATGGAGTGACAACATAGCTAAAAACATTTAAAAAGGAAAAAACCGATCAGGGTTAAAATTTAAGAGTCTACTACGAAGTATATTTTTGGCGCACGTTGATTTATGTGAAACCCTAGGTGAATGATAAAATGCTTCGGTGTTTACAATGCAAGACATGTCATGTTGATTATGAGTGGGTGGATATATAAGCAGGGAAGAAAGTAACTTTACCGATAGAATTCACAATAGAAATGGTGCATCTTATTTCTGATCAGAAATTGCTAGCCATCTTAAAGTCAAGAGAAACCTGTGAATATTTGCCATGAAATCATCATTAGAGCTATCAGTATGTAGGTATTTAAAACAACAGCAAAGTTCGCCATTTAATTTTCTTGTAAGCATGCATTGTTGTGTTGTGACTAAGTGCCAGCATACACATACTTAGTTGCCTCTATGAGCATCATGTTTGAGCCTGAAATAGTTCTTCGATCTTATAGTATGACCAAGATGATTACAGTTGTACAGTGACACTACTCCTTAATTAGCCCCAGGTTAGAAGAATCAAAACGTTAATATGTTATAGGTTTATTTTCATTGCCAACATCTTGAGATACAGGACGTAAAGGTAAGAGTACATGACATCATATCGAATCAGCCAATGACCCAGAAGGCTCGTGAAGATGTTTTTGAGATTCAACACGTTGTAACAGGCTAAATGCCTAGTTCAAATGTAATACTCCGTATTACCCACATTAGGTGTTCACGGTCCACATTAATTGCTGATAAGAGAGTAGTGTGCTTTATAAAATTTAAAAGTCATCCTCTAATTGTCGATTAAGCCTTTAAAAAAAAATGTAAATTTTTATTATTACTCCGTATATGCTAAGTGAGTTTAATTTACTCTCACATTTTAACTACTTAGACAATACAAAATTAGCATCAATAATTGGGTGGGCCTATAATGACTATTGATGACTAGAGAATATAAATAAAAATAAAAAATAAAAAAGATAATTTTGAAAGCATATAATTGTAACGGTACGTACTCATAGTGGCCAAGTAGTGGAATCTTTAATCTCCTTCACTCGTGGAATGGAAATATATATAATTGGATGCAAATGACTAATAAAAATAAAAATAATAAAGTGAATGATTTAACCTCTTCATTCCTAGACCGTTGAACCAATTTTGAGGGTCCATTATGTTGTCATTAGTGTAGTCATCCATGTGTGTGAATCTTTCTTCTTTGAATCTTTACACGTTTTTAATTATTTATATGAACCTAAACTAAATTAGATTTAAGTTTTATATTAAGATTGTTTAATTTAATTTAATTTATGCGGACGAAAAGGAATTAGAAGTTTTGGATTTTAAGCAATTTTGGTAGAATTTGCGATTTTATTGACATATATATAAATATATATAGTGTGTGAATATTATATTCAGTTACGAAAAATTTGTATGTATACTTTGTATGATACGAGTATGATATCTATATGTATAATACTTGTTAACTTATTTTGATTGGTTGTGTCATAATTAGTTAGATTGACTGAATTTTGAGTATCATAATTAATTTGATCAAGCATGTCATGAGCACCTCATAAAAATGATAATAATGTCGTGAATTCCAAGCTCACCAATGAAGAATCTTAATTGATTTTGGTGTAGCATGGTGTAGAAGATAAGAACAAAACCAAAGTAGATATGATATAATTATTAGGTTATCTTTATGAATGTGATGGTAATTTATACTCCGTAACTTGTTTGTTATCTTTATGAACATCATATGAATAAAAGTGATGCACACAACCAAGATAATTGCAATCGTTTCTGAAAATATAATTTTAATCGCAATTCAAACACTTCTTTTATGTTACGAAATTAACTTTGAATCGCTTCATTTCAAAATAAAATGTCATAGTTTTTTTTTTTTTTTTTTTTTCAAATTTTTGGCTTAATTTAAGCTTGTTTCAATTCATTCAACTCTACTAAGTTTAGCTCTACTCTTTTGAGTTTAACTCAATTCAATTAAGTTCAGCGGCCCAAACACTCCAAGCCCAAATTTTTTTTAAAGAAAACGTCATACTACAGCTCTGATAAATTTAAATCAACTTCAATAAGTTAAACTCTAATCTTCCATAAGGCCATAAGTCGAAAACAACATGGCTATACTATAACTTCTATATATAGTGAGAATTAACAATATGTCTTCTTTCTTCTTTTTAATTATTTTTTTTTTACTACGATCATAATAGTAATATTAATGTTATTAAATCATTCTTCCATAAAGAATTGAAGATACATGAAAGCATATAAATTTTTGAATTTTAAATTTTCTTATACATTACAATTATTTTTGCTAGCCAAAATAAAGGAAAAAAAAAAGACACTAACCTTCTAATAATAATTTTAAGATTGGACAAAAATTAAGTGAATTTTCTTTTTACAAATTATAGTACAACATCAAGCGCTTGTTGACTGCTTAGAAATGACATTTATAATTTAAATCCTGCTATATAAATTACGTGAGACTTATCTAACTTGTTGATGTGGGACTTCTAGGCAAATTTGATAACCTCTAGAAACGGAAAAAAGTGAGCCAAAATTGTTCCTACCAAACTCGAGTTCATCCATAGACTGCTTTCGGACCCGATGTCCTCCTCTGTCGGCCTTGCCCGATTCAATTAGACCCGTGTAACCCGTCTTACTATTTTCAGCATTAGACATTTAGGCCCAATTTCGTCAGTCAACGAAAGAGGAGTACTAGACTACTAACAGATAT
Source organism: Dianthus caryophyllus (assembly GCA_023091065.1). NCBI lineage: Eukaryota > Viridiplantae > Streptophyta > Magnoliopsida > Caryophyllales > Caryophyllaceae > Dianthus > Dianthus caryophyllus. The sequence goes on from CM041523.1 coordinate 3,891,243, forward strand.
GCACAACGACGAAGAGCCTGAGTTCTCATTAAACTGGAATTCTAAGCTCGGGCTCGATGATGAGGGCGTTTTGGCCGTGGTTTATTAGCTGCCATCCACTGCTCTAACCGCCTCCATCTACACTTGTCCATATCAAAATGATCTGTGGAGAAAGCGAGGATGTTTTTTTTTTCTTGAGGTTTGTCGGTTTGATGTCAATGTCAACTTGAAATGCCGAGAGCATTTGACAAATTCTTTTTGCTAATTCAGAAATTTGAAAAAAAATGGTGTTGTTTTCAAAACTATTTGTCTGCCTTAAGACGTAATAATCCGTTTTACAGTTAAAATGGTTCAAATAAAATAACAAAATTCACCGAAGCTTCTTTTAAGATCTCGGCTTTTGTGTGTTGCTCACCAATCAACTTCTGCACAATTCGTCGCACAATAGACTGTTATCACCTGCCTACCGTTGACACGTGCTTGAACTCGATCCAAGGGTTTGCTTACGGATTTGGCGCCCATGAACTAGGGCTCGCAGTCGTAAAGATTCCCTTGAGCGTCTAAATTCAATCCGAATATAGCAATATACATTCGAAGCCTATAAAATCAAATTGAAAAACCAAGTTCAATTCTATATGACTTCCCACATCGGAAACGTAAGAAAGGTTTGACAAGTAACAAGGTCCAATAGTTTTGTCTAAACTAAAACAAAATGTGAGTGCTAAACGATGTGGGACGTCCAAAAACAGATAGTGTTTTAGACTTCACCAGCAAGAAACAAGCTGGTGAATCGATGTCGAATTTTACAGAAATATATCCGTAATTTAATTTTGCATTTCACCAAAAACAGAGGTGTAGTAGTAGTACAGTGAGCTTGAGATCAATAGTAAGCGAGGCGACACTTTCAGTGCTCGTACGACTTCCCTTATGACCTCCGCTGACCTAAAAACGTGGCAGTGAGCCAGTGACATACGGAGTACTATTTTTCATAGGAACCCCTGATATGGAGTATGGGCTTGAACTCAAATCATAGCTACTCAACCGGATCAACGAAATATAAACCCAACTCATATGACAAAAAAAACGGCACTACCATACTATTTTCAGATGAATCTGAGTACAGATGGAGTATGATCTTAAACTCGATCAAATCATAGTTATTCATCCGGCTCAACCAAATATAAAACCCAACTCCACCCAAATATGATCTCAAAATCTAATAACGACTAGAACCCGAACATGAACTTCAACTGAAATGGCCGCTACACTCAGCTTAAACTCGACTGCTCCTTGGCATCCGTCATTTCTTCACCAATCCGTCTATTCGTTCACATTTTGCTTTCGCTTTACCCCTCACATCCATCATTTCTTCACTAATCCGTCTATTTCTTCACATTTATCTTTACCGGAGAGTGATCCATTCATTTTTATTTTATTTTTCTAAATTTAGGATAAAGGTTTTCTTCAATGAAAGTTCCTCGCATCTATAGTTCTGAGATAAAGCACGTAAGGGTGTGGTCCAGTGGTTGAAACACGAAACATGGGTGAAATTTCTATATTCTAAGATGAGCATGGTCCAATGGTTGAAACACGAGCATGGTCCAATGGTTGAAACACGAGCATGGTCCAGTGGTTGAAACACGAAACATGGGTGAAATTTCTATGTTCTAAGATGAGCATGGTTCAAACACATGGGTGAAATTTCTATATTCTAAGATGAGCATGGTCCAGTGGTTGAAACAACGAACATGGGTGAAATTTCTATATTCTGAGACGACCACAGGTGGTCAAGTGGTTAAAACACGAAACACAGGTGAAATTTTAACCACGAAACACAGGTGAAATTTCTATATCCTGAGACGAGCACAGGTGATCAAGTGGTTAAAACATGAAACATGAAACACGAGTGGTTAAAACACAAAACATGGGTGAAACTTCTAAACTGGAAATGGGCAGAGGCCGCGCGAACGCAGGCCTCCAAAGCAAGAAATAATGATGTAGACTCTCCCACATTGGGGAGATCTTAGGCATGTGCCCCTCCTGTATGTGCAATGGAGGCCACATTGGGGAGATCTTAGGCATGTGCCCCTCCTGTATGTGCAATGGAGGCCACAGACCTAGGCCATGAGTCTTCTTGATCACTCATTGACCCCATCCAGGTAAGTGAGTTTTCCTTTGCTCTCCTTTCATTTAAGTATCAATCTTAGCCCTATAATCATACCTTCCTTGTCGATGTGGGATGCTTTCCCTTGCAAATTTGAACTCATTTTGGTTTTATATTTAATGTTTGATTTATAAATATTATAACCGATGATTTCTTTAATGGTGGATGACAACCCATTCAAAATATTAAAGCCAATGACGTTAAATTAAACTTTCATTTCTTCGATGAAATGATAGTAGAATATTGTTTTCGTGAAATCAATAAAGTTGCCGACTTTACGGCTTCCGTTAGACATTTTTATCTAACTCTTTTAAGGTGGTTTAAAAGACGGCGGCTTCAACCTTGTTTTTTTATGTTAGAAGAAAAAAAAAATCCAAGATACTAAAGCAAATGCAGGACAATGAAAAGTTTAATTTTGAATCATATTGGACCAAAATATTTTAGAATCAGTAAGATACAAAAGTACAAAGTATTTGGAGGTTATTCGAACAAAACTTACAACTTTTCATATTATTCGAATGTTCAGACATGTACTCGTGTTGTCGATTATTAATGTCATATTGTTTGAGTGTGAGAAAATTTCACATGAGATCTGTTCGTACATATAACACCATAATGTATTTTTCATACACATACACATACACATACACACATTATTATGATATGAGAGGCTTTACCTAATTTTCAAGGCATCTCCAATTGAGTTTTAGTTAGACGAAAGCGAAAAATGTCCTCGCTAGGATGAGTTTACAATTGACTAAACTTTTAGCAATTCAAGGTTCACTATTAAAATTATAAAAAAAGTAAATATTGTCATTTGGAAAAGCACAAATTTTTACGTAAGTCGGGTCTTACAATAAATTATTATAAGTCTGACTCATTTGTACTAGATTATATAGTTTTTGTACCATTTTAGTGATAATTATAATTAATTGTCATTAATTTTTTTTAGTATCCCTATAAGTGACTTTAGTAAATTTTAGTAAATTTATTTTATGTTTTTGTACCCTTTTGACTGCAATTTGCACTTTGGTCTCACATTAGACTTACGATTGGAAAAGTCTAAAATGATGTAGTTTGATAACAATGTCACCCTCTCATAAAACATACGGAGTACATTTTCGTAATATTGTGGAGATGATAACATGATAATATGATATTATCGTCCACAAGGAAAATACACTGTCAAGAACCTATTCAATCAAAATGCTAAACTGATGGTTTAAGACCAAATATCGATCTTATACCCTAGCCAACCTTGGGTTGCGTTTTGTTAATGAATTTGAGAATTTCACCATGCCAATAATTTAAACTCAATTTTGTATAGGCCAAAAAAAAGTGTTAAAATTAATAAAAATTGAAGAATTTTACACAATTATAAACACGTTGTCACGTTTAAACATTATCGTCATCACCTACATCTCCGACTTTTTCTTTCCCTTTCTCTTTATCATCACCTTTCTCGACCGACGTAGCTACAGATGGGACCACACGATGCTCGATAGAAGAATAACTACGTGACATTGAAGGTGCTGGTTGCATTCGTGCTTGTGTTTGCGTGGACGACACGACCTTATTATTACCCTGTTCATCGAACGTAGTTACCTCGTCGTCTTGGTTAGGTAGCCTACATTTTTCACCCAAAATAATCCTCTTTTGCCACAACGATTCGTTCTCGTTTTTTTTCCTAAGATCGGTCAAATCCGAGGCCTTGTCCTTAAGCTCGGATGCCTTGCCTTTAAATTCGGACGCCTTGTCCTTCAATTTCATCGACATTCGCATGCTAATGCTTGAAGTCAACCGTTTCCTAGACATATTTTTCGACATGTAATTTTGTAACGAAGATGTCTTATCGATCTTTGGCTTCAATTTCCCCGTTGGAGCGTCGCCTAATTCTAGTGCTATTGCGGATGGAGGCGGCGGTAGTGGCCTCGAGAATTGGTCATCTACTGACGTGCCAGGCTCGTCTGCGCCCATCTGTGTTGGTGGTTGCGGTGGTGTTAGTGATGTCGGATTTGAATTTTCATCACCATCTTTTTTTGCATCATTATCGTCTGTCGAAGGAGAATCCGTTTTTCTCGGCCATAGACCACATAAGGCTGAAATTGTCGTCACCAATACCGCCATTGAAATTACGAAAAATATTATTGAGGTTGGTGGTTGAAATGTTGTTATCTCTTCCATAGGAAGTGTTCTTCCCATGGTTGAGATATCACCCTTTGACAAATATTGAAATTATTTTGTATGAATTTATCCAGAACGTAGAAAATAAAGTTTGTAAACGATCATTCGATAAAAAGGTGAGACGGGAGATCATATACATGGATACATTGTCTCAATAAATGTGATCTTGTCACATTTCAAATTTGATATAAAGAACATATGAAGATTTGTAAATTGGTTACGAAGATTATTTCACCATCGATTTGATAATGTTTTAAGGGAAAGATCGTTACGAATCAGAACTGAATGATGTGATGGAGGAAAATAAAATGAATATCCAATTTTCTTAAATTTTTAAATTCGAAATGCAAAATCAATTAGGAGACTTTTGTGTTTTGTTTAAATGTGGGTGTAAAAAAGAAAATTAAAAGGCACCAAAATTATTATTTCTAATATATGTTGCTGTGTTGAATGAAGGTAGCAAAAACAGAATGCATCAAACGTGTGGAAATAAGAGAGTGAAATTTAGATTAAAATTGCATAAAAAAATGACACCATATTTGGCAAATTTAGTTTGCTATATCGTTGAAAGAGGATTGTTATATTTTGATCACAAACAATTAATTGTCCTAGTTGATGATTATTTTATCTCTCCCAAACTTTAACCCATTATTTTACTACACAAATGTGCTCACGTAAAATTGTCTCATGCGTGCGATAGTGTATTTAAAATTAAAAGGTTTTTTTTGTCAAACACTACCTTAAATTTAGCTCAAATTGTGAGGAACTACCTTACATTTTTTTTCTTGTGAAAAACTACCTTACATTTCTAAAATTTGGTGGAACACTACCAAAATGAATTTTCCGTTAAATCTTAACCTGTGACCGTCATTGACTTGACGGTAATTTCTTCCACAACTAACTTCTGATTTTCTTCTTTTACCTCTTCATTTCTACCTTTTTCATCCTCCCTTATGTTTCATCTTTTCCCAATTCTCTAGCAAATTCAATCCAATCATCAATCTCAAAATCCTAACTTCTTTAACTTTGCATATTCAAATATGTAATTAGGTCTAATTAAGCTTCAAATTAAGCTTCTTATGTGCTATAAAGTACCAAATTCAATAGTGGATTAGTAAGATTTGAAAATTTTCGTTTTTTTGTTTAATTTATTTCGTTTAAACTAAGTTTTTGTTTGTATATGTTTAATCTTCAATGTTTAGCACATTATTGGGAGTATATATAGATCTGCATTTCGTGTTTTTTCACATTATTTGGTTATATTTGAAATTAGCCCTAATCTATTTCGGTTTTGTTTGATAATTATTGTAATTTGATTGTTAATGTAGGTATGAGAGATTTCGTGAAAGGTAACAATGGTGACAATTAATCTACTCGGTTAAAACTAAATTGTAGTTTTAGAAGATAAAATTGAAACAAAAATAATGATTTTAATTTTAGTAAAATTTAATGGGTGTGATGAGTGAAGAATATAAGAGATACTTAGAGAGAAATGAAAAATAAAACAACTTTCCGTCAGTCAATGAGGGTCAACTCAAAAATTTAACGAAATTCGTGAATTGGTAGTGTCTCACAATTTTTTTGAAAAGAAAGGTAGTTATTCACAAGAAAAAAAATGTAAGGTAGTTCCTCATAATTTGGGCTAAATGTAAGATAGTGTCTGACAAAAAACCCAAAATTAAAATGTGTTTAGTTTTTAGGCTTAGAATGACAATTTTAAGGCTGAAAGTTACCATTTTCTTGAGGTTTTAAAGTGATCACATTAAACATTAAAATAATCGCATTTTAATCTTAAAAAAATCGTTACACGCGTGAGACGTGTTTATGTAAGACTTATTCTTTTTAGTGAGTCTTATTCCTTTGACACAAACCAGCATGTGACGTCCGCACGACCGCACCAAACCCATCAAAAACGCGTGATTATTAATTAAGTCGGAGCCTAGATTACCCTTCACAAAACACGTCTAGTCTAACTTACATCATCTGACCTGAACCCAACCACAACTAGCTCTACCATATTGTGACACGCAGATCGACAAACTGCATGGATCAACCCGATTGTCCATCGATGGACCATACCCCAACTGATCCAACAAGGCCCACTCAAGCAAAGGCCCAGACCCGAGATCTTCATGTAATCCCTTCCTTTTTTAACTCAATTTAAAACAAAGAAGCCACTTTCAGGTCGACTAAAGCTTGCCTAAACTGGCATGACCTTTATGCCACCAAGAATCAGGTTCTGATCCAACCAAGGCCTAATCGGGGTCATAATTGCCTTTTTTTTTTTTTGGTCTAAAAGGATGCGTAAGCCGTAAGGTCATTAAAATAGGGAAGTCAGATTCAAACCCGATATATATATTCTAGAATATTCTGTTCTAACCATTAAACCATAACATTTTCGGTGGGCCACTATTGCCGCTAATGTTATGATTTGAGAAGTTGCGTGCATCTTTGACCCTAATTTAATTAAACATAAATCACAAAACACCATCTCAATCAAATTTTTCTTTATGAGGCTCAACTTCCTTTAACAAATTTATATTTGGAGGCCTACCCAAGTGATATAAAGTCATATCTGATATACTCCTTTTTAATTTTTACTCTATTTTTTTTTTTTTTTTTTAATATTTTTGGCAAAATCTTTTCTTTTGTTATCTTTCCAACTTTCTTTTGTTCATCTATATAAATCTAGGTATCACTCTTGGTCTTCTTTATCCTCTACATCACTTTGAAAAAAAATAAAAAAAATCCAATCTTTTTTTTAAAAAAAACTTTTTTTTTAACATAAAAATATAATCTTTTCATTGGAAAAATGGAAGTGAATCATACAGGAGGAAGTAGATTCAAAAAAGTTTGTGTCTTTTGTGGGAGTAATCCTGGTAACAGACAAGTTTTTAGTGATGCTGCTATTGATTTGGCCAATCAATTGGTTTGTTCTTATCATTTCTTTAAAATTTAATTTAATTTGATTGATTACTTTGTTGGGTTTAATTTGTTTTTTTTTTTTCCATGTAGTTTGACCATGTTTTGACTTAATTTTGATGATATGATTTTTAAGTACAAAATTCTGATTGATATTTTTATTAGCAGGGTTTGACAAGTGTAAAAGAATTAAGTAGAATTAATTATCGACTTAAGTTTTTGGTTGAGTCGATAATATCATGCAGTTTGATGGGGTATTTTACTATTGAGGTTGTCATATTTGACGAAATGACTACCTTTGTTTTGAAAGCGACAACAACTATGTATAAAATCATTGATTAGACCTTAAACAGTAATTCGCGCGACTAAATTCCTTATTCTTTCCAAAAATGTGAGCGATATTTAAATGAAATTTTGTATCAAACGTACGTAGGCTTTTGGTTGAAATGGTACTATCATAGTATCATGCAACTTGATACGAATCGAGTTTATCATATTTGATGAATTGGCCCTGGCTAGCTCTTTGTTTTCATTGCGACACCTCCCGTAAGATTATAAAAAAATGTAAGCGGATTTTGAAAAGCGTAAAGAATAAAGTCGAATCAAGTGGAATTTTGGGTTAAAACTTTTAGTCGGAATCATACATTGTCGTGTGTTACTAAGACACGTATCCAATTGTTAGACTCGACTATATTAATATAGTCAAAGCCAGAAAATTGTCTTTGGGGTAGCGAAAATAATTTTTGCATGTAAACCGTTCAAATGACATACAATTTGAGGCAGCAAACACCTAAATTGTTCATTTTTTTACGAGTTTGGGGGTAACAAGTGCTACCCTTTGTACTTTGTTACTACGTAGCTCCCCTGACTATACTATGTAAAAGGGTACGACGAGGTATTACGAAGAGTCGAAATTAATTTAAATTGCTTTAAATTACGAAAATGTAGGTGAAAAGGAAGATGGATTTGGTATATGGTGGAGGAAGTGTTGGATTGATGGGACTAATTTCCAGGAGAATGTTTGAAGCAGGATGTCATGTGTTAGGGTAAATTTCATTTCAATCATTTAAGTCTTATAATACTATTTTGTGGAACATTGATTATTTTCTGTTTTTAATCATCTTGTTTGATTTGAATTCTATTTTTCTTTAATTTCATACAGTGTTATCCCTAAAGCTCTCATGCCTATTGAGGTATGTCTTTTCGTTGTCGATTAATATGTGATGAATTCTCGGGTTATTAAGTGCTCGGGTTTATTTTGTTGTTGTCAGGCATGTCCTGTACCGTTTGCGACGGAGAGAGTTACGGCCGTGTTTTTAAGTAGTTAGGCCAGCACACTATTACAATTGTTTTTGCGTATCCTTTTCTCTTGGCGAAGGGATGAATGAAATTAATCTAACGTCTGCGTGTATGAAATAATCAGATATCTGGAGAAAGTGTTGGTGAAGTAAGAGTCGTAGCTGACATGCACGAAAGGAAAGCGGACATGGCTAAAGAAGCCGAGGCCTTCATTGCTCTTCCTGGTAACATAACCTTTTGCAAATTAGTAGATCTTTAAAATCGGAGGTTTTACAGAAAGTATTTAATTTGCAAAACGTCGATGTTTTTAGGCGGATACGGTACAATGGAGGAAACTTTGGAAATGATAACATGGGCTCAACTTGGTATCCACAAAAAGCCGGTACAAATTCACAGTTTTCCCATGTGATGCTTACGAAAAAAAAAATGGGTGGTGAAAGTATTTTTCGTCTATTTATAATGAGTTACCCCGTATGTGCCCTCAGGTGGGACTTCTAAATGTGGATGGATATTACGACTGTTTGCTTCAATTATTCGACAACGGTGTTAAGGAAGGATTCATCAAGCCAGAGGCTCGGGACATAGTCATATCTGCCCCCAGTGCTGAAGAGCTTTTGTCCCAAATCGAGGTTATTTCCTAATTTAATTCGTTTGAATGTCCCGAAGATAGTCACTTATAATTGGGTTTGAATATGGGTTTTGCTAAGTCGGGGTGAGTGGATGACTACGAGTCACTTACCTAATTTAGCTCGTTCTTTACCGAGATATAAATATATAATTGCTATAAGTGGCCTACATATATGAGACAGTTCCATGCGCGTGATTAGATTTTCTAAAGTCGATAAACTAACTCTACATGGTAAACTTTACTTATTTTTGTGTTAGTGTATCATACAAATATAATTTTCAATCTTATACTCGTATAAGTGAACTTGGCAAGCTTTACGGAATTTCAACTTCAATTTTATTGCGACGAGAAATGCTCGATCTCACATCTAAATGTCGTCTTGAATTTGCATTTTATATTTTTACAGAAATATTCACCAACTCATCAACATATAGCTCCACATGAAAGCTGGAAAATGGAACAACTAGGTGAATACCAACATCAATGAAATGAACATTGAAAACATGTCTACTAATATTTTGATAGCCTCCAACACTTAAGTTGTGTAATTTATCTTAGAGGGATGCTATCGACAGTCTCTTTTGTGCAGTCTCTTTTGCAGTCTCTCGATCTTTCTCACATTGGAATATAATATTGTATTTTTTTGACACAAAAGTCAAACACGGAAGTGATTTATATTATATTTTATTAAGTTGCGAGAGGAGAAGGTAAAAGATAAGGTAGAAAGGAGAAAGTGGATAACAAAACTCTTTATTTTATTTTATTGTAATTTGTTATGCCCCAGTTTGATTTGTGTACTCATTGTTTTAAGATTCACATTTTTAGTGTTAAAAATGCTTGTTGACTCATGATTAATATTCTCTTTTTTTAGTGGAATACTCATTATTGTTTGTTTCAAATTATGCATACTTCCTCCGTCTCGGTGATTTGTTTACATTTACTTTATATATATTTATCGATGTGATGAGAATGTAGTAAAAAAACTAATAAAATAATAATATAAGTACAAAAGAAGTCCCGCTTGCTTAAAATTATCAAATGTAATTATTGGTTAAGGGAGTAAGGGTCCACCTCTCACATGGGTCAACCATGATCATTTATAGAAAGTATATATAAATGACCCGTACACCCAAAATGGAAAGTGTAAACAAATAACCGGGACGAAGGGAGTATTATATTTAGTTTTTTTTTAGTCTATGATAAGATTGAAAAATTGCTAGGTCAAGGGGAAATTATGGTCTCACTTTATTTGGCACACTTGTTTTCTTAAAAGGGTGGCCCTGGCCTATTGCTACAAGACACATGTCCTTTTCGTGGAGACACTTGTCTATCATATGGTCATACACGATGTGTAAAATTATTGGACTTAGTTAGAGTCGAGCTTAATCGACTCGATTTGAATAAACTTTTCTAGGAAGCGACAATTGATCTTGTTGTCTCCGTTTGGACGGCTCTTGGTCCATTGCACTATCCTCAATGAATCGTAGGCTTAATTGGATGGGTGAATCAAGTTAATTACAATTACTCCTCCATTAAGCGACTCACTTCTCAAATATTCGCAAAGTGAATCATCACTGATCTAGTTGAAAGTCAATCGAGAACTTCGTTTGTTCTTTTTTTTTTTCTTTCTTTTTATAATTCATTTATGTATTTAATATATGTTTATTTAATATATGATAGGATTGGTGATTTAGTTGGTGACTTGTTGGATGGGAGGTGAAAGTGAATCAAAGTGGGTTGAAAGAGTTTAAGAGTAAAAATGAATGGTGATTCAGTTAGTGTGATTTCTGGATGGGGATGGTCTTAGCGAGTCATAGTAGGTGGTCAAACGAGATGCGTCTCTATAGCCCTTTGTTTTTTCGTAACCCTTGGGAACATTTTACCCTGAATAAGGGCGTATTGATTCAATTCCACTTTCGATCAATTCGATTCATTCGCTTGATTCGATTCATTAGTATGTTATATAATTGAACTATTCATTATTCAATTCCATTCATTCATTCATTCATTTTGATTATTCGATTCAGTTATTTCGGCTTGATTCATTTAAAAATCAGAAAGAAGTCTGCATTCTTTCGGACTTTTAAATTTGAATCAATCGAATCGAATCGAATCGAATCGAATCAATCGAATCGAATCAAAGAATGAATCGAATCGAATCGAATCGAATCGAATCGAATCGAATTACTCTTATCGAATCGAATCGAATCGAATCGAATCAAATGGTGAATCGAATCGAATCGAATCGAATCATGGAATGAATCGAATCGAATCGAATCGAATGAATCGAATCGAATCGAATCGAATGGAATGAAAATCGAATCGAATTTGGAAAAAAACAGTCAAAAGTCTAATTTGGAGATGGGCTTGCTTGTGTCGTGTTATGTTGGTTTTACATTAGTTTCATAATACTGGAAAATCGAGCAAAACTTGCCACTTAAAACATCAAAGTTTGTCCTGATGCAAGTATATGGTTTTTCGGTATTTATTTAGTGCTACTATTACTTTGTAAATCCGTAATATGTAAGAGTTTCAGGCTCGAATTATGTAAATTATATGCCATTACAGTCGTAAAATAATCTACTCGTACAAAATATGTGTAGTTTACAGATAATTGTACATCTTTGGAGTTTAGCTATGTACATATATACGGAGTATATAAACTAACGGCCAAGTAGAATAATCGTATAAAATTTTTGGCCATATCTAAGCAGTCGCTAGGTGAAAGCAAAAATGTCGGCAAAATTTTGGACGTAAAAACGTTGAGTTGACTCGAGTGACATGTAAAACCATATAAGAAGGACAAAATTATTGTAGATAAATAATGTAGATGAATAGTTTATCGATAATGAATCAACTGTAATTGCTTTTAAGTAGTTAACTGCATGTGACAACTGATGAATACATTTTGCATGGTTCAACACGGGCAATTTTTTGTAGGACCTTTTCACTATCTTTTGAGCTCTAGTGCCCTATAAAAATACAATAAGTCTTGCTTAAGACAGGTTTATCAGTTTAAGAGAAAAACGCGTCAAGCATTACTGTACGAGTAGTTAAAAAAATACAAGTCAAGTGTATATGGAAAAGTATAAAAATTACTCCTTCCATTCATTTGAAAAATCACATCAAAGTGAAAAATCATACTATTGATTCAATTCAATAATTTTCGAGATTTGTTACAATGTACTCTGTATAAAGTAAAAATATAATCATGAGAGATGTTGTTTAATACTCCCTCCGATTTAATATGTTCTTAACATTTGACCATTTTTGTGAGGAAGATTTTAGTCAAACTTTAATAACTTGATGCATCAGACGAAGTATGTCTTAATGATTGCAATAAAAATATCAAAACAATACTCTATACTCCGTATTATAATAACGAGTTTTTCGAATATCGAATTAGAGAAATAATAAAAATAGTACATATTTTATATAATACTTATAATTTGATTTAATAACCATGAGGTAGTCGTACATACAAGTGATATAACACCATATTGTGGGTAGACGAGCCAAGTAATTATCAAAGGGACCTTGGCATGCATGATGCATGCATCATTATGTGTGTAGTGAGTCCTACACTACAATAATGAACACGGTAGTGTTAGAATCTTCAGCCTTATCTTTCTACATCATCCTTTTCTTTTTCTCCTTTATTATTATCATCATCGTCATCATTTTAATCTCTTCTAAACTTGACACCATTATTGTCCCCTTTTCCCTACGGTTATACACTGTTTTTGGGTCACACTATGTACATGTTTTTAGCATTACCGAGAATGCAGTCTGCTGGTTAAGGTTGAGGTAGTATCAGTAACGACAGGTTACAGGCTCGAAATCCTCTTCCTTTTGTACTATGCCCTTGTAGTCTTATGCCTCATATTGGAGCATACATTTTTGTAGCATTAACGTGTTTATATTGTTATTATAGACTATATATGTATACAATAATTTTAGGGAAATTTTCATCTGTGCCCCTAAAGAAAGGACTTTTCTCACTTCTACCCCTACAATCCTCATAATCTCAATTATACCCTTGATCTTTATTAGTAAATGTCAAGTTTGATTAAAATTGATTTAGACGTTAATCATAGCTTAGTTAAGATCGCTTTAAGACCGACAAGACACGTAGCATGTATTTCAATTATGCTCCAACAGTTAAGGAACTCGTTTTTTTAATCTTCCCTCTCATTTTTGCCAAAATTAATTGGATTCCTAGGTGACACTTAACAGCTCCAATCAACGTCTAGGCCAATTTTGGTCACGTTTTACCTTTACTAATAAATGTCAAGGGTATAACTGGGATTATGGGGATGCAGGGGTACAAGTGAGAAAAATCATTCCTTCAGAGACATTATGAGAATTTTCCATAATTTAATTTAATTACTTGGTAAATTTTTATGTTAATTAATTATTTCTTCTTAACAAGGCAAAATGGGATTTTAATTTGTGGCCAACTTGGGTCAATTATTAGTAGGGTAAAGTTAAAAATCAATGCAAATATCTCAAACCATTTGTATTTAAAGCTAACTTGGATTAGATGGTAATCATATCACTAATAATGCCATAATAGACCTTATTTAACCCCAAATGTCCCGTACTTGTGAAGATTAACCTTTGAGGGAAGCATGGAGGCAATTTAAAAATTGATAAAACTCGATACAAATTCCTTAATGATAGGTTTAAATCACATAATTCACGAGGTATCGTATCGCTGATTAATGTACTATTGTCGTAATAGTTATAATAATAATCGTTACTTTGTAAATTTTGCTCATAACAGTTTGTTGTACGCTACAGCCTACAGGTGATATATTTTGTATCCATTACATTATATATGACGTAGCGTAGCGTTTTCAAGATTCAATGTAACAGCGGAAACTATAAAAATCGTTATTAATCAGTTGTGAAAGGAGTACCCCGAAAAGAACACATCGGATGAGTTGCATCTATCAAACCACTATTGATTTTCCCAGCAATAATAACAGATCAACTTCTTCATTAGAAATTCACTTTTGTCTCCTATCGTATTATTTGTCTATGTAGCTGGAGACGAGTCTTAATTTCACTTTATTTTAGTGGATGAAGTGTCGACAACGATACCGATATCATTTGGAGTCGACTAACGTAAAACGTACGTGTACTTACATCCATAAATCGTACACGTAATTGTTACTGATCAATGACATAAGTGGGAAAATAAAAGTCAAAAGAAAAAAGAAAAAACGTAATCACAAACGTAATTGTTTTTCACAAAGGACAGCATTTTTCTACTCATCCGTAACAATGAACAATCACCGTTTCATACGATGGATAGATTCAAGTTGCACACTAAAATAAATCTAACATGTTCGATTATACCTGCTCAAAAGGTATACTCCGTATATATGAAGAGGAAAAAAAAAGACATCATGTGGGAACGTTCGTTGTACACACCGAGACTCGTCTAAAACTAATGTCGATTTTAAAAACTGTCAGAGGGGGTAGAGTTAAGAATTTACAAAGATCCGAGTTTGGCTTATGGTTTGGTCTTGGTAGGTGACGTTAGCAAGCTATGCAAAGTGGTGGCGTGAATTACAGCGCTAGGGTTTGGATCCCTAGTTCGGATTGTGCTGGGATGCTTGCTGTTAAAGCTCTTGTTCAAGCCGCTTCGCATGGAACGCCCGACTGAGCCTGGAAGAAGCCGAACCAACCGTGTCGAGCTAACCAACAGGATGACGCCTACAATTATAAGTAGCCTGCACACACATGGACCGTTTTCCGACGTTATGGCATGATATAATATGTTCTTCCACTTGTGTTTTAGGAAGGAAATGAAATGTTGTTTTGTTTTGGTTTTGTATATGGTGGAATAAAGCAAATTGGCTCACTAAACTGGATGTGTTGCGCTTCTTTTTATTGTGAAGTATCAACGCAATCTCCCTGTCTTCTTTCGCAAGGGAAAGGTTACGCACATTCAAAATAATCTCGACGACTCTTATTTGAAGCATTATGCTGCGTTGTTTAACGAAAAAATAAGAGCATGGGAATCAGTGACTTACCATCCAAGCAACAGTAAGAAACGAGGTCCTGGAGCCGTAGGCAAGCGTTCACCCAAAGCAAACATGCCAGCTAGTACACCAGTTACAATTGATGCTACAGCCGCACATGTTGAGACTACGATTGCTCTGCCATGCTTTAACCCCCTTGTCTGCGAGAAATAAGATTTTTTTACTGACGCACAAGCCTCGGAAAAAAGTGAGCATTTCACTCAAGCCATGACCTTAGCTCAGTACAACATGACTGATCACTCTTAAACGGAGTTAAGACTACGCTTACAGTACAGAAAGCTGAACTGAAGTGCACATGTATTAAATAGAGAAACAGTTGTGTTCCCACTTGATCAAAAGTTGAATTGACAAAGTACCTGATAAAAAAATCCCGAACCGCTGCAGCATATACTGAAAGCTATGCATAGTGGAAGAAGCAACGTCGAGAAACCCTGCTCCAAAAGCACAAATCCCAGCTTTGATACGACAGAAGCCATCCTAAATTAATTTTGGATCATAAGAATTGAGACTTAGACGGTATAAATAATAGAGGTACAAGGAAACATCATTCTTCAACGGCAACCGATAATTTGATATCCATGAGAAATGTAATTTTAGGTCTTATAATAGCTTGCTATCCTATGTGTACCACGGACAACAATGGAAAGTAGCAACAACCACTCCCGAAGTAGTTTTTAGCAAGCGAAAATGCGAGGACAAATTAATTCTACATTTTTTTATGATGTAAATTTAAGAGAGACGGGAACCAAAATCAAATATAGAGCATGTATGAAAGTTTTGCTATCGTGGAAGTAGTGCAAATTTGATTTGAGCTCTCTCCATGGAGTGCAAATGAAGAGAAAACCCGTGCTCTACTAGTTACACTATTGATTGCCCGTCCAAATTGCAAGGAGGAAAGGCCCATCTAACGGTATTCCCAACGTTCACTAGACAAAAAATAGAAAGGTAAATCAACCGGCAAAGTTTCTTTGTACATTCTACGTTCAGTTGGGCAACCAATCCAGTACACTTTCAAGTTTCAACAAATTTCAGTGGAGGTATCATACTTACTGCATTTGCATGAATTGTAAAGTATAAATGGCGGTAATATCCGCGTGATATTAAACATTAGAGAACACATTAGAAGAAGAGTTTCTGTACATAGAGAAAACTAAGGAGAAGAGGTAAGATCGTATTTTCATACCCAAACAAAATGCCGGACTCCAGGCCCAATATAACCTCTTCAACAACTTCAGATTGCATCTACAAAAGTCAATTTGCAAAAATGAAACGGTATGAGAACGAGTCCATTTAACTCCACCAATTTATATAAGAGGCAATAACATTTGAGTAAAAGTACCAATTCTTGCTCTTTTCTTTGCCGTCTGTAAATTCGAAGCCACCCATTCAAGATTACCTGTGATCGATTAGAATTTTCATTACAAAAAAAAGCTTTTCGTAATAATAACTTCAACAAGTAAAAAAATTCTAATAGCAAGGAGTCAACTCTCTATGTTTTGTGATAATTTCTAACACTAAAAATTACCCAAAAAGATACGATATAACATTCATACCAAAAGTTTGAGAAAAAATAACAATATTCTTTGATCAATCCTTAAAAAAATCTAATAAAACGTTGACTTTGCCACTCGTCTATAGCACACTCTAATCCTAACATTTGACAAAAAAAGTATTAACAAATTTAACTCCTTTAGAAACTGAAAGTCTGAAAGTACTACTCCCTCCTTTTATTATCAAACTTTCTCGAGCTACAACTTTGACTTCATATTTTATGCAAGTATAATGAGGAAAATGAAACTTGTATTATTAGATTCCGAGCCACAAACAATTTTGTTATAGTTTAATGTCATAATGTTCACTCATATTTTGATGGACGTTGACGATTGAAGTGAGTATCTCAAACTATGAGGATTGACATCCAAAAAGGGAATATAAATAAATGAAAACATAAACAGTCGGTGCACAGAGCAAGGTACCTACAAACAAGATGGCAACAACAACTGCAAGCCAAGGTAAGTGGAATATCGAGATAGGAAACGCCTTCTGTTCCTCGCCTCCAGCACCAACTCCTACATGACAAAGAAACTTGTTAAGAATAGGGCGGCACACCATCAAGCACATGGCTAGTACGATCTCGCTAACTACTGTAAGATGTCCCCCTTATTAACGAATAGTCTCTTCTTCATGATTTCCAAACCAAAGTGTGAGAGGTGGGCAAATGAAGCAAAGACGAAGGTTTGTGTGGAATGAGCAGTTTAATTTCCTTTCCATCTGTAAATTACATACTCCGTAAAAAATTTGTTGCATGAAGACAAACCTAACTTTCCTACTTCCCAGGGCTCTCTAAGTCTCGAGTACGATATCATTGAAGAAAAAGGTCAATCTATCCTTCCACAAAAATCGAACAAATCGTAACTGAGACTTGCATCTATGCAGGAAGGTGACAGCTCAATGAGTGTTATTATGCTCTAAACCCATCACACATTCAATGATTTATACAAAAGGACAAAATCTTTGATGATCATCCAAAAGCTCGTACCAATAAAATACTAAAGACAACTTAGACTTACTATACCTATCGTACCGATGCCCGCCAAAGCAATTCCCATCCAATCTACAGCATTCATAAGCTCTTGCAAGTAGAAGTGCGAGAAAATGGAAAGAATAGCAAGTCCACATCCAGAAACAGGTTGGATGACAGAAACCTGAGGACACAGTTAAATGGCATCACAACCACAAACTATTCTTTGTGAAGTAAAAATGATTTGAAAAGCCCGACTGTTAAAGAGCATCATATGCTTTAGATAAGCAATGCAAAAGGTGCAGAATCACGGTATATCACTTCAGTTTCTTTTATAAGAGTTTTGAGGCAAGGATTTACATTTACTACAAAAAGAATCACAAGTGGTAAAACCAGTTGCTTATTTCTAAAAACAATCACTCAAGTCCAAGTAGTGTCCAAGCAGCCAATTTTAGGTCGTAAAGCATAAAGTTTGATTGAAACATCATCACAACTTCATCAACTTTCATTCATTTATCAGATTAAAACAACATTTAATGGCATTTCTTAAAGCGCCAAACCAAATCACAAGATTTCTTGCTGCATTAACCTATAGGAAAGCAGCCAATCAACTATTTTATATACAATAAAAGGTTCCGAATTAATAGAGGAAAATGGCAGAGACCTAGAGATATGGAAGAAGCAGTGACCGCAGGTGTTCAACAAAAAAACTTGTTTAGCCGGTTTATGCTCTCATTACAAGCAGCAGAACTATGTTCTGTCCCTCGCTCTTACCATACAGAATACAGAATAAAAAATGCAATAAATTCATTACACTGAGACTGGTATTGCTATAACTTTCAGCATGTAGACACAAATATATACGGAGTAGTCAATAACTTACAGGAGCAAGAGACAAAGCCCTCAACATCAAAAGTGCACCACCAATATCTAACAAGAAGCCAGTAATCCAAGCTGTATTGAATGCATACGCCCTAATCACCTATGAGATGGAAATTTTCAATATCAACTTTTGCTTGAATTACCACAGTAAGAACAGATACTCGTTATTGAGCACATCATGGTACATCAAACATGCAACCAACAGTCAAGACTAGACAAGTTATGCTGCGGAAGGTTACAGAACAGCATATTTTGGTTTCAAATTAATCGTTCTGAAATTCATATATAATCAAACCAGAGACTATAGAGCAAATACGATAAGTTATCTTCTTTCCAGGTAGTCTAAACTCTAAATTGTAAAAGGCTTGTCATGGTCACCATGGTGTAGTAAGGTAAGGTGGAAAAGGATCAAATGCCAGCAAAACAGGAAAGCAAATGAAGAAATCAGATCTTTGAGTATGCATGGTGAATTTGGTGAGAACTAAGAAGAATGATGACGCACACTATCCAAAAAAAAAAAGACTCTTGAACTTTATAAGATCCATCGGTTACATGTATAATGATTTTTTATAAGATCCATCATAGAAACTTACTAGGTAGTGTATTATGTGTTATCACACTTAATTATTCTTAATAAGATCACCATGCAAGGTATTCTACTCTTATACCGAATAATAACAGAAATCCAAAAAACCAACAGTTTCATCATCGAAATAGAATCAGTCCCCCCTCGCTTGATTGAACCTAAACATCAAATGATGTTTCAAAGGAGAATACCAATGACCATTTGTCGCATAGAAGTTAGAAGAAGACAACATCATGACCCCTTCAAGAGCACACCGTCTTCAATATCCATCGATGCAATATGTTAAAGATACCAGGTAACTCGATAAGCACAACACTGTATAGCATTTATACTCCATCTGATCCATCCATTTCTCTAACTAATATTCCGTCTTGAGGTAATCTTCTCATTTCTTTACGATTCCAATTTTTCACACTAAAAGTCAATGTTGGAAACGCTTATTTACTTACTTACTTACATGTGCTCTCCAAAATAACCGATTCAAAAGCAAAAATAAAGAGCTGTGGGTGAGTTGGAGGGAGTAGCTAACAAGCATATATCACACATCAACCATTACCATTTTCATTTAACACACAATCCCCTATCTCGGTGAAGTCGTCTTCACAAAATCACAATCCTAGCAGACCGCCGGGGCATTGACCTTACAACTGCCATCACAAACAAGACTCCTAGTTTTCGAAATCGAACTGAATGATGCAACAAATCCACAACCAAGTACAAAACAACACAGATCCCAAAATCACCCTGAATTCTAACAATCCAACAAACCTAGATTACCAAAATCAAAACCCTAACATGTGAAACACAAAATCAAATCAAATCAAATCAAATCAAATCAACACCTCAGTGAACAAACAAAACCAATGCATTGCATAAGAAAACATCCAAAGGGCTTCAAATCACACAAATATAATCATACAATCCCTCTGATCGATCCATTTCTTTACGTTTCCTTTTGAATTAAACATTTCCTGCTAAACCTCAAAATTGAAAGCTACCCTCTTTCTCTTAACCACCTACACAAACCCACCTCAAAAACCGATCCAAAAGCAAACATAACCAAAAACACCATAAATTCACATGTAATTAAACAAAAATTAGGGCATAATTAAAAGGTGAAAATGAAAAAGACCTTGAATTTAAGGGAAAGAGGGGGCAAAATAAGAGTGCCCTTCTTCTGCAAAACTTTACCAATGTTGTTCCCAGCTGTTGCAGCCAAAGTTAGTGCCACAGATTCCCACATCGTTTTTTGTATTGCCAAATCTTTTCTGGGTTTTATTTGTTCTATGTTTTTATGCAATAAAGTTTATTAATTTGATCATATATGTCAATGTCAATGTCAATCTGTGACTAATTTTACTGGGTTTTTTTCGGTTTTTGGGGTATTTTTGATGGTGAATTTGTTTGTGTTCTTTGACTCGCGGAGATGCCAAGGATGTTCTTTTGAAGGACAGCTCGATTAATCGACTGAAATTGTTTAAATCGACGTCTAATGGAACATCTGATATTAGTAATTTGATTTATCGGTGAAAAATTGAAAATTGGGCCAAATTTTATTTAATTGGTCCAATTTTACTAAACAAAACCGAAATTGGTACAAGTACTTAGTAGTATAGTTTTGTAAGTCACGTTTCATGTTAGATTGTCTTACGTACTAATTGAACATAAAAAAAAATCTATTAGAAATAAAAATAAAAAATAAAATGTGAAATTACCATGAATGTTTGTATGAAAAGAACCCCATTGTATAAAGGATGGTCATCAATCGAGAGTTGAGGAACTTGAAAGATTTGACGGTTGCGGTGGTCGAACTCCACCCTGGTGGTGGTTGTGGCGGAGTTCAACGGGTGACTATGGTTGTGAAGTTCGATTGGTGGTGGTGGTGGTTGTGGAGTCAAACGGATGGTGGTTGCGGTGGACTTTGAATTATTGGTGGTGGTGATTGGGGTGGAGTTAGATAAGTGGCGGTGGTCTTCGATTGGTGGCGGTGGTTGTGGTCTTGTGGAGTCCGCCTTGTGGTGATGGTTGGCGGTAGCGTTCAACTAATGACAATTTTAGTGAGGGCTGGGGAGTCATTGTGGTCTATGGTAGTATTTTCACTTTACAGTGAGTGAGATTTGCACTATTGGTATGATATACTTCCTCCATTCCATTTGATTCTATACATATTCCTTTTTCGGAAATTCCAATCAATTCTATACATTTCTATTTTAGTCTCTACTTTATTAAACTAAAAGACCAATATACCCTTCACTAATACCCACTCAACCCACTTGCAAACAATAAAGTAGGGGTATTTAAGTAATTCCATTATCTACCCCACTTGATTTTCTTCTACCTTAATTACCGTGTTTTGGTCAAACGTATACAATCAAACGGAATGGAGGAAGTAATAATTGTAGTGACGGTGTGTCTTATTGTATGAAACATCCTCATACTAGAATTACTCTTATTAACAATCCTTGGATGGCCGCCCGCAATGGTGTGGTCTAGTGGTTAAAACATAACTAGTTTAGATCTCGTGCATCAATGCACGGTAACTATAAATATTATTGTTTTTAACTAATAAAATTATAAGTAATAAATCAACTGAAAAATAAGAAAATTGTTAATTTGTATGATATTCAAGTGTAAATTTAGTAACGAACAAACATAAATTCTAAATACAAACATATATGAAGTGCATATAAGAAAAGTAAAAAGATATTAAAATAAGTAAATAGAATGAAGAGTAAAAAATATTTATTTTTGTACAAAATTTCGGTAAAACATTACTTTTTGATTAGAAAAAATAGAATGAAATATAAAAAAATATTAAATTAGCAAATATTTAGTTTAGGATAAATATTTTTTAAAAATAAATATTAAAGATACATAATTGAAATTAAAAGTGAAGTAATATTAATGTAAACATGATTATTTATTTATTTTTTTATTTTTGAAAAATCATGTGAACATGAATATTGAGTAATGGGTAATTATAGAAATGAATATTGACAAATAATATATAATAGGGTGGATGATGTAATCATGAGGTTTTGGCGGGAAAAAAACGCACAGAATCGCGACATGTGGCATTGATGATGTCAGCGATAACTATGGTTTAGTATAATAAAGATTGAAATTCCTATAGGTCTCAGAGTCAATTCCCTTCAAGAGCAATTTTTTGGAGAATATTTGGCCCGAGACTATGCGTAATCACTAATTATTACATGAGGCGGTCTCACCATAACTTACATGGCATGCCCATTTAAAAGCGTAAAGTGATTAAAAGCGTGAGGTTGTAAAGTTAAAACTTAAGGTTCCAAAAGTTAGGTTTTCAACTTAAAAAGTCTGGTTCTGAACTTAAAAAGTCAGGTTTTGAAGTTAAAACAGGAGGTTCTAATGTTAAAACGTAGAGTTTTAAAAACGAAAATAAATTTTTCAAATGAAAAAATAAAGTCAATAATTTATTTTTTAGTCAGATTTTCGATTTTTAAGGCGATTCATGGATTTTATTTTGTTGATTCTTTATTATTCAGAATAATTTTATATATTTTATTTTTTTTTAATGTAAATGTTATTGGGCCTCTCTTATTAGACTCGTCTCACCATAAGTTATGGTGAGACGGTCTCATAGGAGAGTTACTGATGCGTAATAGATAATGAGCCTAAGTTCTGGTAAAAAAGATGGCTAACCAACGTGTTAGACTGGATTGCGAATTCCCCATCCCCACGTTATAAAAAAATATCGGCTAGTTAACCCTTGCTACGAATAAACCGTTTTTAGAGTGCATTTATAATTCGCCCGCCGTTAAACACAATGACTCGCCGGAAAACCAAACGAACCAAAAAACCGACGAAAAGGTCCGTCGAAAAGCAACCTCCGCCGAAAACTCCGGCAAAAACTCCGGCGAAGGAAGTCCGCATGAGCGCGGCGGAAAGGTCGGCGTACTTCGGTCGGAGAGAGGCCGCCAAAATCCTCCGCACCGTCCTTCACGGCGACGCTCGTCGACGCGCCACCGCTTCGATTAAGTCGTTAGTTTTCAGTCCTTCTGTTCGTAACAAAAAGGCTACTTTTGCTCTTCTCTGCCAAACTCTCAAGTGTTAGTGAACAATTTTTTTCTTTTTCTTTATTTTTTTGCGTTGTAATTTTTGATTGAAGGTTATTTGGAATGTGTGATTTTGGATAGAACATGAATTGAAGTTGTGTGGAGTAGATTAATGGATGAGGTGTGTTGTTTAGGGTTTTAGGGTTTAGGGTTTAAGCTGGAATTTGTGGAAGCTTTGCTGTTGTTAGTGTTGATGTTCGTACTGTTGTTATCGTTTACGTGCTGTAAGTTTGTGTGATTGAACATCTGTATTCGCCGTGACGAAAGTTATTAAATTGTATGCATAGCTCAAATTTCGTCGACAAATACTTGCGCAACATGCTTGTATGATGGGATAAGGGTAGGTTTTTGAGACATTGACTAATGTTGCTGTTGTTGGACTCGAAAACCGTCAGTTTTGATTCAATTTTTAGAGGGCTGGTAAGGGAAGTGGTCCGAGAATATGCTGAGGAAAGGGAGTAAAGGGAAGGTAAGGGAAGATGTGAGGATCGTTTTTGTCTTTGTCTAGAACATTTGTTGTGTTTGCCGGGTTTTAGTTCGCCTTGTAGGGGACTGTGGAGGAACAATTTCTGCATCTGAAAAGAATTCTCGATAGTGGACTCAAAGGGGTTATACTCTAATCTTACAAATGGAAATATTAGTGAGAAACTTAGTCAGTGTTACCATTATGGCGTTCTTGTGTTTAGAATAAACTTGACGACGTTTTTCATCAATAAAACTGTGATATGCGCTCATGGGCCATTATGTGATTAAAAGTTTTCCCCTTTGGTTGTTTCAGATCTTCCTCTTATTAAAGAAATCTTGAATACCTCGGCTGTACTTAATAGCAAGTGGAAGGTAAATCGTAATTCTTACAGAGTACTTGTTGCTCCATAATTTTGTTGTTTTTCTGTATTTGAGCTATTACCATCTGCACTGTCGTGTAGTCTGTTAGGTACATTCTTATAGGTGTATCGTTTATTGATCAATGGATGTTCATTCATTGCATGTTGTAGAGGCAGGAAGAGCTAATTTATATTGTAACCTACGACGTTCTCTTCGGACAGGTAATTATCAACCATGTTTTGACTTCATGTCTTGAGTTCAAGAATTCATATTTCAGAATTTTTTGTTCCTGATTACGAGCTTTATCTCAACATATATACAACGAGAAATTTAAAGGCGGAAGTCTTAGTAATTTCTTAAAAAAAAAAAAAAAAGGCCGAAACTTAAGTATAGCATTGGTGTTTTCTAGGGCGATGGGGGTACTTTGGGTGTGAGAATTCGATGTCTTTGGAGATGTGAAAATATCTGTCATGATATATGCTGAAACTGAGGATTTATTGATTACAAACCGTGATATCGGGAATTAAGATTGTAAAACAATCGTAATATCAGGAATTGGGATTGTAAAGCAATCGTAGACGTTTTGATAAAATCCAACGAAAAATTATATTTTCATTTTCAGGTCACAATTAAGATGTTATGGTGATATGTAGAGATTTAAGAGTACTTTTGAAAATGTATATGCTTCTCCACGGAATATCTTGTCATATAAGCTATCTGCTCAAAACTTGAGAGTCACAAAACCTTCACCCTTTCAAGATCCATGGCAATAAAATTACAAAACAATCATAGACCTTGTGACAAAATCCAGGAAATGGGTGATGTTGTGTTTTCAGCTTTCAGCTGCCAAATAATATGTGTGATTTTTTTTGCATTTGGTTCTGACAATGTACTTGCTTTTCCTCAGGATATCACTTCATATGGAAGTGGCACTGCTGAGAAATTTCTAATACAACGGAAAACTTCTCTTCAGTCTGCTTTAGCCAAGATACTTGTAAGAAAGAATGTTAAGCGTGTTGAAGACTTGCTTTCCCAGTATCAGACCCCAGGTATGTTTTGAAATTGTATTTTGAGCCAGATGATGGCTTCTGTTTTATGCCGCTTGCGTTGTAATTAAGCACCACATTGCAGTGCATTCGTTATTCATATAATGCTTCTTTTGTTGGGATTGTTCTACTTGTCATAAATCAATTATTTTCTGCTTCTGATGTCTGACTTTTGCAATAGTAATGAATTGTATTTGATTTTTTTTTTTTTAATAACCTTTTCTTTAATATTTATCTCTTCTGCAGATGTTTCTAAACCACGATATGTCCGTGTGAACACTTTGAAACTTAATGTTGAATCTGCTGTCAGTGAATTTGGAAAGCAGTGTGCTGTAAGTTTTATGATTTGACTTCCACTTTTTTTGCTTTGTTTTGTTTGGGCGGAGAGTACACACAAATAACGCTTTGGAATTTATGGTAGTTTCTCAGAATCTTGATGATTTCACATGTTGCATTCTATGGTGACGGTTTCCAATTGGTTCATTGAATAGGTAGAGAAGGATGACTTGGTTCCTGATCTTTTGGTTCTTCCACCAGCTGTTGACTTGCATGATCACCCTTTAGTTACAAATGGTAGCGTCTTTCTACAAGTATGAATCGTCCTCTACATTCTGTAGCACACTTTTGTACTTAAGAAAAAATAGATGAACAAAAAATCTTTTTATATTGTTCATGTGCTTTTTTATTTTTTATTTTTTATTTTTTAGGGTAAGGCAAGTTCCATGGTCGCAGTAGCCTTGGGGCCTCAGCCGGGCTGGGAGGTGAGCTGTTAATCTTATGAATGGCCGACAATTTGTTTACTTTCTTCCTTGTAGCATTGAATGTTGTATTTCTGTGGTATGTGATGGCATTCTCTGGCATACAATTCTAGCAAACTGAAGGCTTTTATAGATAAAATTTTCATGGTAGCTAAGTTAGCTCCTGTTTTACGAGATGTCCTGTGGCAGAAATTGCATTAGAAGCCTGCATGCAGATAGCCGAGTTATTTTTCCACCGTACTCAAAACAATGAGAGTAGTAAATCTCTATCTTGTTTGGAAATGCAAAATCAGATTTGCTAGGCAATTGTGACTCAATTTCATACATGGGTTTTCTTTATCATTTTGAATGAAGTATAGTGAAAATCTATTGATGTACTTTAAATGTTCGGTTGAGTGCTCTTTATATTTGTATGATACATTGTGCCGAGATTTTTGTCCTTATTTCTTAGCTCTTTTGTCACACTTTCTTTATCGTGAAGGTCCTCGATGCATGCTCTGCTCCAGGAAACAAGACTGTGCATCTTGCCTCTCTCATGAGAAGCGAAGGGAAGATTGTTGCATGTGAGTTGAATGCAGATAGAGTTAAACTTCTTCAGAACACTGTTAACTTGGCCGGGGCAACTAGTATCCTTCACTGTATTCTATTATTATGCGTGCTTCTTCAATTGTGTAGCTCATAAATTTTTCTGAATTTTTGGAGTCAGTTATATATCATAATTAAATTAAGAATATTACCTGATTTACTAGATTCGTTCAACCTCTGGCGACTTTTGAATCGGTTTAACTTTGAATTCTGGGCAGCATAGTTGTTTTGAATTAGGCAACCATGTATTTTATCATGAAATGAACGGTAATTTGTATGTGTATGCTATACTCATTCCATATATGAGAATTCAATTTTACTATATGTTCGATGCCTTGACCAAAGACTTACAGATGTTGAAGTTAAGCACAAGGATTTTCTGAGCATTAGACCAGAAAATCCAACTTACTCAAAGGTAATACTCGTCATTTTACATGTTCGTTGTTGACACTTAACAAAAAAATTCTAGTGCCTCCTATTTAAGGAGCATTCTTTGGAACTATTAGTGGAGATATTTCAAACATCGAGTAAAAATCTTGCTCGCGAATGTCAAATGTGACTGGTCAGTAATACTCATATACAATGACCAAGCAGTCAGATGATTACTATTCTATACGAAATTGTAAGGTGCTGGAGAAGCTGCGCAATCGACCTCACTTTTTCGTCGTTCATTAACTTTTAAGTCTTGCAGCTACGTGCCATACTCCTCGATCCCTCTTGCTCTGGATCAGGGACTGCAGCCGAGAGACTGGACCATTTGCTTCCCTCTCATACGAGTAAGTGACCGACTTATAATGTTTTTTTCCCTCTCTACGCAATGAAGTCAACATGAAACCCACTAATCCTTTAAAGTAGAGGTTGACTCATGAGAAGGATATGGAATCAACATTAACTAGGAATTGAAAAAACTCGATCATATGAGAAAAAATTAGCTCATATGAAATAATCAGAGCATGAATCGATAAATTAGCTCATATGAAATAACTCGATCATATTAATCCTGATTCCTGGCCTTAGGGTATATTGTGGTAGTTTCACATTCAAGTTGTAGAGCAATCTCTGGAATCGAATTTGACGCGACTTTCTCTCCTCCACGCCCCAAGAAGAACTAGGGAAAAAATAGAGGAAATATTTCTCTGATGAATTAAGTATTTGAGGATTATTACCATTATGCAAAACCCCAATTTCGTTTATGTAATTGGCAAAAAAAAAAAAAAAAAAAAAAAAAAAAATTCGTTTATGTATGCAAAATGGTTCCTTTGAAATGATAGTTTGCATGGGGTTAACCATTTATCCGTCTCCTTTTGCGTAATCTGAGTTGAATAATGTCTCCATGAAAGGACTCATCTGTTGTTGCTAAATTTATGTTTCAATTTCCCGTTGTTGGCATGCTGTAGATCAAACTGGTGACTCGGATATTTTCAGACTGACAAAACTTGCCGCCTTCCAGAAAAGGGCTTTGGAGCACGCTTTATCATGTAAGCATATCATCATTTTCTCATGGATTCTTAGTTTCTTACGTTTACAGCTTTTTGCAATATATTGAAAGTTCAGACGATTTTTATATTTGATGTTTGTTCTGCAGTTCCATCTGTTGAGAGAATTGTTTACAGTACGTGTTCCATCCACCAGATCGAAAATGAAGATGTCGTTAAGTCTGTCCTCCCTTTCGCATTGAAGAATGGTTTTCAGCTCGATACACCTTTCCCCCAATTTCCTCGTCGTGGTTTACCAGTCTTTGAAGGCTGTAAGTGCTGCTTTCGTCAGTTTTCTATTTTCTGAATATGAACCCGATATCTGTCGTCTTTGTTTCATTCCTATTTTTCACCTTGAAACTTTTAGTATATAACCATGCTCATTTACATTCCCGAAGCCTCATTTTGTTATTCTTCCTTTTTTTTAAAGCCGAACACTTACTACGGATGGACCCTATTGAGGACAAGGAAGGCTTTTTCATCGCCTTGTTTGTAAGGAAGGGCGTAGACAATGAAGAACCTCAAACTAGCACCACGGAGTCTAAACCGAACCTAGTAAGAACATCGAAGAAACGAAAGGCTGCAAGTTTTGTGCCGTTAACGAGAATGTCAAAGATGTGGTTGCTCTCAATGTTTTGAAAAGATGGTAAGACAGGAAGAAAAAGATGAGTGCAAATCGCCAGACGAAGATCAACCTGAACTATCTTAAACACGCTACAACGGTATCACACTATCACCCACCAAGGAGACATAGACGTAAATGTATTTGTAGCCATTACTTTAGCAACGCACGAACAATGGTTGAGTTTTGAGAAGCTATAATTTCGGCGACTATTTCAAGAATCAATTTTCAGGAGTGTATAGTCTTTTCAAATTATATTATGTTGTCATATCCTAAAGTTGAGCATTTTCACGATTCACGTATCTCGTGTTTTCGGGTACGGTATTTTATTTTGGCAGCGGGTATATGGTTAGCCCTTACCCCATTCATAGCCATATTACCCGTGTAGTTACATGTCTGGGAAAATGTGGTAAAATTATTTCGAGTTTAAGACATTATTCACCGGATCAAAGGACCAATCAATATATATAAGTAAAAGAGGCTTTTTTCGAGAGCTCTCCTTAATTCAAGGAGATTTTAAGCCAATTATAAAATTACATTAAGAAAATAAATTAAATTGTGAAAAAATAGTAATTTGGAAAGAAATAATTACATTAAGAAAATAAATTAAATTGTGAAAAAATAGTAATTTGGAAAGAAATAATTATATGAGAAATAATTCCCTTATTTAATTATGAAACATTAGAAAAATTTTAGCTAAGTCTTTGATTATTATGTTTCACAAAATGTATCTGTTGAAAAAATATAAAAATAACATCATTAGTTTCGAAACGAAAAATGCTATCAAATGAGTATAAATATCAAAGTATTTCATCCAATATAAAAAAATTCATTTGAAAAACAGATTAAATACTTTATATTGAAAAAAAAAATTGGAAAGAAACAATTATATGACACATAATTTAGTTATTTAATTATAATATATATTATATAATTTTTAGGTAAGTCTTTAAACCTTTTTTGTGTATATATATATCAAAAACTTTAACTTTGTCTTCCAAGGTACCGGGTTAAATAGTTTTAGTTTATTATGTTTTAGTTATGATTACGATTTATGTTATTTTTATTTTTTACGTGTATTTGATTTGATAAGTGTATTAATTTTGAAAAGTTTTATTTCTTAATTATCATGTTTGTAATCTAAAGATAACTTGATTGAATTCATAATGATCTTTTTCCTTTCAGATGTTCTTGATTTATATTTTAAGTTTAAGATCCGAGACTATCAAGAAACTAGATTACAAAATCAACCGAATATGTAACGTGAAAGGTAAAAGAGATATACATGATCTATTGATTATCTTATTTTCATATCAAATCATTATTTATTGTGGTATAATAATATTTAATATATATCATACTTGATCTTTTATTTAATTTCATCGTATTAATATTTGATTTAATTGTTCATGTCAATTTTGTATGAGAATATCTGAAAATTAGGCATAAAAAGAATCAACATTGTGTATTATAATGATAAGGTAAAGTTTAGTTTGATGACAAAAATTAAATTTTTACTATCCCGTTTTAAAGTATTTCATATCTATATACATCTACATAAAAGAGAGTTTTGCTAAGAGTTTTTAGAGTGCCCACATAATAATTTATTAAATTTGTATATACATTATTATTGATGATTAAAAATATTTTTAATTACTTATTAATAAAAGTGAACAACACTTACAATGATTATTTTGTAATCTAATAAAAAATAATTATTTGATAATTTAATAAATTCAAAACAATTAGTTTTGTATAAAATTAAAAGAAAAAATATTCTAGGAATAAATTCAATTAAAAACAATTAACTTTGACTAAAATTTAAAGAATAAAAAAAAGTAAGCTAAAAAATATTGAGACCAAAGTTTTTCCTATTGTTATAATACTAACCTTTAGCCTTTTTCCTAATGTTTTCAAAATATTTTAGTTCTCTGTAATATTTAATTAAAAACTTACTTAAAAATATTAAGACTCACATTTGGAAAAATAGTATTTTATTTTAATTTCCATAAGATACACTTACATTTTCATAAAAATCGAAGAGCTCATGAATAACACTTACCATACTTATTTGATAATTTAATAAAAATAATATCTTGATAATCTAATAATATTCAAAGAAATTAGTTTTCTATAGAATTAAAAGAAAATCTCTCCTACAAAAGAAATTTAATTTAAAGTAATTATCTTTCTATATAACTTAAACAAAAACTTACCTAAAAAAATTAAGACTAGGAAATTAAAAAAAATCAAAAACTCAACTAAAAAAATATTATGACTAACTTTTTCCCTAAGTTTTATAAGACTAAAAAAATAATCTACAAAATTTTCTTATTTAGTTATCATACATTAGATGATTTTTAGGAAACTTTTTTTATATATAAAAATAGGATCATGTAAGTTCACCCTATCTTTTCAGTCCTACATCTAAATCTGAACCCTAGGATCTTAATGATCAAATGGCTCAACTCAAATCTCGCTAATTAATATACATAAAAAAATATTAGCTTGATCTTCCTAAGTATTACGTTAATAGTTTAAGTTTACTATGTTTTAATTATGATTACGATTTGTGTTATTTTTATTTTTTGCGGTGTATTTGATTTAATAAAAGTATATAATTTTGAATTGTTTTATTTTTTAATTACCATGTTTGTTATTTAAACATAGCTTGATTGAATTGGTGATGATCCTTTTTTCTGTTGTATATGTTTCAGATTTATATTTTAAGTTCCAGATTTTTTGTTCTTATTGAGTAAACTTGATTACAAAACCAATATCGATACTAATGAATATGTAACATGAAAGGTTAAAGAGATATACAAGATTTATTAATTGTCATATTTTCAAATAAAGTCATTTATCGTTATATGGTAAATTTTTATAATTTATAATGTTTGATCTTTTAGTTAGTTTCATCGTATTAAGTTTTGATTTAATAGTTAATGTCAATTTTGTGGGAGAAGCATCCTAAAATTATGGAAAAAACTAATCTTTATGGTGTAGGTGGATGTTGGTAGGTTTTTTCCAAAATAAAAATAGTCTAGGTAATACTTTCCATTTTTTAAAAATAAATGTAGGATAAATAAGGTAGTTTTGGACAAAATACCCAAATTTCACATTCAAAAGTATTAAGTCGATAATATACTATTATATTATGCATAAAATTTATAAAGAAATTTTCATATAAAGCGACATTTGCCTTAGGATAAGATTATTTTATTTGATAATTATTTTTACGCTTTATAATAGATTTTAGTTACTTTATTATAGATCTCACATGTGAAATAGTTGCACGTGAGACATATATATGATAATATTCATATCCAAGATAAAGGACTAATGATATAAATATTAGTCATGTATGACAATTTTCGTCGAGCAATGCACTTGTGCACACATGCAAATATTAGAATTAAATATGTAAAGCTTCAAATTAAATGACAATTGAATTATTGACAAATTTCATTGGATTTAGTCAAAATCCGTTGGTTTTAATTTTAAATGGAATAGAAAAATGAAATATAATGATAAATCGCTAATGAAATGATGTATTTTTATTGACAAGTTTCATTTACATTATTTTTTATTAACAAAAGATAAATCATTCATTATTAAATATAACTTACTCATTAAAAAAATAAATTATTCATTATTAAATACACATTATTAACACCCGTGCATCGCACGGGCTTTAAAACTAGTATTTACTGGTTTTATGTCCACCGCACTCTTTATAACACAATATTGTATTTGACATGTTAATTTTTTTTAATTTTTTTTTTTTTTTTATTTTTTTTTTTTTTTTTTTTTTTAATTTAAAGATATACAAAAGTAAGTTGAGCATTTTTTTTTTTTTTTTTTTTTTGAAACCCAAAAGGGTACACAACTACCAATCAATCAGATGGCACAAACCCGCAGGAAGAGATTCAGACCAAACCGTCTTTCCCATCCCTACCGAGTCAAAGTGAGCCAACCCATGAGCTATCTCATTATTTTTCCTACTAGTAAAAACAAAATCAACAGCAGCAAAAGAAGCACAAATATGGTGAATGTCCTCCAAAATCAAAAAGAAAGTACTTCGTCCCGCTTTCCTCGACTTTAGCGCTTCAACGACTTGTAGACAGTCGCTCTCCACCAGCACAGCCACGTGTCCCCCCTGCAACGCCTCTTCGAGTCCATCCAAAATAGCCACCGCCTCCGCAACGTGTGGCTCCCACACCTCATTCCGTTGAATGGTCATGCTCCACCGTATCCTCCCTCCATTATCTCGACACACCACACCAACCCCGGCACCGCCGCCTTGATTTACCCCTGCGTCGACATTAATTTTCACCCAACCCTCGCGGACACTACTAACCTGCTCACACCCCTCTCCTTTCTTACCAGTCCTCTCACCCTCATTCACCCCTTTGCCAGCCTCAGCTCCACCACACTCCAACTCCTCTAACACCCCTACAACTCGCCTGACCACCCGATTAATGTCCCCCACACCTCCCTCGAAAACGACTCTGTTTCTCTCCTCCCAAACCGCCCAACACACCACCATAAACCCAGCATACTCCCTGCTCTCCAGCGTACCCCACCGCCCCTCGATCCACTCCCTTACCCCATTTTCCCTGCCATCCTCCCCTACCATATTAAGCCCCTCCCACACCCCTTCAGCCACCCAGCAATCCCGAAACAAGTGTACGCTTGTCTCCGCATGACCATGACACAGCGGACACAACACGTCCTCGACACCCACTCGTTTTGCTAGATTAACCCGCGTCGCGATCGCCTCGTTACAAAGTTGCCAGAAAAACAGCTTAATTCGAGGCCACACAGGAACTTTCCATACCCTATTCCACAACCATTTTTCCCGCTCCCAGCTTGAAGGTTCCGCTAACTCCATGTCTCCACCATTGAAAAACCTATACGCTGATTTTACGGTATAGATCCCATCCCGCTCCAGACTCCAAAACCACGCGTCTTCTCTTTGTACTCTACTGAGTCGGATACTGCGAACCCGATCACGCTCAAACGGCAAAAAGAACTCAGCAAGTCTCTGGCCATCCCAGAAACGACCATCCGGAGTTAGCAAATCTGCAACCGTAGCTTGCTCGTAGCCTTGCACAGTTGGTGACAGCACCCTTCCAGTCGACGTGCCCGGGATCCACGCATCATGCCAAACCTTCGTAGTAGTACCATCTCCAATCCGCCTGCGCAGACCCAATTTAACCAACTCACGTGCTTCCACAATTCCTCTCCAAGTGTAACTCGGATTAGCGCCCACCTCAGCGTCCATCAAATCTCGCCCCTGATAATAACGTCCGCGCATTAATCGAGCCCACAAGCACTCCGGGTTAGTAAGGAGACGCCACACTTGCTTTCCGAGAAGAGCTTTGTTCGTCCTTTCAAAATCTCTAAACCCCAATCCACCAAGACACTTCGGTCGACAGAGTCGTTTCCAGGCAACCCACGAAATCTTCTTCTTCTGGTCCCCCTGCCCCCACCAAAACCGAGACACCAGCATCCTAAGCTCATCGCAAAAAGTTGAGGGAATTTTAAAAATGCTCATAACATAAGTAGGGAGCGCATTGGCAACTGCCTTTAATAGAATCTCCCTACCCGCCCTTGACAATGTCTTCCCTCTCCACCCTTGCAATCGCTTGTTCAACTTATCCCGAATAATATTAGTGATTGGTCTTTTTGACCGACCCACCACTGTTGGAACCCCCAGGTACCGCGCCTGCTCCGCCACCACCGTAACTCCTAGCCGCTGCCCAATCTCCAAACGTTTATTAGCAGGGACCCCCCTACTGAAAGAAACCGTCGTTTTATCCAAATTCACTAGCTGCCCTGACGCTTCCTCATACTGCTTCAAAATACTCTTAACTCTATCCGCCTCTGAATTAGCAGCCTTCAAGAAAAAGATGCTATCATCCGCAAAAAGCAAGTGTGAAATTGTCGGGGCCTGAGCAGAAATACGTATACCGTGTAAGGCTTGCTCCTCCACCGCTTTTGCCATCAAGCCCGAGAGTACTTCCGCGCAAAGGATAAACAAATACGGCGAAATCGGGTCGCCTTGACGAAGCCCCCGTTCCAGTCGTATCTCCTCACTTGGGGCACCATTTATGAGAACCGCGGACGTTACTGTGGTCACACATTCCATGACACGAGAAACCCAACCCTCGTCGAAACCCATCACCTGTAACACCATACGTAAAAAATCCCATTCAACCCTATCATACGCTTTCGCCATATCGAGTTTGACAGCCATATACCCATTCTTCCGCTGCGAATTCTTCATGTGATGAAAAACTTCAAAAGCAACGAGTACGTTATCGGTTATCGACCTCCCTGGAGTAAACGCACTTTGCTGCTCCGAAACAATCTCACCCAAAAATTGCTTCAGTCGGTTAGCTAAAACTTTGGAGATCAACTTATACACCACATTACATAAACTTATAGGGCGGAAATCTTGAATTTTATCCGGAGCTTTTTTCTTGGGAATCAACACCACGTGCGTTTTATTGATACCGCGTGGCATTGGGGCACCATTCAGAACATCTAGGACCGTACTCGTCACCAGGGGCCCGACTATATGCCAGTACGTCTGATAGAACAGCCCATTCATGCCGTCTGGTCCCGGGGCTTTGAGTGGGTGAATCTGGTTCAAGGCCTCCACAACCTCCTCTTCTCTGTAATCTTGTCGTAAAATCTCGTTCATCCTGTCCGACACCCGCCCCTCTATACCACTAAAAATGTCCCCAAAATGCCGCTCCGGTGTTGCGGTAAACAACCCTCTGAAATATCTGTTGATAACCCCAGCCACTTCCGCGTCGCCAGCCCTTATAGTGCCATCCTCCTCAACCAACTGCCTGATATGGTTCTTGCTTCGTCGTTGTCCTGCTTGCCTATGGAAATAGCTTGTATTCTTATCCCCTTCCTTCAGCCAAAGGGCCCGCGACCGTTGCCGCCAAAACTGCTCCTCCTGCCGACACAGGGAAGCAACCTCGCTAACAAGTTTACGTCTCCTACGCACATCATCAGAAGTTCTGCCTCCCTCATTTAGACGAGCAATTTGTTTACGCTTAGTTGCAATGGCTTTCACTATCTTTCCTATACTTATTTTCTTCCAGGCTTTCAATTCCTCTGCACTACTCCGTAACGCTGCAATCAGGTCATCGCCGCCCTTCCCAAAACCCTCAGACACCGCTTTCATCGCCTCGCCACCAACCCACACCGCCAAAACGAAGATCGCCGCCGCCGCCATTATCTCCCCGTCAAGAAGAATTTAATTGGGCAATGGTCAGACCATTCGCGGGTGAGGTGAAGGAGTCTCGCATAAGGAAACCTCTCCGTCCACGCGCTCGTACTCATCGCTCTGTCCAATCTTGATTGACGATTATCATCCTCGGCTTGGCCATTATCCCAAGTGAACTCGTACCCTTCATAGGGCACATCCCGCAGCCCGCACTCATCCACTGCTTCACGAAAATTATCCATTTGCCACTGAGCTCGAATACCACCTTTCATTTCAGTAGCGTATAGGACCTCATTGAAATCTCCAAGACATACCCATGGAAGGGTCGATTGTCGTCCCAGGATACGTAACAGTTCCCACGAAAGATGACGATCCGTCACGGCTGGCCATCCATAAAACCCAGTCACCCTCCAATCCCCTTCGCTATCACACACCTTGAAGTCCATATAGTGTACCGAGGCGGACATAAACACACACGACACCTCTTTTCGCCAGAGAAAAGCTAAACCACCCGACCGTCCCACACTATCCACCTCCATCCCCTCATAACCATCAAACGTCCTCCTCACTTTCCTCATTTCACAACCACTTAATTTGGTCTCACACAGAAAGACCATGGTTGGGGCCTCTCTCCGTAACAGATTACGGAGAGCACCAACTGTATCGGGGTGGCCCAAACCCCGACAGTTGAGACTTAAGATATTCATTGAGCCGGGCGGGGTTGAGCACCCTCAACCACCGCCTCAGGTATTATGACGCCCCCGTCTCCATTTCCCTTACTCCTCTTATCCACGACAAACTCCTCATTATCTCCCCTATCCCGTTTGCCTAGTCGTTCAAGCACTAGTCCTGAACCAGCCTCCCTCGTAGCCGTTCGTTCCCCGCGTTTCCAGCCCCGTACCTTTGTTCTCTCCCTCCCACGACCATTCTGTTCCCCCTCCCCCTCCACTTCCATATCCAAAACCCCATTCTCCTCCTGCTCCAAAGAACCTACGCCTACCTTACCTCTGTGCTCAATGTTTTCCCCTCCTCTCGTCTCCAACACTAACGGGTCATCCAAACCTACCGCGAGGTTACTGTTAACTCTACACTCAGGGCTGACCCACCCTGACCTCTCCCCTAACTCACCCACCTCGATCGTATTAGCTTCCGTATTCGATTCTGGGCTTTGCATGGGCCTCTGCTGCTGTCTAGATTTCAGGCTCAACGCAATGTTCTGCAACTTTTCAATCATGCGGGTTATAGCCATATCCTCATCACATTGATAAGCCTTTTCGAACTCACCACGGAGCGATCTTGCACTGCTACTTGTCTTCTCCTGTGAACTCTTAGCGACCTTCCACGGTGATGCGCGTAACCATTCCCCAAACTTCAGCTCCTCCTCCTCAAAAGGTCCATTCTCACAGTCCTTTTCACCATGACCCAGCAGGCCACACCCATAACAATATATGGGTAAACGCTCATACTTCACGTCAAAGTTGACCACATGCCCATCCTGCATACGAATAGGAACAGATAACTGAAGAGGCTTACGAACGTCATGTAACACCCGAACTCTAATAGCTCTGTCCATTTCAGTGTTTGGGCCCACTTCCATCCTAATGAACGTTCCTAGCATGTTCCCAATTCTTCGAGCATTGTCTTCATTCTTACGACCCGATATTGGCAAATCATAGACTCTAGTCCATAGCGGGACATGAAAAAGAGGAACATCAGAAACCTTACCAGACGAGTTCGGTTCGTTAAAACACCAGACGAACTTATCAAAATGCCAAGGTTGATTTTCCAACACCTTCTCCTTATCTTTTGTAGTCCCAAACTTAAAAACAAAGCACTTCTCCTTCACATCCACCACATTCCCCATAATCGGTTTTGAAGGGTTCCATATTTTAATCATGGTATCGACGGCATTTTTAAGATAACTATAATTATCTTACAAATTATATTATGAAACATTAAGCATTATTGTTACAAATTATAATTATGAAACATTATACGACATTATCAAATGACCATTTATATATATTTTTTTTGTCTAGTGTTTTTCAATTTTATAGTTATGAAACATTAGATAAAAGCATAAAGATGATATTAAAAATTTACTCTCTTTTAAAACCTTGAAAATGACAAAGATCCAACTATAATTTTGGGCTATGGAATGGATTTGGCGTCTAAAATTTACCAAGAGAATTATAATGCTTGTTCATATCGCATTAACCACCAACATTTATGGCTCGCTTGGGATGGAGGTAATTATTACGGAAGTAATAGAGCTAAAATGAACTAAAAAATAGAGGGAGGGGATGATAATGGATGATAGAATGGAGAATTATAGTTCAAAGTTTACTCTATTTAGGGGGGAATAATTACCCACCTCTCCCCCCAAGTAATCATTACCTCCACATGGGGGTAATCATTCCTTCCCCGACTCCTTTTTCCACCATTAAAATCCACGATCAACCACCTATCTCCTCTAATTTATTCTTATTTTTTGATCTATTACTCCCGTAATAGTTACCCTCATCCCAAGCAAGCCCTTAGAGTTTTAGTTGCATAAACAACAAAAATATCTCTCAACGTCGCACATCCTACTCTTCAACTTTTTTCTTTTTAAGTTTAAAATTTTAAAATTTTTGATATTTTTTCAAATTCAGTGTATTTTAAGTAATAAAACTCGTAAACTATTTTAAAACTTTTTAAGGTTTTGATAAGACAAGTAATAATAAAAGGGGATAACAGTCCATTAACTTAAATAGGAAACACATCATTTTACATTTTACATTTTGCAATTATTTCATTGCAAAATTGTTAGTATAAGTAGCCAATGAGAAGATTCAATTTAAAAGGTTATATTCCCTAATTGGTTATATTCCCTAATAAAATAAAATCTACAGAAAAAAAAAAACCCCGAAAAAGTAATCAACCGAAAATATGTTTTTCCAATTATATTATAGCTAATGATTTAACGACAACTATTCAAAAAATCATCTTATATACTACATGACGAGTACAATTAAAGAGAAGTTCAAATACACCTCAAGTTTTAAACATAAAACTAGTGATGCGTCCCGTAAAATTCACGGAGAACCTTTAGGAACCATAGTTCACACAATGACACAATAACTCAAACACCGAAAATGTATTTAAAAAAAAAGTGAAGGTATATTACACTTGAAATTCCCAACAAACTTTATAGAGTACTTTACGTCGAAGCGTGCTACACGTCGTTGGCAATCCCCAAGGCTGATTTCCCGTCAACAGCCGTAGCAAAATAATCCCAATTTTTGAATGAATATACATCAGACTTCTCTGTGATTCTCAGGTGGAAAGGATTCGTACATAAAATTAACAGGTTTAGTCGTAAAGAATAATGTAGTTTGCTCAACCGAGGTCTCGCCATTTGCGTAGACGCAACAAAAACCGAAAATGTTGAACTTGCACACATAATTGTCGTCAATCAGTACATTTGAGGGTTTTAAGTCGGCGTGTAAAATGCAGCTAGATCGGCTTGAATGGATGAAAATTAGGATAGAGCATATTATAGGATTTTTTTTTTTAAAAAAAAAAAAGAACAAAAAAAAAAAAAAAAAAAAAACACACTTTTACAAGTTCGTCATCACTCCGCAGACCCAATTCAGCTGCTAGAAATCCCTTCAAAGATAATCTAGAAATGCTCCCGAAAACACAATTGCCTTCACTGAGGACTTATTTTTTTTTTTTTTTTTTTTTTTTTTTTTTTTAAATTACTTAACAATACAGTAAAGTTTGAATGACTTCTGGAAAAAGAAAAAAAAACATTCTCGTACTTGAAACCTACTAAATATTAGAAAACCAACTAAGACAAAGTGAACATGTCCTAAATAATCCTTGGCAAGCTATAACGCTAAACTCAACAAATATTGCTTATAAATACGATAAAATACATTTGTAGTGTCTTCAAAACTTTTGAGCATTTTGAAATTAGTGTTTCTAAATCGCTATTAAAACATCGAAATTACTCTACACAAAAGATCGAGTAGTTATAAGGACATAATTAATTCATGGGAGTTATGAGATATAATATGAAGTTTGGCTTACGTGACATGCAAATAGAGTGTTTTGGAGGAACTTGGATAATTGAAAGTCAATGAATTAGTCAATGATTGAGATTTAATATATATTAGATGTTAACAATGAAAGAACCCGTATCATCATTACTTGAGCTCGCCTACCCTTTACGCCTCATGCTATAAGACAGATACAATAATTTATCTAACAACCAATTCATATAAAAATTCAGATCATCATTATTAAAATGACGATTATATATACAGTTACAGTAATAAACTGAAAAAGATTATACATAACATATAGAAAGTATTATTTTTGGTTAAAGATTATACGTAACCTATTTTAAATCCTTTATGATGTATTTCCTTTGACAAGACACTCTATAGTCCAATAGACAAGTATTTAAACACTCAAATCATCTACATTGCAACAAAACAATCAAACATCAAATTTCAAAAACATTACCTATTATTTTCAACATATCAAAAAAACATGGCAAAAAACAACATTAAAAACAAAAAAACATCAATTTTGTTGACATTAATATTCACTATTTTACTCACAAAAACAACAACAAGTGAAGAATGCAAAGGGCCATCAATAACACCCACAACAATGACAATTACAAACAATTTGGGCCCACAACAATCCATAATTGTTAGATGTCTATCAATTGATGATCATACGGATTCTCAAGTTATTTGGTATCCAAATTCATTTTCTTTTCGGGTCAAACCGAATTCGGATAGTTTTGTTTCAACACAATATTTTTGTCATGTTCAATGGGATCATAAATCGGTTGATAATGCTGCGTTTTTTAGTGATAAAACCGACGTCGAAAGGTGTTGTGGAAATGTTACTTGGGTTGCTACTCAAGATGGTATGGTTGGTTTAAGTACTCATTCTCATGCCCCTCCAATTACTTATCCATGGACCGGTTGACGACCTTGATTTTATCAAAATTTTCGTAAAAATAAATTGTGTAAGACGGTTTTATGTTGCTGTTTTATCTCGTGTTTTATTCACATGCAGAATCTGAGGCTTAAATTACGTGATACTTAGTACATACTACTTGTGTAACGTAATACGTTCTATATTGTATGAGTATTAGTGTATGATTGGCTTCAATTCTCATATATATTCTTAGTAATACAATTTGACTGTTTGAAATTTTGTTACATGTTCTCGATTTTGTGTTTTTACGTACTCTTGTTATAAAATATAAAGCGTTGTTCAATTTAAATCGATTAGAGATCTAACTGTACTTGAGTCTTGTTATAAAATGGTGAGACGTAGTCACGTAGGCAGTGGCGGTCTGGCGGATGCATGTTGGGACTTGGGAGGTATGATGTCCAAGAACATTGTATCGTAAATTATTTTGGTCTATTGTGTTTAAATTTGTTTTTAAAAAAAAAAAAAATTATATTATCACATTTTATATATAACAAAAATTTGGAAAAAATAAAAACTGAGGTCCCATAATAAAATGATGTGTATGTAGTAAATAAATCGAATATTTCTATGGTCAATTTTACTAATAATTTCATCATATTAACTTCTTAACACATAAAATAATGAACGCCATGTATTAATTGTTGTTTTGACTTTAGATCATCTTAATAAAAATTTTAAAAAAATATTCCGTTAATAAAGTTCTAGTAAAATAAATCCAACCAAAGCTTCAAAATATTTATATCTAAAATTATTATACCATGAACTAAAAAAATCCAACAAATAATTTTAATCACGTCGGAGTGAACAATAAGTATAAAGAATATAACACAAAGTTATCTAGTAAGAGTATTATCACCCTTTCACGTATTTTAGAAATTCGCTTTTTATTTTATCGAGAGAAGGTCAAATTTATGAAATGTCAATACCGAGAACTGAAACTCGATACCATTCGGTGACACTAACCCAAAATCATAAATTTTAAAGTCCACCAGAAACAGCAATAGGGCTTCTAACATGATGTTTACCATCACTCCAAGTCAAGTGTCCAAAAACATAAACTCCCTTCAAACTTACACCTTTCTTAGGTGCTATGTTCACCTTGAATTGCTTCTCTTTTCCAACCTTCTTAAACTTCAATTTCTTCGGGACCACTTCGACCGACACGCCTTCTATGCGGCCCACGCTTGCCACGTACGTTCCCGGGCGTCCCACATTCTTCACCCGTCGAGTTATGGTGACTGCCTTAGCTAGTCTAGGCACCGTGATTGAAGGGTAGTTGAGGTTCAAAATGTTGTCCTTGGAGATTTGTTCAGGGCACTTGTGTGGATGACGTGAATCGTGGAATGACTTTATTTGGGTTTCGTTGTAGCCGAGGTTACATAGGAAGTCTAGGTAGTCTGCAGTGCCTAGGTCGTATACGAGTCCTGGGTTTAACGCGCTGTTTGGTTGGACGTGTCCTGCTCCGTAACTGAATGGTGTCGTCTTTTCAAAGGTTGCGTCCTTCATTAGGCCGCCTGTGTTGTCTTTTACTCTAGCTGTTGCACCAAAAAACAGACGACGTAATCAAACACGTACTTAAGATAACTTCTAGAAAACTTATGAAATTTTCAGACTTCAGACAACTGCCGGAAAAATTACCTGTAGTCATGATAGCGGACCTGATAGCAGCAGGGCTCCATTTGGGATAACGGGTTTTTAGAAGACCGACAATCCCCGAAATGTGAGGACACGACATAGACGTGCCAGAGTCAGTCATAAAGGAGAACCTTCGTTTATCAGAGCGTTCGTCTGAAGGACTTACGCCCTCGCTGTACGCAGCTATGATATTAACGCCTGGTGCCGTGATATCAGGCTGCTTTGCGCACCGGATCATACCAGCCAAGTCAGTTAGTCTCTGATTTAAACGAAATAAGGACACGTAAAAGAAAGTTCAGAAGTTATACTTTGAGAATTTCAGGAGTTAATGTGTTTGGACCTCGGGATGAAAAGGCCGCCACATACGGAGCTGGCTTTGTATGTAATGCCGTTTTAGGCTGAGTAATTGTACCATACGCTTCACTGTCAAAACAAAAACATCAAACATTAGCGGAAAACAACAATAACAGCATTACCTCGACAGAGCATTAGGGCAAAAAACATACGCAGTGGAATTGATGTAGGCGAATACAGATTCACCGTCTTTATAAGTCAAATGAGTTGCAGGAAGAACGTGTACGTCAGAAAGAACTTCGTTTCCAGTAGACGCGTCGTTGCAAAGGATCATTCCTGCAGCACCTGCAAGTGCAACCTGCACGCCCTTGTTAACTCGTCCATTAACTCCACGAAGGCACGCCACAATCTTTCCTTTCACTTTGTTGTCATCCAATGTGCTTGGCTTGCAGAGCATTCTGTACACGCAGACAATTGTTAGGCCAGTTAACAATCGACACAATTGGGTTGGATAATCGAGAGCTCGTGAAGGGGATAAGTTGTAAAATTACGCGTCAGTAGCTGATGCATTTGCGGCCTTGGCTTGAGCACCAGTTATTAGTCGGTACAGCTTTTTCTCTGGCAAAGCTGGCGACAAACTCGCTCCCTGCACACAAAATAATGTGAAACACGTCAAATCATCGTGTTTAATTTCAACTGTGGTTGGTATAGAAATACGTTTAGAATCGAACCTTGAAACGTTTACCATTACCGAGCACAGCAAAAGACTGAAACTCGCGATCGATAGTACTAGCACCGACAGTAATCATCCAAGGCGCGAGATTAGACGCCGTCCCAAGCCCAGGTCCAGAGTTACCAGCAGACAGGACGACGACAATCCCCTTCTGAACAGCGTGAAACGCTCCAATAGCAATCCCGTCATCGAAATAATCAGTGGGCTTACCCCCAAGCGACACTGACAGAACATCGACACCATCGTGGATTGCAGTGTCGAAAGCTGCGAGAATGTCGGCATCAAAGCACTGACTCCCGTTTACAGGCTTCCAGCAGACCTTGTAGGCCGCAACCCTCGCCTTGGGGGACCCGCCCTTGGCAACCCCACTGGTTATGTTCATGATGCTTGCGCCGGGGACGAAGTTTCCACCTGCGGTTGATAGCGTGTGGGACCCGTGCCCGTCGAAGTCTCGTGCAGTGTCAAGGGATGGGTCTGATTTTCCGACAAAAGCTGCTAGTCCTTTGTTGAAGAACCTTGCGCCAATTAGCTTCCTGCATTGCCACGACGTAACACTTATATTTACAGTAATCGTTTCACACGTACGACGGACTTATTTACGTATTGGACATGAGTAATCAATAATAGCAACAAAAAAAATGTTTACTAAAATTATATTTTTACTAGGTAATAATTCACTAGT
Organism: Dianthus caryophyllus; assembly: GCA_023091065.1. Taxonomy (NCBI): domain Eukaryota; kingdom Viridiplantae; phylum Streptophyta; class Magnoliopsida; order Caryophyllales; family Caryophyllaceae; genus Dianthus; species Dianthus caryophyllus. Next base: position 3,935,460 of record CM041523.1, read on the forward strand.
ACATAAAACTTCACTCTAACTTTTTTAGGAAATCATATAATTTTTCATACAAATAGAATTTAAATGATCTGAAACAATATTACATTTGAAGTACGGAGTATAAATTTGATTAGCTCGGTATAATATAAGATGGGTTGACTCGGTTTTTTTAATTTAAAATAAAAAGGAAAAGAAAATGAGACCTGTTACAAGGGATACCCTCAATGTCGCAAAAGCCTTTCCACTTAGAAGGAATAGGTCCATAGCCTTTGTCATCGAAACTCTTGGATTCAGGCCATACACCTAATTACAAATATTGGTTTTTAAATAATAAATACAATATTTTTTTTTTGAACCGAAATGATTATTTGATAACACTTACAAAGAATCAAAAGAATTGAAAACAAACATGAACTAAAAGAAATTTTTTAATGTAAATTTAAGGATATCAAACCATGATATAAAATACGTCCTCGTATTGCTATCCCAAGTGTAGCTAAATATATGTCTAAATATGTACTAACTGACCATGTAACTATGCAAGTTATGAAAAATAACATTACACAGTTTAACATACTCTGTATGTTGTTAAGTAAGATCAATGTAAGATGTACAACAAATAAATTTATACGGTTTAAACGTAACTATATCAGTGTGCATGGACATAAAAAAAAAATGTATTTATTCAAAATTTGAATGAAAAATATACCACATTGAAAAGGTAAGGGTGAAAATTAATTACCAGTATCTAGGTTACCAATGATGGTATTTTTACCATATAAACCCTTCTTCCAAGCTGAATGTGAACGTGTTTTACCATGCTTCTCAAGATTCATAAAGTCCCATGAATGTGTCGTGTGTAATTTATTCCCTTTATTTGGGAACACCGATATCACTTCTGGATGTTCTGTTCATTCATATATCATGCATGCACGTTCAAAATGTTAAAATGTATTTCGAAAATAACAGACAGTAAAAAACGGTAGCTGTTGCTAATTTTTTTTTTAATTCTCATGCAAATTAAATATATCAAAGGTAAAATTTTATTTGATTAGTTTCGTACCACCATTATATGGAGTTAGTAATATGACAAATCGATCTAGACATTTTACAACCGCTAATACTCCCAAGTCATATGTTTATTATGGAATATTTTCTATTGAAGGAAAAAAATCGTAGATAAGACGAAGATTTAATACGGAGTATCATTCCCATTAGGGGAAAAATGATATCGTTCATATTTTGTACGTAGTACTTATAAAACTTATATTGCTTTAATGATATTGAAAATTTTAGAGCTGATCGAGGTTGCTAAATTATCGGTGACTATTATAATTAACATTTAAAGATAGTAGTACTCCGTAAGTTACCATTTTCTAAAGTTTTAATTAAAATGATTATTTTGATCGTTAGAATTAAAAGTCATTTCAATTGAACTAAAGACTGCTCTCACATACGATTTTACGTCTAAAACTAAAAGAGTCTTATACAGTTAAACACGTAAAATGTAAAGTAATATAATTGCTCAAATTAAAACAACAATGTACTTGGTAAATAGGGATGAAAGAAAATTATTAAACATACTAGCAATTTCTGCAGCTTGATTTTCGTCTAAGTTGGCAGCAACCCCATTGATACTCTTCGTGTACGAATATATTATTGAATCCTTTGCATCCTCGTGGCTATATCATTTAACAAAATTCATGCATGTTAATTTTTATAATACTACGTCTTTTTGATAATTAAGATCGACTAAAATAATTATACGTACAGTAATCTTGTTATATATTATAGATTTTGTGTGTTGTTTTAAGTGATCGCATGTTTAATTGTGAATTAGGGTTAAACAATTTTACATTGATAAAGCCGTTTCAATAACAATCGAAGAAATTATAACAAAAGTAAATATAAATAAAATAATACGGATTAAATATTACCTTCCAAGGTAAGAGGCAAGAAAGTTTTGATGAGTACTCTCAACTTCATTAAAATCTTCTATTGTAGCATATCGACCGTGAGAGTGACCGCCCATGTACACTATGTACGACTATCATCGTAAAAAATTAACTTATTAGAGACTAATTATCGTTAATATTGACATTTACAGCTCTAGGGCACAAAGTAATATGGAGTAAGTAACTTTTATTAGTTCAAAGCGATAATTTAGATCGTTAATTTTGATACACAAAAAGTATAATTACAATCAAACTTACTTGTTTCGCTGCGAAAGTAGCGACACTAAGCAAAGAGAAGACGGTGAACACAAACGAGATGTTCACCATCTTAGTTAAAATTAAAGACATTACTATGTCTTGTCCAAGGTTTAATTTGCTACAATATAAATTTTTTACTAATGAAGCTTTCTTGAAATTGTTACTTTTAAAATTAAAATGATTGTAATTGAGGATTACCCTAAACATTATTATAGGTATTTATAATGAAATAAAATGCTTAATTGATTCTAATTAGAATCCTTAATGGGTAACAATTGCCATTATTCTATCTATCTATATGATTTAATTATTACAGCTGGTACATTTTTTTTTTTTTTTATTTAACTACTATCGTATATATTGATCTTCAATTCCTAAAAATACAATGTTGCCTAATATGACTCAATTATTCTACAAATAAATCAGACAAGATTCAGGGCCGGCCCAAAAATATTGGGGGCCCTGTTCTAATTTATAAAATGGGGCCCTAATTTTTTTGGTCGAAAAATTATATAGAATTTTTTGAATACGTTCCATTTAAAAAAAATAAACAGAAATAGCACTAAAGAGGCTTGAACCTTGGTGGTTTATATAATAGTCACAATTTTTACCTACTACACTACTACATATTGTTGCTATATATAGTTTCAGTTTAATTTTTAACCACTAACATAATATCGCTTTAACAAATCTTTATTTTTGGGTACTGCTCAAACCTAATAAAGACGCCCAATTACTCACAAGATTCATCTCACTAATACTTTTTTCACTTAATTTCTTTTATATATTCCTCTTTTGTTTGATACCCTATATTTAATGTTACCATTATAATATTATTCCATTTTTATAACAAAGATGTTGGAATTTTTAACTCCAACAAATCCAAAAGAATAGTGCAAAAAATGTGAATTGCAAAAAATCATGAGAATAAAAAGTTCCCGTGAATTGCAAAAAAAATGTTTGGTTAACAGAGTGAAGTAATTTCTTGCATGAACCCATGGGAATGTCCAATTCTCATAAAATATGAAATCAAACCAGCAAAGATTTCTCACCACTATAAACATAGAAAATATTATTTTTTATACATAAATTATATGTCGTACGCGTACAATCGTATTACACAACAATTATTCAAATATTTTAATTGAATATAACCCCTTTTTATAACATTTTTTTTAATAACCCCCTTTTATGTTGGTTTTTCTACTTAACCCCCTTTTAAGACAATTTTGTTTTTAAATCACCCCCTAGCTTATTTCCGACCAAATTTATATTATTTGACCGATTTACCCCTCTTATTTAGTTGTGAGTTGTGACCATTTCCCTTGTTTATTCAACTATTCCTCCTTCTTCCTCAAAACTGATTCACACATATCATGCAAAACACCCAAGACCGTAGTGTTCTCAACTTCATATGAAATAATAATTTGATTTTCTTGCTTGAAAATAATTTCTTTCCACCATTCATAGGCATACGTGCAATTGCCTATAACACTTGTCGTCTAGACAAAGTGATAATCACAAATATCGCCAATTTGTGTGTCGACCATGCTGCCTCGTTAAAAACCTTGCTAGGAAAAACCCTTTGGGACAAAAACCTAGTCGAAGGGAAAAAGAGTGCAGCGACCATTCATACTTCATTGAATAATTTTATCTTTTCAGGAGATACCTTTTTAGAATTAGGATAAGAATTTGAAATCCGCAATAAGTATTTCAAGGAGGTCGATCGCACGGATTAATAATCCCATCATGAATCGGAATTATCCCTCCAATATTATGGTTCTTCCAAACCGTGGATTCTTTCAGTTTTGTAACCATTCAAAACATTACATAGTCTCAAACTTCCGGTCGAGACAATAAAGAATGATTTACAACTCTTTAAGATTTTCCAAATTCCTCTATATGAATTCAAACCATAGAATTCAATTATTATACTACTCCGTAGTATTAAATTGATGCGTGCTCATAACCGCAATCATTATAGAGGTTCATGAGTTTCCTGAAAACTCAATTGATTCGTCATTACCGATTTGACGATCTTCCATCATATACTCCTATATATATGGAGTTACAAATCGTAGGAGCATTGCATATATCTCCTTACAAACATTTGTCTAGAAATACAACATTGACAATCGTGTGCATGCATATGTTATGAACTAAAAATTAAGATATATATCCTCTAATGTATGCAATGATGTAGTATCGAAACTAAAATGTATATGCAAATGAGTAGCGTATTCTACATATGCACATGATGACTCGATAATGCAAACTGTACAGTTTTTGAACCAATTACCATTATTTTAATGGACTCCACGTCCTTTGATAGACTTCAAGTCTATGAGCTCTTTTCAAACCATATATCATGTCGACAATCAAAATGGACTTATATATTAGATGCCCATCATCTAGTCCATTAGATTACGCGCGCACATGCAAATGCATATCGGTTCCTTATACGTATCGATACAATTCTATCATCTTCTGATAGTCAGTACTGATTAATGATATCTGAATATATGCGGTACCATACTTCCATTCACTTTTCAATATAGGCCATCTATTGTCATTCAGATATCTATGTCACTTCCAGGACATCTCAATTTCTATGGATGTACCAACTGCTTATTCTTGCCACAAAATTATGTAAACCGATATGACTTTCATACTACACCCCGTGTGTAAGTGTTGTTCAATTTGGCAAGAATTTCAATGTTCATTACAAATACTCTTCATGACTAATCTATAGCTCGATACGCCTTAGACCAGGTCATACATGTCTATAGTCAAATCATAAATTTCAATGAATAAACATACCACATTTTGATAAGGTGATAAAACTGGTATACTTACTACATCATCATAACCAAATGAATACCATCATTTTAGTTTTAATGAACCTCTATTTGATGTACATTATATTTTAAACAAATCATTGAACTTCTGGTTCAGTAGAGGATCAAAACCAGTTGTTGGTTTTACCAGTTTTCCTTATCATCCTCCCCCTAAGGTGGTAAAAACTATCAACACCGGATAGATTTATTGGGCAATCGATCATTGTGTCCACCTTATACCACGTCACATATCCTTTTTATGCCTAAATCATATATTTGTTTCAAAAGGATAGAATATGGGGAGTTAAACCGTATTATGCAGTTGGCACAAGTGTTGAATATAATGCCTAATTTACGAGATCAAAGATTTCATGTCATAATTAAACTGTGATAATATCCGATCACATGAATTACTCGTATGTGACTAAATGTCACTTAATATATTTTAATCCATACATGAACATTTAATTTCGAGTAATATATATATTCAGATCTCCAATATAATATCAATATACTCAATCTCAATGTACAGTCTTGCCATTAAAACCATTTATGATACATGAGAGAGTTTCAGCACTTTATTATTTTACCTTTAAGATAAACTCCACGTTTATCAATACGGGTATAATTAGAACCCGGATGGCCTTTATCGTCACATCTTAAGTATTTCATGTCAACATTTCTTTGTCAAAACCGTGACAAATTTTCACAAAATTGGCTACGACCCAACCAATTCGATTATTAAATACCAAACTTGTTGACTGAAATTATAGTGCTAAACTTCCAGTTAGCAATGTAATTTTAACATTTGGCCAAATAAATTATTGATGTGACTTAAGACACTAACCAATGTGTCTCATTTATATTGGCAAGACTTATATGTCTCAATATTCCTTTTGTGAATATATCACATTACTCATTCTGAGTGACATATAAATCAGAACTGATTATTAGAATAATCTCAGCTCTGTTCAATTAATTTATCCATCCTTTCAATGGATGTAGCGATTTCAATGATTTTTAGTGATTATTCCCTCACAATATATATTGATCACATATCGCTTGCATTTATCCCACACCATTGTTGGTGGACATATGAAATATCAAACAAGATCCATAGATCTTTGTGAATGTTTAGGACTAGCCACTTAGTCCCTCAACCACATGAAGTGGTATAATATTTATCCATTTCAATTCATATGTAATGTCATATTCACTTCGGGGAATAATGACGACCATTTGTCAATAAAAACATTCACATTTTCCATTAATAACTCATCATTTTCTCGATCTACTAAGAGATCAATTTCAATTCAAATAATTGTGGAACCCTTTTGTTCTCACAATGTATCACCCCTAAGACAATATTATTTGCATATGAGAAAGAGTCTGATTTTTTTTTTTTTTCTATTTCTCAAATTGCATATCTCGCATAATGAGATTGACACACCTTTCGTGTTATGTATCATTTTAATATAAAATTTAGGCTCAAAACACCATGACATTAGGCTCAATTAAGGCCACATATTAGATTTAAGAAACCACATTACTCATCCTCGGAAAAGAGGTTTCATTAATTCAATTGCGAATTTAGCAATTCATAAATTACACAAGTGGAACTCCGGCCACTGACATTTACATGTGGACTTCCGGCCACTAATTTTAAATGTGAACTTCTAACCACGAACAATATTATGTGATTTGAACAGTATTTCTCAAACTTTGAACTTCAGGCCAAAGTCTTACTCCACAGTATAAATATTTGGAACTTCAGGTCCAAATTTATATATGTCATATTTTAAGCCTAAAATTCTTGATCACCCATGTCAAGAGTTTTAATAGTGATATCATGGCAAATTTATTTGCTCATTCAGAGGATCTCCGGCCCAAAATTGTAATTAAATTAATTGTATTTCAAATAAAAATAGTCCATATGACTAAATTAAATAACACTCATGGGATCTCCGGCCCAAAAATTATATGAACATACCATATACAGTCGGCATGACTGATTTGTGCTTTGAGCATTTTTCATCATCCCACTTCCGGGGGAAAGAATTTTAAGGTTTATTTGCTCAATTTATGACCAACCTCGAGGTCATATTATCCTTAACCACTTCTGGTGGAAGGACAATTTTAGTTAATTAGTTGTCACTTTTGACCATAACTGTGGTCAAACTCTCAACGACCTTAACCCTGGTCACATTCTCAACCTCCCTCTATGGGAGAAAAAGTTTAACCAAAACTATTAGATCGTCTCCGCGATCATATTCTCAACTACTACAAGTAGGAGAAAAGATTTACACAAAAAATTAATTTGTAACCGTATTTGCGGCCACATCCGCGCCCACGTCCCGTACGTGGGGGAAAATTTTAAATTATAAGTCAGATCTTGATAATGACCACTTCCGGTGGAAACAACGATATTAGATAAAATCTGATTTAGACCGTCTCCGCGGTCACATCCTCAATCACATCCCGTATGTGGGAGGAAATATTACATTCGCTTCCGGGAATGTCATTATATAAATCTCATAATATTTCGATTAATTTATGTCTCATAACTTTTCTCTTTCAAATCAATTATAGGGAGACAAAGTATATAACTTGTACCAAATATAATGTGACAATAACTTTCAAAATACAATATGACAATAAGTACAACTGTACAACTAAATATACTCCGCACCTTGACAATATATAAAAATTAGTACATGTAAAACGATTAAGTACTCCGTTAAATCACCATTAAATAAAGTGTTTGTGCATATTTACTATGTATGTCATATGATAAATTATTTGCCATAAAGTTAATACATACGGAGTAAATCTCAATAAACCTGTATCACATAACAATCACTATATAATACGGAAAATATTTGCACATGTTATATCATTAACTCAATTCACTTAAATTACAAACGCGATGCATTAATTATTATGGAGTACTCGTAATTATCATGGGTAAAAGCAATCAACAACTTGGCAAAGTGAACAACAACAAAGTCAACACAGTACAAGAGAACGACATAACAACTTCAAAATCGTGTTTAGCGGTACCAAGTCATTAAAAGATGTAATAAAGGAAGCAAATAGTAATAATTAGACTTATGTTTCAATTTCAAACTTATCGAGAGAATGAAGGTTCAAATTATACGGAGTACATAAATCAAGAATATAAGCCAAAATAATAGTAATGAAATACGGAGTAATGCAATTGTGGACCACATGTATACTAATTGCCAGAAAAACATTATATATTTAGCAATTGAATCATAGGCAGCAAATATAGAAATTGTAACTCCGTAACATATTGACATAAAGCATAGCACTGCAATCAATGGGACAATCTATTAAAACACCTAAAACCATGCTTAACTTTTAGTGGTAGCAATCTATACGATAACCAAAACTCCCAAAAGTTGTTAATACCAACAAATTATCAAGATTTACTTAATTCAATACACAGCAGTGTAGTTACGGTTATCAAGATTTACTTAATTCAATATACAGCAGTTGTTAATACCAACAAATTATCAAGATTTAGGAAATAGGATTAAAAAAACGGCTAAAGCAATCAAAAGAATGGGGACATAATGATTACATATACATGGACTTATAGCAAAATTAAGAAGAGAATAAGGCATTAAGCATGAATAGAGTAATTTCCAAGCAAGAGAGTAAGATGGCAAAGAGTAAGAAGAATGGGGCATAAAGCAATTTTAATAAAAGTCAAGGCTAATAAGTGATGAATCATACGGAGTACAAGGATTTGCAAACAGTTAGACATTCAAGATTCACATGCGATAATCCATTACATAAGCAGAAATTGTGCGGAGTAAAATTGTACCAAGTAAAAAAAGATAAGAAAAAGAATACCGTAAAGATAATGAAGGAGAGATTAGAAAAGAAAAAATAACCCGTGAAAATAAGAGACTCGTGCTGATAACGTGTTGTGAAATAATAAGAGAAGTGTGTCTTATTCATCTTTCATGGGTGTATATATATAGTACATAGAGAGTCTAGGGTTTGGGTCAAACCCTAATAGCATGCGATAACACTTTGGCTCATAGGCCCATTGGACATCCACACTACCATAATACATTATTCATAACATTCACCAAATTATCACCCAAAAACCCTAATTATTCACTCCAAAATTTCGACGATTACTTCAAATTCATCTTCATTAGTTGGTCACACTCTAATTAAATAAATGAATGAAGGTAAAATTCAATTTTAATTTTGTGTAGTTTTGATTGTATACATTGCTCGGGGGTGATTTAAAAACAAAATTGTCTTAAAAAGGGGTTAAGTAGAAAAAACAACATAAAAGGGGATTATTTCAAAAAAAAAAAAAAAAGTGTTATAAAAGGGGTTATATTCAATTAACCCTATTTATTTATTTAAGATAATCTTTTATAGTTTACTGCGTAATTCTTATTACTGACTGTAATAAATATAAAAATGAGCCGTTGAATAATTTTATTGACGGTAAATTAGCCGTGGAAGGTCAAGTTCTCCTTAGACCAATAGACCGTCATTCTCCTCACCCTATCTCCTTCCTTCAACAAGAATCGTAAAACACAATTAGAAAACTCACCCAAAACCCTAGAAAATCGATCCGAATTAATCGAAGAATACACCCTATAATTTGCGAGAAACATCTAATCTCTCATCAATTGCTGGTATTTTCCCCAATTAACGACCATTAATTTCTGCTTAATTAGTAGTGTAAATTTTAATTGATTTTCGTTCATTGAGGTTTTGTTCGCTTATTGTTGTTGTGTTTTTCAATTAGGGTTGAAGTTTTTTGATGTAATTACTTATGGCGATTTCTTCAATGAGTGCTGCTGTTGATGCTTCAGCACTGTTTTTCCCCAAAGGTATTTAATTTCGTTCATGCCAATTACTCTTTATTTGCTTGCATCGTTTCGATTACGTATTTGGGGAATCGACGTAAATTGATCGTTTTCCTTATATGGAAATATATTTTGTCCAGTAAAAATAGATAAGGACGAATGATGTCGTTTTGTGCTGATGATTTTGGATGATAGTTTGGTAAAATTGTATATGTGTGGGATGAAAACTGACATTTTAGGCTCGTTTTCGAGACAAAAAGGTGAACAAATGATTGAAGCTGAACGTGTAAATGTTTAGCTAATGAAGGGTTCGCGACACAGAACGAATATCATATGGAGCCTTTATAGTCTTCTTTCAGTAGCAAGTATTCAGTGAGACCGCTTTCCCGTATATAGTTACTGTGGAGCCTCTTAATGTGAGACGATCTCATAAAAGAGTTTGTGTTCTTTTAGAGGGGAAGTGTTTTGTTACATGAATTTGTTTGTCGACTATAGTTTGGCCTTAAAGCCTCGCTCTTTCTTTGTTTGGGCTGCTCTTCCGGCCATTTTGTTGCATTACAAGTCGTTCGTGACGACTGAATGTTGATGCCAAGGGCTTCACTAACTTAATTTTTTATGGAAGAGAGCATGTATTCAGTATCCTCGAGAAGTAGAGAATTGCTTGGTTATTTACTCGAAAGTTTTGATATTTGTATACATTGCTAGGCTATCTTTCCATCTTTTATTCCCTTGTCGTAGTAGCTAACTTCGAATTTTGGAATAGGGGGACTTGAGGTCTCAAAGGGAGTTCCGTTGAAGCGTTATAACGGAAGCGCGCAGTTTGGGAGAGTCTCATTTTGTTCGAACCAGAAGCAGCATGTAAAGAGGCTTGACAATTTATCATTATCTTTGAGCTATAAACCGCTACCAACTCACATCACTCGTGCACGCTCGTCATCATTTGTTTGCTCCGCTGCGCTGGTAAGCATTTCATCCTAAATTGAGAAAATATTTGTTTTAGTCGTTGACTTGGAATAATGCTATATATTTGCAGGCAAGTTTAGTTGATTTTATTTTTTAAAACAATAGCTATGATTGTAGGACAAAACTAGAAAATTGACATTTACCGTTCTCGTGGTTTGCCTGTACTTTGCCCGGTCATACTGGGAGGTTTTTTAATGCCTGATGAGGCATGAAATGCTGCTCCTTACGAGAGACGGATCTCATTTTCTATGTTCTTTTCTGTTTCTGTGTTTCAGCTTCAAAGTTTTAACTTTAGTTCGAAAGACGAAGGTTACTATGGCCTTGTGAACTTACGCTACACGTTACTCTTGTTATTATAATTCGGCTTCATAATGGTTAAATTCGTGAATAATTTGATCTGTGGGACTTGACATTTAAAGGGGAATGGAAAAGTGGAACTTCGACAATTATCTTGTATTCTTGCTGAAAGCGTTAGAAAATAACAATGATTTCTTAATGCTTGACATGAGGCCAAATTTCCATCAACACAACTCAATTGAGTATGGGTAAATACACTTTTTTCAGGCTTAGTGTATCATTTTAAATTGTCTCATGTCATATGGTGTGACCGATTGATAACAATATTTCTAAGTCCCCTTCATCTATAAGCATCACATTAATCGGTTCCTAGAATCCTAGGTGAAGGGAACATTTTTCTGTGATAAATAAACAAGTAAATGATGGTGTCTAGTGGAATTAGCCATAAATTTGAGGTATCGTAGGTCCTAATAATAGCTCGCCCCTTGTGAAATTAGGGATTTGCCTAAGAAGTTTCAAGATTAAAAACGCCCCGTAGAATTATGATGCAATACCTTATTTGATTTTTATTTCTTCATTGAGCTAGTAAAAGTCGTTATGTACTTGCCTAGATTATGTCAACGTGTAGTCTGAAAACTGTTCTCGACTTCTCGTACAGAATGCCAGATGTGGAGCAGAGGGCCAGACTCAAACCATGGAGAAGCCGACATCCGTAATTCAAAATGCACCTGGTAACTAACTAAGCTCTACTCTTAAGTGTCTTCTATTTTTCGTGATACCTGAACAAGGATGCCTCGTCTAGCTGAATACGTAACAAAAGGCTAGAATTGTGGCTTTAGTTTCCGCTTGTGGTTTAGTTTGTTCACCCATTATCCCTTTTTTTTTGGTTTTAATCATTAACAGGCAAAGAGAAGTCACCACAACTTGATGACGGTGGAACTGGACTGCCGCCTCGTGATGACGATGGTGGCGGCGGCGGTGGTGGTGGTGGAGGTGGCAACTTTAGCGGTGGATTTTTCTTTTTCGGTTTTCTTGCATTCCTTGGATTCTTGAAAGACAAAGAAAGCGAAGGGGACTATCGAGATTCTAGGCGATGATTTGTTTATTTTTAGAATTGAAGATATCGTGTAACATCATATACAGAATATTTCATACGAGTACTGTTTTTTTTTTTTGGCCGGCAAAAAATGGTAATTTCATAATTTGATCTTGCAGAAGTAATTCAGCTATAAACAAATTCCCCTTTGAAGCTTTATTCGATCTTTAAACGTGCTCGGAATCATACAATGTCCATTATACATCCTAAGATTTCTGTAAAACCATTTCAAATCAACCAACAATTTGTAACTAGCAAGTAATTTTATTATGAGACTGTTGTATAGTGAAATGCTCAGTAAATTTATTGATCGTTGATATTTCTTCATATTTGTAACAATAATTTATCTGCGAATAACGCTTACACCGTGATTTATAGTTGCCCCATACACAAGTGTTTAAGTTAATTTAAAACCTTTATTATCTTCAACCTCTAGCTTTTTCTAACAAAACATAAGATTCATTTGAAGAACAAATGTTGCTTTAAAATTTTAAAAAAAAAAATTTGTCATTGGTTCCCATTTTAGGTTTTTTTTTTTTTTTTTTTTTTTTTGATGACGGGGGTTGAGTCCTCCCGGGTACATGCATTCCCGCACCACCACATGCACGTTGTAAGCCACCCCGACGAGTTGCGGTGGTCAAGTGGTGTGCTTTTGGTTTTTTTTATTCTTTTTGGTTACCGGTGGGATTTGAGCCTAGGACCACACGCTTTGTTTCACACTTTCAGGTTAACCCATTTTAGGGTTTGGTCATCAGTCCACGTACTCCACCTGCCCCATGCAAAACACGATTATGCAAAAGTACAATACTCCATCTAGAAAGCTCCATTTTCACACCATTAAATTCCTAAAATATTCGAATTATTTAACACAATTACTATACGATGGAACGAATTACTTAAAGATGGAAAAGTTTAGTAATTTATTGAATTTATTTAATAGTGAATTTACTTGTTTGCCCTTGTATTATTATATTATTTTTTTAAGTTGTTTATATTATTTATTTATTTTTAATTTATTTTCATAATTTTTTTTTATTTGTTGTTTAGTTTGTCTTTTATTTTCATTTGTTAACTTTCTAGAAATAGTAAAATAGTAAAAAAAAAAAAAAAATTTGAGTAAATGTTGAAGACAAAAACAGTAAAAAAAAAAAAAAGGGTATTTTTGTTGAATTGAAAAAAATATAATGTCGGGATCGGTCGTTTCAAATATCGAAGATCAGGTATTCCTAACCTAGTAAATTAATTTCGTTTTGTAGAAAGTAATTATTATGTCGGAATAATTTGTGTATAGTAGTAAGTTAGTTTTAAAAAAAAAAAAAAAAAAAGGAAGCGTGAAAAACACGGCATTCACTATGGGCCGTGAATAAGACACTGAATGCACAAAGCGTGAAGTGAATTGTTCACGGCCTATAGTGGGCTGGGCCGTGTTTTTTCTACGTCTCCAATTTTATTTTATTTTTTATTTTTTATTTTTTATTTTTTATTTTTTAAAAACTAACTTACTACTATGCTTAAGTATTTATTTTTATTTTATTAAAAAAAAAAAAAAAAACAAAAAAAAAATATAAAAAGTGAATGCCGTAGAAGAAACACTACCACCGTCGGAATAAGACACTACCCAACTCGCTTCCGCCGTGGTCCTGCTCACTGCTCACTGGGTGCCGTATTTTTTTACGGTCGCGTTTTTTTTTTTTTTTTTTTTTTTTTTTTAAAACTTATTTTGAGATTTTGTTTTTTAGGTTATAAATATCGGATTTTATTTAGGTTATAATTGATATTGTTGTTTCATATTTGTTTATGATTTAAAAATTAAAGGTATAAAAAATAATTAGAATTTATTATTTTTTTTTAGATTTTTTTGAAAATTATAAATAATTTCTGATTTTAGTTGGATATGTTGTTTCAGGGTTTAGTAGGTGACGGCATTGATTATAGTAATCATTTTGAAACGAATTTGTTGTTTGATAAACTGTCGGATGCAGTTGATTGGTGTAAAGGAAAATCTATTCCACTTGGTTTTGGGTTGAAAATATCCGGTACTAAAAAGGTTAGTGCTAGACTTGCTTTAGCGAAAAAATATTTGTATTGTGACCGGGCGTTAAAATATCGACCGAAGGTTCCTGTTGAAGGGGTTATTGAACGTTCAGATACGGCGACAAAATTGTGTGAATGTCCGTTTAAGTTGACGTTGCTACTTGTATACGGGGATGCACGTTTCAACCAGAAATGGGCTGTGTGTACGAATACAGGAATTCACAACCACGAGTTGCGAGTGTATGGTGATGGAGATCGGTGTAGCGCCGCGTTAACTGCACGCGAGAAGACGTCGATAATGGAGCAGGTACAGGCTCATGTTCCACCTAAGAACATTAGTTTGTCTTTGCACTACCAGTCTCCCGATAAGGCACGACCTTCCATGCGGCAGATATACAACTTGGGGCAAAAGGTTAGGTCTGCTGAGCGTGGTGAGCGCAATCCGGCGCAGCAAATGTTTAATTTGGGTCAACAGAAAGGGTATTACATTGACTATCTTGTTGAAGCAGAAACGAACACAGTGACGCACATTTTCATGGCCCATCCAGTTAGCTTAAGTCTACTTCGTGCGTACCCAGATGTGGTGGAGATAGACTCAACGTACAAAACCAATTTATACCACATGCCATTTGTGGAAATAATTGGTGTGACTCCAGTCGGTAAGACGTTTTGCATTGCTTATTGTATGATGGCTAATGAGTCAATTGAGAGTTACGTGTGGATGTTGGAGAAGTTACAAACGATTATGGGTGATCTAAAACCAAATGTGATTTTAACTGATCGTGAATTGGCGTTGGTGGCAAATTGAGAGGGTATTTGACGACGTCCCCCATTTTCTTTGCTTGTGGCACATTTATCGTGCAGTTGAGGCAAGAGCTGTTCATATACACAAACAGAAGACGTTGGGGAATAAAATCTCTTCTGTGTACTTTAGGCGTATCGTTGAAGCGCCTACAGTTGATAGCTTTGAAGCGGCTTGGTTGAAATTTAAAGAGAAATGGGCCGGGTAGCCGTGCGTATGTTCAGGATACTTGGATGAGGTATTCGACAAAGTGGGCCAAGTGTTACACAAATTCGCTTAGACATTTTGGGAACACCGCAACTTCTAGAGTTGAATCCGCCACGCGTTCTTTGAAAAGTTGGTTAGCAAGTTCGACTCGCCTTGGATTCGATTTGGCATCGGTCGATCATATGCTACAAGGCCAACACGCCGAGATAAGAAGATTGTTAGAAAGATCTCGGAGTTCGCTCTACATTCTGAACATGGAAAATTATTTTCAGTGATTAACGGTAAAGTTTCGCACGAAGCAATATCGATAATGAAAGATGAGATTAAACGGGGTGTTAATCTTGGTACACAATATGCAGAGAGATGTGGTTGTCTTTTGGCCACTACTCATGGGTTACCTTGTGCTTGTCAGCTTATTCCGCTGAGCATTGCGGACGACGTTGTTCATTTGAACGTTATTGATGCATATTGGCGTACTTTGGTGTTGGACATGAACTCAGCTACAGCAGTTGATGAGGATGGACGCCTACAAGAATTATTCACCGAGATTCAAGCGCGTGATCCAGCTGTTAGACGATTGTTCATTGAGTCCATTCATGCACAACTTCACCCAGAGTACGAAGATGTTTTGGAGCCTCAAGTTGTTTCACGCCCTAGAGGTCGTCCTCGATTATCTACTCGACGAGACCCTTCGTCGTTTGAACATGCTAGAAGACTATTTGCAGATACGAGCTGTGAGTACGACCCGCCCAAAGCTCCGTCTATTGTTCATTCCACGGCTCCGTCCACGGCTCCGTCCACAGACATTGGTTCATATAACTTTGTTCATCGTAAGTATTTCTTTTATTCAATTTCTGTATTTATTTGTCACGGTTTGATTTTGATGTGTGGATAAAATTGTATATGCTGTGTAGGTGTATGTGCGCCCATGGAGTTGAATTGGCATAGTGAGGATTACTTTACATGATTTCCTTACGGCCCGATGCATCTGGGAGTAATTGAGGACTCCGTAATTCGCTGGTTTGATCCTTGTGCTGATGGACATTGCGGTTTTCGAGTACTTAGTCATGCACTGAGAGGTTCCGAAAATGATTTCGGTATGCTACGTATTATTTTGCTTGAAGAGATTAGTGATTATCGCTACGCAGTTGCTTACACTGATCGTGAGTACAATGGAACAAATTACAGCCGTATTAATTGTGACATAACAACGGGTTGTGGGGGGCGTAATTGGATGACGACATGTGACTTGCGCATTTGCTACTAAATTCAACCGTTGATTGTCGTAAGTAATCGCGATGCTACCGTGACCGTGGAGTTAGGCGAGTAGTTGTATACGCCCGCCGGTGGCGAGATGGAATAAATTCTGTATTTGGTGAATTATGGATCGTCCACGCGGGAATTCACTTCGTACGAATTGGAGTTAACGACAATTGTCCAATGCCTCCGATGAACAATTTGTGGCTGCAGACCAGAGATGCTAGTGTTGCGAATTTGTTGACAGAATCGCACCAACATCGTTGTGCGGCATGGCGAGCGGCATTTCCAGTAGAGTTTGACCCTAATGTAATAGATTTGGGGTAGTTATTTTGAAGCACTTCATTTACATGTACTAGAGTTAAATGATGTTGTCATTGACTTTAATGAACATGGACTGTAGTATTTTTTAAGCCGTCGAAGCGTCATAATTGTCAAATTCAAAATTTGACTGAACTTGCGAAGGTAGTCAACCACTTGTTTTTTCAAAACACGAAACACAAATTTTCTTGCAACAACAGCCCCCCTGCTAACAACCTCCATTTCAGCATAACCAGGGTCCCTCAGATCGTCTGGGGGAAAACCGTTGTTGAATAACTCCTCGAAAAAGGGTGTTCGTGGTTCCTTGTACATTTCATTGAGGAAAAACAAAGGTCGGATGACTTTCTCAATTCGATCCTTGAATTCATAGACTTTTTCAACAATTGTATTAATGTGAGTTTGAATTTTAAGTATCTCTTGTTTATTAGCATCCATTGTTGTCGAAATTTATTGATTTTGTTTTTGTAGTAAAAGAAATTTGTTGTTCAAGTGTGAAAATTTTGTTGAATTAACTGTCGTTATTTATAGACTTCATTTTCTGAATCTTGCATGAATGGACCAAAATTAAAGAAAAATGAATGGACCATAATTAAAGGAAAATGAATGGACCATAATTAAAGGAAAATGAATGGACCATAATTAAAGGAAAATGGGTGGACGAAAAATAAAGGCAAATTGAATGGACGAAAATTAAAGTAAAACCAACGGACAAAAACTAAAGCAAACCGAATGGATACAAATTAAAGAAAAAGCAACGGACAGAAATGAAACCGAAACTAACGGATAGAAACTGAAAGGAAACTATTGTACGGTACATAAACTGAAACGAAACTAAAGCAAACCGTTAAACGAGATAGTAAATAAACGCGTTAGTAACGTCCAGCTCCACGGTTACAACTGTCCTCAGATGACGATGACGCAGGCCCCACTGCTTGTTGGTGGCATATGTATATGTGGATAAAACTCAGCTCCTCTTGAGGAATCATGGTCATTGGATTATTAGGAAGACCACAGAGCTCCGTTATGAATGACCACTGAAGAACTGATTGTAGGCGGACAAATAATTCAATGACATCGTTATTGATTTCTTCCAACTCCTCATTTTTTGCCAAAAGATCACCTGAAACGCGGCCATCATTTTATTTTTTGTCAAGTAAAGCAAAAATTCATAGTACACAATTAACTAAGGTATAATACATACCTTGAGTCAGTCGACGACCAACAATTGGGGTGGATATTGTAGCGCTCCTGTACCGTACAATTTCAGATATTTTACGGAGCGTTGGTCGTTTGTTATACAACTTCGCCCTTGCTCTAGGGACAAGGACAGTGGCTAAACGATCGAAAAAAGTTCGAATATCGGAGATAGTTCTGTCGATAGTAGTTTGGACGTGCCTAACATGGTCAGCAATGGTAACTGGTCTAGACATTATTTGGGTTTTTTTTGGAAAAAAAATTTAAAGTGGAAATTGAATTAGTAGGATGTGTTTGGTATGGTTGAAGGGTGTGGGTTATTTATAGAGTTGAAAATAATTAAATTATTAAAAATGGTGAATTTTTTTTTTGAAATTTCTTTTTTTTTTGAAATTTGAATTTTGTTGGGAACTTGATTTTTTTCGGAAATTTGAAATTTTTTTTGAAATTTGAACTTATATAAAAAGACGTGCGTTATATAAAAAGTCGTGCCTTATATGAAAAGTCGTGCGTTATGTAAAAAGGAGTGCCTCACATAAAAAGTCGTGCGTTATATAAAAAGTCGTGCCTTATTAAAAGACGTACTTACATAACAAGGCGTGCCGTATATAAAAAGTCGTGCGTTATGTAAAAAGGAGTGCCTTACATAAAAACGCGTGCATAATCAAAATTAAAGTAAAAACATTAGAAAATGAAAATTAAAGTTCTACTAAAGCGTACATTCAACTAGACACCTAAAAACCATTAGAAAATGAAAATAACATACTGCTAACATGACACTAAAAACGACAATAATTAAAAACGAGGATTACATTAGTTGTTGATGTTCGGAAGGTTAATTCATCTTAACGCCCCCTAAACTGCCTTTCTTGGACGTACTGATTGTAGAAAAGAGTTAACTTTAAAAGAGGATGCCTTCGGAAACCGCCACTCAGCAACTCAGTGAAAGCCTCTTCAGTAAAAATTTCGCTGCACTTGCAAAGGTGGTCAACAGCTTGTTTCTTTAGAGCACGGTGCAGCACTTTCCTTGCGTCGATATCATCACGTTCAACAAGGATCCTAAACCTGAAACCAGGATCCCTAAGAAGGCATGGAGTACGTCCAACAAGATATAACTCCTCGATCCATTCAGTTCGAGGTTCTTTTAAAACTTCATAGTTCCCAAAAATTAGGTTTAATGACTTCTTCAATACGAGTTTTGAACTCTAACAGCTCTCCCAAAATGTCATTTATGGTTTTTTGTATTTTGAGAACATCTCGCTTATTAGTTTCGTAGAAAGCATCCATAGTAATAATGTTGTAGTTGTTGTTGTGATAGTGGAATAAAAGTGGTTGAAATCAAATTTATAGGGGATATGAAATTTATTTTTTTAAAAATAAAATTCTCTAAATTTAAAATTAAGTTAACAAATGATAAAGACATGTCATATAGAAATACGTGCCTTACATAAAAAAACGCGCCTTCTATAAAAAAACGTGCCTGACATAGAACGACGTGCCTTACATAAGAAAACGTGACTTACATAAAAAGAAGTGCCTAACATTAAAAGACGTGAATTACATAAAAAAACGTGCCTAACATTAAAAAACGTGCCTAACATTAAAAAACGTGACTTACATTAAAAATCGTGCCTTATATAAAAAGTAAAGCAAATCGATTGGATAAAAATTAATGTAAAAACAACGGAAAGAAATGGAACCGAAAGTAACGGATACAAATTCAAAGGAAACTATTGTACGATACAAGACCGTTGAACGAAATAAATAGTAAACGCGTTACATAAAATACAAATAAAATAAAACGTTAAAGAGTTAAATTGAAGAAATTCAATTCTAAACCCTTCGATTACGCGTACTAGTCGGTGACTTTGGTCTTCCGCGGACTTCGTCAGATACGTTTTCCGCTCCCCAACGCTTCAGAAATGGTGTGAAGTCGGTAAACATGCGGACCAAGTATTGTTCCCTTTCAGGCCCTTCAGGGACTTCAAGCCCTCTATACAACCGCATCATCAAATTCTTATTCAGCTGTCCAAATCAAAATTACTAAATTAGTCAACAGTAAAAAAAAATTGAAAGAAATAAATTGACTTAATTTAAAATATATTTAATGACTTAACTACCTCTCGATAATCCCCAGTCGCATTTGCAGCCACTCTCCCCTCTTCAGTAGAGGGGTCTATGATAAAAGGGTGCGAATATTTCATGTACCAAACCATGTACAGCGTGTAACACCCCGACTCATTTCACATTTCATATCGTTCGTGTCGTTTAATTGATCTTTCATTTCTCATGATCTTCCTCATTTTTAGCTTGAGGAGGTCGTTTCTTTAGCTAGAGCTTGATAGGTTTGGTCTTGGTTGCGCTAACCGAGGTGGGTCTTGAGAGTGTGAGTGAGTGTGGGGGTGATTAGAGGGTCATGAGAGGGTCAGAAGTGTTTTGGCGAGCTAGGCGCGAGCAAGCGCGCGAGGAAGGAATAGAGATCATCAGAAGAAAAAGCAGACAAGAACCGCGAGAGACCAGCGAGCGAGCCATGAGCTACCGCGGGCATGGAGCGGCTCGCTCGGACTCTGAGCGGCTCGCCCTGGCGATTCGGCGATTTTGTTTTTAATCCGTATTTAAGAGGGCACGAATTCCTATCCTATTTAAACTAAACTAGCCCTAATAACATCAGTTAGCCTCATTCTATATCTCAACTCACAAAACCCTCTCTTCACTCTCATAATTCTCCATTAATTTCTCATTTAATCACCATTAAAACTCATTCAATTCATTCCTTCTCAACCCTAATCATCACCTTATTCATTCCTTGCTTATTCTTTCTGTAAATTCTTATCGTTTATATTAGTTTTCCTGATTATTATTTTATTATATGTTTGTTTTGAGTGTTCTTATGTTTTGTATGTACTATTTTGTGCCCTAATCGAAGGAGAAGAGGAGCCTAACGAGGAAGACACTATCCTTGTCGAGGACGAAGAAGAGTAGAACCTTTCTCATCGGCTAAACGAGGTAACTAGGTGTAGCCTTGGTTGTATTTTGACAAGTGTGAGGCCTTTGTGTTGTATGAGTCCTTGTTTGTGATGTTATGATGAAAAGTTGTAATCTTTGCAATGTATTGGTTGAATTATGATCATAGATGCTATGTTATGGGTTGGCCTCATACTACTTGAGTCTAGTATCATGCTAGGTTGTTGGTTCACATAAAATGATGAGTTAAAGGTTGGATTATGACTAATGATGATGAATTGGTTGAATGTATGAACATTGCTTCCATGCCCTAATGTTGGTTAGTATGCTAGAATCGGTTATAGTATGTTATTATTGTATCGATTGCGTTGTAGTGGTTGTTGGAGTGTTGTTGGTGGATTATTGAGGTTACTATGGTTCGTATTGATGGTATTGGAGATTGGTTTTGATCGTATTGTTATGCTTGAGTTAAGTTTGCATCGTGTCTTTGTTACGGCATGTATGTGAAGAGCTACGACGTCCTAGTTGGACTGATACCGCCCATAATCCTCGGCTATTCTTGTTCGCTTAGTTAGAGCGACTATGGGTTCTCAACCTGTTATGGTTAGAGACTATGGTTTGATATATGTCGTCACCGTTCTTGTTCGCTCGGTGGAATTTGGCCAAATTTAGACTAATGAGTTTGAGGAACTTCTTGTTCGCTGTTCCGCCATAGGGTTTGAGTGATTCTTGTTCGCTTCACTCGGGGTGATTCTTGTTCGCTTCACCTAGTGCTCTGCGCTTACTCTTGCGCTTGTGTTGTTGGTTACGAATTGGATGGTTTGGAGAAGGTTGTTGTGTGTGCCGTGTGACGTTGTTGTTGGTGCCGAGCTGTATGTTGTTGTTGTCCTATGCTTTGTTGTTCTTTTGGTACTCTGATTTTAGGCCGTAGGCCAGGTAAGCTTGCATATGTTGTTATTTATGTTTATGATGTTGAAATATGACTGGGGAGCACCTAGTTACTCCCCACTGATTGTGGTTGTTGCTTTCTTTTTATAGGTACGCGCGGACGGGACTTATGTGTGAGGATGCCGTGAGGATTGACCCGTGGCTTGCTTTGTTGAGTCGATTAGCTAGTTGTTGGAGTTGCTAGACTTGATTAGTTTCATTTCAGTTCCGTTTTATGTACTCTCGGTTTTGGAACATGTAAGGGGTATTTATTCCCCGTAGCTAGACCTTGTGGTCTACAATATTTCCTTTGGTTTGTTTTGGTCGTTGTGAGTGACAATTCCGGATTCACGGTGTTTCCGCCACCGTGGTTTTCATTTCTCTTTCATTTTATCCTATAAAACCTTTTTAAAGCTTATTTTATCTTGTTTAATAATCCTGTTATTCTGATTGGTATCAGAGCGAACACGCTCCCAACCCACCTAGAAGAGGGAGTAGAAGTGGACTTAGAACCTTGAGTGGAGTGTTGGGTAGTGACCATTTGGGGGTTTGCGTTGCTTTTGTATGCGGTTGAGTAGTTATCCTGGCGGCATGTTTAGTAAGTGCTACTACTAACTATGTTTTTGCGTTGCAGATGGCCGAAATGGAAATGCCGCGCTGAACAAGAACAACAACAAGATCCGCCGACTTGAGGATGCTATCCTGGCTCGACCGAGGCACAAGTCAACAACCGGCGATCTTTGACCGCTTTGATCGTCACCATCCGCCTACTTATGATGGCAAGGCCGACCGGCCGTGCTTGAGTCATGGGTGAGAGAAATCGAGAAGCTCTTCGTAGCTACCGGGTGCCGGAGGAGGCGCAAAAAGGTGGATATTGCCACCTACTACACGAAAATGGAGGCCGACAACCGTGGGCCTTATCTAGAGCTACTCTCCAAGCTCGGGTTGGGTTCAGCTGGGCTGGGTTCTGGCGTTGAAGAAGCGCTTACCCTGATCGACCCGTTGGCGGAAGGAGCAGAATTCATTAACTGCATGCGGCACCATGTCGCGACAGAGAGTACATCGACAAGTTCACCGCCCAGCTCGCTTCGCACCGCACGTCGTTCCGATGAAGCCGCCGCGTTCGTCGATTTGAGAAGAACTTAACCCCAGGGTTGCGACCGCATTCAGCCGGATTGCCCTACTACCTTCCAAACAGCTTATGACAGGCTTTGAGTGTATACGCGTCGGTTCAGTCGAAGAGGCGGCTTCTTCTTCCGCAAACAAGTTTGTGAAGAGGCCGTTTGTACCACAATCTTCCTTTCAGTCACAAGAAAGGAGGTTCGAGACCCGACCGGTTCATGAACCGTACCAGGTTCCATCTAGGCCGAACATGCTATGCTATAGGTGCAGGAAGCACTTACCATCCGGGTAAGACTTGTGGACGGAGGCCGATCATGTGCTTTAATCGCAAGGAGTGGGGCATAAGTCCAACGATTGCCACTAAGGTCGCGAAAATTACCGATGTCAGCCGGTTCTAGTTCTACTATCGCCGCGTTCCTTCGATCAGTGATCAAGCAAAGACTAACCCTCCCGCCGGAAGGGTCGATCTTCGTTATGAAGTCGCACGAGGTGAGGCTCATCCCGATGTCATTATCGTACATTTCTTGTTAACTCGAACTCGCATTTGTTTTGTTCGATCTTTGGTGCTTCTATGTCCTTTATTTCTCGCTTCACCGGTCGAGAGGGCTGCTTACTTCTTTCTACTTCCGTGGATACACTTATTTCTCTTCCCACTTAGAAACTATTTCATGCTCTACTCTTTACAAGGATGTTCCTATTTCCTTTGGGATATCCGCCTTGCTAGCCGATCTTGTTCGCTTTGGTGTCGGAGTTTGATATTATCTTGGGTATGGATTGGTGGCGAAGTTCGATGCCCGATTCATTTGCCGTGATCAAGATTCTGGCGAAAGAAGGCCGTGCGGGTGCACGATCTCGCATAGGTGCACTACTGAGGCCTAGTGTGCGATGGGTGTCTCTGCGTTGAAGATGAGTAACCCGAGGAGGAAGGGTCATCGGTGTTCTTGTGCATGGTGAAGGATGTCTCTGGGCGAGTCAAACTAGAAGACATTCTCGTGGTTAGTGACTTTCTTGATGTCTTTCCAAGAGTTACACGGAATTCCACCCGAGCGTGACGTGGAGTTCGTTATTGATCTAGTGCCTGGTACAGACTCCATCTCTAAGGCTCGTGATCGTATGGCGCCACCGGTGAGTTGCAAGAGTTGAAGAAGCGGTTGGAGGATATGATTGAGAAAGGGTTTATTCGACCAAGCGTATCTCCGCCGGGTGCACCAAAGGTTGTTTGTTAAGAAGAAGGGCGGGAGTATGCGTGCGTGTATAGACTATCGCGAATGAACAAAGTGACTATCAAGAACAAGTATCCTCTACCGCGCATCGAGGACTTGTTTGATCGGTTGAAGGGTGCTAGTGTGTTCTCCAAGATCGACTTGAGATCGGGTTATCATCGATTCGATTCGTGAGCGTGATATTCCTAAGACTGCGTTTCGATCTAGGTATGGGCATTATGAGTTCGTGGTGATGCCGCTTTGGGTTGACAAATGCTCTGCAGTTGTTCATGGATCGATGAACCGCACTTTTGGTGAGTATTTGGATCGATGTGTCGTTGTCTTTATTGATGACATATTGATCTATTCGGCGACGAGGCCGAACATGAGAATCATCTGCGTCTTATTCTTGAAGTCTTCGCGTAAGCGAAGTGGTACGCCGGTTCTCCAAGTGTGAGTTCGGTGAAGGAAGTTGCCTTCTTGGGTCATGTTATATCCGTGACGGGGTGAAGGTTGATCCAAATAAGATCGAGGTCGTGCTTGGTTGGGAGAGTCAGAAGAATGTGAATGAGATTCGGAGTTTCCTTGGGTTACCGCTATTACAGGAGGTTCGTGCGGTGACTTCTCAAGATAGCTAGACCCTTGACTCGATTCTTTGCAGAAAGAGTCCAAGTTTGTGTGGAGTGAAGGTTGTGAAGGCTGCGTTCCAAGAATCAAGAAGAGGTCGACCACCGCCTCCGGTGTTGACGCTACCTGAAGAGGAGTTGAGTTCGACGCCTGATGATGCTTGAAGTTGGGTTTGGGTTGTGTTACGATGCGTAAGGAAAGTGATTGCTATGCGTCGAGGCGTACCGTGTTCATGAGCGTAACTACCCTACGCACGATCTTGAGTTAGGCCGGTGGTGTTTGCTTGCCGTGGAGGCATTACTTGTATGGTGCTTCGTGTAAGATTTATACGGATCACAAGAGTTTGAAATACATTTTTACCCAACGTGATTTGAACATGCGCGAGGCGGTGGCTAGAGCTGATTAAGGATTATAATATTGAGCTGCAGTATCATGAAGGGAAGGCGAATGTGGTTGCAGATGCTTTGAGTAGAAAGGTGAGGCATGGGTTGAATGCCGCTTGGGTACTTCCTGACGATCTTTGTCGTGAATTCAAGCTTGAGTTGGAGGTAGTACCGCATGGGATCAACATGGGTGCTATGGTTGCTGAACCTGAGTTGTTCCACGAAATTCGGGTGAAGCAGCGCGAGGATCCTGTTTTGGAGGCTTGGAGGTTGGCTAAGGAGAATGGTGGTGCTGAAGACTTTGAGATCGAGTGATGGAGGTTTGAGGTTTAAGAGGAGATGGTGCGTTCTAATTGTGAGGTCCTGAAGAGGAAGATTCAAGGAAGCTCATAGTTCCCCTTATTCTGCATCATCCCGGTGGTGATAAGATGTACAAGGACTCGAGGTCGCATTTTTGGTGGCCTAACATGAAGAAAGGAGGTGGTGAGTATGTTGGTAAGTGTTTGGTGTGTCGGAAGGTTAAGTTTGAACACCGCAGGCCGGAGGATTACCGCAACCTCTCGAGATTCCGATGTGGAAGTGGGATTCGATCTCCATGGACTTTGTGATGGGGTTACCTAGAACGTCGGTAGTAAGAATGCTATATGGGTTGTCGTTGATCGCTGACTAAGGTTGCGCACTTCGTTCCTATGAAGGAGACCTGGAGTATGGAAGAGCTAGCTAATGCATATCAAAGGGAAGTAGTTCGCTTGCATGGGGTTCCTAAGGACATCATTTCCGATCGTGATCCCGATTTTGTTCTCGATTTTGGAAGAAGCTACGGAAGCATTGGGTAGTGGTGAAGATGAGCGCTTTCCATGTCGCTCTGAGATGGTCGCACCGAGAGAACCATTCGGACTTTAGAGGACATGTTGAGAGCTTGTGTACTAGAGTTCCAGGTTGGTTGGGAGAAGAGCTTGCCTTTGGTGGAGTTCTCTTACAACAGCAGCTAAGCTAGTATTAAGATGGCTCCGCTCGAGGCATTGTATGGGAGGAAGTGTAGGAGTCCTATGTCTTTGGGATGATGTGGACTGGCTACGGTGCTTGGACCTGAGATGGTACAGAGTCCATCGAGCAGTGAGACTCATTCGAGAGAAGGCGCGGCGCAGATCGATGTAAGTCTTATCTTTGATTTGAAGCGTCGACCAATCGAGTTTGAAGTGGGAGACAAGGTGTTCTTAAAGGTTTCTCCTATGAAGGGTGTGAAGAGGTTTGGCATCAAGGGAAAGCTGAGTCCTAAGTATGTTGGACCTTATGAAGTGCTGGAACGGGTTGGTGAAGTGGCGTACAGATTGGCTTTGCCACCGAATTTGTCCAAGGTGCATAATGTGTTCCATGTGTCTCAACTGAGACGGTACCGAAGCGATCCATCGCATGTGGTTGAAGCTGACGTGGTGGGTGTAGAGCCTAACTTGACCTATGAAGAAAAGCCGGTAAGTATCCTCGATAGGAAAGAGAAGAGGTTGAGGAACAAGGTGGTTCCCTTGGTTAAAGTGTTGTGGAG
Organism: Dianthus caryophyllus; assembly: GCA_023091065.1. Classification (NCBI taxonomy): domain Eukaryota; kingdom Viridiplantae; phylum Streptophyta; class Magnoliopsida; order Caryophyllales; family Caryophyllaceae; genus Dianthus; species Dianthus caryophyllus. The sequence goes on from CM041523.1 coordinate 3,962,290, forward strand.
GAGCGAGAGATACGAAGAGGCGACATGGGAGACCGAAGCTTCAATGCAAGAGAAGTATCCGCACTTGTTTTCCATGTAGTTCCTTGTTCTCAAGTTTCGAGGACTAAACTTCTTTTTAGGTGGTGTGGTTGTAACACCCCGACTCATTTCACATTTCATATCGTTCGTGTCGTTTAATTGATCTTTCATTTCTCATGATCTTCCTCATTTTTAGCTTGAGGAGGTCGTTTCTTTAGCTAGAGCTTGATAGGTTTGGTCTTGGTTGCGCTAACCGAGGTGGGTCTTGAGAGTGTGAGTGAGTGTGGGGGTGATTAGAGGGTCATGAGAGGGTCAGAAGTGTTTTGGCGAGCTAGGCGCGAGCAGCGCGCTGGCAGTGGAAGGAATAGAGATCATCCGAAGAAAAACAGACAAGAACCGCGAGAGACCCGCGAGCAGACCGCGAGCTACCCGCGGGCATGGAGCGGCTCGCTCCAGACTCGGAGCGGCTCGCTCCCTGGCAGTTTTCAGCGATTTTGTTTTTAATCCGTATTTAAGAGGGGCACGAATTCCTATCCTATTTAAACTAAACTAGCCCTAATAACATCAGATTAGCCTCATTCTATATCTCAACTCACAAAAACCCTCTCTTCTCTCTCATAATTCTCCATTAATTTCTCATTTAATCACCATTAAAACTCATTCAATTCATTCCTTCTCAACCCTAATCATCACCTTATTCATTCCTTGCTTATTCTTTCGGTAAATTCTTATCGTTTATATTAGTTTTCTGATTATTATTTTATTATATGTTTGTTTTGAGTGTTCTTATGTTTTGTATGTACTATTTTGTGCCCTAATCGAAGGAGAAGAGGAGCCTAACGAGGAAGACACTATCCTTGTCGAGGACGAAGAAGAGTAGAACCTTTCTCATCGCTTAAACGAGGTAACTAGGTGTAGCCTTGGTTGTATTTTGACAAGTGTGAGGCCTTTGTGTTGTATGAGTCCTTGTTTGTGATGTTATGATGAAAAGTTGTAATCTTTGCAATGTATTGGTTGAATTATGATCATAGATGCTATGTTATGGGTTGGCCTCATACTACTTGAGTCTAGTATCATGCTAGGTTGTTGGTTCACATAAAATGATGAGTTAAAGGTTGGATTATGACTAATGATGATGAATTGGTTGAATGTATGAACATTGCTTCCATGCCCTAATGTTGGTTAGTATGCTAGAATCGGTTATAGTATGTTATTATTGTATCGATTGCGTTGTAGTGGTTGTTGGAGTGTTGTTGGTGGATTATTGAGGTTACTATGGTTCGTATTGATGGTATTGGAGATTGGTTTTGATCGTATTGTTATGCTTGAGTTAAGTTTGCATGCGTGTACTGTTCTGGCATGTATGTGAAGAGCTACGACGTCCTAGTTGACTGGATACCGCCCATAATCCCCGCTATTCTTGTTCGCTTAGTTAGAGCGACTATGGGTTCTCAACCTGTTATGGTTAGAGACTATGGTTTGATATATGTCGTCACCGTTCTTGTTCGCTCGGTGGAATTTGGCCAAATTTAGACTAATGAGTTTGAGGAACTTCTTGTTCGCTGTTCCGCCATAGGGTTTGAGTGATTCTTGTTCGCCCTTCACCTGGGGTGATTCTTGTTCGCTTCACCTAGTGCTCTGCGCTTACTCTTGCGCTTGTGTTGTTGGTTACGAATTGGATGGTTTGGAGAAGGTTGTTGTGTGTGCCGTGTGACGTTGTTGTTGGTGCCGAGCTGTATGTTGTTGTTGTCCTATGCTTTGTTGTTCATTTGGTACTCTGATTTTAGGCCGTAGGCCAGGTAAGCTTGCATATGTTGTTATTTATGTTTATGATGTTGAAATATGACTGGGGAGCACCTAGTTACTCCCCACTGATTGTGGTTGTTGCTTTCTTTTTATAGGTACGCGCGGACGGGACTTATGTGTGAGGATGCCGTGAGGATTGACCCGTGGCTTGCTTTGTTGAGTCGATTAGCTAGTTGTTGGAGTTGCTAGACTTGATTAGTTTCATTTCAGTTCCGTTTTATGTACTCTCGGTTTTGGAACATGTAAGGGGTATTTATTCCCCGTAGCTAGACCTTGTGGTCTACAATATTTCCTTTGGTTTGTTTTGGTCGTTGTGAGTGACAATTCCGGATTCACGGTGTTTCCGCCACCGTGGTTTTCATTTCTCTTTCATTTTATCCTATAAAACCTTTTTAAAGCTTATTTTATCTTGTTTAATAATCCGGGTTGTTACACAGCGGATCTGAGTCATCTGGTGTTAGAGCGACTTTCGACAACGACGATAGCGGAGTACGATGCATCGGCCAGGTGTCCCAAAGATGGTCCGTGTGCCCACCAAAGTAAACTCGGTAACCTTTTCCCGAACCCGGACGATGACAATTGCCGCTACGCGGCATTGGAGCTGGACGGATCTGCACATGCCCGAATTGACGCAAGCAACGATCAGGCTGATACGGCTCGACAATGTCCATATATCTGATAAACCCATGATACAACGACCGCTCATGCAAACGATCTGGCCTCGTACTAAAAGGCAACCACTGAACTTCACCACTAGCTAGGTGATCTAACTGCCTACGATACTCCGCCAACTTCACCGCCGTATTCTCGAACCTCGGTGTAACACCCGGTGTTGTCCGAGGTTATTCGGGCCGGGTTCCCCGTTGAAGTGGTCCATGTGATGAGCTCAAGTGACCTAGTGCTTAAAAGGATTGTAAGTGCTACTCATATCAACAAGATGCATCTTCTTTTCCGGTGGCTCATCTTAAGAACTCTTCAGTTAAGCGTGCTTGCTGGAGAGTAGTCTTGGGATGGGTGACCTCCTGGGAAGTTTCCAGGATGCGCACGAGTGAGGACAAAGTCTTGTTGGAAAGGACCGATGTTGGTTTGTGGCGATGTCTGCGACCTGGAGAGCTACCGTGAATGACATTTCGCCTTTGGTCAGCCGGGTGTTACAAATGGTATCGAGCAACCCGGCGACCGTGTGGTCGAATCCCAGGCACGCACCTAGCCGTGTGGTCGAATCCTGAGTACGCACCTAGTCGGGAGGATTCTCGAACGCTATATTGTAAGTAGCTACCGGCGCAACGAGGGCGTTGCGTTCTTGGTGGGTGTGTAACACCCGGTGTTGTCCGAGGTTATTCGGCCGGTTCCCGTTGAAGTGGTCCATGTGATGAGCTCAGTGACCTAGTGCTTAAAAAGGATTGTAAGTGCTACTCATATCAACAAGATGCATCTTAACTTTTCCGGTGGCTCATCTTAAGAACTCTTGATTAAGCGTGCTTCTTTGGAGAGTAGTCTTGGGATGGGTGACCTCCTGGGAAGTTTCCAGGATGCGCACGAGTGAGGACAAAGTGCGCTGGAAAGGACCAGTGTTGGTTTGTGGGCGATGTACGCAGCCTGGAGAGCTACCGTGAATGACATTTCGGCCTTTGGTTGGGGCCGGGGTGTTACACTCGGTGCATTCACCCACGCAGAGGCTCGAGGACGACCTTTCGTCAATGTAGCGGGCATGCACGGCCTGAAAATGGGGAAATACTCGTATATCCACACCTGTAGTAGGCCCAAACAACCGGCAACCCCACGTGAGGAAGTACGAGTAGCAACACCTAACTCCCGATACAAGTACGCTAAAATACCTGCTCCCCAAGCATACTTCGAGACCTTAGACAAATGACGAACCATCGGGAAAACCAAACTTTTCACCCTATCACTAGACTTGTCGACGAAAACAGTCATACCCAACAACAAAAAAATATAACCCTTGCTCGCTTCTCAACAATAAGTAGAGGAATAGCATCCATGACTGCCTCCACTAACACCGCTCCACCTTTATATATTGGCGCCGAAACACCAGGCCTATAGGGCGTCTTTAGTTCGTAACCCTTACCAAAACTCAAGAATCAATGTCGCAGAATCACCGCCATCACAAGACCAAAACCACACACTAAACCATCTATAGGTACGCCTAGGATAAATGCAACATCGTGCAACAAAATCGACATCTCCCCAAACGGCAGATGAAAAGTGTTCGTGTCTGGCTGCCAACGCTCAATAAATGCCGATATTAATGGCAAGTTCAAATGCGTTGGAACGCACTCATATAAATGGCCCAAACCGGACCTCTTCACCAAACCAACAGCCTCAACTGCTAAAGGCAACCGCGTCAAGGTAGACAACTTATTAAACCTATGATATCCGGTCAATACGCCTCGACACCCAACATCGTCCCAAAGTTGCCGAGCAATGTGTCCCCCAAAACTAGGAATAACATCAGGAAGAAAAGGTCCACCAGGGCATTCCCCCGTGATAATCCAACTACGATCAACCTTCCCTTTACTCCTAGAACTATTAGAACTCCAAGAATACCCTGCAAACTGACCGGTCTTCGTTCGCTTAGCTTGAAACCCGACGCCTAACTCCTCATCACTACCCTCCTCAAATTCCTCATCCGTCTCCTCCTCCATTTCCTCCTCCGCATTTACTGAAGGAATTGAGGGATCTATTCGACCAACATAAGGCGATTCATCAACATTACATCTTTTTCGAAGTTCCATGAACGCACGATACTCTGAACCCGTCATCTTCGCTTTCCCCTTCCCTTTATCAGTCATCTACAACGAAAATAACAAATTTTCAAAAAATTAAAAAAAATATTAACAATTTCTACTACAACCAAAATAATGATTTTAAAATATTACTAAATCAAAAAAATACAAACAAATAAATAACTTCTTTTTTTTAAAATATTACTAAATCAAAAAATACAAACAAATAAATAACTTTTTTTTTTTAATAAACCGAAATAAATAAAGTAAAACAAAAAAAAAAAATTAAAATTAATTTTTTTTTTTAATAAACCGAAAATAAACAATAATTAAACAAAAGAAAATAAAATAATTAACTTTTTTTAAAAAATAAAAAAAAAAAAAAAAAAAAAAAAAGGCCGTAGAACATTAACGGCTCAGCCCAGCCCAACCGTGGGTAATCCACGGTCCATCCCCACCCCGACCGTGGACTACTCACGGCCCAAGCACCCCTTAGCCGTGGATAATCCACGGCCCCCCTTCAAACCCAGTTTTTTTTTTTTTTTTTTTTTTTGCTTTTTTTCGGCCCAAATCAAACTAACAACCAACAACAACATCAAATTCAACATACAAATGTCGATCAAATCAAAAAAAACAACAACAACAACAACAACAAAAACAACAACAACAACAAAAAATTAAACAACAATAAGGAAAACTAAATATAAACATAAAATAAAAAAAATTGACAAAATAAAAACTTACGATTTCTTGATTTTGTGTTCGGGTTGAATCAAGAGCAAGCTTAACAGATTTTAATTTCTAGAAATTAATTTGGGTGAATTTAAAAGGGGTGGTTGTTGTTTTTTTTTTTTTTTTTTTATAAGTGAAGAATAGGAAATAGGAAATAAGAAAAGGAAAAATAAAAATAAAGTTAGTTTACTTAACTAAAAGATTAATTAGGGGGGAGGGCAAATTAGTCATTTGCGTTTTCCATCTTTAAGTAATTCGTTCCATCGTATAACAATTCCCTTATTTAAAGCTCTTTTCACTAGTTACGTAGCATCAAATTATTCAAAATAATAAAAAATATAATTAGTGTTTTGAATATTCACATGAGTTCACTTTTTGTGAAAGAAAAAGTGAGTCCGTGCAACAATTGAATGGATAGAAGGTAATACGTTAACATGTGTCACTAATTTTACCTTTAAAAAAAAAGTATTCAAAAGTCTCTTTTTTCCTAATAAGTTTAAACTCAATCCATTTTAAACTTACAACGAATATTTCCATTTTATAGCCATGAACTTTTGTGACAGACGATTATTTTTAATCAGTATAAGACAAGCGTCACTGAATACTCAATAATCATCAATCATACGCCTAATAAAGTAATAAGTGATAAAAAATGGTTTAAAAAAAAGACCGTCTTTTTTTAAACTCTATATTTCAAAAACTCTGTCTTAATAAAGACGATATTTTTTTAGACCATTTTTTCACCCGTCTTCTTTAACACCACTTCTTTTACACTCCATAAAAGGACATGTTCTTTACAGCTTATTTTCATTCATTTCGCTTAGTTCGATTGATTCACCATTCGATTGGGCCAACAGACTTGGGCTTCGATTCGATTTAGTTCAGACAATGATATTATATAATTGAACTTCATTCGCCTTCGATTCGATTTAGCTTGATTCGATTCGATTCAGATTTCTGGGATTCGATTCGATTTAGTTCAAAGACAAGATTATATTATTTAATCAACTTCATTCGATTCATTTCGATTCATTCGATTCGATTGATTCTTCGATTCGATTCGATTCGGCTCATTTCGATTCGATTAAATACCGATTGATTGATTCAAATTTTAAAAAATCCGAAATAACACGATTTAAATGTATTTGAATAGTTTGTATATCAGTCTTTAAAAAAAGACCGTTCGTAGACTTACAAATTTGATTTTCCACCTTTGTAAGTGCACAACACCTGTGTCATAAAACCTCTGTTTCACTACTTCTGCACTTTCTTCTTCTACTTCTTCTTCTTCTTCTTGTTGAAAAATCCCTACTTTTTCTTCAACACCTGCTTAATCACTTTACTTACTCTCTCAACTTTCACTTCATCACTCATACTTAACTTACTAATCAAGTTTAATAGTAAACCCACTTTATTAAAGTTGATATCTTTTCCACCATTTTGTTCTTCATCTTCTACAATGGCTTCCACTAACTAAAACCCTAATTAATCAAGTTTAATAATAATAATAATAACAACCCACTTCAATATATTCTTCAACAATGGTTTCCACTAACAAAAACCCTAATTAATCAAGCTTAATAACAACCCAGTTTAATAAAGTTCTCATCTTTTGCACCGTTTTTTCTTCATCATCTTCAACAATGGCTTCCACTAACAAAAACCCTAATTCAAATGAAGCTGAAGACGTTGCAATTGCAATCAACCCAAATGAATTTGAAGCGAAACAATCGAATTCATCACCAGAAATTTCAAAGTTTAGCCCTAGCCCTAGCCCTAACAAACCCCCCAAATACCCTTCTCCAGAATCATCTCCATTGATTAGACGACGCACTTTTAAGGCGAAAACTCGATTCGGAGAACAATCAGTTCCACTTGATGCTCAAACTTTGGAGAATTTGGGGAATTCTCCTAGGGTTTTGGATCATGTTTCTTCTTTTGCGCAGACTACTCCTAGAAATGTTGGTGTTTCTGGGAAGTCTTCGAAAGAAAAGAAGAAAAATGATGGGCCTGATGAAAAAGAGATTTATCAGAGGGTAACTTCTCAGTTAACTGCTCGAAATCGAAAGAGATTGACTGTTAAGTTTTTGATTGAGTTTTGTGTGTTTTCGTGTATTTTGTGTTGTTTGGTTTTTAGTTTGTCTGTGGAAAAGTTTAAGGCGAAATTGTTTCTTGGGGTGCAAGTTTGGAAATGGGTTGTCCTTGCTATGGTAACGTTTTGTGGCATGTTGGTTACGCAGTGGGTCGTGCATTTGATCGTCTTTCTTATCGAATGGAAGTTTTTGTTGAAGAAGAATGTTGTGTATTTTACCCATGGTTTGCAGAACAATGTCGTCGTTTTTGTTTGGATTGGTGTCGTGCTTGGTACTTGGTGTTTGTTGTTGAAACCTGATGTTAGGAAGACCCATAAGGCAAAGGGTGTGTTAGATTTTATCACGTGGACGTTGATTACGTTGTTGATTGGGTCATTTTTGTGGCTGGTGAAGACAACGTTGATGAAGATACTAGCGTCTTCGTTTCATTTGAATAGGTTTTTCGAGAGGATTCAGGAGGCGGTGTTTCATCATTACGTGCTCCAGACGTTGTCTGGACGCCCTGTGGTGGAATTGTCTCGGAAAATTAGTAAGCAGGAGAGTCTCGGACCTCACGTGAGCTTTACAGAGCACGCAGGTGAGCAGAAGGAGAAGAAAGTCGTTGATTGGACTAAACTTCATCAGATGAAGCAGGAGAAAGTCCCTTCTTGGACGATGAAATTGTTGGTTGATGTGGTGTCGAATTCAGGGCTGTCTACGATGTCTGGGATGCTTAACGAGGATCTCGCTGAAGGAGGAGTTGAGTTGGATGATAATGAGATTACGAGTGAGGAAGCTGCCATTGCGACTGCTGTTAGAATATTTTACAATGTCATTGGGGATAAGAACGAAAAGTAAGACAAATCTTGTCTTCTTATGGTTTGTTGAATTTTGGATTTTGTCGAGTTATGTACCATCTGATTGACTTTGCTTTCGTTGTTTGCGTTTTTCAGTTACATAGAACGGAATGACCTTCAAAGGTTCATGATATGGGAAGAGGTTGATCTTGTTTACCAGTATTTCGAGGCTAATGAGAAAGGACATATCGATCTGAAATCGTTTTGTAACTGGGTGGTAAGTTTGTTATCACTCACTTTAGTCAACTTGGTAACTATGTGATGGGTTGGTGATGTGTGTTATATTGCTGTTTACATATATGGCCAATTTTCGTAACTTTGTTAACTTTGATTAACGATAATCATTTTGTCTCTCTTAATCGCTACTAGGTTAACAAAGCTATGAAAATAATGCAATTGGCCATATTTTATGAAGACTAAGTTACTGATTAATATCTCGTAGAAAGAAACTTTAATAAATATGAAACGTTCTCGAGTCCGTTTTTATACGATTTTAAAGGAAAACAGGATTTCAGTGTGTCTTAGGTGGCTGTTTTCTTATGTAATTGTCTTACCAATAAATGTTGACACGTATGAATACCAGCGTTGCACGAAGGTTCATACTGACTCTCCCAACAATCACATGCCGTAGTACTGATTATCTGCGTGACTTGAATCTTAGCTGCACTAATTACGTAAGAACTAACTGACTAGTCTCACCTGACATGGGACTGAATCTGTAGACGTGTATGCATAAGCTCTCTTAAATTAATAAATTTGTTGCTAGCTGTATATGGTGAGAAATCTTAAAAGGAAACTCGTTATATCTGATTTTTGTCGTGTTGATATTTGTATATGTAGGTTAAGGTCTACAAAGATCGGCAGGCACTTAAACATGCTTTAAACGACAACAAGACAGCCGTAGATGAGCTCAACAAGATTTTCATCGCAATCCTGATTGTTATAGTGATTATACTCTGGCTTCTTTTAACGGAGATTGCGAATACGAAAATGCTCCTCTTTATGTCTTCCCAACTTGTTGTCGCAGCATTCATTTTCGGAAACACCTGCAAGACCGTATTTGAAGCAATCGTGTTTGTGTTCGTTATGCATCCATTTGACGTTAGCGACCGCTGCGTCATTGATGGAACAATGGTAATACTCAAAGCATCTTTATATATAGATGATGAAATTTCGGAATATCTGTGGTCAACTATCTAAGATGTAATTCTTGTCGTTTTTTTGACGTTGCTGCAGATGATAGTCGAGGAGATGAATATTTTAACAACAGTGTTTCTGAAAGCCGACAACGAAAAGGTGTATTATCCAAATTCCGTTCTATCTACGAAGCCCATTAGCAACTATTACAGGAGTCCAGATCAAGGAGATGCTTTTGAATTTGCAATCGACTACAGAACACCATTGCCAAAGATTGCTCAGCTAAAGGAACGCATTCAGCTGTAAGTTCATGAATGAGCACTTATTACTGTCATATCATCTTCTCTTGTAGTTACGTTTGATGCCTCTTGCTCCTCTACCTCACCTAATTGTCGATATTCAGCGGAAGTCCTTGTTAAGTTGTTATTGTCATTTCATTTATGATGGTCTTATTATATCTCATAAATGTTTATGAAGAACCAATTTTAGGTCTTAGATCTCTATATCGTTGGAATTGGAAGGAAATTCACTCGTATAGGCTGTCCTACGGACATCATTTAATGTGCTACTCCTTGCGATCCATTTTTTCTCTTTACGTTTGCTTTTGGATCGGTTTTTCAGGACAACCGTTGCATATAGTACTCAGATACCCTTAAACTTCACCCTTTTTCGAGAATTGTATAGGGATAATACTAGAATTTTCTTCAAAAAGGTTATCTATCGGAAAAGGGAGTAAATATAATCGCTTTGCTGCATTCTTAAAGCCATTTTCATTATGGGATGTTTGGAAACATATATTTTGTATCTTGACATAGGTTTGACGAGGTTGCATGCGATCATGCTATGCAAAATAATGTTGCATGTCAACTAGTGAAGACTGACAGTTCCGTTATTTTCTACTGGTTCCTTCTTTGTAGGTATTTGGAACAAAATCCCGTGATTTGGCACCCAAGCCACAGTTTGGTTGTGAAAGAGATTGAGAACATAAACAAGATAAAGTTGGCTCTCTTTTTCAATCACACGATGAACTTCCAAGATTATCGTGAAAAAAGCAGACGGAGAACTGAGCTTGTGCTAGAGATGAAGAATATTTTCGACTCGTTAGAAATCACATACCACCTCTTGCCCCAAGAAGTTCTTCTCAGTAATACGCCGACAATTTGCTAATGTCGCTCCATTTCCCACTGTTAGCATGTATCTTTCGACTATCAACTGTATTTTTAAGTAAGCCCTCTAACTCTCTTGTCTAAATTTCTGACCATTTTCTTTCGAATCCCGTGAACTGATTTAAAAAAAACAGACCACAACACAGTTATAATGTTAAGTAGCACTCAGTCAGTCACTCAATAAACGTAAGTTCTTAACATAATACTCAGTATCATTACATATGTTAATAACGAACACGTTTTGGTATATTCCTAGATTCAAGTGATGTTATGCAGGTTTGACGGTTCAAGTATATCTAACTGGGGACCGCTGATGATCTGCTAACCGATGAGGCTTTTGTGGCAGCTCCTTGCAGTAGGTAGACTAGAAGCCGACTTGACGTAACTGTGGTATCTAGAGATGTAAAAGACTGCACGTCGTTCTGCTGTAACGGTGCATGTTGCTTGAGAACTAATCTAATGTTAATTATATGTTGTTGGTTTAGTTTAATGAGCGATGTCGTAGGTTGATTTGTGAAAATTTGTCTTTGTTAGAAGTAAAAATCCCATGGGCTCGTTTGTATGATGATAATGATATTGCAGCTTAGAATTCAGCTAATGTTTGATTTGTTCTCCTTCGTACAATATACTCCGCATCAAATATTAAATATTGAGATTGGCCCAAAAAAATAACAAATGATCTGTCGATTTTTACCTGATAAAATGGAAACAGGTAGAACAGTCGCTTGATCGGAATATGCTGTCATTCCATGAAACAAGAGCAAAAATGAAAAAACTACGATATCTGCGACATTTTGGGGTTGAAAAATGTACTGTAATAGACACTTCTCAAAACTTAAATAAGTTAATAAATAATAAATTCTGAAAATTAAAAAGAATGGAAGTAATGAAAAAACTAGGATATCTGCGACATATTGGGAATGCAACAAAAACGCCGTTGCCGGGGATCGAACCCGGGTCACCCGCGTGACAGGCGGGAATACTTACCACTATACTACAACGACTTTGTTGTTTGTTTATTGACATACACCTTACTCAATAAACTTCACTTTTGTTGACGTGAAGACATTTTGTGGTTGGTTTAATGTTGAATTTGAAGTTGTCGTATTTATTTTTGGGAAAACAAATATTTGTAATTAGGTGTGTGCCCTGAATCAAAGAGTTTCAACGACAAATGCTATGGACCTATTCCTTCTAAGTGGAAAGGCTTTTGTGACATTGAGGGTATCTCTTGTAACAGGTCTCGTGTTTTCTTTCCCTTTTTATTTGAAATTATTTTTTTGTCCAATAAACCGAGGTACAAGACTGATTTATTTAATTACTACAACGACTATGTTGTTTGTTTGATGACGTATTTAATTGATAACCGTGCTATTATTGACGTGAAGACAGAATCTCTCGAAGATTGACTACTATAAATGAATTGATGATGGTTTTAGGAAAAGCACAATAGGTAGAACAAGCAACCTTAATCGTTTATTGACCACTGACCGTCCCTCGTTTTTGGTCTAAATTCTGTATGCATCACTCTCGATCTAAACCAGTCCAAAAACAGCTATTTGAAAAAAAAAAAAAAAAACAATTTTGACAGATCGACATATAATGATTATTTTCTTTCAGTTTCAATATCAAGGAAAAAAAGGGCGGCTATTTACTGCAGGCCCTTCGTTAGAGGAGATGTAATATGGTTGAAAAATAAACAGAAAAAGCACAACTTTACTAGTAGAGCCATGAAACGTAAAATGAAATAAGTTTTCGTCTCTTTTACAGTATTCCGTACAAATATTGCACCAAATTTCTACAATCACTCTTTATCATCCACCACAATATTTGTAACGGCACATTGGTACCGTATATTTCATGTTTGAATCCCTCCTTTCCATTGACAATGAACATACATCAGCAGAAACTTTATTGTGCATTGTACGGGGAAGGGCGGGAGGAAAGCTCAACTATAAACGCAAACCAAAACAAGATACAATTGCTTCACGAAAGGAAATGTGATACAAGAATCATCACACTGACCGACTACAGAAGATGCGCTTCAAATTGGGATGTACAACGCGCAATCCAGTCATGCTTGCCGAAGAAATCTGGTATCGAAGAACAAACGGCGAGGGATAAGGGTTGAAATCATACATTCTAAACCAGGAGGCAACATAATATAGGTGACAGGAAAAAAGAAATGGCTAGTTAGTTACCTTGGGGCAGAAGCGAACATCAAGTGTTTCCAACATGCTACATCTCGATACTGCAGATGCGACTGTTTCCTCGTCGATATTGCATGACTACATCCGTTTCAGCAATAAAAATCGGTAAGAAGATAGGTCAACATAATAAGAACAGGATAAGAAAAGACGAAAAGAGGAAAATAATTACCTGGAGGAAAAGGCTCGTCAACTTCGGGCACTCTAATCTCAGCAGTTCAAGTGAGGAACAGTTGCTGCAATAAAATAGCAGGCACATGAGTACAGCAAACACGGTAATAAACCCACAAGATTCCGAGAGAGTATCACAACGCGCCTCAAATTAAGAAAGCACAGATTGGAACAAGCAATATCAACCTCCTTTAGATTTACAGAGAGGGAAAGATTCAATGACGTCAGATACATGCATTCAGCTGTTGAGGGTATGAAAACCTTTTTGATGTTTGGACAACTGACACAATTCAGATTTTGAAGCAAGCGATGAGGCTGCTCAACAGGGCCATCCAAGGGATGACTAGAGACAACACCAGCTTCATTATAGCGTGACGGAACCATCGATCCCCAATTGAGGTCGTGCATATTAACGCAGCCGTTCAGACTCATATGGGTCAGATGCGTACAATAGGCTACCAGCTCTTCAATGGCGGATTGACCCAATGTTCCGTAAGATAAATCTAACTCACGCAGAGCAGGCAAAGCACTCTCCCTATAGAGTGCAGCTAATGAGTTATCATTCAAATATTTGCATGCTTGCAGCTTCAATACCTACGCAACACAATATAGAAGGGAAGTCAACAAGGTGGAGCCAGGAAACAAGAAAACACAGTTAATTTCTAATCATCACATATATATTACCGGTAAATCTGTCGCACACAAAAAACAAAAAGCAGATCAATAATTCTAGACAGTCAAAGAGATAAAACTTACGGAATAACAATTTCGGGTGCTATAAACTTAATAGATACCGAGCCAGGGAAAAAAAAAATGCTTTCTCAAAATCCAAAATATAGCTTAGAATTGAACTGCAACAACTACAATCCACAGATAAAAAGTACTTCGTAACAACTTGCAGAAACGATTCATTTGAAAAACAATTATGGAGCGAAAACCAATCCATGAGCAGAGAAAACCTCATTCTAACTGCGATGGCAGGACAACCACATATCAAATTTAATTGACACAAGTACATTCTCAATCCCTACAGAATACCAGAGAGATGACGTAATTACGTGTATAAAACAAGTCTTCATTAATGGGCATGAGTGACCGTCGGTATCGACCACCAAAGAAATTAGTAGCAAAAGGCAATTAAATGAATAAATTACAGCAGCCTTCAAAATCTAAACACTATCTACCAGAAGCTGAAACTTCTAAAACTTACCGTAAGCCGCGAACAGGATTTAAAAACTGCTTCCAGATCCATCAGAAAAGTGTATGATAAATCAAGATAAGTGAGGTTCTGAAGCAAACTTAACATGGACAGCCCTTCAGAACCAATAGAGGGGCATGACATCAATATCAATTTCTCAATAAGAGGACACGAAGCAGCTGTTGCGGATAAACAATTGTCTTCCAGCTGGCTGCACATACAAAATTTGTGAAAGTTAGATAAACTCCTGACACAGATACCAAAAATTCAGAAAACGTCTTTTTCCTGGGCGCTAGTAAGCATAGCAAGATACATCACCTGCAAAAAGAAGCATCCAGGGATGTCAACAAGGGGCAATCAACGGAAACTTCTGACAGCACACCACACCCTTTCAGCTCAAGACCGACCATGTTTGGAGCTTCAATGCGGAGAGCATTCAGTTTTGGGCATATCCCGAGGTTAAGAGATTGGAGACCAACCTGCACAAATTAGATTCATAAAGCAACGTCAGCAGATATAACCACTGGAGTAATACTCTGTAGAAAACTAAATACAGTCTCAGAACAAAGTTTAGTAAGGATAAAAATCTACTAACACAAAATTTTAAGTCTGAATAGCGGATTTTTCAGATCTACTAGTTCATTAGATATGCTTATACAGTAAGGAAATGAAGCACCAGGATACTAGTGAATTGTGTCAATATGCAGAACATATTCAAGCTATACATAAAACACGAAGAGAAGAAACAAGCATTGACAAACAAATGTACTTAGCTAAACACAAAGTCGCACATTTAACTTTACATAAGGAAACAAAAAAAAAAATTCAAACCTGACACAAAAAAGGAATCAGATTCTGAGAATACCAACTTACAGGAAGAAATGACGCTCTTTCAAGATGATCACAACCATCTAAACGAACTTGCTCAAGATATGGACATGTCAGATTCAGAGAGGTGATACCCCGGCACCCTGCCAGAGAAAGGCTGACAAGAGATGTACTACGCAGTTTCATGTCTGTTAGACTCTGCAACAGACAGGTGAAAAATAGGCACTTAGTCAGAGATAATCACATAGCCATCAACATGATATTCATATACATTACTTATAAGGATGTAAGCTCTACTCATTGTGCGAGGAATCAAACAACTCTACAGCTGACAAACAATGTGCATGGCTCAAATTCAAACACCTGAGTCCCAGGTACTTAAAATGAAATAGTTTGGCTGGCAAGATAATATCATGAGCAGTGACGGATTTTGAAAAAAATT
The DNA here is from genome assembly GCA_023091065.1 of Dianthus caryophyllus. Lineage (NCBI taxonomy): Eukaryota > Viridiplantae > Streptophyta > Magnoliopsida > Caryophyllales > Caryophyllaceae > Dianthus > Dianthus caryophyllus. The sequence goes on from CM041523.1 coordinate 3,977,671, forward strand.
ATTGGGTGGGCCAGAAAAATCGTACCGTATTTATTAATTTAAGTTTACAACAACCAAATTTTTTTAGCTTGTCTATACATGATACTCGTAATTTAATAAAAATACATAATATTTTGTTCATCGAATTAGTACTACACTATTAATTAACGTAAAAAAAAGAAAGAAAAAAAATTCACCGTAATAAAGTAAGTATTTGAATTTCAAAGTAGAAGACCGATAATAAATACGAAAAAATAATACAAAGCAATTGGTAACAAATAAATCATACAATATACTCCGTATCATACAATATACGAGTATATATATATAATACTCCGTACAAAATATAGAAAATAATCACCTCCTCTCATAAATCAAAAGTAATACGGAGTACTAAATACATTATATACCAAGAGATGTAGAATAAAAAAATAAAATTGAAAGGCAAGAAATAAAAATTGTAAACTTCTACTAAAGTTAGTGGGCCTCACACAAATAAAAAGCAAGAAGTAAATACGGAGTAAAAAACAAGAAGTAATAGGGGAGTATATAGCTGAAATAACAAAGTTTGAGGGTGGGCCACTTCACACTTTTTTAGTCTAAGGTGAAGTGGGCTTGTTTTGCATTAGCATTAAGAGCAAAACTTAGGGTGGGCCGGGCCCAGTCCCAACACACCTATAATCCGTCACTGATCATGAGAATATGAAATTTTAGTGACTGGTAAAAGGTTGAGTTGATTGACCGACAAGAGTTTCAAATTGTTGGAAGTTGCATTTCCTGTTAAACTTCGCTTCCATAAAATGAAGGAAGTTGCTCAGGTACTCCACCCACCTTTGTAATTGAAAATTCTCAAGGCAACTTAACTCCCACACATGACAATCAAACAACATTGATAAATTTTCATAGAGGGGATAAAACCATGATGGATTACTATATATTTCCCGTAGATTGAAGCTTCACAGGGATTTCCATTTTCTATGTAAACAGATAAACACTTAATATAGTAATCAGAAATATATATTACAAAGAGTAAGTAATCAACAAAGCTCATGGCATACCTCACAATTATCAAGAACCAAGGATTTCAGCATTGGGCATCCACCTCCATCACTGAAGACGTCACATACAGGATCAGTCAAAGCTTCACAGTCTGCAAGGTCTACTTCTTCTAGGTATTGACATTGCAGAGACAAAGAATTCAAACTTCCTTGCTTATGCAACACTAGCTTCTGGAAAACATGTAGAACAAACAGTTAATTCTGCTCCAGAATAATTGAACCAAAGAGAAACATGTTTTAAAGAGACAATAGACAAGTACTTTCAAAGCATTAGAAGATATGCTGATGCGGTGGAGTGCGGGACAGTTAGAAACAGTCAAAGATGACAGGTTCAAACATCGTAGATTTAAGTCTACAAATCTGCAAATATTAGAGAAAAATTGATCAATATGCAGCAGAGTAGTCTAATGTTCCACAGAGTCAAGATTTGCAGAAAAAACACATACTTGCGACAATGGACTAGCCGTAGATTCCTCAAGTGAGAAAGTTCTAGAAAAACTGAAATCAGTAGATTGCAATTGTCAAGTTCCAAGACCTGAAGCAACAACTCAATTTTAAGACAAAACACTCAACAAATCAGTCTGATGGAGATATGGAAGCAATTAAAAAAAAAACAAGGTAGAAACGAAGTCTAACCTCCAGCATGTTACAGTATGCTATGGCTGTCATTGATGCGGAAGTTATGCCCTCGCAACTCTCAAGCCTCAGGACAGTAAGCAATCGCATTCTCACAGACTACATTTATGAAAAATAATTTCGGGTAAATTAGGAGATAAGATCAAAATAAATACTCCGTAAGTTACAAGTACAGTAATGAATCAACATGAGGTGAACTTCAAAGCAAACTTCAGAAACTTAACCTCCAAAGAAATATTTGGACAATAAGAGGCATTGAGTTCACGAAGATTTGGACAATTATCAGCTATCTCACGGAGCGTCTCATCACTAACACAAGAACAATTTGACATGTCGAGATACTCTAACAGAGGGCACGAAATCACTGCAGAACGAATTGCAGTGTCAGGAAGCTTATGGCAAGAACCAATGTCCAGGTTACGCAGCAAAGGGCAATTAAGCACCACAACTGCCATGTTACTTCTTTTTAAGGACAATGTATCAAGCTGTGGACACCTGCAGCGATACCAATTTTCAGAAAGCAAACACCATTGCCCTTACAAGATTGCAAAAAGAAGAATATCCACATTCAATAAAAACAAATATACCCACCTTACAGACACACGCAAAACTCTACATTTTGTAATTTGAAGATGTCGCAATGTATCGTGATTAATAAATATCTCCTGTACACCATTTCCAAGAGCAGCATCACAAACAACCAGTTTGTTCAACAAGGGGCAATCAGACAAAGCATGAAAAAATGCTTCCCCAAGTTGTCCTTTACCTACGGTCAGAGCTTCAAGATTTCTGTGGACATAACATTTTAGAAACATAGAAAATAAAATTAAAAAACTTATGAAACAGACATGAAAGAAGCTGTTGAAAGATCGTGTACCTCAACAAGGAAACTGCTCTCATAACAAGCAAGTGCATGTCAGAATTACCACAAAGATTTACTTCAATAGCCCTTGGATAACGAAGACAGATATCTTCCACTGCAGAAGCCGAGTCACAAACCAATTACGCATGTACGCCAAGTTGAATTGGACAAAATAAATCTACAAGGAGCATGTCATATCTAGAGATAATCAGCTAATCATAACAATTAGTTGGCCACTGGACCACTCCTAATCATGACAATAGGGGTAAATTATAGTACATATTCTTTGATAAACTTCCTCAATTCCTCCACATCATCCATTGACAATCAGATGCAACATAGTTTTGTCACTGAAGCTTCTTATAAGTTTGGGAAAAATTAATAGCTTATGCTCTAGTCTACCTTTTTGCTCGTCATATGGCCTATAGACAATCCTTACCACAATCCTTAATTAAAATATTAGGACAGCTTTGTCAGTTGTGCAACCTCCACACATGATCTTTAATATTGCCCTATATGTATGAGAGTTTCACTAGTTCAACTGAAATTTGCTGTATATGAAGGCAAAACAAAAAGCTAATACTTGATCAATGAAGAAAGCATCGAACTTGTATGGACGATTGTCTAAGGAAGACCAAATTTTGACCAATACAACTGATAACCCCGACAATGTTAACTGACACACCGATGCGGACAAATACAAGAATGCTAAGACATTGTGTTTTGAGAATAAATAATACACAAACAAATTGTTAAAGAAATTTATAAAGTGATGACTAAGTATAAATACTGACATTGTTCAACTGATACGTTCCGGTTTTCAAAATCCAACAAACGCCAAAAATCTTCATGTGCACTGGCAACTCGCCACTGCTTGCAAACCATTGCAGCTCGGCAAAGGTCACTATGGCCAAGGAAAGAGAACACCTGACCAGAAATATATATTCAGTCAAAAAAAGGAAAAAAACCATGGCTGTTACTAAAAGTATACAAGTGACAAGAATTCACGCAAGTCATATTGTTCCAGTGTTCCTGATGCCATTCATGAATCACATGGAGCCCTTCAATGATACATAACGTTAAAAAGCTGGGAATTTTCATTACCATATGCAACAAATCGTCCGAAAGATCCATCTGGATTTCCATGCCAACCACAACAGAATTATCCAATCCATTGTTATGGCCACAGGTGTCTTCCTCCACTAACGAAGAAAAATGCTGAATCCTATTTTTTTCATGAACAGAAGAATCAGTGTAGCTATCACAGCTTCTTTCCACCCGAGGGTAGTACCTACTCAAGAGAGTTTTAACTTTCAAGCTTCAAAAAAACCAACAGAATATAAAAAGTCACTAAATATCAATCAACGAGTCGAAGAGTCTTCCTACGAGTCCATATCACAAAATTCATAGTTAATACAGGATCAAACTTATAAACTTTCCTTCAACAGCGGAAGAGAAATTACTTTTACATAAAAGTTACTCCCTCCATTTAACCCCATGGCCCCACTTTTTCCCTCACAAAAAGTGGTTTGTGAGGCTTTTCCATTGAAATAGAGGGAGTACAACTTTAGCACCCTTCTGATCTCTACATGCACAGTGTTGAGCTTGAACAATAGGACATGTTCTCTTTGTCTTAAGCTGTCTCAAATTTAAAGTTTGAAGTTTGCTCACGTATTTCTAAGTTTTTTGGAGTTTATTGTTTAGTGTATCTTTTAAGTACTCAGCATCCAAAGTTTTAGGAGAACAAGTCCTACCATCAATAACATACCAGTCAAATTTCTAGCATTACCACTTGACCCAAGCACACAAATTCAATGACGAAACAGAGACCCATAAATGTTCTAGTACTAATTCAATTTCCTTAGACGGTTTTCACTGCGTATAAGTTAATCTTAATCATGAATGACGCATTCAATGATCTTTTAGACACCTAAAAAAACTTATATTCTGTTGCATCACACTCTATGAGACCATCATCGAGTATAAAGGTAACCACTTTCTAGAGTTATAAACGTGGCGACGTTTAGGTCAATAATGGTGCCGATAAGTCTTAATGTGGTCACTTTTATGCATTAAAAACTCGTCAGCAGTCTCACGTGAGACCTAGTGATACCTAATTACGAGAAACCGACACATATTCTTCCTAAGTCAGCCTTATCTCAGAACTACAAACCATTTCACCCCAAAAGATTCATAATTCATATTCTTATGATCGAACTACGTACCATTCGACAGGAAACCAACACATAATTCTAACTACAAATAACAATAAAAGCTTCAATCACAGTACATTTCCATGATTTCTATCATAACAGCAATCAAAACAGAAAATTAACACAGTAAATATCGAAATCATACTGCAAGCTAGGCTCGATTCTGGCACGCTTAGGTTGAGAATCCTCCTCCGACAAAGCCACCACCGTGGCCTCGCCCACAGCGGCCCCACCATCGACGCAACGACTGCTACTTCCGCCCATCGAAAGCTCCAAAAGCTCACTAACACTCTTCTCTCTCTCTAAAACAGCAACACCTTCAACATCTCGCTTTAAACCCGCGACATTATCAGTAATACCACTATAACAGCGAGCTTTTTCGTCACGCAATCCCATAAAAAACCCTAATTCTGAATTATTCAACGCATTTTGCTCCCCAAATTCTTCATCTTCGGTAATTTTATCATCAGAATTTTCAACATTTTCGCCGTCTTTATCGCCTTCCATTGTGCAATTAGTACCTTTGTCGAATCCTCCGAAGCATGAAAAACAACACCAAATCCTCATACACACGAACACCAACCCTGAAATTAATCGAATTTTGCCGACAAACCCTAGCTTTATTTTTCAATTGAGCGACGAAAATTTAATTGGAAAAGAGGAAATGAAATCTGGAAACCCTAAAATTGGAAAAATCGAGCGAATTTAAGAGAAATGTAAAAGGAGAGAGAGATCTGATCAAAAAAAAAAAATTGGGGATGAATGAGAGATGATGTTGTGAAGAAAGGATACACGAACAAAAAGGGACTGAGGTTATGTTTTTTTTAGTGCACTCCATTTTACACTCCTTTAAACATTTTTTTTCTTTTTTGACTTTTTTATATTATCTATTACTTATTATATTTTGGTTTTTCTCATCTGTACACTCATACTTTTCACTTTTCCTCTGCGTTTGGCATATACTCAATTGTACCCTTAAACTTATAAACATAGTCCCAACCGTAACCAAACTAGAGTAAACCGTTAAATTTAGCCGTTAGTTATGTTTCATATAAACTTTCACCCTTATTTTTTCAGTTTTTCATCCATCTTTTAACGGATTATTCAAGTTTGGTTACGGTTGGGACTAATTTTATAAGTTTAAGATAACCTTAATACGCCACACGCAGTATTAACCTGTTGGGAAAAGTGAAAAGAATGCAGGATGGGAAAAACCCTATTATTATTTTTTTTGATAGAATTCGAAAAATCACGAGGTGCCACGTAGAATGTTCTTTTTTTTTTCTACTCCATAAAACATTTTTGACTCTCGTTGCAATGATCGCGTGCCTCTTTCAAGACAAAAAAAAATATTATTATAAATTTCGATTTCAATATTCAAAATATTTTAGAACAATTATTGTGATACAAATCTCTAAACGGTAAGTGAGTAACTATTCGATTGGTTATTAGGGATGAAGGTATCGAAATAATGTGTAATTATTAGTTCACAAATTCTTGTGTGAAACGGGTAATATCCGTTTCACATAAGAAACGGGTCAAATAATTAAATAAGACAAAAGTTAAAATCCTTGAAATTAACAAAAGTTTTGTCTTTTCTATTCAAATGTTTAATTATTTGATCCGTTTTACATATAAAACGGATAGTCCATTTTATGGAAGATTAACTCTTATCACAATTTCTCATATGAAACGGGTAACCCGTTTCTTGTGAGAAACGGGTCAAATAGTAAGCTAAAAGACTGTTAAAATTGGAAGCAAGAAGGAAATGCAATTGTGGGATAATCTTCTGTATTCCCAATGTTTGGATCACTTCAATATATACAACTCAACTCCTCAAATTAAGGAACAAAACTCCTAATAAAGACTAACGACTTAGCTTCCTAACGCACAACCAATAGAATACCAAACAATACACATTAAATATATACATCGTATTTTTTCACTCCCCCTCAAGTTGGAGCCCTCGGTAAGCCGAGTCCCAACTTGCCTTGAAGATAACCGTAAGCCTCACCTCCCAAGGCCTTTGTGAACAAGTCAGCCACTTGTTCCTTACTGCGCACAAAACGTGTCGTGATAGTTTTGTCTACCAAATATTGTCGGACGAAGTGACAATCAATCTCAATATGTTTGGTTCGATCGTGAAAGACCGGATTCCGTGCAATATGAAGTGCGGCTTGATTATCACAAAACAAATCCATAGGTTGTGTGTGAAACACACCCAATGAAGCTAAAAAGGATTTTACCCAAATTAATTCACTCGTTACAGCAGCCATGGCGCGGTATTCCGCCTCCGCTGTAGACCTTGCCACTGTCACTTGTTTCTTGGCACGCCACGAAACTGGTGCTCCACCCAAGGAAACGAAATACCCACTCAAAGACCTCCGTGTCAGCGGACAACTTGCATAATCGGAATCGCAAAAACCTTGCAACTGCAAATTCGAATTACTATTGATAATGATTCCCTTACCCGGATTCAATTTTAAGTAACGTACCACTCGCATTGCACCATCCCAATGTTCTTTCTGTGGCTGATGGACGAACTGAGAAAGTATATGGACTGCGTATACAAGGTCTGGCCGGGTAATCGTTAAATAGACAAGCTTGCCTACGATTCTTCGATACTTCATCGCATCCTTCAACAACTGTCCTTTGGCCAAAGCAAGATTGTGATGCTGTTGAATCGGCGTATATGCTGGCTTTGCATTCGACATACCAGCCTCTTCAATGATGTCAAGCGCATACTTTCTTTGATTAAGAAACAATCCCCTTGAACTTTGTGCCACTTCTATACCTAGGAAGTATTTGAGTCGGCCTAGATCTTTTATACCAAATCGCTTATCCAGCGTATGCTTGAACCTGCTACACACCTCTCCATTGTTGCTCACAACTACCATATCATCGACATATACTAGAATCCCAATAAAAACTCCATCTTTATTGCGAGTAAACAGTGAATAATCTGCCCATGACTGAACAAATCCAGACCCCTGCAGGAATTCGGTTAATTTTGAAAACCAATTCCGCGAAGCTTGCTTCAACCCATACAAAGACTTTTCCAATTTGCAAACTTTATTTCCATCCTCTTTTTCGAATCCCTGTGGGATTCTAATATATACTTCTTCCTCTAAATCTCCATGTAAAAACGCATTATTTACGTCTAATTGTTCGATAGTCCATTTCTTTGCCGTGGCTACTGCTAATAGGCATCGTACACTCGTCATTTTCGCAACTGGAGCATATGTCTCATGGTAATCTATCCCTTCCACTTGAGTAAATCCTTGTGCTACGAGTCGGGCTTTGTATCTTTCGACCGTCCCATCCGCCTTATGTTTTATCTTGTATACCCATTTGCATCCAATGGGTTTCTTCCCATGGGGTAGTGAAACAATCTTCCACGTGCCATTTCTTTCAAGGGCATCAATTTCTTTCCGCATCGCTTCACGCCATTTTTCATTTCTTGCTGCTACGAAGTAATGTTGTGGCTCTCTTTCTTTATCAATAGCCGCCAAGAAATCCCTATGCACCTTAGAAAAACAATCTGTATTAACGTAATTGACTAAAGGATAACGAGTACCGGACTTTTCCGACTTCGAATGGACGGTATGATCATCTGTTGTTGTGGGGTTTATTATTCGAGTCGATTCGCAGATATAGTCTTTACGCCAATACGGCTCAAATTTTTGTCGAGCTCCTCTGCCAAGCGTTTCGACAGGTTGCTGTGCATCACCATACTCAATTGTTCTGTCATTTTGAACGTCCCCTGTATTCTCTTCGTTCTGCAAGTTCACAGTTGGACGTGTCGTAGGATTGTCCCCCATACTGGTTGTATCACTCCCCCTTTCGTCGAGGGTACCTCCACTAGTCCCCCCTTGAGTATCCCATTCTTGTTGGGTTTCAATAAAATTGGTATCACTTGAATTCTGATAAGTATTCGAACTGGAATCCTCAGACGAAAAAGGTAATTCTTCTTCGAAAAACAGGACATCTCTTGACACAAACAATTTATTTTCGCTTAAATCAAAAACTTTCCATCCTTTCTTGTTGTGGGGATAGCCTAGGAATATACATCGCTTTCCGCGCTCCCCAAATTTATCTCGATTCCTGTCCTTGTTATGTACATAACAAAGACAACCAAATACTTTAATGTTGTCGAATTGTGGTTTCTCGCCATACAGTAGCTCGTGTGGTGTTTTTCCATCTAAAAGAGATGTCGGAGTTCTATTAATTAAATATGCCGCCGTCAACACACATTCTCCCCAGAACTTAATCGGTAAATGGGCCTGAAATCGTAAAGCTCGTGCCTTCTCAAGAATATGACGGTGTTTTCTCTCGACCCGACCATTTTGTTGTGGTGTCCCGGCGTTGCTAGTTCTGAAAATGATACCATTTTCTGCATAATATGATTTCATGTCTCCCGACAAAAACTCCGTTCCATTATCGCTTTGTACAATCTTAACACAAGTATTAAATTGATTTTTAATCATTTGAAGAAAACCCCTTAATTTATCACCTGCTTCACCTTTGTCCTTCATTAAAAACACCCACACATGTCTACTATGGTCATCGACAATCGTTAAGAAAAAATGAGATCGAGATAAACTAGGTGTGCTATAACCACCCCAAATATCACAATGAATTAAACCAAACAGTATACCACACCGTTTATTATTAAGCGAAAAGGAAGTTCGGGCTTGTTTAGCCTTACAACACGCATCACAAACTTGACTAGAATTCCAAAATAACCTTTTGCCTACCAAATTTGAAAACTGAGACAAAATGTTACTCGAAGGATGCCCTAATCTGACATGCCAAAGCTTTGAAGTTTTCGATAGTTTTCGATACATCAACTGAGCAGGCTGCATCCATCTTTTCTTTCCTAAAATAATAAACCCCATTGCGTGCATCAGACCGTCCAATCTCCGTCTTCGTAAGCCGGTCCTGTATAACACAAAAGTCACGGTGAAACGTTAATACACAATCGTTTTCTCTAATCAATTGCCCAACTGAAATTAAATCACACTGCAACGTAGGCACATAAAGAACATCTTTCAATATGAAGTTTCTGTGTAAAACAAATTCTCCATGATCTGTAGCTTCGACAGTTCTTCCATCTGGTAATCCGACAATCGACTTCTCCATCTTTCGAATGTTTGTTAAACATTCTCGCCTTCCCGTCATATGATGTGAACAACCACTGTCAACAAGCCACTCGATATCAATATCAGTGCGCATACCTGTGAGCTTATCATTTCCTTCTGGACTGACAGCTAAAAAAGCCCGAATGCGTTTTATTTCCTCCGCATTAAAAGACAAACTTGAAGAATCAGTTGTGTTTGAGTCCGATGTGGCAGCCACAGCATTGGCTTGATATGTTCCTCGGCCTCCGATCCTTCCTCCTCCTCGGCCATAGTTGCCTCTGCCATTGCTTGCTCCTCTTCGTCCTCTGCCTCGTCCACGTGCTTTCACAACCTCATATCCGTGTTTGCTATAACATATATCCTCTGTGTGATAATTTTTATTACAAAACGTGCAATGCGGTATGTTTTCTTCTCCTTCATTATTGAAACCTTTCATGGTAGCACTTCCTCTTCCTTCCCCATATGTTTTTACCGCCATTGCAGCTTCCACCTGTTCCTCCTTCTCCTTCATCATGCTCGCATGTGTCTCTTCTCGTGACACAAGTGCATATGCTCTGGTGAGAGAGACGATAGGATCTTCCATCAAGATATTTGTACGGATATGTCCATACAATTTGTCATCGAGTCCCAACAAGAATTGATGGACCTTTTCTTCCTCTCGTTCCTTTGCCAATGCAGCAGCAGCCCCACATGTGCATTGTGGCACTTTCGAGTAATTGGCCAGTTCATCCCATATCATTTTGAGACGGGTATAATATTCAACTACTAACTCCCTCTTTTGCTTACACGCAATGAGTTCACCCTTTAATTGGTGAACACGTGGGGCGTTTCCAGTTTTGTAACGACCACGCAATTCGTCCCAAATTTCCTTCACGCTCCCAGAAAACGTGATACTTGCGTGCAATTTGTCATCAATTGAACTTCTTAACCATCCTTTAACCATGGCATTACATTGCCTCCAAGCCACTAACTCAATATTATCCTCTCCTTCATCTCCCGAAGGTTTTCCGACCTTCCCGTCGATGAATCCCAACTTATTCTTAGCATCTAAACCATTCCTAACGGCATCGGCCCACAGATCATAATTGGTGCCGTTGAATTTGGATGATGTAAGGGGCATGTTGGGGCTATCAGAGGGATGAAGATAAAGTGGTGACGCCATGGATATGACACGTCTTTCATTCTCCCCCTTCTTCTTGCTTGAGTTGTCTGCTCCTGTCATTTTATTGTGTTTTTTTTTTTTTTTGCTTTGAGTTTGTATAATTTTGTGATTAAAAAAAAGAATTGGATCGTTGCTCTGATAACCATGTTAAAATTGGAAGCAAGAAGGAAATGCAATTGTGGGATAATCTTCTGTATTCCCAATGTTTGGATCACTTCAATATATACAACTCAACTCCTCAAATTAAGGAACAAAACTCCTAATAAAGACTAACGACTTAGCTTCCTAACGCACAACCAATAGAATACCAAACAATACACATTAAATATATACATCGTATTTTTTCAAAGACAAAGGACAAGTGGGGAAGAAAGATGTTCTTCCCACTTGTCCCTTGTCTTTTAGCTTACTATTTGACCCGTTTCTCACAAGAAACGGGTTACCCGTTTCACACAAGACTTACACAACTCTTATTAGTTTTGAATATTCCTTCGTAATAGCATTGGACTCTATTTCTATCGTAGACAAGGAGCCATAAAGAATATTGTAATCTTACAAAGAGCATATTTTAAGATTATATATCTACCCATTTCAATCCATATTTTAGGAGTATATTTAGAGGGAGTTAGAACAAGTGTAATGGAAGAACTATTTATAAAGTTCTTCTTTTGCCATGTCATTTTTTAACAATTTCAAGAAGTAAGAACTTTTTGTCACAATGGAAAAACTTTAATCAATTTTTATCCATAAGAAAATAATTATCAATTTTTATCCATAAGAAAATATAAATTATTTAAAATAAATGATTGGTTAAGTAATTAAAATGTTTCTTGATTTTTTAAAGAACTTGGTTCTTAAAATAGAACTTAGTTCTTAAATTGAAGAACTCAATAAACTCTACAATGGAAAGAACTTTATTTTAAAGTTCTTATTGAAAAATCCAAGACTAAAAACTACCCATTGTACTTGCTCTTATATATTGTTTCTTAAATAATTTTTTTTTTTTTAACAACCTCCTCCAGAGTCCGTATGCGGCCACCGGGGCTCGTTTTTTCTTTTCAGGTGAAAACTTTATAGCGATTTTTAAAAAAGTATATTAATATGTAAAGTAACATGGAGTATTTTTTTTTTTTTGAAAAATCATTTCAAAATACTCCAATATAAAGATAGGCAGACAACTATAAATTGAATAAAATAAAATAAAATAAAATAAAAATACTATTAATAGTTAATAAACCTCCTTAATAAATAAAATTTTATTATAAATTTCGAACATGTCAAATAATTTTTTCACTTAAACGTTTCCATTTTAAATGAAGACAAATATATCCGTCCTGAAATAAAATTGCAATATTGGTAGTGAAAAAGACAGTTAAGCAAGACAGCTCAAGAACACACACTCAAAAAACATGACCGACAAATCTCCTCTTTACTCATTACTACTTCTTCTTCTTCACACACACTCTCGCGAATTCTACTCACATTTTGTCAATTAACTCACTTAAATTCTCCCAATAATCTTAGGAGTATATGATAAAGATGCAATCTTTGTTGGTTTTTGTAGCTTCTATTCTACTTCTCTTCTCAGCTACTTCTTCTGTTACTTCCCAAAGTAAATTTACTTTTTTTTCCCACCATTTCTTTTGATTTTCTTGGTTTTTTTTTTTGTTTGCAGTTGTAAGATCTGTTTCTGTTTTTGTTTGGTTTGGTTTGGTTGGTTGATTGATTGATTTGGGTGTTGTTTTTGAAGTGGGTTTTCTGATTTAAGTAAGTCTCGTGAAAAACGGTCTTATGATTCCAATTTATCAGACAAATTCTCAAATAAGACGGTCTTATTATAATGCCGACTTTGTGCTGTGTTGTGCATTTGATTTACTTTGTCTTTGATAGTAGTATGTAGATCTTGTATTTGCTTGTACTTCTCTTTTACTTTGGCTAAATCCATTATGAGACAATATTGTAAATCATTCGTCAGAACTTACTATAAATAGAAAAGGGACATTTAATTTGGAAACATTTATGTCGTAGTTTCCAAAATTACAACTTTTAAAATAATACGGACACGATGATAGATGTTTTGGTGACTCGAACATGGTGGCGATTCTTACATTGTGCTTCTAATTAGAGTATATTGAGGATTGAGGATTGTACTTCACTTGACCACCATGGTCAAATGAGAATGTCAATGGGATGAAGGTACTAATATTTCCATAGATTTAAGAAGCGTGGACGAGTGGTGTTCCAAAATTATAATGTAAAAACTATATAAATTACTGGCTCAACATTTACCTAAGCAAACGTGAAAAAGTTAAGGCGGTGAATAGAGAGAGTATAATTTATCGTATAGTTACGCTACCCGACCAACAATTGTGGGGAGACCCCACTCCACTCGAGGTAGCTACTATACTGCTTGGAATGAGCGTTGATGATAATGAAAGATGAAAAACAAAGGGTTCATTGTTGTGTGTAAATGCAATGAGGTGAATACGTTGGATGCGTGTTCGTAATAATGTAGCGTTGCATGCTCGTAATCATTCTTGTCTGGGCTATTGAAGTTCTATTACGACAAAAACGCATAATATCAAATATTTGAGCGTAGTAGCAAAACTTTACCATTGTTTGGATTGAGGGAGAGAAAGGAAAGGAAGGGGCGCAAATGCCATTGTTTGATTAGCAAGTCGGATTTGGGGGACTTATAGAGGAGGGACGGACATGGAGAGATGAAATTTCATCCACCAAACTGAACCCAACCCCCTCGTGTGTCCTTCGCTCTTATGCTATGTATTTTACCAAGCAGTTATAGTATGTCGGCAATACCAAGAGCTTGTTCCCATGAAAGGAATCCTTTGGTACTCTTACGTCTACCAATATGTGGTGCATCAATGACAACATATTAGAGTTTAGTCGACTGACTTGTTTTGGAACTTAAATTTCACAAAATTGAGTACTTCGCATCATGTATCTTGTTTTCGTGTGTCTAGGTTTAACTTGAGATTTTGCCTTCATTTGTGTATGCAATTATTATCTATTAAAGAGTTAGGTTGAGAGACAACAACTTCCCACATATGTACTGAGGTGTTAGATGTTACTCTTCGATAACGCATATTCATGGCTTATTATTAAGCATTGTCATCGTTGGTATTAGTTGGCTCGCTTGTACATTAACTCCCACTTTTAATCACTTTCATAATTTGTCATCGTTGTTAATTTGTTTGTAGCGTACACGTCTCTGAAATGAATTATGCTGCTCCGTTTAATCAGGCAAAGTGACGAAAAATCCAGCTGATCAACTCGTGGCCCTAGTCAATGATAACCGAACTGCCCATCACGTACCGACCCTATACAGCAATCCCGGGCTAGGCTGCATCGCCTTACAGTACATTAAGGCTTACGCAGGCAACTGTGAAGTCGTTGGGGGTCCCAAAGCAGAGAAACCCGACGACGCTGAATTCGCCAAGACGTTCGCCCCAAACTGCAACGTAGAACCAGCATCCCTGGCAAAAATCACGGGGCGCTTCCTCGGGTGCCAGGCAAAGTACATAAAGCCTGACGTAGCGTTTTCTGAGATACTGATCGAGAATGAGAAAAGCTTGAGTATTCTGTACAGTAAGAACCACACTGAAGTTGGTGCGGCCGTGAGCGGTTCAGGTGGCGGGCCACCTTACTTCTGGTGCGTGCTTTTCAGCAACGGGAAGTCGAACACTAGCTTTGCGCTCGAGGGCGGTGAAAATAAGGTCAGTAGACCTGGTTGTTTTAGCGGTGCGAATGATGACTGTAGCGGCGCTGTCGGAAGTTTTAGTTCCCACGTCGTGTGGAAATGCGTTCTCGCTGCTGTCGCTGTCGTCGTGATTTTGTTGGGATCATGATGTGTACACACAGTGCACTTTTGCCGGAGAGTTTGCCCTTCTAAATTCTTTGCAATTCTTACATTTGTTTTGTTTGCTTTGTTGTATATTCAATTGAGGGAGTAAAAATGTAATTCTTGTCAAGTTATCTGTGCTACCATTTTCACACAACACATTGAGGTCGAAATATGACTCGTTAAACTCACTGCTCTTCTTTTTTTAACTTTGAAGCGAGACGCTTCATACGGCAAACTTCCTTCTTTTTTTTTTTCTTTTTTTTTTTCATTTTAGATCGTCTGGAGTTTTGAAGGCACTGAGGTAATGTTTATGTATCATGAGCAGGAAATGGTAAACCGTGCATTATGTAAGTCGATCGTTTTCATTTCCTTTAAAATTTAGCTTGCACAATACAGTACAGTTTATAGGAACACAAACTGCTCATTACCTTGGAAAAATCAACACAAAGTTCAACACCTATTGAAATCATCGATGCCTGAAACTCGTGACTTGGGAGTGAAATCTGTCGAAATTAAATTGTCGCCGCACCACACCACACCTCGCCTTTGAAGCCATAATAATACTAGAATTCATAAATACTCAAACTGATCTAAAACTCGAGTGAGATGATAGTGTGTAATTTACTTTTTGAACGAGTTTATGACATTTCCACCCAAAAACCAATCTTATCGATCCACAAATCTTATGGCAATCACTACACTATCAAAGAAAATGCTCAAATTGAGACGGTTGCATGAGTACGAAGGGATATACATGACTAAAACGTGACCATTATCATAACAAAAGAACATCATCATCATCAGCAGCATCATCATGACTTGAACTTGAGAACGAGAATAAGAACAGTAAGGATGAAAATAATGCCACCAGACGACCCCCCGACTCTGTGAATCCAATATGCATCAAACCTAGCAAACCTCTGATCTAAGTAGCATGACGCAGTAATGGCCAAAATCAACACCAACAAAAAAACAGGCAGAACAACTGCAAAGCTGATCACCGTCTCTTCCTCTTCCTCCACCTCCCAGGAGCCTCTTCTGTCGATGTAAAGCGGTGAGATAACCGCTACCACAGCAAAGACGATCGCCAGGAGCCTCCCGTGTGATGACATTCTAGCTCGTCTTCTTAGAGCAATTGAGTCCATTTTTTAAAAAAGTGATGATGAAAGTTCTGCTGGCTGTTAGAAACAAGAGTAATAATATGCTTTATATTGGGTGTTTTAGCATTACAGGAAGGTGCTTTTGTTGTTGGAAGTTTGCTTTTTGTGTACTAAGGAATAAGAATATTTGATCATTTTTTTAAAGGGTTGGAATTCATAAGATGTCTTCATACTTTTATAGTCATGTTTTTGCTGCTCATAGGATGACCGACTTCTGCGTGACTTTTTGGTTTTGTGATAAGGTGCAAGATTCCGGTTTGATGAGATTACAAGTTCGGTTTTGTGATAAGGTGCAAGATTCCGGTTTGATGAGATTACAAGTTCGACAAATGACCCGACTAATATGCTTGAAACTTAAAAGGCTCGAATTGACACCACTACAACATGACCATTCAACCCAAAATAACCCATTTTCGAGGCTTACTAGTGACCGGTACTGCTAATTTCAACACATGAAATCGTATTAGTTACAGTAACCACTCTTCAAACTCCCACGCTCTTTGAGTAGTATTGGTCGTAAGAACTAAGAAGTGTATTTGTACCGATATCCTTTATAGTAACACAGTCGAGGCCTGTGACACTTCCTAAATTGTGCACCATATCACACTCTACTCAATGACTTTTTACCCAAAGAAGATTATATTCTACAAAGCTTATTTATCAAGTCTGTTCTCAAGAAATTACCAGAACGTAAGGCGACAAATATCAGCCTCTTTTTACACTTTGGTATCAGATTCTTCCCAACAGCAGTAAACAACGTCGTAAGAGGCTCGTTCCGCCGACACTCTCATTCTACTTTAATTTTTTTTTTTTTTTTTTTTTTTTTCTCCTCAGTCCTCATCAAAGCCAAATAACGCTTATTTAGCCAAAGCGTAAGGGGTGAAGTGAGTATGCACACAGCACCAATAGTGAAAAGTTGTGCAGGTCTACATGTAAGATACGGATGAACACCAAAAAAAAATTAAAAACAATAAAAATAAGAAAAATAGAAAAAGAAAAATCTGAAAGCAAAGGTATGGATGCTGCACATTGTGCGACTCGGCAAATATATTTCATCGAGCCTCGACATTAAGTGCGCCTACGAGAACTTTTCTAATCAAGGCTTATATATTAAAAAGAGGGAATACTAAGATACAAGAGGATATATGAATAAAAGCATATGCTTGACTCAGCCTCCATTAAAACTTGGCATAATAAAACATGATAAAAGCGATAAAATTGTGCATGAAGTGCTCAAAAAACAAAGTTAACTTTCGATCAAAATCAGAACGAAAATTGACGAAAAAAATTGAACTGAGGCCACCTTAAACATAAGCAGGAGCTTCTATACCTAGGTACCGTGTCAAAAGGTGAAGAAGGAGCTGACAAAGGTTGGAATATTTTTACATTACTCATCTACTTTGGCTCGTCAGAATTACTTGATTTGTTACCGTGGAGTCTTCTCTGCCACATCTTCTGAGAGGAGGTGAGATCTGATAAGCCGGGGTGAGATACGCCAGCTGATGGAATTTCAGCAGGAAGAGCGGAAGCTGCACTCGTGAACGCGTTTAGAACGAGAAACGCCAATATGGGTGACAGATCCAAGGTCCCTCCGAGAGGTGGAATGATTCCGCGGAAAATGTTCAAATACGGGTCACATAAGGTGCTGCGAATTCAGATACAGTCATTAGACAGGTACTCAGATAGACGTAGCATCGGGAGAAAAATAAAAAACATTTTTTAGAATTTTATATCGGCCCTAAAACTATCTCCAAATTTTTTACATTTTCGGTATGAAAAAAATGATTACAAATGACTACTATATGCTTGAAATTTGAAATGGCCATATTTTAAACGAGATGATGGGATTGTGAAAAATTGAGCCAATTCCAATTCATAATTATAAGGTTTCCTAAATCCCTAAATTGGCTCAATTCTGTAATTCGATTACAATCCAAGTTTCCAAACATAACAGAAAATCATGGACTCGAAAAAAAATCCAGTTAAGTCTGGAGTATGAGAATACCTGAGAGGACTGACAATTTGGGGAGGAGCGTTTGGAAACCATGTCAGCACAAGCCTGCAAACCAGTATGGTATTGTAAAGATTCAAGAAGTTCAGAACACCGTTTGCAACCACGACCCCTGCGACCGAATCGCCGGGAAGAACAGCAGCGAAGTTGTGGTTCGAAAGAGAGTTCAAACTCCTGTAGCTTCTCAAGTGAACCTAGAAAGAAAAGGGGGATTAGTTTGGAATATAAGATTATTTATAATATAAATACCACACGCAAATGCAAAGCAACGAAACTATCAAAGAAGGCGTTCAGTCTGAATTCAATGTTCAGCTTATGACATGCTAACACGGCCATGATAGAAAAACAGGCTTAAACGCATAATGATTTTGAATCATGTAACGCCTAGTCAGAAAACAGTGATATTTCAGCGGCAACAGCCGATACTCAAATATTGTTGATAACGATGCATTGATTTTTAGCCAACATATTGCTGGTAAGCGCAAGCCATTTTAAACGGTATATGATAGTGAACATAAACTACTAGCATCGAAAATCTACTCAATTTTCTAGTTTCAAGAAGTGAAGAACCCGACATCAGCTGACATTTTTTAAAACTACAACCACATTGCCAACAACCCACTGCGTATCATGAAAATACGACTTCACGACTGTACCGCAATAGTAACCAATACGGCATTCTAATATCATGGATACAGGCATAAACTACTCTACTAACCCAAATTCTAGAAGTTAATACAAGCTCAAGTTTCTCCACATACTTCATAGAATCATAGAAAACCTTTTTAACCATAAAAAACGGCAACTAGAATCAATTGTAAGTTTGTAACTAAACTGATGTCAAGGAACCATTAATTCACATTTAGCATATCGTAGAATAGTCAAACCATGTGTCAACAAAGAGAGAGGTTTACGATTAATTATATACAACTATCCTGTAAGTTGTATGCAATACGACAACCTTACGATAGTAACGATACCTTAAACACCACATTTAATAGCGGGAATATAAAATAAGACGTATATCCATTATGCAGTCGTTATATGCTATACAACATCATTACGTGTAACGGTACCTCGTACAACACATTTGAGAACACCCAAAAATAAGATGTACTAGCATTATAAGGCTGTTGTACACTCTACAACGATCACACGTAATAACTAATAACTTGTGTTGGTTCAAACATTGTGTACATTCAAATTCTCTATACCAACAAGGCTATACGAACCACACTATTTCAAACCCAAACATCACATATTCACATGCATTAAAAAAAACCTCATGCATCAATATTTCACATATTTATGGTTCATAATTATCAAATTTCAGCAAATGTAGTCCTAAAGAAACAAAAAATTACACAATGCATAACCATTTATTGAAATTACTAATAAGGTCTTGTTCTTTTAAGCTCTTATAATTCAGCTAAGCTCTTATAAGTTTAGCTCAGCTCCTATAAGTTCAGCTCTAATAAGTTAAGCTCCTATAAGCCTCACTAAGCTTTAATATACACTGATTTCAGCTCCTATAAGTTCAACTCTTATAAGTTCAACTTTTATAAATTCAGCTCAGCTCATATAAGTTCAACTCTAAAAAGCCGAAAAGAACAGGGCCTAAACAATCATAGGTGGCTGTTAAAAAGCGTCATCTGAGAGTTCTTGGGACTTGGTGCATGGACATATATGTTCAACTTTTACCTCATTGCACGCAGAAAACATGTCCTTCTAAGTTCTAACACCCATCATTACAACCAAAAAAAAAAAAAAAAAAAAACTTATTATAACAATACCCAATTCCACATAATTACATGCCATAATAACCAAATTGTAGCAAATGCATCCCTAAAAAAGTTAAATAAACCTAAGAAAAGACGCACAATTCATAATCATCATCGTCATAACCAACAACAATAAGCAATGAAGCATAGTGTCAATATCATTTCGAGTCGACTCACATGAATCATCATCTGTAAACGTCTCAAAATATTAACAATCAATGCACAACCCATCCTAGACAAACCAAATGCATTTGCACAATCAATACACAGTTCATAACAATCATCAGTTCGAGTCGACTAACATGAATCATCGTCTAGAACCGTCCCTAAATACGAACAATGCACAGCCCATCAAACATCATACAAAAAAACATTTAAATTACATCAATACACAATTCAACAAACAACATTACATGAAATTTGGCAATGAATACCTGAGAAAACTTCTGAAAGTCTGAAGACAAAGACAGAAACTTTCTAAAAAAGGGGTTTTGGGAAGCAGAAAAGTGGAGAAATTGGAGACAATTATGAGCAGCAGAAGTGATTGATTTATGGAAATTGTGAAGAACATCAACAGGAGATTGTGGAAAGGGTGTTTGAACAAATGTTGATGGTGTAATTGTGCTCAAAATATGGGGTTTTGGAATTGCATTGTTGGTTTTGTTGGGTGAATTGCAATTGTTAGTGTTATTTTGGGTGGAATTTGAGGGAATTTTCATGGTGTTTTTGTTATGGGAAGTTTTTTTTGGACACTTTTGGTGAGGTTGAAGATTGATGGATGATAAAAGGATAGACCTTTACTAGTGGGGAGTGTGGAACTCTCACAACTACTCACAAGCTATTGTGTGTGGTGACTGCCAAGAGATATTCGGCATGACAATGGGTCGGGTTAAAAACGATTTTACGTAATTAGTGCTTGTTTAGTTATCCATTAAATTTATGGGATTTTTTACTTTTGTAGGAATTAGATGTTGGAGGTCTAGTTTGATTGCCAAAAAAACATGGAAAATCCAAAATTCCCACGAAACTACGATTCCTCCATTATGGAGGAATTTACTCATCTAGGGGGGCTAGGTAATTGGAAATTCCTGCATGATTTTCGCTTTTCATTTGTCAACCAAACAATTTTGTAGCTATTTCATGGGAATTCTCAATTCACGTGAATTTGAATTTCTTAGGTAATACAATTCCCACGTGGCAACCAAACAAGCACTTACTCTATTTTTATAAGTTGTGTTCTTTTCTCTGTGTTTGTCCAATTTTTTTAAAATTATTTGGAAAATGAAAAAAATTAGCTCAAAATAACATGTTATCATGAGTGAGAAATAACATTTTGTTGATTTAGAAAAATATTTGATTCAATCGTCATAAAATATCTTCTAACTATAATTATTGTTCAATCATCTCATCAATTCTCAAGTACAGTATGAAATTATGATGTGAAAAAAAAATAAAAAAAAAAATAAATAAATAAATAAATAAATAAAATGATTGTGACTAAAAGTAACCAGTTCAATTGTTAAGTTAGCCATCTAACCAATGCATTCATTTGTTTCACGATAAATATGTTGAATCTCCATTCTCCACCTTCCAATGACGATTCGTGATATAATGTGTGAAAAGTTTAGATGACTACTCCGTACAAATCAAGTTTGGCGATTGTGTATGCAGTTTTTTTTTGTAGGTATTTATACATCTCTTTATTTTGTCCTCCGTATGTAAGTTTACATTTTGTTTAAATTCTAAATTTTAATTTGATGAAGTTGTCTTTCAAAATTATTAGTCCAAGTCAACAATGCCTTTCTCGTCAATTGTTATTGATCAAATTGGTTTTATGTATTAAAAGTGACTTATTATAATCAATTTGACATTGATTCTCCGACAATAAAAAGATTTAAATCACAATTTTCGATATTAAATGGTGTATCAATCGTAGGTTAACATTGTGAATTGGGATAGATGAAGTACAACGTATTGATTTGGAATTTGTTATGTATACAATTTTTAATGGAGCGCGGGGTTTAAGGTTTCAAATATAAAGTGAAGTTTGAAAGTTAGTTACTGGATATCATCTATTTGAACTTTAGGCGTATATGGTTCGATGTTAGTTACTTAATGTGGACGCCAATGTTATGGAAGATAAAGGCCTAAAGGAATGGGCTTAGGTGCGATTTGTCAAGACTATGATGACATTACTCTTTGGGGCGTACTTTACTAACCAGCGAGTGGAGATGAAAAAACCCAAACATGGTAGAATTCGAAGCGATCCTCATGGGACTTGAGGAGGCAATAACACATGGATACAAATGAGTGATTATCGCAAACGGCCGTGTATGAGTCGTTGAAGACGTACAGCAACAAAGAAGGGGCACAATGACATTTTTCTTCTGTTCGCTAATATTTATTCTTTCAACAATGTTTCATTCTTTCAACAATGTTTAATTTCATTCTCTTTTAGGTAAGAGGTTTTGGTCTTGGCTGCCCTCGTACACCGTGAATGTTTTGAATATAGTATAAATTCATATTGGGTATTCCAAAAAAAATGTAATTGAAATATGTTCAAATTCAAATTTATGGTGTACGAGTATGAAATTTAATGACTGCCATATTAAGACGTTAAAATTTGAAGTTATAATATACAAGTACTCCCTCCGTTCCAGTAAATTGTTTATGGTTTAACTTTTTTGTGGGTGAGATTTAAAAAAAGTATAAACAAATGGCCAAAGCAGAAAGGCTCTGAGGAAATAAGCGTCTGTGAGTCTCGTATGAAGCAGATGCTTGTTTAAGTATGAAAGCAGTCAATATTTGCGAAACGAAGAGACAGTGGGGAAGAAAGATGTTCTTCCCCACTGCTTTATCTTTGTGAAATATTTGGCCGTTCTGTGTGAAGCATCTGCTTCACACAAGACTTACACATAAACGTAAATCGAAAAATATTCGTACTCGCATTATTTTATGTTGAAGTAGGGCAAAAACTACTGAAGTTGACGTGTCAGAGACGAAAAATGTAAATTCTTACACACTCACGTGGTAGACTAAGTTAAGACTCAAAAACCATAAATCCACGCCTCATTTGACTCCACATATATAAACTCAGTCTCCCCAAATTTATCTCACGTTTCGAAACTCCCCCTCCACCCCTGCAGTTCTTCCGTAGGCGGGAACTACTACCATTAATTTTCCCCCAATTTTATCTTTCTAGGGTTTATCCACTCAATTTTAACCCCTCAATTTCACTCTGCACCTTCAATTTTTTTTTTTTTTTGAAATTCAATAAGTTGAAGTTGTTTTGTGAGGGTGAAGATGAGCGTGTGTAGTCTTCGAAAGGGGGCGAATGTTTGGGTTGAAGATAAGGACTCCGCATGGATTCCTGCTGAAGTTGTCGGTTTCTTCAGGGATCGTGTCGAAGTCGTAACGTCTTCGGGGAAGAAGGTCTGCTGTTTTGATTTTTGTTCGTTTTTTTTTTTCCTTCGCTGAATTGTTCAGTTTGTTGAAAAGTTCTTCCGTGTGGAGAATTTTTATGTGTTTTTTTTTTGGTGTATTTGAACGGCTGAAATTGTTGTTTTGTAGTGTAAATTCAGGCAAAATGTCGAATGATAGGAGATGAAGTTCTTGCGTGTGGAGAAATTTTATGTGAAAATTTTGACGTGTTTCTGTGTGTTAGAACGTCTGAAAATGTTGTCTTATAGTCGTTTCTCTCATGTTGCCGACATATTTGCGTGGTTATAACGGGGACTGGTGTGATGGATTGAGTTGTTACCGAAGTGGAGTGAGACGATTAGGGTTGGGGATTTGTACGTCTAGGGCTTGGAAATGAAATGTGGTATGATTGAGGTAATATATTGAATGTTCGGAGATGAAATTCTTGCGAGTGCAGATACTTCATGTGAAATTTGATGTGTTGCGAGGTGTGATATACAATGTTGCTACGTTTTCTTGTGATTATAGCTGGAAATTGGTGTGAGAAATAAAGCAGTAGTCGATGTTTCGGCAGGGTTTATGTGTATTGTTGTACGTATGTTTGGTGGAGTGAGATGATAGTGTTGGGGATTTGTAGGTGTAAGGTGTAATTCTTGGAAATGGAGTGTGTTGTTATGTGAGGTAAAATATTGAGTGTTTCGAGATGAACTGAATGTATCAAAAAACTATTGCATTATATTTCACGAGCAGTGAATGACGTATTACTTGTTAAGTATTTCCCCTGTTTGATTATAATTGGGAGATATGATTCTAGGTTAAGTAACTCGCCGATATGTAAAACGACTGCAATATGTTTTGGGCAGAATTTACGCGTATTATTGTAATGGACGTTTGGTGGAGTGAGACAATCAGTGTTGGGGATTTGTAGGTTTATGATTTAAGTCAAGATAACTTTGAAATCGAATCGGTTCAATTGATTTATAATATGGAAACGTTCGGAGTTGTATTGGATGAAATGAGTGTTTTATATTTCACGAGCAATGGATGGTGTATTACCATTTGGGTATTATTGGAGCAGAGTTGGCAAGAGATTCTAGGGGTTGCAACTTATCAATGTGTAATACAACTTCAGTGCGTGTCGGATCATTTATAATGATGCTGTGATATTATGGAGGATTTGTGATTGGATATTAAGGTATTAGGTTTTTCGAGTGTTTTATATTAATTGTCGACAAGGTGAACGTGATTATTAGTTTTGTTTTTCTTCAAAGCAAGGAGTAGTTATTTCTAGAGTTAGTTTGGTCGCAGCCTCGCAGGATATCAATCATATCATTATTCATAGTTAAGATGTTTGAACTTCAAATGGGTGCAGAGAATAATTTTTAACCTTTTTTTTTGGTCTCGACAAGGGGATGATTTGACCTAATGAAGTTGAACGGAATGCTAGTTAATAGTGGCAATGCTAATTACTGGCTGTATTAACAAAGGTAGTGGTGGTTTCTTGAATGGTTTAGAGGCGTGCATGATATGTAGCTGGTAGATGCTGTTGTTTTATTTCTCTAATGCTCTAAGCTTCCTAGGTGACTAGTTAGAGTATTCAGCATTTTTTCCAATTTTGCCTGTGATTATCATTGACGGAGGAATTTTGATGAAGACTTCAGCTAGTTAAATAGGGATCGTGTCGAAGTCGTAACGTCTTCGAGGAAGGTCGGGTGTTTTAATTTTTGTATATTTTTTTTCTTCCGCTGAATTGTTCTACTT
Source organism: Dianthus caryophyllus (assembly GCA_023091065.1). NCBI lineage: Eukaryota > Viridiplantae > Streptophyta > Magnoliopsida > Caryophyllales > Caryophyllaceae > Dianthus > Dianthus caryophyllus. The sequence continues at coordinate 4,002,717 of CM041523.1, forward strand.
GTGGACAAGTTCTTCTGTATAGAGAAGTTTTTTGCATAATTTGATGTGTTTTTTTTTTGTGTTAGGACGTCTGAAATTGTTGTTTTGTAGTGTTTTTTCTAGTGTTGCTGACATTTTTGAGTGTTTTAGAGTAGGTTGGAAACCGAATGTGCTGGATATTTGTTTAGGGAGTGTTTTAGAGAAATTTTATGTGAAATCTGATGTGTTTCTGCGTGTTAGTATGTTGGAAATTGTTGTTTTATAGTGTTTTTATTATCTTGTAGCTAACATATTTGCGTGGTTATAGCTGGAAATTGGTTTGATAGATAGAGTTGTTACCGAAGTGGAGTGAGATGATTAGGGTTGGGGATATGTAGGTAGTGTAATTTGCTGTAGCTTGGAAATGAAATGTGGTATGATTTGAGGTAATATATCAAATGTTCGGAGATGAAAATCTTGTGAGTGTAGATATTTTATGTGAAATTTGATGTGTTACAAGGTGTGATATTGTTATATTTTTGAATGTTTCCTACAATGTTGCTACATTTTCTTGTGATTACAGCTGGAAATCGGTGTGAGGAAAAGAGCAGTAGTTAATGTTTTGGCGAATGTACGTGTATTGTTGTATGAATATTTGGTGGAGGGAGACGAATAGTGTTGGGGATTTGTAGGTGTAAGGCGTAATTTGGAATAGCTTGGAAATGGATTGTGTTGTTAAGTGAGGTTAAATATTGAGTATTCGGAGATGAATTGAATATTTTAGGAAACTATTGCATTATATTTTGCAAGCAGTGAATGGCATATTACTCGCTAAGTGTTGCTCCTACTTGATTATATTTGGGATACAATTCTAGGTATTGTAAATCATCAATATGTAAAATGACTGCAATATTTTTGGGCGGATTTTATGCATATTATTGTAATGGACGTTTGGTGGAGTGAGACAATTAGTGTTGGGGATTTGTAGGTTTATGATTTAAGTCGAGAAAACTTTGAAATCGAATTCGGTATAATTGAGGTAAAATATGGAAACATTTGGAGTTGTATTGAATGAAAGGATTGTTCTATATTTCACGAGCAATGGATGGTGTATTACCATTTGGATATTATTTGGAGCAGAGTTGGCAAGAGATTCTAGGGGTTGCAGCTTGTCAATGTGTAGTACAATTTCAGTGCGTGTTGGATCATTTATAATGATGCTGTGATATTACGTAGGATTTATGATTGGATAATAAGGTATTAGGTTTTCGAATGTTATATATTAATTGTCGACGAGGTGATTATTATTTTTTTCTTCAAAGCAAGGAGTAGTTATGGGTCTAGCGCTCTACTCTATTTAAGTCCATTTATTTCTCGAATTAGTTTGGTCGCAGCCTCGCAGGATATCAATCATACCATTATTTGTAGTTAAGATATTTGAACTCCAAACTGGCTGCACCGCTGCAGAGAATAAATATTTGATTTTGATTTTTCTTTTTTTTTTTTTTTTTTTTTTTTTTTTTTTTTTTTTTTTTTTTTTGGGGTCTCGGCAAGGGGGTGATTTGACCTAATGAAGTTGAATGGGGAATGCTTGTTTATAGTGGCAATGCTAATTACTGGCTGTATTTACAAAAGTAGTGGTGGTTTCTGGAGTGATTTAGGGGTGTGCAAGATATCTAGCTGGTAGTGGTAGATGCTGTTGTTCTATCTTCTATTACTCTAAGGCTCTAAGCTTCCTAGATGACTATTTAGAGAATTCAGCATTTTTCCCATTTTGCCTATGATTATCATTGACGAAGGAATTTTGATGAATACTTCAGCTAGTTAAATGAGAATATTTACTCATGCATATAAATCCCCCACGTATATGGAGTTATGAGCTCGCCTTTATAATTGAAATTAATGGATCACCGTGGATATGCTTGGTGAAAATGCTAGATTTGGACTCTGTCTGAATGTACTCTGTTAATCTATTTATTTTGTAACTCAAAAATGATTTTCCATCATACATAGTTTGAAACTCAATCGATTAACAACTCTTCATCGTCTTTATTGAGCGTTGGCACCTAGTGTTAAGGTATATGAGACAAGTTTATGGTTCAGATGGTCTTCCAATATTGTCTCAATTTCGATTCTTGGGAAGCCCCCCTCTTGCCACACAATTAATATTGTTATGTGCTCATGATTATCCACGTGTGATGCGTACAAGCTTTTGTGTGAAGCATTTACCCACACATCAACCCTTAGGAGCTTCCGTGTGGGGTGTGTGTTATGGTATATGAACCTACTATAGGACCTCAACCATCACGTTGAGGTTTGGGCTTGAGATAGTCGTCTAATACCTAGGAATGTAGAAACTTCGATATTTTGGTCTGTGGTGTGGAGGATACATGTAAGGATTGTCTTAATTGCGCTGAAATTTCAAGTGAGTTACAATAGTTTATCGGTGTTCACTAAGATTTGAGTTCGTGAGATTTCTTAGTTTCCCTGATAGCCTTTCTAGTCGAGTACAGATTGTCAACATGCTTGACTTGCATTTATAGTTTTAAATATCAGCTACTTGTAGTTATCAATGTTTTGCAGGTAAACTAAACTGCATTGTGTTAGTATCTGCTTTTGCAGCCACATTTATGATGCTGACCGTGACATGACAAGACAACTGTTTCAAAGATCCTCTCAGTCGGTGATTTAAACATGCTTGCATTTATTTATTCATCTTCACAAGTATGCTTACTCTGGTGGCTCTTTTTTCCCTCTTGGCCAGGTTCTCTCGTCTCCAGAGAAGTTACATTTGAGGGATCCAGATGCCGATCTTGGTGGAGTCGATGACATGACCAAATTGACTTACTTGAATGAGCCAGGAGTTCTATACAATTTAAAGAGACGATATGCACTGGACAACATCTATGTAAATGAAAAAGGATTAACTAGTTTCTTTGATGCTTTCTTCGTCTTGCTTATGTGCTGCATTCCCCGATAAATTTTCTATTAATGCATCAGTCCTTACAATTTAGGGTGCAACTGTGAATGCTCTGATGCGCATTTTCAAACTAAAAAAAGAGTAATTAATTGAATGTCAGTATTGGTTAAGTTTAGCAGCCTACTTCGCTCTGTTCTATGTATTGAATCTTTGGTAGACTTCTTTATGTATCTCAGAGTGTATGTATGAGATGTTGTGATACATACACACTTGTCAATTAAAATCTCATCAACAGTCATGCAATTGGATTTGTAAAACCTAGATCGTAATGGACTGACCACCTCTTACTTGCCGTGGGCTAAGGCATTTGGCAGGAGCAGTGAGTCCAATCAAGTAGTAGACTTAATTTTAGAAAGCGCGCTTTAGGCCTTCATAGCTTCGGTGCTCCCCTTAGCTTTTAAATTTAAGCTAGTAGATGGTCATCCCTTGTTGTATAAGGGTCAATTGGAAACAACCTCTTTCAGAAGGGCATTGACATATTCCATAGCCTCTAAAGACTCTCCCACTCCAATTCGTGGAAAGGGAAGCGGATGATGGTCACTGTTGCCTTTGGGTTTTTCTTTGAAGTGCTACTAATGTCATGATCTTTTTTTTTTTTTTTTTTTTTGTTAAGCAAGTGTGTTTCATAAGAGCCTTTACTAATCATTGGCTAAGGCAAAAAGGATACTTTGTGTCTCTTTATATATGGGAAGAGGGTCCATTTTTTGTATTCACATTTAGCTGTAATTAATGACCTGAAGTGTTTTTTTTTTTTTTTTTTAAGTCCTGGCTGACATTTTCTTCGCTTAATCTCAGACTTACACAGGGAGCATTTTGATCGCTGTAAATCCTTTCATGAGATTTCCACATCTATATAACGTCCACATGATGGAGCAATACAAAGGAGCACCATTTGGCGAGTTAAGTCCTCATGTCTTTGCAGTGGCAGATGTGGCATACAGGTATCTTCTGACTAATTGTTATTTAGTCACTTATATTACCTTTGTTAGTGACGGGGTCGGCTTTAGATGGGTCTTTGATGACATTGCTTTATAAGTTTTTATTTAGAGAGTAATTTGCTTGGAGTTTGGACTGGCATTGTAATGCAGAGCAATGATGAGCGATAAAAGGAGCCAGTCTATATTGGTCAGTGGTGAAAGTGGAGCTGGGAAAACTGAGACAACAAAACTAATTATGCAGTATCTTACATATATGGGTGGCCGTGCTGCTGGTGATGATAGATCTGTGGAGCAGCAAGTTCTTGAAGTATGTCTTCAGTTAGTCTATTGCCCATCTTTGATAGTGATGCGATTTCTTTCCTTTGCTGTTGGTATTCAAGATGATTTTGTAATTCTAATTCTGAGAAAATGAAAACACTTGTACATCTCATAGGTAGATCTCACCGTCTGAGCCCTCTGAGGCCTTGTTGGAAGCATAGGCTCATTGATAAAATATTTTGGCAACTATATGTTATTTGAATCATTACTGGCATGAGTCATGAGTGGAAATTGAAGCTATGTGTATATATGCAACTTAGGAGATGTAGATGCTGGTGTATGTGAGATCGGGATACAAAAAATGAGATGTGTGATAGCAAATTAGCAACAAAGCCTTTGTCCGATAAAAGTGATTAGCGGTATGTTTACGCAGTTGCTCTTTTATAACTATTTAATATGGGAAACTACGAAAAAGCAATAAAGGAAAATCAATAGTGATAGCAGAGACACTATGATGTAATTTGCGGTATGCCTAGGCAATTCAACTACAATGGGACACATGGTTTATGTTATGAACTGTCGAATCAGTATGATAATTGGCAGCGTGTACCATGTCTCTCCCAGCGCTGGTACACAAGCTTGTATTCAAAATGATTTTAATTATTTCACAGCAGAGCTGTTAGGGGTTGGTAGCAATGGTAACATAACTGACATGTATGCAAGCGAGCATGTTAAATAGATATTCAGCTTTTTACTCTGTAACTGGACCGCAGTTTGGATGGTTAGATTTGAGATAAATACAAGTGAACAGGCCTGAATAAAATATGGTTTCCGCCTTGATGTTATTATTTGTTCTATGAAATAATAGGTATAACATTTCGTTCAGCTGGAATTGTTAGTCTGTAATTGGACTGCAGTTTGGATGGTTAGAATCTGAGATAAATACAAGTGAACTTGCCTGACTATAATATGGTTTCGGCCTTCAAGTTATTATTTGTTTATGACATATTAGGTATAGCATTTAGTTCTCTACTTGATAAGGGTAAATTATTAACTTTGTTGACTGTTATTGGCTGTAGAAATTGATATGTGGCCATGTTAAACCTACTCGTATATTTTTTCCATTCAAGTCTGTTTCCTTATTCTAGTCACCAAATCTGTTGCACTGTGTGGTCTATTTGTGTCTGTTTTTGGCTTGAATTTTCTCTTTCAGATGCTATGATACAAAGCGCATTTATATAAATACTGTGCCTCTGTCACCCAAACGACGAATCAAAATTTTAGCTCCTATAGTCCGATAAGCCCTTTAAACTTTGAATGGGACATGTAATGGAAATCAAGATGGCAATCATCATGTATTGTCAGGTTGCCATTTTTGGTTGCTCTCTGTTAGCAAACCATTAGTTACATAGAATCTTTACTGGATTTTAGATGAAATTGCGTTAAATTTGGACCAAGGATTTTTTTTTTTTTTTTTTTTTTTTTTTCAATTGTTGTTTTGTGATATTGCAAATTTAAACTTCAAAAAAGTAAAAGAAACTATTAGTATAATTTTTCTGACTTGCGTCCATGTTTTTCTCAGTCAAATCCACTTCTGGAGGCATTTGGTAATGCAAGGACTGTGCGAAATGACAATTCAAGGTTCGTTTGTTGGACATATGTAGAGTTATTCTTCTCTGTAGCCTTATCCCTTTCCATGTGTGCCCCTATGTATGACCTTCTGCCCTCAAAATCTTAACCGCGGGAGGGGGCTGGAAAATGGGGATTATGGCTTTCTTGTCTAATTCATGTGTTACTATATTTACTGTCCTTCACTTATGCTTAATGTCATTGTTGTGTGTTTATTTTATTTTTCTTTATTCTTTTTTTGGGCTGCAGTCGATTTGGCAAGTTTGTTGAGATTCAGTTTGACAAGAATGGTAGAATATCCGGTGCTGCTATTAGAACATACCTTTTGGAGCGCTCTCGTGTGGCTCAGATAACGGATCCTGAAAGGAATTATCATTGTTTTTATCAACTGTGTGCATCTGGAGAGGTAATAGCCTGCTCTTCAAAATCTGAAATACATTAAATGTGATTATTATAGGTAATTCATCAATGACCTTTTGCATATGTTTGGTAAATATGATTTCTGATTTTTAGGGTTTCTGAGCCATTGCTTTAAGAAGTTCCTATTTTGCTGATGGCCAATGCCTCCAATATATTACTGAAACTTGCTGCTGTTGGTGCGTTAGCCTCCAAAAAAAAATAAAAATGCAAAACTCTGCTTTCTCTCCATTTCTACTTAGTCTAATTTGTTTCCTACCCTCTTTGGTTTGTGACTGGAATAGAATGGCTAAATCTCTCTATGTATGAGTATATCTGCTGTAAATCTGTCTCTCCCTCCATCTCATTAATATTCTCCCTATTTGATTTTTGTTGTCAAATGAATTCAACTTTGACTCATCATGCTTACATTGGTTAAAACATTGGAATTTTTACATTATAATTTTATGGGTTGTTTTATAACTCCCACCTTTTTTAATACACCTTTTAAAAACTCCCACCTTTTATAATTTTTTTTTATCAAACCTCCCATCTTATATAACCACAATGTTTAAAAACACCACCAAGTCCTTATTCCGATACCGTTTTCAGCTTTAAAAATACCACTATCTTTCTTTCTTCTGATTAATGTGCTTCGTGTTCATGCCTGGTTTTTGTCAAAGTTGTCTCTTAGCTGAGCCTGACCCCCTGACATGCACTTCAGCTTTATTCTACTCATTATTCTTTTCTGATGTGTGCTTGTGGCATCTTTACCTTAATTAATTTCTTTTTTCTATGAAAAGAATGGTGTCTTTTTTTTTTTTTTTTTTTTTTTTTTCATTAAGGATTCCAGAAAGTTCTAATTCTAATTGCTGCCAGTCAGCTATGTGATCTTGGCTTTAAGGGTCTTGGAGTGGTCTGTATTTCATCTGGATGTCTATGTACCATGCTAAGACTTTATGGTTTTGTGTAACACAAAGCAGAATTCTGATAAATACAAGCTAGAAAATCCACAGCAGTTCCACTATCTTAATCAAAGCAAGACTTATGAACTGGAAGGAGTAAGCAATGCCGATGAATACGTCAAAACAAGAAGAGCAATGACCATTGTTGGCATAAGCGACAGTGAGCAGGTGTGATTGGTGATTGGTGATTGGTGATTTTAGCTCTAATCTTGAGTTTTCCATTATGTACACTTGGTTTTTAATACACTATATATTCATCAGGAAGCAATTTTTCGCACACTGGCCGGTATCCTACATTTGGGGAATGTGGAATTTTCCCCTGGAAAAGAGCACGACTCTTCAAAATTGAAGGATGAAAGATCTAGCTTCCATCTGCAGATGGTTGCTGATCTCTTTATGTAAGCATTATTTTCAAGACTTTTGCAGTAGTTTTTCAGGTGTTATAATGTTGTTAAGTCTTGTTCTTTTGGACTTATTGGAAACGAGCTGCGGCTTATCACCACGTTTTGCATTCCAGTCTCAAGGATGATAATTGTGCTATTAGTGTGTTTATAAGGCTAATTCTGTATTTTTTTTCAGGTGTGATGTTAATCTTTTACTTTCGTCGCTGTGTACAAGATCAATTCAAACTCGTGAGGGCACCATAGTCAAAGCTCTAGATTGTCATGCTGCTGTTTCTAGTCGAGATGCCTTGGCAAAGACTGTCTATTCTCGGTTGTTTGATTGGTATGCTTTTAAGAGTAAGATTCTTAGAAAGCTGCCAGTTATTGTAAAATTTCATTTAGTATTAATTTTTGGTTTGTGAATATATGCCAGGCTTGTTGAAAAAATCAATAAATCTGTTGGCCAAGATCCAAGTTCCTGTGTACAGATAGGACTCCTGGATATATATGGCTTTGAATGTTTTAAGCACAACAGGTAGCCTTTTGCTTTCTGTTTTGATCAATTGCAATCTATTTTTTCTAGTGGCTACTGGTCATAATAGTACTTAATGTATCCTATTCTATATAAGATTATGCAGTCTCCTTGTAAAGGTGCGCCCATGTGTTTATGAATGACATTGTGTTGCTTAGTGCAATTTTGATGTTCAATGTAGCCGCAGGTGGTATAGGTTTAGGGAGGGGTTGCGGGGCGTTCACCTGCATGTTATATGTAACAACTTTACCTAGTTGTTAGCTGGCGGAAACATGCTCTTTTCCAAGTCTGCACTCTGCAGCTGGGTTCTTGCTTATGCTACTCTTTTCTGTATTTTTTTTGGGTGATGTGATCTGAGTATCTGACACACTTTTATGTCGGTGCTTGTAATTTTTTTTTTCCCTCTCTTGACTTTGTTTTCTGGTTCTTTTCTTTGAACGTTGTGTGCTGTTTCCGGGTCTGCATTTATGCATCGTCTTATCTCCTACGTTCTGATTTTACAGCTTTGAGCAGTTTTGCATAAACTTTGCTAATGAAAAGCTTCAACAGCACTTCAATGAGGTGCGTGATCAATTGTGTCTTCCATACATCTGTAGTGAAAAGCCTTTAGTATCTGATGTCTTTTGTCCTATCCCAGCATGTATTTAAGATGGAGCAGGAAGAGTATAATAGAGAAGAGATTAATTGGAGCTATATTGAGTTTGTTGACAATCAGGATGTCCTAGATCTTATTGAAAAGGTACCTGTTTACCAATTTTATTTTTTTCCATCTTGTTTTAATTGTTTTGAAGTGGTAATTATTTGAGACCGAGTAATTAGGATAAAAAGTTGAAAGATTGTAACCTCATGCTATGTAAGTAGAATAAGATCAAACATCAAGCATGATAGTGATATTTTCTCTAAGCTTATACTCCATTCCATAGGATTCTAAACATTTACTTTATGCACATATGTCAATGCACGTTTTCTTTTGTTCACATCTTTAGGTACATATTACTAACAACGTTTAAAAATTTGATATTAAAAATGCACTGGATTAAATAATTAAAACAAGATCTAACATGTCTACTTTTTATTTTAAATGTTAAGAGTTATGTCAAGGATTCTCGTAACTTATGAAGAGTGTCCAAAAACTAAATGTATAGAATCCTATGGAAGGGCGGAAGTATATTCTTATTGGTTTTCTTACTCTACCTCTATTAATAATCAGTGGCAATAATTGCCCTCATGATAGTTAGTCCAACAGTTTGTATCCACTGGAGCCAAATATTCGGTGTCATGTTATGTGTCCGCATATGAAAACATGAATAACCAGAAAAAAGAGTTAGAACATGGTGTTACAAGTTTTGTGAAATGTGAAGGTTGTCAATGTATAGTGTGTCGAACAATGCTTTGTACTGGATCACTGCACAGCATTTGCTGGGGGTTTCACATTTTTTTTCTCATTAAAATCGTCTTTTTTGCAAAGCCTATTCTCTTTTGCCAACAGTATTCAGTTTGCTGTCCTTATCGCTTCATATGCATTTGTTTTCCAGAAACCAATCGGGATCATCTCTCTCTTGGATGAAGCTTGGTATGGTATAAGCCCCTTTGGCTCTTGCGCTGTTCAAACAATTTTTAAGTTCCTTCCTCATTGAAATTTCTAATGTAGCATGTTCCCAAAATCAACCCATGAAACATTTGCAAACAAGCTTTTTCAAAATTTTCAAGCACATCCTAGACTGGAGAAGGCAAAATTTTCACAAACAGATTTTGGTATTTCTCATTACGCTGGCAAGGTATGTCCACATTTTTTGAATGTTTTTCTAATTTCTATTTGATGATACTTTGCTGCTGACATTCTGTTTCAATTTTAGGTTACTTACCAAACGGACTATTTTCTTGACAAGAACCGTGATTATGTTGTTGTGGAGCACTGCAACGTTCTGTCCTCTTCAAAATGTCCATTAATTGTTGACCTCTTCCCTTCTATATCAGAGGAGACTTCACGTTCATCATACAAGTTCTCTTCAGTATCCTCTAGATTCAAGGTAAGCCACATGTCAGTGGCATGTTGAGTTGTTCCGACTTCCAGTTCTTCAGAACATTTTAGTAGAGGCCTATTGTTTTTTATGTTAGTGAGATATTAACCTGATTCAATTTCCAGCATTCTGCTCTTCAGAATACTGGAGTAAAATTTAGTTGACTTTTAATTTCGAGGTGATAACTGATACGCTTCCTTGTCATTTCATGATGGTTCTTATTTCTTAAGTAGATGTTTGCTGCAGCATCACATGTTCTGACTTCCAATTTTTATGTCCTCATTCTGATTTAATATTCTCAAGCTGTGTCAGACTTATAGTATACTTCTCTGTGGCTAGGTAACCCTTAGAAGTTATAAGCAGAATTTGTCGTTGGTACATGCCATCTAACATCAAAATTTCTGTACTCGTGGGTAGAATTTTGGACGCATGGATTTAGGGAGCTAGTGAAGTAAATGTCTTTTCTGCTTGAACACTTCTTATGCTATTCCAGACCCATTCTCGAGTTAGTTTCACGGAAGTATTTGCATCCAGTTGATAGCAACTTGTGACCCTTGTCGTGCCAGTTTGATATATATGGCAACCTGAGCTTAATATGTGCAAACTGCTAGCTTCTAAAAGAATTTTCAAAACTAATAAATAATAATAATTTTGCATTCCCATTACTCCATATATATGTTGGACTTCAATATTGTCTTCATCATCATCATCATCATCATCATCACCATCACCATCGTTTTTGTCATTATTTTATTTATTATTATGATTATGGTCGTGGTTATGGTTATGGATTCATGGTCATGGTCATGGTCATTATGGTTATTGTTATCATCATTTTATTATCCAATCCTCTAATGATGTGTTGTTTTCATTTCCTGCTTATTAGCAACAACTTCAAGCGCTCATGGAGACTCTTAACTGTACAGAACCTCACTATGTCCGCTGTATTAAGCCGAACTCTTTAAACCGGCCTCATATCTTTGAGAATCAGAGTATCTTGCACCAGTTGCGTTGCGGGGTTAGTCACCTAAAACATTTCATTTGCAACTTATTATGTTTATTTTCCCTTTGTTATTACCTCGTCTCTCTTCCCTTTGTTTCAGTTTGTTCCTTTTAGTACTGTTCCCATATTGCTATATCAAATATTTCACTTCTGTAGTTCTGTTCATGTATTGCTTAATTTTCTTTCTAGCAAGAATTAGGTGTGGGAAGGGAAGAACAACCTCAGCTCATTCCTGTTACAATTTGTCGACATCTCTTCTGAATCCATACCCAGCAATTGTTAAATTTTTCTATTATTATTACTTTCCTGCCTGTATTTTATATAGTTACAAGTGTGATGCGCTTATATGGTCTTACCATTGATTTTATACTTTTCGTTGATATCTCCTGGTTTGCTGTTGGCTGATTGCTCATTTACACTACTTGTGAATTAAATTTGTAGTTGCTTAGAATTTTCGTTGTCTGTAGGGTGTTCTGGAGGCTGTAAGGATAAGTCTGGCTGGTTACCCAACTAGACGAACTTATGCTGAGTTTACGGACCGCTTTGGACTTCTCGTGCCAGAAGTTATGGATGGAAGGTTGTTATAATTACTTTCATTCTTTAATTCTCATATTTCTTTGTAGAGTAATCCAGTAAGGACATGTTCTCTTTGTCCTAAGCTGTCTTAAGATTGAAGTCTGAGTCTTTTGAAGTTTAATTTTAGCGTTGTTTTAAGTAATGAGTCTCCTCAAGTTTTCTGTAATGTTTGGTGAGTTAAGAAAAAATAATACGAGGAAAGGAGGTCCTAAATATGTTAAGTAAGATCGGGTGAAATAATCCTTTTTAAACTGGAAAAGATGTTTCTGTTTGTTTGCCTTTGTCTTGGTAACAAGAAGAGTCTGTGGACACAATTGTATGTTCACTAGTCTTTTATGGTGAAAAATATCCTTTGTTATTTCATTTTCCAAGGGTTTAATTTGTTTAACATCACCCCCTTTTCTCTCTAGTGCCATTTGTATACAAATTGTCGACTTCAGAGTTTTCCAATTCATTCTATATATCTCACATTCTCACATGAAATTGATCTTGCCAATTCTCAGCTGAGTAACGCAGTAAGAATGTCCTGCTATAGACACTGACTCTGTTCCTTAATGTATGCTTCAGTGCTGACGAGAAGACCATCACAGTTAAAATTCTTGAGAAGTTGAAGCTGGAGAATTTCCAAGTACGCTCTTGCTTTGTTGCTATGATACTTGGCAAGCTATCAAAATGTCCACTGGAGTTTTATTAAGCATTGATTGTGTATTTATCAGTTTGTCATTAGCTCTGAGTTTGAGTAACTGTGCTACCAAATGGCTTTTTATTCATTTAAGTGTTTTCAGCTAGTCACCTCTCAGTTTTTCCTTTTTCTGCGTGGAATATCTTATAGCAACTTTCATTTACTTAAAAAGTAGCACAGATTGCACTGTTCGCTGGGTATATCCTTCACCCTGTGGTTTATTTCCTTACCTTTCTTTTTATTTGACAGTTAGGAAAGACAAAGGTTTTTCTTCGAGCTGGTCAGATTGGTGTATTAGATGCCCGAAGGACGGAGGTTTTAGATTCTGCGGCTAGGCATGTCCAGGGTCGTTTGAAAACTTATATAGCACGCAGAGATTTTAAAGCTACTCGGTCAGCAGCACTGGCTATTCAAGCTTATTGCCGAGGTTATTGGTCTCTGACTCTCTGACAATATACTCTTACACAAAACAACACTAAGCTTTTAATTTCTTCTCTTTAGTTTGTTTCATTGTTATTTATTACTTGCTGAGGTGATCTTTTCAGTGTTGTCTATTATTTTAAGTTATCTCATATTTCATTGATGTTGCTTCCATTCATTTTAGCACAGAGAGTAAGTTAAATTATCACCCTTCTATGAATTTATGCAGCCTCTGTATGCGTTTGAGCATCAATGACAATATTATTCATCAGCCAGATTCTTATGTGATATGTATCTGTAGGTTGCCTCGGCAGGAGAATGTTAGACAAAAAGAGGGAGGAAGCTGCTGCTGTGTCTTTGCAGACGTTTGTTCGTGGATGGATGGCAAGAAACTCGTATTTACAGCTGTACAGATCAGCTGTCATGGTTCAGTCCTGCATACGTGGTTTCTGTGCTCGGCAGAGATTTATGCTTGGCAAGGAACACAGAGCTGCTATGCTGATTCAGGTTTATGCTTCTCTGTACTATTAGTATGTCTTTAAACATCGTATCTGAAACATATCCTAATACATGGTTTCTTGCCTTCTTTTTACAAGCTGGTATTTTGATCCATTTCTCGGGCAAGTGTTGGATTGTTGATAGGCATCTCTCTTTTTAACATAGAATGCTCTTTAGTTTTCCAATCATGTCATTGAGGAGATAACCATATACTTGCTATGTTATGGTTCTGGATATAGTGCAATAAAGCAAATTGGATCACTAAACTGACCGCGCTTCTTTTATTGTGAAGTATCAGTCATTCTATTGAATTATCGATCCAATCTTCATCTTGGGTCATTCAGAAACAGTCTCTCCGTGTTAAACAACGCGGGGGTAAGGCTTCGTACATCCGATCCCCCCTTACCTCGCAATTTGCGGAAGTCATTGAGGCACTGGGTTAATGTTTGTTAATGCTCTTTAGCTGCATTTTTTTTAGTTGTATTCGTAGTTATGTTTTCATTTGTAGATGGCTATCATTTCTCTTTGTAACCAGTTGTTTGCCCTGTCATTGCTAATTCAAAAGTTGTATGGTGCAGCAGCTCCATTACTTCGTTATGTTAGGATTAAGAATAGGACACTGATAGGGATCCAGAGCTGGATCTACAAGTGAATTGTTTGCCCTGATACTTGAAGTCAATTAAAAACAGTCAGTAGGAGTGTGTTTTCCTGTAGTGCTCCTTTATTAAATCTGTATAGTGTTGTGGGTTATATGATGACCATTTCAATTTTAGAGTGAAAAATCTTGTTTAGAAAGCTATGATGCTTTATTTATGTTGAATGATGCAAGGAAATTATTCAGGGTCAGTTGGTTGCCAAAATTAGTCACTTAGTCAGTGTTGCTATATCTGGAATCATATTGTCGAATATAAGCCTACCACTCGTAAGTTTGTTCATTTCTTTATCTTGTAGGCTCGATGGAGAATGTGGAAAGTTCGATCAGCTTTTCGTCAAGATCAGAAATCTATTATTGCAATACAGTGTCTTTGGAGGCGCAAAATGGCAAGACAGTTGTTCAGAAAACTTAAGCAAGTACGTTTAACAGTTTTTCTATACTCGCTTGTGAGATGCATGTTAATATGTTATAGTCCTTTAAATTATCTTTTTTTTTCTACTCTGAAATATTGCTCAAAACTTAAGAAATTCTCAAGGAAGATAATTGGATGTAGCACCTTTTTCTCCTTTCATTAAACGGTCAAATAGGTTATCTATTTTGTTAATCAATGATTGTCCACTACTTTGGAAGGATTATGACAATAATCTCAACCAATGAACTGGAGAGTTGCTAATATTATGTTTATTTATTATTTTAACTTTCATGCCCCCTAAGGTAGCAGTGGGTGGTTACGAGAATTATTGATGAGCAATAGTTGCTGTTGGCAATTAGATTCCGCCAAACTACCACCTTCATCATTTACCACACATCTGGCACCTAGTGGCAGCTGTGCACTGCACTTATTTCCCTCGCTACATTATATTTCACACCTGTGTATAGTTTTTATGTGGATAAAGGAAGTTGTCAAAGGGATCATGACAAGAGAGATATTTCAGCCCTAAATTCCAACCTGCAAGTTATGAAAAATATTTAATAGGATTATTTAACAAAAATAAACCAATCTATGACTCATCTTCCATAAATATACCAACCTTTAGTTCATTTCGTAATAAACCAAACTACGACCCCTATCTTCTTTTAATGAACTGGATTACCGGTTACCTGCTTAATAAGTGAAACTTTGGTCTGATATTTTAATACTCCCCCCTTCACTTTCCCCTTCAATATTCCTTCATCACAGTAACATATCCTATTCTAATACCCACTGCCACAACAACCACCACGGCCAAACTCCGGCCCTCTTCTCTCCTGACCGTTGACACTGCTGCACCATTCCCCCCCCCCCCTTTTCCCCCTTCTCTCCTCGCCAGTCACCACCCCCCACCACCACGGTACCACCAACACAATGCCATCGTGTCCTCAATTAGGGTTCATCGAAGTATTTTTTTTGTCCATTGTCATACTGCTGTTGTGGCTCAACTGGGACTCACACACAAAGACTTTGGGTTTGGTGAGAACAGGATAATTTTAGCTTTCTAACGGAGGTGATGACCACTATTTTCAGTCATTCGCTGGGAATTGAATTGAATTGTCAGTCATTCGTTGGGAATTGAATTGAATTGAATTGTCAGTCATTCGTTGGGAATTGAATTGAAATGCACTCGATGTCGTTACACTGTATAGTCATCGGCCTTCTTACGGAGGTGTTGACGATGGAATAGGAGTAGCTGAGCACGGCAGTGGTGGCGTCGAGGAGCAAGGCGGCGCGTGAGGCACGTGGTGGTTAAAGTCGAAAGAGATAATGACGAGATTGATGTTTGTTGTTGTTGTTGTTGTTGTTGAGATTGTTGTTGAGTTGTTAATAATGGAGGGATTATAGTATAATGTAGTAGTGGATGGAGTAGGTGAATGCTGGACAAAGTGATGAAGAAGAGGGGTAGAGATAAGAGGGAGGTAAATTAATGGGCAAGTGAGGGAGTTTTACCTAAAGTTGTAGGTAAATAAATGAGTCGGTATAATATTAGAAGAAGGGGTCAATAGGTTGGTTTATTTAAATTAAACTATAGATTGGTATCGTTATGGAAGATGGTTAATAGGTTGGTTTATTCTTGTCAAATAACCCTATTTAATATCATTGGTAATTGTTGAATGAATCCATTTTAATTTATAGTTATGGGGTAATGTGCTCCTTTCAAATTCTTCCCCCCTTCTCTTTTTCTACTTGCTTCATTAATGCTTGGAACGTTTGGACGGTCAAAATGTATTTTGTATGGAATTAAATGATGACTTTACTTTTTTAGGAAAACCGCATTAATTTTTTTCTATGTATCACCAGAGCTATTATATAATGTGTATAGAAATAGATGGAATGTGTAGGACCATAACTCGTAAGGTTGTGCTCTGTGAAATTTTCTTCTTTAGCTACATCTCTAACTACAAATGTTGAATATTTTGCCTTTTCCTTTGGTTTAAAATTTTGTTTTATTAATTGAGGTGGGCTTTTTATCTGTAATTTTGTATGTACTCAGGAGGCTAACGAAGCTGGTGCCTTGCGAATGGCGAAGAGTAAACTTGAAAAGCAGCTTGAAGATGTCTCACTGCGATTGGAATTGGAGAAGAGATTGCGGGTATTTCCTTGTGACCCTTTTACATTACTTAAATGTCAGGTGGTTAAAGTGTTGTCTGCAATTTTGTGTGTATTTTTACTAGGTACTAATTCTGTTAGATATCAGACTTGTTTAGGATCAGGTGATTGGGTCGGAACCCCTTTCATTGAAATTTGCTTTGTTGTTTTCCTTGGTTTCCAATGGGCATAAGGCTTCTGCCTTACTATTTCACCTTGTGTAATAGACTCTTTAATTTCAAATACACGTTAGGTAGAAGTGTAGAGCTTCAGTAACTACAGTAATCACTGGTTCTCTTGAGCACCGACTGTGTTTTGTCAGAATTGTAGATAATCTCTGACCTGCAACCAATAGTCCATTACTAGGTCTATTAAATTGTTGGTTGGGTGAATAACTTTTTATTTCATATTTTCACTCCTGGGCTCTGCTTGAATATCTGTACGTGGCTTGGTGGTCCCTTAAAGTATATAGATGTACATGTATCTTAACTGCTAGTATAAAGTTGATGCATATGTTGTCTGTTCTCTGTTGCAAACTGATGGAACTTAAACCCTGTTCTGACTGGGAAAGTGGTTGAATGGGTTTGGCTGTTTGGCTAGGGGTGGAGGATTGAAAAAGAAAAAGGCTTTATGATGCTCTCAGTGTCAAGTCTTCTTTCGAACCTACTTTTCTTCTTACGCGCTTGCTTTTTTTTTTTTTTTTCTTTTTTTTTTGGTCAATATTTTTTATAATTCAGGGAAGGTATCATATTAATTTAACACGTAGAGATTTTTACTGTTACATCAGCCGATGTGATTCTTAGTACTATTTTCTGTCGTCATAAAATAGCCTTACAAGTTTTGAATGCATTGGCAAGCCTAAATGAGTCAAGTATTCTGTTCCTGTTACCCCTACCTGCACTGGGGGTATTCTAATGTTTTATATAGCTGTTTAATTTGCTTTTTGTTTTGTTAATCGAAGTTTACCAAACTGAATCCCATCACTTTATATGACAACTATAGTTTTCCTAACTTGTGGGATGATCACTTTCGTATATAGTCGGCTTAACTCTTTGTATGGAGGATATCCTATGTAAAGAACGCCTCAATCTTTTTTCATTGAGATTACTCGACACCTTGGTTTTTCTTCTATTTGAGGGAACACCTTGCTCTCTGACAATTTCTTCTTATAACATTTGATGAAAAAGTTGATGTTGAGAAAGTTGATGTTGAATGCAGATGTCAAATGAAGAGACAAAAATGGCTGAAATTAGGAGGCTGCTCAGTAGATTGGAAGCTGTTAGCCTAGAGCTCAAGGAAGTGAAATCAGAGAATGTCACGTACCGCAAAGTGAACGAAGAGCTCCAGAGTAATTTAGATACATCAACAAAAGAGAAAGAGGAGTTGGAAAAGCTTCTGGTTAACTTTGACGATTTCAAGCGAGAAAATGCTACGTTAAGGGTCTGTATCCACTTCATTTTATTATCTGCATATGAATGTTGATGGCCGTACTTCGACAACAGTTTGCGGATTCAAAATGGCAGGATGTGTGTTTGGGTGATATAATGATATATAAATACCTTATTCATGTGTGATTTGTTTTTTCTCTCATTTTTTTCTCTTAGCTGTTTCTGTTGACGGCTACTGTTCTGTTAAAGTAATTTGGAAAATAAGGATACATCATTTCATGTAACTGGACTTTAAATTAATATGCTGGTCACTAGTGTAACTATACTGTCTGCTTCAGTACAACTCATCACTATCTACTTTAGACAAATTAAATCTTCAGTCTGAAACAATGATTTCCTGCTCATTATTCTGTTATTTTTTATTTGCTTTATTCCTTAACATTCTGGTGTATATATTTCAGAGTTCTTTTGAAAGCTTGGAGAAGAAAAACTTATTACTGGAGGCTGAGCTCACCAAGTCTCAAAAAGAGAATGAAGATTCTATGCAAAAGTTCCATGAGGTTGAGCAGAAGTGTGAACAGCTTCAACAGAACTTAAGAAGGTGTACTTTAAATATCTAAGTCACTTCAAGATTGTGTGTCTCCTATATTGTGCATTCGTTATTCAATAAATAGAGTAGTATGCCTAAAAAGCAAGTTAACATCGAACTTGAACCATTGAGGCTTGCTGATGCACATTTCTTTGGTTATATGTTCTCTCTTTTAGATTGGCAGGAATAGGAAGGGTAGCATTTCCTTTTTATATGAACTTCGCATCCTTCAAAATTTACATTACCAGGAATGATCTGATTTAAGGGTTGAGGCCTTGAGGGTCGAGATGATCCTTGACTCTAAATTTGATTAGGGTTTAGGGTTGGTTCATTTTTGGTCATGGTCCTCATGGATCAAGTTCTACGCGTTAGTTACCCTTAAATAAAGATTGGGTTAACTAGTAAGGTTAGTATTTGGGAGGTCTATATCTAACTACGCAGCCTAATTTTGTCATCTTCCATAAATTTGTTCGTAAATTACAGTTTCAGTTTGTCCTAAATTTTACATGAAGTTTATGCATAAAAAGCATTAATGACTGTCCATGGTCGTAAAAATTTTGTTGATCCAGACTAGCATTATACTCTTGTTACATAATTTTGATGTTTCAATCTCTGCCTCATTATTTTATATGCATTATGCAGTCTTCTATTATCTTTCTGATGTGTATTGTTAATTTTAGTATGGAAGAGAAGATGTCTAATTTGGAGAATGAAAACCTTGTGTTAAGACAAAAGGCATTAACCCTGACTCCGAAGAGCAATCGACCAGGGTTTGTGAAGTCGTTTTCTGATGTAAGTGCCTTTCATATTCCTAATCTAAGTCAATTGGTAATTGTGTCTGTTTAAAGTTAACGAGATGGATTTGTAATTATGTTACCAACTTTGGCTGTGTTTCAAAATATGTAGCTTGTGAAGTAGACTTTTAATGTGTTTTATGCCTTTATCTAATGATGTTTTTCACTTTTTTGAATTTTGAGATATGATGTTTTCATTTATTGTTACATGTGTGAGTACAGTATGCTGTATGCGAGATGTTATGTTGTCCTTTTTTTCTTCTGTGCTTCGCATTGGCTTTCTATTCACTGAAGTGAGATGATTGCTAACTTGCTATTGTTTTCTTGAAGCAGATGTACTCCAATTCGTTAAGTCTACCGTACATGGAGAAAAAGTCAATCTATGTAAGTTTAGGGTTACTCTGTACTACACTTGTTTAATTCCAAGCATCTAGTGAATCTAAACTTACATAATTGTACAGGAGACTCCAACACCCACAAAACATGCCCCAGCTTCTCAGGGTCTATCCGAGACACGGCTATCTAAGTTAACTGTGAATCAGGTTATATTGATTGGATTAACTTAAATGATTATACTCCATTATCCTACTGTAGTAGGCTAAATTATTGGCCTTTGTATTGGTGTTACCTGAACTATTATTTGAATCTTTTTTAGGAGAACAATGCTTTTCTCTCTAAATGTATAAAGGAAAACATGGGATTTCAAGATGGAAAACCTGTTGCTGCGTGCATCATTTACAAGTGCCTTTTGCACTGGAATGCTTTCGATTCAGAAAGAACTACAATCTTTGACCAAATAATTGAGGGCATCAATACTGCTTTGAAGGTCAGGCATCTTGACTTTCACCATTTGCTTTTCATTGTCTTTGTAGTCTTTCTTCATAGAGCTATGCTGTATTAGTTCTCAGAATAACGTTTTACTCATTATTTTCTAATTTTTCAGACCGGAGACGAGAATGACATGTTGCCGTATTGGCTATCTAATTCTTCAGCACTTTTATGCATTCTCCAGAGGAGTTTACGGTCAAATAGTTTCTTGAGTGCTGCGTCCAATCGTTCTGCTGGTCTGACTGGAAGGCTTGCACAGGTTAGGGTTGGTTTGATACACTACCTCTCCTTTTTTTATATTATTTGAGACTGTACTCGGCACAGTTAACCCTTGTGACAGAAAAAAAAAAAAAAAAAAAAAGAAAGAGAAGAAAAAGAGAGATTAAAGAAAAGAAAAAACATTTGAAGGGGCGCCACCACTGTAACAACAGTTTTGTGCTGAAATGTAATACTGATTAGAGAATCTAAAGGATGTGCTATAAATACTTCCTGTGTGATTCCAGTGCATCTTTAAGGCTGGATAACAGGTCTTATAGAAATATACATAGTTATCAGATACTACTTCAATTGAGAAATAAAATCAAAATTACAAAACTTCCAACTTCAAGGTTGGTGGTTGAAACTACCATTGAGATCCATAGAATTTTTTCGTATGGGTGCATTTGTATTGCTTCTGCAAAGATGAAAGCTGCATAAGATGGTGGTGAACTTTCAGTCCAAATCCTTGTTACCTTTCAAAAACTACAATATACTGGAAGCACGGGTGTTGCGTAGTTTTGTTTTTTATTCTTAATACACAGCGTGTAGCTTTCGTACCTCACCATTTCAGGTGTGAACCATGTATAAGCTCTACCTGCCGTCTAAAACAGGTTTAGTGGCACTATATTTGTCTGTCTTGGGCATCTCCTGAGATCTGCTTTGTTACCTCTATGGCCAATGCTCCTATCGTTCGTTGTCTAGCTGTATCTATGTTTTATACACAGCGTGTAGCTTTCTTACCTCACCATTTCAGGTGTGAACCATGTATAAGCTCTACCCTGCCGTCTCAAACAGGTTTAGTGGCACTATATTTGTCTGTCTTGGGCATCTCCTGAGATCTTCTTGTTACCTCTATGGCCAATTCTCCTATCATTCGTTGTCTTGCTGTATCTATGTTTTATCTTGTGGCTGTCATTCTGACTTTTCCAATGCTTCATTTCTTTTAGGGTTTAAAGACTCCTTTAAAGTACATTGGCTTTGAGGATGGTGTATCACATGTTGAGGCTAGGTATCCAGCCATCCTGTTTAAGCAGCAGTTAACTGCTTCCGTGGAGAAGATATTTGGCTTGATACGTGATAATTTGAAGAAAGAAATATCCCCACTGTTGGCATCATGCATTCAGGTATAGATCTATATACAATGAGAGATATTTTCCTGCTCACTTTTGAGCTATTAACTCCTTTAAACTGATATACTTCCTTAGGCTCCAAAAGCAACTCGAGGTGGCAAGTCATCCAGATCACCTGGTGGTGGTGGTGTACCACAGCAACCATTAATCAATCAGTGGGATAGTATCATTAAATTCTTGGATTCTCTCATGAACCGTTTACGTAAAAATCATGTAAGTGCATCACATGTAGTTTGAGTTTTTTTTCTCCTCGTATCATCTATGAGACTATGACATCAGAAAGTTTGAACATATGTTGCAATTTGTGCACTATGACTTTTCTGAGATGAATTTTCCTGTATTCTGGTGTGGGGTATTTCCTTTTAAATGAGGTTTTGTACAAAAATTGTATTTACGAATTTTGCAATATATGTCAACTGCAATGCTCTAGTGATTGCAATGCTAAAAATGTTTTTGGTATGACTCTTTTGACGGTATCAATCGACATGTTCTTTTTGCAAAACCGCTTTCATTTCATTCTTATTTGTGTGGTTTTTTGTAGATTTTGATTATTGCCTCCGTTATTTCTCGTTCTTCTCTGTTCATTGCGATTATTATGTGTAACGTCAATGTTGTCGGTGAATTATTATCTTCCAAGTAAAGAAACGCTATAATTAGTTGAAACAAATCTGAGTTGTTAATTTAGTTATGGTCTATGTATCTATAGAGTTGCTCCATTGAGTTTTTCACTCAATGTTCTGTTTGCTTTATGTTGTGTTGATGCATCTTTTTTCAGCACTGTACACTTTGGTTATCTGCTGACCTTTACACGTTTTTTTAGGTGCCATCATTTTTTATACGCAAGCTCATAACGCAAGTTTTCTCATTCATCAACATTTCCCTTTTCAATAGGTAAGTGACTAAGTGATGATCGCCCTTGATGATGTCCTTTTTATATTTTACATGTAATATGTGATTTCTGTGCTAAATAATCTCTCTTTTTACAGTCTCTTACTACGACGTGAATGCTGTACATTTTCAAATGGTGAATATGTCAAATCTGGCTTGGCAGAATTAGAGAAATGGATAGCAGGTGCAACTGAGGAGGTAAACAGCATGTTCACTTGATTACTCGCCTAGTTAAATTTATTGTGGTAAACAGCATGTTCACCTGACAACGTTTTCCTGCTACAAACTTAGTTTGCAGGGACTGCCTGGCATGAGCTGAACTATATCAGACAAGCTGTCGGATTCTTGGTATGGTTTTGTTTTTTTTTTTTTTTTAGTAACTGTTTGCTCTTTATCTATTTTTCTCTGAATGACTCGAGGAAATGCAAATACGACCTTATCAGGTTATACACCAGAAGAGAAAGAAGTCACTGGAGGAGATTAAGCAAGATTTATGTCCGGTAAGGTGCTTTCTTTCATGTAGGTGAATTGCAGATCTCAGTTTGTGAAATTATGTGCTGTTCTTATGGAAGTGGAACTGGCCTTAGATCGGATACTCGTAGTCACCGTAGTCATTCGTCTTTGACGCAAGGCTTGTGTCTGTTGAACTTGCGCAGGCATTGACAGTTCGTCAAATCTACAGGATAAGCACTATGTACTGGGATGATAAATATGGCACTCAAAGTGTCTCCAATGAGGTAATTTGCAATCCTAAAACCTTCTTGTCATTCATCTTCAAGATCAACAGTGTCGATTACAAATATTTTTATGATGTCTGCCTCGACTTGGTCAGCTAAATTTACCATTATATTTCATCCTCATCTTGCTGATCACTGTCGTTACAATTTTTAATTTATATGGTTAACATACTGATTAATTAGCTACTAATTCTACTATTTTACTCTTTGTCAGGTGGTGGCTCAAATGAGGGAAATGCTTAATAAAGACAATCAAAATCTCGCCACTAACTCGTTTTTGCTGGATGATGATCTTAGGTATTGTATACACGGCTCATACTTGTCTGCTTTATTAATTCAGTTCTTTGATGTGTTCACATAAATTATATACGGAGTACCTTTTTCTCGTGTGAAAGTCTGTTCTTTAGTGTTCTGACTGTTCAAACCAAGGAAAAATAGCTTGTCAACACTATTTCGTCACCCAACACACTTAAGGGCATTTGCAATGGTTGGTTTTTACATTGAGATTGTCAACAAAACATTATTTCTGAAGTTCCATTGAGAGAAAAAAATTGTTCTACTTAAAAACTTGGGTCTAAAAGAAAAACCTAGTACTGTGTAAAAAGTGGTCATCTTTCTTGGGGTTTTTTTCCGATCAAATTTACGGGGTGTGTTGTCGGGATTTGTGTTCCTAACTGTATAGATTCATTGTTTACTTCACTCATTATTGTCATGATAAACTCTATACCGTCTACATAATAATGACAAGTCTTATGCCTGTATGAGTTCCATTTCATGACTACATAGTTACGTCCTTACATCGGTAAAAGGTCTATTTTACTGCTTTTAGGGTGCTTTTGTGTTGCAGAATTTGAAATGAAATGTTTCAGCGAATTTTCTCTCCGTTTGTGCAGTATACCATTCTCTACTGACGATATATCAAAAGCCATCCCTGTTACAGATCCAGTGGACGTCAAACCTCCCGCTTTCACATCGGAATTCCCTGTTGCTAAGTTTTTACTCCAAGATTCCGTACCGTTGCTCGAAAATAATCCTACAAAGGGTCTGTGAAGATCTGCTTGGCGCTTGCTACTTTAGAACAGGTACCACATGGTTGCAATTAGCAGCAGACTAACGTAGTAGACTTTCTCGAACAATTTCAGCTTTCCACATTATGATTTATTCGTTACAGCCTAGTTGTAAATCATTAGTAACATCAAGCCTCGTTCGTCATCCTCCCCCACTTGGAGATAACGGTATTGGTTCGGGGAAGGAATTGCCCGATGGAGTTTGCCCAGATCCTCTGAACGTTATGAGGCTGTTAGGTTACAGTTCTTCTTGTAACGATTGATGAAGAAGCATGAGGTTGCCCACAGTTTTTAAATTCGGTCAGCCTTTCTCTAGTGTTGTATAAGCATCGTGGATGCAGCTTATCATGTAATTTACTTGTTAATTATTTACTGTACATATATACCACAGCTGTTGGCATCGGTGAATATGATCCGCAGTATTCTGGTTTACCATGCTGTGTATGCGAAGTTAAGTTTATATTTGTGCTTGTTCAAAGGCTGTAAGTGGGCTGTTTTCGCTGCCCTTTGTGCCATTTTATAATTTGACCGTCTTGTGCAACCTTTTGTCCGGAATGTCAGAACTACATGTTTGGATGTTTAATGCTCATATTCATTTCTCCGATGGGTGGATCAGTCAGTCTGGTGCAGTCGAAATGCTCTAGCATAGCGGAAAATAGCAATTTTGCACACATTGTTTGGTGCTCTAAATGTAAATGAAGTACATCAATCGTGTCTCTTTCAACAGGTACTTGTATAAGCGGTGATAATCAAGGCAAATAATAGTGTGTTTTATGATAAGTTTGCATCGAGCATAACCATAAACACTTGCTTGCGACATTGGAAGAACTACGAAATCATGTTGAGTGAATCCCTCGTCACATTTTTCTCATTCGCTTTTCTGATTACCTTCAAAACCAAACACAGCTCGCAAGGCACAATGTAAACACTTCAGCCGCATAATGACCCATCTGTCTTTGACAACTCGACCTGGTATTAAACTGGTCTAGTTTCAGGCAAATTTGGAGCCGGGGCGATCACAATTTTTCCTCCGTGGCCAGCCAATTATGTTTTATCACTTTCTAAAGTTTTCATCGGAACGCATTGGAGGACCACAGAAAATGGTAAAAGAACAACATTAAGAGCATACAGACAACATAGTTCACAGATACACATTTGGTAGAACACTGACTATACATTTGTTAAAAGTCTCCTACAACAACATTCAGATTAAGGTTTACGATACTTCATCAAGTTTAGAACGTTTCCCGATCAAGGCGGGACGCAAATTAGACACCTTAGAGTTCAAAGCCCCAGCACTCACAGCACAATGCTGTAGATCAGCGACGGAGAAGGACCTCCAAGGCACAGGAGTGACAGGTGGCAAGGTCGGGATTCTCGAGTTCTTCCGTGTGTTTCCTTCACTTTCGTCGGGGTGAGTCTCATGATCGTTTAAACCAACTTCAAAGGCCGATGCTGGTGAGGTGGTGTTACTCGACATTTTTGGCTCGCTACCCTTCACTCCCGGACACTTAGGTAGGGGGGTTCGGCTCTTATCATAGAGACTAAAAGCAAGTAGGTTTTTGCGTTTTCGAGAATAAGCGTTTTCGGATTTCGTTATGTCTTTGACAGATGAGTACGCCACATCAGATAGACTTGCAAACGACTTGGATTTGCCACTGTAAAAATTGGATATTCCCCTCCTGCAAATGTTGAAACATGATTTCAACTACGTTAACACTAACTCGAAGAATATTATCCACACTAAGAAATGGCATATTTCCAAAATCAAAGGAACACCCCAACATCAAGCAATTATTATGAGTTGAAGTAACAAATGATTGTCCTTTTATTTATATTATTCTTTGGTAACATCTTTCAGGTGAAAGCCGATTTCTCAAGAATTTTCATGGATGCTCTAAATCTAAATATGTGTGTTCATATATTAAATAATCCCCCATTCAAAGATTTACTAAATCTCTTCACCGCAAACCAAAATAATGAATCCCAAGATAGATTCTAATGTACATTCTTTATATTTTCCTTAAGGAATCGACAAGCAAAGCTACATCAACAGTGTCAAGGCGTAGTGGTTAAGATGGAGGTATCGTGATTCGTGACAATAATTCACAGATTCAATTCCCCCTCCCCCTTCATATTGCACGGTTGAAATCATGGTATTGAAACATAAAACGATTTATAAAGGAATAAAAATGTCACTTCCGTTGCAGCTACAATATGATCGTCGATTGAATTTACCACCAAAGTTCATGAAACGGAAAAAAAAAAAAAAAAAAAAAAAAAAAAGGAAATTAAATTCTCCAATTGACTTTTGCAAGGAGTGAGTTTCTGCATCTTTAAAAAATTATTTTTCTTGTAACAAAAACGCTTCATCAACCTAAACAACATTATCTCTTTGCATCAAACTATCCTCAAGGTGACCCACTAATGAAGCACTTGAAACACCGAGCATAACTATATGAATTCGTATTCATAGCAATTATCATCATAAAGAAACATAATTTCCCTATGACAAGCATTAGTTCACCAGTTTAATTCACACATTGACGTAGATTGCCGGTTTTCTTCATATAAGCATACGGGTAATATGATCCATACATACAGATGAGGCGAAAGGAGATCGGTTTTTGCTAACGATTATGGATTTATTGATGATGCAGTCAAATTATAGTTGTGTTTTAAGGAAAACGTCAAATTTATGCTTGGCAAAAACCTAGAAGGCAAACAAATGGCGGAAACCGAGGGCCATAAAACCATTATAGTGAATCAAAATCACAAATTGATCTTAGAAAACGCTTCCAAAACACTCAAATTCACTATGTCCAAAAAAAAACATTTTAGCAACAAACTACGGAGTACAACATAAAGTCCCACGAATAATCGTTTTACAACAAATTTATCAAAGAGATGCAAACTCAACTACCACGCTTCAATCGATTTAAACTGCCACACATGGTTTCTAATCTCGATAATGGTTGGCCACAGTACATGGTTTCTAATCTCGATAATGGTTGGCCACACATGATTTAAACTGCCACACATGGCTTCAATCGATTTAAACGAATACCGCTCCCAAATGCAGTACTGTATGGTCTCGGCGGTAGTCAAACCTAAATAATACAGTCGTGTTTCGGTTTCATAACCTTGATTTTACAACACTTGAACATAAAACAAAACAACAGTTCACTTGCATGACAAAAATGTAATAATCACAAAAAATTATCATCAAACAAACTTATTATACAGATCTAATTGCACAAGAAACCATTAGTTCCTAAAATTACATCATAAATTTGCACAACAAAATCACTTGAACAAATTTCAAACATCCAAAAATTGCATGAAATATGATGATTAAAAAAAAAAATCTTCTACAAAACATGCAGAAATTCAATTCAACAACAGCAACAAAAAGCTTTGGTTTCGAAATCACATGAATCATCGTCTGAAACCGTCAATAAATTAACTAAAACATACATGCAAAAATTCACCAAAATCATAATATTCACCATAAATTTTAAAAAAAAAAAAAAAAAATCAAAACTTTTTAACAAAAAAATTAGTAAAAAATAGACCTGATTGGTAAAGCTTGTTCTAAAGCATCAGCAGCAGAATCAAAAGGAGAAATCTTCAATTTACTCTCAACTTCATCATCATCATCATCATCATGATCATCATGATGATTGTTTCCTAAATCATCATCACTGTTAACTCCAATTGATGAAGAAGATGAAGAAGAACTGCTGCATGGATTCAACACCAACCCATTTTCACTTTCATCATTTAAACCCGAAATCAACGGCTTGATTTTGCTCCGATTCAAAGAAACTAATTGATCAGTCGAAATATGGGGATTAGGGTTTTCCAACATGATTGACATTTTCTACCAATTTTACTGAATAATTTTTTTCTGGGTAACTTTTCAATCGAAAATTGGGAATTAGGGTTTCACTTGCGACAATCAAAGATGAAAAGATTCATACCAAACTTTGAGAAAAAATGAAAAACACTAAAAATTGATGGGTGATTTGAGTGTAGAAATGTAGAAAAGTAAAGTGGGTTGATTATAGTGGGGACTAATTATTCAACGATGAAAAAAAAAAAAAATTCAATTGATAAAAAAAAATTACCCAAAAAAAAAAACAAAGAAGATAAAATAAAATATAAAAATAGTATTCTTATCCAAAAGTAAACTTATCCACTTGCCCTCTTTCATCCCACGTTATGTACTTTGACTTACAAGGACAATTTATGGATTTTACATTTATTTCTTTCACCTATAAATAAAGGGTTCATTGAATATTCTCTCCGTTTCAATGAATTGTTTACAGTTTAACTTTTTTCCCCGAAAAAAGTTAAACTGTAAACAAATGAATGAAACAGAGAGAGTATGATATTTTTTTATAACATTTTTTTTTTCAAAATAAACTATTTATATGTTATTTTTATAACGTAATTCCCTTTTAAAACACATTTGTATCTAAATTAACCCAAACGTCGAAATATGTTACTTAAAAATGGAATATTCACACCCTTAAATAAAGATTTCTCAAGAGATGTCGACATATTTTATTTATTTATTTTTTTTTTTTTTTGATGACGAGGGGGTTGAGTCGCCGATGCGTGCGTTAAATGCCGTGCGCGTGTTGGCGTATGTACATATGACGCGAGCTGCGGTGGCAGTGGTGTGTATGGTAATGAAGCCGGCCGGTTCACCGGTTTGGCCGACGGCCCGATTGGTTTCGTCTTGGCGCACGCCTGGCTTAGCCTCGTGCTTCGTTTTTTTTAAAAAAAAAAAAATTACAACTTTGGCCCGGCCCGGCACGAAGCCCGAAGTGTGGCCCGAAGAGTGGCCCGGATTGGCACGAATTGGGCCCGGCACGTATTGGCCCGAATTTGGGTGAATTTGAGTATTTGACCGTTACTCAACTCAACGGCTCACTTTGTTTTTGTTGTTTATTTTTATTTTTTTATTTTTTATTTCTTTTATTCTTATTTATTTTCTATAAATACCCATATTTAATTTTTATCGTTTATTACTCTTTCGTCGCTACTTATTCTTTTTATGAGTTTATATAAAAATTCAACTACATAATAATATATAAAGATTCAAAAACTAACTTATATAATACGGAGTAAAAACTAACTTGTAATTAAAAAAACTATCTTATAATTACAACTACAACTCCGAAAATACCGAAATAAATATCAAATAATAGTTAAAAAAAACAAAACAAAAAAAAAAACAAAAAAAAAAAAAAAAAAAAAGTGAAAATTTGACCGGATTTGGTCTAATTTGGCGAACACACCAGAGCCCACGAATTTTTCCGTGCTTTGGCGTGCCTCGGATCACAAAAATTGGCGGCCGAGGCACGAATACCGTGCTTTGGTGACCAAATTATTTTTTACAGGCACGCCAGTCAAGACGGCTCGCTTTTGCCAAATTTCAGTGGTGTCTTTGGTTTTCCTTTTTTTGGTTTCAGGTGGGATTTGAGTCTGGGACTTCACACTTTGTTGCACACTCCCGGGTTAACCCAAATTCCACCTGGTGTCGACATATTTTAGACAATGATGGCTGTAACTTGAAAGGGGCATGCCCTATAATGTCTTTAATTGTCATTTTTAAGTTAGAAAATTTGACGTTTTGGGTGATTTTGAAGGCAAAGTGTCTTAAAGGGGTTATGTTATAAAAATAACATATAAAGAGGTTATTTTTTTTTTAAAAAAAAAAAAGTGTTAGAGATTATATTTAATTTACCCATAAATAAATAAATAAACTGAAGATTTTTTCATAAAATAATTATTTTATGTTTTTTGAATAATCGGAAACGGGTTATTTGGATCAACTTTAAGTAAAATTGTTTCGGATTCAAAAGTATATTGATTGTGACGGGCTATTTTTAATTAAATACTCGTAGTTTTATACGGTTAATTTAGCGTGATAGCATTTATCGCTACAAAATTTGTATCGAGAAGCACAACATAATGTCATGTTACAAATTAACTTGAAGGAAGATAAGTAAAATGTAAACAATTTAATAGGATAAATATGATTAATTTAATGGTCCACCCGACAAAAATGAACGTATGTAAATCGCTAGAGTTGTCATTCGAAATACTATTTAATTTTTTGTATACAAAATTATCTTCTTTTTTTTTTTTGTGAAAAATAAAATATTACGGAGTACTTCGTACTAAAGTAGTGATCAAATGATCAATTATCATGTTGTTTACCCCAAACACATACGAGTACTCTTTATTTAAGTAAAAATTTTCACTTTTCACTTAATTTTCATTCGTATTGATTTTTAATTTTTTAGCGATACACAAATTTTATTATAATCTAATCTTGAATCACATTTAACTTAAAAATCCATACATGTGATCACCCGATCCACCTACAGATGATGAATATTTTGGTTTTTGGAGGTAGATGATAAATTTTGTGAATAATATAGGTGGATTAGATGCATATTCTAGGCCAGAGACATATAAATGTGAATAAAATTTCAGTGATCCAAATCCAATCTATTGTCATTTTTATATATACTCCTATAATATACTCCGTAATTGTACGAACCACTACGCATTATAAACAATCCAATTACTCACAATACTGGATCGTTAGACTTTAAAAAAATCACTCCATAATTTATACTCCGTAGTATATATACTCTGTAATACTTTATATCAATTAATTATTACAATAATACTCCGTAATCAAATTCTTTCATTAATTTCATCAACCAACATTAGATTAGATTTTGTGGAGCAAATAAAATGATGAAGAAATTATGCGCATAAGTTATGGACCTTATTATATTATACTCCCTCCGATTCTCGGATTCTTAACATTTGCTTTTGGCACAATAATTAAGGTGGACCAAAAAAATGGGTGGACAAGTGGGAAAACAAGTGGGGTAGTATTTAATTGTGAGATAAAAAACTTTCCAAAAAAGGAAATGTTAAGAAATGGAAAATCACCCCAATAAGGAAAATGTTAAGAATCTGGTGAATCGGAGGGAGTATGAATCACAAACGTAAGCAATTACAAGACATGAAAGCTTAGAGCAACGTGGTCTACTTCTCCTAACAACTAGTCAAATACTACGTACTACTCTACTTGATTAATAATTAGTCTACTGATTAACTCATCTACGGAATATTTATTTCTTTTAATCGTCCTATACTTCATTAATTAATTAATATTAATATTAATATTTATTTTAACGGAAATCAATCAATTATTTATGAGACATGGGCCCACATGGCTTTCATTTTGTGGTTAAACAGTTAAATTTGTCAAAACTCAATAAAATAAATAAATTATATGATATAGGATATTCATGCAAAACATTATGACGTATAAGTATGTCCATTATGAGATTAGTCTTACACTAAGTTAATGCGATATCAAAAACATAAAACAAATTTAGTCACTTTTAGGGTACTAAAAAATTTAGTTACAATTAATAATAATTATTACTAAAATGATACAAAAATTATATAATCGAGTACAAATGAAGCTGACCTACAATAACTCCGGATAATTCAAATTGAAGCACTTGGATGTCTGACTCGGGCCTATATGACCGATCAATAGAAATACTCCGACACCCCACCTTTATCATATATTCCATACATCACACTAGATAGATATCATATTCGTGGATTACAAATCACTTTCAAGATGCCTTGGTGGTGAAATGGTAGATACGCGAGACTCAGAATCTCGTGCTAACGAGCGTGGAGGTTCGAGTCCTCTTCAAGGCATAATATTGAGACGAGAATGCTCATTCGAGATCTTGGCATTCGAATAAGTTCGGCAGCGGATCACGAAATCTTGGTGATTTTCGCTATGAGGCTTGACTCAGACAAGGATTTGAATTTGTGATGAAGTATTAAGAAGATTAATTTTGATTCATTTGTCGAAATATTAAGAAGATTAATTATTTTTTATATAATTTTTACGATTATATTGCGTACACAAAATGAGGGTTGCAACTTGCAAACGCGTACTACAAGGTGCATACGCAAATTATATTGATTGAGATGGAAAAATGTGATTTTTTTAAAAAAAATAAATTGTGAAGTTATTAGGGTTATTTGTGCGTGACCATTTTGTTATAATTACGATTTTTTTTATCTTATGTTTATTGCGTTGACACGTACCTATTTTTACAGTCGATATGATATATATATGTGACTGTGAGGATCATGAGATAAAAATGAAATGGTGAAAGTAGAATTTGTTCGTCTATATATGTATTGAAGCTAAAAATGTCAGTAAATATTGAGGTAACATTTTTCATATATTCAATGAATCCATGACATTAGAGTACAATTAAGTAAACTATTCGCTGATGCATTTCCCAACTTCAAAACCATGGTATAAAAAAAAGTTTAATCAAAATGAAATTATTTGTATAACAAATTTAATTTCTATGTTTGCGTGCGTGTGTGTGTGCGTGCGTGTGTGTGTGCGTGCGTGGGTGTGTTGAAGTACGTATGTCGAGGCAATGCTCAGTTCTTGCTGGTGTCCTGCAATGAAATGACGGTCTCAAACGCTCCTGCTAAAGCTAACACCTTGTTCTTTCTTCCCCCCATAAGTTTTGTCGCTGTTTCCTCGATCACGTCATTGTAATCTTGCTTGTCTTTCTTCACTACAGTTGCCTGCGCAGGGCGTGCCACACTCGCGCTTTCATTCTTCTTTTCTTTGTTTTCTGTTTCCGCTTCTGCCTTCTTTTCTTCCGGTGGTGGTGGTTCTGTTGTCACCGTCTGCGCAACATTGAGCTCCTCGCTGTCGTCTGCTGTCGCGCTCACATTCTGTTCTTCAGCTTCCACGGGTTTTGGTTCCTCATCATCTGTCGTACTCACGTGTTCCTCCTCAGCTGTCACGTTCACATGATCCTCCTCAACTGTCACGTTCACGTGATCCTCCTCAACTGTCGCGTTCTGTTCTTCGTCTGTGACATCCTGTTCTTCAGAATTCTGTGTTTCTGACTGAATTTCAACAGCTGGCTCTTCTTCAGTCTCCTCAATTTTATCATCGACATCTATGACAGTCATATCTTCCACAACCTGATCAAAATCGACATTTTCGACAGGTTTTGGCTCAACGTCTGCGAGTATGATACCTGGATCGCCAAGCTCCTGGTCAGTATCGGGCATCTCAGACATCTCGGGGAGCGACTGAACCTCAATATCCATATTCACGAGATCATCCTCGTAAACCGACTGATCAATCAACTGAGTATCGTGCTCAGTGCTCGACTCTGAGGTCACGCTCGTAGGCGCTTTGTTAGCATATAAGGATGATTTGAGGCCGTTTTTATCCTTTTTTGTCGTCGTACTATTTGCTGAAGGAAATGTACTTTTTTTAATGGTCCGCGGGGTCTTGGACACGGTCGGTTCAATTTTACCGTCCTTAAGGGATGAAGTAGTCCTAGGATAGGACCGGTCTGAGGCCGGTTTTGTGGA
This sequence comes from Dianthus caryophyllus, assembly GCA_023091065.1. Classification (NCBI taxonomy): domain Eukaryota; kingdom Viridiplantae; phylum Streptophyta; class Magnoliopsida; order Caryophyllales; family Caryophyllaceae; genus Dianthus; species Dianthus caryophyllus. The sequence continues at coordinate 4,036,333 of CM041523.1, forward strand.
TGGAGCTAACGAAGACGTCCCTATTTTCTGTGAAAATGAGGTTGACCGAACGGGTTTGACCTCACGCGTCGCGGGGACATTTCGAATGGCCTTTTGGACTTGTGAGGTCGAAGGAGGTCTGTCAAAGGACCTCCTCCTATTAATGAGTGGTTTCTGGGTCGAGTCTGTGCCTGGTCGCTTAGCAGTATTATTACCGGTGTCCACATTTGTGGTCCTAGTCGGTTTGAGGTAGTTAGGGACCGATTTTCCGTCTGTGGAAGACGACGAGGTTTTTAGGTTTTTGGCCGAAGATGTTGAAGACGAGCCTAGTGGTTGAGACGGAGATTTGAGTGATTTTTTAGTGAGGGGAGTTGAAGGGGATGTGCCCCTCTTTTCCCTTCCACCTAAACTTCCTCTTATTGTTGTTGCCATTTACTTGTTTTTATTGAGTTAAAAAACTCTAAGTTGTGCCTGAATAATTGCATAAAAGAAGAAAATTAAAGTTGATTTGTCACTATATATTAAGCATTAATACTACAATCAAATGAAAGTTGTATAAAAAAAATGCTAAAATGAGTCATATAGTTATTGCATTAAAAAGAAAGCCAACATCAATAATTCACTTAATGTCATGCTTTCATAATTTTAATTAATTAATTAGTTTCACTAATATTTTCTTTTGTTTAATTTAATCTCGCTCAATTTTTATTTTTTTTTAAAAAAAAATGTAATTCTAAATTAACTCAGATTAATTTAACTTAATTTAGTTTCACGAAGGACTATATCATCAAATTCAAATGTATAAAATTATTTAAAGTTCTTAAATGATCATGATCATGGTCACCTTCATGTCTAGCATGATTACAAATACATGATCATAGAATAAATATTAAAAGAATAAATAAATTATTATTTGTCAACTATACTATTTTAACCTCTTTTAATTTCTTCCTTAAAAAAAAATACAAGAATAAACAAGTATCAACAAATTTAAACGACGAATTATCAAATAAAGTTGTTGCATCATGACGTACAAATGTTACTCAATACTGCAATGTCAATAGCATTGTACGTTATTTATTACTGTTATTATCGAAACAAATGCAATGAAAGTTACTATAAAATCACGGGACAACTTTGTGTAAGGTACAACATTTTTATCGAGAACTTTCAAATTCATTATTGAAAAATGTGACATTATTTAGGTGATAAGGAAATTAATACCTTAAAATTATTTGTTGAGATTGAAGGCTACAACTCCATGGAAGAAAAGATGGAAAAAAAAAATAAGAGAAGGAATAAAATTTTGTTGTGGAAAAGAGGAGCCAAACAAAGAGAGGTGGAAGAGTTTGGCTATAAAGAGAGACAATAAAATAGCATGGGATTTTTAGACAATAATATTTTGCTGTCCTTTAATTGATTAATAACTAATTATTGTTGTAAAAATAAATTATGATTTTTTGAGGGGAAAAAAATTAAGAAAAATAAGGTGTCCCATGAATCACGGATTCACGGGTATGGAGTAATTATTTTAGGGAAATTTAGCTTTGTTTTTAGGGGGAAAAAAATATATATATATAATTAATTGTTGATGTAATTGTTAGTTGATAAAATATTTACATATTTTATACACTAACAGTAATTACTTGATATGAATATACTGATAAAAGAAAAATTGTTACATCCTCATATACGAGAAAATTATACGGAGTAAGTAACTTTTCATGTAAGTTATACTTCCTCCATTCCGTTTGATTCTATAGTTTTGTCAATTTAGTAATAATAATTATTAATTGTAGATAAAATTTTTAAATCACTTAAAAGTGACTTTAGTATATTTATTTCAAGTTTTTGTACCCTTTTAACTATAATTTGTACTCTTGTCTCACATTAACTTAGTGTAAGACTAGTCTTACAGAAGAATTACTGAAAAAAAAATTGTTACTTCCTCATATACGAGAAAATTATAAGTAACTTTTCATGTGAGTTATATTAATCAAATAGCCAAACACATATGTAACTTCCTCGTATACTCAGTCATCATCATCCACCAACTATATACTCCGTATAATACTCCGTACTTCTTATTCATAAGCATTCAATACATCATCTTAAAACTTTAGGGTTTCGTAACACGTATCAGCAAGGGAAACCAAACAATCCCTTAAAATATACTGGAATAACTTAAAATATACGCCCTTTGTCACGATCAATAGTTTAACTTTGTTTTTTGGACATTGACAAATGTACAAAAGGCACATAAAAACTATTGACCGAAATGACATGAGTAAATGTGTAAGTCTCATATGAACAGAATTGTTTACCATAGCAATTGAATATCAGCCAAAAAGGAGACAAGTGGGAAGAACATCTTTCTTCCCCACTTTGTCTTTAAACTATTCAATTTGTTTCATGGTAAAACCAAGCACCCGCTTCATATAATTTGTGTGAGTAAATTGACATAAAAATTAGTGTAAGTCTCATATGAAGCAGAACTGCTTTATATGAAACAGTCAATATGTGGGAAAAGACAAAGGACAGTGGAGACATCTTTCTTCCCCACTTGTCCTTTCTTTTTCCCACATATCAATATGAAGCAGATTCACCGCTTCATATGAGAATTTGTGTAAAAATTAATGGAGTTGTTCTCTTAACCCACATAAGTGTCACATGCATCTTTTTGGTAATAATAAGTTACTAAACTAAACACCAACATTAACAAATTAAATAAATAATTTAGATAATTAAGGTGATCAAATTTATGGGACAAAATACAATGGTTTAGTTGGTAATGTTTGGTTGGTCACAAAAAGTACGCACTTCGTATAATTATTTTTGGTCCACAAACAGAGAATAATAGTCTATTAGCGTAAAAACTCTTTTATTAATTATTCCATAAAATTTAAGAACCGTTGATCTTTGAAATTTCTTCATCATCCGACGGTTGGTAACTTGGTATTACGTCAATTTGATCATGTTATGGAGGTTTAGTTTTTTTGTTTTTGTTTGTTTGAATATGAGCCGTAAGCCCGTAAGGGCCATACAACTGGGGAGGGGGAATTTGAATCTGTGACCTATCGTCACTGGTACCTCAATCTTAACCATTAACCGATAGGCCAAGACATCATCGATATGAAGGTTTAGTATTTGATGTTTCATTAAACACATCTTTTTCCTAGATTCTATATATTGTTCCCTTCTTTCATACGAGTACAAATAATACATGCATTTCTTATAATCCAACTTCTCCCTAATTTCATTCAATAAGTCTTTCGAAAGATAATTTTATGTTAAATTAACGTGAAACAAAACATTACAAGCACTAAAAATGTATAAAGGAAAAATAAAATAAAATAACTATCTTCAGTGTGAGAGATCTCACATTAAGAATAGTATTTGTGAATTTCATATTCCTATGTTTTTATAAGCTTCGTCATTGTATTTCAATGAGTTATATTTTTAGTGCGTAGATTTTTTATAAAGTATAGATTTAAAAATAGTGTTAAATCATGGTTGAATTTAGATATCATTTGAATCGTTTATAAGTAATAGATACTCCTTTCTTTTTGAGAAATATAGAGGATCATTGCTCAATTAGATCAATCAATCTAACATATTTTTACCCATTCATAGTTTCCTCATTTTTAATGGATTAACCAAACATCTAATTGTACAAATATATTCAAATATAGATTTTTGACAAAGTTTTATGTTCAAATCATGATATGAGTATATACTTGTACAAAAATATAGTCAAGCACAAAAATATCCACCTATGAAATATGAAAATTGATGCAAGTAAATCTATGGTCAAGATACTAAAAATTAAAATACATATAAAATGATACTGAGTATGTTTAATGTCATTTAATAATTTTTAAAAACAATAAAATGCATAAAATTTCAACGAGTATATACTACGAAGTCCAGAATAATTACGTTGAAAAATTTATTTGGAGAAATTTTAGTTTAATCATTTACTCTGTATATTGGTTTAAAATTCTACTCCGTATCTTATAGAATTGAACAATGACCAACCAACCAGCCTTGAGGCCATCTATCTGAAAGTCCCGACTTGGCCCTTCAAAGTTTAACCTGACCCATCGTAGACTAGGGCTAGGCTCAAGTTGATTTGTTGAGACTTGAGACCAACCTTCGATCACTTTATCTTAATTTTATCTATAACTAAATAATTAAATTTGTACCATGTTCTACTAACTCGACTCGACTTGATTTGATCAAAGGATCCCTTGATTTGATCGTCTAAAGATCTAACTCAACCTTTAACCACTTATACTTTTTATTTATTTTTTTTTTTTCCTGACATCATTTAAATTTTACTTTCAAAATTTATTTATTAAAAATTTATTTATATATTGTACGGAGTACATAAAATAAACTTCTTCGTATTATTTTACATTATCCTTGTATGGTTTGTAAACTTTGCATCATACATACTCCGTATATTTATGCGGACTACAGAATACATGTTCATTAAAAAAAATATATATATATATATATAAATAAATCAAAATAAAGAATCATTTGCATGAATATTACAAGTATTGTTTCACAAATTTCTCTTGAGGTGGGGCCTATATATTCTTCCTTTCTTAATTAATTTTTGAAAATTGTTGTACACATACAAGTATACAACTACACAGGTCAATTTTCATTTTTCTTGTGACTTTTCTTTTTATTTTTCTTGCAACATTAAATAAAAAAAAAAAAAAAAAAAAAGTATTTGTGGTGGAGTTATAGGCACCTTTTATTATAGATTATGGTGAAAATCAAACTTTTATGAATTGGGTATTAATAAATTTTTTGTGGGTTGGATGTTTTTTATACTTTATTTTTCACAAATTGAAAACTTGGAGGTTTATGAACCCCTAAAATTGAGGATAAAAGTTTCTTTTTTTTTTATTAATACACATAATATAATATAGCAAGTGATTATATATATAAATGGTGTGGAAGAAGAATTTTTCAAGCAATTGTTTTATTTTATATATTAATATTATTATTTTATTTAGTGTGTTATAGAGGAAGAAAAGGCAGACATTTGATTATTTGCTAATGGAGTTTATGAGTTTTTATCATGTGGGTTATTGCTTCTCTTCATAGTTTCTTTGTTTTGTAAGATAATGTTTGAGTTTTAGATTATTTTAATTTTGTTACGGTTTCATACGATGATTCATGTTAGTCGACCCGAATAAATTTTGGGAATTATGGCTTTTGTTGTTGTTGTTATTATTATTGTTTGATTGTTTGATATGAGGTGATTGATCATTGTATTATTGCCTTCTTTCTTTAGTTATTCATATGGTTATGTTTTGATTGTAATTTCATCATTTTTTTCTGGTTGAAATGTTTCATATTTTGTTAACGGTTTTTCTAATATGTGCCTCGTGAAAACATGTTAAGGAAAACTCAAAAAAAGATTGATCCACGATTTCGAGGATTTAAGATTTCTTTCAGGTTGAGTTTCATTGGGCACATGTTAGAAAAATCGATGTTAAAAGACGTTACATTTTCATCATTTGTTGCATGCTTGGAATGTTCCTGGTGAATTTTTCCCCTTTTTGATGTAGAAAAATTGAGGTTGTGGGTGAATGATTCTCTGATTTTTACCCTTTTCAATCAAACCATATGAAGAAAAAAACAGTACAACTTTATGAAGATAGTACAGTTTTCTATCATAGTGTCTTATCTGTTTTTGTAATACTAGTAAAAGTCAAGGAAGAATGGAGTAAGGTCTTTCGAAAGATCGTCTTACAATTTAAAATTGAAAGTCGTGCCAAAATGAAGGCAAATTAGATAAGTAGACGACCGTCTTTTCTGAGACTTTGTGGGAAAGATTGTTTCCGACTTTATAGTGTTGTTGTGCAGTTTCCTTTTATGTCATCCTAACTTGTTTCGCGTTCTTGTAAGCTATGTCATTGTTTGAGGACGACAAAAAGTTATATGAGATGGTTGTATGTATACAAATACAACCAGAGCATTTAACAATGTATTTCTCGTTTAATGATAGACAATGTTTTTTTTGGAATTGGTGGATATAATTAATGAGTTTCTGCCTGATTTTTCATGAGGATCGAGGTCTTTTAAGCTTGTCGATTTATAGTTGATCGAGTCCTTCGCCTTTTGCTTCTGCAGTATTTTCTGCATCTAAGCCGGTTTATGATCTGCCTGTTGTCATAGTGTAAACCTTAGTCGAATTGTTTACGACTTAAAATAGTCTGGTGATGAATGACTGAGTTGTGTTTATTCTTCCTTATTCTTTAACATTTGAATTTCGAGGTATTCTTTAACAGTTGTGTTGTTGTGCAATTTTTTATTTTATTTTTATTTTTAACGTTTGCTGATACGAAAAGCTCTGGAAAATATGAATTTACCTGAAATAGTATCTGAATCGTTCTACAGAACTGAAGATTCTAAAAGCAACTCATGGACGAATATTTGAGCAGAAAAACTTCTGGTGCGGTGGTTGTATCGAGGAAGGGGCCTAACGTTCTGAAAGATTCACCCGATAACAAAGATCGTAACGTTCAGGTCTGTAGCCGTCTTGGTTGCAGTAGCAGGTCGAACCAAATGAAGGATACGCAAACAGTGTCTCCTAGTAAACCAAAAACTCCGAGGTATTCTTTTCGATCTGAACATGGCAAGCAAATCGTTGGGAGTTCTTCTAGACCCACTCCTTCGATACTTACTTCAAGAAAGTCGTTTTTTGGGTCCAAAAAGAAAATACCGCTGAACCTTGAGACTGAGTCAGACGATAGCAGCAGTCGGGATGATTCCGAGGAAACATCAGACTTCACTCCAAAGTCAACGGAAAATAAACCTGCGTATAGAAAAACGCAGAAGTTAGGAGGAGTTGGAAAACAAGAATCATCATTGGGTTTTCCTGTTTCGTTTCCTTGTAAACAGACCAGTTTAGGGTCATCGACTGGTGCAAGTACAAGCAGATACAATATCAGGAACTTTAGACGCAATTCGAACTCAGATGTTCCAACGGGTCGTTCTTCACCACCAGAGTCAAGTTTGGGTAGGAAGCGTATCGATGAGCCAAAGAGGAGTAGTGACAACGTTAACACTGGTGTCTTTATATCAGACTCGAGGCCAACGAGAAACTCGAGTGTTATTGCAGATATTGATGCTGCATCATCTGTCAGGAATCGGAGGTCAACAACGGTCAGAACAAGGCTTTTGAATCTCGAAAATCGAAACAGGTTGCCGCAGGTGGAATCTCCGCTTCTGACTCCATCTTCACCTGACACGTCTGCTGATGCAAATGCTTCGAGTTCAGATGATCAACTCTCGGGTCAAACTCCATCTTATAGTCTTGGTTCGTTCAGCGGACCAGGTAGTACTACCGAGCATTTGCGTCCTAATAGGTCAGCTGGATCGTATGGTGTTGCAATCTCTCGATCAATCATGAACCGAGATGCCTTGAGGCATTACGGGATCGCAGAGGTATATATTGTCTCGACCTCACGTCCCACGCTCATGGTTTCTCGAAATTTCAGTCATCGAGGCTATTCTCATTTTGTTGTTGTTTTGGATGGTGCAGATGTTGTTAGCCTTAGACAGAATAGAACAAGTCGACGAGCCAAGTTACGAGGTAATCATATTGATTCGTATGTCGGAGACATTACTGTGTTTCTTACTACTTTCTTTCATGCTCCGCGTAAGTTTTTCTAATGACCTTTGATCGACCTTTTTCAGCAACTGCTGGTTTTAGAGACCAATCTTTTCCTAGGAGGGCTCGGTGTCCGCGACCAGCACAGAGAAATGAGGCTCGATGTCGATAATATGTCATACGAGGTAATTTAAACATCCATCCCTACTGTTTTTTCGGTCTTGGGTTGAGTATCATTGTGCTCGTTTGGTGATTTTTGTACAGGAACTGTTGGCGTTAGGAGAGAGGATAGGAACAGTGAGTACAGCAGTGCCGGAAGAAGTTCTGACCAAGTGCCTTCAGAAAAGCGTTTATCAGGGGACAACCGACTCTAGGAAGGATGATGATGACTGTAAATGCAGTATATGCCAGGTCTCTATCGCTGACTCTTATACGCATGAAAATCGTGATCCTTGTGGACGTTCTTCTCATATTTTTTTTTCTCAACTCATTACTTAAAAATCACTAAACTGAGAACATGTCCTAAATGTTTGTTTCATGTCGCTGTTTTAGTTACTTGTATGATTTTGTCACTTATCAGTCTTCCCCTAGTAGTGACGTACTGACGTTTGTGATATGATGATTGAATGTCGGCTGCAGGAAGAATATAATGACGGAGATGAAGTAGGAAGACTCGGGTGTGATCACAGGTACCACATCGACTGCGTAAACCAATGGCTAAGTCTTAAGAACTGGTGCCCTATCTGCAAGGTTTCGGCAACTCCCACCACTCCTCCGCCTTCCTAAGGGTGTGTTTGGATTGAGGGAAATGAAGGGAAAAGAAGGGGAGGGAAAGGGAGGGATTGAATTTCCATCGTTTGGTTACAAAAAATGGAAGAAGGGAAATGGAGGGGAAGGGATTTGGAGGGATCCATTTTTCCTCCTCTAAGCTTAATTGGAATCCCTCCAAAATAGGCAAGATTTGGAGGGAAAATGGTATCCAAACACCACCATTTCCCCTCCCCTCCCATTCCTTCCCCTTCCTTCCCCTTCCCTCATTTCCCCTCCCCTTCCTTTCCCTCCTATTTTGCTATCCAAACACACCCTAAGTGATTGCAATATCGTTTCTGTGTGTTGGACGACTGTACAGATCAAAACATAGTTCAGTTTCGTTTTCACGAGTCGAACATTGATACCATCCTACTCCCTCCCATACACTATCATTTTTGTACATATGATGATGTTTCTTTCAGATTTCAACTAATAAATCCCCTGCCTTTTGATGGGCGCTTCTTCGTGGGAATTTAGTTGATTCGAAACTGTTGATGCCTGAAATTCAAGTGAATATACATACCCACACATTTCGCCGTATTTAAGTTGTTTTGGTCTTTTAGCATTGACTGCATTGTTCACTGCTGTTGTTGTTTCACTGCTTTCGTGTGCGTATGTCAGGGTTCTGGTTTCCTTCTTTTTCTGACGGTCTTAGGGCCTGTTCTCCTTACCTTATTTTTACCTATCTTATCAAAAAGTTCAGAAAAGTTCAGAAAAGTTCAGAAAACTTCAGGAACTTATAAAAAACTTCAGAAAACTTCAGCAAACTTCACCTTATTTTTACTTATCTTATCAAAAACTTCAGAAAACTTCAGGAACTTATAAAAAACTTAAGAAAACTTCAGACTTCAGAAAAAATAAGGTGAAGAGAACAGGCCCTTACTCTTATTTGTGCTCGCATGCACTAGTTTTTTTTTGCTCTTTTGATAAACTTACATTGCGAGCTTGGACAAATGATGTCGAGATGTTTGGGTACTCTGTGTTTGTTTCCTAGAGTCACGGGATTTCGAGTTTTACGTTGTTGGGACTTATTTTTTGGTGGTAACAACTTACGGCGGACAAAAATTTTGTGTATCTGCTACCATTTAAAAATAAAATTTAAATAAAATAAAATAAAATAAAAAATAACATAAAGTAATATTCTAAAGAAAAAGTTAAAAAAAAAACGCCCACCGTGGGGCTCGAACCCACGACCACAAGGTTAAGAGCCTTGCGCTCTACCAACTGAGCTAGACGGGCTTCTTGGCTGTATTCTACCGTTCTAATTAATAAACGTAAATACATAGCAACTTAAATGAGTGGTTTAACGCTCTAGTTTGTTTATTAGTAGGATTTTTATTAGTGTTGATATTGCATTTCATAAAACTTGTGTAAAAATAATACTCGTATTATTATAAAAATAATACTCGTATTATTATAAAAATAATTTGAAAAATTACGATAATTTAGAGGAAACAAACGTGAACTCTTAAAATATATTGTTACTTTACGGACCTAATGTTGAACTATAGTTCTCGTACAATTCAATTCATGATGATAGTTAGTTGATCCGTGGATACAAGTCCTCGATTGCAAATAATTCAACTAGTTTTATTCATAATCGTCCACGGCTAGAGCTGAGCTCAAGTGTAGCAAGCGGGTTTAGGGTTCATACGATGATTAGATCTAACTTGGCACTTGAGGGCGCTTGTGGTTACTTGACTTGGAATCTGCACTCCATCCAAACAATTACACGGGGCTTTTTGTAAATGGTCGAGTCACTCGCCGATACTTGATGCTTCATACCTTGAGAAAGACCAATCGAGCGTCAGCAAACATAGATTACAGCCTTGCAGGTACCAGGCGCATTAGAAACAGCGTCTTCTGGGCGATGAGGACTGAGGACGAATCGGGGAATAGTTCTGCACGCCGCCTCAAAAGTCAAAATGCTCAGTTACACGCACAGGTTCAAGTATGCGCCCCACAAAAAGCAACACAACATTTACCCAAAGAAGATTTAAGGTCAGCCAACACGATTCATTAACTGAAACGGTCGATGACATACAAATACTGAGAAAATCACAAGAACGTGGAAATTTTTGTGTTATAATAGACGAGATAAAGGACCTGGCAATTAAAAATAGCAGTATATCGACACTGTTCCCATAGCCATGCATGCATTCACCTAACTACCCACTAACAGAGCAATCGTCAGCGACCAGAGGCGTGACTCACATAGCCAAAGACGAGAGCTTTCCCAACATAAGGAGAAAGAAATTCGGGAATTTTTGTCAGGTGAGCTGCAGTACATCTGGAGGTAGCTCTTAGTAAAACATTCAACAGGCAACAAGTACCAACCACAGCCACCAGCATTGCGGAAATAAAATAAATCAGGTAACTCCTTAATTTCTGCATTAGGTCAAGCAATTTAGAAGAGATAATACACTATGAATATGAAAAAAAAAAAAAAAAGGGTTTTTCTACGGTGTACCCTCCAACTTTTTGGTTTTCTCTCGTGTACCCCTCTTTTTTTTCACTTACATGTGTCTTAAATTTCATTCATTCTCATTCATCAGTGACCTAAAGTCACTAAACTGTTAATTAAACATTAACACCGTTAGAATAAGCTCTTATTTCCCCATTTTTTATACTTTCCCTTTAAAATTGTGAAATATCCCCCTCTTTTTTCCATTTTTAGTGTTAGCCTAAAAGAAAAAAAAAGATGAAGAAAAGTGATGAAGTCACAAAAAATATAAAATAGAAGAAAAAACGGGAGGGAATATTCATAAATTTAGAAGGAAATATTAAAAAGTGGGAGAAATAAAAGCTTGTAACGGTGTTAGTGTTTAATTAATGGTTAAATAACTTTAGGTCACGGTTGAGAATGAGTAATGAAGTTTAAGGGTACACCGTGTAAGCGAAAAAAAGTAGGGGTACACGATAGAAAACAAAAAAGTTGGAGGGTACACCGTAGAAAAACCCAAAAAAAAAAAGTGGCCGATTAAAGCTGAAATTCTCACCATTGAGCTACCACACCATCGCTGTTGGTGTATCATTCTTGAGGTAGAGGTAAAGGCTCAAATGGCTACATCTGACCTGAAAACAAAAGAAGAAACGGGGAACAAAATAGATATGCTGGCCTAACTCATCGAGACACGAACATTATAAACATAAATATAGTGAATCAAATAACTTTAGCCAAGAAAAGTATATTTCGCGGTGACAAACAGGAACACCGGTAAGAAAAAAGCTGCATTTACTAGATGAACAGCGACTTTCGAAACTGTAAGTGAAAAGGTGGCATTCATCTAGAAAATCTAGAAAAGCGCTTCAGCCCAAAGGGTAACTAGAAATCAGAAATGCATCAAATTTAGATAGTATTTCGAGTTAATGTAGCGGTAATGACTAATTACAAAAATCTTAAGCCTCAAACTTTTTTCCAGACAGTCTAAATCAGGAAAACTCAGTTTATTCGAATTAATTGTCAACTAATAGCGGCCATTAGAACGGGAAATATAATGCTACATGAAGGTCGTCCGTCTATTTTTCCATAAGCATTTTCAATAGGTCAATTTTAGTGGCATAGGTAACTTGAAGGAGAAAAAAATGCAAGAAATGGAAACAGCTATGCAGACATACTAATCACAAAGAAAAAAAAAAACGAAAAAAAGGCAGCGTCAAAACATAGTAAAATGACATCATAAAATTTTCATAGGAACATACAATATAAGGAACTTAGTTTATTAGAGTATTCATCATGAATAACAGAATTTCTACGACTACTCGAACTGGTGTACCCTCTGTACATTTTGTTAAATCAATGCTACACTGCAATCGAAGTTAAAAAAGGATGACCAACTTCCTTGTGCGAATCGTCCATTCCACTATCAAATTTCCACAAACACTAGTTTACAACGGTTGTGTTAGACCGGTGACCATAATTACATTTAAGAGAACTGCAAAGATGGAACACCAGATTTTTATTATTTCCGAAAGTAATGTGCAAATGATTATGACGCTCTACTATGTGAATTTCAGAGTAACTAATGTCTAAAACTACTCAAGGTCCGTAAAAGACTACTCCGTACTATTGATTTTTTTTTTCCAATACTTATAGCTTAAGCCAACATTTAGCCTTAGGTATCCAACAACGACGACATTATCGTCAAAGGAAACTCTATCCAAGAAAACAAGGTATGCAAAATGACATGAAGGAGAAAAAAAAAATTAAAGTTAAGAGCATTATGTGAGTTGAGAAATCGAATGCCTAGGAACCCAATAATACTTTGTAAACGAAAAAAGAAAAAGGAACTCACAAATGTAGATGTTAGGGACAAAATAACAAGAGTCATTACTTTATGAGACCATCGTATTCATACGACACGTTATTTGCAAAGAAAATGTGACCGACCATTACAATTTATTCAATAATTGTGACAATGGTCACATTTTAATCACGGATACACCGTAGTAGGCATACGACAGTCTCATAGAAAATCTGTAGAATAACGAAGATAAGCCATTATGAAGTTAACTTGTTTATATTAAAAATTAATCAAAAACACATTAGAGCAACATTGGAGCTCGTGCATTATATAAATTATACCTTTACCAAGCTAATTAACAATATCCCTGCAAAACTTTCCATGATTCCTCCTCTTGGCTGTAAGTAACATGACTCAGGCACTCTGCCATTAACAATGGTAATCTACAACAGTAGCGACCACCTATCGACATTTCTCATTCCTCGAGCACCCTCCACATGTCGCCAGTAAACAATCTATGCTCATGTACAGGCTCCGTGATTGGAACTGTATTGTGCTCAACCCCTCACATGATCTTCCAAGGGTCGAGCTTCGTCTCATAGGTACAAGTCCTCTGACTTGTAAAACAAGTAAGATTTCGGTAAATATATCATTTGTCATGCTCCACAAACCAGAATGACTAACCCATAAGATGGTAAGGCGAATTTAAACAGTCCAACTTAACGTATATCTTACTCCTCAAAACCCTGCATTGATATTTTCTCCAAAAGTGACGTCCAATTTTCCCCGAGTTGTTGAGGATTTAGCTCCATCGCAACTTTGAAATCAAGCAACGAAGCCGTTTGGTCGAATCTCTGCGCTTCAACAGTGCCGCCGCTATTTTGCATATGTAACTGATTACTTTGCCACAGACCGTTTATGGGCTTGCCATGCATCAGCTGCTTCTGGACAGGATACATAGACGTGTCGCTCGTAGACCTTGAACCGACTAATTCT